>JAWNOJ010000013.1:21327500-22577500 GCA_035046065.1 Chymomyza procnemis | reverse complement strand
TATATTAAATCAGCACATAAGTTTATATATTTTTACTGGGTTACACAACGATTTGCTGAAATACTATCACATTTGCGCAAAAAAAAGAGAAAAACATAAATCAAGATCAATAAATATTTAAAAGCAAAATAATGCCAAGTGCAGCTAATCAAGCTGCCCTTTATTATACATAGGAGGTACTCGTATGTCGGAGTCATCTCAAAGTTCAATGACATACTAAAAGTTAAAACTTGTGGAACAAGTGTTGAAAAGTGTGCTACTTATTGTTGTTGGGAGGCACGTCTCGAAACGATTTGAACTGTGTATATTTTATTTTTATTTTAAATACACGCGTAACTTAGCCATATTATCACCTGATAGGTTTTGTCTCACTTTTCATATACATAGTATAAGACGACGGCCATTATCTGTGTTAGACTTTATAATTTTATGCTTACTGTGTCAGTGGTTTTTTAAATTCCAATGATTAAAATGATAATTCTGTACTGATTGGGTTAGGATTTTAAGCCGATGTAACGCTATTAATAGCTTAAGTGAAATTTTGACATATACTATACAATCATAAATTAAAATAAAAGGGAAATTGAAGTGAATACATCATTAAGTTGTAAGCCACTTGCAAAGTTAAGTACCCATTAGAGATAGTTTTACGCAAAACCACAACTATTAAACTACTGACGTTTATTGCTCTGGAAAGGCCAGACCGCAAATATCATTAGAATAAAGCAATAAAACAAAAATGGCATAAACTAAAAACTAGTGCAAAATGCAAGTGCGGCACTACAAGCAAATTAAAAATATCCCCTAAGTTAAGAACAACTTACTGCAGATTGAAAAAAAAAGTTTAGTGCTTTGAGACGAGACGATAATCTTAAACTCAGTTTTTTATTTAATGGCGTAGTCGAGTAACGCCTAAAATCATCGAAAAACTTATGCATCGTTATTATTTGAGTGAATTCAATAACTTATTTTCTACCATTTCTGAATTTCATATAATTCAAGAAATCAATCAAATAGAAATCATCTTACACTTGTTCTAAAAAATCTTCGATATATCGAAATAAAAATTAGAAACAAATATCTGTGCCTAAATTCAAACTTGATAAATAAGGATAAAACAAGTAGAGGGAATTTCGTCGTGAAGCAAATGTCTATTTTTTGCCTAAATTGTTTACAAATTTCAAACTCGATATAAAGATATTTTTTCAGCTCTATTATAAATTGTTGGTTAAGGAGTTGCAATCTGACAGGTGGCATAGTTTTATGTTGCGATTTCTTAATTTAGTTTAATTTATAAAACTAATTTAAATTGACATTAAAACAGAAACAATAAAGGTTGATCGTTAGAGTGCTTCGTTGAACATGCAGCTGTAGTAAATGCAAGTATACGGAAAATATACCCTGTGCTTATAAGAAACACAGATATTTATATCGACAAAGTCAGGTGAGTAATTTTTCTTGGGTCTGAAGCAAAACAGAACATAAACAAATGCAAGGCTAACAAGGGCAAGATGCTATACTAAGTATAGAATAATAAAATCCGTGGGACGTTGAGTCCGTAGCAGTGCAAGAGTTTCATGAGATCACAATAACGGCAACAATAGGAACCACAGTGCATACACAATGCCTAGGCAATCGTCCAGTCTATATGTACATTTCCTTTGTCTGTTTCACTGTATGTTTTTGCGGAATATGGACATAAAACTGACAACAGACCAAAACTTACTCAAGTTCTTAAACAAAACAAAAAGAAATGCAAACGTCACTAGAATTTTGTGGGATTTTTTTGGTGTATTAAGTTTTACCCGTGCGGCATTTGGAATCAAATGAAATGAGAAAATAAACACTGCGTTGTATTTTTATCGCAAATACAACAAAACAAGAACAAAAACAAAAACAATAAACCACGCACTTTACATATATAAAAAAGTATTTTTATCAATTATTCGCAAAAATATAATTATTTAATTGTTGCCAAGTTGCACAGCGTGCGCACCATGTGCTTTTCCTCACATTTTTCAATTAATATAAATTACGAATTTGTTTTGTTCGATTATCTTCCGTATATAGCATTAAAGTAGATCCATATACATATATATGTAATTCATGTATTTATAAACTATATTGGCTTTACTTTTTTCCAACTTTCAGCGTGGCAGCGACGGCGAGTATTTAACACACAGCTGCTCCTCAAAAGACGGCAACGGATGGCAGAATGCACGCCCGATTCGTTTAGGTTACAAAGCGCGACTAACTCGAGAAATCACCCGACTGTGGAATGACTGTCGGACTCTCTACTCTGACTACCGCCACTCGTTTTGCCGGCAATAGCAGCAGCAGCAGCAACAGTGCCATAGCCATCGCTGCCACCACAGCGAACCCCTCTCATAATAAACAAACAAGTAAAAACAGAGTATTTGGGTGTTGGCGACCTTTGTATGCACTTTAGGAGTATACGTTGGTCAGCGAAAACGTTTGCCCATTAATTGCTTTGTCACTTACATCTATGTACATATATCAAAGCAATCATTTCTATTGTATTAATAAATAACTCTATTAAATTAATTATGTTTCCAGTATAACTTGGGAAAACCGCCCAAATATGTAGTTTTTCGTTTAAGAGTAAAACAAGCAAAAAGGGTGCAAAATGCAAAAAATAACAATGAAGCTATTGTAGGATATATTTTTTGTAATTATACAAAATATATTAACTTAGAAATATAAAAAAAATATAAAATCTATTTTAAAACTAAAACAGAATAATCTATAATAAAACCAACATCTAAATTTAATTTACCGCTTCTATATAGCTTATATGCTCATATTAGCTACAAATTGTATCTAATAAGACAGGTAAAAAAAACGTTTTCCATTATAAACAACAGGAAGAAAGTGGATTGTTGAAACTGAATGTAGATGTTAACATATCTCAATGGTTAAACAAGTCGACAATTGTTTATGCTGTTTTTCGCCAGACATGACACCTATCCCTTTTGTTAGGATAATGTCTTGTATTATGCAAGTTGTGGAATGTAAAAAGGAAGCACAATGCTGGTTTTCAAAGATAATTCAACTAAGGTCCCATATCTAAAGACTATTTTTTTCATATTCGACGCGTGTTATTGGCAAATACAAAGAGTATTAAATAAGGTTTAATTCGTTTTGGCAAACATTTGGGCAAAATATTCAAGTGCTATACAGATATTGCAACAAGTGCAGGTACTTCTTTTAAGAGAGTATAGCTATCGCTATGACTGTGTGCATTTGTGTATGAATGTATGAGTAACTGAGTGCGTCAAGAAATGGAATGCAAAAGAGTCCAACATTTGTTGAGAGCAAACGGGAAATTAATGTTAGTGGGTTAGCGATGGTAGTTTTGGTTGTCAATGTGCAACGATGTTGCAGGAAATATTTGAGAAGCAAGAATATCAGTTTTTTAAAAGACAAACAAAAACTATTTTATTCTGCCAGAATATGTATATGTATTACATGCATTTAAAAATCTCTTAAAGTCTAAAATAATTAGAATTATGACTTTTTTATTTAAAAGGTTTAATTCGGAATGTTTTTAGAATTATTTAAAAGTAAATATTAAATTATTTTAAAAAAGTTTACTCTTTATTCTATTTACAGGGTGTACAATTACAATTATCGCCTACTCTCAGATTAAGTTTAAGAGCTACTCCTAAAACTGTCGTGATTGCGTACCTTGTGCCTTACTCACGTTGCACTTTGGCACTCACGCAACCATCGCTAAACACGGCAATAACAACAGCAAAAGCAGTCAATCAAACCAAAAATGCAGCCAGGCAACAAAACAGGCCAAAGCCAAAACGAAAAACAAAAGACAAGCCAAGTGAGCTACGTGAGAGCGCGCAGCTACAGATACTCAGCCAAGATACTCAGCAACTGAAGAGAAAGGCTGAGGAGAGTATGCGACAGACAACAAACAACAAGTTGGAAACGAATCGACAGTGGTCAATTAATGGCAAGACGATTCCAGAAACTCCGCTACATTAAGCACCATGAAATATTGAACGACAATTTGAACAACAAATTTTTAATCAGAAAAGTTTACCGGCAGTGGGTTACTCTGCAATACACCAACAAAGAGGAAAGAAGAGAAATTTACTTCTCAATTCACATTGAATTTAAGATGCATTCGGATGTCAATACGGATACGGATAAGAGGAAACGAGATTTTTGTTATATTTAGTTATTATATAAATTTATTTTACATGATAATTAAGCACAATAATTTAAAATTATTCTGATAATCATTTTTAAATACAATTGGCCTAGTTTAAGTCATAAAATCGCATTATTTATGTTGGCATTGTAAATTTAACTATTCCAGATGCTCCTTTACTAGTTACCGCCTTCAAAAGTTATCTTGCTTGATTTGTTATTATTTTATGCGACTATTGTTTTTTCTTTAACTTCGCTGGTATGTGGACATAATCAATCTTTAGGCTACAAAAATTTGCCCAACTGCTTCCAGGTTAATTCTTCTCATTTTTTTTTGTTAAAGTATTATTATTATTTTTGTTAAAGTATTTTTATTTCAAGAAACTTACGTAGAAGTAATTCATTTTGATCAACATATACCTACAAAAATTGATGAAAACTGTTGCTAAGATGATAGATTCCACCAAACCTTCATTTGCCTGTTACATCTTATGTTCCCAAGTCTAGGGTATAAAAATGTTAATAACAAAACCAGAGTAGATTCGCAACATTGTGCATAAGCAACATATTTTTTAGCGATATGCAGCTAAAATAATAATTGGTATGTATGGTGAGAATTGTGGCCAGGCATTCCGGCTAGTTCAACTTGTTGCACATAGACAGGAAGCGACAGCAAATGTGGCATGTAAATTGCTAGTAACACCAAACTGGGAGTATATAGCAGAGTAAATTATGTAAATCCAGCCAGTTTCTAGAGCATTCGCATTGGATTTCCTTAGGCAAAGTTGTCTTCACAAAATATTGTAAATATTAAATACGTTTCTATACATTATCTAAACATCTATACATTATCTTTTAAAAGAAGTAAATATGTGCTAAGATATGTATGATGTTTTTTTATACATTGTAAAACGACTTTCTCAACTGTTGAAATTGCAGTTCGAAGATGTTTTTGATGCATTAAAAGGAGTTTTGCAACAATAAAGATATGCTCGGTGAAAGTGCTATCTGAGAGACAATTAAGTAAAGTGGCAACAGGTTATTATGCGATAAAAAAGAACAGATATAAAAAAAGTCTCAAGGACTGGCATATATTTTAAATACAATTGCGAGAGTCTCTATTGAAATTTTCATATAAAGTTCATTCCGCTGCAGTAGTTTGTTTATCTTGACTAAATCTAAGATGGCTGCATACTCTCATACGACATACATATGTATGTATATTAAGGGTTGGAGGTTCATTTTCCCGCAGCAGCGCTGGTGCATTTGCCTAGCTCCCAAAGGAAACTATTTGCTTACCCAAGTAAATCTCAGTTAATTTCTCTTCTAAATTCTCTAGCTATAAATTTTTCATTTTGCTTTTAAAAAGTGTCAGACTGCTGCAGGCACTAAAAGTAATATTCATAGCGGAAAACTACTATTTACTGTAAAAATGATTGATGAATCTACTAATACAACTTGTCTTTAACAATTAGGAATTTCTATGCAAATTTCATGCATTTTTAAACGTTTGCAGGCGCCAGAAGTTATATCGTACCTTCAAAAGTACAGATGGAGAATTAATAGATCATTTATAAAACTAAGTCTGATGGGTCCATGTAATCCGTTTACATTCCTTTACTATTATAACTTAGAGTTAGAAACTAGTGAGTATTAGCATTATAATAATAACAATTATAAAGTTGGTGAATACAGGCTTTAATTGGTTAGCTCACAACGAACCGGAAATAACTTTATTTAGTCATTTGCAGAAAAATTTTGGTTTGTTAAGTTAACTAAACAAAAATTTTGCTAAAAACTTGCAAAAATTAATACCTTCAATGCCGAAGAATTACGCAGCTGTTTTCAAGGTTTCAACGCCTTTTTTCAAAGCCTTTTTTAAACAACTTTGTTCACTTTCTAATGGCATATTAAAAGAAACTTTTAAAACAAGGAAAATCAATAACTAATCACTACAATGTACGTCAGTTTCAATGTTATGTTATGTTACTACTTAGTTGCACTATTAATAAATCTTAGTGGTTTTGTTAAATAAGTTAACTATTAACTATAAATATGATTCATGTGCTTAAAGAAACCAACTTATATTTAAATACTATTTTTAGTACATTCCAGACTGAGCAATTTTCACAATAACCAATTAAAGCATCAAAAGCCCGAGATTGTTGTTTGACATGAGTAGACTGCATGGGAATGCTGCTTTATAATTTAAAATTCTGCATTTTCTCACAAAATACTACTGTACTTTTGCGCTATTGATGAACAAAATTGTCAATGAACTTAATTTAATAATTTATTAAACTTGAACTTGTTGACATTAATTATTAAAGGTCACGCCATAAAAAGCGTGTGTTTCAATTTGAAAAAAAATAAAGTCGAATGTATAAGTCACACATTGTGGTATTTAATTTTTTCAAATTATGAAAGAAAAACATACATATTGTATTTAGCGAACATAAAGGAATTGTAGTGAAATATAATCTATAACTATCTTTGTTAACCAAGAGCAGGAGTTGTTATGACTAACAAAATTAGTAAGCAATTGAATATAACCACCATCCGAAAGTTAAAGATGTCGAATGCAAGTTATTCTAACAATTGCAAAAAAATTTTGACAGTGAGTATATTTAAGTTCGTAACAAACTTTCACATATCTGGAGGACCATATTTATGATGTTTCAGTAATAAGGCGTAATGTTACTTCTTACTATGGTCGACATTGATCTTGGGTTAGGTTTGGGCGGAATTCGGCTTTAAAAACCAACTTAAGCAGACCTAGACGTGGAGCACGCCGCGTTATTTATCGAGTTGAAAAATTTCCTCAGGTTAATAAGAGACTGGTCCTGCCTATTGCTGCTTTAAAACTGAATATTTTTGTGGGACTTCAAAATTCTAGCCTTGGTAGATTTTGAAAAAATAAAGTTTTCCACGATTTTTTTATGGTTACTGCATTTTATTTTCAAAAATCTTTAAATGCAATTAAAGTATAAATAAACAGGCCCTTTATTTAAATAAACATTATCTAATTTGTTGAAGCTTTTATTACAAAAAATATATACATTTAAGTCTAATTAAGTTTTGGCATAACCTCATAATAAAATGCTTTGCCAACGTTTCTTGTGACCCATATATGACGTATTTTTTATATAAAAATAATATGCAACTGAATATACTCAAGACGGAAATTAAAAAACTATTAATGAATTTATTACGCATAATTTGACGTCACTTGGGCGAAATAAATAACAATAACTAAACAAATAATTTATTTTTCTTTTTTTTTCTAAATTCCTTCAAGCTACAAAGTTCAGTCAGCAGCCGTCGAAATTTTGAAAATTTTTTGCGTTTGGTAAAAGAAATAATAATTTCTATTTTGGTTATTTGTACGGTGTATTTGGCATTATAGCGTATATAATACGACTTTGTTGTCAGTTGTTACGAGTTCATAAAATGCGTCAGTGCATATCACGTGTGGAGGAACCTGTAGATAGTATTTAATGGATACATTTACTTGGCAAACAAACCACACACCAAATCGTGAAACTTTTGTAGCAAGCAGCTAAGTAAGCAAGAATAAAGTCAAAAGCAAATACTTTAAGACTACTTGCAGATTATATTAAGATCTTATACAACAAATGTATATAGCAATTGCTTAAATTATTAATATATAAATAAGCTGAAAGTGCTCAATGAATGATTTTACGGCCTGGTACACTTAAGTTAAACAATTTGAAAACAGCTACAAATGGAAAAATTTGTGAATAATTACAAAAAAACCCAAATGAAACAGCCCTTATTTTAGAATTTGAGTGTTGTAAGCAGCAGCCTTGTCTTGTGCAAGACAGTTAAAAAGCTTATCGATAATGCTCTATATGCTATCGATGTCTTAAGAATCGATTAATAATGGCTACGTTGATTATTATTAAGAGCCTTACAAAGGCTTGTTTGAATGCTTTAAAAAAAAAAATCTAACAGCAAATTGCATTCGAGCATAAAATGTCCAATGTCTTACGTTCAACATCTGTTTTGACATTTAAAATTTAAAAAATTAAAAAAAAGAAAAAAGCTGGGAACCACCCTATCCAACAATTAGCAGTTCAGTAAATCAAACTTGTATACGCAAAAAAAATCGATACCGAGCTGTTATTAAAAATCTTTTAGCAAAAAAGTTTTTTTTAAAGCTAAAGAAAGACAAAAACAACTTGCTGTCTGTAACGCAATTATAATTTTTATCAAGAAGCTGTTTCAACTCATTTACATTAACGTACCCAGATCGGGTTTACTCATCAATATTATTAATTTTTGCTACGCAAATCGTACTTTATTTATGATCCTTCGATTTGTATTTATTTTAGGCGCAATGAACTTTATTTTTGGTATTTATTAGTCAAGATATCACTATCATAAGCTTTACCAAGATAAAAGAGCTGCTTGATAATATAACTTATATGCGTGCTTTATAATATTACTAATTAGGTTACATAATTCACTAAACTGTTGCCTGCCTTTGAAAGCCTACATTATGCATTAAAAGACAATTTAACACTCATTTAAAAACAAAATAAAAATGATCACTTTACAAAGCCTTTAAGTCCAAAATAATCTTCCACTTAAGGCCAAATTCTGCGATATCTCACGTGCTTAATGGAATAAATAATAAAAGAAAAAAACAGTGACAATATATAGTATATTATGTCTGTAGATAAATTTGCATGACATTTTTATTCGCTAAAAATTGTTAAAACTTTAAGCCTGTTTCTGAAAATGCATGCACATTAATTAACTGGAAACTCTTGATGACCGTGGCTTATTAATTTTTTATTAACTCTTAAGCAGAAATGTTTTTGTTAATGTTTTTAAATGTTGCAATAATTTTATGGTTTCGCCGACAATACTTTGAATTTTCAGTCAGCTGATAAGATAAAGATAAAGTAACTGCTACCGAATTGCAGATAAGGCGCAGATATATTTTATAACAAGATACTAAGCGAGAAAAATCGACGTCATCAACTGTGACTTTTTCAGAAAATTATTATATTAAACAAGTTTATTACGTTATAATTTTTAAAGTCATAAGATCTTGGGGGCTGTTTGCTGGCTGATGTTATGTCTGCATGCAAATATGAAATATTGTGGGAAAAGTATGAGTAAGAAGGTCTGTTACGTATGCGATAAGATAGGAAAAAGTCTGGGAGAATTCAAGAAAATATTATAAACGAGCTCAAGGCGTACTTTGGGTATTGCTTTTAGGCCCTGAGATACTAAGAAAGCTACAAGTAGCTTATGTTTTATTGAATTTTATAATTATTTGCTATGAGGATGATATTTGTAAAATGGATGGAGTAAAATGTTTGTAATTTAATTGTATAGAAAGCTAAGCTTATGTAAAACAAAATTCATCTGCCGGTAGTATGGTAAAGCGTTGCGTTTTAGTTTTTGTGCAAATAGGTTTATACGGATGAATAATAAGAATCAATTCCTTTACAAACATAAAAGAAGTTCAAATACAAAACAAATATTCTTTTTTTTGTGCAAATACCTCAAGGCCGCATGCATACCACAAAATGTCTTATACAGCCGCAGGCATGGCGCAGTTTTTGAAAAATTTGCTATCGCACAAAATAGCCTTAGCAGCTTTAAGGCCATAAAAAAAGCTGACCACTATAACTGATTGATTTTGGCAGCCATTAACCACCTTCTATATACCTGCCACGTTTTATATAACAATTAAGTCACAAATCGTAACGTTAGGGGCAGTTTTTGAGCTTAACGTTTCACGTCATGATAACATCAAACCATTTCCGCGCCTTAGGCCATTAGCTTAGTAGGGCTTGTCGCGCTTATAGCCAAAAAAGTAGAAAATAAAAATAAAAAGTTCACATGTACACTCAAAGAGAATTCAAGGTCGCTTAGGATAAAGCAGTAGACTAATTTCAAGGTAGTCTGCTGATCAATGAAATTAACAAAATATTATAACATGCTCACCATTTTGCGCTGGTTAAATTGCACACACTTATTAACAGTTTAAAGTTGTTTTTTTTTTTTAATACTTATTCGACAAAATTTTTTAATAGAAATTTCGCACAAATTATTTCATAATTTTCACTTTTAATATCCGCACTTCGACGTGGTCTATCCAAAATTAGAGTAAGGCGGAATTCTTGCCGTTGCTACCGACGACAAATTGGCGAATGCTTAAATACTGGCGGTTAAAATCACACGCGCTCTTTTCTTTTATAGTATTCTTTTGTGCCATATGACTAGACGAAATATTGGATAAATGTACAACACGGCGTATGGTAAATAAATGCGTTGGCAGAACCGTAGCGTCTGAAAATGATAGACAAGTTGAGTGCTAACTCAAGAGAGATAGATACAGAGAGAGCGGCGTGCACACATAGAAATTAGTGAGACTACGTTTAGTTAGTCATAAACTAACAAAGTTAGCCCAGCGTACATTGACTTGAGCTAGCACGCTGGCAGGCTGAGTGACAGAGAGGCAGCGAGCGCTAAAGCGTCAAAGCTCAAGGTTGTGTTGTAACTTGACCTTAAACTATCCTTTTGCATACGACAAAGTTCACCTGGGGTAGTCATTCATAAAAGCTTCGTAGTTCGATGGGTAAGCTTGCTGCATTACGCGCAAATTGGTGAATATATAGTTTTATTTTCAATGCAAAGTTTATAAACAGTTTGTTACATTTCAATTATTTTAATGAATAATACGTTGATTAATTGGTTTGAATTAAAATTCAATGAGTCAACGTATTTTTTATTTGCAACGAACACATGAAATTTTATAAATTTTCCTCGTTAGTGGCGCATTCTAACGCTAGCGCGCCATCTATCTTCAAATATGCTATGGTTGTTGTACTAGCTAAAATGTAGACATTTCTACGTTGTTAACACTCTTTGGTTGTTGCCCAAGCTAAGTAGTTGGTTTTGTAAGCTTGCTTCATTTTGCGCAAATTGGTGAATTGATAGTTTTTCTTTTGAATACAAAGTTTATAAATTTTTTATATTTCAATAATTTGAATGAATAATTAATAATTTATTTTGATTTTACGTTTTACGCCGTTTAAAAAATTCGATTATATTCAAGCATATTTATTTGAGCGAACATATGACATTTTAAAATTTTTGTCGCTGCTGGCGCATTCTAACGTTAGAGCGCCATCTATCGGCAAATATGCAGTGGTTGTTGTACTAGCTTTTACGTAGACATTTCTCCGTTGTTAACACTGTTTGGTTGCTGTACAAGCTAAGTCGTTGCTGTCAACGGACGAAATTTTCAAATTGGCACAAAACCCTCCAAGGATACAAACTTTTGATTTGATTTGATTCCCTTAGAACGCGTACCAAAGCAAAACGTTTGCAATGTCAATAAAAACCAAAAGTACTATGGCTGTTTCGCTCTAAAAGTAAACAAAACATTTGGCAAACATTTGAAAGTTTAAATCATTTGTTTCATCAAAAACGAGCGAATAGAGCTAATAATGCACTAATCGCTTGTAAAGTGCTAAGCTTTAATTATTTATTAATTTAAGTGTTACTTGTTAAACAACATTAAAGTTTGGAAGTACTAAGTTAGAACGTGGGAAGTTCGTATAATAATAAACAAACCTAAGTGCCTATGCTGATGGGCGAATTTTATTTTTTTTTGGTGGAGCTGGCTAGAAACTTGAAATTATTACACAAAATTTTAAATATTTCTTAACCAAAGGTACCAAAAGATCACCGCTGACCAAGTGTTTCTCGTTTTGGCATATTAAAATGACTTAATATAGGGAAAAAGAAGAATTGATTAAACAGTTCATAAGAGAGAAAGTCAAGAAGGTTACTTAGTTTGAAAAAGATCGCGAAAAAGAACGTGCAAAACATAATTGGATCCACAAAATGGTAATGCGCGAAAATTACGAAATATTCTGGATGAAAAACAAAAGTGACTTTGTTATGAAATGCAGTTGAGTTAATGTGCATAAGTAAAAGTTTATGCAGAAAAAACACGCCGTGGCATGATCTTCCATCAAGTCTACAAGAATAGGACGGCTGTCGGATGCTAAAATCCTAATTGATACCACGTAGAGCAAAAACTAAAATTGTTTTTGTACGGACATCATCAATTCCTGACGATGCTGGGATTGTAGGCGCCTAATCGCAGCAACAATATTCCAAAATTGGACGGGCGAATAAAACATATAGAAGTTTGATTGTTTAAGGGTCCCAACGTTCTTTGGGCCACTACCTAATAAATGCAAGTACTTCCCTACCTTTTTTTACAATGCTGTAAATGTGATCATTAAAGTTTGGTATGTGACTAAGCAAAACCAAAGTCAGACCACACTATGGATGCGTTCCAAGGTAAAGTACTCTAAAGGTTGCAAGATACTGAGCACATTTAGTTTTAGTTTAGTTTGTTTTTGGTATTGTGTTTTGATTTTGTTCGTAAACACAGTATTGTTTTTATTTTTTATCGACAGTCAACAGATACTAGTAAAACGTAGCAACTCTATATTTTTCAACAAGTAAAATATTAAATAAAACAATAAACTACTTAATGTGTGAGGACGGAACTTAGATTACGACATAAGATTCCATTATTAAATACATTATTTTTTTTTACCAGCAGATAAAGTCGGGAGCGCCCGTCTTAGGGATATCCTTTACCACCTTTTTAAAAGGAATCAGTTGAATTGCTGAAGCACAATTAAGCCAACAAAATCCATCTTTTGTATTCGATTTGCCAGTTTGATATATGAAACCGATTTTTTCACAGCCAAGAAATGCCAATTTTTATAAAAATCCATTATATTTACCCTAATCCATGACTTTTTGCAAAAATAAAGCTTTTTTTCAATGTATCTCTTTACTTGTTTTGCTTTGTGTATTACTTGCCGATCGTTGGCTATACTCTACAAAAATTAAACTTAAAGCGTCATGCAGGATTCTTCGCTGTTCGAATGCATTAGGGGCTTTTTTTTGGGGGTTTTTTCCAATTTCCCCAATAAATTAATTAACTTTAAAAATATGAACTACAACAGCCTGAATTTCACATATTTTTAAGCTACCTATCTGGTTAAAGGGTTTGCAGTCTCCATAATTCAAAATTAGGTGTCTATTTTCTGTAGCTATCTTATTTTCGTGTGAATTTACAAAAAATTGTAGAAAAACTAATAAGTGCAATGGTGACTGACTAAAATTTCTGTTTTTATGGTTTGATAAATCAAACAAATTCTTTGGATCTAAAAAAATTTGAAATATCGCAGATGATGTCTTATATCATGAAAAATTATAAAGGTTTTTGTAAAATTTATTTATCGGGACTATAATTTGTTTTTTTAGACGAGTTGGAAATTCAAGTAATCATCAGAGGGTACATATTTGAAATAAAATAATTGCAATAGAATTGTTACAGTAGGATATATGAGATAGATGATGGGACTGGAATTGAAAGAAATCTGAAAGAATCCTTTTCGTAAAATTAAACCAAAAATGTATGCAAAGAATGAGTGAATTATTAAGTAATGAATAGCAGACCAGTTTATGAGAAATCATGTAATTCTCCATTCTTCAGCATATAATATATATTTTTACTCTGAAACTGAAAGCATCTTATTTTTACCGGAATAAGCACATTTTATTGAATGAAATTGTTTATTAAAATGGGCTTATGGCTGCAGGCCATAATAATACCTTCTCACCAAATGCAGTACAGAAACCATAATTAAAAACTTCAAACATTTAATTTGCAAACCATTCGGCGGAAGCGTACTCGGCATTCAGGGTTTTGAATTTTTGGGGGGGTTTTTTGTATACATCAACTCAATCATCAACAAGATCAACGTACTGCAAAGTCATCGCTGGCTACATCGTCAGCATCAGCAGAGTGAACACCCATTTCATTTGTCGTTTTTTTTTTTTTGTTTTCGGTTTTTTGTATGTTGTCTACTTTCCAAAAGGATAAAACTTAAAACTCGCAGTCTGAGTCTAGGCAAAAACGCAACCCTATAAAAAAATAACCCGCTGCAGTTGCGCGTTGTTGACTGTCTGCCTAGCTGTCTGTCATCGTAACAAGAAATGAAGGTACGTACGGCTGTGCGAAGCTCTCGATGATGCAGCAGCCCTGCTGCCTGCCATTGTTTCGAGGCTGACGCGTCGATTGGGCAAGGATAACGCACTCAGATGGTCGTAGTAGTCCTTGCCGTTAGGCTATGCCATATATATGAGTGTGTGTGCAATCCGTCGCAGTTTAATAAGTCTCAGTCGTGTCTACCCTTTTCACGGCATTGAATTTCCCCCTTTTCAGCTCGCTCCTGTTGTTGTTGCTGCTCGGCTTTTCTACTTTTTGTTGTATTTGCAGCGGGTTGCAGTTTTTTATTTTTTTTTTGCGCAGCTGCTGGTTTTACGCCTTGATGTGATTTTTGCTGTAGTTCGTTTACTGATCGGCACTTGATTGCCAACTTTTGATCCAGGATTCAAAAAAAAAAAAAAAAAAAACTTCACTTATGTGCCTGCCATTCATGTAGGTGTTGTTGATGACTGAAGAAATGCTGCGGGCAAGTCAAGTTAATAACTCGCTTTGCCAATTGGCCGTTTTATATTACAAGCCGTAGATGAAGATCCTTTGGCCTAGACCAAGTTGCTTTTTCTGTGCCCCTCTTACAGTTCATTGCTCTGCAGCCCTTAGAGCACTCAGCTGGCTTGAAAGTGCACAAAACCGTAAGTAATTGCAGGGATATGCGTGCAAATATTTTCTTTTTTGCCCAAAAACTAACCTTTTTTTTGGACGGGTAGTAACCCTCATTTTTGTTTTGTAATTAAAAAAATGGTTTCGGGTTCAATGTACAAGGCAATTTAAAGAAGCGTGATTGCGCAATGTTAGATAGGCGAACTAGGCGTTAATTTTAATGCATTTTTGCCCTTACTTCACATTGGTGTTATTTCCATTTTTTGGTTAGTTGTAATAGAGCAATAGTTTTATTGAGTGTCTACGGTTTTATGAAGACTAGTTTTAAGCAAAACTATTTAAATTAGCTATGCAACTTGTGTAGTTTTGTATCCCTGCATATATCGCTTTATGGTTAGATGCGTTGACATAAATAAAAAAAGGAAAAGAAAACGAAAAACGCAGCAACGTTTATAATTCCCTCGTGCAACACATCCTGTTGTGATCTTTGTATGCATGGCTGCTACCTGGCTTGGTATTTGTTGTGTAATTCTTAAAATGTCTGGCAGTTCAATAACCTTCATGAGCCAAACAGCAGATTATTCGAGATCGTTTCTTTAGAAAAAAAAATAAATGTTGTTAAAAATGAGTCTTAAAATGTCCTTAAAAATAGGAAATAGGGCTGAAAAATAAAAGTCTAATATTCTTGATGAATAAAAGATGGCGTGAGGTATTCCATTGATTTTGAAATTTGTATTAAAATCGGTGAATGTAGATTATGTTAAGAATCTTATTTACTAACTAAGAAATAGACAATGAAATACTATTTATTTCGAAGCTCACTTTTACGTGCGAATTTGTTAGCCGTAAAAGAGGTTTCTTCATGGGGCGACTTATCCGGGTACTTGAAGCAACTTACCGAGACATGTACTTGTTGTTCTTCTATTAGCTTCCGATAACAATGATCTAAATGTATATGAAGGTGTTTTTTCTTGGTTTTCATACTGCGTTTGAAACATTTCTTTAATATACATTCTTAAGGGACGAGACAAAAAACCATCTGAAGAAATAATTTGTATTTTATTTAATTTATATTTATTTTCAATTAAAAATAACTTTCACAATTTGTTAATTTGAATAAAAACGTGTAGAAACAACTTTTTTTGTAGGCAGTTATAAAAGGTAAAGCCATTTTGTTTCTGAATATTCTTAGTTCTTTTGATTTTTTTCCATAACGCTAGATGTATCAAAAAAATGGGAAATTTCGACCGAAATTTCGAAAACATTTAATTCTTTGCCTATTGGTTTCATAAGGTAAAATTATTGGGCAGGAGAGGTTAAAAATATTGTAAGTTATATACAAAATGTGTAGTTTGCTTAACATAAGTCCATGGTCAAAAAACATTTTAATCAAGAGAGCATGGTGTCTTCTTGTGATCACTTATCTGTAAATAACTATGAAACTTGGTTTTTAAAAGAACTTGCGAATGCTAAGCCAATAAAATATTCATTTACTTTAAATATGATGTTGCCGCACCATACGCCTCCTTATATCCTTTTTGGCAACTTGTGTATTTAAATAATAGAGATTTATCTAGTCAAACAGCGTAATTTGCTAACTATGCCAGTGCTAGGCAACACTACATAAATTTTGAATTCATTAAGTCTTTCAACTTATTATTCCAAAAATGCCAAAAATTTGTTGCAGCTATAATCTTTAACAGAAGTTTAACAAAGAAAGGGGCAACTTTCCACAAAAACTGACAAAAAATAGCATAGCAACACAGCCGGTCTGGCATACAATACAAAATCAAAAATCTTCAGACAGCTTAAATTTTTTTTAAGAAAAACAAGAACCAGTTGGGATTTAAGGAAGAATAAAAAACGCGCCAAGCTGCTCAGGATATGCGCAAACATTAAAAAAATGCTGAGGCCGCATAACAAAGAACCTAGAGCGTTTGCGAGAGAATCGCTCGCACGACTAGAGATACTCCAGAAAGCGACGAGATGTGAAATACCTTTAAAGGTGTGTCAACATGGTTACGAAACAATCTCAGTCTCTGGGGGATTATTGTGCAAGGACATGCTCATGATGAACATGTCGTGATCATTATGATCTTCAAAGACATATGTGTGTGTGTGCAATTTTTAGGCGCGCACAATAGGGAGAGAGCAAAGGCAGAGGCAACCCGTTTTTTAGGGTTTCCATAAAACGCACAGGGCGAGGGGTTGATTCTGGCGCGTATAAAGCAAATTACGTTTCACCCCTTTATAAAAAACAACAACAACAGCAGCGACAGCAGCATAGATCGCTTCAAAGTTCCTTTTTTTTTGCAGTCGCAGCAGCCGCAACGTACCGGCTAAAAATTTTTTAAAATACTCCTGATTAGTCGTCCAAGGTGCGTGGCGCGGCAAACAACGCCGGCAGTGAAGTATTTAAAGCATTCCCAAAGGAACCACATAAAAAATGAAACTTACATGAAGACGTAAAACAAAGTTTAAACAAATTTCGCACAATTGTGCAATATTAAAATAAACAAAAACGAACTAAGTTATTGGGAAAAAAGTGCGGCAAGTCTAACACGTGGTTTTATAAAATTTCGATTTTGCGCAATTGAAACTTTAAAATCTAAAGCGAAAAGAGCGTAAAAGAGCGCAGGGTATGTCTGTGTGTGGAGAGCAGTGAAAAACGCCGACAAAATACATAATAGAAACCTCTACATATGCCAAAATATATATGTATATAAAAAATGGAAACTCAAGCTACGTTACACGCATTTATTTTGGCTAAGAGCAACTTTATTTTTTCAAAATTCGTTATCATTAATTAACGCGTTAAGTTACTTGAATTAAAAAATACCTTTTAATAAAAGTTTACCAATAAACTGTACATACGAAAAATACCTAAATTTCTTATAAAATTGGCAAATGCAAATCAAAAATCGGTTTTTTTGGTAAGCTTTTTTTATGCAAAAAATTAAATAGTTTCGAAACAAAAATTGGCGTGTATAATTATTAAAAAAAAATTAAGCACACTTTTGAGTGTACAAAAAGTAAATAATTTTAAAATTGGCAAACATTTATTTGCTCTTCGTTTTGTGCCTTTGTGCGTGCTTATGTATGTGTATACATATATGTATATGTACTCGTGTTTGTATGTATGTGTAGAGACTTTTCAAAGATGGCCGCTTTGACAGCAAGACACGCGTTGTCTGCTATTAAAAATGCGACAATTTATTGCTAGCTGTTGCTTTTTTATGTCAACGCAGCTTGAAATAATTATTTTTTAAATTTAAATTTTTTAAAGAAAATAAAAATAAGTATATAATATAAAATATTTACACATATTTTGCTAGTGGCCTAAACTCGCTGCGTTTACAAAACAAAAAAAAAAGTAAAGTAACGAGAAATATTTTTATTTTTTTGCCTAACAAAAAAAATATGTTAAGCAATTTTTACGGGTTCTCTTTTTCGCATTTGCAACAAAGATTAACTCGCATGCAGAATAACCGCTGTAACTGCACAAAAACAAATATGGCCCACTGTGATTTTCGCTTCCTTGCTGTAAGAATATAAGATAATCTGCATTTCATAGAAATTTTATACGTTTAAAATTGATTAACTGCTTTAAAAAATATTCATATAATATTTTCTTTATTTTTTAGCAAAATTAAAGACTAGTAGCTCGCTTGGATATAAAAATTAAGGCAATACGGAAAATACTCGTTAGCTGTTTCTAAAATTAATGTTTTGATCTTTGACTACCTCCCTGATTTTTCTATTATTCAGTAAACTATATCGGAAACCGGCTCTTTAATATAGGAAATTCTCTAAAATTATGAGGGCCTACAAACCAACATGAATTCAAATCACTTTTTATTCCTTTTGCAGAAAAAATCATAACTAGGAAGCACTGCTACCAAGGCGTGTTTTTAATTTAATTAAGTTCATGAAGACTATAATGTAGCAACAGTCTTTAAGCCATTTTAATGTTAAAGTCGAAAAATGATATGTAAATAGACATCTCGTAGATAAAAATCGCGACTATAATCAAATACATGATCGTCATCCGAGTCATTCACTTATTGAATGCAGCTTTAAAAGTAGTTCGAATGAAGTACATAGGCGCTATTTATGGAGCGTCTCTTTTAAGATTCTGTTTTTATAAAAAAGGTAAAATATAAGTTTACTTACCTTCTCAAATTGCCGTGTACTTATTAAAATATACTCCGATCCTTAGGATCCAAACATTGTCGAAGGCTAAGTCGATAATGTACAGTATAAAAAGAAAAAGCTGATAAACTTCAATCTGATTAAACTTTAATTAAAGATAATTATAATTTAATATAAAAAAATACAAATGTAACAAAAATAAGTATAAGTATATTAGTTAATTTGAAGTACATTCGGCATTACCTTTGAAATATAGCGACAGCTAAACGAAAATCTATAAAAACGCAAAATGTGGTTTTTATACATTTTTCAACTTTAGAAGAAAAACAAAAAAGACTTTCGAATAATATCTTAACCTGATCTGTCATCTTTAGCAGTATCAAAATTATCAATGCAGAAACACAATTCGAAATAATTACACTAAAATGCCATTATTGCACTAGCAAAATAATCAATTTAAAGCCTCAACATTTTTCTTCTATCTTTAAATAAATTCGTAAAAATATCTTCACTTGCTTAGAAGATACAACTTTTACAATGTTCTTTTGTTTTCCGTTGCATTCTGTGACGTCTACAAACAAAAAACCCTTTTTCAGTAGTCAGTCAATAATGGTACTTTTAAAGAATGAGACTCGTCATCTTTCAATATGTCTTGCGTTCTTGGTCGTTGTACCTTCAATTATCGCTTTTAAAGGTCAATTATATATAATAATACGACATAAGGCTCGAAATTTATCTTGTCATGTGTCCATTTTCCATTTTTAACACACTCATAATTGATTAAATTAGATATATTGATTATTATATTGCCAGAATTAACATAAATTGGCATTTCATCATTTCATATAAACAAAAAAAGGTTTTGATACGGGTTTATGGAACAGAAAATCTATAAATATATAATAGAATAGGATATATATTCTAGTAGGGTTTCGAACTCGTCGATTAACTGAGAAATCCCTCATGCTTGAAGCAGCTGATGGAAGGAAATAATTATTGTTACTTTATTCAATTTTTGTTGATCTACGAAAATGAGCAAATTTCTTCTTACACTCTTCAAAAATGTTGAAATAACTTTATCATGCTTAGGTTTACAGGAATACTCCACTTTTTGTGGAAGAAATCCTTATAGTTTCTTTCTTTTGAAATCATATTTTGTACAGTAATTGCATTTTTTTTAAAAAAGACCGCGTTTGAAATACAAATGGTGATCACTTTTCCACTTAAATAAAAATGAATTCCAATTTTTTGTTATACATCATAAATAAAAAATATCCACTAAGAAAATGTATGTATTTCGTTTTATTAAATTTTTAAAAACTTTAAGAAAAGATTTATTATTGTGCAATTTTAAAATTAAAATAACCATTTCTGGCATAAGTCTCGATTCAGTCCTGAGATACGCGTTTATGTTGCGATGAGGAATTGAATATAAGAAATGTATACTTAATACGATCTAGCGATGAGGAATTGAATGTAAGAAATATATACTTAATACCATAAACCAAGACTTCTCTACCTATTCATACACTTTAGAGTATAAAAATTATTTTATGGTCAAATCAATTTTTGCTTCTTAAGATCCCTATTTCGTCTCTGAGACTTACAAACATTTTCATGATAATGATAATGTTCATGATAATTCGGTCATTTTAAAACCGCGTTAGAATACCTGCACTATCAATACCTTCAAATGATTATGATGGATTTATATGTCGCGTACCTTTCGGCTTTCATTAGAAAGATCTTTGCAATAGCGATGACAGCTTAACTGAACAAGATGTTAATTAGGAAAGTAAATTTGTCCGCAAAATGAACAGAAATGGTTGATGTTGTTCCTGAAATGATTACCTTTTACTTTAAATTAGTTTCTGTAAATACTTCTGCGTCTACCGATAGACGCTAACCTTTTTTGTTATTAAATTTATATTTTGCGGAATAATATTATCATTTAAATGAATTAATATTGATTATATATAATGAAATCATTATTAACCAAAACTAGTATAGAGTTCAAATTTTTTTTTTTTTTTTAATTTGTTATAGAAAGATTTGTCAAGAACTTATGAACATTGTAAAATTTTTTCGTAAATCAGAAAATGTAAAACATTAGGGGCTTCACCTCCTGCTCGCTGCTCTTCTTTAACAACTTTAATATGTATCAGATCAAAATCTCGCATCTTTGTACGTAAAATATAAGGATTTTTTTTCAGTGTATATACAAATAATTTGCCGTGTGACTCATTTTTCTATTAACACGAAAACGTTTATGCCAAATTCATGTTTTCCAAAATGAATATGTCATAAATAAATGTTGCGCACGCCATTTTCAATTTGACTTTATCACAAACTAACCCCTGATCGCTGTATGCCGACTGAGCTGACCATCACAAAAAGAATAGACCACCATCCACCCCTAAAAGTAACAACCACGTTGAGTGGTCAAGCCGTAATGCATTTTTTGACAGCAACAACAATTTGTACAACAACGTGGTGGATGGCAGAGTGTGAATAAGGAAGGCATGTCGTTGTCATGTAGAAGGCGTATACCCTGACCAAAGGTCTGGCCAATGAAGGGTGAGGTTAGACTCAGGAATTAACATAAAAACGCAAAACTTAAATGATCTCTAAATGCAAAAAGAATTTGTTGATACGGGTACCTAACAAGACTTAAAGAAAATTTGAAGTATTTTGTTGCAATATTCGCCTTCATAAGGTTTTTATATTTGTCGATTTTATGTAAAAAGCAACTAAAATGATTTTCGAACTTCGTGCAGCTCATCTTTATTGTTATAGGCTATGAGAAATTTTCTCTGCCAAAATGCTATTCCTTTTACCCACATATATCCCAAAAAAAAAGTATTATCGAAAAAGACAAATGTCGCTTCTAAGTGCAAACTAATGCTAAGAGTGAAATGAATTAAACATTTAAATTACCAATGCCTGTCCAGCCTCAAGTCAATATTTTGGCCTAGCTCTAAAAATACTTTACTATTACAAAAAAAAAAAAATGTTACGGCACGTTTGCTATTATTTCTAGCAATTAAAAGGAATGTCACACAATCTGCCCTTCTGTGCCCAGGTCAACGATAACTTTCAGTTAAAAAAAAAAAACACAAAATAGCACACACGGAAATCTGCAGCCTTCTACGCTACCTCCTTCCCAACCCGCCATAACTAGTAACGTGAAAAGCTCAAAATGCATTTTCCATGTAACTGCTATTCAAATTGCTTAATTGTGTATTAAATATTCAGAAAAGTAGGCAAAAGCGGGTAGAATGCGAAAAAAAAATCAAAAATCAGCCGTAACCAAATTGCTGTGGCAAGTGTGGAAATATCAGCAAACATTTTTGGTTGACAGATTCCACAGCCTCCCACTGGCCACTTGTGCCCCCGCTGCTGTAAGCCCCTTTCTGGAGCAATAAATTTGACACATGATTCTCAACACACACACACAGACACACTCCTCCTGGCCATGTGATAAAGTTTAAAAGTCAACGTATACCACATGCCTTCTAGGAAAGGCGGTCGTTGTTGTTTCAATTGACGAGTAAACCGAGTACTACGACGAATTTACATTTTCCAATTGTCAGCCGCGGCTGGCAGAAGTGGCCTTAATAGAATTTCCATTTACGTCTATTAGCCTTGGTTAACTTTACCAGGTGATGATATTTCAATCATTTTGAGTTACGCAAGTCCAAAAATAATGCATTATGATTTTTATGAAAACACTCATACGCTTTTATTTACTAATTGGTTTAAAAAAGTAAGGATAACTTTTGAGAGTCGTACAATAAGAGAAATGTGAACAACGACATTTGTATACACTTTGCGAAGTATTAAATAGTATTTTTCTTCCAGCATATGCCGGGAGGCATATATACAAAAAATGATTTTCGCAATCAAAAAATTCATTTCATTTTCATTCTTGTATGGATCTTTTTTTTATTTCAATTTTAAAATCTATAAAAGAGCGTTTAAAAATGAATTATTTCTTTAAATTTGTTTTTGTAACAAAAATTAAGCATCGTACGAAAATCCAATTAAGATACCAAGTACCACCGCGTAAAAGTTGAATCTAATATATTGCACAAGAATTTTAAATTATGTTTTATTTATGATTTTTTTACAAATAAAAAACGCCCTTATTTCGCAGTAAACCGTTCTAGGTTCTTTATGATATAGTAATGCATTTGCCACACATTTAAGAGGACCAGATTCCAGTATCTACAAAAACTTAAGAGTTCATGTACAATTTTTTTTTGAAGTTCTGAAAAACACCACCAAGCCAGCTATATTTTAATATTTTTCTTTTACAGCTACAACAACAAAGTGCATTTGACGTTGACTTGAAAATTTTACTCAAAAATTTTAAAATAGATCAAGCAATAAAAGATGAGTTCGCAATTTAAACAATTAAACTTTCCATCCGGTATCAGATATTTAAACTAAAATTAATGTAGCTCTCGCTTTTTCCGGTTTTGATTCAGGATACAGGATCATTATATGGACAAACAGAGCGATGGTCTGTGCTTTTGAAATTATGGACGAACTTTCAAATTTGCTAAGACTAAGATAAATTAATGTTAATTTATAATAATAAGTTAACAAAAAATTAACTATAAACTTTATATTTCTATACGCCAAGGCACAATATAAGGTAAAAAGATACATAGATACTAGATTTTTGCAATGTATGTAAGCAGATCCGATGTCTTTTTTAACAAAATGGATTTTCTAACCTCGAGATTGACCTGTCTGCCTGCTCATCCGTTTATCCGTATAGACGACACCCCAGGTCTCTGTGATTATAAAAGCGAGAGACGTCGAACTTTATCGTCTGTGGCGTATTTTTCTTCAGAAGGTAAAGTTTGCCAACTAAAAGTGAGAAAAAAATCATTGGATATTTTACTAACGATCATGTTGTCGGTTATATCACATTTTTATACCTTTACCGTTGTGTAAGCTGAAAATGTATTAACAAGAAAAACTCGGAGCCCCACCACATATACCTATAGTATGGATATAGAATAACGAGAAAAGCTAATACACCCATTACCGTCTATCTATACGATCGTGTGTATTAACAGATTGATTATAGAGTTTTTTTTTGCCAAAATAGTTGATTACAACCGATTAGCTCTGTCATATATTTCGATTGGACTAAATCGTTGACTAAACTCGATTTTGTTTTGAAAAATATATTTTGATCAAATTTCCTACTATGAAGGATTTTAGTGTTTTCATGTACTATATCATTTTTAATAAACATGACTAAAGCATATTGGAACAATTAAAAAAAAAAATTCGAATTTTGATGGCTTACAGAAGTGGCACATGATATCACACAGTAGTGCGGGCCTGACTGTACATTACGTTAATAATAATAATACGTCTCAACATAAAACATTAAAAGAAACCTACGTTGTTAACGTGAAAATATACTAATTGATGTGCATAAAAGTCAGGTGTATGAAAAATAAATGTTAATTCCGTTGAGTTTGCCAACTTTTCTTTGGTAGATAAGCTTCCGCATTTCATGCGATTTTTTTCGGCATGTAAATCAGTTAGGTGAAAATATATCAAAATTTTGCTGTCATTCGTGATCTGTAGATTTATATAGTCTTTTTTAGGACTAATTTGACTTATATTGTATAAGTATTAACCAAAAACTAAAAGCTCTAATAAGTACTTACACAAAATATAAGTCTTCCCAAAATATAGTTTGCAAAAGTCGAACGCTGATGTAGAAACCACAGAAGTATCACAACAATTTAAATTTTTTCACTATTTATATATCATAATTATTATTTGCCGACAACAGTTACTATGATGGTACTATGGCACATTAAAGAATTCGTTGGACAAGCTGATACAACTCTTTGGTTTTCCATAATCAGAAATTTAATCAGTCCGTTACTTCGTCTCTTTTACAATATACAATATATTTATATTTATATTGCCTACCAAGGCAATAGTTTTACTTTCAAATTAACGATGATTTCTGCTACATGATGTTTGTAAATTGGCTTCTACTGAAAATCGGAAAATCGAAAAATTGGGAATGAACTTTTCCGTCAACATGTCCAACAACAATAAATCCAGGCGTGTAGCTCATCACTTTTCATTATTAAAAATGTGTCAGTCAAAAATAAACTCAATATTGTCCTTGAAAAAACAATAACATTCAAAATAGTTTAAGTTTCACTTAAAATGTTTTTCTCCTTTTCCTTAAGTCAATAATAAAAGTCAGTTAATTCTTTATTTTTTCCGTCTACATATTTTCGAACTTTAATTAAACAAAAAAGTAAACAATTCATACCAAGTCGGTCAATTAGAAAATGTTTCCAACTTTTTTTGTTAAAATGCACGTGAAATTGAATTCAACTTGCCCGAAAATCGAGAGACTAACTCAAACCCAGAGTCAATTTCAATCCTTGACGCGCATTACTAATGGTTACTGGTTGAGTTCGTTGGGCTGAGCTGTCAGTTGTATTGTGCTGTGACTTTTTAACCTAATGAATAATACATTGGCCAATTGTCACGCAAAAACAACGCGACGAGCTAGCGCTTGTTTCTACCTATTGGTGGATAGATGGATAAGGGTTTTTGGCCCGAAACGAGAGGGGGGATTACATCAAGCCAAGTTGCTTGTTTGGGCTGTCGAGTTGTTTGCCTGCATTTCCAAATTTCAGACACATTTTGCCTAAAAATAAGCCAAGAAACTAGCGAGGCACAGAGGCTGGCGCATGCCTGGAGACCTGCCGTCTTCTTCCGTCATGTCGTCTTCGATAGATTTTGGTATTTGTTAAATTTACCCAGTCGCTGGGGAAATGCACTCCAAGTGGCAGTAAAACAAATGATTAGTACTAGGTGGCTGCATTTTACAAATGTTTACGAACATCGAGAGTACTGCCACGTCAAAAAGTAATTAACATATTGAAATGTAGCGCATTGTTTGCTTTAATGCATCGTATTGTTCCTTATAATCCTGTATCAATAATTCATAAAGTAAACTTGTTGTGGCATCTTGCAAGCAAGTTGATTTGCAGTTTTTGCAACATGTACGATTACTAGTCGCTTGTATGCCTTAATATTTAATTAGACAACGTGAGAGATTTCAAAAATGTTTAGTCAATAAAGGATTTGACATGTCGCTGGAAAGGGGAGCATGGAAAGGATAGCCTCTTAAAAGCGTGTCAACGGCTTGTCAATCACAATTTTCAAAATAAAATGTAAACGTCAAGTAGCAGGCGGGTTGTAAGTTGCTCTCATGTGTTGATATGTTTAGTTTGTTGGACCTGTGTGGTTCAAATTTGGTACGATATGTGAAAGGGGTTTTCCAAAACATCAAAACACAATAAAACAATTTCTAAAAATACTTGGAATAGCTAAAAAGTCGATGTGATGACCTTCATGAAGATACTTTTAAAGGTGGACTTTAGCTCTTTATTTAAAAGCAACCCAGCACAATGCTAACTTGTTGAGTGAATTCTCGATGTAGAAAAAGAATAACACATCTGAAAATTGGTAATACCAAAATATTGACATTTGATTAAAGAATTGCACTTATTGTAGTGAAGTGCTTACCGGCAAAGAGCGAACATCAGGAAATCTGACACCAATAATCCCGAAATGTAGAATGTAATTTTTTCGGGTTATATTGTACATTAATTTCGTTTTCTTTGTTTTTTATGGTTTACTCACATTTTTGCCAAAATTAAGTATTTTTTTAAAATATATTTTTCAATTTGTTTTAAGTTACAAAATCATATTTTAAGAACACCTTATTAAGATTTCGAATACTCTACTCAGAATTTAGCACGCCTTTTTTCTCTCAGTATAAGAATTTGACTTTATTACATTAGATGTGTGAATATTAGGAGTGGATCGAGCATGATTGTCATTTGCCTTACTGCTTACCAACATATGTCAATCTTGACAGTTGGATAAATGATGCGCGGAAAATATACAGAAATATTTTTTTTATCTAAAGTCCACGACTTTGATGCACAACTTTAAAATCCACTTGGCAAAGACCATTATGTTTGATATCCGTAAATTTTAGAATTTATTTCCACGAACTGATAATAAATTTGTTGAAAAGTTCACTTATCCCAAATGTATTGCCCCAAATTAATATTCATATTCATAAATTTCGTAGATTTGCCATTTAAGCAATTAGCAAACTTTTACAATTAATTAAAATATGTTTAAAAATAAAAACGAATACGGGTAACATTTTTGTGGGCGTTACAAGCATTATTTAATATTAAAAAAAAAAAATAATAAACATAAAAAATAGCCACAAGCTGTCATGTGGCAAAATTTACGCCTGCGCAGTTTATTTTGTTGGCCACAACAACAAAACTGTTAGTTGATTGGCTACTTGGCCAACAGCAGCCGAATAGGCCAAGCCGAATCAATGCCGAAATACTTGCATAACTCATACGCAGTGTAGGTCTGAAGCGACACAAACAAATTGTCGCAAGGGTTGTTGCTTGACGTGCGTGATAGTGGGAGTAAAGGCACAGGGCTCGTCCGGAAGCGTAGTCGTGTTTTTGGCCATATAAGCACTTGCCACTCGTATTGCCGTGTTTGCAGGTAAGGATAAGATCATAGGATTCCACGGCACAGCAGCAGCATCAAGCTTGCAGTCTCAATGCAGTACTCACACCGTTCAGACGTGTTTGCTGGCAAAAATAAAAATTTAATAAATGTTTTTAAAAAAGTAATATGTTAAGTAAAAACTATAAAGTGTAAATAAAAATGTTGAACTGGTAAAGTTTATACTCAGGTAAGCTAAGGACATTTTTGCTGAACGCTTATATAATTTTGATTGTTGCTCAGAAAGCCCTTATTATATATCAGTTGGCTTTCGAGCAATAATTAAAACCAAATAAGTGGACCTAACAACGTCTGATATACAAAATAATTTGCGTTAATTATATTTACGTTATGAGTTTTTAGTTACTATTAGTGCTGTAATCAAAACAGCATAGTTCTTCTAGTTCAGTTTGTAAGTGAATCATTTTTGTACTTATTTCTATTGCAATACTATAACTAATATAAATAAATGTGTAGAAAGTATAATGATTTAAATTAAAAATACGTAATACTGGGATTTTATGAAAAGAACAACAAATGGTTGATTTTTTAACTGCAATGGTATGTAATGTAAAGAAATTTTGAAACTTTAGAACTTATGACGTCACTAAAATAAGCTTATTAGTTTGCCTTGCCTTGCAAATAAACCGATTTCATTCCAATATTTTAAGTGTTAAGTTTATCAGCTTAAATTGCCTTCATTAGTATTATTTTTTTTGAGAAACAACTTTTTTAATGTTTATGAATTTGAGGTACAGCAACAATTTTTTTTCAAAATTATAGAGTTAAAATGGAATGCCGTTAAATTATTGTATTTGGTGCACCATTGGTTTTCTAGTCTATTCTAGATTCAACGAAGATATCGTCAATAATAGTATGCATATATTTAATTTTATTTGGAAAGAAAAAAGTCCTTTACTCATGACCAGTCGCCATCTCTATACTAATATAAATGGTAAAAAGGTAAAAATAATTATTTTAATATAGCAACATATACACTTTAATTATTATTATATTCCAACATATATACCAATGCTAAAATTTAACATATTTTCTGCTATATGCTGTTTAAAGCTCGAATCGTCAACAATTTCATTCACACTTATATATGATTGTTTGTTCTTAGACTATTCTTATCTTTTATTAGTTCCATTTACATTTTCTTTGTTCTTCAATTACTTAAAGCACGATCAGATCAGTGACAGAGAAGTTGAGTTACCCATACTCGCCTCTAAATCGGAAAGTGAGTGGGTGGTTCGATTCTACCCAGCAGCACTGGTGTATTTACCTAGCAGTGGAATGGCTAGCAAGTAGATGTTATTTACCTAGGAAAATTAACGTATGCCGCGCCTTGGAGCGATGACCATAGTCAAGGGGCATATTAATTATTAATTCTGTGTTCATCTGTTTCATGGGTTGATACATAAAATATTGCTCTTAAATTTTGATTCACGCCTAAAATTACTTGATTACCATAAAAAAAATTGTTCTTTGCTTAACTCTAAATCACAAAATGCATTTAGCTCGAAGTTTTGTTTTAAATTATTTACTAAAGATCTGCTGCACGTTTTTAAGTCTGATACAGCATCTCAAATATTATAATTTTCTACTTTTTATTCGTTTTAGTTTTTCTTTCTTTAATTTTTGCCATTTTTTGAAGATATTAAAATTAAAAATTTTATTCAAGTGCAAATACAAAATATCTTTTGTTTTTAAATGAAACAAGTGAAACGACTTTCTTCATTGATAAAAACGAACCAGTTCTACCCCGCTCGAGAATTTACTGCAATAATAATTACTGAGACTTCTTATTAAAGAAGTAATATTTAATTTTGAAATGAAATAGTGTTTTGTATATACGCTCATAGTAAAAATGTACAAATCTTGTTTTGTTCTGACATTTTTAAAATAATGTTATAAAATTTACAATTTTTAAATTTGTTCTAAATTAAAAAATAATACCCCGTTTCGGCAGAACAAATTTTTTCAGACTAAAATATAAAATTATATGCCCTTTTTTTATTTATACTTTTTGTCATGAAATCACTCATACTTTAGAAAACAAAGCATTCAAACGTTTACTTTTTTTACATTTTAATATAAAATTTCACTACTTAAAGTTTTAGCTAAGTATATTTTTAAGATGCTAAAAACAATATTGTATTTTTCACATCCGACCTAAAATTTCTATTTTAAAGTATCGCTCGATTTCATCAATTTTATATATGCACAAAATAGTAGCTTTAAAAATAGTTAAATTTTTTTTTTTGGTGAGCCTATAGAGCCATCTCTAAATATAATACATTTTTATAAGCACAAAGGGAACATTAAGTTTGAGAATGAAAAGTCGGAGAACCCCAATAATTACCTTTAGTATCGGGGTAGATAGATAATTCTAATATTTCAATAATGGTAGAGCAATAAAGTTTTCAGAAAACATTATTATGCAAGTTTTTTTTTTCTTTTTTTTATATCGAGAATATGTATGATATAGTTACCCATAGGGGTGCTTTGCGCCACCTCAAAAAAAAAAATTCTGCATTAGATCAAAATCGGCCGACTATTTCAATTAGTTCCCAGAGATTGGTCATAATATGCATTTTGTGCAGAGTTTGTTGTTATATGCTAGTTTTTCCAGATACAATATAATGATTCAATTTGGCACTTAAAAGTTTTTTAGGCTTTCAAAGTACTGTGTCAAAATCGGTTGATTATATTATATACTTCCAATAGGGAAAATTACGAAAAAATAACTTTTTCGTAGTTGTTTATTTTGAAAGAAACCATATCTGAGTCGTGGTATCTCAAAATCATCCCATTCCGTCTTAAGCGTTAGAATAAGTTTAGTTTCGGTAGATTCGTACTTAAAAAGACTCGGTATTAATACAAAAATACAATATCGTTCTCTTACAATATTACAGAAACACAAAAAAAAATGTTAAGTACATAATCCTCGACTCGCAAATATAGAAAAATTAACGTGCTGATTCGGTTCTTTAAAACAAATAATTTGTGAGCGTTTGTACAATAAATTAAGACCACAATTCTAATAAAAATTGCACTTTATGTATTAAGTTAAGTTAATAAGTTCAATCAAATGGACCGAACATAATCAAAATACACCGATTTTACTATCTTTATGAAAGAGCAAAATTTTTGACTGCTGCATGTTTTCTTAAAAAAATTAAAACGAATCAAGAAATTTTCCGGGACATTTGTTGGATAAGACTTAAAAATACTATAATTATGAATTGATTTTGTTTATTAAATACTTATATAAGAAGCGCTGGAATCATATTCTATATGTTTTTAAACAATTTGCGTTTATTATCAATCAAAAAATGATTAAATAATTTGCATTGTTTTTGTATATATTAAAGCTGTCAAGAGAATTAATTTTTCTTCTGTCCAATCGTAAATTTTCAGTTTTCTTCCTTAACCGAAAGTTTGCAGCACTACCCCAGCATTTCCCACAATTTGCGCCATACTATGCCCGCATCGAACAAAACTGAGTCACCCAAAATTGTCAACGTCGTTGAACTTGCCAAATAATAATAAAAACAAATAATATAAAAACAAACTCCAGCACGAGTAATTTTTTTTTTAAATAAATATCAAACGACCTTCACATTGAAGTGTGTCCAAGTCTAGGCAAAACTATATCCAGCTGATGCCAAGTCAATGCACCAAATGCCAGTAACTGGTTTCGGGGAACTACTCATGTTTGGTTGGTATTATTCATTTGGTTGTCAACATACAATGGTTGATTCGAGTGAGAATTTGTCAGAAATATGTTGCCAATTAGCATTTGGGGCGATAAGCATGAAAATGAAAACAAACTGCCGCGATCAATGAACTGTTTTTTTTTTCTTTAATGGGAATTAAAGATTTCTGGTTTCGTTTTCATTTGAATTGTTTAGACGTATAAGAAACAAGTAAGGTAAACATAGCTATGATTGTATTTATATATTTGCCACAAATGTTTAATTCCTTGTTTTTATGAATTTGAATAAACTGCACTCAATGCGCTTCCACCTGCATTTTTTGCACTACTTTTCTATAGTGTCCCTGACCATCAAACTAAGTCGTGGAATCAATTATCTTCGTAAGTACATATATGGCGAGTAAGGCTAATTTTAATGCCAAACAAATCGAAATATAGAATTTTTACATTATATATTTAGGTGACCTATATGTGCCAGCATTGAATTTTAATTATTGTTTTTAAAGCCAATTTTTATTAATTTGCATTTTATTCATTACTAGCTTAATATAGCATGTTCATCCAAGAGTCATCATATATACAAGAATGAATAATAGCTTGTTGATAGTGTGCAACAAAATAAAACTATTTTGCATCCCAAAAATGATTTATCGTTGTATACACATGACAATAAAGGCGGTTCGATTTTAATGCATATGTCACTCAGAACGTTGTGGATATTTAGTAGAAACCTAGACATTACCACAATTGGGCACTATTCGTTTGAAAAAAGGTTGAAAATATTTAATACGACCCCTTTTCTGACAATGCCGAAATATTATAAAAAAAATCACTTTTGTAAACTGTAATAAATTCGCACTTAGTGTAAGAAAAGTCAATGCACCTAACTTTGGACTATTTCTTTGATAACAAAGAAAGAGACGTCTTAACTCTTCAATAGCAAGCAAGTATATGGAATGTTATGTAACTTTTTCTGTTACGATTTGAAGAGAAAGGCTTAGACAACAGGTTAAGGTTACAAGCCTTACAAACACGGCTACTATTGCGATCAATTTTCTACAATATGTATTGGTCAAAAAGTTGGATTATAGTTAAAAGTTAAAGCGAACTTGCTTAAAGTGATCAACATCGGTCAATTGGTATCCATTTATATAGACAATGAAGTGATTTTACAAACACAAAATTAATATTCCCGGAATTCACTTATTAGGATAATGAGGCAATAAACTTTTTGCAATTGAAACCCAACAACCTCAAATATTGTCGCACTTGCGAATCTTCAATGCCATGAACTTCATTGGGTCATAAAACGCAAAACACAAAAAACTTTTTGCTTTTGTTTACGTTTTGTTTATGCGTCTTTTTTGGCAGCTCCTTAATTGTACAAAGCACTAGCCGAGACACCCAGTGGCACACTACACTCCCTCCCACACACACGCAGTCAATTGAAATGCCAAAACGTGACGATAGCTACTATGGATAGCTGCAGTGTCAAGTAAGCCTGAAGTCTGGCCAAGAATGTGTGAGTGCCAGTTGTTAACAAAAGCACTAAAAGCTCAAAGCTTCACTAAAAGTAACCGCAACAGGTGATTTCTGACTTCCGTCAGAGAACTGGCAGGTTTTGTGTCTTATCAGCAAAAACCGAAGTAAACAACAAAAAGCTTGCTAATCCATATAGAACAGTATTGGAGTAGTAAACCAGTCAATCATATATAAATTAATTCACGCACAGAATGTTTGTGACAGTTTGCGAATAGGTTTTGCTCTGACAGTGCTCAATCATTTTATTTTAGAACATTGAAAAATGCTCAAATTACTGTTGTTTTTAATTTTTTTGAAAAATACGCAAGCACAAATAAGTTGTAAGTTTACTAAAATATCAACTTTTTTTAAAAGTGTTAAATTCAAATAACAATCATAAGAAGTTATATTAAAATTAAACTCGTTTATGAAGTTCCTAGTTGCATTTGTCTAAGTCGCAAAATAATTTTTTATTAAATAATAACTTACAATAAAGAACAACAATCGAAATAATTAAAAAAGCCTCGTTAAGAGACCGTAATATTTTAAATATTATAGAAAATCAAAAAATCATTTCAAATCATCAGAGCTTAAATTTGCAATGTACTTTGGAAAGCTATAATGCTACATATTTTGCAGTTACTGGCTTACCATGTAACCAACGTAATCCAAAGATCGTTGGCGGCAGTGAAGCAGAACGCAATGAACTTCCGTCTATAGTGAGTCTTATGCGTCGCGGTGGTCATTTTTGTGGTGGAACCATTATACATGAACGTTGGATACTAACGGCGGGTCATTGCATTTGCAATGGATTGCAAACATTTATGAAGCCAAAACAAATTCAAGGTGTTGCGGGCTTGCATAGCATTACCGAGTTTACTAATGGCATACATAATGGGCCAGAGGCTGTAAGCGTGGATTTTAAAAGAATTGTGGCGCATCCAAAATATGAGTGCAATAACGTGAAGCATGATATTGGTAGTTGTATATTGATATAGGACAAGAAATATTCATTATTGTCAAAATTTTATTCAAAATTAGCGTTACTTGAACTGGAGCAGCCTATTATATTTTCGGCACACATACAGCCCAGCTGCATGTCGTCCGATAAAAGTCTACGCCAGCTTGAACAAGAGTTTGGAATAGTATCTGGATGGGGCTGGACTCATGAAAATCAGGCGGAGGGTGAACGTGCTGATGCGTTACAAAAGGCAACGGTCAAAATTTGGAATAATGAAGCTTGTGAGCGCTCTTACAGATCATTAGGGAAATCAAATACCATCAGCGAGACGCAGCTTTGCGCTGGGTATGAAAATGGAAGCATTGATTCGTGTTGGGTAAGTATCAAATTGTAGAAATCGAACGAAGGTATCAACAGTAGTATATATTAATAAATAGGCTGATTCCGGCGGCCCACTAATGACAAAGGAGCACAATTTAATAGGCGTTGTATCAACTGGAATTGGCTGTGCTCGACCAGGTCTACCTGGTATTTATACCAGAGTAAGCAAGTACGTGCAATGGATGCAAAGTGTGATAAATGGAAACTTATAACCAACTAAATACTATGTGATTTTAAGCAACACATCTGTGATAATAGCAGTAAATATAAGATTGTACAAAATAAAGTGTTACACGAAATATAATTAAAATGCGTATTAATCGATTGTTTTAGTCAGCGTGTAGCTGTATCGATATATAAAATTTATCGCACACCAAAATTACAACTCTGCACTGAAAATGGCAACGCTTGTGCAATACAGCTGTTTATAAACAAAACCAAACAATTTGTGAAAATGGAAGATGACAAGCTAACAAGGTAAACGTAAACTATAAATGTTGTTTGCTTAAAAATTAAATTATTCTTTACACACCAATTGCAGTAAAGCCATTGCAGAACTTATGCGTGGATTTAGTGGTCCGGATAATACGGCCACATCGCATGGTGTCCAGGAACGAAAAATTAATCCACTTGGAAAACCAAACAAGCGTTTCCTCGGTCGAACTATTAATACTGTAATGAACCATAATAAACGCCATATGGAACGTACTCATGCCAAAAGTCGTCTGAAGCTTCAAGATCTAGACGATAGATATGAAAGACGAAAGACAAACGCGTACTACAATGGTATAAGAGTTGCCGACCGACACGGGCGAAAAGCATCTCGTAGCCGCTCAAGACACAAAAGCAGAAGACGAACACGCAGCAGCAGTGAGAGTAGTCAAAGCTCAATCCGTAGTCGCAGCAGAAGTCGCAGTAAGAAACATAAAAAAAAATACAGGAAGCACAAAAAGTCCAAGCAACCTCATCGCAGCATAAGTTCTGAATACGATACGTCCGAAAATAAAGACGAGCCGCCTACTTATAACGATGAAATGCTGAATTATTATACGCAACACTCTAAAAATATGGCTCTAGCTGTGGCTATGGCCTATAATCCAGCTTTATACGCTCAATCCTGTGCGATTAAAAATGGTGTCCCTGTAACGGAAAGTGCCACAAAATGTAATAATACAAGAACCGTATCGCCTTCAAGTGATATTTTAAGCGAGCTTATGTCGTATGATGATGATAGGGATATAAAGGAGCTTGATGCTCTATCAGTACACTCAACAGGCAGCGAAAAAGAAGTATTAACTATTGACGTAAGCTCGAATAGTAGTGCCACAGACACTGAGCAAGAGTCAACATCAGAAAAAAGTGACTCTGAAAGCTGCATTTCATTGGAGGATAGTGACGATGAAGAAGCTTTAGGAAAACAAAGTGAAATAAAGTGTGATGCCCAGCCGAAACAAGAATCAAGTACCATCGATTTAACTGAAGATTAGAATAAGAAGTAAGAATAGGTATAGATGCTATTAGTATCATGATCAATTTTAAAAATATTTGAATATTTTAATTAATTTATGAAACTGTGGCAACGCCATTTGGAGAAAAAAAAAATACGCACCTTATGGATGTGGTGCACATATTTGTATGTTTATTACTGATCTTACTGTTGAATAATTTAAGATACAAAGGACAATTAATAAAAAGTACAAATGAAACAGTTAAAAATAACGCTTCTATTCACAATTTTGAAATGCGCGCTATTAATAAATACTCTCTCTTTTTTATGCATGCTATTTCGTATCACTGTAAACAGCTGATTGACTGTTTACTAGTTGCTGGTGTTTAGATGTAGATGTGGCTAGTAATTTGTTAAAATTAGTTAGTAATTAACCCAAAACAAAAAATATCAACATGTTTGGTAGCTTGAAAAAAAAACTTAGCAATGCCATACAAGAAGGAATTGTTATATCGGAAAACTTACATCAGCAGTATCGTCAACGTGTCAGTAGCAGCAACCAGACGAGTGCAGCAACTACACCGACTAGCCCCAACAGCCTTTTAAATGAAAGTCTGTCATCCAGTCAAGGCAGCTCTCTCTCACTTAATACACAATTAAGCGATGGCGTGCCCACAAACCTAAACATAGCCGCCGGCTGTAATCTTTTAGCTAAATATGAAGATGATTGGCAGCAAATTCACATTGCCAATGAAAACAATGCCGCACGAGCAGAATTCATTGCAACTAAAATTACAGCCATTGAACAGCGGGCAAGTGCGCAGCGAGTGACCATTACCGATCTCAATAGTTGTTTGGCGGGTATACCATCTCTTATAGTTAAACTTAAGGCGACTGCAGAGACCCTACACTCGCTTGAAAATATGGGTGTGCAGTTGGAGCTGGAGTTGCAGAAGTTAGAGGACTTGTGTGAGGAATGTGAAATGCATGAGTTTATATTAGAGAAGCAATTTGAATTGTCGCGGTATAAACAAAAGAAAATGAATGACCTGGAAAGTTATAGACAACAAATCGCCGCACAGCATCAGTCTAAAATACATGCACACGAAGAACGTTTGCGACAAATACAAAAAGAACGGCAAGCTGTCTTTGATGACGCTTTTAAGGGTGATTTGGAGGAATATAGAAAACGTGGTCAACTAACAAGTATGTACTATATTTTTTAAATAGTTTTTACCTACTGCAGTCATTTATTACAGAAATAAAAACAGCCGTGACGCCTTTAAACAACAAGTTGGTTTTAGAAGAAGTAGTTTTGGAGCAAAACGACGATGGGGCCAAGGATGCATTGGAGCAGTTTTTAAATGGTTAAGACCGTTTTACACATCTACACCATTTGTGCCTTTATTGCAATATGCAACTATGTTTTAATACTTTTTGTAAATGTATTATTAAAACTAGCTGAAATAGTTTTAGTGCCGCGAATTTTCATCCAACGCCGTTGTTGTACAAGAACGGCTGTGCAATAATTTCTTTAGTGCTGCCGGAATTCACAGCACAGCTGTTTATGTTTATTAAACATGTTTTTAGCAAAATGTATTCATTTCTTAATAAAAATTTCGGTATTTACTTTTATGTACTATGTAATTGGTTATTATCAATACAACAATGTTGCAGTTTGCGAACAAAATGGAAGTGCTAGACTATCTGGCAGCAATATGCAACACTACCATTCAAAGTTGATTACGCAAAATTTACAAACTTTACTTTAAAAAATTTTCATCACATCAACATTTTATATACAGTTTCAAAATTTAAAAATTTCTGATAAGCTGTGTTTTTCATACTCAGACGTTGGTGCCCTATACAAGCAGGTAACTACCAAATCGCAGCTGATACGCCCGAACTAACAGCTGATTGACATCGTGCACACCTCGTCACAGTTGCCAAAGAAATTTGCCCTTTTCCCCTAATGGGCTCGATTGTGACTTCGTTGCAAAGTCCACAAATGTTAGTAAACATGGCTGGACCACAAGCTCAATTTGTGCGCGAATTAATCGCTGGCCATAAGGTTGTGATTTTTAGCAAATCATATTGCCCATACTGCACAATGGCCAAAGAAGTAAGTGTAAATATAGTATATAAATAAACAGTTCCCTAGCACTGTGCTCTCCATAGCAATTCCGGAAACTGCAAGTGGAAGCGACAGTTGTTGAGCTAGATTTGCGTCCCGATGGCAACGAGATACAGGACATTCTTGGCGAATTGACAGGAGGGCGTACTGTAAGTCAATGCATACATAGCTAACAATAAACTTTATAAACTCTTTATTTAACAGGTTCCGCGTTGTTTTATCAACGGCAAATTCATCGGTGGAGGTACTGACGTTAAGCGCATGTACGAACAGGGTGTACTACAGAAATATTTCGAGTAATCGCCATAAAATTTATTTAGTTTTTTTGCTTGACAAGCGAATGTTTTGATTAAATTAATTATATTCAAAGAAACTCAAGCTTAGTTCAATATCATAATTATTTAAAAACTAGCCTTAAGGCTCTTGCGCAAATATTTTTGAATAAACATGTTTATGAATCATCGATAGTTTTTCGATTAATTTAAAGACAACAACAAAATTTCCTACCATTTCCCCAAGCAGATTCCCAGTTCATATGTGCAGTTTCCAGTTGACAACATTTATAAAATTGTGTTTACATCCGCGCGGTGGGAGGTTTTACATTTGGATATTTTTGATTTCATTATCTTAATAAATGGGTTAAGAAAATGTTACATTTTGAATTCTATTGAGCACAAAGCATAATCACTGGTTGCTAAATCTTTTTTAAAGAAAGGAACGAACTAATCTACATTGTTTACAAAAATAAACTATGGCTGATTTAGTGCGTGGCGAAGCATCCGAATCCGATGAAGAGCTTCACAGCAAAAAAAAGGTAAGCAGTGGACATATTTCATTAAATATTGTTATCAATGCTTAAAATAGATCTACGCGGCGGAGATTTCAGGCGAGGCTACAGAATCCGATGAAGAAGTCTATGAACAGCGCAATTGCACCAGCGTAGCATCCACTGCTTCTTTGTACCGCAATAATCTTCTGCAACGCAAGTTAAGTATGTAATTCGCCATTTTAGTAAAACAAAATCTAACAATATTTATTAACAAGTTGAAAGCAACATAGCTATATGGAAGTCACTAGTCACTTTGACACGTAGCATAGTTGTGGCAGCATCTAAACAATTACTTACGACCGATCAAATGCTCATTAAATCGCAAGTCTCAATGCAGTCCGTGCATATATCCCTGCAGCATGCCCAAAACAACATAGCACAGCTGCAAGCACGTAGTGCAGCCACATTTACCGGCAGTTTTTTACCTACAATAAATATCAATAAGGATAACAGCTAGCGGACAATTATAAGAATTATTTTAATAAACGAACAAACTAACTTAACTCTCGGTATCTGAATTGGGAGCATATATTTGACTATTTGGCGAAGGTTCGCGTGGAACGTACGTGTTTTGAAAGCAACGTGAGAAAATTGTACGCACTATGGATTCGCGCTCTGGTGATTGCGGTATGCTTTCTTCATCTATCCCCACAGATGGCGATTTCGTTTCGGGCACCTGAGTCTCTGGCGCATCATCAGTGTTGTAAAAACAAATTTCATTACTCGAAGGCGTTGCTGCTTGACTGGCATCTACGGCATCAGCTATTGCAACTAGCATGACATCATCATCATCGTTAACATCAGCAATGGTGTCGCCTTCGGCTAGCATACGCGCTGGCTCAACGGAAACAGCCTCTGAGCGCTGCATTGTGCGCCTATCATTGAATTGAAATAAAGCAGTATCCACATCTGACGTACTTAGGGTGGTGTCTTCCGCTAGACGTCTTTTATTCTCAATAGGAGGGCATGGAGTACTGCTCTTGCGTTTTTGAGCTACACTCACCCCATCCTGAGCAGTAAAATCACGTTGGCAGTAGTCCTCAGAATAGCTTATATCCTCTGGACACAATGTAGACATTATAAGCAAACATTCTATTTCATTGTGCTTTTTTATCTTCAAAAAGGATGGGCTGCCAGCATTATCAAATTCTAAAGTCATATGTGCATTGAGTGACTCTGCAAAAAGCATAAATGCGCGAAACTCTTTAAGGCAAAAGGTAATAACGGCATCCTGCGTTACGTTATAGTTTTCAAACTCGCTGGGTTTAAGTTTTAATTGCGAACGCATAAACCTGTCGTTGACACGTGCGCCTTCAATGTAGTTTTTGGCCACTAAGCTGTCAACATTGGCCTCAAGAGTCAGTTCTTCTTCGGAGCTGGGAAAACTATTAGAGATTTCCATAAATAATTTGTACGTTCCTTGAATACTGTGATTAAACAACGCTTATAAGAATCAATTAAATCAATTAGCTATTTAACCTACGTATTGACACTTTGATCAAGCGGCACAGCTGCATTGATATTCTGCTCATCAACGATTGATATAAGGGCTTGTTTTATCGTTTCCAACTTACATCGCAGTTTAACCTGGAATTTGCTTTGGTCTTCCATTAGGCACAATTCACAATGCTCCACCTAGAAATGACGAAAATAAATAATAAACTTTTAATAGCAGGATATAGTACATACTTGTCGCATATTGCGAAATACGCCTAAACAGGCTTTCATGCCGATCTTGCAATAGCAATCGACGTTATTCGGCAAGTGGAATGTCTCAAACATACTTCGTTTAAAGCGTATGCTGCCTACTGCCGAGTGAGTTGCGTTAATGGCACGCATTTGCAAGCCCTGCTCATCTGCTTCCACAAACAGTTCTTTGCCCACCTTGGATAGCGATTGTATAGCCTTAGCAATGACTGAAAATGCATACAAAATAATGAGATGTGCTTATTACTTTCATTAATGTACCTACCACGTGCATTGCTGCCTTCGAGCGTGCACTTCATTGACTTAATTTTATAAATTAATTTCTATTTATGTGGAAATCCAGCGCGCCAATTTTGTAAACAAAGTGCGTGCAACAGCTGAGAGTAAATTTTATTCAATATTGGCAAGACCGTCAATGAGGCAGTTTGCAGTAAGTTGGCAGAGCTGCTAGCCCGGCGAAACGCCACATCAGTTTTTCGTGTTAAATTAAATTAACAAACAACTAAGAATATCAAAGGAAAAGTGTTGTAATATAGTGTAAGAGCGCTTTACGAGGGTTAATTTTACTATACCTATACATTTTTAGAAGTTTTGCTAATACGCCATGCGCATAGCGCAAAATACGTAACAAGCAACAGCAACAATGCAAAGACTTTTGAGCTTAATAGCGCTCTTGGCGTTTTCGTCTGTGGTTTGTTTGGCAGAGCATGCAAGTCAAAGTTATCCTATAACTACACTTATTAATGCAAAATGGTCGCAAACACCATTATATTTAGAGGTGGCCGAATACTTGGCGGACGAACAAGCCGGTTTGTTTTGGGATTACGTTAAGTCTGTAACGTCATTAGACACTGCGCTCAACGATTATGGTACATAAATAAATTGTGACAAAGTCACGCATTAATACTATTTTTGTTTTTAGAAACCGAGTCGCAGCAATACAATGCAGCCTTGCAACAGGCACGTCACCATTTAACAGCACCTCAGCTGCCCTTGTTAAAACTTGTCGTGTCTATGCATAGTCTCACACCACGTATTCAAACGCATTTTCAATTAGCCGATGAGTTGCGCGCTTCTGGTGCCTGCCAATCTGGCACTTATGCCCAGGTGGGCCAGGAGCTTGCCTGCAGCTTTACGGAGCTGCAACAAAAGCTTAAACTACCTAAGGCCAAGAGCTTAGATGCTGTTGTGGAAACTTATAGTTTTGATCACGTATACCCTGGCAGTGATAATAATACCCGCACAGTTGTGTTGTACAGCGATTTGGGTAGCAGTACCTTCAGATCGTATCATAAATTGCTAGAAAATGAAGCAAATGCTGGCAAAGTGCGTTACATACTGCGGCATCAGTTGGCAGCGCATACTGAACGCCCAGTTAGATTATCTGGTTATGGAGTAGAGCTGCATTTAAAGTCTACAGAATATAAAAGTCAAGATGATGCGCCTAAGCCAGAGAGTGATGCTAATGTCGATGAAGATTTTTCGAATGAGTCAGATGTGCAAGGCTTTGACTTTAAAGTTTTAAAAACGAGACACCCAATGCTTAAGAGCGCTTTGGATCAGCTTCGTCAGCGTTTGCTGCAAGGCAACGATGAAATTGCGCAGCTAAAAGCCTGGGAGTTCCAGGACTTAGGCCTTCAAGCAGCCGTCGCTGTGGCCGCTGTTCAAGGAGACGAAGCTCTGCAAATACTGCAATACACCGCCCACAATTTCCCTATGTTGGCGCGAACTCTGCTTGCCCATAAGGTAACTGATCAGCTTCGTGCCGAGGTTAAACATAATACCGAAGCATTTGGACGGAGCTTAAATTTAGCGCCTCCAGATGGCGCATTGTTTATAAATGGACTTTTCTTTGATGCGGATACGATGGATTTGTATAGCTTGGTGGAAACATTGCGCTCTGAGGTTCGCGTGCTAGAAAGTCTTCATAGCAACAATGTGCGTGGCAGTTTGGCATCATCTCTTTTGGCATTGGACCTGGCTGGTTCTAGCAAACGCGAGTTTGCCATTGATATTCGCGATACTGCTATACAATGGATAAATGACATTGAGACAGATGCACAATATAAACGCTGGCCGTCGTCGGTTATGGATTTATTGCGTCCCACTTTTCCAGGCATGTTGCGTAACATACGTAAAAATGTTTTTAATCTTGTACTGGTAGTGGATCCATTGTTGTTAGACGCACGCAGTGTTATTAAGTTATCTGAATCTTTTGTGCTACATCAGGCACCAGTGCGTCTCGGCTTAGTTTTTGATGCGCGAAAGGCCAAAGAGTCAACCAAAATGGATTATATTGCCATAGCCTGCGCCTTTAATTACGTCAGTCAAAAGAAGGACGCAAAAGCTGCCTTAAGTTTTCTTACTGACATTTATGCGGCTGTAGATGAACTAACACCTATTAATGCAAAACACATTACCAACCAACTCACGAAGGAGTTTAGTTCCCTAAGCAGTAAACAAGCCGCTGAAATATTGGAAGAAGATTCTGACTTTGATTATGGCCGTCAGTTGGCATTGGAATTTGTTGAACGATTAGGATTTGCAGACATCGGAGTGCCACAGGCACTGCTAAATGGCGTGCCGATGCCTAGCAATATTGTTATTGCTGATAGTGACTTTGAGGAAGCTATATTTACAGAGATTATTAGCCAAACTTCAACGTTGCAAAAGGCTGTCTATCGTGGTGAACTATCTGACAGTGATGTGATGATCGATTATCTTATGAATCAACCACATGTTATGCCACGTCTTAATCAAAGAATTCTCAGCAATGATGATGCTAAGTATTTGGATATAAATGGCGTCCCCTCTAAGCAGCTGAGTAATGTGGCTGCCCTTAACAAGCTGTCTAATCGTGATATGACGGCAACGCTCATGGGTAATCTGAAATATTTTGGTGGTAAACACTCTACCGAAAAGATTGGTCAGGCATCGTTGCAGTTCCTAACTCTATGGGTGTTTGCTGATCTGGAGACCAAAGAGGGTCATGATCTGCTACTTAATGCCTTGGAGTATGTGCAGTCGGGACAAAGTGTGCGACTTGCGTTTATACCAAACACAGAGGGAAGCAGTAGCAGCAGCAATTTAAATCGCTTGGCTTGGGCTTCTATGATGACCCTGCCGCCCATGCAAGCTACTGACACTGTGCTAAGCTGGCTACGTAAGCCCCAGAAAAAACCTAGTATACCACAAGCTCTTAATGAAGTAATGGGATCTACAGAATTGCATTTGAAAATGATGCGAGTTTATTCTCAGCGAGTTCTGGGTCTAAGTTTGTCCCAACGCCTAATTATTGGTAATGGCCGCCTCTATGGACCACTTAATGCTGGCGAATCCTTTGACAGCGCCGACTTTGCTTTACTGGAGCGCTACAGCTCTTTACAATATGTGGATAAGGTGCGCCAAGTACTTAAGTCTTCAGCAACGGATGTACAAAGAGAATTTAATAGCGATACGTTGCTAAAACTGTACTCCAGCCTGTTGCCACGCCAGACTAAGACACGTTTTAAACTTCCCACGGATTTAAAATCCGATCATTCAGTTGTTGTGTTGCCTCCTAAGCAATCGGAACTGCCACACTTTGATATTGTGGCCGTGTTGGACCCTGCTTCACGAGCTGCACAAAAATTAACACCAATACTAAATTTGCTGCGTCAAACACTAAATTGCCAGCTACAGCTATATCTTACTCCTGTACCACAGCACAGCGATATGCCCGTTAAAAATTTTTATCGTTATGTAGTTGAGCCGGAAGTACAGTTCGAGCCGAACGGTGCACGCGCCGAAGGACCCGTAGCTAAATTTAGTGGCTTGCCCGCCAATCCATTGCTGACACAACAGCTGCAGGTACCAGAGAACTGGCTAGTGGAGGCAGTTCGGGCCGTCTACGATTTGGATAATATAAAACTGCGTGATATTGGTGGCCCAGTGCATAGTGAATTTGATCTGGAATATTTACTTTTAGAAGGTCATTGCTTTGATGCATCTACGGGCTCGCCCCCACGTGGCTTGCAATTAGTGCTGGGCACCAAGGCTCAACCCTCTCTTGTGGACACCATTGTCATGGCCAATTTGGGTTACTTCCAACTAAAAGCTAATCCTGGCGCTTGGACACTTCGTTTGCGGGAGGGAAAGTCAACGGATATTTATGATATTTCTCATGCTGAAGGTCCAAACACTCTGCATCATGGAAATGCCACGCAAGTGATTATCAGCTCGTTACGTTCCCACGTAATTAAACTAAGGGTGTCCAAGAGACCAGGTATGCAGCATGCGGAGCTACTTTCAGATGATAGCGAAAAAGCACAAAAGGGCATATGGAACAGTATCGCTAGCTCATTTAGTGGAGGTAACTCTGCCAATGAGGATGCAGAAACCATAAACATCTTTTCCGTCGCCTCGGGACATTTATACGAGCGTTTGTTGCGAATAATGATGATTTCCTTACTAAAACACACCAAATCTCCTGTGAAGTTTTGGTTTTTGAAGAACTACCTTTCTCCCCAGTTTACAGACTTTTTACCTCATATGGCCAAGGAATATAATTTCCAATACGAACTAGTTCAGTACAAATGGCCGCGTTGGTTGCACCAACAGACTGAAAAACAACGCACCATTTGGGGATATAAAATACTCTTTCTCGACGTTTTGTTTCCCCTTAATGTGCGGAAAATAATTTTTGTGGATGCTGATGCTATAGTTCGAGCGGACATTAAAGAATTGTATGATATGGATTTGGGTGGAGCACCCTATGCCTACACGCCTTTCTGTGATTCACGCAAAGAGATGGAAGGTTTCCGCTTTTGGAAACAAGGTTATTGGCGCAGTCATTTAATGGGAAGACGCTATCATATATCTGCCTTATATGTCGTGGATTTAATGCGCTTCCGTAAGATTGCGGCCGGTGATCGCTTACGTGGTCAATACCAAGCATTGAGCCAGGATCCAAATAGTTTGTCCAATTTGGATCAGGATTTGCCAAATAATATGATACATCAAGTATCCATAAAATCGTTACCAGATAGCTGGCTCTGGTGCCAGACCTGGTGCAGCGATAGTTCTTTTAAAGATGCCAAAGTCATTGATTTGTGCAACAATCCGCAGACCAAGGAAGCTAAATTAACTGCAGCTCAGCGTATTGTGCCTGAATGGAAAGATTATGATGCAGAATTAAAGAGTCTTCTAGCACGCATCGAAGATCATGAAAATTTACATAGCAGCAATCATATTAAGGATAATGCAGAAGTTGAGGAGCCCGTAATTGTGACAACTGAACCTCCAGCACCTGAACCCAAACACGGCGAGCTGTGATCGCGTTAGTTGAATTACTGCTGCACTTTTGTCTTTAGCGAATTTAAGCCTGCTATCTACAGTCTTAATACGAACTAGTAATAGTAAGTAGCTAAGCAAAGTCTAAACAAACGAAATGATTAAATTAAATTATAAAATTTTAATTAATTGAAGCTCAAGTCTGAAATTTTGCATTCCAAGAGTACGCAACAAATTGACTTAAGCTGATTAAATGTAACGATTTACTATGTACACATTGATCAATTCTGAAACTGGGCAATAGTTCAGTTGTATTAAAATAAAAAAAAAACTTAATAAATATTGTTTTAATTTTATGTATTAAAATGAAAATAAAGCTGTGCTAAGGTATGCTTAATAAAACATATTTCGAAACTTTTCAATAAACTATAACACTAAAGTGATACCTATACATTGGCCAATTATGCATTAGGCCAATGCCAACATATATATTTAAAATTCTGAACTGAATGAAATTTAATTTAGATTATTTTCACGCTTTCAGTGTTGTAATAATATATATAATAATAATATCTTTTATTAATAGGGCCGAAATTCTGTGGCAGTGCTCTGAAAGTTTGTATAATTTTAAAAATGTCCAAAGAACTAAAAATCAAAGTATTAAGGATCAGTTTAAATTGCAAAGGAATGAATAAACAATTATGATAATCCAACATAATGGTTAAAGTCTTTTTTAAATTAAAAACTTTCGGTTTTACAAAGGGTGATTATTAGAATCTTATTTTTTGGCAAGACTGTTTTTTTAAGCTGACGTGACTTATGTTTTTGTTAAATGAGTTCGATTCGAGCAGTGCTTTTAAATTATTAAGGCTGCTCGTTAAGATAATATTCATTAAATATTTTTTTCGTTCTGTCAGTTAAAAATTGCATTTTTTTTGTTTAATCAAATTAGCATACTCCTATAAAGGAAGTACCCTTTCTTTATCTTATATATAATCTGCAAGAATACTTCAATAACAAGATGATATAGTACCTTATTAAAAAAGTTTTTTTTGTTTCAAGAGTCAACGATATTCTTGATAAAGAAAATCAAGAAATTGATTAATTTCCATGAAATAAATCGGCTGATTTAGAAGTTAACATACCGCACTGCTCTGTGTACCAAGTACCCATAAAATTAAGCTTTATTTTCTGCTAGTAGAAAAAATGTTATTTTTTATTTAATATATTTTAAATTATAATTTGAATTTATTTTGCGCATATTCTACGTAAGAAAACTTTTTTTTATTCTGTCGTATAACCATTTTTTTAATATCTGAATAGAGTTTTTTAGAAAGATTTTTAGTTCTACAAAATACGTATTATTGCATTTATCATGTTTTATTTAAGGCAGACAGTGCAGTCCAAGAAGTGAATTTCAATTGCTTTGCACTTTGTTTTGCATAAGTTTAATTCATTTTTATTTTTTTTAATTATTTGTTTATAGCCCCAACAATTTTTCAAGCTGGTTTACTTTCATTTAATTATGCAATGCTTCAGCATGAAATTTTATTTATTTTGCGTAGATTAGGTATAGTTTAATTTTGAAATTTTATTCCTTTTTCATTTAGTCTAAACAATGTTAAATTAAAGCTTCGATTTAATTTCCATTTTTGAATATGTTTAAATATGTTCTCGTTCAGACTACGCTTTTCGTGCTACTCGTATTTTAGAAAGATTATAAAAAAAATTCCGCTTTATTAATTGCATTATTTTATGGTTAATTGATACGTTTCAGTTAGTTATTTATTAAATTATATAAAAAAATGCGGCTGCCAAAGTTTGTGAGAAGTATTTTTGAATCTTGTATAATTTAATATTGCGCTGCTTACATGCTAAAAATTGACAGAACTACAAAATTAGTTTGGTTTTTATTTTCTTGTATATGTTTATGTTAATAATAATATTACAATATCATTATCATATATATTGTATTTATTTATGTATATTTGCGTTTTGCAATCTCTTTTGATATTTAAAATATTGTGTATGTAGTCTTCAGTTTTAGTTTATATATAGTATTTTATTGTTTTTTGTATCCTTTTGAATGCTATTAAATTTTTTCTTCGTTGCTTTAAAGTATTTAACAGTTTTTATTGTTGTTTTTGTTGCTGTAGTTGAAATTATTGCTTTAATCCAAATGTTTATACATATCCTCCAATTGTGGCTTAAAATAGCTCTTCAATTGCGGCCGCCTTGCCTTAAAAGTGGGCGTAAGCAGACCATTTTGTACCGAAAAGGGATCAGGGTGTAAATACACGTCCTTAATCTGTAATTGTTAAAAACTGTCAGTGGCAGTTTGTAAATCAAAGAGTTCTTTTAACTGACCTGTTCGAATGATTTTAGACCACTTTGTTTGCCCCAGTTGAGCATATCATTCATAATCAGTTCCTTGACATTTTTATTATTGCAAAGGACGGAGAGTGTGCCGCGTACATTGTTCTCCGTGGCCCATTGCTTCAGTACATCGACATCAGGTACGACAACCGCTATGATGCAGCTCTGTATGAAAAGTACAATACAGCTTAAATATCTCAAGAGTAAGAACCATCAATCATGCATTTTCCACTATCCCGAAACTGACCTTTAAGCTCTCTCCATAGACGTAGACTTGATTGACATATTGACTTAGCGTATAAATATTCTCAATCTTCTCGGGCACTATATACTCGCCCTGACTCAGCTTAAAAATATGCTTGCGTCTATCAATTATACGCAGCGTTCCATTGGGTAACCACATGCCGACATCACCCGTATGATGCCAGCCCTCATGATCAATGGCTTCTGCAGTTTTCTCAGGATCCTTATAGTATCTACAAAAAAAGTGTAAATATGCCTTATTGCTTCAAATCAATTTACTTTCGAGCTTACCCATGGAACACATTAGAGCCACGCACGCATACTTCACCCGTGTTTTGATTTGCATAATATTCCATCTCGGGAACATCAACAAGCTTCACAGCATTGCAAGACACCGGTGGACCCACATGATTGGGCACATAGTCGCCCTGTACGGTTAACGTAATGGCACCAGTGCATTCCGTTTGGCCATAGCCCTCCAAAACCAAACAGCCCAAGGCACATCGCATAAAAGTAAGCACGTTGCCTGCCAGCGGAGCTGAGCCCACCACCATCAGTCGCAAATTACCGCCGAAGGCCTGATGCACCTTTTTAAAGACAAGCTTATCCCAGCATCCATTGCGACGCAACACACCACGTGCAATTTCTTTCTCTTTAGCTTTCATAGCCATGTTGAAAAGACCACGTTTTAGTCCAGATGAAGATATCTCATTTTGTATCTTGTCATATACACGATTGAGTAGACGCGGCACAGCTGGCATAACCGTAGGCTTAAGCATCTTTAAATCATTAGTCAGCTCCTTAATGTCGCCAGAATAGAAGCCCACACAGCCACCCACATAGTAAATGCCATTCTCACAGCAGCGCTCGAACATGTGAGCCAAAGGCAAAAACGATATCATGACATCTCCAGCGCGTATGCGATGGTCGCCCATTTGCAGTATTACGGCGCACACCCCGGCCACCACATTACCATGTGTTAGCATTACGCCTTTGGGATTGCCTGTTGTGCCCGAGGTATAGCACACTGTGCAGAGATCCTCCGCAGTGGGCGGTACTTCTGGATGATTGCCCTTGGCGCCAAGTTTTTCCACATCAATAAAGGAAAATATCTGCACACCACGACTGCGAGCTCGTTCCAATGTGGTCTGACGTATGGGCTTAATGGAAACAATGATCTTAAGGCTGCGTGGTGCCTTCTCCAGCAACATGGCCGCTTTGCCATCATCTTCCACTACGACAATGGACATTTCCGTTTGACGTATAATAAAAGCACAAGCATCTGGCCCTAATGTATCGTACAGTGGCACTACGACTAACGAGTAGGAATAACAGCCTTGTTCGTATAAAATCCACTCGGGTCGATTTTGCGAGTAGATGCCTATAAGCTGCTTGGGTCGTGCACCCAGAGCTAACATGCCAGAGCCAAAATTCTTGGCACGCAGCAAGGCCTCATCATAATTGATCCACTGTAATTAAATAAATGGTTGATATTAAAAAATTTAACATTAATATATATATGGGGGTAGTAACCTACCTGATAAGGCGATGTGAGGGTTTCACGCCAGCCCAGGCATGGTCCATTGTTTGAGGCATAGGCACCTTCGCGGAACGTTTGATATAGCGTGCGCACATTTTCTGTGATGTAGGAGATAAATTTACCATTCTTTGACTCCTTGTAGAACTTGGAAACATGTATTTGTTCTGGACCCTGTTTTGATTAAAGAAAGAGATGCGCATGCAATGAGTGATTGATAGCTTGAGATATAGAGGATCATGTATGGCAGGGAGTAAGTTAAAGGATGTGACTAACAATACATTTTAAATCAATTTTTGGGTATTGATTTTATTGTTTGTTCATGTGCATGATACAAGTATTCATGGGACAGAACTGTATGCATGCATCATCCCCATCCTAGTTATTATGTTTATGGTAAATTCTTTTCTGTGTTTTTTAACTGATAGACATAAAAAAGTTTTTTCTGTGTTTAGTGTGGTGCGTTTCTCAACATCGTATTTAACTACGGGTTGTTTCTCTGCGTGCTTTGCTCTTTTGGTTGTTGTAGGTTATGGGGTAATGGAAGAAATTATGGTAATGTAGTAGTCTAACGTTAAAGTTTTTTATACAAATTTTAAATGGTTTATTCAATTCTATACTTTTCGACCTACTTATGTAAGAAAATACACTGAAAAATTCTAGAGATAATGCGTAATCTCTGGTAAGTTTGGCATCTTTAGAAATACATTTTCCTTTTAGTCGATAAAAAATAAAATCAAGAATAACATATCGGTATTATCAATGTTGAAATTATGGAAATAAAATATATTTGATATTGCCAATATCATTTCGCTCTTGAAAAATATATCTCAGGAGAATAAAAAGGATTTGTGGATCAATATACAGTTTCTTTAAGCCCATAAAGGAACAACGTCAGATTAAATATTTTTTTAGCTGCGAGCATTCGGAACAATGAGACGTTATTATATTTATTTCAGCAAAAATATTATGTAGACATGGGCATTGTTTATTTTCTCTCGTTTCCTTCAGCAGTTGTCTATAAAAATAATGTATTTCTTTACGACGTGTTGGTCATTTCATTTATTAATTTTGAAAAACTTCCACATACTTGAGTATATTGTGTATTTTTTATTGAATTGAAAAACAAGTCTTATCTTTCTTATGAGCAAGCAAGCAAAGACAATGGATGAACAGTTGCTATTATTAAACAAAAAATTGCATTTTATTAAATGACATATAAATTATATGCAAAATAAGAGTATTTCTTTTACTTGTTTGTGTATATTTTGTGTCAAAGTTTAGAAGAAATAGAAAGAAGAAACAAAAATTGAATATTTTCTATTGAAAATAAGGATTCGCTAAAATTACGCTAATATTATTTCTGGGTCTTTGGTTAATTGCAATACTATTAACAGTATATTGCCGGATTTTTGAAAACAAAACGGTAGGAGTACGTCATTTTATCATTTTGTGCATCGTGTGGTGCAGTATCCCTTGTATTAGGTTTTTTGATTTAGCTTTTTCTAATAAAAAGTTAAGTAATCTATACAATTTTTTGCAGTCGATATTAAAACCGATCTCCCATAAATTATGTGCAAGTTTATTATTTTTAAATTAAGACTAGGGGCTTTGCTTCCTTTTGTATTTCCAAGTTTGACGTTTTTTTTCGGATATAGTTTTACAAATCCTTGTATGCAAATCAATTCGTATTTTTTGTTCTTCATCCGAAATATTAAAAGGTTTTATATTCATTTTTAGCTTAAGTAACTATTAATTTTTTTTTTCCCATACTATTATTATACTTTGTATAAATTTGTATGAAATGATATAACCTTTAGGGGCTCTGTCCCCTTCGCTTTGCTCTATTCAATTATTATCGCGCAGGCTTTAATATATCAATAATCTTCAAACCTTTGCCATGCTTTGGTATTAAGTAAAAAATTAAATAAAATGTAAATTTCTTAGACAAAATACTCGATTACAAATTGAATTTTTTAATCTCCGTCGATTCTTTGTGAAAGATTATAACGTGATCTACTTTACAATCCAAGGAACGGTTTATAAATTTTTTTTTTTTTGGCAACGGTGTAATAAAAATGTTTTTTTTTGCAATGCACATTTCGATTTGTTGATAACAAAAATAAGTTTTGATAAAAATTGGTTATGCCAAGTACCATAATAATAAATGGTAGATCACATAATCATAATCAATAAATGGTAGAAATTTGGTGTTGAACAAATTTAATCTTGAAAATCAAGATTCTGAGATAATAGTGTAAAGTTGGCTGCGACTCAATAGCCGTTGTGCAGCTAGTCCGAACTAAATACCTATAACTTCGGTGTAGTCCGAACGAAATAGCTATAACTTCGGTTGTCATTATTCAACCGTTTACCATTATACGATAGTTTTTTTGAGAGAACACTTAAACTTGAAGAATAAACAATATGTAAATAGACTCGACTGGTCTGGATGATCCATTTGTGGAAGTAGATTTAAACAAATCACCCTTTTAAAAAATTCTAACATATATTTGTTGCTATCCAAATATGAACTGCGAATCCATATTTGACGATAATTTAATTTTTTTGCGTTGCTAGTGTACCTTTCTGTTTTCTTGATATAAAAATCGTGTTTTCGGCAAAATTCGTATCCTTGGACTTACTCCAACGGCTAAAAGACATCTGAAAACATTTATAGGCACATTCTAAAGTTTAAAGAAAACTATTTTTAAGGCTTTTCTTTTATGTGTAAAAATAATGGCCAGAAGTTAATTTTTTTGAAACTACTAAATCGTATACATAAGCCATGTGGAATAGCTGATTTTCTGCAAGTTTTGTTGCAACCAATTGCATGCACTAAAGGATAAACATTTGGTCCAAAAAATGTATGCAAATTTTTATTGCACACACGAGCTGATTTAAGCACTTTATCTTTATGGAAGTATGTATAGAAACGTTAATATATGATGCTTATTAGAAGCGTCCCAAGTCCAAAGGCATGATTTATGGTTTATTTTAATTCAAAAGTCATAAAACTATCACTCAAATCACTTTATGTATACATTAAATCATTCAATTTTGTGAAAAATTTATATGCTTTCAGCAAAAGCGTAAGGTATGTGGGAGTGCGTGTGTATTTCCTCACACTTAGTTGAAATACAGACTGCGAATGAAATCTGGAACCATTCGCTAAGAAAATTTTTTGCATTGATCCATTCTGGTATAATATGTCAGAATCGTAATAGCGCATTTCCTTTATAGCCAACAGCCGCAAAAAATACTTAATTGGTAGAAAACAATTAGAGTGCTGATGTATGAGACAAGTATCGAAATAGAACCTAATGGCTAATGCATTTCGCAATTTTGTGCAAAAAATGTAGTATAATGAAAATTATACTAGTCAACAGATTTGTTTATGTTTTACTGTAGTAGTCGTTGTGGTTGTAGAGGGTAAGACAAGTGCGGGAAAGTGCAGTAATGACGCACGAACAAATATACAAAAAAATGTGCTGCATACCCCAAGGGGCAACCAAATGTAATGAGCTTTATACGCCTACCCTGTGATTGATATCTTGTCGTGGATCGTATATAAGCTAAAAATTGGCAAAAAACACAAATTTAAATAAAATAAAAAAAGCAAAAATAATATATTAGTCTTGCGCAAAAATATTCAAAGCCGGGTTAGATACTTAATTGTTTTTTTTTTTATAATAAGTACTTAGAGCTCTTATTTTTACCTTGAGCGTATCGCTCTGACTGCTCATTTCAATGGGCACACGTATGGTGGTTATTTGTCCGCAACAAGACATCTTGTTTCCGTTTTAATATATTTTGCTAGGTTTAGCTGTGTAAGTTTATTTCTTATTTGCTTAAGCACTTGTAGGACTTTTTAACTTTTATTGCACAAATAGTATAGCATATGGTGGTATATATAACTATTTATAGTTTGCCGCTTTAAATATGCACATTTTCCAAATGCCTGCAATTGGTTGGTTTATTATGAAATTTTCACTTTCAACAAATATATTAATTTTTATGAGCATTTGCCACAGCCACTAACAACACTTGACGTCACGCAGCGTCTATATATTTTCACTTTTTTTGTTGTTGTTTAATATACTATACACATTCATAAAGTATTCATTTCAATTTGAATTTTTATATTTTTACGCACTGCGCATTTTATTACTAATTATTATTGCATGACTGAAGGCGCGCTAGTAAAACAACAGGTACAAATTATTTCATCTAAATTTAGTGTCCATTTATAAAATCTGCTGCCCTTCTTGGTCGCTTCAAAGCAAAACATAATCATAATAAAAGATATGAATAACTTGGGTTGCTACACGACAGCGAAGTACACTGCATTCAGCAGTCCTAGACAAAAAAAAAATATTTATTCATTTAAAATGATACAAAGGTATCTTTTACAATAAATATTCTCTAATTGTTTTAAACAGTTTCTCTAAGACCCTTAAAAATGTTAACATCATTCTCACACAATACACTCACAAAATCTGTAACAAGTATAAACTCACATAACTGAAGTGTGCTCCATCTAGTATTGGAAACTTAAACCACCCGATTGTTAGATATTGAAAAGCTCAATTTTTTTTGAAGAGTATCATATGGTATTAAAATTTAGCAAAAGGAATACTGTACACTTAAAGAAAATTGTAACAATTTGTAAAGATTGATTTGTACATTTTTCGATCTAGGATAGGATAGACAACGCAACGTATCCATACCCACAGCTACAACTGATGTTCTGCAAACTATTTTCAAAAATCGCATAATTTAAAATATCAACTAAGTTGTCTCGTTTTGATGCTTTTTTGGGATACTTTCTTTGGAATCAATTGAAGATAAATTTTACACTACCTTAAGTAGAATATTCAAGAAACTTTTACATTTACTCAACAACTGATAGGATCTGTTTATATATTGTCAAATTTGCAGTGGTGTTGATCTCAGTTTATTATTCAAGTCTTAAAACAAGTTTTCAATTCAAGTTCAATTATTTATTTCTTTTCGCTTTAACAACTTAAAATCCCTACCATTTCCTCTCCTTCTGTTAGTTGAAATTATACATTCTTTATAGAATTATTTAACGTTTTTAAAGCCATTTTTACTTTACTTTAATATATACACTGGGTCATAAATAATTTACAGTCGTTATCTTGTTGCTTGTTACATATAGTGCATAAAATGTAAAATACTCTTGAGGCTGTGGATGCAGTGTATAAATATATCAAATCCTCCCATTCCTCCCACTCTTAGATTGCCCCTGGCAACCTGTCAGCTTACATTTGCTTTTAGTAGGTTGGAGCAAGTGTAGCCAATTCAATTTTGTTTATAATTTTTCAATATTGTCAGTTGGCAGGGCGCTCTGTCGGACACACGCGACGCGACATATCGACAAGGCGTTTTCTGCCTGACGCCCCAAATGTCTATAAATAGTTAAATGTTAGGCTGTTATATCTTCCATCCCCCGGCTACGACCCCTCAAAGACACATATAGGTACACAATACACTACAATTAATGGCGGCAGATTTAGATTTGTGCAAAAAATGCTAACACATATGCTTCTTTTTGAATATACCAGCATACATATATATAGCTAAGAGGTATTCGTATATAGTATCAACGGCACAAAAACACACATAAAATGGATTGTATGTGGACTGAGTCATAGTAAAACATTTTGAGGCAATTTCGGATAAGTTGCAGCTGCCATATAATTGATTATAACCCAACAAAGAGTTAAAGTCCACAATGAATGAATATAGTAAAATAAAAGATTAATGTTCTACTATTTTGAATAATACGTGAGCCAACTGAGCTTGTAAGTAGGGAGCTGCAATGGTTAAGTAGTATTGATTGACGTACTGAAGCCGGTAAATAAATTATTAAAATTCATAACCCATTAAAATATATAAAAGTTGTTATTTTGTAATCTTAAAATCGACCATAAACATAAAAGTATATTTAAATATTCTCTTCATAGAAAAATATTTAAAACTTTAACAGCATTTGATTGAAAATCTAATATCACAACAGTTCTTTGTCAAAGTCAATAGTACTGATCATTGAGAAGTCTTTAAAATAAAATGCATAGTTTTAATTAAAATTAAAATCAATTTCCTTTAAAAATTAAATGCATATAAAATGTGAAAATTAAAAAAAAAACAAATACATATTTTGATATACAAAAAAAAAAAAACAACCTGTGCGGTCCTTTACATTAAAACCTACAGTGAGAGAATAAGCCTAAATTAAATGGGATTTCATTTGTAAGGGTCATTCTAATAATTGTTTTTAACTCAAAATAGAAAAAAAAAACACTGATAATAATTGAAAAACACTTCAATTTAGGTGAAATGAACTTAAAACAAACAGAAATCTTAATTTTTTTCTTGCACTCTTAAGTTCGGACTATCCAGTTTGAAGTACGTAATACTTAATTGATACTCTCTGTTACTTTTATATTATATGTTTGTTTTTATTTTCAATTTTTTCTCAATATTTGCTTAATGTATATACATTAAATGAAATAGACAACATTAAGAGGAGTTAAGTGTCGCCAAATTAATTTATTCCTCTGATTAGCTTTTTCAGCTGCATTGCAGTAATGCCAAGTAAATCAATTTTGTATTTAATGTTGATAAACAAAAAACAATGCATTTTTTTGATGGTAATTAAATGTTAGTTGTCAGTTAAATAATTGATGATATTTTCTTTCTTTTAATAAAAAATATGTCTTTGGTGAAATTGATTCTTCAAGCCCAGGTATTATTAGGTAAGAGTTTTATATATTGGTAAAATAATTTTATTAATGCAACACTTCTTGCAGATCTGGTTCCAAGTTCTCTTTAAATGAAGGAATATTATAAATAATACAGAAGCCACTTCGTATTATATATAAATTGATTTAAGAAATATTGTTGCAATTGAAACTAACTTAAAAGTATTTCAATTTATATTCTTACTATTACCCAAAGCAAAAAAGGTTTTCTTCAAAATGTTTACCTAACTTCGCTACTGAAATGGATTTTAGATAATGGTGGTGATAATTTAAAGTGTAAGATAATTTCAATTACAAATATAAAATATATATTTTTCCAAAAAACTCAACTTTTAATTAAACGATATGAAGCTGCACGCATAATAGCTGATCCAGATTTAGTTTTCGGTGAGATAACACATGGCTAATATGAGCTGTCAGGCATTTGTCTAATTCGTACCACGCCCATCACTCAAAGCAATTATTCAAAAACATAATGACAAAAGTGTATAATTATTTTTATTCCAAACATTGGTTAAGCATTACTGATGATAGTCCCCCAAAAGTCTCGAAAAATTCAAGGTGCTCTAGTCGTTTTATTTTATTCATTCATATATCAAAATGTATTAAAAAGCCAAATAATTTCAACGCCACGCTATTATTTATGTTGATTTTTTTGTGCATATGTTTCGGCTGTTGTTATTTTTATTAGAATAAAAATTTTCTATTTTCAATTTTTCTATTTTGACACGAAAGAAAAACAAGCGAAGAGCGAGAGCAGACCTTAAGTTCATTTTTAGGTTCGTTCTAATATATTTGAACTTGAACTTTTTTGCTGAGTTCGTTGCGTACAAATCGGCACTTTGACACTTTTGCGTACGGCCAACAATCGTTTATATGCAAGTACGCGTGTTTTTTTATATTTGTGGTCGAATAGAGTACCACGCTTTACGTAACGAATAAGAAGCCTGAGTATTTGTCAATTTGTTGCAAATTATCGCCTTAGCTCGTGCTTTTGGTTTTGTCATTTCTTTTTGTTATTTCAAAAAATCACATTTTATTAATATTTCATGCGGTTTTTGTGTGCGCTGGGTGATGCTGTGGCTGATGGTCAACTTTCAATACTATATACATATATATTTTAGCTTATTTTTTGTTAGCATTCGATATAGGCGAAAATATTACGCGTTCTATATGTACGTTAAATTTTTGTTGCTCTTGTTGTTTTAAACGAAACAAAGATTTTTGGGTTTTCTTTGGGTTTTTTGCGCAGAAACAGCGAGCACGGCACGCCACGACCCGACGTTTAATTTCGAACTGATCAGCAAATTTTGTGGCTAAAAATGATTTTGGCCCGCAGCAGTTCTTCTTTAACAACAAGCACATCAACAGCAGGCATTTATTTTGGTGAGAGAGAAATGGCAAATGGGTAATGATTCGAGGGGATTAATAGGAGGGGATCTGGGGGAGGGGCGTACTCATAAGCCAGCGCGTGAGGACGAGTAAAATTTGTGGTGCGAGGTTTGGTGGCCAGTTAGGAATTTCATTCGTTTATATCTTTTCATATTAAACGTTTATTCATATCACTCTCTACAAGTTGTATTCTTTTGTTTGATCAAGTTGTCTTGTCTCGGGATGTCTGTCTGGCTGCTGTTGCTGTTTTCTGTTATTTGCACGAGATCGCATTCAGGCGGCGCAACTATTATGGCAGTGGGCTATATGACGTCGTCTGTTGTTGGTTAGTTGGCCAAGCGTTGGGGATTTATATTATTTAGCTACACGATTGTGATGCCCATTTGATGACCGGTTGGCATATTTTTCAAAAATGCAACAGGTTACTGTATGCAATGCCTACAGCTGGACGACCTCGGTTTAAACGGTTTTATTTATTTGCAATCTAGGCTTGACTTTGAGCGTTGTTATTGCTTATTGCATAGCATAGTCTTGTCAATTTGTTTAAATTATAATTATTGAGGGTTGTAATTGTTCTATACTACTTTCTTGTATTTATTTAAATAAGCCAAGCTGAACCAATTGAATATTAATTAATTTCTCTATAAAATTTGCAAAAAAAGTACACATTTCTTTTGCGCCATGTAGATTGCCGCCTTTTGACAATTCTTGGCACTTCCTTATTCTTCTTATTCTTTAATGTGCTAGCGTTGCCAGATCACTACGTAGATAAATGAAACGGCAAGATTGCTGCGTTTAGCAAAAGAAAATGGTGACTGAACAATGGCTTTCAAAATGGTGGCAAGTCCTTTTGCTACAAGTTAAGAAAAATTTTACAATTCTCTTTTTATGTGTCTTTCGCCACTTGCATCTATTTGTCATGCTAAAAGTACTAAATTAGCGTTGTTGAAAATGTTATAAAATAATGTTAATTTAAAAGAAAATGAAATTGTTACAGCTCAAGTGAAAATATATCAAGATTGGAAATGATCTTATTATTCAAATTAGTATTATTATGTAATCTTTAAAAAAAGAATAATTATACAACAAAAAACTGTGTATTGGGTTGCTCCATGGCTTTTTAATTTTATCACAAATTCACCTACTTTCTCTGTATAATTATTTGCATTAAAAAATACAGTTTATATTTTATCATATATTACCTATGCTATTTTCGAATTGCTTGTAAGTTGTAATATACAAATTGAATTGCAATTACTTGGCATTCATTGTGCGTTTTCATTTTTAAATATTAATATGTTTATTGTTTTCATTTTGTATTTGTCTTGCGCTTTGTGGGCGTCATCTTGTTTGTTCTAAATGTCGAATGTGTGCCAACTACCAATGTTGTACACCATATTTGTTTATTTATAAAAATAAACAATAAAAAGTGCGTTACAAATTGCAAGACGTATTTTTGAAGAATTTTGAAACATTTATCGATTACATTCTACAAACAAAATCAGATATACATTTTTGAAATCGCAAATAATTTATAACAAACTTATATTTCCTTAAATATAAGTTTCGATTTGTATAACAACCCACAAAAAAGTTGCATATATTTTTTGTCATTCATTTGCATATAACGAATTAGCAACAATTGAGTTGACTAATTAAAATGAAAAGTAAAGTAAAGATCAATTCAGGCATATAATGATTTATGCAAACAAATGCAGAGAATTTGATAAATTTGGCATGAGACATGCAGCAACTAATTAGAGCGTGAGAAACTTGCTTACAATAAATCTTGCACCACTGTGGTTGCTACGTCATCAAGAAAACACACTACCATAAAAATATATATATATAATATATTAAAACGAGCAAAACGAAATCAAACGAAAACATCATGTGACGACAACGAGAACGAGAGACATGTGCGACTGGCACATCAAAAAAATATATAGGATTGTTTTCTTGGCGGATTGCCGCCTGTTTTCCCTCAAGACATATCGATGATGTAATTAAAAATTGCAGGTAAGCAAATGGGAATACAACAAAAATAAGAATTTATTAAACATATGCCCAACAGTTGGCGACTTGTAATTTTTATTAATTCAAAATAATAATATAAAATTATTGGTCTAATCACTGTAAAGTGTGACATCTTTTATAAAATAGTTTGAAAAATGTGTTTTTTTTCGCTACTGATTTTAATAATCAAAAATTTGTTTCTAATTTGATTGCTGACTTAAAAATCAATTATATAGTTAATCGCAGATTTTTAAACTTTCATTTAATACACAATTCTAATTCGCATTCAACGATTATTTTTTCAAATTATATGATAGTTTTTAATAGATGTTAGATTATGTTGTAAGATATTAAAATTTAATTCGAAGTAAATCTATTACAAATTATGAAGACAATGTAAGCTCTAAAGAGTTGGGCAGCCCTCCAAAACAAACAACCCAATATTTTTTGATAAATTTGCCCCATTTTGACATCCAAAGAAGCCAAATTAAACTATATTTGAAACAGTAAAAGCCTTCAGAATTTGGTCGTAATATATTCAAAGTCAAACACAATACAACAAATTTTGTGAAAAGATCGATCGCTTTTATCGATTTTTTTTTGAGAACTAAGCAGTATATTTAAAGTTGATGCTGTGTAACCAAACAAATTTCAACAACTTAAATAAGACCCAAAGACAAACACTTTTACAATCGGAATTCAATAAGGCAAGATTGAAAACAAACAAATTACAACGAGTAACAAATTTTATCTGAAAAATTGTTTGCTCCAGCTTTTACCATCTCTTAGATCTACACAGACTGCAACGGGTATATTGAATTCGGTACTCATGCTTTTTAGCTAACTTTGCAGGGCCTTTTACTATTTCTTTTGTTTGTATCGGCTTTTTATATCCTTGTACCGAATAATACAGGAAATGGATATTTTCGATGGATTCTTCACTGAACTGTTTTATTACTTTTCACTCAGTTTCGGCCTAGACGATCCTTAAGCATATAAACAACAGCACTTTTCATCAGACTTGCATTTTATACTTACTTCCAGCAAAGGTGATTGGTTATTCAGAGGCACTAATGGTTTTTGCGGAATTGGTCGCGTTGCGAAATAGTACGCCACAGTGGCGGCCAGACTGGTCAAAGTTAGTGTGCCAACTGTGCCGCCAAAATAGCTAAGATAGCCATCGATTTCATCCCCTAGAAAAAATAATTGATGTATTATTTTTAGCAACAATACACAATTTATGGATTTTCTTTTACTTACAGAAATATGAAAAATTGCTCACAATCAGATGATTGACGTAGGCTACGACCGATTTCTCTGGCGTCATGGTTAAGTTAGTTACTTTAAGCTACCTGAGTGACTGAAACTTTTATTATTATTTTAAAAGTGATTGCCTATAAAATGATGCCTGTAAATAAAAAAACATACATGCGTTATTATTTCCTTTGTTATTATATTTTAGAAGAAAATGTGTTAAATGCAGCTTGAGAATATGGTTATTTTTGTCGTTCCATATGTTTTTGTAAATACAGGTGATTTTTAAGTTATTAAATCAAGCATGACAAAACGGTAAAAAAAGGGCAGAGCAACGATTGCTGAATACTCTTTGTAATTCCTTTTTTTTGTATCTAGTTAATATATGTAAAAAGGGAATTAAATGTTAAGAAAATCATAATCAAAGATAGATGTGGACGTCAAGCGCAAGATTTTTAGGCGAACTTTCGCTGCATTTTGAAGTGTCTAAAATCCATACTTCATTTATAACATAATACACTCGCAGCTGTAGAAAGGGTAATGGCATATAATTAATATAAAAAAAAAAAACAATATGCCATACATGTCTAATTACAAAGCAGTTGGTTATAATAAATATGCCATCACAATTCTTTTGGATCTATTATTGTCAGTCAATAATTACAATAATCATGCAAAGATATTAGGCCAATTAATTAGAATGCCTTTGATCGATATATAGAGTTGGGCTAGAAAATTATATAATTAATAAGCTTAGTATTTAAGCTTATTGTTTAATTATATTTATATATGCAAAAAATGCAAACAATAATATATCGATTGAACGTCTAATAAGCAGATTTTCCCACTATATGGCACGAGTTGTAGCTAGTTTTCTTACTTGAAACACTACCGGTTGGGTGTTTCCATGTCATAGAGAACTTGTCTTTGCTTCACATTGTAAACAGATTTTAAATAAATAAATACTATGCAACCTACAACTACAACTTATCTCATAAATGCCAACTAGTAGTACATATGTATTTATGTCTATGTGCCTCTTATATAGTATTTATGTATGAATACTTGTAGAACGGCAATCGCAGTTGAGGAACATTTATGGCTTTATCTGTATTTTTCGAATCGCCACGCAAACTTATCAGTCATACATTATGCATATATTGCACTAAAAAAACAGCCAAGGAGAAGCTTAGATACCCTCTAAGGCTTTTAATGTGCCAATTTACGCTTAATGTGCAATATTTGGAAAACGAATATGATAAAAAGCTTTCCAATAAATGAAGCTTGATTTTTAAAATTGCATACATTTGGAAAAGTCTTAACACTCTTTCCGCTATTCCAATTTTACATACAATAAAATGTATATGTAAATTCATAAAGTGACGGTAAAATTTCTATAATATAAAGGGCCAAACATTAAAAAATTGGTTTTACTCTTATTGCGAAGGTTGTATGTATTTTATTTCAGAAAAATAATTTCGGCCAATTGACCCATCCTATTGGTATTAGTTTTGGTCGAAGATATAATCTTATAACAGTGCAGTATAGCGCTCACCAAAGACATTACATTAATTATAAATATAAGATTATCTTAGGGTGTCTTCGATTTCTTATATGTATTATTAAAAGTGAACAAAATGCATTAAAATGATAACAAAAGAAAATATTTTCATCATAAATATATCATTTCAATAGAATAGAGAATAATCATATTGTTGCACATTTGCATAAGCTTGTAAGGCAATATTTTTATAAAAAACCGAAGCAAATTCTATTGGTAATAAAATATTTCTATGAGTATTACTTACGAAGCTCAGTGCATTGCCATTTAATGTAATTCTAGAAATCGTTTGTATAATCTTGTATGAGACATCTTTAAATAGTTAGAATGTAAGTAGAGAACACAAAACGTATGTTCTAGCTCCCTCACATTGTTCATTATTGGACTTTGGTCCCAATACTTATTTATAAACTTATATTGTTTAGTCTGCTATATTTTTTTGCACCTATCGAATTTCCTTATAAGATTACTTAATAAGTCATTCACCTAATGCTGTTCCTTTTTTCTGCTCTTGAGTCTACTCCTTTGTTACAAAACCGAACACATTGTCACACAAGTGCTTATTAAATCCACTTAACTAAGATTTTAAAAAATTGTAGAGCATCGAAAATGTTGATAATTTTTAAGAACAAGGCAAAAAACAAAACAAAACAGAAAAAAAAAATAATTAATATAAACCAAGCAATTTTACTTTCACAGCAGCATTTAATCGGCATGAAAACTTTGGACCCCAGACTATAACAAGATTAGTAACAAGAAGTAGAGTAGACAGCCAGCCAGCCGGCTCGGACCTACATATCGGGTTTGTAAGGGTGCCAAGCCCACTGTAAAATAAATATTCTCATAGACCAAATTCAACTTGTAAGCAGGAATCTTGCTATGTGACTCAAAGCGTGGAGTAGAAAAACATCTTGTTCGTTCGTCTTCAATTATGCAATGTCCTTATTATTGATTACAAATCGGCATATTGAGTTGGCCCAAACAACAGATTTGGCACAAAAAAAAGCAAAAATAAATAAAAACAACAAAGAGCGCAGTCATGTGTTTGCGGTGTGTGAGGTCAAGGCAGTTTCTTGTGGCCGGGACGAGGCAATGGTGTCACATTACATTACGAGGCATTGATTTTTCACCGACAGGATTACCCACGCACACTAGTACACATACAGAGGCAGCTTTAACAATGACTGCAAGGAGCACGTGCAGACACATAGACTTACCCGTTAAGTTGATGTTAACTTTTATGGCATTTGTTTAACGTTTTTTATTTTTGATTTTTTTTCTACAGAACTTTTTGTTTTACGCACTTTATTGTAGGGGGTAGTAGGTAAACACAAAATTATACTAGGAAACCCATAAATAATAGTTAAGAAATAATCAATGAAAGAAATCGTTAGCACGCGGCAGACCTCGTCGCAAGTTGGGTTAGACTCCGACCAAATTAAAAAGGCTGCACCAAATGCGTCGAGCGACAAAACTGAACTGAAATCAACTGAACGCAACTCGGACTGAGCCGACTTTCTGTTTGTTATTTGGTAGCGTGTCGATAAGAGACAAAGCGTCTGGCCAGAATTACAGTGAGAACTAAATTTATTCGTACACCTTTAGTTTTTATAAATATTAATACATCTATTTTATATTCATGTATTATATAGAGTTATCACTATGCTATTTCTATAAGAAATTAACAATACTATTTATAAATTCACTTAATACAATAAATTATAGATCTTGAAGTAACCTGCTTTTGTAATAAATGTTGTTAATCGCATAATTGAATTACTGATCAACTGAAATCGGATGAAACTATACCCAACTACATAGTCATTAGTGCTACTATATTTCTGCTCGAAAAAAATAAAAGCTTTAAGTTGAAAAGATCACAAGGAACATGCCATCTAATTCCCTTTTTTCGTTAAATCAATCTCATTGTAGAATCAGACATTTTTTGAGGTAATCACAATTTATTGCCAAAATTTTGGATTTCTTTGGAAAAAATGATTGCGATTATTAAGTTACTGCTCCCAAAATAATTGAAAATGTTAATAATTTTAGTGAGCTTCGTAGAAATTGCGCTTAATTTCTAATACAATACAAATACAATTCTTACTACAATTTGCTGTCATAAGCATTACATGCAGATTATCAATAAAATAACGACGATTTTACTTAAAATACTAAAAAATCGTCAAAAAATAAGATTTATCTTACTATTTTCCTTGCTTATATATTATCAACTTGAATATAATGCTTAACTTAACGCAGGTTAACATTATACATATTGTATAGCCGTAAACAACTACACTATATAATATTACTTAGTATTCACTAGCTAAAAAAAAACTAAAAAATCTTCAAAAAATAAATTATATATTTTATATTTCAGAAATAATGCTTAATTAAGGCAGGAACATATACATATTGGTACCGAACACCACATACACAATTTTTTTAGTATTCCAAGGGAACTATAATCCACTTTGGCATACCGCATCTAACTCGTAACCTATTACCTATAAACATATATTTTCATATGCAGCCCATCAAAAGTCTTTAGGAAAACATAAGCGTATAACGTGGTACACGGTATCCAATACGATTAAGAATGGAAATGTAGTATATATTCGAATTTTTACCCATTTTTAAATATTATTGGAATCTTTAAAACATCACTTGAATATGGTTTTTAAGAAAAAGCTGTTTTTTCCTTAGAATGGAATATTAAAATGTGATTAAAGGTGTTCGTTAAAATTTTGCGCTCACTGTACTACAATAAAGCCAGTTAGTTGTAGGGCCAACGGGCATGCGTGCAACGAAATGCTGGCGGCAGCATACGTCATATGAATGGAGCGCCGAGAGAGTTGCCACACCGCATGAGAGAGCACTGTTGGGAGAGCAATATAGACAAAACAAAACGTGGTGACGAGTTCAAGTGGCAAGCGGCTAAAAAGGCAAACAAATGCGACACGTGCTAGCTAGTAGCAAAAAGCCGTGGTGAAACCTGGTGGCGGCAGTTGGGGGGTAGAAGCCACCAAATAGTGCATTGTGTCTGTCAGGTAAGAGGCAATGAGCTGTATGGGACAACCTTGTTGTAGACTGTGACGCAATTGGATGGACAAATAAAAAGGCATTTAGTGGGCGTGGAATGGTTTGACAGGTGTGCAGGGTAACAAGAGTCCTCTTCTGCCAGCTGTATATTTTTTATGCCCTGCCCCTTTAAAAGATTTAGGGTATCTAAAATTTGTGTCAAATAGTTTATGCGCGAGACGAAGCCGGTAAGGCCAACAAAGTGCATATCGGCCTGTTTTCTAATGAACCATAAAGTTTCGGTTCGTTTTTTCTCTTCATCAAAGGATCCATTAAAGAGGTAAATGTTCATATGATAAGATTTTTAAAAAACCTTTAGAATAAGTTCGTAGTTCCATTAAGGATCACATAGTGCTATCCAATAAAAAGCGCTTTAAAATCTGATTTTTTTAAATTTAAAATAAAAACATATTTTATGTTCGAAAAATTTTCATATGTTCTTTAAGTTTTCTTAAGCGATTACAAGGGTATTAAAAGTACTATAATAGAAATTGTTACAAGTTGCGGTATTCAGTGGAAGTGAAACTAATTGGACTAATAATTTTAGGTTCAATATTGCTCCTAGATGCATTGAATTGATAAAAATTTTATAGAAATTTGTTAGTTTCACAGGCCGTCCAACTAAACAAGGGTAGCATTACATTTTAAATGAGAAGAGTTTTTTGTTAATTTCGTCAAGTCACCACGGGGTCTGTGGCAAAGGAAGTTCTCAATGCGTGCGATTTTGGCAAATGCTTTTGTGTGGGTTTTTGCTTACGTGGCCAAAAATTGAAGGCTAGCACGTGAAGAGTTTTGTTTATTTAGGCCATGTTTCTACTATTACGTAATGGATGCACTGCAGCAAGAAAATTCTAAAATGGGCTACACAAGAATACATTTTTTTTTCTAAACAAATATGTACCATTTCAACAATGTGGCCAACTTGGACCCGTAGCTTGAATATAAAATTTGCTGGCTGGAGTTTGCGGACTTTAAATAATCATTTTAATTAATTTGTACCTATAGGTACAAAAGTGTAAAAAGAAGGCTTTACAGACCTCAAGTCCATTGTATGAAAAAGTTTATCGTAATCCTTGGTAAGCCACGACCATCTGCATGTTTGTAGAACCACCTAGATCTCGGAGACCATAAGACTTAATGGCACCAAACTATACCATGGCGATATCTTTTCTTTGACATTTGTCTTTTCGAAATTATGAAACCGAAAATCGTTTTAAATATATCGATCTCTTATGATAGACATAAGTACATAAAAGAATATTATTCTTACATGCAATATTTTTATTTTACTATTTTTTATTTTAAGTTGTGCTTTTTTAAAGGAAATTTCATTAAACATTTCGCAAAGACCATCTCTGGGTCCTATGATAAAAAATTGAAGTAACCGACAGAAAGGAAGTGATCCGTTCATTACAAATTATTATCCCCTTTGAAGTGACAAAAGATTTTTCTGCGAGTGTTGTCTAAATTTAACCTCAAAGTAATCGAAGCGGAATTGACTAAACCAAAATTATTGACTGTTACAGTGTCAGAAGCATAAATACTATTCAAATTTTAACCACCTGACTTTAATTGCTGCTTTTAATTGGGAATAACTTGATTTTGTAAAGTATCAACATCAATTATCAATAATTCCTCTTCGATACTGTCGAAAATTTGCACTATTTTAGTGCAAACTTTACAAGAAAAACGCCCATCAAACAAATAATAAGCTAAAAAACATCTATTAAGAAAAGAATGTGTTGCATTTATTCAACAACTTCAAAAACAAAGAAACTTCGATTAACAAATTTTAAGAAAAACTTACATGGGAAACCGAACAAAACTTAGCCCTGCATATGAAGCTATATTGTAAGTTTTTATGAATATGAAACAAAAAGTTGGTTACATGAAAAAATCATCATATGAAATTAAATTAAACGCTTTCAATTAAAGGCTAAACCTTGGAACTTTGTTTGTTTTTTGTTACAAAACAAATCATTCGCTCACCTATACCAAGACAACATAATATTCACGATGAGATAAGTGTTCCCTGGGTCCAACAAGTTATAAAAGAGTCAAGCGTCAGATAAGCGAGAATCTGCGCAGCCAACCAAATGTACAAGGGATCAGCCGACTAAATAACAGCCCGATCTCAGAAGGGCTCCGCTGAAAATCCAAAAAAGCCAAAAATTTCCTAATGCAATAACCACTGCACGGAACCAATGATAAATGACATCCATTTCAATAATTTAATTATTCCTAAAAAAGAAGATATCTTAAATATAAGAAGAAAGATTTGTTTAAAAAAAAAATTAATAAATGAACTCTGTCTCTGTTCCTAAGAAGTCCAAATAGAAAGCGATAGCTCTGATCTCCAAAAGCTTTTTTTTATAGCTAGCTGCTATAAATACTTAATTTTTCTTTTGTTTGTTTTTTTCTAATTGTTCTTTTGTTTGTGCTAGTTTGACAAAATTAAAGTACCCTTTTATATACAGTATAAGAAACAAGTGTTACATCCATCACAAAATGAAAATAATAGATTGAAAAATGAATACATAATATATAGAACACATGAACCCTTCTTGATATAATGGAATTAAGCGTTACAGCTCATTTGAGCCAAACCTTTTGTTTTATCCTTTTCCGTCTGGGAGCCCAGCTGCTTAATTACGCCTAACCGAGTTAATGATACTTTAAATTACTTTTATTTAAATTCTTTAATTCCTTTGAGCCTAAAAGTATGTAAATAAATTGGGGTATTAAATTTAGTCTACTCACAAACCAAATATTTGTTTTGCTGACACCATTTACTTATGGCATGGCCACAAAAGTGCGTTTCCCCAAAGTGGTGCGAGGTCAGTGTCATATCTAAATAAGACCCTTTTTTATATTTATCAGCTCTGTGACCACAGGCGCGTAGGAACCGCAACTTTCAGTAAATGTTTACAAAAACAAAAAACAATTATATCGTATAGATTTTGCACACAACTTTTGTATTTAGTTATTGTGCTTTGCCCTAAGGCACATGTCATAAGTAGAAATAATTAATTAAATTATGTATAACGAAGTGTCCATCGTGGTGGACGATGCAGCTACAAGTCTATCACAGAGTTCTTCCGGTAGTTATACCAGCACAGCCCAGGGCGAATGCTGCAAGCATGATAAGACTACTACTACTACTACGGATACGGCGAAACAAGCAAATACGGAGACAGGCACACTGACAAGATGCAAAAAAAGCTCCAGTGAATTGTCCGCCGGGAATAGCTATGCGGCAAACAAAAATGTAGCTGAAGGTTAGTGCCACGAGACCGTACCATATGTGCCCTTTTACTGGTAATTTTGTGGTTATAAACATATGGTGCCATTAATTGTAGGTCTTATGGACATTGCTTTACTTTCGGCCAACGCGAATCAGCTGCGTTTTCTCATAACCTATAACCACGAATCCACAACGTACTACTACAGTATTTCGATGGTTATACTATCCTTGGTCTTGCAGCTAGCTGTAGGTTTGGCTTTAATATATCGGGTAAGTCATGCGACCAGGAGACAAGCACTCCCCATAAACAAATGATTTCTCTACTACTTTGTAGCGTCGCCTAAAACGTTGCCACATACGAAGTTACACAAGAACCAACGAACTCTTGGTCACAGGCGTTTTCATCATAACCGTGATCAATATATTGCTGGCAGCCTTTACCACCACAGATGAGCACACTTGATGTCGGCGCACAAAAAAGGAATTCAACACAAGGACTTGCTTAGTTTAGAAATGTATGTAAATTGTATTTGATACAATAAAAAATAAAATATGCGTATAAATGCTATGTTAGCTCTTAGCTATGGGAAGGCTTTGGAGGAAGAACCATCGCACAGCTATAAATTAAATGCACTTGACGTATCTGCTACGATATCTCAGCTTAGGGTACGTTCAGTTCATAGGTGATTTTTAACCCGAGTACTCCTTCTTGATGCACTTGGCAATGGTGCTAAGCTGCATGTTAGTTGTGCCCTCATAGATGGCACCAATCTTGACATCACGATAGTATTTCTCCTGTGGGAAGTCGCGTGTAAAGCCGACACCGCCCATCCAGTCAACACACTTAATAGCCGCACGTTGTGCCACCTCGGAGGCGTAGAATTTGGCCATAGCCGCTTCCTTAAGGAATGGCGCACCCTGTTCTTGCAAACGTGCTGCATTGTATGTAAGCAAACGTGCTGCCTCAATCTCAGTAGCTGTGTTGGCAATCTGATGTTGCATAGACTGGAAATTATAGATGGCATCACCAAACTGTTTACGTTCCAGCAGATATGGTATGGTGGCATCAAAGGTGCCTTGGGCCAGACCAACCATCTGTGCAGCAATGCCAATGCGTCCCTCGTTAAGGAAACCAGCAGCATATTTGTAGCCATGTCCAAAAGTGCCCAAAATGTTCTCCTCAGGTACGCGTACATTGTCAAATGTGATCATGCAGGTGCCTGAGGCGCGTATGCCAAGTTTATCCTCGGGCTTGTTTACAATTAGACCAGGAGTGTCGCGATCAACAATGAAGGTAGTAATACCGCGATAACGCTAATAAGAGTAAAGATTATAAAAAATTAGCAAAAGCATTAACAAAAGGCCGATTTCTCTTACATCCTCTGGCTTGGCATTGGCAAAGACCAGAAACACGCCAGCAACATCACTGTTCGAAATCCACATCTTAGTGCCATTGATGACATAGTGTGAGCCGTCCTTCTTGGCCACTGTCTTAAGTGAGAAGGCATCAGAACCTGCACCAGGTTCAGTGAGCGCAAAACTGCCTGCATATTCCTGTGCCAATTTGGGCAAATATTTAGCTTTTTGCTCCTTGTTACCAAACTTGATCATCAGCGAGTTGACCAAAGTGTTGTGAATATCTACAAATGCAGCCACAGCTGGATCAATTTTGGAAAGTTCCTCAACAACAATAATGTTGGTCATAAAGTTGCTGCCTGTGCCGCCATATTCCGTATCAATTTCAATACCCATCAGCCCATTCTCGAATACAGCTTTGATCACAGAGGGATCAAATTTGTGTTCTTGGTCCATCTTTTTGACCAAAGGCAGGATCTGATCATGCGCCAGCTTGGCCACTGCGGATTGTCAAAAGAAAAATCGAAAAGCTCATGTTTAAATAGTTGAAAAAGCTTTAACAGCTGTGCATTGATCATGCAAGTTTTAAGAGTTAGAACTTTGTGTCGTTTTAGAACTTTTGGTGAATTTGTTGAAAAGCACAAAGTTGTTTATCAAACTGGTCTAACGTTTAGCAATAACAATGAGCGTTGAGGGGTGTGAGGAGAGCATCTACCGCACTTGTTTGAAGATCTGCTAAGTGTGAGCATGTGTGTCTATTGACTTCTTTTTATCATATTTAGCCGCAACCTCTCTCTCTCTTTCTCTCTCTCTCTCTCTCTCACACATGCTCTCATAATCAATGTACTTGCTATTTTTTATATTCATACAATACATGGATACTTGTATATACATATTTACAAATACATAAGTAAAAATATGAATATATATTTATTTTATTTACTTTGCTTAAAACGTCAACAACTGGCGCTAGAACACACCTTCTTTCTCTTGCGTCTTGCCGAAAAGCGTGTGGCTAAAAATTGATTTTCTTGCTCCCAAGTTAATTTAAATTATTTATAATATAAGCCTTTGTTTTCTTTTTATTATTTATAATATATGTTCATATGTATGTAAGCATAGGTTTACTTTAATTTCTTTTCAACATCAATTAAACGCAGCTGTATAATTTTCACAATTTTATTTTAACTACATTTTTTATGATAAACTGTACCAATAAAAGTTTTCCTGGCTATCACCACAAACTAGTTTAAAATCAAGTCAAGCATTTGATATTCATTGTTACGCAACTCATATAGCTAATCATATGAAGCATAGACGGCAGGGGTGTGGGCAGGGGCTAGAACTGAATCCTATTGGAAAGCTTAGGAATAATCAAATTAAAATATACATATATAAATGTAATATATTTTAATTTTGACATGACCATTGCATTACAGGTATCTATTATTTATTGCAAATATAAAAAATTTATGTGGAAATTGAAATTGTATGCGATTTTCTTCATATAAGCTAAAAAGTATTAAACTTTTATAATATATACATATATATACATATATGAATATGCACATTGTAAATTAAACAGCTCCAGAAGCAGAAATCATAACCAAAATATTGCAAACAGCCAGATCAAGCTCAAGCAGAAACTGAACATATGCGCAATAATACATTGCTGGATTTCCACGTCTTAGATGTGTGAAAATTTTTAAAAATAAATATATATATAGAATGCTTGCAAGATTTACTCAAAATTAAATTAATATGCATTTATACATATAAAAACTCAAAACAAACTCTAGCTGGAAATCCCACAGGACACGGCTTAAGAAAAAAACATGTCTCCTAATAAAAATCATATCATTAATCATAAAAAAAATTAATTATCAAACATTATGACTCCTAAATACCAAAAATCGTCTACGCTGCTGAAAGATAAGCAGCCTACTTGCTTTCATGCATGCATTCAAAAAAATGTCTGCTCGCCAACTAAGTATCAATGGGCCTGGGTGACTTTTTCAAGTTTTCCATTGATTCAACTCTCTAGGCAAGCGCTTCAACCAAGTGCCACGCACACCATTGCCCGGCGTGTCCACTAGAACAGTGAACCCAATTGGGCGGGGACGTGACACAGCTGCAACTTTTATCTATCACAAGTGTAACGCCATTGAGTTCGCTTTTATAATAAGAAACTAAACGGCTGACTTACTTGTGAAAAAGCTAAGGATAAAGTTAAATTTTGAAAATATCCTTTAGTCTCTTTATACAAAAGAGTACTGAACCGGACTTGAACCTGTGTCTCTACCTCTCGAGCTAGCGTACAAATATCGTTTTCCCTTATGCTGCCCCGCTGCTTAGAGCGTACGACCAACACCATTAGCCAAGAAATTGCCGCAGCTTGAGCACAAGCAAGTTGAGTTATTTTTAGCACACGTGTGCCAGCCGCGCTGCCCGCGACCATCCCTCAAAGCAAAACACAAATGGAATTGAAAATTATTATTATTTAAATGTTAAGCAATTGTGCAAAGGCATAATAAAAAAATAAATACAAAAAAAAATGCTATATATTTGGTATAGTTGCTCACATGCGCCACGTTTGCACTAAGAAACAAAAAAATTGGAAAAGTGAGCTAAAAGGATGCCAGGACTAAGAACTGTTGCAACACATGAATGCAATGTTTCCCATAGACAGTAGCGAGCTGGCTAATTATGTAATTTATTATCTGCTTATACGACAGATTTTATTTAAATGAACAAAGTGCAAAAGTTGCAAAAAATACAAAGGTGAATATTTGCAAAACAATTTAAAAATAATTTTATAAGTTTACACTTTCCCTTTATAGTTCACAACATACGCCCTGCCCTTTGCTATGATCAGTATTACTAACAATAGTTTTCCATTATCAAAAACTAAAACGCACAATTGTTATCTATTAGGCAAGTTTCTAAAAAAAAAAACTACTCTATATGCAGCACATGCAAAATTGAAAATTTTATAATAAAAAATAATGCTCATAATATTAAAAACCAAAACATGCGATGTTACGCAACCATAATAAACCAATACTATATTAAAAAATATCTAGAAAAAAAAATTAATAAATAAAAGCTACTAGCTGCTTATCAAAGCCGGTCCAAATTACAGCGCTTGTAAGCAGATCAGCAACAGCTACCCACGCCCACTTTGTTAACTTATACTAATGACTTACCCGTCTCTTTCATCATAATCTCATCATCCGTGAGCACTGTCAAGGGAGGTGGCAGACCAGCTGCATTGGAGGACATAGCAGCAAGTTGCGTACGTTGCGCAGCATTTTTCAGCTATAGTATAAGCAAATCATATTAAATTAATTATATTTAAAAGGCAATGGACATAAAGTAAGAAGCAGCACAGGACTGTACTCACCATGCGCAAGGGCAATTTTCTTAAGCTGTTCATCATTTTGTGTATGTATATGTATGTGTACCAAAAAAAAAATTTAATTTAATAAACTGGACACTGCAGATTTAGTAGGGACACTGTTCTTCTAGCACAACAACAGCAGAGGTTGGCCACACATACGCGACTGAATTTTAAATACATTCCAGTTAAACATTTTGGCGCTGGTGATTGATCAGTGGGAGGCGGTGAGCGCACAGATCAAGATTTGAAAAGCTTTTGCGCTAAACTCAACACAGTCAGGTTCTAAATGCCAGCAGTTATGTTGGTAGCGCAACAGCTGTTAGCGTTGCCACCTTGAAGTGGCAGCATTATTTAAGTGTTGTAAAATGCATGCACACTTTTGACATTTCCGCCTGACGCAGCTGTCAAAATTCTTTCTTTTCGTTGTTTTTACGACGGTAGTTTGGTGTAAGTTTTCATGTTGCTTTTAATTTTCCAATTGCATAGCCATCACTGTTTATTTTTGCCAAGTGTAAATGCAAATGCATAGTGCACAATATAGCGCAGCTGCAATTGCAGAAATTATGCACCTGCAAATAATACTACTTGCAAAATTTGTGTTATAATTTGTGCATTAAAGTAAAGGCGGCGGCAGCAGCTGACAACAACAATTGCTGCTAGTGCTACAATAAACAGTGTCTTGCAGCCGCTTAAACGTAGCAAAACCTTAATACAAATACCAATTAATTGTTTGCTTTTTACAGCCCGCACAACCAACCAAAATGAAATTGAACAAGTTCGTGTCATCGTCGCGCAGGAAGAACCGCAAGCGTCACTTCCAAGCGCCGTCACATATTCGTCGCCGCCTCATGTCTGCGCGACTCTCCAAGGAACTGCGCATCAAATACAACGTGCGTTCCATGCCCATACGTCGTGACGATGAGGTTCAGGTCATACGCGGCCACTACAAGGGCAACCAGGTTGGCAAAGTGGTGCAGGCCTATCGTAAGAAGTTCGTTGTTTACATTGAGAAAATCCAGCGTGAGAACGCAAATGGCACCAATGTCTACGTCGGCATTCATCCCAGCAAAGTGTTGATCGTTAAGCTGAAACTTGACAAGGATCGCAAGGACATCCTGGAGCGTCGCGGCAAGGGACGTTTGGCTGCATTGGGCAAGGACAAGGGCAAATACACTGAAGAGACTGCCGCTCAGCCCATGGAGACCGCGTAAATGTTGCAACAGCTACAAAAACAACGTTCTTGTGCTGTCGCTTACGGTTTTTACCATAAACCTTTTAGTGTAAAAATAGAATGCAAAAAAGTTGTGTGGAGTGTGGAAAGATCGCAATTCTTTGCAATAAAGAAGAGTTAATTTTTTCAACATTTATTGCATTTAAATCAGTTATTTTTATTACTTACCGGCCGCTGTGACTTAAGCGGGAGTGCAACAAAAGGCTTGTCGCGAGCGCACGCCTTGTTATATACGTTTGTGTAGCTTGCAGATTGGAGTACAACTCTTCTATTTGGCTATAAGATAACTGGGATATTTTCCAGCAGAATGATAGTACCTTGATAAAGCAATGCACCAGAGCAATGTCGCTAACCACAAAATTCGGCTGAATAACATCTTGGGTACAAAATGTGCCAATTTTTGTTAAATTCTTGTAAAACATTCTACATTTTGCATAGAAAATGTTGAAATTTAAGAATTTCTGTTTAATTACAGCTTTTGTGAGCTCTGAAAACATAATCAACAGTTGGCAGATTTTCTACCTAGATTTAGGCAGAACTCGACGTTAGTTTTGAAAAATCCGCATCGACTCAATCACATTGCACAAAGCAAGGTAAGAATTAAACATAAAAAGACGACTATCATCCAAGTCGATGCTTCAAGTAGCAAGAAAAGCTAGCTGACTTAAAATAAATGCAATGAGATAGATTCGAAAGACAGGAAATATTAAAGATTATTATAGCTGCAGGCAACCGCACAAATGCCTTTTGATATGCATAGAATGGTTGGTTACCGGCGATAAAGCCATAATAGTTTCAGGAACTTCGCAATTTAAACCAAACCAAAATTCAAAACCATTCTCGTTTAGCATTCGGATTAAGTTTAGTGAATACCCTCTCATCTGTCCCCCTCCTAGTAAGCCAACAGTCTCGGCTATCTAAAGACTTAAAGTTTACTATCACTATGGTTATTTACCAAAGGACGTCATTCCTTCTAAGCTTCAACGTTGTGCTTATCGTAGTTTTCTACCATTTTTAATTAAACTTGATTTCGACATGGGGCAAAGCGTCTAAAAAGGATAGACCTTAAAAGGAAATTGTATAATGCGAAATCATAGCTGGCTAGCTAACTACAATGTTTTAAATGAACACATAGATGACAAACTAGGCTGCTGGATAAGTCCTTGTCTCAAGACCTCTATGATGTGGATTCGTACCCATAGCGGATTTGACTGATTTTGTCAATTCTCTGGTATGGTTATTAAATATTTAGTGGTTTGGAAAGACAAAAGTTGTCAACTGCATTAATATTCTCTTAATAATTGTTCAAACATCATTCCCTAACATCTTTACTTTGCTCATTCAACTTAATCTTTACATTTCGGTTGATCTAAATCATTTTCTGATTGAATTGCATACATAACCTAACCCAAGTCTCTGGTTATTTAGTTAAATGATAGAAACCCAACTTTAAAATTTACACAGCGTTCCACTTATTTTACATTATAATACCCGCGTTGCAGGTTTTCTGTTTTAAATTACAAATTGCTTAAAATTATTAATCTTAACGCTAACAATTCACAAGCAGTTATCCCCATATAGCACCAGTAGTTGCATTCTTTGACAAAGTATTGTTTTTTAAAATGCAAATATTACGAGAACTGAACTAAATGAAAAGTAATTACTACTTTGGTCCACGTCGGCTTGATTGGTGGGGGAAAACACGCTTGTTTCCATTATATTGCTTCTCCGATGAACTGGGCTGTTCTTCATCTTTATCGTTAAGTGAGGCCCAGCGTTTGCGTTCCATTTCAACAAAGGCCTTGCGTTCTGATGGGCGCAAACCATTTGGTTCGCGCACAATCCGCTTTGATGCAACATAGGCCTTCGGATCATAATCGACCACATCCTCATCATCCCAGTTTTCATCAGCCTCAATTTTAGCATGTAAAGTGTCCGCGTTTAATGGTGTTGCTTCGCTGGAAACATAATCCTCAACAATTTTGCGATCAACGCATGATTTAACATGTTGCTGTTGTATAGTAAAAATTTCTAAATGTATTATACATTACAATAATATTAAGCCGCTTACATAAAATTCCGATTCAGTAATCATATGTGATTTATTAAAAGGACACTCCAGTAGATGAATTTCGTCTTTATAATACTCGCGACATTTGATTAAATGGTGTTGCAATTTCTTGCGTAACATACGATGCGTTTTATTGTACGGACATGTGACCATTTCAGCATCACTCATATTGACCAGATATAAGCGACGTTCTTTTTCAATTTCTTTTATTTAATAAAAAAAAACAGCGAAGTTGCTATGTAATTTTCACTGACCTGTGCATGAATGAGTTGTATTTGTTCGCGGTCGTATTACAAAATGTCTGGTACGCTGTACAACACTAGTCTTTATACCAAATTAAATACTTTTGTATCGACAGTATTTTGTCGGCCACATCTAGGATTATTCATTTACCAAAGTCTGGTCACATTATAATTAATTTACTTTTTTATCGTCCGCAATAATTTCATAAATTAAAAATTTAAACGTTTAAAGTTTGATAAACAGCTGCAATATGGGCAAGGGATTTAATAATTACATGTGCAAGAAATTCTTTCATCCTGCCTCCAGAGATAACCTCAAGCGGGTAAATAAAACGTAATTAAACATAAATTTGCTTTTGTAGCTACAATGTTTGTACAAACCATTTTAGGTATGGATGGCAGAGCAGCAAGCTGAGGCTTATAAAAAGAAACAGGAGGAGCTGCGCACCCAATATGAGAAGGAGCAAAATTTGCATGAAAATAAAGTCATGTTAAGCAAAGATAGCAAGGACAAGTTAAGCGTAAACTTTATGTACGAGCCACCGCCTGGTGTGCGCAAGGATCGCGAAAAGGATGACAATGAGCCAGAATACAAATTCGAATGGCAGCGTAAATACAATGCACCGCGTGAATCCTATTGTAAGGGAGATACGGAAATACGTGATCAACCATTTGGTATACAAGTGCGCAACGTGCGTTGTCTCAAATGCCACAAATGGGGCCACATTAATACGGATAAAGAGTGCAGCATGTACAGCATTTCAATGAGTGAGGCGCGCAAGCTACACTCTGAAGCAGAAGCTAGCGATATGATGTCTAAAAACGTGCTTGAGGATCAAATGAAAGAGGATGGTTTAATGATGAAGCGTTCAGCATTGGAACTGCAAAGCATTAAGGTCATACAGCAGCAACACCAGTTGGTGGCCAATGATGATGAAAATGAATTATCACGTGAATTTAAAGAACAAAATCCTGAGTTGATATTTCTTAAATCTCTGAGCAAAAAGCAAAAACTAAAGTTACTTAAGAAACTGGAAAAAATTGAAAATATGAAGCGAAAAGGTGAAGATGGCAGGGTTAGCAAGAAAAAATCCAAAAAAACTGACAAATCAAAAAAGAAGTCAAAATCTGAGAAGAAAACCAAACGTAGTAAAGAAAGCAGCGTTAGTGATAGCACTTCATCTTCATCCGATGAAGATACCGCCTCAGATAGAAAATCGCAAGACAGACGTAATAAGAAGACTCATGATAAGCGTGAACCACATAACCGACAGCGTTCGCGATTACGGGAAACTTATGACAGACGAAATCGTTCACGTTCCCGCGGCAGGGATGAGCGTCGGGAAAAGCGTTCTCACAGCAGAGAAAGAAGATATCGGGATGATCGCTATGAACGTTCTCGATATTAATTAAGTTTTTTATGTACTTTTGATAATTTCTAAATAGCGATAAGTTTACAATTTTTCATAAATAAAATTTATACAATAAGTAATAGTATCATCTTGCATAATTGCTTTGGGAATTTCGACTCCACCTGAACCATAGCCTTCTGTTTCAATTTTTATGTATATTATCGTATGCGTATGGTGGTAGCTTTGCTAGTAGTTTTATTGTGAAGGGATACAAGTTTATTCCGTATTTATTAAACAAATCTCATTAGTTTACATTTAAATGCGTGCTAGTTGGGCTGAGGAGCTTGAGCCCGCTGAAACACAAAGTTCCGCACCATGACTGCTGCCTCCTTCACGTGAAACACTCTTTACATGGATGTGACTCTTTAGCATGGCCGCGCGCAAGATAAGCATACGCGTATGTCGTTGGTACTGCTTGCCCATGAGCAAGGCGCGTTCAAAGGTGCTGTTACGTTGGTCGGCCTCCTTAGCATAGAGTATTTTGTTATGCGAGTCAATACGCGCCTGTATTTGTCCTTCTAGGATGAGATGCATAACCTCGTTCTCCAAGTCACCAATAGACGAGTTGAAAGCCATGGCCATTTTGTGCATGTCAGCAGACATATATGGACTAAAGTACTGTATCAAAGCGCGATTACGTATCTTGGTGTAAAGCGTGCTAACATGCGGCGCTATGTACATGTCTATAAGCAGATTATCTTGTATTTCATCGAGTAGCTTAAGACAAGATGCATATTTGGACTCATAGAACTTAAATATGATGTCACGCAATTGCGGCTCCAGTTCGAGAAATAATTTAAATGACGTTGAAGCAATAACCATGCGTTTAAGTTCCTGTCTATCGAAAGTGGCCAAGGCGCAAAGACCACCGTAAACTGCCACATTACTGGTGGAAATCATTTCAGGAAAGTCGCAATGGTCAAAATTTGCAGCCAGAAAATGCTTGGCAGCTACTTTATATTTCTTTTGCTGCAGTTCCGCTAAGCCTGCAGCGCACTCTAAGCGTGTGTGTACCTGCGCATTGGCCTCTTTCGAACCCTCTGAGAAATCCGGTGTGCTCTCAGCTTTGGATATATAGCTCATGACATGCGCCCAGTTCTGCAAGTATATAGACACTTTGATGACATTGAGACACATGTTGACAACGTGCTTCCCACTAGTGCAGTAATCACGGGCTCGTGAATAACACTTAAGTGCATTGGGCAAATCGCCGCAGCTCAAATAATGATCGGCTAAGTCGTCGTGGCCGCGACGAATGCTTTCTTTGATAGAATTTGACTTATAATTTTTCAAGTCGGAATCAAGCTTTTCTAGCTTAAGAGCAGCCTTCTTCATCTTTGTGTCCACCCAAACGGCATCGTAGGCGAAGGGGTCCTTTTCAGCGCCACCATTTTGGCTTCCAGCGGCCTGTTGCGGTGCCGGTACAGCAATATCAGGTAATCCCAGACCAGCGGCAGCGCCTGCTTGCTCGCCGGCAGCAGTATTGCCGGCCTGTAAGTCGCTTAAACGCTTGTGCAGCACTTGATACAGGGTGACATTGTATGTTGTCTGCACATAGCTCAATGCCATTTTGATAGCTTCTACACTAAGCATTGGGCAGACATCGGCAACGTAGATTAAACGATAAAGCTTTGCAATGCCCGTGTATTGATTGGCATAGACCTCCAAATCAATACTGGGATTCTCAACAACAATTTGATGCTCCTCATTGTTTTCATTATCTTCATTAGGCGGTGCATCCACTTGCATTGGCTCGATAATAGCGTTCTAATATAGCAAAAATTACTATATTTTTTCTGTGTAAGTATAACAAAAGCCGTTGAAAACTTACCTGCATTAGGGGTGGCATTGGTAGTACAGGCATATTGTACTGAATTTTGCTTCACAATTATATCTAATTTGCTGTAAAAATATAACTTTCTTTGTGTATTAAAAATGTATTCATGCAAATAAAATTATTGAGGTGTGCAAAAAATTGGTGTGCAGTGCTGAACAACACCGTTTTTTAGTACTGCATTTTTTCGCAGCTTAGTATTTTTCATAAGCATAGGTTTTTTGGTATTTTTTGTATGTTTAATAAACGGTCACACTAGCGCAAACGTTTAATGTTGTTCAGCAATTTAATTTAATAAAAACTTCAAATTTTTGCAAAATATTTTTGTGCAAACTATTCAAAAATGTCTAACATAACAGCTGCAGTAATTGCTAATCGCAACAAAAAACATTTTCTTGGCGTTCCAGCACCATTGGGTTATGTAGCCGGCGTGGGTCGAGGGTAAGAAACTAACAAATATTTTTTTTGGTGTTTACATATTCAATTGTTTATTTTAACCCTTTTTGTAGAGCTACAGGTTTCACAACACGTTCGGATATTGGTCCAGCACGGGATGCTAATGATGTTTCCGATGATCGACATGCTCCCCCAGCCACAAAGCGAAAGAAGAAAGACGAAGAAGAAGAAGAGGATGAGGACTTGAATGATTCAAATTATGATGAATTTAGCGGTTATAGTGGCTCTTTATTTTCCAAAGATCCATATGATAAAGATGATGAGGAAGCCGATGCCATTTATGATTCAATAGATAAACGCATGGATGAAAAGCGTAAGGAGTATCGTGACAGGCGACTACGAGAAGACTTGGAGCGTTATCGTCAAGAGCGTCCAAAAATACAGCAACAGTTCTCCGATCTAAAGCGTTCATTAGCCACAGTAACATCCGAAGAATGGTCTACAATACCAGAAGTGGGCGACAGTCGTAATCGCAAGCAACGTAATCCTCGCGCTGAAAAATTTACTCCGCTGCCGGACAGCGTGCTTTCTCGTAATTTAGGTGGCGAAACTTCATCTACTATAGATCCTTCCTCTGGTTTGGCATCAATGATGCCAGGTGTGGCCACCCCAGGTATGCTAACCCCAACAGGTGATTTGGATCTGCGCAAAATTGGTCAGGCGCGTAATACGCTTATGAATGTCAAATTATCGCAAGTTTCCGACTCGGTCACGGGCCAGACCGTAGTCGATCCAAAGGGTTACCTTACGGATTTGCAGAGCATGATTCCTACATATGGTGGAGATATTAATGACATTAAAAAAGCACGTTTGCTTTTAAAGAGTGTACGTGAGACTAACCCAAATCATCCGCCTGCTTGGATAGCCTCGGCGCGTCTTGAGGAAGTCACAGGCAAAGTGCAAATGGCACGTAATTTAATAATGCGTGGCTGTGAGATGAACATACAGTCCGAGGATCTTTGGCTGGAGGCTGCTCGCTTACAACCATTGGATACTGCCAAAGCTGTGATTGCTCAAGCTGCGCGCCATATTCCCACTTCTGTTCGAATTTGGATAAAAGCGGCTGATTTGGAAACAGAGACTAAAGCTAAGCGTCGCGTGTTTCGCAAAGCTTTGGAACACATACCAAATTCTGTGCGCCTTTGGAAGGCTGCAGTGGAGCTGGAGAATCCCGACGATGCACGCATATTACTTTCACGTGCGGTGGAATGCTGTAATACTAGCGTGGAGTTGTGGTTAGCTCTAGCGCGTTTGGAGACCTATGAAAATGCTCGAAAAGTTTTGAACAAAGCACGTGAAAATATACCCACAGACCGGCAGATTTGGACTACTGCTGCTAAATTGGAGGAGGCCAATGGCAACATACATATGGTTGAAAAGATTATTGATCGTTCGCTTACATCGCTTACTGCTAATGGTGTGGAAATCAATCGAGATAATTGGTTCCAGGAAGCCATAGAGGCGGAAAAGTCAGGTGCGGTTCACTGCTGTCAGGCTATTGTTAAGGCAATTATAGGCATTGGCGTAGAGGAAGAAGATCGCAAACAAACCTGGATAGATGATGCAGAATTTGTAAGTACATATATTTTTGATATATATCCGAGCTTATCTAATAAAAGTGTCTTGTTGCAGTGTGCGAAGGAGAATGCTTTTGAGTGTACACGAGCTGTGTATGCCCACGCTCTTCAAATCTTTCCCTCCAAGAAAAGCATTTGGTTGCGTGCTGCATACTTCGAAAAGAATCATGGTACTCGTGAATCATTGGAGGCTCTGTTACAGCGTGCCGTTGCTCACTGTCCTAAATCTGAGATACTTTGGTTAATGGGCGCTAAATCCAAGTGGATGGCGGGCGATGTGCCTGCTGCACGTGGAATATTATCGCTCGCTTTTCAGGCAAATCCAAATTCCGAGGACATTTGGTTGGCTGCTGTCAAGTTGGAGTCTGAGAATGCGGAATATGAGCGCGCACGTCGCTTACTGGCCAAAGCACGCGGTTCCGCACCTACGCCTCGCGTTATGATGAAATCTGCACGACTAGAATGGGCGCTAGAACGTTTTGCAGAAGCTTTGCGCTTGCTGGAGGAAGCAGTCGAAGTTTTTCCCGAATTTCCCAAACTTTGGATGATGAAGGGTCAAATCGAGGAGCAGCAGCTGCGCACAGACGAGGCCGTTGCCACGTACACTCAAGGCTTGAAAAAGTGTCCTACTTCCATACCATTATGGATATTGTCTGCAAGTCTAGAAGAGCGCAAAGGCGTATTAACTAAAGCTCGCTCTATTTTGGAACGTGGTCGGTTGCGAAATCCCAAAGTGCCAGTACTTTGGCTAGAAGCCATACGCGTAGAATTACGTGCGGGACTGAAGGAGATTGCCAACACTATGATGGCACGTGCCTTACAGGAGTGCCCTAACGCAGGTGAGCTATGGGCGGAGGCTATTTTTATGGAATCAAAGCCTCAACGAAAAACAAAGTCAGTGGACGCTCTTAAGAAATGTGAACATGATCCACATGTGCTTTTGACTGTATCGAAATTGTTTTGGTCGGAGCATAAGTTTACCAAATGTCGGGATTGGTTTAATCGTACGGTAAGTTTAACAAACAATATTATTTAAATGCTTCAAGTTTTATTAACGTGCATATCTTTATGAACAGGTGAAGATCGATCCCGATTTGGGCGATGCCTGGGCTTACTTTTACAAATTTGAGCTGCTGCATGGTACTGAGGCGCAACAACAAGAGGTGTTGGAACGCTGTATAGCTGCTGAACCCACACACGGCGAGTCCTGGTGTCGTGTAAGCAAAAACATAAAAAACTGGCAGTACAAGACAACCGATGTGCTACGCGCTGTGGTTAAGGAACTAACAATACCCATTTAGATTAATGAATATTTTAAGACAGTTAAATGTAATAAATAGTTCTACACTTCTCTGTGTCTCCGAACAATGCGGTATAAGCTTCTACAATGCTTAAATAAGATCTCGAATAGTGCCAGGATGATACTTATACAGGCTCCGTAGCCTAAAATGCCAAAAGCGTAGCGGCACTCTGTCAACCCAATAGAAACAAAACCGCCCAGACCGCTCTCACATTTGGGTTTTTGTGGTATCCATTTCTGGTATTCACGACTGAAGAGTCCAACTTCACGTTGCCAGCGTAATCTGTAGTAAAATTAAAAATGGGACGAACAGAGACTATTAAAATCAAAAAAGTACTTACTGTCTGCGAAAGAGCTCCTTGTATGGAAAGTTCTTGCGCGTTGGCACCGCTAGTATGGGTAGTTGAAAGGCTTCGAGCTCCATAAGACCACACTTTTCTGGCTCACTAAATGTGTCGCTAACAACTTGATAGCCCGCCTGTAACTCCACTTGGTACGCGAACAAACCCGTACGCATTTTTTCCATGCCACTTGCTGGTCGCATGTATGCATGTTCACCCTTTGAGGCAATCTTTTGCTTATACAAGTTCTTAGTAACTGCGTCTGTGGATTCTGTAAAATAAATCTTATTATATTGTGTATCCTGCACGCCTATTTCCAATGGCGAATGACTTAAATCGGCCAGTGTTTGTATAGAATCCGATGGACTCTGCAGCAGTGCCACTATATTGGCCGAGAAGGAGGTAAATAAAAACAACGCCGACACCATGGTGGTAAACACAATAATTCTAGCAGAACGATTGTGCACATCAACGCTGAAGCCCTGCTGACACATGGCGCCCCAGGCAAAACTTATTGTGTCTAGCAATGACATGTTATGTGTTTGTGGTGAGAAAATTACTTCCACTATGAACACTGCAATGGTCAGCAGAAGCAGAAAAAAAATGGATATCCAAACGTATTTCTGAAATGGCATAGAAAATATATTGGCTACGGCCGAGAGAGGCGGCTGACGGAACATCAGTCCCGCTCGTACGCGGTAAGTTTCAGCAACAAAGTCGCATAAAGCGATGCGATCCAGTCTCATGAAAATGGCCAATTGAGCCATGTCCAGTTCGTAACGTTGAAAACGACCCATGAGACCATCAAATGAGCCATTCGGTTGACGCCAGCCGTAGTTGTCAGTTTGGAAGGTGTTGTAGCTTTTACGGATGAAGAAGAAAAATGTTGATTTTTATTCATTGAAATGACCAGCTGTGCGTTAGCTACCTTATATTCAATCTGTTGGCCAACTCAAACATCAAGCGGTGATTCACTTTCGATATTGTATCTATGTGACGCAATGTGAGATCCTCTATATTTGTAAATTGATCGGGAAAAGCTACAACAATAGCCGACTTGAATGTTATACCCTCCAGATTCTGTCTATAGTTTATAACCGAACCATATTGCTGCAATGCATGTATCATATGCCTCCGATTGCGCAATTGTTTACCCATAGTGTTACGTTTTAGTGGCTTCCAAGCAGCCACCTTGTAGACATCCAATAAAGTAGCCGTAAAGTTTTGCGGCTCAGTGGTATACCAGAGCACGCGTAACTCACTGTCGGGTGGTATGAAAATTTCCTCATCCTCCAATATGTCAACTTCGCTGGCATTTGTCGTAAGCAAAAGCCAATAGCGATTAGTGGTAAAATAGTTGTGCTCCGTAGACGCAGACCAGCGTAGCAGGTTAAGCGCACATGAGCTGTTGAATTGGAGCAGCAGTAGGCCCAGCTTATAAGCTTGAGGCGGTAACACGAATGAAAGCATCCAGTGAGTTGTATTGTCGGCCTGAAATGTAACCGGTGGCGGAGCTTGCGGTGTAGCTGACTGGTTGTGCACATATCGCAGATCCGTAAAACAATGTTCAGGGTTAAGCTGCACGTAAAAGTTGCAAGCCATCAAAAGGTGCATCAATGCATAGAGGCGCTGCCGCGCAATGGGGGTAACTATAAGTGGGAGATGAAGAGAGAAGGAGAGAGAGAGATAGTGGATAATAAATTTAGCGAGTCTTCCGTTTGGCGCGTAATTCACCAATGTCCTGTTGACAAACGACCAGCATCAGACTGTGTACGCCGTGGTAGCGAAAATAAGCGACTAGCATATCCGGCAACTGATTGCCCCAAGCCAAGCTTGCTTTCTCCGCTGCAGCTTTTCCGTCGGGATAGCAGCAACTGTCAGTGACACGCGTGGCCGGCGGAGCTGACAAAGTGGCATTGATGATGACGCCGTTGCCATTGTTGTTGTCTTTGGGGGCGCTGTCAACAGGGCTTGCCAACAAGGACAACAGCAACAAGAAGCTGACAGCCAACAGTGGGAATATTAACGAGTTCATCCTTGCACTATGTCCCTTTTCGCCACGTTTGTTACACTTTCTATCTTTTTCGCTGTTGTTTTTTTGTCGCCTCTCTTTTCTACTTTCGTTTTTTTTTTATTTTTACTTTATTTCCTTCGCGCGAATGTTGTAACTTTTTGCATTGCGTTTCCGTTACAATTCTGTGCACTATTTTCCATTTCCATGTCACTTTTATAGAATAAGTGGCGCGCACTCACGCATACGACGACATGCCACATGCATTCATGATATACCCAAACACTTGTGTATTCACCCACACATGCGAGGGCTGTTTGATAGCTCAGTGAACTTTTATGCAGGACATGTCCGTCACAGCTTGTAAAAATCTCAGCTTAAAAATTTAACAGCTAAGCGCAAGCATGAAAAGTCAAAGAAGACCTAGACCTAATACACGTTCGTCCTAACGAAATTCTTATGAGTTTGTTTGATTGGAGTTAAGAGCGAAGAGAAAGGGAGATCTTCAAATCTTTCAAAAAGTAAATATACGACTGCGAGTACAGGGTGTACAACAGTTGCGCATTCGTTCGCCAGTTTAACAATTGCGTATATTTCTTTGGCATTGAAATGTGACTTTCGTTGAAGCTAAATCAGAAAACATGCAGTGTCTTATTTATGGTCATGTTGACTTGCGCGAACACTATCATTGGTCTCTGGTATATTTCCTGAGGATTATGCTTAGTCCACGAATGCTGCATGGCTATGTTTTGTGCTTTTATGAATTTCAAATTCTTCTCTTTTCAAACTACCCTCGCATCTTCACATATTAACCCTTCACACTTCGTACATATTTTTCCTTTTTTTGTGTTAAAGACATTAAATATAATTTCGTTATTGTTAAAAAAAAAAATGCCTGCAAATTATGCATTGATTTCACTTCTGCAACTGTCATTACGTATACGCCGTGTTGAAGTGATTCCAATTTCATGCAATTTCTACCAACTGCAATTTTATCAACAGCATTTAATTGGTTCCAAGTGCAGACAAAGACAATTCCGCTTGATTGATTGCGAAGCTCTTTAGGTCTTAACTTCAATTGCAAAGAAAATATTCAAGCTATTCCAATTGCAATTGGTATTTGCATTTTTTTTAAATGTCTTAATTTATGCAAAAGTTGTTAGAACACATTCAATTACAATCGTCAAACGATCAGAACAATTTCACCATTGAATTTCACATTAATAACCAATTTAAAGAATTCACAAGATTCTCGATTATTATGTGAATGTCGATATTGATTTGTATTCTTTAAATATTGCGTGAAAATATTTTCTGTAAAAATTTATAATTTAAACATATAAAACAAATATGGTAAAATTTCTTTTCAAACATATTTGAATTCATTTTTTTTCTATAATTAAAACATATTTCAAAAATTTCAATATTAGATAGCAATATTACATGGCTCTATTTTATTGCTTGCAAAATGTATTGGATAATCTTTGTTAATAAACTAAAGCAGAAATTATAAACAAAATTCAACCGAATCAAATGCAAATTCAAATGCATTCTTTTTTTTTTTTTTAAAGTGCGTTCAATATCGTAGTTTGTTAATTGAATCTTGACTTATTATTCGGTAAGACCTATCTTTAATAGAATGTATATTTTTGAAATTTACGAAACATTTTTAATCTGAAACAATGCGTGCTCCAGCCAGTGTATGTGCTCGATTTAAGTGTCTTTGAAGTAATACTTGTATATGAATGCGCACATATGAACCTAACAACGTACTCACTTTCAAGTCCTTAATTTGTTTCCGCTTTCTTGCCGAGTTTCACCTAATTGATTTCAGAATAAAAAAAAAATATTTCACTTTATACTTTTCGCTCTCATTATTCAACTTTTTCATCTTTGAACTAGAACTTGATCCTGCGGCTAGACATGAAAACGTGTGATAATCTGACATTGCAATCAGCGTTATCCTCGCACTAATGGTGTCACTTTGTATGGCTACTTTCACACAGTTTTTTCGACTTTCTTTTCACACATACACAACAAGCTTACACACACACACACATGGATGAGGTTTCCTTGGAAACGCTTCAATAACTTTTATCACTTTTAATTGGATTTTTCTTTATAGTCGACTCATGTCTTGCAAGACTTGGACCAACACATGTATAGATTGTAATTGTATTAAAGCTTTATATTTATTTTTGTATCTTTGCTGGAATTTATTTGCTTTTTGTTTTATGTACAATTGGGTTGTCCCCATTTTGTTGCATAATCCTGAACTGAGGTCGTCTTACGCTTTCTTTCCTTGCATGCAATTTTCGTAATGGCTTTATAATTTGTAGTTCAACTACACTGTCTTGTCGTTGTACAAACTTTATTAATCTTCAGAATTTGAAGACGATTTGGCTTTAACTCTCGTTGATATGGCTCCATGAGATAAATCAGCTTTATGTTAAACTTAAATGAGAAGTTAATATCAGTTGGTAAAATTATGAGAAGATTCCTGGTCAGCTAATATTATGAAAACTATACCTGTACCACCTCTATTAGTCGCCTCAGTGACTGATAAATTAAAATTTGCAAATAAACGATTTTCAGTTGTCTAATTAATTTCGCATATAAGGGAAACGATTATTAGTTTTTGGTGGATCAAGTCCAAAAAACTGCGAGCGCTTTAAATAAAACAGTCTTGGCTGTGCGTGAATACTCTGAAGAGTATTGTACAATTTTTTTTTTTGCCTATTGCCGGTGTTATAAGAACAAGATTTATACAATTAGATATTTATTGCTTAGAGGCAAAACCCAATTTAGAGCCAAAATTTAGTTAAATTTCAAAAAATTTTCATGAGAGTCGAAAAGCAAGTTAAGAAAGTAACAAAAAGTATTCGGTAGGAGTGTGGAAGGAAACACTGTAAATCTTTTGCAGGGGTTGGGCGGCTTGCTTTGTTAAAAATTTAAATCTAGGTTCAATTGACATCCCACAAATCATCTTACCTCATTATTTAATTCTAGATAACTTAGTTCCAAATTTACGTATGATAAGTATTTGGATATAAAGGACATGAGGTCTGTCTGGTTTGCTTCGCTCTGTTACATGCATTGTACAGATCTAGTATAACCTTTGTACCATAAAATGTAAAGTATATCAAATTTAAAAATCCAAACAGATTTAAAAATTTAGAAAGCATCATCAATCACTGTTACGTTTTTCAAAAAATGATTGGCCTTGTTCTAGACATACTTAAAATCAAAATCCGAATGTATAGAGTTTTCTTCGTAGAGTCACATCTGTAGTTAATTATGGCACTGCCAACAGTTATTCTTTCAACTGTTATATGGCCAGTTTCTTCTACGTCATCAAACCAATATTTACGATTGGACAGATATCATATGACTTCCGCGCTACTTTGTTTCAGGGCATTCTTCTCATAAGACTGTGGGTTGTAGTTTCAGTTATTCCTTTTCTGGAACATGTCATCGCTAATCATGTAAAAAAGGTAATCTAATTGGAATACTATTTTCCTTAACTTCTTAAATTTGCACAGTTGTGATATATTACACTTAGTAGTTGTAATAAAGTCCTAAAGATTTTAAAGTCAAAATCCTTAGTTAATAAAATTTTTGCTAAGTTTTATAAGCCCAAAGCCGTTACAGCTAGAAAATCTCCTGAGATATTTGCCAACACTTTCCAAGAAAATCGTTGCCCACACTAATCAGCAGGTTTTTTTTTATTACATTTTTTTAATTTCAATTTATGCTTATGGTCTGCTTTTCCGAAGCTGTGAAAAACAAAGAAAAGAATTTGTTTTCTTTTTCGCTTATTTGCTTAATGGTCAGCTTTAATTTCGTTAAAGTTATAAAGAACGACCTGTTTGCGCTCCATTGACGGCTGGGATAAAACTTTTGCTAGCCGTCAGTTTGTATTTAAAGGATACATAATATACTTTTATCTTGCTCTGTTTGTGTAACTGTGTTTGTGTGTGGGGTATTAGTTTTTTTTACTTTTATTTGCTTTACGCTTCATTGTTACGCTTGTTTGGTTTATTGAGCGTAAATTAATGTAAAGGCAAAGGATACGGTGGGGTCAAAGCAATCCAGGACATATATGTGCTTGTGTAAGAAGTAGAACTGCTCAATATGTATATGCATGACTGCTACTTCTTTGAAGATATTGGATTAATAAAAAGATACTTTCGAAAGTTCTCCAAAATGGAGGTTTCTCGATTAAATTGTTAAAAATTTGTTTTCGAAATCTTGGTTTTGAAAAGTTGATTAGTACACCATCGAAGATACACAGGCCAACAAAAAATGCCCAATGTGTGTTTGGAGTTCAAAATTAATTTTAAAATTTTTTTGTTTTCAGCAGAGTTGTCTAAATCGGAGGTGGAAAAAATCTCAGAAATTTTAAAACCAAACTGCCATAACCTTTTATAGCAATTTTGAAGATATTATAAAAACTGAAGTTGCTGCATTAAGTTTTATTGGAATTGTATTCAATGACTGTGCAACCATTAAAAATTCCAAGTGGTTGCTTTTTTTTTGATATTCAGATGTTCGACAGTACTTTTGAAGGATTTTTGATTTGCCAAATTGAAATTTAATATATAACGGAGCAACGTTTAAGATAATCTATACAACACTTTTCCTTTAAGTGTAGCCTTAAATTAGGATGCCTTTGGCACTATGAAACATCTAAAAACAACTTTGACCCAAGCCTAGAAAATGAAACAGACATTCACATCAACTTTTACGTGGTAAGCGACATGGAATTCAGGTTGCGCAATAAACTTGCTTTGTAACAGAAATAAAATAATTCAGATTTATTTATCAAGCCAATATGTATAAATGCCTGCCAATCCTGTATGTTTGGCCAAAACCCAAGAACTTTTTGCCACTCTCAATTATCAGAAATTGTTCACTTGACTGCACTGATGCTGGGCAGCCAATCGTTCATTTGATTTGCATAAAGCCCCTAAAGCCTTTGACAATTAGTCAATATACATTTTATTGGTAACAAAGACCCAAAAACCAAAAGACCCAAGAACCCAGCTGTTTTATCCTTTGTAAGACCACCGTCTGTCTCACTGTTACTTGGCAAAACGTTGGCTAATCCAAATTGAAGTGTGCTTGATGTTTATTATATAACCACAATGTGCTACTTTGTGCTACCTTTTAGCTTTCACGCCTTTGAAATACATTTAATCCATCATTGCACACGCCCATTCGCACTTACAGATACATATATATAGACAGGACCATGTCTTATAAGTCCTCGCACAGGGTTGTCTGTTGGTTTTTATTGAGCCCCGCATTGAATTAGCTTCGTGTGGGCCATTGAGCCAAATGCTTGGAAACCTGTTGAAAAGGTGCAAAATATTGAACAACTTTGCCTTGGCAAAATGTGTTTAGGCAGGCGGCAATCAACTACCAGCAGGATGTAGTCCTATCAATCAAAGGATCTACATTGCCACAGTCATTTATCTCATACAATACACACACAATTTATATACTTACATATATACTATATGTTATTAATATGCCGCTATTTATTAGGGGTCTATTGAATTTTACCTTTACAGTTGAATGAAAATCACATTTTATTCAAACTCCCTATAATGCGATAAACAAGAAAGGAAGGTAGCCAGAATCCATTGTTGAACAGATTCTTATTGCGACATTTTAATAGTCCGACAAATCGGATACCCATTTCGAACAATACAAAAATTTGACGTTTTGATAACTTATCTTTTTAAAGGCAATTGAATAGGTGGTGGAAAGCATAGCAGGTTGGTAGAGCTGCGAAGTTTGCAGGCGCTTAACATATAAAGTTGAAGTTGTCAGGGTTGCGTATTTATGTGAAATTTCTTAAATATTTGGAATAGTTGCTCAATTGTACTCGATTCATTAAGCACGTCCCATTATCTTTGGATTAGTGATTCTATAAATTAAATACTATAAAATGCAGTGTTTTTAAAAAGCTTACATTTTTTAATTGAAAGTAGCGCCTAGTGTTGTGGTTGGTGGCTTTCGCTGTAGATATTTCCCATAACATAGCTCAGGGGTGTTTAGACGGCCAATTGGCAAGAACTCGCTATTGGGCGATTAATTCACATATTTTTCTTAGAAAAATAATGCTTGTTATGCCAAGTAGTGGCTTTTTAGGGATGCATTGACAGTTCCTGTAATGCTCCTAGTTTCTGTTCAATTTAAATTGCGAGAATTCCTTATTTATCTAACCTTTCAACCGCTCTTCAATTGTATGCCATTTACATATAAACTATAAACTGAACTTGCTGTGTTTGACAATAACAAAAAGCAGGAAAACTGTGTCATCTGTCAAAAAATGTGTTGATAAAAATCACCCTTTATTTTCTGTATTCTTTGAGCAGCTATTAATGGGACATCCATGCTCCACATAGGACCGACTGGTATTTAATATTTATTTATTCCCTTTGTCCTGCTTGTCTAATAAAAGAAATGCGAACATAGAAATCTATCTGTGTCCCTGTTCACTTTTGTGCTTGAATTTAGTGTTGAGACAACAAATTTAAATACAATTGTTACGTTTCCGATTAAAGAGTGCAACTTATCAAGGTCTTTTTAATTACAGAACATAAGTTATCTTCACCTTAGTTTAAGACTTTTTCAACAACTTGTTTATCAAGTTTGAGTTGGTCAGCTAACATAAAATGATAAGAATAGGAATGAGACTCGTGCCGCTTTTACAGAAAGCGCACGTGAAGCACTTTTCAAAACGGATAACTGAGTGGTAGTCCACTTGGTCATAACCAAATCTAATCTGCTGATTAGATTGGCAATTGGCGGAAACGTTTAAAAGCGCGAGTGTTTTCCAAAATTCAATCAGTGCTTTACTATGAAGGGTCCATTATTGATCACTTTTGGTGCCTTGCTCTTTTGTGGCGCCACAGCGCGTTTGTTGCCGCAGCAGAATGAGTTACTTTGGCAGCAAGATATGATAGAGTTGCCCTTGGAAACAATCAATGAAATACCAGACGGCAGAGCAGCAGGATGTTCCATTAAGGTGCGTAGCGGGGAGCTTAAGAATCCTCAGCCGTTGCTGATTAAACCGGGCAGCAGCTCATTTTTTGCCTACAATGACAACGGAGACGTAGTTTTGGACAAGGATAAGACAATTGAGTTCCACTGCACCAGCAGCTTAGCTTCGCCGCTTTCCGGTAAATCGGTTACAGCCACTTGTGTCTCTGGAACTACATTTAAAATTGGCGACAAGCAACATGATGTCTCCGCCATACACTGCACTTCTTGGCCAGCTTTTGTTGGGAAGAAATCTGGTGGTAGCTGCAATGGTGGTACCACACTAATCAACGTAGGCTTTGAACTTAGTGGCGGTCGCTTTGCCAAGCAGTACGATGTGTGCTTCAATGAGCACGAAGAAGTTACACGCTATGTCTACCATACGCTGAACGCCGGCAATAACTTCTATGCTACTGGTGTGGACCGCATAACATTCGGCACTGGTGGTTACTTTAATGGCAAGGATGTGGACAAACTGTATACGCAGGCTGTGCAGAAGCAGACCATTGACAAAGCCTTGGACATGGATTCGGGCAAATACTTTGATTCCAACAAAAACGTATTTTTGGCACGTGGTCATATGGGCGCCAAGGCTGACTTTGTTTATGCTCCTGAGCAGCGCGCCACTTTCCTGTTCATCAATGCAGCACCCCAATGGCAAACCTTCAATGCTGGAAACTGGGCGCGTGTTGAGGATGGAGTGCGCGCTTGGGTCTCCAAAAACAAAAAGTATGTAGAGTGCTGGACCGGTGTTTGGGGTGTAACCACTCTGCCAAACAAGAATGGACACGAAACGCCACTGTATTTGTCCTACGACCATAATGGCAATGGGCTTATACCCGTACCTGCTATTTATTTCCGTGTGGTTATTGAACCCTCGAGCAGAAAAGGCATTGTGCTTGTTGGTGTCAATAATCCTCATAAAAGTCTGCAGGACATTAAACGCGATTATGTCTTATGTAACGATGTGAGCGATAAAATCAATTGGATAAGCTGGAAGAAAACAGATATCACCGCTGGATATTCGTATGCCTGTGAAGTGGCCGAGTTCCGTAAAAAGGTGACACATCTGCCGGAGTTTTCGGTCAGCGGCTTGTTGGTTTAAGTGCATTTGGATTAAGTGAGGAACGAATCTATTATTAAACGTTTTTCCTACGCATACATTTGACTATTTAATCAAACTTAACTTTATTAAGGACTTCAAAAGATAAGCTTCCACTTCAGCAAATTTCATTGTTTACCAAATAAGCCAGCATTGCCGTCATTTTTTATCTCTTAAGAACTTTTATACAAGAAAGCGTTTCCTGCGTAATCAAATACATTTTTATTTTAATCTCATTTTTAATCATTGATCTTCAATCTTCTGAAATTCTTCTTATAACAACTTACGAATTAAATAGTGGAATATAAAATAAAAAATAAAATCATTTAACTGATTAAGCACTTCAATTCTTACAAAAATTGTACATTACAAAAATAATAAATCGGTAATTTCGATTTTTGTCGATTTCTCACTTCTCATAATTATCGAGACCCCCAGAATCACCACCCGCTTAGATTCAGTATAGTCTTACAAATCAAACAACTTTATTTACAATTAAACGAGAAGACCGCCCTTAGCAGTAAGGGCTGGTAAATCCTTAACAGTTTTCAAGAAATCGGCAACTTCACAGGCATAAGACCAACCGGCTTTAATGTCTGTCTTTTTCCAATTGATGTAATTAACCTGATCACTGACATCATCGCAAATTACGTAATCTTTTTTGATCTGCTCTTCGGTTAAATGAGGATTGTTGACGCCAACAAAAACAATACCACGATGGGTTGAGGGTTCAATTACAACGCGGAAGTACAACTTGGGCACTGGAATCAAGCCATTGTTGTTATTGTCGTGCGACAAGTAAAGTGGTGTCTCCTCGCCCGACTTGTTGGGTAGCGTTGTAACGCCCCAAACGCCGGTATAGCAATTGACATTCATCTTGTTCTTGGAGACCCAAGAACGTAGACCATCCTCAACACGCGCCCAATTGCCAGCATTGAAGGTTTGCCATTGCGGCGCCGCATTAATAAACAGGAAGGTGGCACGTTGTTCAGGAGCATAGTTAAAGTCAGCCTTGGCGCCCAAATGACCGCGTGCCAAGTACACATTGGAGGAGGAATCGAAATACCTGTCCGCATCACCGCCCAGCTCGTTATTAATAGTCTCAAGTTGTGTGACTTGTGTATACAGCTTGTCCACATTCTTACCATCAAAGAAACCAGCGGTTTGGAAGGTGACACGATCTACACCAGTTTCATAGTAATTGCTGCCTGGATAAAGTTGATGACGCGTGTAGCGTGTAACCTCTTCCTGCTCATTAAAGCAAATTTGCATTTGCTCGGCAAACCGTGAGGAGCTAATTTCGAAGCCTACGCGTATGACAATACCACCATTGCAGCTGGCACCGGTCTTGGCAGCCTTAAAAGTTGGCCAAGATTTGCAGCTCAGCTCCTTGAATTCATAGCTAGTGCCATCCACACGGAAAGTACTGCCACCCACACAGCTGGCGGTTAATAAAGTTTCAGAATGAGTTTTAAAGCCGCTGGGACACCACAATTGCAGCGTGCCGCCAGCTTCGAATTCCATAACACCAGTGTCTGAATACGGATAGAACTCCTCAGAGTTGGTTTTTACATAGACAGGCTGTGGGCTAGGCAAACCGCCGCGTATAGTCACACTGCAGGCTGTATATAAAGAGCTCAAATTAGTTGCTACATTTGTGCGTCACGAAGAAACATACCAGCCGCACGAGACTCTGACATAGTATCCACATAGATACCACGCTCATAAACGTTATCCTGCTCCTCAACCAAAGGTGGCAACTCCACCTCGGGCAGCACCACGCGTGCCCAAGCAGCCTGCAGGCTGCAAGCTGCCAAGAGCAGCAAAACAAAACTGGCGAACTTCATATCAGATTAAGCAACTATGACCAACTCTTACGAAGCTGGGCATGCTTAAATAGTCCATAGATAAGCGCACACGCAGCACAAATTGGTCAAAAAAATATTATCGGATCTTTGTATATGGGGAAAAATATTTTTTGGGCGCACGTCACAGCTTATCGTTGTGTCTATGGCTATCTCTCGAAATGGGGGGATCGTCAATTGTTGGGATTTCTATTGTTTGCTCGAGTGTTTGGTATTACTTGGATTGCTTTTGATTTCATTTCAATTATAGATAAACGCGGGGACCGCTAATTGCTTGGGATTGACGCTTATCAGTTTACAAATCTGCGATGACAGACAGAAATGTTTCGCATAAAGCTCAATATGTCAAAGCTCGTGGGCCGCCATTGACAATAATTAATGAAATGTAAAATGAACAGCAAGTTCAGAAAGCACAGCAAAAAAAGACGCTGAAGCAGAAGAGGCATATAACCGAAAGCAATTAGGCTGAAGGACACGGAAACAAACAAGGATACGGCTGCTTAGAACTACGCCGTGGCTAACGCTGCTGCCACGTACAATTTGTGAAAATTGATGATTTGTTTAGATTTACGAATGAGCGCGCAAAGCGAGAAGCAAATTGCCAAGGCGAAAATACAACAAAAACGCAGGGAAAAAGGTAAAACTCGGAGAGTTTCCCATAACAAGCTCCGACATAGGTAGAGAGTCCACTAATTGATTTGATACAGATAAATGAGATAAGTTGTGGCGCCAAAACAAGCCCCTAGTCCTGTAAAGAATCTTCGCACAGTTGGCGCTATATAATGATTAATGAGCATAAGCGGGTTGTGGGCGGCAAGGTCGTTAATTAATTATGGCTGGCCTAGGTAAACAGAAAAAGTTTTTTTTTCGCTTTTTGAATTTTCAAGACCATAAGCTTTAATTATCTGTTGATTAGAAATTATTGGCAAATGCTAATAAAAAAAGCGAATAAGGCATTTTTATGCAGAACTGCGTCGATTTTTCAAAGATAAAGCTAAAAGAAGACTTTTAGAGTTTTTTAAAGCATTTTCAATATAGCACAAGATCTTTACGGCTGTTCGGCGTAATGACCCTGAAATTGCGAATGCTTTGCTTCGTCAATTATATATTTTTAGATTTTATCTATATAGCAATTTTTGCTTTAAGATTTTTAAGGAATACTTGATTTCTAAATATAATTGAAAATTAATAATTTGTAATTTTATGACGCAGATTAGAATTTTGAAATGGATTCTGCTGCAATAGATCAACGCAATTATAGAGTCCTTGCCCTATAAATAAAAAACAAATTTTTCGAGGCAATATCAAAATACTCAACTTTCATTTTTAAATAATGTAAGTTGGAACAAAGTTTTTCTATTAAATATTATAACTTTTTGTCACAAAACTTTGTTTAAAAGTTTAAAAAATATTTATAGTCTAAAAATGTCATAATAAGTTCTGTGAGCATTTAATATTTTTATTTATATTTTTCAGAACTTCAGGGCGAAAGCCCAATATTTCGATAGCAGGAGAAACTTCCTTTTCATAAGCAGTTAATGGGAATGCTGTATTAATAATATTAAGTATTTAACATTTAATTAATGAGTTCGGTCGATGTGGCAAATCTTTTCCCACAACTTAATGGTCACATTGCGTATACGTAATTTAATACGTTATCATATTATTCAACTTATTATTTAAAATAGCACACACACAACATATGAAAAGCCATTTTAATATCAAAATCTATATCAAAAATGGAGAACGAAGTAATTCTGTTAGCAGTAATAGGCCAAATAGGCCAAATTATATTAAAACTACAACATTGGCCATACACCTGACAGATCCTTTCTATGAGAGCCGTAAGATATTATCAACAAAATTTGTTCCAATCTTATTCATAAAGGCCAGAGTAAGCTTTTAATTAGTGGGTTTTTTATTTTAAACATTTTGTAGGTATTGGTAACAACGTTGAATTCGTGAGTGGACAACATTTGCCTACCCAGTAAGCACGACAAAACACTTTTAAATAGTTGAAAAACTTACATAAACTCTTATCTCAGAATGAATTACTTTTGTTGATGACTTTTTCTGGTAGAATGATGAATGATTATTTCATTTCAATTGGCCATTCATGTGAATTAACTCCTCTAGACAATTTGCGTGTAATTTTGTTCATGTCTTTAGCGATCTATAACTACGGCTGAGGAGTTCATGAGATATGCTGCGATATGTTGGAGAGAAAATGGACAAAATAGACCCGGCGTTCAGCGCAATTAAAATATAGGGCTGGTTCTATCAACTTCAAACAAATATCATACCTTTTTTTAAGCTGATCTGCTGTTTTTAAAAACTAAATTGGCAATAATAAATACTCAATTTGAAAATTTTACGGGGTCCGGATAAAATAATTTTGCGTTCCCTGACGTAATATAGCTATAATATATTTGCTTATTTATGGTTATATCTATTTTTCTGCTTATCCTGATAATAATTTGGAAATATAATATACCATACCATACATACGGCATAGAGTGCATAAAGTAGAGAATTTCAATGAAAATCCAAAAGAAATAATGTTTATTCTGATTCACTTCACTTTCTACACATGAACGTTATCTTAGAAATTAAAAAAAAATGCTGTTGGAAGATGGCGGACTAACACCAAATATTAAATTCCTTTATCTGGATTCTAAAATACAAAATCTTCTAGATGATTATTAGTACCGCATTAATTACAAACTTTCCTTGGGAAAGCATTTGAAATAGAAACTTGAAAGTTACTCATAGCACGTTTATTGAAAATAAGTCTTAATTTAATATTTAATATTTTTTATTATTATTCATAAATATTTATGTATTTTAGGTATACACGTGGTTAACACTAAGCTAACGTAAATATTTTATATTATTTTATTAAGATTTTATTTAGTTTTTTTGGCGCCTTCTGTATGTACTTAGCATTAACTTTTATATAATACAACATTTAAAGATATGGTTATAGTTTGTCTGTTGCCATTTAATATAATTTAATTAATGTAAATTATACTAACAGTTTTCTATTTACATATACTTATTATTATTAATACACTTAAACATTTAAAAAGTTTATTTTATGTTTTTGGTTAGAGTTGTTACAAAAAACATGGCGGTTTTAAAGCTTTATTTTTGTTATATAAATTTTATTTATTTTCTGCAAAAAAGTTCCTTCAAAACGAAACTTTATTTTTAACATGACTGCTGGACAGAGTACATTTTTGGTATTGTTTGCTGGTCTATGACTCCTTGTTGTCGGCAGGACATGAAAGGGGTTTATTTGGCTTTAGAGATTGAGTTAAGTAAAGCTGTTGGCCCATCCAATGAAAATTTAAAATTATCCAATTAGTTGTGCTGTTTATTCTGCTTTGAGAACAAGTGCAAGGACCATCCCAGCTCTAATCCTCAGTTTTATGATCCCAAGAACGACTAGGAGGCTTTCAAAACGGCGTATTTCATCTGGTATAAGTTATTTTTTTCCGTCTTTAAGCCTGCGTTTGCAAAATGTATTGTACTTCCTTCTATAGAGCTAGTAAGCGCAGAAAAAATAAAACTGGTTTGTTTCAGGGACAACAAAGATACTACTACTTGAACCTATTAACTAAGGTTTGCTCAAAACTCAGTTTTTTCTGTTCTTTTAAAAACAGCTAACACGAAACTACTTCAGATAGAGTAAATAAACTGCACATAACTACTATTTACGTTTTATTTGCTTTTTTTCACAGATATGCATACACCTATTGGTTGTGTTTCTCTTGCATTTGTTATTATGACACGGTGCATCTTATAGAAATATGGCAACCTGTGCATAAATCTCCACTGCCACCAGCATGCTCATTACCATTACGTTTACAACGCAGTAGAGGCTGCGTCGCAGTGTACGTCGGCGTTGACGCGGACCACGACATTTACCAGAGTGGCGCGCCCGCTTACCGGGTAGGCCACTGTACATATGCTGGCACGTGTCAAAATGGCCGACGTTGTCGACGATGTCATCGTCGCATTCAGTGTGTTTATGTCTGTCCCTGTCACTGTTGCCGTCGATGTCGATGTCATCGTCGTCGTCGTCGTCGTCCCCGTCACTGCTTTGGGCCGACGCAGCGGCACATCCATTTGTTGCAATTCCAATGCATGGCGGCCAATGTCAAACCGACGCCAGCGAAGAACTGCTATCGTAGGCAACCAACAGTGAGTCGTTTTCATCGCTACCGCTACCTGCGCTACGCTCCGACTCATTTATAACCTCCAGCTGCGTCTGAGGTCGCGAAATTTTGTACTTGTTGTGCCTCTTATTGATCAGCACGCTCCTGATATTATTGTTGGTGCGCACTCTCTGTGCCTTGTGTATGCGCGCTTTGTTAGCGCTGACAGGCGCACCCAGCATGCTACAATCAGCGGCATCATTATGCTGCTCCTCGTTATCCTCATAGTAATCATAGTAATCATCGTAGTCATAGCCCAGCTCGTTGTCATCATCATCATCATCGTAATTGGTATCATCATCGTCATCGTCTTCATAGTCAAAGTCAAAGTCGAAAATGGCGCAGCAGCCGCTGTCCACATCACTGTAACGACGTTGTTTGGAGCGTTTAGTCTCCAGCTGTGATTTGCTGTGCGTGCTGACACTTCTATAGATGGGCGCAAATATGGTGGTCTTGGCCTGGGATTAGTTGAAAGTTGATAGGTGAGTGTGTGTGTGTGCTTTTGCAATGGTTTACATTTACTTACCTCAGGTCCACGCCAGGTGATGCCCGAACGCAACAAATTGTAAAAACGCAGCACACCCCACATGGCCAGCACCTGAAAGCATAGATGGGTGTATTGAGTGCCATGTATTTCATTTAACGTTAACGGACAGTAACTACATGGAAACGCACTTAGGGCTTTGTTTCGAGGTGCTACGCTATTCGAATGTGCTGTGACTTAGTACACAATAAATCCCTAATGATTTATAAGGTATTTATTTAATTTAACTCAAAATGTCTGTAGTTATAACTTAGCGGCCTGTAGAGTTTAATAAATATTGTCGATCTGGTCAGTAGGTGAACTGCAATGAAAAACAATCAAACCAGTCGTGCCATGTTTAAATAATACACTTTTATTTAGCAGCCATTGCCGCAAAATTATTCCGATTTTAAGACCAATTTTTATATATATTAGAACCCCAAATGAACCATCAAGATTAGCACAGTTCGAGGAAGAAATGGAAAAACTGCAGATAGCGATAGCTGGCATCCATCCACAAGACAGTAGACGGATCGGCAGACCCAAGGCGACATGGAGAAGATCCATCCTCCAAGAACTGACCCAGGCGAACACAACATGGGACAGAGGAACGCTCTTGTAGAGGCCCTAAGTACCCAAGCGGAATAATAAGAAAAAAAAAATATATAGTTTTTTTTGGAAGTAGATCTTGAATAAACAACAGAAATAACGATTGAGAATTCTACCAAGGAGCAGTGAATGTTAACATTATAGAAGGATAATTTTTCTCGCTCGTCATAAGAATAAAGCCCTATACCAATAATCGATGATGGTTCATCAAAGAAGGTGTTCGTTGCGAAAGTCGGCGACTGTTACAGCTCCAAAGGCGGAGCTTTAATTAATAGAGATTTTCTTATATAAAAGCGCTTTCTTGCTGGCAGATCTACCAGTGCTGCTGCTGGGAGATGATCCATCGGCCTTCGATTTTGAAGTTATATACGCTTCGACTACGGTGCGAACGGCCCCTTGAAAAGGCGTTACAAATGCTTTACAATTTATTTTCCTTTTTCGATTTTCTATTTTCCCAACTCTTTTACTTCTTCTTAACTCGAAAACTTTCTACGAGGCTACAGAAGTTGCTTGCAATTATTATTTGAACTTTTCTGATTGTTTTTAATTGATTATAATGGATTCGGTTTGTAATTCACTTTTTGTTTTTACAATTATTTTATTAAACTCAATTAATGCATTGCCACTTATAAATGTTACCAAGCATTCTTTGTCAAAAATATAATTTAAAATTGATTTATTTATTAGAACTAATTTTTAAGTTTTATATATAAGTACTTTGCCAGGCTTCGCCATGGATCCACATGTGCCGTTGAGGGAACGACTTTGTGCGTTTTCCTGGTATAGAGAATTCGATGGCTGCAAGGAACACATTTCAGCTCCTACTTTTTTAAAAAAAATTAGCGAAGATATTGTTGCATGTAGCAAATGCGATCCCAAGTGTTATAGCTATCTGTATTGGCTACTATTGGGTATAAGTCTTATTGGCACGGTAAGCATAGTTTCACAATCGCAACACAGCTAAAAAGCTATTATATTTTTAGCTTCAAAGCGTGTGCTTATTTTTAAGCAGATTTGTTCAAAAAGTTCCTAGAAGTATTACCATGTGGCATAATCAGCGTTTCTATGTGCTGCCGTTTCAACTGTCGCGTCAATTAGGTCATTTTGGCGCCATAACTTTTATCATTTTATGGGGAACTTTGCTATATGCAATTGTTTTTGTAAGTTGAAATAAATGTTATATAAATATATGTAAATACTCATTTTATTCTTTAAATAGGTATCTCCTTCTCAAATGAGGACCTGGCTTTATACATATTCCGTGTACTTTTTGCTTCGTATACTTTTAATATATTCTCGTCATAGAATGGGATGCCTGAGAAATAAGTCATTTAAGTCGATGGGAGTGTTAATTCTAATCGCAATGAACATTGGATTGGTATTTCTGGGCAAGTCGACCTTTCAAAATGCTTTGCGATATCAAAAGATCGAGAAATTAATGCTTTGGGAGTCAGCTGTGTCAAAGTTTATATATGACTTTATAAATTAATTGGTAGGAGTTGTTATTGTACTGCGTGGTATGTGGCAAAAAACTTTATGTGCAATATTATAACATTTGACTCAAAATTTATGCTGGTTTAAAAAATAAATTTCGAAAGAATCTTAATTTAATTTATAAAATTTCGGAACACACGGAATTTAATTTCAATTTAGCATTGCTGCAAAACTAGCCCTTTAATTGAAATATTGATAATTTGATAGATTGTTGTTTGACAACGCGAATATATTTGTGTAATCTATTGTCAGAATAAAAGTATTGAAAAACAAATTGTATTTTGTCTTAATTTTCAAAGATTCTTTAAGTTTTCTAAAATTAAACTTGTCGCAATTGGACTGGAGGGCAACTAGACAGACGCATTGAAAGCAATTTGCATCCAGAAAAAGTAACTGTTGATTTTTATGGGCGTAGGCGTCTTTGGTGATGGTCAGAACGATATCGTTAATGGCAAGCATTACCGTATGGTAGTTATCAAATTTTTTTCTCCCCTTAATAGAAGAACTTGACTATCGTAATTAACATATTATTTCCATAAGAAGATTCTCCCCTTTTTACGCAGAACATAAAATCATAGCTCTGTTGAGAGACAAGTTCAATGAGCAGTTTATTTGACGTTTTGGGTCTGTCAATTGGCCGCCTAGATCATGTGATTTAACACATTTTAACCGTTTTTGTGTTGCTATGTTGTGGCTCATAGCTATAATGATTGGCGCGCTGAAAGCCAATATTAATGGACTTTATAATTTTTAAGCTATTTATGAGATAAGGAGCGATATATTTAAAAGGGCATAACTGAAATAGAACTCAGCGTACAGTCACGGCAAACCTTAAATAAAATCATTGTCATAATCATAATCCAGATTCAAAGATTCAAAATAATATTCTGCAGCAATTATAGCATTATACGCTATATATCGCCAGTGGTTAAATCAAAACATAAATAATAAATGAATTACAATAAAATGCAGACACTAGCGCGAGAAATTTCTAAACAAATGTGAAAAAGAGTAGAGAGAGAAAAAAGAGTAAGAGAGCCGCAAAATTAAAAATTGTATTACTTGTAGAATCTATGAGGCGAAAACTTTTTAACCCTAGATGTATGCTACATAGCATACAGAACAAATCCTAATCACAAAAGAAACCAAAATGTATGGCATACTTTGTAGTCTACTTGTTTCGTATATCCTGAATGGCAATTTCTGGTTCCCTTTTTTCATTTTGATGTTTTTCATGCGGAAAAACATTTAAATCGGCTTTATAATCGAACATACATGCACATACTTATATAGGCACCACAAACACATGCATACTTACATTAATAAATGCGCGAACTATGAAAAAAGCCACCTCGGCCTTGCACATGGCATCGAATTGCTAAGGATGAAAAAAAATATAAATTTATTTAATAAAATATGGCATATTTAATTGTACGTAATTGTTTTCATATAGGGTCATCCAAGTGAAAAATATTTTAAATATAATTTGCAATAATTGATTTGTCCTTGTGATTCGTTTTTAATTTTTTTTTGTTTTCAGTATATTTAGGTTCTTTAATCCCATATTATTAAATACCAATTATTTTTTGTTGCTTTTCAGGATGAATTTTTAAAAGTATTGCCCAACTGTAAGAATATCTGTTGTACAACACCTCAAGGATACTATGTTTCTTGCAGGAATCAAAGAAATACATATATACATATATATATACCATCTGAGTCGGATCATATATTTCTTCTTCAACAAAAAATCCATGCTTTAGACTTCTTGGATATTAATTATTTTTCGTCTTAAATTATCTGTTTCTTAAGAGTGGAAAATAGTTTCTTGTTCCATTCTTGGAACATAATAGTTAAATTATTATGTTATCTATAGCCCTGCCATTTTAGCCACTGCGAAGTATACGTCTTGCTTAAGCTCCTAAAATGCATCGATAGACCCTGTACCAAGTAAAAATAGTTTACTGCACAGGTGTACAAAAGAGTTGCTAACAACCGAACTAAAAGTGTGGCCAGAGTTGTACAAAGTGCTCCTTAAATACTACACAGCATTTCAAGCATCCTGCCTCATGGCCATAACAATGCTTCTCTCGCTCTCTTTGTCCGAATAAGTTTCGACAAGTGAACGGCAGTGAATGGCATGCAAATGAAAGTTAAACTCATTAAAGCTGCCAGAAACTGTCAAAAAACAAAAAAAAGAAGCCCAAAACCGGTACAAAAAATATGTACAATGTCAACGCGAAAGTTTTGTTGAAAAAGGAAAAGAACGTAAAATTCTTACCTTTACAACACTGCAATAAATTATGCATGAGGCGACAATTTTTGAAGGCAAGTAGTATCTCGAAACAAACTACCGAAGCAAAGGCTGTGACGAAACATATATACCTTGTGTATCGTTGTAATAGAAAAACCGCAAAAGAAAATAGAACACAAAAACAAATGTCAAAGACATAAACAATAAAAACTGAGTGGGTAAATTTGGTTCAGAGCCCCTAATACTCAAAAATCCCAGTTACAAGGGCTGGGCGTAGGAGTTTATTTAAACACAAAAACGAAAAACGAAAAAAAAATGGCGCAGTCATGCTGGTTTTTATGCATGTTACATACAGACGACACATATGTAAACATGAATTTTTTCTGTTGTCTATTCCGTCTATGTGTCAGTGTTGGAAAGTGTTTTTGTCTTTGTGTCGTTAGGGTGTTAGTATCTGTGTCCTTGCGCTATGTTGAGTAGGGCCCGCTTTGTCTTAATTTGACTTTGTGCTACTGTCGTGGGTGTGTGTGTGTGTGTGAACTTACAGTTACTTTTGCGGTACCAAGTTCTAAATAGGTTAAACTTGCTGCCCTGCCCTGAGATGACTTGTAAAATATATAAAGCGGTCGAATTTAGGTGTTGTTTTTAAATTAGTGTTACATATCCTAATTCATAAATTAAATTAGAAAGTCTTTTAATAATATCAGCGTTTTTATAATTAAAATATTTTAACTACATTTTCACTATGTACTAATTTACTTAATTACTAAACAATATTGCACCAATGGAAACTAATTTTTTTTAAAACATATGTCATTGCTTAGATCTGGTTATCTTGTGTAGTTTGGGTTACGTGAGTGCGACAGCTTTGTTCCAAGATGCAGCATAAAAAAGCTTGGCACAACCATTACTTTAACTTTACAGTTGGTCACTCGTAATGATGACAGGCTCTCCTCCACTTGGTTTTTCCATTTGAGCTTTGGTCGTCCCTTTCGACTTTCTTCTGCGGATTTCGCATCGAAAACCTACTTTGCTGTAGCGTCTTCGGCCATACGAACGACATGTGCGAGCCAACGCTGACCTTCTGCTGGACGACATTTATGTCGTTGTAGAGCTCATACAGCTCATCCGAAAGGCACCAAAGATTTTGCGAAGAATTTTTCTCTCGAACTCCAAGCGCAACTGCATCAGTTCGTGAAACAACTGCGCCACATAACAGCACAGGCAGGATAAGCGTTTCGTAGAATGTTAATTTTGTCGATTGAGATGGGTCTCTGCAAGTGTGATTCTTCGCCTAATCTCCAGGCTGATATTATTGTCAGTCTTACCGGCGATTCTTAGGTACGTTATTTCTTAGATAACTTCAAAACTTTAAGATATACAACCGCAGATATTATATTTTTAACCCTTATCCTCAAAAGCATTTCTTAACAAGAAATAAAGGTTATAAAATAAGTATTCCTTCAGTTCCCAAAAGTTCACTTTTGTGCTTTAGTAAAAAGATTTGCGAAATTTTTGATTGGTCGTGCAGTTGCAAGGTCACGTATTGCCTGCCTAGGTTTCTAAATAATTATTTGTCACACAAGTTTCCGGTTTAAGTTACATTAGCTCATAAGAGCTTAGTTTATGATAACAGTCTCTGGTTATTCAGTTATAACTTAGGAACGAAGCTATTACTACGCATTGCACTGATGGGTTCTTCTTATACATTTCTCTTTAAGGTCGGGACTATTGTTAAGGAACTTCAGTTAAAAATACAAAAATCTGTACTTCCCTCATTTGAGTTATCTTGTAGAATGGATGAATGTCAGAATTGTAATACTGTAAATCACACCACATACTTTCTCTCTCAGCATTATATGAAAGCATTATAATATTATTGTGTACATCAGTTAATTGTACATTATATATATAGTTTTCATATTTTTTTCCAATAGGATGTTATAACTTAGTACCAGAAAAAAAGTTCTTTTGATTTTCAATTAATTTTTATAGCAAATAGGAATGATATTTAGAACTGTATGAAAGTTAGTGTTAATTCTAAGACTGGCACCAAAGAGAAGATTTATATTTTCCTTAACTTTAAGATAAAAAATATATAAAAAATAGAGGATTTTAATTCGAAAAAATCGAACTTCAGATAATAATAATTATTATTTTTTTTGAGTTTTAAGCAATTTAAGGCCAATTAAGTTCAAGCATTTCATAACAATTTCATAAACTAAGATTTTTGACGATATTTAAATTATGATTTTTCATATTTTAAAAATTACAAAAATTAACATTTTTCATACCCTGTAGGGTACAAAGGGTATACTAGATTTGTGCAATGCTTTTAGTAACAAGAGGCAGGAATGGCACACCCCCAGTACTTTATACCAAATTCCTTATTATGATATCGGACTGCGATTGAGAGGTACCTGTCTATGCATTCGTCTGAGCTTTTGTATTATCATGATGATTCATGAAGCTTCAATTAACAATTGTACCACTATATGAAAAAATTTTGGATGTTGCCTTACAAATCCCTGGACATAGAACTTGCTAGACATGGCTTTCGAATTTCATCAAAAGTGATTAAAATTTTGCGTTATTTTTATATACAGAAATGTATTTTGTTCAAAATGAAAGTTAATATACTGTGGGGCACCTCCTTGACTGTAGTACATTTTTTTTAAGATAAGAAATACTATGATTCTTACGGCTGTAAATTAGATTCAACTATATGTTATGTGAATTTTTAGCTCCATCTACAGGATTTGGCGATTCTTAAATGATGGAGTAAACAAACTTCTATGATATAATGCCTATTATTAGGCCTTAAAGTTGCATAAAGGGCACAACTAACTTATTATTTTTTTAAACAATCCTCTTGGTTTTTTGCGGCAGCAATTAGCGGACACTGCTCTTGGCATATACGTCTTAGTATCCAGCTTCTCTGTTCGTAGCGGACACTGCTCTTACGTCTTAGTATCCTCCAGTTTCTCTGTTCTTTATTCATTTTCTATTTTCAAAGCATACAAATTCATTCTGTTTTTCGCTTTCATACAAAGCAATCAATTGCTGCTGAATTCCGCTCAAAGTCAATTTCTTTTGTAAGCGATTTTTGCATATAAAACACTTATTGTGCATACATATGTAACGGATTTGAAGCGTTTGTTTTGCTTTTTCTCTTTTGTTTTGTGTTTTGTGTTTTGTTGTCTTTTGTCGGCTTTTTGTAATTTATTTGTTTGTTTGTCTTTGGTCTGCTTTGTTTTGTTTCCAATTGATTTATGCCACTGCGTCTTAAACTATTGATGTCAACAAAAGTCAAGGCGCCGCGGGGTATGCAACGGATTCTTTTTCATTAAACAAATGGCTCTAGGCCAAGTAACTTAAATATTTATAAGACATACATATATAGCTAAACAATTCCCATACCTGGGCACGCTCAACGTGGAATGGGATACTTTATAGATACCGCATTGGGCATACACTTACCTTGTTTACATGATCGCGTAGGACATTTGAATAAACCATGGCAACAGCTTCCAAGGCCATGAAAGTAATATAGCCAATTATCCAGGGTACAATTAGGCCGGGATTTTCCTAAACGAGAAAAAGTTCAAATGAAACTGAGAAAGAATAATGGCAAGTTAAGCTGCAAAAAAGAATGCGTTTTGCGCGTTTGTAGAACATTCAAGTTACCAAAAAATGGCAAGAAATAAAAAACATTTTTTTCACCTCTGGCAAACAATGTAAAATGGCGGTATTGATTTCATGGCATCTGCTGGTGTACAATAAAACATTTTATGGCATATGCTGGTTGGTGTGTGCAGTATATCGGGGGGGAGTGCGGCTACTTGAAGTGTGTATGTGTGTGTGCACAGTAATTTATCTCAGCAATGTGTAAACCCTTGATTGGATTTTTTTCTGGATCGTTTTTTCGCGTGCGCCATTTTTAGTGTGCTGCTGCTGACACATTTAACCGCATATTTTTTAGCAATTTTTATTCCGATTTTTTTATTTTTATTTTTTTGTATATTATATTATTTGAAATGTTCGCATGCAACTTTTCGCTCTAGCAGATGGCAAAAAAAAATTTATTTTGAAATCATTTTTATATTATTTTTTTATTCGCTACAAATGTTATGCATTTTATATGGCATACATTTTTGAAGTTGTATCAATACTTTTTTTTTTTGCAAATTTTGATGTTTTGGCATAAAACGATTTGTATGGTGATTTTTTTAAGCTGCCAGTTGCATTTGATAGATTTTGATTTATGCATAAATTTTACAAAATAAATGCAATAGCTTTGCATCTTATTTAATGCGTTTACTAAGTTTTAAAACATTTTTTAAGCTGAGCTCTTTAGTAAATAAATAAATTGAAAAAAAAACTAAAAAAATTGAGAATTTTTAACATAAAATTATGCGTTCCTTTACTTATCAACAAATTATCAATTACAGATTAACAAAATTCACAATTTATTTAAATTTTTTCAACATTTCTTAATGGATCCTGTTGAAGCATGTGGAAAAGTTGTCACTCATTGAAATGTATATAGTCCGAGGCTACAATATTTACGTTTTATTTAAAAATAAAAATATCTCAATAACTAAAATTAAATAAAAAGTTTTTATTGACTTTTGTTTTGAATATTAAATAATGCACGAAATTTGCCATTTCAAAAATGTTCTCTTAATAATTATTTCAAATGTTTTAAATCAAACATACTAATTACTTGGTCGAAAATAAATGATACAAAAATCGATTCATTTTTAAACTAAATATTATAACAATTTACAAATGAGAAAATCAATGGCACAAAAAATTTCTTGAGTGATTTCTAGGGTAACACTACAGATTTTTGGAAATTCACGATATGACGTTTTCGTTGATCTCTTTGCTATTTCAAATAAAAAAAAACAAACAAAACTGTAGCAAGAGTCGTACAAAACAAACACTAAAACATGAAAATTATCAGACATTTTTCATTTTGTTGTTGTCATAGTTTCGGCAATATTCGGTTTAATTTATAAATGAATCATTTTAAAATTATTGAAGCTCTAAAAACCAAAACGAATCTATGTAATGCATTGCTTCGCACAGACTGTGATTAGACGCATCCAGTAAAGGATGAAGAAATCACATTTTTTTTGCTAAGAGCGTGTGCCAAAGCTTTCTATTGTTCCCAAGTAGATAAGTGATTTTATTTCGCTTTGCCTTTCTTGGTTTAGGTAGTGTACAGATTTCAAGTCCACTGACACCTGAAGGACGAAACGAGGTTGTCAGCCACCACCTAAGAAACTTATTTAATCGCTTGAGAAAGAATCCAGCCAATTGAAAAGAATACCACTTCTAGAAAAGTTTGATTTTTTGCACTCATCCGCTAATTGGAGTGTCAGTAAAAGTTATTCCTCTTACTTTAATTTAGTTTGTAAAAATGTAATTGCTTAAAAGTTTTCCATCGAATTAATTCTCATGGAATAAACGAAGTCGACTGCAATTGATAGCAATTAGTGTTAAAGTGAAGTATAATATACAATTATTTTACATAAATTGATATATTCTGATTAGGACATAATGTTGTATATTTCGTAAAACAACGAAGTTCTAGCAGATAATTTTTATTATACTTGCAACAATTCAAAAAACGCGTTTTGTAAGTAGGCGACTTGTTAAATCTTAGAAATGATGTTTTAATTCTTTGGCAGACAATTTTCTTTGTAACAGAATAGTAAATTATAATATGACTTCTATATCATTGAATAAATATTTATTAAATATTCTAAGCTCATCTCTATATTCGTCGATAATCGCAAAGGTAACGATAAAAATATAACTCACCTTGAAAATTTCATCAACTATTTGTTTGCCCTGTTTCTTTAAATGGTTTTGATATTATCGAAACAGATTACAAACATCTTATTATCATGAAACTTAACCAGACGCGCATTCTAAAATTATGAAGTAAGTGAAGTGATTAATTCAGAATAAAACATATAAACTAGTTTTAATTATTTATTTTGAAGCAGAGATGGGCAAATGTCATACAAGCAACCATTTCTTAGCTTAGATAGGAAGTGCTGTCAGCAAGTGCTTAATTGAGCACAAGAGCGACAATCAAGCAAATGCGTGTGGGAGAGTTGACACATGTTTGTATGCCAACTTCGCTGCGTCTGTTTTTAGTTCCCAACGCACGTGAGATATTTAAAATGAGATCCTTTCTACCTCTGTTTTGAAGCTTTATTTTCCAGGAGTATTTTTTGAAGGTGAATTTTATTTCTGTTTTACATCGTCTCAACGGTTTAATTTCTTTTCAAATGCTTCTTATGCACTCAAGTTGCTTCCAAAAGCACAAATGTTATTTAGACAACAAAATAAGAATATTATATTACCTATGTGTTTCATACAATTTAATAGCCAATTTGCTTCAACACTTTCTATTGCATTGATGTATATATTTTTATGTGTACATAAAATATTTGAAATATTTGTTGCAAATGTTGGGGCTGGAGCCTTAATTAAGATCTTATGTTGCTTGTGTTGCCGGCAAAGCTCATCGCCTAAAAGCAAACTGCAATTAATTCGGAAACATTTCTAACACAAACACAAACAGATTTTGTACATTTCGTTGTATCTGCGTTATATTTCTACTCTTTAAGAGGATATTGTGAACTTTGAGAGCAACTTGCAGATCGTTTAAGTTTTCGAAATAAAATGAAGTAGAAAGCCTCAGACTTTGCAATCTTAATATTAAAAATTAGCCGTTGCTTTATTTAGTGCTTAAACTAAAACCTTTCCAAGTTGCATAAATATTTTGCTTTAAGAATAAGAAGGTTAACGAATCACTTTCTAAAAATTTGTAGTGCCAATTCTAAATGAAATCAATCCTCTGAATTTTATGTTTCTAACTAATTGTATAAAAAAAACATTATTATACGACTGTTTATCTTAAATAAGAACACAAGATGGCTTCATCTGTGATACATTTTTAAAAGTTGTTCTCAACTTTTAATACCCTAGATTGCCAAACCGTTGCTCCAAATTCCAAATTGTTTCCTGATTTATTTTAGTCACGAAAAAATTTATATTCGATGCAAAAAGAGCAAATCGAGGGAACTTGGTATTTTTTATATTTTTTATTGCACGTAAAACATTAATCCAATTTATATAGTTTTTCCAATGAGAATATTGTAATATTTTTAATTTACAAAAAAATTCTTGTGATAAGAAAGAAGTTGGGTCAGGATTTTTATATTTTGTGTAATTTTAATTTTGCCAACAAAATTGGTTTTGTTTTAATTATTTAATTGTATTTGTTAAAATTTATTTCCATATATAAACAAAAAAAAAAAAAAAACGATTGAAAAGTCAAGAATTTTGAATTTCCTTTATAAGAATTACTCGAACAAAAATTCTAGTAAGCGCAATAACATGTACTAAGGCGAAAGGGTATTCAAAATTTTTGATGCCAACAATTTGCTATCTGTTATAGCTATTTTTTTTATTTGTGTGCTTTGTTTTTGTTTCTATTGCGTTGTCGAAATTAAAAAATTCCACACAATACGCGCTACCGCGTCGTTGCTTCATCTGGTTTTGTTGCTGTAATCTTTGTCATGTGTCGCCAGCAGTTAGTCAGTCAGTCCGTCAGAGATGCAGGAAGTTCAGAGCATGAGGCAATGAGGCAGGCAGTCAGTTGCGGAAAGGCCTGGTCCAATTGTGTGACAAATTGTCTACATTTCAGCCACTGTCAATGGCATTTTTTGAGGCAACCCTTGCCTGCTCATTTCCGACATTTCATTGTATTGCCATTAGCGCGCATGTATGTGTGTGTGTGTGCGTGTGTGTGTGTGTGACAAGAACGGGTGTATATCCATCCCATGTAGGGATTTTTCGCATATACATATATATATATATATCCCTATACGGTTGGTTGGTTGAACGCCATTTACATTTGAATGCGCTTTGTTTGCTTTGCTGTAAACATTTCAGGCACAAAATGCGCATAATTTCGCATATTTGACTTCAAGTTATTTGTATTGGTGTGTATCTGTGTGTCTGTGCATGTGTATTTTTGTGTGCATGCTTCTGTGCATGTAGGTGTCTAAATATGTATGAGTCTGGCTACAATTTGTTAAATTTTGCAAAATGCCACAAACTCTTAATCAAACAATGAGACAAACACAAACATACATTACAATTACGAAGATATTTGTACATAAAGAGCATACAACAATAGTGCTGAGAAATATGAAATATGATACTTACCCTACAAATACCAAATATTAAAATGATGCTCAGCAAAATCATCGACATTTGTGTACCAATGATGGCAAAATATGCTATTTGCACACCTGCAATAGATGGTTCGTGAATATGTCAGGTTATAGATAACAAACAAATTTTGTGTAGATTTGCGTAAATGGTGACTAGAGAAGGTAGAAAGAAGCCTTTTGTACATATAAGAATCGATATTTCAAAGGTATTTAGATACATACACTGTCAGAGAGAAGTAGACTTTATTGAATGAGATTTTTCGCTGATGTGTTAACTCCAATTATGGAGCATGCCATCACTGAGACCCAATTGTATTTGCATTTATTTTATTTCATTATGGACTTGCGGGTCATCAGACGTGATAGCTAAGCGAACGCGCTGATCTTGGGAAGTATTTTAAGGTTGTGGCTCATGCTTTATTTCATGATAAGGTTGCCTGTTCACGACTAGTTCTCTTGTAAGAGGCTTTTCTGCGCGTTTTTCTTTTCACTATTTTGCTAAAAATATCTTCTGTATATTTTTTAGAACAAAACAATAAATGTATAATTTTAAGCAAAATATTGGTTTAATTTTGAAGAAACTTAAAGTGAATAATCAATTATTATGCTAAAATAAATCCGATTTTTTTTTATTAATTTGTTCTCAAAACAAATGTTTGGGCTCAATACTATACCTTTTTAAATAGTTTGAAACCAAAATAAATACTAATAAATATACCGAATCGGTAAAATTAGAATGAAACATAATAATCAACTCGGGTTCGATGCTTAACCATAAATAATATTTATTTTAAATGTTTAAACAAAGAAAATATGTTGAATCCGAAAAATCGGAAAGAAATATAAAGAATTCCAAGCTTTCCTTTCTGTATTTAAAATGTTGATTTATTTGCCAAACTTTATTTTGGAAAAATTAGAGACGTAATGTGCTATTTGTTTTTGTTAAAAGATAAAATCGAAAAAGGTGAGGTACATCCGTAGTGTTTGTCCTGAATTTAACAGCCCATTTAATTCGAAGAAGAAGTATGCAAAAAAATGTTTAAAGCAATACAGGTTTATTAATTTCTTTTGTCAAAAATGTATTCCTAAAAATTCTTATATTGGATTCTGAAGGCCACAAAAGTCACATCGAATTATCTCGTATTTGCTACATCTCCCTCATTTTTATTGGTGTGAAGTATATATTGAAAAAAATTGCAGATTTTTAAAAAAGGTAAGATAAAACGAACAATATTAAATAGCATACCGGTTTATGCAATTATCTTAAATACGAGACGATACGCTGTCAGTATACCAAAAAAATTTGCAGAAAAAGTGTATCACAAAATAAATCAACTTCAATCAAAAACTTATGTTTAAGGGTATAACTATTTACGAGTTAATGTTTTAAATCTGGTTTTAAACTCTTACACAATATTATGGTATTTTTCACATTTATACAAAATTTTATTTCACAAATACCATATTAAATTTTCGCAGTACTACAAATTTTAAGCTTAAAGTAAAATTAATACAAAATGCACGCTGCAGGTAACTGCAAAATCTTTTATCTTTGGGCAAAACATTTTGCATGAAAAAGATTTTGTTTAAATTCTCTTCGGGCAAAGTGAAATACTAAATGGACTTCACTGTCCGTTTGTATGTGAATTTGGGTTATCCATTCAAATAAACAACAAAACGAAATAAAATTGCAAAATCTAAGACAAATGAACCATGTTTCCAATCATGATTTAACTTTAGGTATTTGAATTTATAACAAAAAAGGGTTAAATAGTAAATAGAGTGTGGAAAAAATAAATTTACCAGAAGGGTTCTGCTTCAATATTGAAGCAACGCAATGTAACAAACAATTCTATATTTAATTTCTATTTTAAGTACCCAAGTAAAATGTTATTGGTCTTTAAAACATGTATTACTTAAATTCGCTTTAAAAAAATATTCTAGTAAGATAAATAATTGCAAATAATTATTGGGGGATCAAGAATGATTTAAAAGATTCACTTCAAAATAGAATGATGGTATGGTTTAGAGTTATGCAACAATTCGGTAATGCCAATGTTTCTTAACGAAAATATGAAAAAATTCTGGAAATTTGTATTTTCTTTCAATTTTCTTTTGAAATTCAAAAGACTAGAAAGTTCCAGATGTTAGACAGTGTAATCTATAAAAAGTTAACCCATCAGGTAAGAGGTATGAGGATTAGTTTCATATTGTTTTCCCTTGTTGTCCTTTTTTCTTAACGAAAATATGAAAAAATTCTGGAAATTTGTATTTTCTTTCAATTTCTTTTGAAATTCAAAAGCCTAGAAAGTTCCAGATGTTAGACAGCGTAATCTATAAAAAGTTTACCCATCAGGTAAGAGGTATGAGGATTAGTTTAGTATTGTTTTCTCCGCTCTATTCTAATATTTCCTTTTGTTTATATTTTAAATATATAACATCAACTGAACTTAGTTGTGCTCGTTAAAAAAATAAATTAAACGTTTCTAAAATGTTAATAAACATTTAACGCGCTATATATTTAAAGGTAGTCAAAAAAATAATCAAAAATATTTTAAAAAGTGTTCGTCACACAGAAAAGAGTCCTTAAATGCAATGCAGTATTGATGTTTATATGCGAATACAAATTCTACACAGATCTTATTCTCCCAGAACGTCTTAATTAAAGTTTTACATAATAAATAAAAAATTAAGCACCTTCAGGCAACTTATGTATTACAATTAAAATTAATACATTTTAATAATCATTAAAATTGTAACCACCGACTTTGGTTTGTTATCTTTGAATAAAATAATCTATCATAAAGCTGTTGCTAATTACAAACTCGTTTTGTCATCACATTTTTATCTCATTTAAGGCAGCTTGAACCCATTTTAGCTCGCAAACTAATATATGCATATCCATCCCAACTACTTTTGCTTGTTTATTGTGCCCCGAGTTAACATTAAATTAAGTTATTAAAATGACTTGTATATTACGTATACGTTACGCTTGGCTTGTTTCATCGTCACCTTATGTATGAATGTGTAAGTGTGTGAGTGTATGTATTAGTGCGCTTAATTACTGAAATTTACCATAGTAGACATCCTGGAGGTCCGCAGATTTATGCATGTTGACATTGATGCGCCACGAGTAGATCAAGACAATTAAGAGTGATATATTCTGTAAAAAAGAGAACATAAAAGCATTAGTAAGCATGACAAGTATACGCAATGTTGTATATCTGCAATGAAATACGAGGGCTGTTGCAAAAGATGACATATATAGTACAAATCGAGTTGATAGCTAAATGCAGTCAATAAATTAAAAATGAAAATAATATGATTACATTTTTTACTTGAAGACAAACATTTTTCAAAATTCGACTTAAGACATGATACTTGAGTTTTTCAGTGAATATTTGTTAAAACTGCCCTCGCAATAAAAACCACCAAACACGTAGATGCTTGACGTTTCATTATGCTTTTGTGTGAACTGAATTTATGTGCTTAAAATGCTTGACTAAGCCGCGAAGTACAAATATTTTACTACATTTGAGAGGTGGTTTCAAACGGCAGGCTTGCAGTGAAATGTGTAGACCTGCAAGTTGAGCTAATTAATCCGTAAAATGCTTACGTGGGGTTAAAAAAGTGTCAGAAGGGTACTGAAAAAAAAAAAAAAAAAAAAACTGAAAATAGCACCAAAGATAAACAAATACAAAATGGCGTGTTTTAGATAAAGTTGGCAACTAGGGCTGGTGCTTCGAGCTGAAGTCGAGGCTCATTCATTATGCTCAGCCTGCATGAACCGGCAGTGAGCACGTGTCCTTTCCAGAGTTTTACTATATGTTAGGTATTTGAAATATAGTGAGTCCGAGTCCTTTATGCTAAACACGCTCGACACGCGCGGCTGCTTAACTACAATAAAAAATGCGGCACTAATTGTAGCCCAAAAAGTAACTGTAAAATGGGCGGCCATTTTAAAAAAAATTTCGTATCTGTGGGGACGCATTCTGTGCACTGTTTTTTCTAAATATAAACGTTTTCTTTTTATTAATCAAGTTTAAGCTGTTTTTGTGCCAGATAGTGGGCTGCACTGTGAACACTTGTACATCTACATGCTGAAGATTTTTTACACTTTGTACAATTAATGCAAGTTAAAACTATCTGTTGCATAATGCAGCACAAAATCCATAAACTCTGCTTATAAAAAAAACTGTACTTAGGTTTATAAACGTTGTAGCTGCATTGTTGTACTATCTGCTTGCAACAAATGCATGTGCACCGCAACTCTGCTTGATGTGCATTACTGTGCTTGTGTGTAAAAAGCTGGGCACGATTTGGCCATTAACATAAATTAAAACCCAACCATAACGAGAGCCAAGTAATTGCAATTTATACAGTACACGGCTTCAGTAACTGCCTTTATTGTCTCATTGCTCCCCAAAGCGTGTTGTAAAAATAATGTGCTACCCAGTAAGTATGCAATACAAATTTTTCGGCGCAGTAATTTTAACTCTACTTGTGCTCATTAATTGTGCTATAATTATTGTAAACAACAACAACGAAAAAAAAAACATACACTTAACAACACTAAAGCCTTGCAATTATGATGCAATTTTGTGAAGTATCGTTGTACCTACCATTTAGTCACACATTTTCAGAATACGCTATACGCAAATACCAAGGGGTATATGGAACTTAACCATGCAGTTTACAAAGTGATGAAGTGAAGGATCGTATAAGGGCTTTTAGATATTTCCATTGTAGCAAGAAACTTCTTTTAGGGGAAAATTTACATCAGATGATTAAGTTTGCAGTGCTTAAATGTTATAGTCTTAATAGTTATATCATATTAAAAGTTATATCATTTTTAAATTTCCATATCTTCTACTACTCCATATCGTTGTATATAATGTATGTATCTAGTCTTACCAATACACTAGTACTTCATAAAGGGCGATCTTTTATAAGCTTACTATATTCCTGATAAAAACAAAAATAAGATTCAGAATATGTATGAAGCTTTTATATGTGCCGATAGAACAATGTATATGCTATAGTGTTTAGAGGTAATTTATTTTTTACATTTCGGCGGCGGCCGTACTGCAACAAATCGGGCATACTACAGCCGGTGGTTCATGAATAAGTTTCTCAATCTTAGCTTTCAGTACGTCAACTATTGCGGCGTTGAATCAACTGATTTAGAGTCCAAACACAAAAAAAAATATTGCTCTCTGAGCTCGCCTCTCAATTGGAACTTTATTCCGCATTCTGTGTGACTTGTGGCACAATAGTGTTGAAACCACACATTAGCCGAGTCCAGCCTTTCCATTGGTCTAAGCATAGAATAGTAGCCCTTGCTATTCACAATAACGTTCTGACTTTCCCTGTTTTAAAAAGGATCACCCTTAATACGAACCAAACGGTGACTTTTTCGTGATGCATTGGTAGGTGCTTACGTAAAGCAGAAATGAGAGGTACCATACATGCTGGAGAAATTAACTTTAACCGCGTTAATTTATTAAAGCTGTGTTGCCAACAAATAAATTAAAAATTAATATAAAAAAATGATATAAATGTAATATAAATTAAAATGTAACTGCATTTTGTTAGAACGAACGCAGGTTTAAAAAGGCCTAAGCTGGTCCGTTACAACTAAGAAGTATAGATGTACCATAATAGGGAATCTTTAAAAATTGAATAAATAATATTACTAGTAATAGAATCTTTCCTTTAAATTATATAAACTTTATTTTCTATCTCGAATGATGCTGAGTACTTAAAATCGTTTAAATATAAAATTTGGCATATTTTGAACTTCGAGTTAATATACTCTGAACAATTTTCTCACTTAATCGATCTTCAAGGTGATTTGAGGTGCATGGGGCTTCTTAATGTAAAGAAATATATATTTTAGAAGTTTAGCAAAAAGACTTTCAAGTGGATTATCTCTCGGATAAATTTTTGTTTATAACAATATATATATATTTTGACTCACAGAAAACCTCATACTAGAGGAAACTTCGCTACTATTAACAATTTAGCTATGAATTGGATGTAAAAATGTGACATTTAAGATATTAAAATGTTATATTGTATATATCAAAATAAGAATAAATGCTTTAATATGATAAAGGAACTTTGGTTTCCGTCAGGTACTTAAACTACAGTTTGACTCATTACTTGTAGAAGTTATGATCTGTTTCTCGAGGGTCATATAGGCTTATTCAAGCCATTTCCAAAATACTCGCCTATATGGTATACATATCGTACATCAATTACTTTTAGTACAATAAACGTTAAACAGCGAAACATTTTTTTATAAAAATTTTTTTATGCTAAAGTTTATATGTCTTTTACATTTTTGAAGTTTTTACCATTCCCTTACGTTTTTTAAATTCAATTTTTATCCAAAATGTTTTTTTAGTACTTTTACAATTCGAGATAAACAGGTAAACATAACATTTTACACGAAAATCGTAGATGGTGTATAGTAAGAGTCTTATTTTTTCGAGATAGGCATAGAAGGTAGAAATCACCACTATTTGGAACGCCCAGGTCGGAGTAGAATTAATCCAAAAAGTACCACTATTGATTTGTAACAGAATCTTTTAGAACACGGAATTTTTTCAAGCCTTTGGCAATGCAGAAAGTTCGTTATCCAAAAAATTTCCACAAGTAAACTATAATTTTAATATCACATTGATGAAAGTGTTTTATTTATTTATGAAATGTTGCTTGTATTACTATTTTTGCTGAAAATATGGGTATCTTTCAAATGGAAATATACAGAATATCTTTGAAGGAAACATAAATGGCCAACACACTAATGCGGTGATTTGAAACTTCAACATTTTCGAAAAAGTTACTTCCTTCAAGTCAAGTGTTAACTCTTAAAATTAACCAGCATGCAGTGTATTTAATTGTCGTCATGCGTCAACCGTAACCTATTTATTTTAATTTACAAAATTGCATAATTAAGTAAAAGTACTTACAATTGTATAAATTGCACTTGTTATGGCCAAGTTTTTTGCATGCAACATGCGGCAGCAGCTACTACCGGTTAACGGTCCATACGGATACAAAATGACGGACTTCATTTTTTCACTGGCTTCGGCGGCAGCGGCAGCGGCAGCGACGCAACTTTTATGCTTCGTTTTCATTCCGTTGACATTACATTGAAAATGTTTGCTGTTTTTTCTGTTGGTTGTTTTTGTGCTTCTGTTTTGCTTACAGTGTCTCGTTCGCATATAACGGTATAAGCTTAATACAAAATTTATGTGCCGTTATGTTGAATGTCCTTTAACGGTATTTGCGGTTATTTGGTTAACAATCCACCTGTGTTGAAGTAAAAAAAAAATGGAGTGATAAAAAGCTTTAATATTGCGCAAAATCATTGCATGACATTATTATTATTATTATTATATTTATGAGCAGAAACACAAGTACATACTTTGAAGGTAAACGGGAGCGGATCTACAGTTAAGGAGCTTGGGCGCCCAAGCTTAAGTGTTAATGGAAATAATGTAAAATAAGAAATGGGCGTCCCTGAGTTTTCGTTGTATAATTACAATATCGTAAAACATAATTTTTAAAAATCGATGCATTCAAAAAGTATAGCTCTTCATACATGTAAGTTTAAATGGTATGCGTGTGTAGTTTACGGAATTCTAACAAAATAAAATTTTTTCATAAATGCAATTAAGTTTCAAGTTTTGTATCGATAATCAATTGTTTCAACTATAAATTCGTTTAAGTTATAATTTTTAAATTCTATAGAAGATTAATTTCAAGTGGCAATAGAAATGAAATGTGGAAAAGTCAGCAAAAACTATAAAACATCTATTTGTAGCCAAAAAAAATCTTTAAAAGCTACGAAATTGTATAACTTTCCTTGTGGAATAGAAGTTGGTAGAATTTTTTTACTTAGTATAAATTAGTAGTTACTTTTATGGTAGAATAAGTAGTAAAAAGTTCATATAAAGAACTCGATGCAATGTAACAATAATTCAAGACAACAAAATAAAGATACGTATGTAAGATATAAGAAAATTAGTTGATTACTTTTCAATTAAGTTTGAGAATGGCAAATAATTTTTTATAAAATTGCCAAATATACCTAGTTATTTGTTTTATAAAGCTTCGTCTTAATACGTTTTTCATAATATGCTCCTTATAGAAGGTATTACACAGCAAAGCATATGTACACAATCAATTTCAATACTTTCGCAAATCGTTTGGCTCGACAAAAGAAGTACCAAAGCAAACAAAAATTAGCCGCCGTCATAGGAATCATCTTTTTAAATAAAACATTTTATTTTTATTAAGTTGAAATGAATTTATAGTAAAGTTTAATGAAATATATGCACCTACAATTTAAGCTGTTATATAGTTATATTTTAAATAAATAAACACTATATTTAAATATTTCGAATGTGCAAATTATGATATATAAAATTTAAGGCATACGCAATATTGCTTTTTTTGAATGTTAAAAGATTTAGTTCGTTCGGTTCAAGCATGTAAAAAGCAAGATCCACAAAACTTTGCCTGATGATAGTAGCAGGGCTACACTACAACTAAGGAATTCCGGATTTTTTCAGGTATTCAGAAATTAGTTGTATTTTCCAAGTATTTTACAGGCAATCATCAACTACTTGGAAATATCTATAAAAATCTACTGTTACTACAGAAGATTGACTAAATAAAAATAAATCTGTCAAAAAAAAACTACACTTCACTTAATACATTTTTAAAAGGCGCCTGTATCTGCTGATCCACCACTGCGCTACACAGTACATGTATTTGCAAGTGTATGTGTTTGTATCTATCTGCCTCTATTTTCTTTGTTTTTCTTTTGCTCACATTGTTGCTGTGGCTCAAACTCAATCAATCGTTAAAAATTTCATATGCTTCAAAATATATTGCACACGCTGAGACAATAAAATATGTTAACAGATCCTGACAGAAATTTGTTACCAAATGAATGGAAAATTTTTTGGTGTTTTAGCACAATTTTGTTAACTTTTGAAGGCAATAAATCTTTCTTTTACAAAGTTATAATTTCAAAAATGTAAGTTTACTCGAAGCAGCAGGAGCTCATAGCCGCTTTAAAATGTTCCTATTGTTAGAACTTAAAAAACTGCAGATTTTTTTATTGTTATAGCTTTACTTCCAAAGTATTTTACAACTTTAAAGGCAAATTTCGTAAAGATAGTATTTTTAGTTGTAAATCTATTTTAAAAAATAAGAGTATTAATCATTCACATTTATCTAAAATGTTTCGGCTTTGGCACATTTTTTCATTTAAGTCAATTTGTGTAAATTTCATTGAACTGCTGCTCGAAGATGTAGGTCGAGTGCTCGTTAGCTGGTTTGATTGCCATGTACATATCTCTGTATCAGCATTTTATGCATACGTATTTTTATCTCTATATAGTATATATACTTTTTTCCGTTCATGCATGAGCCGTTAACACTTTTAAGTCAGCTATTTTAACAATATACAAATCCTTGAGATAATATATAAAACGTATGTTACGTTACATAACATTATTTACTTGAGAAGCTTGCGAAAATAATGTCAGCTCGTGTATCATGATAATAAAAACTTTTTTATTATTTTGTGGGGTTTTAGAAACTTTATAATATTGTTGCATGTTGATTGAGCAGAGCGGCATTATTAAAACATGAGATAAGTTTACAAAAGTTGTATCTTATGCTTTCGGAAATAACTTTTCAGATAACGCTTGCCAACTGAATTATCAATTTATTTTGCTAGTGATATTTCGTTATTTTGTATAAGATGATAAAATCAATTATTGTTCAAAAAGATGCATGCTGAACTTATCAAAGTTAGACGAGGCAAGGGTCCGTTTTTGCATATTCAATTCATTTCTAATACATATCCAATAGGTTTTTGTCGTTAAATTAATTATGCTGTATAATAATATAGAATACAATGAAATTAATAATAAAGCGAAGAAAAGAGCAGAAGATGCACTGCAGAAAACACCTGTCATAGCAAAAGTTACGGAGTCGGTCTTGGTTTTCGTTAAAAAATGCTATCTTACTTTTGGAACAAAGTTTGTTAGTTAACATAGAATAAATCCTCACACGCAACTTGCATTCTATATATAGTAGAATATTTTTTTTCTTTAAAAGCTTTAATTAACAAAAATGCAAATCTTTAAAACAAATTAAAAAATATGTCACTGTTTAAAGCCTTTAAGCTTAATTTCGCTTATTTTTGCTATGAGCAGAAAACAAATTTTTGGCTTGAAAAAAACTTAATTGTAATCGTTAGAAAGTAGCAATCTTGAAAGATTTATATGCAAGATTTTCAAAATAAATTAAAAACTCGGCTTTATTGTATTATTTATTTGTTTAATGAAACCTGCTTTGCAAGCCTTTTCTAAAGGGTCGCATTAAGAAGTTTAAATAATTATATGGAATTTATGTCAGAATCCATCTGGAGTATTCAGTGGTATCAGTAAACTGTGGTCCTGACACAGTTATTGTGAGCTCTAATATGGAGAATATAAGTAGGTGTTGGTTCGTGACAGAATTAAAATGTATCTTATGAAAGCGTAGCAGCAGTCGGAAGGATCAGTCATAAGAAAGCTGTCGAGCCAATCAATCGTTGAACTTCTGTCAAGAAGGTTAAATTACAAGTAGCACAAAAAGTTGATAAAGATGCGCCGGTCTTAAGATTATTACTCATAAAATGTAGTATGATCAATAATTCTCGAAAATATGGTCCCCTTGAATAGTTGCGAAATAAACCAATAAGAGACTATTTTTGTGTACGCGAGTATAGCTGAAGATACAGGCAGCAACTTTGCTACTTATTGTACCTATTCTGCGTATATCGTACCTACTTTATAATCTGATCTCATGTAAATGTACGCTCCGAAATAAAATCCCACTCCAAACAGCAAAAAAATTAACTTCAAAAAATTACAAAATTTGAGTTACAGTACTAACTTCAGATATTGACATATGTTTCCTTGAGACCAGATTATTATCCTTATTTGTATGACAAGCAATGCCTATTGCGATGTTCCTTTTATTCGAAATGTATTTACTGTCTTTTTGTAAATTTCATTAAACTGCAATAAGCTGCAAATGAAATCCATAATAAGCTTAGCGGCAATACAAACCTGGCTAGACATCTGGTGTTAACAGACACGCCCTGTTCCATGCATAATAACAAGCCATAGATATAGATGTGGATACATAAACACACACACACCCACCTACACACACACAAAACAAAAGTTGCTTGAAATCCTAGCAGAGAATTGAAAAATGGCAACAAAAATCAAACAAGAGAGGCGCTTATTGAATTCAATTTGTTGACTGGCATTTTATAAAGCGCTTAGGTGAATACACAAATACCTTGCCATATTACGCTCCCTCAAATCCCGCAGCCTCCTGCTCTCCTGCTCTCAATCTGTCCCATACATTTCCAGATATGCACATACACACACACGCACACAGGTGTGGCACATGTCAACAGTATTTTATGCATTGCAATTTACGCTCACCAAAGCGCCTAAAGTTATGCAACATATTCGTGCATAACTCTGAAAACTAACGTTTCAAATACCCTACCTTCGCTTAGAGTAAAGTGTATCTTAAATTTGTTCAATATTTTTCAAATTCTAGAAAGTGAGTGACAGCGTTATTAAGTTAGTTTACAAAATATTATACAGAATATTACTTATGCAGCTTAACAACTAAGAAAGTATAACTATGTTCGAGAAAAACTTTTTTATTATTTTGCGGGTTTTGAGCAGAGCGGCATTATTAAAATATGAAATAAGTTTACAAAAGTTGTATCTTATGCTTTTGCAAATAACTTTTTAGATAACTCTTGCCAACAGCATTATCAATGTGTTGTGCTAGCGATATTTTGTTATTTTGTATAAGATGATGAAACTAATTACTGTTTAAAAAATAATTGCTGAACTTGTCAAAGTTAGATGGGGCGAGCGTACTTTCTTGCATATTTGGAAATATTTATTTTGATTAAATTTTGCAAAAGTTTTGCTTTTAAAGGCATTATGTGCTATGTAAAAACATAGAATGCAAGATAAGTTTTGTGAACGACGCATGCAATTATTATACATATGTGGAGGGTATTAAGAGTATAATAAAATACGCTAAATGAAAGTCTTGGTGTGTTAAGAAGCCATGTTTTGATACATAAACATAAAAATTTTGCAAAAATTTATGTATGTGTATACGTTTCCATTTATAAAGTTATTAATGAAGGGAAGAGTCAAACTAATTTGGAATAACAAATTTTCTTGTGTTGCTCAGTTTCTTAACGCCTTATAGTTTTATGATTTTAAAAAGAAATTAAAAAAACTGCGTTGTCATAAGAAATAATGTGTGAAAAATCAACTTCAATACAATTTAAATGGGTGTTACGAAAATGTTTATTTCCGATTGGCAAACTATCGATCCTTTTGGCAGAACATTTTTTGGCAGTGTATCCACATGTCAGTGCTGCAAACTGATTTCGCTTTTGAGTGATGTATGTTGCCTTGTGTTTAGGCGTTTGTATAGAGAGCGACGCATGCCAAAAAATGTGCACGAAAATCAATCATATGTCAGCGTCCAATCCCCAGCTCCCAAACCCTATCATCAAAAAAAATAACAACAAAGTAATGTGATATTTTTATTGATTTTATGGCCATACTTTTATAATATGTGCGTGTATGTGCATGACGTTTTTGTGCTGTATTTATAGTTTGCTCGATTTTTATTTTTTTTTTTCATATTGCTCCCTTATGCGGTCAAGGGTATTATTAATAGTTATATGCAATGTATGAATTAGTTTTTCGACAATGTTGATTATTGGTTATGTTACAAAATGAAAATAGATTTTATTACAAAAAAAAAAAAGAACAGTTGCGCACAAAGCATATATGATGCAATACAAAACTTCGGAATATAAATTACACAAAAAAAAATTATGGTCTTTTTTTATATTTACTCTCGGGAAATTAGATCAGAAGATATTGGATTTTAATAAGCTTAGTTCAATTTTTGTTAGTTTTGTAAACAAATGAATACATTTTCAATTTCAATACTCAAAAAAGTGTTCACTGTTAGTCCTAGGGCAAACACAATTTTTATAACCGTGAACATTAATTTAAGATTGTACCATATACCTGGAAAAGCATGTTTGTGGAGTGGGAAAAATTTTCAAACTATTCGAATGCTCTGCATTTCTTTCTGCACAATAATGCTTAAAAAATAATTTGAAAAATGTAACATATGAACACACCGCAGCGTGTAAGCAACTGGAAAAGGCGTGCCCAACGTAGGGTCGCCTGGTGGAAACCATTGAGAATGGCTGTAATTCAATACCAGATTATTATGGCCACCTGAATTAAGTAAAGTAGAGCAATATACGGAATCATCACCTCATTAATGGCCAAGTTGACATTACGTAGTAACAATCTGTGAGCCAAAATTGTTCTTTCATCGTAGATAGCAGACGAAATTTGTTATTAAAAACGCTGTAGGGTATTTAAATATCGTGCACCGCAACATTTGTACTTTTCTTTTTATATCTTCATATTGTTCTTGTTGCCTTTCATAGTTGTTTTTTGTTGACGTTCTGAAATTGCTCTTGATGTTTGCAATATGCAAGTCATTGGCTGAGCTTCCGAAGCGTTCTCATCCTGCATAGAACTAGCATACACTACATGTCATCAAGAGCATTGGGGTTCACTTCACTGCGCACCCTTTATCCCAAAGTCATATACATATGTACACAAACATAAAAGCAAGTTGACATACATACAAAGCAGATGTGTTTTTGTGTTTGCAAAAAACTTGTTGTTTTTTCTTCTTCAGGAAGACATTTTTCTATCATATTCATATTTGCTTTACATTTTCCTCCCTTGCCGTAAGACCTTGGTTTATTTCTAAGGGCTGATTGCAGTAAATAGCTTTTTTTGAAAAAATAAAAAGGATTGGCAAACCAATTTCAATGAAAATAAACTTGATTTTAAAATTATTAAATGTATTTTATTCAATTTACAAGCTATCTCTCAATCCATCTAATGAGAATGATCAACATGAAGGCAATTAAATTATATTACATAAGAATTGATTTTTTAGCAACTTTTTTTTTCTAGCACATACAATTACAAGTTCAAGTAATTTAAGAGTAAAGCGAATAAAGAATAAAGAATACCCAACAACACCCCCCCCCAAAACAAAAAAAAAAACCCCAAAAAATACCCCCCCCCCCCCCCCCCTCCCCCCACCACCCCCCACACCAACAAAAAAAAAAAAAAAAAAAAAAATATTTAAAAAAATTTTTTAAACCAAAACTTTAAAACAAAAAACTTTTGCTTAACAGAATAAGAATAAACAATCACCAGTTACAAATTGTTGAATTTTTTTTTCCAATATTTATATGCGGTAAGGAAAGTGATAACTCTTATTTTTTTATTTCTTGCAAGCTTATTTCTGATCAAATGTATTCGAACTGAAGTGCAACCAAAAGCAATCCAAAAATTACCAACGTATTCGCATTGTGCAATAAGGGTTGGTAGGTAGCATCATTGGAACGTCCTTTTTGAAAGAAAGTGAAAACCAGTACGTTATTTTGAATTGCGAGCCCTACCGTATAATGGATTTTGTAGGACCAAATGTGCAGAGCTTGACTTGGCTAGATCATTTGGTTTAACGCCTCACTACCATTCAAAGTCAGGCTATGTATGGGTTCATTTCTAAAGCGACAAGGACGTAACGTTAGACATACGGGAAGATGTTATTAAATCATGTATTCCTTGGCATATTGACTCATATATTGGAAAAAACATGACATAATGGCACCCAACATATGAACTCTACGCTGCACAGACGCGGTCCATACTTTAATGAAATTTTTTTTAAACATTAAATTTTATTGACCTTTGTACGAAAATGTTATAAGTTTCCCTGAGTCTACTGTTTTTTTTTGATGAAATCAATTGGCAAACTCATAAGAATCAGCGTCAAATAGATATTTATTCTATTAAATCCTAAGGAACTAAGGAATATGTTTGTGTTTTACGAACTGATTGGTTTTAACTGATCTAAACTATTTATTAGTTCAAAACTTCAAAACAAATTTCCAAACTTTCATTAATCGTATGAAAGAGCAAATTGGCAAAGTTGTGCACATAACGAAAGTACAAATGTCCCACTTTGTATTATTTTAAGTATTAAAAAAACAAAAAACAATTTGTAATTAAAAATATTTTTATGTTCACTTATTTACTGTAATGAAAAATGATATATAAAAAAAATTATACAAAAGTATTAAATTGGAAAGACTAAAGTTTTAAAGCTTGACTGCAGTCTCACGTACAGAAATAAATTATATTTTATTAAATTTTTGATTTACAATTTCTCCCACTTAGAGATGTTGTCAATCAATGTCTTCTAATATGCTTTTCCCAATTATGTCAAATTCAGAGATCTTCTGAATATGTGCACACATGTGCGTGTTAGCCTTTGGGCCATGCAAATCTCACTTGTCTACCCATTCTACCAATTTGTCAAGTTAATTAAAATGTTGTGCTCTTGTCTCTGTAAGTGTTGATTGTTGAAGGGAGTTCATCTTTCAGATTTGAAACTAGAGCTTGAAGCTGTCTATCTGTCATCTTATCAATCATAGCCAAAGCTATTTGAACATAATTGACTAAGCAACATGCAACAGCAACAAATTGATAAAATTAACGCTTTGCTGGTTTGGCATTGATTAAGTGAAAATTACAGAAGACAGGCTATCAAGTGATATTTGTCAAAAACTGACACTTGAATTGACGTCATTAATTATGCTAGCTGACTAAATTACTATTAAAGTTGGTTTTGTTGTTCTTTAAGGACTAAAAGTGCAGTATGGACTAAAAGTACAAGTAAAAATTTGTAGTAAGCTTGACACATGTGAAAATGTTTTTTTTCTTGCTTTTGAAGTGATTTTGTCTCAGCTCAATTTCAATAATTTGTTTGATAAAACAAACATTTAGTTTGATTTTCAAAAATTAAAATTACACAGTGTTGTGTGCGGTAAATCAGTATACTTTCTCTATTTGTTAAGAGTTGATACAATTTGTCACTGGAGGCAAATGCAGAGAGTTCCTTTTCCTGCTTGAATAGATACAGTAATCACAGACACATAGACATAGACACAAATACAAACACAAACATCAACACAGACCCATATTGACACAAAGCAAAAATTGAAAGCTGGACGGAAAATTACTATTTGAAAGCCAAAGGCAACCGAATTGATGAGCAAAGAAAATGTGCAAAATCTCATTTACAGTTCAGCTTAAAAATGGCAAACAGTGAATCGTTCCCCTTACAAAACAAGCCCCAGAACTACAATAACTACAACAAAGTGCAACAAACACATGGAAACTGATAGTTGGATAAACATTGGTTGGCCAGCTGCCAGGATATATCAGGCCGGGTAGCATCATGCGCAAAGCTGCTTGCTGTTGACTATTTCCTCATACAGAGTGTCCCACACACAAACACACACACACATGAACACATACAATTACACACGAACTTAACTTTATGTTATTAACTTTTTGTGGCACAGAAAATTTGATGAGCTTTGATATAATACCAAAATAATTTTTGCAAAATTAAAATGAAACAGCCAGCTGGGTACAGTATCCGGCAAGCCAACTTTCTTGCTTGTCCAGCCTTCAAAAAAATATATTTGTATATAAAATATAATATATATTATACTATATAAACTTTTGGCTTATCAGGGCTGCAAATCTTTTGATGAAAGAGCAAGTTCAGTAGTGCTGTTTTTGAGACCATGAAGTGCGTTTTTTGGTATGCGTTTTCTTTCAAAAAAATTGACATCGGAAATATGGTTTTTACCTCAAACTTTTTGGGTTTTTCGTAAAGATTTTGATACAAGCTTTATAAAATGAAATTCTTGTTTTGGTGGTGTTTCTTGCTTTTTATATTGTGTGAAACTTCGCATGTACAGCTCAAAGCTTCTTCAAATGTAGAACTAGTTTGCGAAACGAGAAAAGAGTTTAAATAGGTTAAGCAAAAAATTCTTAAAATTTTGAAAATAATAAGGCAGTCAAATCGAAGCTGACTTACTTGGAACGGCTAAATGTCTTGAGGCATTCAAGCTATCAATTATAAGCTACAGACAAAGTATGCGGATTATTTTGTAATTGGTAAGATACTACTTCAAAACTGGATTCATAAAAGTTATGCAAGAACTAAATTTTATTAAGAAATTTTAATATATATTGAAATATATCCAAAATTTGAAGTACGATTAGCTTATGAGAAAGAGATGTAGCGGAAATACAAAAATTAATTGATTCCATTCTTAGTTCTAGATTTTTTTTTGCAGATATACACGATGAAAGGTGATCATCTAATAATATATGCAAGTGTACATGCATATATTGTGGGGTATTCGATCCGATTTTTTTAGTTTGTTGAAGGAGTATTACTGATATTGGAAAGATTTCTACTCTAAAGATTGTCGTTACTTTACATTTGATAAAAACATTGTATAAAGGTAAACAAAGGATAGAAAGGAAGTCAGCAATTCTCTTGTGGCTTTTATTATTAACTTTAATGTGCATATTTAGTTTTTAATGTTTATTTTTTATTTTGGTTTGCCAAACTCCAAAGTCTTTTTATAGTTGACTTTATTATATGTATTGAAAGAAAAATTCCTAAGCATTTGTTGAATAGCCTTAGAAAGTATTATATTATTTTTTTTACGAATTGCAAACAAAGGCTTACAAAAACCGTTTGGTTATTTTTAAATAGGTTAATCGCTTATATCCAGCTTAAAACAACGTGCTGTCCTTTTTTATGACAACTGTTGCCAGATTAGTTTCAAAGGCATTTGCTCATTTTTTGAGCGCTCCTGCTTAGCAACTCTTTGCATCCCTTTGGTCAGACACATATGAAATATCATAATGCAGTGAGTGCTTGGAACAGAAGAGGATGAACGATGTGGTAGCTACTTAAAGCAAACAGTGCTGTACAATGCCACCGGCTAGCTATTTGATGTGCCTGATGTTGCATGATTTGCCCTGATAAGCCATGATATCCCTTGTGCTTTATGACAGTCGCTCCTCTTGGGCTTGCCCAAAGGACTGCCCTAAATCTCTGCATGCTGCTGCCGCAGAGCTTGGTCATTTTATATATGACATTGTATTCATGCCAAAAACAGTAGAGCCAAAAAAATTATATATATGTAGAAAAATTTAAGCTTAGAGCCTACATTTAATTGCGAGTTATGCTCAGATAATCGCCGCATAAAGACATTTCATTATGAGGCGGTTCATCCTTGCCTTTTGTTTTAGTGCTGCTGGGTTATGTTTTATTGTGTATGCTTCTATGCGTATTGTTTGAGTTTCGTTAGGATGAATTTGTGCCTTTTTTGTACACTGTAGTGATACTCTAGATAGCAAAAAAATAAGGCAACTCGAGTTAGCAAATAAAGCATTTTAGAAGCTTATATATTATTTTTTTTGGAACTTAAAAATTTTCCAAAAAGAAGTTTATTTTATGAATTCCTTTCAAAGTTATTCTAATAAAAAATTTAAAGTTTATTACAATTTTAGTCAACGCGCAAAGAATTTGTCATATAATATAGGAGGCAATGCTGTTTGATCTTAACTCTACATTGAAGTTGGCATATTAATACAATTTTGAATACAGGGTATTCAGTGGTCTTTGGGCAGCGAAATGAATACGATTTTTTTTTTTTTTTTGAAAAATCTTCAAGCACAATAATAAAAACAAAAGCAACAACACCCGTTACGCAGGTTGTGCAAACAACAAAAATGGCTACTTCGCAACGGCACTAAAGCCAAAGACGACCTTCATTATATTTGCCAAACTGGCAGTCTCGGCAAATGTTAAAGTTTTTGTTGGTTACTGTTGTTTTAGCCTAATTTATTCTACGCTTTATTGCTTATTTTCTTGTCACGTTATAATTGTGCGTTTCTCTCACTCGCTCACTTTGTTTGCTTGTTTTTATGTGTGTGCAAGCGTCAAGAGTAAGGCCAAGTTAACAAAGTTGGGCGTGCCACACGACGTATGAGTGCTGTCCAAATCTTTGTCTTTATTTGAGGTGTTGTTTAGTTAAGCTCATTATGATACATTCTCAGACGGTTGGCAGTCAAAAAGGTGGCCAAAACAAAAAAGATTTATTAGCTCGAGCATAATGAAGTTCTCTGTTGTTAAGTTAATGTTGCATGATTTAGAGGGCCCAGCTGTTGCCTGGAATTAGAGATGAATGACCAAAGGTAAAAGTATTAGCAAATAGGATTATACGCAAATTAAAAGTGTAATACCAAGGGATGAAAATGGTCAAGCTAAGCTTGCAAAGTTAAGTTAAAAGGTTTAATTTTCAAAAGGCTAACATTAGGCTTGGGAGTAAGAAAAAAAGAAATACAATATGGCTTGATTGTTTTGGGCTAAATAACAATCGAATTAATGAGCAAATAGCAAACAAAAAATTGTAATAAAAAAGGCGATATTGTAGCGGGCTAATTGCAAGATACAATTAATCGTTATAGATTTTAATTGAACTTACGATAAAATTAATAAATTATTGTAGCAAAATGTTTATGTAATTAGATAAATCAAAATACAGTATTATTTTTACAAAAGAACATAGCTTGAGCTCAATCTGATTGCAATGAACAACTATTTTTCTTTGTTTATAATAAAATAAACTGTAAACACTGCGGAGTGATAATGCGATCAAGCAACTACAATATTTAGGTACTCCATGCATTTGTCAGGAAATGAAGTAGCTGCAGCTGCATCACACTTAAGAACTTTTACGGTGTTTAAGTACTATGCCGCTTGCCTGTTGCACACCTTCTTTGCAAAATTTCTTAGTCTAGATGTTTGTCTATTTGCCTGTCTGCCAATTTGTCTGGCCATTTTGGCTGGCAACACTTGGTAAGGCGTTGCTTGCCTATCAAGCCCAATTTGCTTACAAGTGCGCGCCCGACACTAAAGCACACACTTTAGAGTGCAAACAAACCAGTCTAACAATGATGCTCTTTGCTTGTTATTCACCCCAAACTGGCCCAAAGCACGTCGTCATACGTGGCGTATGAGCAATTTACCAACTACATGCAGACGGGCTGCCAAATTATAGCAGGCAATACATGTTTGTGCGTGTGTGTAAGTGTTTATGTGAGAGTGTGTGTGTGTGTATGCGACTCTCATTCAAATTATGCAAATGCGCTAAACTAAAATAAGCCAAAGCCGAGCCACGTTGAGCTAAGCATATGCTCAGCTTGTGTTTCTGGCATATTACGCATACGCCAAGTGTGCCATTACAATTTGCTTGTAAATGCATAAGTGTTTGCCCCCCGTGGGCGTGTGTGCACTAATCAGGAGTGATAAGAAATGAGCATATAAGAAGGCTCTACCACAAATTGCATACAGTTTGATTATGAAAAGCTTGCACAAGACAGCAGTTTTTTTTTTTATATAACCATCAACAACAACCACAATAATATCAAGTGCAAACAATCGCTGCATATATCTCTATAAGCCAAGGAGTGTTTGTAGCATGTGTGTACATACAACTACTTATGTCTTTGTGGAAATTGAGCACAGCAAATAAGGAAGCGCCATTTTCAAGAGCACTGCACAGATGGAATCACTTGAAAACGGAAACGATACATAAAGTACTTTTAACTTGAATTTTTTGTATATAACAAAATTCTTTTTTAAAGTATGAAATCTTTAATACAGTTATTTTTTAAAGATTTAAGCGATGGCATTACGAGTTGGCTGTTAAAATTTTAGCGGCCGAATTTTCAATTTTTGTTCTTTGAGTTGCATTAACTTACTTTTATACCACTGAAGGCCATTAAGAGTTGTTAATTAAAAAAAATATAATATATTGCCTGCTGCGGGTTACACTTTCTGAGTTTACTGCTTGAACTGCTTTACTTTTATTACTTTGTTGTAAATTGATTAACAATATATCGCCAGAAATATGAAATTGGAAGAAACGTATCGACTCAGAAAAGAACTGCTTTTTGGTCATCTTAAAATATCGACTGCTTAAATTACAGAACTTTAGATGTTTGAGTTATTTGTATGAAAAGCATGTCATTTATAAAGGATTTATGGGGCCTTTATAAGATTCATTTTTTAGTCACTTTTTTTGACTTTATATAAAGGATATAGGCTTATTTTAATAAACAAAAAACTTTTGAAATTCTAAATAAAAAAAGTATGATTCCTCTCAAAAAACAATGTGCTCATTATGGCTACTCCCACGTTTTATTTTTCTCGCAGTGTATTCTAAGTTTTTTATTTTATTTTATTTAGCTCATGCGTAAAATTCAAAAATTTTGGTATATCCTGTTAAAAGCGTAAAGTTCTCACGCAGACACCCACACATGCAATCAAATAAATGTGCGTGTGTTTGTGCCTGTATATGTATTCAGCATTGCCAAGTGGCTTGGTTACGCATTTCCGCTGCTCAACTTGCTTTTGCTCTCTGCTCAAAAATTTAAAAATTTGTTTATATTTACTTGGCCCTCGGCTGGCTCTTAAACAACCTTAAAGATTAGATGCCAGCAGCTGTTTTGGTCCCAAACTATAGCATTTAGATGTAGCCGTAAGGTGTCAGGGCATTTGCTTTACCTTTTAAATAAATGGTTTCATTTAATCAAAGACGCTTTACAGTTATGAAGAGCATGCGTCTACAATTTATATGTGTTTTATCTAAACGACAGCCACAAGAAGCCGGAACGCCATGACGGTGATGATCTAAGCGACATTTTTGCTGAGCCAGCCGACAAAAAAATTGGCGGAGACAAAGTGTGGCAGAAGTGGCGCTTCGCGGCGATGAAGAGATAGCAAAAAGTTTGTTTGCGGGCATAAATCAGTATTAAAGTTGATGAAAAGCATTTTCTTAGCCCACACATACATTTAGGAAAATTCACACTTAATTGAATTTTTTTTTCTCTCATGCATTGTATACTGCTTTGGGGTTAAGCTAAAAAATCATTGCCGCATCATGCAGCACGCAGAAGTTTATTTTGCTATCCTTGAACTTTGACTACTAAATTGAAACAAATTACAGCCCAAAAGTAGACAACTTTGAGGCAGCAAAAAGTTTTGAATTTTTCTTGAGCCTAAGCACAAAATAATTTACCACCAACTAAAATGAAAGGGCCCTGCAACATTTGCCTAAAAGTGTCGGTCAAAGTTCCTATGTTCTACGTTTAAGTTTTAGGGCTGCTCTAAAAAACATTAGATGGCTAAAGAAAACATATTTTCTTTGTTTATAAAGTGCTTCTGTCATTCTTAATAAGACTTTTTATGTTTTAGCAGATTGCTTTGTAATGAAAATTGCGAAAATTCCCATGAAATATAATTTCTTCAAAAGTAAAATGCCACGCTTTCATTTTGAACCAATGCACTTCATTTCGTACGTTTGTTGGTAAACCAATCTATCTAAATGGTGAAATTTTTGGAGTTCTTAAAGTATCTATGGTTTATGACTAAATTATTCGCCGTCATTACTTTTGACTGCCAATAAAGCACATTTTTTTATTTATTGTTTTTGTATAAATAAGCAAATTTAAACAATGTTCTCTGATATCAATAGATTTTTTGTTTAAAATATAAATAGAATATGTTTTATAAACAATTTTACCTACTTGGTGAAAATTTTAAAATTGAAGCCTCATCTCGTCTATTCTCATCTTGCAATTTCGTAATTTTAAATTTTGATCCAAAATTAATGAATAGTGCATTTTTTTTGTATTTAAACGGCAATTTTTGATACACAATTCGAACATTTGATAAAAAGATTAGTTTCTAAATAAAATTAATTTATTTGCTTTGACTAGGACTTCGACTTACACAAAGGACGGAACACGGAGAGTGCTGCTGTATCGAATTGAACCACCGGCCTTGCGATTAAAAAGCGATTGTGTTACCACTACGTTACCACGGCACACAAGTGTCAATTATAAAAAAAATAACGTCAAGCAATAATTGTTTTCCAGATTTTGGGACAAATACATTTAAAAAAGTGTTAAAAACTTTTATTTACTCCACTTTGGCGGCACTTGTAGCGTCGCCATTTTTCAATATTAAAAAATGTATATAAGTTTATAAATTCGTAGATTTGTTTAAAAAATTAAAGTGCGTGGGTGCACTTTGCATTATACAAATTTGAGTACGAAAATAAGTATTTATTATAGTGGCTCATAACAATGAAATATTCGCCAAATAGGGTCAATATCTTGCTACCATCCGAAGTATCCTCAGAATCGAATTTTAAAAAGACGCAGATAAAGCAGGATCTGAAGCAGCGTTCTCTTTCAACACAAGCAAGCATACAGAAATTAGTATTAAAAGAGCTTAAATATGACCCAGAATCATACTCATAACTGAATCTTTAAAATTAAATGTGTCAAAAGAGATTTGTGGAACTTTTATGATATTTGAGCAACATATTCTAAGTGTTATTTTCGTATTTTCCTGAGCTTTAAAGTACGAAACTTAAAGTTTTGCGTCAACTTTTTGAGGTCGGGCACCAAAAAGGCCTGAAAACATTTTTTAACATATTAAAGTCCACTTAGTCTAATTGCAGTAAACGTTTGCCATCTTGACGGCGCAATTGTTTACCAGCTGACATTAAGGCGCTGCCCCCGTCTGTGTCAGTTGCAACAAAATGTGGCAAAGTATTTGCTGTGTGCACTGGGAGTTTGTTGCCAAAAACTAAAAGCAATTAAACCCGCTTGTAAGCAGCTGTGCTCGGCGTTTACTTCAGATGCTCTGGGAACCGAAAACGTGCGCATAAAATTTGACTGATTAAGTACTGCATGAAAGTCAAGGGCTTGGAGTGAATGGCTCGTTACTGACATCTCAAAAGTTTTCCCGGATTCGTTATTTTGATGCTGGCCACATTTTGTTGTTTTAATGTTGTGCTTTCACTGCTATTTCTTGGAGGGCTTTGGTGTATGCGAAATGACAGCTGTTTGAGGTATGCTTTGTTGAAGTTGGTTTTTGCTATTTGCACGAAAGATATTGCTGCCGAGCGCAACTTGAGATTGAATAGGTATTTTTGTTCGTCAAAATTTTTATATTATTCTATAAAAAATGCTCATTTGATAATTGCATAGTTTTGCATAGTTTCATAAATATTTTTAAAGATATTATATAGACTTGCTTAATATTACAGAGAAATTAGATGTTGAAATAAAGAGAGCTCAATAAAAAAGCTTTTCATATTTCTTCTTTTAATATTTTTAATGTAATTAAAGACAAAAACTTTTATCGGTATAAAGCGAAAGCCATGAACTGAGCTGCTAGAGTACTGAGTGTGACTATTCAAATAAAAAGTTTTGTAAAATATGAACTTGTTTAAAAAGCTCAAGTTTCTAGAAAATTATGTAAAAAATTGTAATTATTAAAGGGTGTGTTTTTTTTTTAGAGGCATAGACTCTTAAATTGCAATAAACGAACGATGGATCATTCTATTGACATGAATTTGAATTATCCGAAAGATAATTTGTGACATTACATTTTAAAAATGAATTCTGGCATATGACTCATTTATAGTCCAATATATCCAATTTTCGATGACTTATTCCCGACTATTTTGTAGCCGTATATCGGCAATATCAACGCGAATGTTGTCTTCCAGATGGTTAAGTATTTGTGGCTTATCCTAATAGGCCAATGACTTTACATAGCCCACATAAATTAGTCTAGCGGTGTTTAATCACAAGAACTTTGAGGCCAATTCACACGTCAAACACGTAAAATTTGGCGGTTACCAAAACGTGTCTTACAATAAAACGATTATAGCCCGAGCTGTGCGACATGTTGAGCCGTCTTGTTGAAACCAAAGCTCCTGGACAACATGGTTGTTCATGTTGTAGTCATGGCTCTATACCGATCAATATTGACTGAAAAGTTCTGGCCATGATTGATTTTGAAGAAGTACGCAAAAATGATTCCACCAGCCCATAAAGCGCACCAAACAGTCAGTTTTTCTTGATGTAACGGTGTCTCGACATAAACTTGAGGATAAGCTTCACTCGAAATGCGGCAGTTTTGTTTGTTCACGTAGCCATTCAACCAGAAAAACACTTCATAGCTAAATATCGCTTTTGAAAATCGGGAACAACGGCAATCTCGTTTTGGGCCCAAATTGCACTATTTGCAAGCATTGTTCGGGTATGACTCTATTCATGATGAATTGCCAAAACAATCTGAGAATAAATCATTTGACAGCTGCTAAATCGGTTGCCATCTTAAACAGTAATACAAACTTTAAGTTTTATACCTCGGAAAAAAACACCCTTTTTAATCTCGTAGCAATGGTTCATGAGTTTAACATTCTTTTTATCTAGAAAATTGTTTGTAAGCAAGCTTGCACAAAAACATTTAAAAAGTTTTATTAACTGTTTACCAATATCCGATGTCCCGCCGTCATATATTAATAGTTAAGAATTAGATATAGAAAATCAATAAGTTAATAACATCAGTGATATTGTTTATAGATTTATAAATTAACCTAAATGCGCAGTATTTCTTCTCTTTAAATTTTCAGTTATAAAAAGACCATCTCAAGATATCGATGTCAGAGGAAAAATTTATTTGCCGTAAGATAAGTTGCCAGCTTTACTACCTGTGCTCAGTAGTTAACAACAAAGTTACCTGCAATGATGAAGATGACATGAAAGATCGCATCAGTGTTGAGTATGAAGTGGCGAGAAAATTCTAGTGTAGTTCCACAAAAAAGTAAAGGGCAATCGGTATATAGTTATATACGAATTTTTGTATACATCCAAATTGTAGACGATACACAAAAAGTTAGTTAACTGGGACTAATGTCGGCTGTAGCAAAGCAAGAAAACCCTGCACTGAGGCGCCTAAAAATAATAAATAAATTAAATCTGCAAAAAGGAAATATACCCTAAATTTCTATTAAGTGGATCTATGAAATGAAAATAAGTCAATATCAAATGATCCGATCCAGGAGAGGAAGAACGCATACCTATAACTCAGGAGGACCATATGCGAACTCAACTTCTTGAAAATAATGGTTTGGAAGAAAAGTGTTAAAGGGTTTTGTAGATTTTTGAACTCGATTACATAATCGTTTATATTCGGGCTGAGGAACTTTAATTTTTTTCTTATCTATATTAAGAATATAGAAGTGTGGCTCTTCCAAAACTTGATTAAATAAAATTGTCAAGGGCGATCAAGCTTAATACTCAAAACAAATCTTTAATTTTGTTAATGCCTCTTATTATTTAAGACATTTTTATAATAAGCCCAAAAAATATATAAAGAAATATCACTTCAGGGTTGTAAAGCCATTATTTATTAAGAGTTCTATTGAAGTGACAAGTACTGTTTGTACCGCTAGTAAAGTCTAAACTTAATAATACTCAGCTTTTTAAAAACACTATCCGATGTTCAGTGGCAACTAAGTGGATTTTATCCTTTGCCTTAGTGTTTACTAACAAATAAAAAAAGAAGAAAACCGTCAAGCAGTAGCTTTCACTTGATTACCACTAAGAACCTAAAAAAAGAGAAAAAATTTGCATATTTTATTAAATTCTGCTCACAAATATCCAATCAATAATGTAGTACGTTGCCATCGTGGAACAACGTTGCCGCTTCTTTTCAGTCCCAGTCATAGTCGCAGTTGGAATCGACGAAGATGCCGAGGCCAAAATCGAGGCAAATTAAATATGCATACGTATTCAAATGGCTTGCAAAGAATTGGCCAAAGCTTAAGGCGTCGACAGGGTGCAGCGGTTGGTACCAGGCGGCGAAGGGAGCACTGTACGCCCAAGCGAGAGATTTTTGGTTTTTTCCAGATGACTGCTGGGCGAGTAAGTGCGTTAAAGGCCAGTTCAGGGGCAGGTGCAGGCAAATCATTAAAGCCGCAGCTACTTTGCGTGTTTGACGCCTACTAAGCGGTATTGCCATATTTAATACACTCTGCCAAGGTATTTTCGCTGGTTGACAAAGTATCTTTCGATGCATATAGAGTTGCTTGACGTTTCTACTAATCGCATATTTTCGCCACTAAAATCAACACTTGCCTAAATTTACTATTAATAAAATATTTTTTTTCGTATTCAGATAGTTCTTTGTTTTAGCTTCAGAAAAATATAGTTTAAACATAAAGCACTTTCATGGCATTTGCTAGGTTTTTGCTCAATTTCTAATCTTGCAACTAAATAAACCATGAGCTCAGAAACAAAAAGCCTTTTCCATACAAAATTTAATGTTTTGAAAAAGATTTTTCGTGTAGAATGTATAAAGCATTTGACAAACTTTGAAATTAAGAATTATTTGTTTAAAGTCATTAAAAAATAACAAATCAAAATTTTTTAAAGAGCTTTTTTAACAAATTTTGTGCGGATGAGTTAAAAGCTTCTTTTTTATAATAATAATCTATTATTTTACTATTATGAAAAGTTTTGTAATAGATACTGAATATATATGCAAAAAGAATGTTGAGAACTTTCATTGAAAAGGAAAGAAAAAACACATTTAACTCTTAAATTAGGTTTACACTTAAAGAAAAATTACACTTTTAGCATTTTATATACTCTGCAATTAATTACTTGACCATTCGATAGCATTGCAGCTGCCATTTAATAGCCTAAAGTCCAGAGCTCAGTAATAAAAAACCACGCATGGTTGCATTGAAAAACTTTTTAATGAGAGAGCTACCTCAGCTTTCCTTATCGATTTTTTAGCACTTAATTGCAAAGTGCAAAATTTTATTTGCACTGAGATTATACTTTACGGTGGTGGACTGGCTCCAATTGGACGCTTGTGCACTTAAATTCGCCGACTAAGAATTTGCGGTCTACTGAAAGAGTACAAAAGGTGTCCGACCAGGACCTGCTTTAGTTGTACATCTCTTACCCTTAAACATTTGGAAATATTTAATGCAATTTTATTTATTTTAAATGGAGCATAAAAAAGCGAATTTTTTGATAAATTAAAAAAATATTTGTTTGCTTAATTTGATTTTTTTAGTACCTTTTATTTTTGTTAATGACAACTGATATAAAAAGTATGCTGTAAATTCTTTAATTGTCTGCTTCTATTTAGTATATTTATATATATGAATTTTTACTGGAAACTTGTCTATATGTTTTTTGTTTTATTTTGAATTGAAATTGTAATAAAGATTTTTATCGAAATTGAAATAAAGAAATTTTTGTTTTGGAAGTTACAGACTTTACTGCCGTTAAAGCCATGCACTAAAAACTACAATTTAGTGAAAAACTTTAAACTTAAATAACATAAATATTAGACTTTTTTGCTTTTCGAGATATGAATTTATCGCGACTTATATTTTGGATATATTTGAATATTATATTAAAAATGCATTTTATTTGCATTTTCTATTTTCTTTAGGTGATCTCTTAATATAACTTTCTCGATTTTTTTTTTTAATTTTTTAGTGTATATTGAATAAAATGAAACATGGATAGTTTGCAAATAATCTTTTTCGCCGTACCTGTAGGAAAACCTTTTAATGATGTGCAATAGGCGAAAGATTTAGATTTGCAGTAGCCATTTGGAAAATAGGTAGTACATATTGGAAGTTACCATTGTATTAAGTGATTAAAGAGAAGAGCATCACAGATTAAAAAATGTCCTTACATACTATTAGTTACATGTTAAATCATTGAAACATAAGAGAAATTATAATGAATACAGCAGGCTGGAAAGCTTTATACTCTTCAACTCTTGTTGAACTCTTTTTCAGATTCATTTCTGATTCTCCTGAGGTACTGATATGCGATCACAGCGTCTCTCTGCATGCAGTCCGATTCTAGATTTTGTTCTCGCTAAGAATCATTTGATATTCATTTGTTATGTTAATATCTTACCAATTCCACATCATATATTTTATTATGAACTTTTATTTTACGTCAACAATGATTTTTGTAATCAAGCGAATCTTTCGAAGATCTTAAAGGTGTAATGGTTGTACCTCAGTGCATAAGTTTGATTACTTATGACGGCTTAGGTTCAGATTCTTTCTAACTAGCTGCCTTCCCAAATACCATTCGGGGTATAAATAAAGTAAAAAAAAAACACCGTTTGAACTGTTTGTTACCAGAAATATTGTAGTTGTGACCACTTAAAGCATCGAAACTAAAAAGTAATACTAGAAAATGATTGTAAGCAATTTTCTTATAAAAGCCATATTCAATTTCGCTAAGAGTTTTCACACTTCGGTCACTGTGCATTTCATATTTGAGAAAATACGTAATGACCTGGCGAAAAAAATTTGCACCACAAAACAAAACAAAACAATGAGATCCCAAAACGAAAAAAAAAATCTATATAAATACAAATAAATAGCGCATGGAGAAAATTATGCCAAACATAAAAATAAATTAATGGCTATGCGTGTAGGCCAAAAGGCAGACGGCGCAATGATGGCGAGGACAAAACGGCGACGACGCCTAATAGTCCATGGCACCCTTGGCTATGGCTTGGTTGCCATGGCTGCTGCTCCCGCACTCGACCTGTCGACTTCGCAACCTACCTTATGACCAAACCGTACCCCCTGCCATCTCGTTACGCTAATGTTTGCTATATGACAACGTTTGCAATTTTATTTGGCTTTTATAATTTACTATGCGTAATTTCCTTGCTTTTGCTTTTGTACGTAAATATTTAATTTCCTATTTGGGGTATGACTCTATTTGTGGGCTAACTTCATGCCCAGTCACTCAGTGCCTTCATTGCTTTGTTTGATTGCATATTATTTTATTATTTATTGTTTTGCGTATTTTCTTTGTTTTATTTTTATTTTTTTGTATGCAAGTTGCAAGTCAAGTCGCTTTGTGTATGGGCTTTTTATGGGCGTGCACGCGGCGTATACGCAATATGCTGCTGGCTAAGGTGCGCACTTTAGTGTTGAATAGTGTGCAGTGAGTGTTGCATTTGTGTGGCACGCATAAAAGCATGCAACACTTTTATTTTGCACTTTAGAATGTAAGAAAGTAGCACAAAGTGCAGTTTGCTCTATTTTTATTAAAAATTCTTTCACTTCTGCAGCGATTTCTATTCATTTTTGTTTTTGTTAGGTTTTCTTGTGTAAGCAGTGTTGGATTATTCTTGAAATTCATTTCGAGAATTTACTTTGAACTTTAACTTGGCGCTTGGCGTTTTGTCTGGGGCCAAAAGCGCTTTACAACAAAGTTGCAGCAAAGTAAAATGGCATAAGTTGTTTGGAGTTACACAGTTCTATGGAGTTGGGAGTTAGTTGGCACAACTGCAAACAGTTCTTAGTCTATTTTAATGCCATTTGACTTGTTCGTCGCATGTCTGTCTGCCACACAGTCTGTTTGTATGTCTTTTCGTCCTTATACTGTGCATATTCATTTTAAGCTACTTAGCAGCAAGTTGAACTGCAGTTTCTGTTGCTATTTGAGTTGGCTGAAAGCAGCTGTTGTCAACTATTTTCATTGAGTGGCTAAGACAGCGGCACTCGAATGTTTCTACTTCAATATAAGTTTTATTTCATTACGCATACGCCCCGTGGTTATGACCATTTGCTTGTGCACGTTAATGATTTAAACTTGCCATTTATAAGTTTCGTACAACTCTAAATAATTAAAATAATGGCTCATATTCCTTTTTTATGCGCCATTTTAGATGGCTTCCTGCCCAGACCATTTGCGTTCTAAAGCTTGGCAATTGGAGCTAACCCATTGGCCACTGGCTGTGCCACTTTCATCTTAATTGGCAGCAAAAGTTTCGCTAAAAAAACAAAAATATTATTTTATGTACGCGCCTCGTTGAAATTAAGAAAACTTTGTATAGAACCATTGGACGCTACTGTAACGTAGTCAGCTAAAGCGTCCAGCTTCAGTCGCCGTAGCAGTCGCAGTTAAAGTCATAGTCTCAGCTTTGCTTATGGTTTTGGCCTTTGGCTATGCGGCTCACTAATGAGCGTATTGTTTGAAAGATAAAACATTTGAGCATGGGGTCGGCAGGACTTTGTATAAGAGTTGTTTTGTTGCTGCCTTTTGGGCGCTACCGGAAAAGGAAATCAATGTTGTTGTAACGGCTGTTGCACAGGAGTTGGGTTTCGCCCACTTTATAGTATACAAAGTGCTTATATGTATATAGTTTGGATTGTTTGTAACTAAAAAGTTTTGCGCCTATGCTTTGTTATTGCCTTTTAGCTTGGTTTGTTTAAGCTGTTTATGTTTGTTTATTGTTATTGTTTGCTATTTCAATAAAGTTACAATTTGGCCCGAATGTGTTCTATTTTAGTCATTTAGTCATGCAAGGCATTTATTAATGAGGCATATACAATTAGAACTGATTCCCGACCAGTTAAGTAAGCTCTGTGTATCTTTTGTCTATAAATCGTTGAGCGTATTAAACTTATTATAATCTCTTTATGCTGCAATTAACTTAAATTTTAAGCTATGCCAATGCAATTGAGTATTGTTTTGATTTGTTAATTTGGGCTTGGACAACGTGCAAAATATTAGGCAACATGTATCGTGTTTATGGTGCGGAGCGCGACAATAAAACTCATGCAACTAATTGGCATTTAATGTAATTATTAAATTTAATATCATTTATTGTCCAATAAATAAACAGAGCAGTCTAACCGCATGCAGTGTCACAATCAGTGCATTATTAGGTTATAAAGTGAAACTGGTAAAACCAAAGATGTGATAAATAAGAGAAAAGTAAATATTAAAGCAATAAAAGTAGGTAGAGATTGGAAATTTCTATATTTTTTTGTCTTTCATTCCACTCTTAAACTCGCTACATTAATCTTGCTCAGTTTAAGTATAAAAAACTGGGAATATTAAATAACGATGATAATAGATGCTATTTTTTTTCCCATAAAAGTATATTTTTAAAAATACCAACGCTTCTTAAGAAGCATAGGGGCATATCTATAAAAACAACTTCGTTCACAACAATATTTAAAAATTATTTAAGTGTAACAATTTTTTTTTGCGCCTGTTTTTGTTTAATAGCATGAATTCATTGTTTTTTAAAAAACGAACATTGTAATTTTACCTTTGCATTTAATACAATTTAATCTAAAAAAAGAAGATAATTATTCTGAAGCTTTTTAAAGTGTATTCAATTAAAAAATATACATCTTTTAATTAACTTATTTGTCAGTTTTTATGTATCTCTGTTTGCACGTTTAAACGATATGGCTAAAAGAGCATGGCTTTAATGAATGAAGCTATAAAATTGTAATTAGTTAATTAATCATACCAAAAGAGCTGCAGTCATTTGCTTAAATCGATTTTTCTCACACTTTGTCTAATCAACTCAATTTTAATAAGACCTATTAAACGTAGGGGCCCCAAATAATTAAAGGCAGTTTATGTCAAGCCATAAATATATACATAATGTTTATTTACATGAACTTGTAACTTGACATTAAAAATGTATTCATATATATCACATTTTCATGTATATTCGGGCATTTTATTAAGTTAGATTGTATTCTTTAACTTATTAAGTGATTCTGCACAAAGTTCGACAATTATTATATGATTCTTCGAGCTTGCAAAAGTTGTATACAAAACTTATTTCAACCATTTCAAGTTTGTCCTAAGTTATAAAATAAACTCAAAGAAATCCTTTCAATGTTGCTTTAACTTGGTGCTTTTAATACTCTTTGCGCAATGCCAAAAAGAGAATTATAGTTTTTATAATATTAGATATATGCTTGTCTGTGTAAGCTGCATTCTTCAAACATTGGTACTATTACACTTATTGGGGAAAGGTTTTTCAACTCAAAATTATACTGTTAAACGAAATCATTGAATTTGTTAGAATAAGTTGTATGCAGCATGTGCTTACTATAAAACATTTGGACAATAGGAAAAATGGTATACTATGTGGTTGACTCTTTACAAAAGTAAAGCTTCTTCTGTACAGAATATGATTCATAAACCTTTGCGTATATTTGCTGGCTACAATTAACTTGTTTGAAAAAAGTTGGCTACAGTGTGTACATTATTCGAACACCAATCTCGCCCCAACTCACATTTTTAGTATCATAGTTGTCTGAGGCTCTCTGCTCGTTTATCCAAATACGGCTAATTGTTTTATTTGATATTAAATTTGTTTTATATAAAGTTTGTGAAAAGCAGCTGCCAATGTTTGTTTATGCGAGGGGGACTGGTTTTTTGTTCTTTTATAAAAAGAAATAAAATGTAATTAAATTTTGGCAATTCATTTAATTGAGTTTTAAGCCGTAACTTTTTGTGTACAAAAATTGAAAGTTTTGCCCGTCTGGCAACGCTGCTACATTTGCCCGTCCCTCCGGCGGGGCTTATGCTGTTTGCGCTGTAATTAGGCGCATCTAATTTGCGTTAAGCGTCGAGTGGCAATTCTTTTTTCTTAAATTTTTTTTTTTGAGCTTAGCAACGAAGTATGTCACGTGACAACTTTTAGGGGCGACTGACTACCTGTCGGTTCAAAGTGGCGTAAAATTGTAGCTCCCTAAGGTATTTTTGTCAACATTTTTCATTGAGTTAAAGTGATTTCTGTCGGGCGCAACGATGCGTATGAGTAACTACTTGTAACATGCCGTCGTAGTTAGCACGTGCTGACATTTTCTTTTTCTTCATTCTTTTTGACACTTACCGCAGCAAAATGTTATTCTTTAGTTACTTTTAAAGTTGGTTTAACACTTTGTGGACACTTTGTAAAGTAATGCGTTTAATTAATAAACATTTCTTAACTGCACGCAACAAGTTATTGTAGCTACGCTTTTTTAAGCATTTTAAACGCACTTTGTATATGAAAGATTTTTCAATTTACCGGCTAAGCGTTCATTCGTTTTATATATTTGGCGCTAAAAAGTATGCTAAGCGAGACTTTGCGAACTCATATGTTTCAGACGCGCACGTAACGGCAACTGTTTGGATTTTATCAGCGCTCTGAGGTTTTAAGCAAAAAACACGCACAGCCAAAAAAGCTCTTACGAAAGCTTTTAAGAGAGCGCGCATATTTTTCGTTAAATTTATACCTATTTTTCCATTGGCTGTTGATTGTTGGCTTTTGGCTTCTTTGCTGCAACTTGTTGTTGTTGCTGTCATTGTTTTTGTTGGCTGCCAATTGTTTTAAGTGCAGCAAATCGAAGCCAGAGTCAAAACACAGATACACACGCACACATACCTAGCTTCACACAAACAATAACAAACACGAACACACACGCATGACGTGCTGGGACTTTCAATGCATTTTACCATTTTGGCAGTTACTGTGTGTGTGTGTGTATGTGTTTGTCTTGCCCCAAGCTGCAGGTGCAAAAAAATCAAGTTATGATTGTGGCTACAAGCAACATGAAGAGCCCATATCAGCAGCAGCAGCAGACACAGTTGAAAAAAATTGCCTCATTTTAAGCACCTATTTCTAATCCGACAATATGATACTCTGGCCCGACGGAATTTTGCAACTTGTTGCCCCATTGATGCTGCATTTCAAGTTACAGCCTTATAATAATCTCATAATTCTAAAGGCCGTTATGGAATGAGTGCACTGAAGAGTAGTGTCACAGTTTTAAAACTGCATCAAACGTATTTGTAAAAATTCTTTTATAATTCAAATCAACTAACCCGTATATAAGAAAATTATATATGTTCATATTCATCAATCATCTAATAGACCAGTATAGGAAATTAAAGATTTTAACATACCAATTACGGCCCATTTCCTTCTCTGAATTTCTGTAATAATTGTATAACAAGTAAAGTTATCGTTGTAAAAGTGGAACTACTTTTATTTGTTGATTCAAAAATTTAAAGTTATGTTTTATTTTTCAACTCATACACAAGCGCAAACGTAATAGCTGAGGTATATAAGCTCAGAGAAATAAGATCAGCCAGAGATGTATAAGCTCCATTATGATAATCATATCGGTAGAAATAGGGGAATATTAGTAAATATTGAAGTTGAGGAGGAGGGATGCAACAAGGTTGTAGACATGGGCGAGAAGACTTTTGGGTCCAATACCTTGTAAAACAATTCTCAGCATTTAATGTAGGAGACCATTCTTGTCATCATTGGCCAATTGCTAGGTCATTCAAGAATAGATTGCATAGAAATTGGGTTTGATTTGTAAGAAGTATTGTGCAGTTACAAAACAGCCGCTGGCCACCTTCTATAATGGCATCCCATAAGGCTTTTTGTAAAGCTGCCTTGTTTAACTCCAAACTTAATTTTAAACTTGTTCTTGTAAAATCTTAAGTGTCTGGATGCTTCAGAGTACGAAAACTGAGCGAGCGCAAAGTCCTATTTACTGTCTGCCAGACTCTGAGCATAGCTAATACAGGGCTTAACCAGCCTTTACGTTACCAAACACGCCGGGGTTTTTAATGGTGCAATATATCCTATCTAGTTGAAGGATAGGGCGGAAGCTTGCTATGGAATTTCAACGAAACAATACAAGTGAGACAAGTCATGCTGATAATAGTATTGCAGTGATACCACTCCCACTGTTAAGATAATCAAATATATGATAATGTCACTAACGTTAAATAATAAATAAATTGAAGCATCGACACTTCTTAAAGCAAGCACCATTTCACAAGTGGCCAGCAACAACAACAATAGTAACATGCGGAGACTACCTCCATCAAGAAGTGGGCATCTTACCCGTCAAGGACGACTGCCATTTTCTTACCAAGCAATTTTTCCTAAACTCCACCCTCCCCTCTCACCAAATCACTCCATAACGCAAAAACCACTGTTAGAGAGGCCTAGACCTGTCCGAACAAATATCCACAGCGAGCTACCTGACATTTCCCACGTAGCTCACCTCCCATTCTATATAAAGGAAAGGTTTCAAATTATCCACACGATGTCAGTGGGTAATTTTATCTCCACTTCAAGACCAAACCCAGTCTTGGGCCACAGGTCACTCCCAATCACAAGTTCGAGTCAAAGAACTGCCTTGTCCCAACTCCGTTCAGGAAATTCAAAATTGAGTAAATGCAGAGGTAGTTAGCGAAACTGTCCAAACTGCGGCTGCAGTTCACATGACACTAAACATTGTTATCATTCTCGGCAAGACCCACCAGACTTAAGTTTAAGACAGGTCAAGACAGTTCGCATCGTCGAATTGGATAGGACAGGACTCTAGACTCATTCCTAATCTTTTTCTATCCTTAATTCTTTTCCCTATAACTGACAATCCACATACGTGGTGCACCGAGATAGCTGCTACAACAACAACAACAGTAACATGCACTGCCGTCCGCTATGGGCGTTAGATTACAAGGCACGCATAATGGTGAGCGGATTATGTGGTAACAACTTGGAAAATGTTTATGACTTGAAAATGCTGATCATAAGAATTACTCGAATTTCAAAGCATCATTATTTGAAATTCGATGCCACACTAGCGTATGGCTTGTAAATTGTATGAATGCCTTTGTAAAATTTAGTACAAGCCACCAATATTTGCTTGGATAAATCGGAATTTTACTAACTTCAAAAGGAGCAGTCTCTTATGCGACCACGCAGCAATAAGAAGAACTAAATGTACGTTATGATAACGTATACGAAAAAATAATTAAAAATCTAGGATCATAAACCAGTTAAACCTATAACGTTTAAGCTAAGGTTAAGAAACAACTCGAAAATGAATTGAATTTTAAGGTAAACATTAATATTGTTCATTTTTTGAAGTCCACTCAAACAGGCAAACGGTATTACTATTTTGCAATATGCGTAAAATTCTTTAAGAATAATCACCAGAACACCCCATTTTTATGGTAACATGATCCTCAATGAAACCAAACGTACCCTTTAACATAAAAAATTATGAGTATAAAAGTGGCATGCAAATCATTTGCTGCTCATAAATTATGACGCATACTGCATTCAGCCATGCAAATAAAGTTCCATTTATCTTAACCAGACTGGGCAGTAGAACGCTGGAATGCTGGTTATGGCTTCTTCGATTGCCCAACTGTGTTACATATTCGTGTGTGTATGTGTGTGTGTGTGTGTGTGTGTTGCAAGCTTGTGTCTATCCATGTGCCGGAAACGGAAGCGTCAACACAAGCAGCAAACATGTCAATGGAAGCACATTTTAAAATGTAACAAGCGTATGTCCAGATCTACTTTATAACATCAGGAAAAAAATAGAAATTTTTTAAATTCGATTTGCTTAAAAGCAAATATATTATCAAGAAGTTATGCCGTTGGGCATACCGAGGACTTTCAATCATCAAAGACAACTTTTTAAGGAACTAGAACTATAAAGACGTCGTAGGTAGCCACTTTTGGAAAAGGGACGATGGTATTATTTGCTATATCTCGTAATGATATACTTGTTAAAAGGTGACCCAGTTTTATTAAAAGACAAAAGTTCACTAAGTTTAAGTTTTAGATAATGTGGTCTAGAATTAAAATTGTTTAAATATTTTCACTGCCTATTATGCTTTCTTAATATAACTTTAATATTTATAATTTATGTGACATACAAAATTATATGCATTGCCAGCAAATATGTTAGATATCGATTAGTCTGGCCACAGATGTAACAAAGGGGCATGCCGACAAGGACCTTCAAGCCAATGGCATTGAACTTGTCGTATAGATAGAACCATTGCCGGCGAGTGAAGGGATGGCAACCCTTTGCAAGTTCATGATTTAATTATTTTCAGCGCGATTTTATGCGCCAAACTGAAATGCTTCACACCTGAACGCACACCTGAGTGGTGGAAAGTTTCTCTATTGTTGTTGTTGCTGTCGTTGTTGTTGTTGCTGTTTCTCATCTGCAATAGTAAAAGTTGAAAAGTTCTATTCAACCCGAAGGGCACTCGTTGCGGTTATTTGGGTTTTTGGGGTTTTTTGAATGAATGTCTCAATTCATTTTATGCTACACTGCGTCCCAAGTGGACCAAGTTGCCAAGCGCATGCAAAAAAAAAAAAAAATAAAAGGTTTCGAGTTTGGTTTTTGCTTTAAATCTCAAAGTCAACGGCAAAAATGCAAGCGTCGCAGAACATTAAATGTAGACGACGGCGAAGTTGGCTTCAACGTCAACGTTCAAAATGGCGACAGCTTCATTACAATTTGTTGATTTGCTTCGTTAAACAGCAAACAACGGTGGGACCGATGGGGAGTAAGTGAATCCAAAAAAAAGGATGCCAAATGAAATTGAAACAACAGTGTGATGAAAGGATAAAGGAATAGTAAGCAGAATGGCAACAAAAACTGCAGACTGTTACGACGGTAACGCACAGTGGGCAAATCCCTCAATTTTGTACGCATTTCATTCAATCTTCAATATTGCTGCAAAATGAATGACACAATATGTAGCAAAGGAGTAGACGATATGCTATTATTATTTTGCTTATAGCGCAGAAGCATGGGTTGTGTCGCGGCGGATGCAACTGTGATTAGGGTATTCGGGAGAAAACTTCTGCGGTTCCTATCAGATTGGGGACTACTATCGCAGGAGAGTGGACCTTTAGCGTTGGCTATGCCATTTTGTACGTATAGACGAAGAAGGTGTTGGATATGAAAACCGATAAAAAGACCAAGTAGAGGATGACTTATTCTCGTTTGGAGTGATCCACTGGAGAAATTGCGCGCAATCTAATGTGTCTGGCGAGTGCTGATTACGGATTATTATGACCAACTATAGTTTAGTATGTAATTATTTCATTTTTTAATGATCTTAGTAATAACTTCAGAAAATATTTATAGAGGTTTGTCAAAATTTCAACCATTGTGCACTGCTGCCTCTAAGAAGAAAGAGCCAAGTCAGCCTTAAGCAGTTCGGTTCTCTGTCTACGATTTACAAATGAAGCTGTGGCAGCTCTTGCGCCTTTTCTCTTTTGATGCTTGCTTCGCAATGCATTGTTTTTTATGAACTCTCAAAAAATGGGCAAAATAAGCAGGCAACAACAACAGAAAAAACCCCATAAAAGATGAAGAAGAATATAACGGTGGCAGCATCAAAGACAGCGCCTTCAGCAATATAATCTGTGTGAAGACAAAGCGTCGAGTGCAGCTTGCGGCCGTATAAGGCAGAGACCGCGGCAAGTAACAAGACTGGCAACAGCAGCAGCAGCATCAAAAGCACACAAAACAAATACAAGGAAATGTGGCTGCCACATGCAAGAGCATTGCCGATAAACGCACGCCCACTTGCATGGCGATGTCCTTCTTGCTACCACTTGAAATCCACATCTTGGCCTCTGTTACTTGGTATATGTCGTTTTTGACCTTCGTGTTATCTCAAACTCTGTTTCTCTTTGGTTGCTTTCTTTGGAACGCAAATTAGATTTATTTTCGAATTAAAACTTAAATTGCTTGCATATATTTTTAAATTTATACAAATGCCATACAAACGGACATTAAGCTTGTTCAAGCGTAGAGGCAATAATTTCCGACCAAAAGTCCTAAAACAATTGCTCAGAATTGGCAATAGAGTACAGTTTGCGTTAATTGCTTTAAGCACAGCAAAATTTGCGCACAATTAACTCAATAGAGTTTGTCAAATTCAATACGTGCTTTCCGAACTTATTTTAATTAAAATGGTCGAGGGAGTTTTGTGTAGACTTTTAATTGCAGGAAAATTATCAAATGGTCTGTTTATATTAATAACTACGACATTACCTTAGCATCTAAGTTATTAAAATTGCAATGCAACAGATAATCGAAATGGTTCCCTCCAAAGGATTCCCGATAAAAACTAAAACTAAGGTGATGTACTCACGCCTAGATCCAAAGATTGGGGGTTGCGACTCCACGCGGCAGCACTGGTGCATTTACCTTAGCTTGCATATAGATGCTATATGTTTAATTAAATCTCTATTAATTAAAGACGCAGCCGTTAGCATTGGGCGCATTTGTGTTCTCCTGTAACAGCTATTAATAGAGATATCTTCATGCTTCCCCCTTGTAGCGATGTCAGCATATGTAAGTCAAGGGGAATAAACTTTATTTTATTTAAGCTCATTCAACTTTAGAAGTGCGGTTATGTATAATGGCCAACAGAATTTATATTACCAAACAAGTATTCTCTGCAAATTAAGAGGGGAAGAAAGCATAGAAAGAGCTGTTGAACATTTGCTTGTATGTCTGTAATTCTGCGCGTTTATTCAGGTTATGCAGCTGCTTATTTGTTCATCGAAACCCCAATGTGGTTGTGGCGAGATAATGTTTTTCTCACTCTGCATTCATTCGAATACATGCGTTTTTGTGGTAACTTGGGGTAAGGGCCAACGGCAAAATCGGGGGTAATAGTTTATCGAACAAAACACGCTTCTTTTGTTTTTGCGCATTAATGGCATCTTCAAGTAGGCCATTTATTTTTTACAAATCTATTAGTTGTTATGCTTACATTGCTTTAAGAGTATCATAAAGTCGTCATCTTTCAACCATAACAGACCAACTTTATTTTCTACTCTTCGCTGCTGTTATGACTCTCAACGCTGTCCAACTACAGAAAAAAAAAATACTAAAAATATTTTGTATCATAATTCTTGGCATACTTTTAGGGTTGCGCATTAATTTCAACTTGTAACATTTTTTTATTTTTTATTTTATTTTTGCTAATTAACGTTTAATATTTGTAAGGAAAAAGGGTCATCAACGTCATTAAGTTAGTAACCAAATGTGGCAAGCCATGTTTACATATTGAGTGGTTGAAGGCAGTTTGTTTTTTATGGGGGGTTATGTTATGATACCGCGTTGTAATGGCTTTTAATTAGTTTTAATTTGAATGACAAATTGTGTGCAATTTACTTGTACATATGTATTACATAGTATTAATTAAGTACTGGCCAACGTGGCGTATACATTACGTTGATTGATGTGCAATTGTATGATGCAAAGTGAGTAGAAATCCCAAGGGTTTTGGCGAACTTGAAATAGAAATTGCAGCTTTGCAACAGATAGAGTATTGATTTTTCGTAAGTTAATTAATAAAACACTAGTATATGTTAATTGATTTATGCAGGCAATATAGTTTAACAATTGCAATTGAGGGTAACAAATTATTTTTGTTTTTAAAGTTAGGGTTGCTTTTAAATTAAGACAATAAAGTCAGACGTATTATAGACTGTGCAACATAATGGTAGCATAATTTATTTAGTTGCATGAATATTAAGCGGCAATATAACTGCCTTAAATGCACTAAATGTGCCATGTTATAAAATAATTTCTATTCGCAGCATTGCGGTTAAGTGCATACCTCTTAGAGTTATATATTTTTTTCGCAAGGAAATCTTTCAGTTAATTTCTTGGCTTGTTCTGCAACCATGCCTTTGCTTTAGTCAAATAGCAGATGTATAATTATAACAAATATGGGACTATAAGTACAAAATTTGGCAGTATTTAGTTGGTTCTCCGTGAAAGTACAATACATCTATTTGAAAGTTTCAGCATTACCTTTGCACATTTGGAATTACTTTTCCAAAAAGTTTAGTCCCTTGCCATTCGTTTTTCTCAGAGAATGATTTTAAGGTTTTTTTTAAGGTCTGTTCAAAAACAATTTTAAACAATTTTTATAATTTGCTCTTCAGGGTTTTAAATTGGTATCCCAACGCCTTATAAAATTATGTTCTCTAAATGAACATGGAACACGCCTTCTTTGTCTTTGTCTTCTTTGTCTCCCCCCTCTCCCCGCCTCTCTTCTTCTCCCCCCCCCCTTCCCTTTTTTTTTTCACCCCCCCCCCCCCCCCCCCCCCCCCCCCCCCCCCCCCCCCCCCCCCCCCTTTTTCCCCCCCCCCCCCCCCCCCCCCCCCCCCCCCCCCCACCCCTTTTTTCTCGAGAGAGGTCTCTGCGACACAAGTGTGATTCTTTGCCTAATCTCCAGGCTGATCTTATTATCGGTGCTGACGGCGGTGCTTAGGTATGTGAAGTGCTTGACAACTTCAAAAGTATGGCCGTCCGCTACCACATGGGAACCCAGGCGCCGTGCACCCCTGTTTTTAGACAGCATATTCTTTGTCTTGCCCCCGTTAACCGCAAGACCCACTTTCGCTGACTCCGGCATATGTAAGGAGCTGGACACTTTTGTAGAAAATAGTGTCAGTACGACGTACACTAGCCTTCCGAACTACCCCTTCCATTATAAAATTGAAGAGGTTGCACGATAATGGATCACCTTGTCTGAAACATCGAACGGTATTAAAGGGTTTGGAGACGTTGTGGAACACGCCACGGCGTGTTATTTCTGCATAAGCTTTTATTCGGTCTCATTGACTCTAAGACAATCCCTAACAAAATTTCTTTTACCATTCCGTTCAGAATAACTAGTATTTTTCGACCTCTAGCATTACCATTTTGTAGTTCTAATTATACATTTCACGATCCTTTCCGTGTCTTATGCGCAAATTAAATTTAACTCTATGATTTCCTATCTATCTTATCTCATCTTTATTTCCCAAATTAAATTTGTTTGACCAAGCACGAACTATAAAACCCAACTTAGTCAACGTTGTTTTGTTAAGAAATGTTAAGGTTTTTATGCTACCTTCTGTTTTCATCTTTTACATTATAAATTCAAGTTCCTAACCAGCCCCAGATGTGAAACGATGCATATCTATAAAAAAAATTACCCATCATTATTTTTTTTTTTTTTTTTTTTTTTTTTTTTTTTTTTTTTTCCCCTTAAAAAAAAAAAAAATTTTTTTTTAACAAAAAAAACTCTATTATAATTATAACATATATACCGATTTCTTTGACGCTCTTACCATCAGAAGCGATGACGAAATGCCAAAATTTAAAAAGAAAATTTCTTAACGTATTTCCTACACAAATTCTTTCAATTTTATCATAAATGATTAGTGTTTTTACAAAAGTTTATAGAAAGGCTATTATCGAAAAATTAACATTGCTACGACATAAAGAAAAACTTCTAACTGAAGTTACCATTTCAAAATAGATTTTATTGCGAAATAAATTGCCAATTTGTGAGCAAAAAAGTATTTCATCATATTTATAAAAATTGTGCTCTCGAACAAGCCTCGATTCTTTTGTAAGTCGAAAACATACTTCACGCTTTCGTATAAAAGAGCAAGAAAATTAAAATACACTCTCAACGAAACCCTAAAACATTTGCAATTTATACGGCAGCTTCGATTTAGATTTTTTATTATTAACTTAATTTACAACCCAATTAACAGAATCATTCTAATGTGTCTAATGGCCATTAGCCACTGTCAAGCGTTATAATTTAGCGATAGCATTCAATTTTTATGGGCAATTGTGAAATTGGGGCAATCAACTAATCAATCATTCATTTATTTTTGTGACTTAATTGCAAAATTTTAGGCCCTAAACATGCCTAAGCCCAATCGAATCTATTTCCGCTTACCAAAAAAAAAGAGAAAAACTCTCGCAACATTTTTCCCAAGCGGCGAGCTGTAAATGAAAAATAAACAAAACAAGGCAAGAGAGCACAAAAATTGCTATTAACAAATCTTTTTCTTTTTTTGCTTTCTTTCTTTTGCCGCTTTTTCTTATTGTTGTTTGTTTCTTTTGACGTTTGTCGTCGATGCTGCAACAACGTCAGCGGCAAGTTGTGTGATGGTATAATTGAGTGTTGTGCCGCAAATCGCTTACAATCGAATTTCAAGCCAACTGCAATGCGCACACCTTCTCGCTCAAAGGCAGCCCAACTGATACAGCAGCACAATTGGCAAGTGATTTGCCATTAAATCGTATTCGAGCTGTTTCCGAACAGAATTTGTACCAAAAATACACTCGAGATTTTTGGCACAACTCATGATGCTCTTTGTTGTTGCTGTTGCCGTTTTGCCGTTTTGGCCAGACGGTTGAGGTTTGGATTCGTGATCAGCATAGAGCTCTGTAATTTTCAGTTCAGTTCAGTTCAAAACAAACGCGCGAGCGGTCGAGACGCGTTGCCGGACCCACAAACACGTAATAATAGTTGGTCAGAGACACAGGGTGGGGTAAAGTGCGAAAGCGTAATGATTGGGAAATAAATACGGCGTCGTTTTGTGCATATTCGATTTCTCAAATTGGATTTTTAATTACAACTCTGTGCAAAGTATTTCCCCCCGGCTTGTCGTGATCAATTTGTTGGTGTGCGTGTGTGTGTGTGTGTGACGGGTTTGATTAATTAGGGATTCCACAAACAGTTGTTGCAGTTGTTTACACGGCAAACCATTTGCCCTTTTGCACCTCAACAATTGGATATAGTTAAGCGTCTAAAAACAACAATTGAGCAACACGTGAAAGTTATTGCTGTTGTATATGAGAAATTGTCATAAACTTATTGAATACTCAAAGCGCATGACTCAATTTAAATTAGTTTAAATCAAATTGAGAGCACGTTCTGCTTATCGTACATAAGTCTGGGAATGTGTCAAGTTCAGGGCCAAGTACGCTTTTCGCCAATTGGCAAGAGCAAGAAATTGTACAGCTACCCAAAGATTTGGCATGTCTGTGGCGGGTTTAATAAAAACTCATGTTTTCGATTAAGATTTCCGGGTTTGTTGTTAGCGAAGAAAGTATTTCTTTACAAAACATTTTCTAGTTAACATTTAGTTAAGATGAAAAATATTTTGGCAACAGGTGTTTCAGCTAAAAATAAATTCAATATAATCAATTTTTAGTTGCGTCTTAAAATAAGACACAAGTTATGGGCAAATTGTCTTTAAATGTAATAAATGAGCTGATTTTAGAAATCTTTATTGACATTGAAATAGGATAGCGGGGTTGCAAAGAGTTAAGTTCTTTGGATAAAAGTATTTTATGCATTTTAATTATTAATCTTAAAAACTTCATAATTATTTTTTAAGTTATATGCGAAACATTATAGAATAATGACCAATCTTTTATTATTATTCTGTTTTCAATTAATTTGCTATTGAGCAAGGTGTACAAAATATTATAGAGAATGTAAATCTTATGCAGCTTTACAACTTACATTGTATAATTATATCGTAATATATTATATATTAATAATGTTTTTAAACTTTGTTCTGCGCTCTTTGCAATATGCAGCACAACCATTTGAAACTTCCAAAACCCAAATTTGTTTAAAAAATTATTCATTTTATTTTCAATTGGGAACTTGTTAAAAAAAATAATAAAAAAAATTTTAACAAGTTTAACACAAATTTAAATCGAAAATATTAAAGAAATTTAATAAAGGGTGATTTTTTAAGAGCTTGCTTATTTGGTAAGAGTTTGCTTATTCTGTAAAATGTTCAAAATAATTTTTTGTAACGATAAAATGATTAAAATATTAAAATGTGTAAAAACATTTTGTTGTAGTTCAAATTTCGGCTGTAAATCGTTGTATCCAACTTTGGAATTCGATCTCCAATATAAAGAATGCTAGTTAAGGAATAAGTGAAATAAGTTGTCAATCGAACTCGATTTAAAATAAGGGCACTTTTTTGTGAGCTGTAGCAATATGTTGTATCATCTTGTTGACATCAAATAGGGCCTTTTAATTTCTGCGCCATAAATGTTTGAAATCATCGTATCGACATTCACAATAACGTTGCCTACTGTCTTCACCGCTTTGAAATAGTGTGGCAGATTGAGCAATATTTCTGTATATATTTGCATCAGAAATGAGCCTTTTTGAATCGAAAGATATGCGAGAAGATACTTGTGTGTTCGATAATCAAATTTTAACTCGATGCATGGTGAAATTTTAGACCAAACTGGGTTTTTTACGTTATCACCAGCCTCGAAATCTACTGCAGTTGTTAAAAACAGTATTACCTAAAACTCACCCTTTAAACATTTTTAACATATATTAATTACTGGTCTTTTATTTTTAATATGTCTAATTGAAAGTCTTGTCATCTGTATTTCAATCAAATAACTCGAAATAAAAAGTTATGAAAAAATTGGTAAAATACAACAAAATTTGTACTAACAATAGACGATTTAATATAAGAATATATATTAGAATACAAATCATGCTATCAATGGTAGTGCGTGCACAATAGCTTCATTGTTATTTAAAAATATTTCTATCAAGTCAGTGGGATTATTAAGTAAATATTAGTAAATATATTTTAAGACCCGAACAGGCTGTAATCAAATGTTTGTTTATTTCATTTAGTAAACGGCGGAATTGTTTATTTAATTTTCAATTAATTAATTTTGTATAAGCATGCTGCGCTTACTTTTTATATACTTTGTTTGTTTTATTTTTATTTAAATGCCCCACAAAGCAATGTAATATTCGCTATCTGTCAGTAAATAAATATGAAGCATATTTGCAAGTGAATTAAGTTAATTATGTACAACTTGCTTTATCGTCTAGACTCTTACAATATAGGCCTCACGTGAATCTAAGTTTATGCAAATTGCTGTAACTCTTATAAAGCTAAACATTTTCTTAAATTTTCTGAAAAGCCGGGTTAAAATTCATAAATCTAAAATAAGATATTATAATCAAATTTATGGATTTATTAATTAAATTTATGTATAAAAAATGTATATATTGTATATAATATATAGATATATATATATATATATATATATATATATATATATATATATATATTATATATATATATATAATAATATAAAATCTCTGTTACTGCAAAATAGTAATTGGCCTTCAATATTTTAGAAAACTAAGAAAGACTTGATAAGTGCAACCGCAGTGATAACATTATACATAAATCTTTTAGTTAAAATATTTAATTAAGCATTGGCTTTTTATTAACATGAAAATGTGTGTAGGTCAATGAACCTCATATTACAAAAAAAAATCATTGAAGAATTTTCATTTATAGTAATTCCCTATTATTTTGTTTATAATTAAGTATCTTGAGTGGTTATTATAAATGTATCAATATTACTTTTGGAAGTTAGTTTAAAATTATTTATAAAATTTTATCTTAGCAATAAACGGACAATTTACACTGAAAATGCACAATATCTATTGAGATTTTTGCCAATTTTAAGAGTATTTCTTTGAAAATATGATTTGAAAGCTTTAGTTTTCATGCAAGTGTATCGATTTATGTATGAATCAGTCAACATTGTATCATCTTCATGCATAACAATGAAGGCAAAAATTCAACTTTTACAGTTGCATAAAATTTTCGCACTATTTACGTTATGCCCGTATTTTCTCAATGGAAACTCAATGGGTGTCTACTCTGAACTATGTAGTATTCGTTGCAAAAAAAAAAGAAAGAAATGCGAAAAAAATTCGAGATAACTTTGCAGACGGTAAATGGTGTGGCCAGGGCCAAACAAAACTCATGTCTCGTGGGTTTTCCGCATTTTGTTGTTTTGGTATTTTTATTTACTCATTTTTCTCTTTGCGGTTTATGTGGCAAAGTCACACAAAAAGACACGAACAAAAATGTGTAAAAAACACAAAAAAAAATGAATTTTTTACTCTTTATATATATATGTGTATATATATATGCACTTGGATTATGTACGAAAGTGACTTTAAAGAGCATTTCAAAATATTTTATCATCTCTATTTGTTTACTTTTTATGAATAAATGTGTAAATATAGCAACTTGTTGCATTTACTTACAAATATTGGGTAAAAACACAAAGAGCTGGCTTTTAGCATGATTTTTTTTATACATTTCAAAAATGATTTTACTTAATTTTTCTGTAGTAATTTTTGTTGCGAAATTGCAATTATGAACGATGGAGCAAGCTCTAAAATATGCGACAGTTTTATATGCTTAACATTTGCCGAACTTAACCTAATTTTTAATCGCTTTTACATTTTACACCAACTTGAACTTGTTTTGCAGAAGTACTTAGCACACAAACTACTGTAGCTCTTCAAAATCGTGTTGCCAAAAAATTAGGCTCCAAAAAAATCACCCTTTTTTACTGCGTTAATTAATATGCCATAACTAATTCTTGTGATTTAGCGGCCAAAATGGTATGTACCCACATGTAAGCATATGGAACAAGTTACATATAGTACTTAAGATATTTCTTTTTCTAAAATATGCTCTCAAGATTGTCTTTAATGTTCTGCTATTTATATGGTATTAGTTTGCGTACCTTTTCCTCTCTTTTGCAAAATTCTTTTAAAGTTAAAAAAATAATTAGTTTTGAATTAATTACAAATTTTTCTATTTATATTCTTATCTTTCTGTCGTAATATACAGTAAACACCCGAAGCAAAATATTTTAAAGCTTAAAATATAATATAAAATTATTTTTAAAAAAAAATCTGCATATTTTTTTGTGGGAGAACATGACTTTTAAATTTCTCCGCTTTTTATATTTTTACCTCAAATTTTTTTGTGCCTTCTCTGCTTTTAGTTTTTCTGTGACAGCTGCTAGTTGTTTTTTTAGGAACAAATCGGTTCGTGGATTTTTCATTTACAAGTTTTTGCGCAATGTATACTATATATATAGTCTGTATACATAGATGATTTTTTTATAGCCAAATCAACAACGTCATAAAGCTGTTATATTTATATGAATATCATTTTTTTTCTCCGTTAAAGGCGATGTTCTGAGGTGCTAAATAATAAAAATTTTTGAAACGCTAATGTTCTTAATTGATTTTGGGGCATCTATAACATATTAATAAAAGCGATATATGACGATTTCTGATTAAATTCTTTAATTAGCATTTGTTTTCTTGCTATGAAAGCATAATCTATGCACGTTTTTCCATTCAGTAGCTGAATTGATAAGCGACAGTCAATTGGTTTGCTGTGATTGCCAATGAGGTCAGGCAATGAATATTGTCTGATACGGCAACAAAATTTGCAGCTGGTTGATTTCATTTTCATCTGAAGGTTATAAACAAATTTGGTTACCTACACTGTCTAACAAAAAATTGTTATTAATTCGCCGTTTATGCATTTTAAACATAATTAATAAATCGCAAATAATTTTTTTCCACTTGACTATGATGTCATCGCTTTCTAAGTGGAGCATGAGGATATTTTGTTTATTTTATTTATTTTATTTATTTTATTTATTTTATTTATTTTATTTATTTTATTTATTTTATTTATTTTATTTATTTTATTTATTTTATTTATTTTATTTATTTTATTTATTTTATTTATTTTATTTATTTTATTTATTTTATTTATTTTATTTATTTTATTTATTTTATTTATTTTATTTATTTATTTTATTTATTTTATTTATTTTATTTATTTTATTTATTTTATTTATTTTATTTATTTTATTTATTTTATTTATTTTATTTTATTTTATTTTATTTTATTTATTTTATTTATTTTATTTATTTTATTTATTTAATTTTATTTAATTTATTTAATTTATTTAATTTATTTAATTTATTTAATTTATTTTCTTTTATTTTTATTTATTTTATTTTATTTTATTTTATTTTATTTATTTTATTTATTTTATTTTATTTTATTTTATTTTATTTTATTTTATTTATTTTATTTATTTTATTATTTTATTTTATTTTATTTTATTTTATTTTATTTTATTTTATTTTATTTTATTTTATTTTATTTTATTTATATTAGTAGCTGTGTTGGTTTGAATTAATAAAGAACCACTGACATTCTTTTTCTTAAAATTTTCCACTTCTATACTTTGCAACTTATATTTGTTTTCACTTTTCTTCTAAAATAATCCTTTAATATTTGTAAAAAGTTGTACTTAAGTTCGGTTGCATAGATAACAAGATGAGTCAATACTGTCCACCTGCACAACGACTACTACATGTCACAAATCTTAAATTGGAATGTCATTCCCGGTTTGTTTTTTTTTCCTCTTTTAGCTTTTTATGTAGACAGGCGATCCATAAAATACAATTATTCTTAAGTATATACCTGTAAAATTCAAAAGACTCGACCTAAAACCTACTATTTTGTTTTTACATAAACTATAAAGATATTATACATTGAATTTTTTTGTTTCAAACGCATTTGGTATCTTAAGTTTGTTTTTTGCAAGTTTATTCTCATTATAACTCGAGAACGGTTTGCCAGAATTACCTTACAAATGTCAGCTTTTTTTTCGTAAAAAATAACACTCGTTATTTCTCGTTAGTTCACTCAAGACATTCAGTTTTACATAAAAGACGGTTGATTAATACCGACAAGCTCAAACAACCAAAATGGTGAATATAGATCGTCGCATCTTCAAAAAAGTATAACGCTTAAAAATTAAATATTTTTTTTATGTTTTTAAATAAAAATTATATAGAATTACAATTGTATTATATTATTTATTAACATAAAAAAAATGTTTAAAAAACTCACCTATATTTAACAGACAGTTCGTCCTGCCTAAGTCAGCTGTAATGCATGAGAGTCACGAATTTGTTTTTCCTTTTAATGAAAAATATATTATTCCCTAGCAACTTGTCCTTCACAGAACTAAAATTAAACATAATTTAGTAAAATAAAAAATAAAACGTCACCGCTAGCATGTTTTTATAAACCATCAGATTTCGATTGTATTGTCACTTTTATTGTAACACGAATATGTTGTTCAAAGATGTATTCCAATGTCAGTTGGAAATATTTTATTTGCTGCACAGTGTCGGCTTGCGTATGTGAATTACTTGCAACTTTTTATTTATCATATTTTTGTTTTGGGCTTATTTTTTTCTTTATAATTTAGTGATTACAGCTAACCGGTTTGGCCATACAATGACTATTCGCAAGTTACATAACCCACATTAACAACAACAACAACAACAATAACAACACCACCACCAACAATAAAAGTCTGTTTTATATGGCCGGTCTGTGGTTGTGGCCTCTTGGCCACTTTTTGTTTATGCCTGTGTCCACTGAAACCTGTTTTGGCCTACCCTGGCCACAGACAATCAAATTGCCAACTGAGCTCTTAACTAGCTATAGGCCATAAACCATCGAACTGAAAATCATATTTACACTCTATCTCTCTCTCAGTCTCGTTGGCTCATTTATTTACGCATTCGAAGCTTGTTAACTCTCTTCTTGGTTGATCTGAAACAAGTCACGTGCCCTCAGACCTTGTTTGAGTTTCGTAAATTTTTGATGGACCATCACGTGGTTTGTTATTTCTGGTTTTATATTTAAATCGGCTAAATTTAAAAGTAGTTAATATTTATGGCTCACTTTGTCTAGCTTTTATTCTATGAATTCGTAATAGACTAAATCTTCGTTGGTAAAATTCATTTGGATTTGGTACTTATTTTTTCAAGCCCAAATAAATAATTCATAACTTGAAAATATTTTCATATGGATTTGCATTCTGTGCTTGTGTTGTAGGTCCCGTGACAATTTCATTTATTTTGGCAACTTAAGATGACCTTCGGTAATAAATTATGTAAACAATGAAGTCAACAGATGCTTCACAAGATAAATTTGAAATTAAACTGTTGCCACAATTATGTTGTGGCATGCATATTTGGGTTGGGCTAACGAAGCCTGAGGCTGTAGTGTAAACTTCTTGTGGACAGCTGTGCATTTAAGGTAAATGTTTCCTTTAATTTATGTAAACTTTTGGGTTGAATTGTTTGTACTACTTTGTTAAATTTTTACAATCATAGATACAGCATGTAGAATTAACTTAAATATTATGAAAATTTCGGTTTAGAAGTTTTACTGAGGCTATAAATAGTTTTGCAAAGAATATTAGATAAATTTTGGAGAATTTTTTTCGACAAATTTTTCGACTCATTCAGCTTTAAAGTTAGTAGAAATTTTTTACTCAGTATGCTCTGTATGGTATAAAGTGAGCCTTAAATTTTTGCAAGCTCAAGAAGTGTGTAAGGAAGAATCGGTGTCCCACAAAGTTATCTGTCCATACGGCTAGGGTGACAAGAGTAGTTCGCCTATGTTCGACTGACCGTCGTTCTCTATAAAAGCCTAGATCTCAGAGATGATAACAGTTTATTTCAGTTTTTTGAACATCAAAAAAATCAAAAGGTGTAAAAGACATTCTAAACAAATCTGATACGTCGAATTTTATGAAAATCTGTTATTTACAATATATGCACAAAATGTAATCATTTTTTTATATTTTAAGACATCCTAATTAATTTAAGCACTCAAAAGTATTTAAATGCTCCTAAGAATTCTGTTCTGTGGCCGCAATTGGTTGACTAAATTCTAAAGCTCCTACAGAAAAAAACAGTTAAAAATGTTGTTTTTTTATTTCCAAGATACCCAAACCAATTTCGATTTATAAACGCACTTGATTTCCAATCGATGCATCGATTTTATCAATATTTTTTGAACGTTTATGGTATATCGCTTCCATCGGACAAATCTTTTACAAATTTGTACAAAGTTAACAATAATTTAATTGATTTTCAAAATATTGACCCAAATCGGTACCTAGAAGTTTTTAAGACTTTGCAAGCTTTGTGTCACAATCGGTTGACTATACAATTAACCTTAACTAGTATTACTATTTTAATTGTATCTGTCTGCAAACAACTTATAGTTCTATCCTATTTTTCTTAAAATTTTCGAATTATCATAAGATTTTCATCTTATTTTAATTGGCATATATATTAGAAATGTTTCTTTATCTCTTCGGGGGGTTTTTTTTAACATTCCTTACATTAAATATATCTTAAATTTATCAAGGATGTACTTGATAAAACAGACCACAAGTTCTTCATACTCAAATGCTTACCAAAACTTCAGTGGCGATAGAGCCATGTTCACTTATCCTTTAGGAACATCGCAAACGGGCACGAGAGTGATAAACAAGCAAACGCGTGTGTGGGGGCTGGAAGATTGACTTACCTAAGCGTGCTGAATACGTCTACAAAGAATTTTGCAAACTGTGCAGGTTCACCGTTCAGATCCCACATCTGACTTAGATGTCGGAGAGTATAAGACCTTTTTCTTCAGAAAATAAAATTTGCTAAAATATGTCATCTACTCTAACAGAAAATTTACAGAATAAAACTTCTTACAAAATACTTTTCATTTACATTTATTTAAAAATGAATATTTATTTGATTAAATAAGAATATTTTTTTAGAATCAAAAAAAAACAAAAGGTATAAGAGACAATAAATACTATAAATTTAATACTAAAATTTAAGGCACTTGTTCTTTGGCCGAATTAGTTACAAAATCTCGTTTAATAATAAATTTTTATTAAAAAAATTTTTTTTTATTTCAATAGGAAATTTTGGAAATTTTTTGAAGGTTTACAAATCTTTTCCAAACTTGGGAACAGAGAGTTCGCTGTATCTTTTCTAAGCATTTCTCCCGTTTTTTTTCGAATCAGTTCCAAATGAATGGCTTTTGTAGCTATTCCCAACAAGACGCAGCTACTTAGTCCACTGGACTCGAGCATTTCTTGAAATTTTTTTACGTTCTGCATTTGTCTCAAAGCTCAACAGAATTAAAATTGGGTCTACATTCTTAAAGACTCAAAGTTCATACCCATATCGAAATACAAGGGACAAATGTTTCGTATATTTAAAATGTTGTTAGAATTTTATATCAATATAGAGTGTTGGCTGCTTCCATTGCAGCATTTTTCTTATTTTTTAAATTATTGCAAATGTGGAGCCTTTCAACCTTATATATTTATAATTTTGTATTTCTAATACTTATTTGCTCTAATATCTGTCATTCCTAACGCTTGCATTCTACCTTCATTTAAATAAGCTTGTATTTTAATTATCTCTTATCTCTATAATGGATAATGACTGTGTAGCATTCATGTGCTGCTATCAGTATTCGATATCAAATTTGAATGCAATTTCCCGTTCCTCACAACAAAATGGCTTTCACTTGTTAAATTAATCATCCACAAACCAGCAGCTATATGGAAGCATATGCCAAGTATATAACCAATTATGCAAACTTTGAGATACTTTTATGAGTGCTAATGAAAATTCAACAAAAAACACTAAAAATCGCGCCATCTTATTAAGTGGAAGCGACTGTTAGTTCATTGCTAATTTATGGCTGTGTGAAATAGTGTTGGACAATGATAAACATAAGATGAACTAACGGAAGTGCAAAACTAAAAAAAGTCAAAAAAAAGAAAAGAAAATAGACAAAAAGAAAGCCAACAAACTTGCCTTATTTAATACAAATTTAGTACAGGACTAGCAAAATGAATTTTACTATGGAGCTGCAGGAACGCGTAGAACGGCTACTGTTGCCAAAGTCTAAGCTGGTGCAGGAGCCAGACGATGAGTTAACCTTTAGTAGCAACATCAGTATTCATCACCATCCAACCCTTAAAGAGTATTATAAAAGTAAGTAAGTCGGCATAAGCGTGAGAATTTCTGCTAATCTTAAGCATATTCTTTTTAGGTATGACGTCCTTTCTCTCACTGGCCATATTTGTAGCCACACTGCTGACCATACTCAACATTTCCATATATGTAACAACAGTGTCCAGACTACGTCGACATTTAAACAAACCACTACGAATGCCCTCCATATTAATGGTCACTTTGTATCCGGTGATTTCGCTGGCCGCGCTGGTAACCATTCTGGCGCCCTATTCCTGGTTTGTCTGTCACACAATCATGCATGCCATGTTCATGATAGGTGGTCCAATTTATCGCACTTTGCTCTTTCGTTATGTGGAATCGGAGCAAAATTATCTCAAGGAATCAGCTTCGGACACTGTGCAGCTTAATACGCCGCCCTGCTGCTGCCTTTGTGTATGTCTACCGCTGGTTGTGCCCACCAAGGCCAAGCTATGCATCTCACGCTATCTGGTCTGGCAGATGCCCTTTTGGCAGGGTAGCATTATGTTGATCATGAACTTACTTTATTATCGCGATCGCCAAATGTACGACGACGTCATGATTTTCTTTATACCCTTCATCATTTGTTCGGTGCTGTTGGGTATGTGGTCGCTACAAATTACCGTCCGAATGATAACCAAACTACGCGGGGATTATCAGCTGCGAAAGAAAATGTTTTGCCTGCAATTGATTATAGTGCTCTGCAAGGTTCAATACTTGGTGCTCTATAGTCAATTGAATGCCTGGCAATTGGGTGGTGAATATCCCATCAATCACACCATCTATAAGCAAAGTACGTCACATTCGAAGGTCTAATAAATTATGTTTTCTTCTTCTTTACTATAATATTGTTTTGTTGTTGTTTCTTGCAGCCATTATTAACATACTGATATTGGTCGAAATGGTTTTGGTCTCAATGATGGCACAGAGCGCCTATAGAACACCCATTCAAGTACAAATCGATGAGCTAAAAAAGGGCCAAGAAATGAGCCACATTTGAATTGGAGTGAACTGCTTTGGAGAGTGTAGATAATATAGCAAAATATTGTGATAATTTAATAAAGCAAATAACAAACTGAATACAAATGAAACGAAAGCTTTGGGGTGGTCAAATTTTATTTCAAATTTATGCATAGCAAATAGTTGACTATGGGCCAAGTCGAGCAATCGCATGGGCAATTCAACAGTGGACGCAAAAGGCAAAATTGGGATATTTAAATCCAAAAACACTAAAGCGGTAAGAAATTAAGTATAAAGCTTAGACAAGACATCCAAAATAAAGCTTAAAGGTAACACAATTTGAAATAGCGTTGTTGGAAAGCTAAATTATTTCTGAACTATCGGAATCTGGCCATCAATACTGAAATAGAAATTATGTATCCGAAAATCGGAATTTTTCCTTTTTGAAGTTACATACAGGTTGCAACAAATTTTTGTGATCTAAAATTTAGCACAATTTTTGTCCTTTAAATTACACGTTTAAGAGATCAATTACATTTGATGCGATGGCGATTCTCAACAAACATAACTCCAAAAGTTAAACACATTTCACCAGTTCCGACCAAGCATGCTTTTAAATGAACTTTAAAGCGAAGCTACGAAATTGTAATAAATTAAGCCACATTTTTTTTTTTAAATAGTTATTTTAAGGCTGTATTATAAAAGTTAACTTTCATGGTATTTCGAAACCAGTTAAACTCAAGAGCAACGGAACCAGTACTTTAAAAAATATTTTACGTTTCGTCAAAGATATTTGAAGTTTGGCGTACTTATTAATTTTCGTGGATCAGATTTCTATTGAAATATATCATCTTGTTTATAATCTACCATGCTGAAAGTTGGATGTGAATAACATGACATACAATTTTCAATTTGATCTCTAAGTTGATAATAGAGCAGCTTTCGAGCGACAAACAATTTACAAATTATGGAATATACTTATCGAAATTCATATGCAGCACAAACAATCACGGGATTTCAAGTTATTTTTTTAACATTTTGAGAGCTATGTTACAGCTCCTGTCACTTTAAAATCAGGTAAGACCTTAGTCGTGGAAATCTCAAACGGAAAACAGAAACGAGAAAACCTGGTGTACTTGTCGAATATGCGTCTTTGCTCGTTATGAGGCAACTCTCTTCAGCGCTTGGAGAAGTTTGGGCTAGTTGGGAAGCTCTAGATCAATAAATCTGGCTCATTGCAGATTATCGTATCAGCTTTTATCATTCATTGAAGCCATAATTATTTGCAGCTTCATATGTAGATACAATAAATTATCTTATATCTATTATCTGCCACACGCTTTGAATAATAATAATTTGAAATGATGAAAAATAAGACTTCAAATTATTCATAGTATTCAAATTATTAGTTCGTCACATGTAAGCCATCAATTATAAACAAATATATTTGGAGATGTCGTTGCCAGACATTATAAACAATAAAATTATTCACAAAATATTTATTTAAATTTATCGCTATGCATATTATACATATCATTTTTACACGAGATTTAGCAATAGAATTTAAGTTTTATATGTGAAAGAATATTGTTATTTATATGAATTTGTATTTTATTGATATTAAATCAAATTATAAACTAACTAAATACAATTGTATATTTTTAGCTTTTATTAACTTGAATGTAATAAATACACCAATGTCAGAATAATCTTAAAAATCAGTAACCTTTCACAAAGCAAATCTTTAATTCGTGGAAAAACGCTGCTCTATGCTATGCATATTATATGTATTTCATTTCCCAGAAAAATAACTCATACAACAAAGAATCAGCCCACAACAGTTCGTACAACTTTATTTAACTTTAACTGGCCCATGCAATATCATATCAAGTCATGTGAAAAACTTTTTCAACTTTTATGAAAATTGAGTTATAAACGTAACAGTTTGTGCTTTACCTTAATAAATTTTTCAATACTTTTTCAAACTTAAAGGCTTGAAAGGCAGCCTATGAATTCTTGAAATACTTGAGCAGCGACTTCTTGGCTACATAACAAACACAAATCATGTGTCCCCTGGGCTGGTCAGTCTATGGCCACACGTTGCTTTGGTCATGTGCCAGCTCTTAAATCTCTAGGACCTTAGGGACGCGTTTTACATTTTTTTACAAAATGGCAGCGTGTGCTTTGAAGGAGAGCGTCATAAAAATACTATAAATTTTTGTTAGATAGCTTTTCTGGATAACTCAATTGCCGACGCATGGGTATTTTGGTTCACCCTAGGAGCCGCAGCGGCAAGGACAACAAAATAACAACAACAACAGCAACAACAACAATAAGAATTGCGTTGAAATTTATGATTTATTTGAAAAGAAAGTACATTGTGCGCTGCCAAAATAAATCACACTAAAGACGTCGGCGTGTTGGCTGAGTGGAGAGACGAGCAGTCGGAAAAGCACAGAGCGGGCGAGATGAGTGGAAAATCAAATAAATAAATCTTCGATGCATTACCCGACTATGCAATACACTGTTACACACTGTTTAAGATCAACTAATTATGGTTCAGTTTTGTGCCTACATAGATAGCGATGTTGCTTATGAGTTCACTTAATTTGGTTTCGCATATTGAAAAAGAATTTGTAATATTACATTAAATTTCAGAAGTTTTTCTACCAAGCCTTCTCAGATTTTTAATGAGTCCTATCAATTACTACGCCTTTACTTAGAAGTAAGCCTTTGCTTTAGTTTAAATCAGTTATACCTAGGTGCGCAATTGAACTAAAATGGCTGGTTATATACACTATATAAATCCCTAATACCCTTGACGGCATGGCTGCAGGGTATGTTAAGGCAGAGAACGGCCAACCAAGCATCACATTTGGTAGGACGATGTGGTTGGTGGTATTTGAGGCAGCTACTGCCAGCGTGTTACAGCACCGCTCTCTCCCACTCGACTGCTCCTATCTATCTTATCGTTCTTTTATGATGTACACACAACGGACCATAGCAGCATGAAGAGACTCGCAGAGAAATATCGTGGAGACAGGAGTAATATTTGCCTTGCCGATGCTGTTGGTTTTTATGAAGACGCTTGTTTACTTGATTTTCTTGTTGTTTCTGTATAGCCTCGCAAGCGTTTAAGCTGTCCGACGGACTGAACTTCCAGCCAGTATGCTTTCTCAGAGCTGCTGATTGCCTTGCGGTGTTTATGTGGTATTTGTATTCGATTTCATTTGATGAACGAAAAAAATAAGGCCAAAAATGATTTTTATTTTTGTAACAGAGAAGGTCTAATGGTGACACCTTGAGAAATAATTTTTATTTCTCAATATTATTTTTATTTTTATTTTAAACTCGAAATTCATATGCTTATTACGATATTATATGGAATCATAATCGCGCCATCACGTGCGGATTTTAAAATAGTTTTTACAAAAACATTTTTAGCAATATTTATATCATATATGAGAGTAGCTACATAGCCGGTTAATTCTACAAATATACCTCAATCAAAATGTCGTATGGAACTGATTATGATGCGGATTATGATCCCTAATTGCTTTTTTTTAATAATAATAATGTGACAGCCAGGACTATGAGTTATATATACTAACAGTACCACGATTGTTTGAAATGCACGATAAAAAGTACATTCTGACGGACGTTTATTCGGTTCATATTCGGTTCGATTTTGTTAATAAAAGCCGAATTCGACGTGAAATCTTTAAGACTAGAATTTTTATTTCTTTAATTTAAAAGAAATTTTTTGGATGAATTCTTGGCTTGAACCATACTATATTTTCTTTTAAAATGACTCAAATTTTAAAGTAGGCAAAACTTACAAAGTTTTAAAAATAACTAATTTTCTTAATTTTCTTATTTTATATAACACAGCAAGTGTTTATTGCTTAATAAGTTATTACTTTTACACTTTTAGATATAGAATTGATTTACCAATTTCTATCAAAACTTAAGCCGATAATTGTTACATGGGTAATTCAATACGTTCAGCTCACGAGCAAAATCGAGAGAGAAAATCAGTTTCAGTTCAGTATTTTTGCAAGCAAACAATACTATTTTCTCTCCACATAACACTACCTAAAAATGTGTATAAGTTTGTTTTGAACAAATAGTTATTTTTACAGGAAACGTACACAAGCACGCAGCCATATGCAAAAGTTTTTAAGCAAAAACGTCGCACAAAAACTCAACTGAAATGAACCCATATAATTGGTCTGTTCTGGAAGAAATAATTTTAAGTGACAACTCAACATTTTTTTCTCGTAAAGTTGAAGTAAAATGTTCTTTCTGACCCGTTCAAAGAGTTAACCTATTTGTGCAATGCTTTAAGTTTGTAAATCACAAATCGAGAACCGGTCGTTAGCGATTTATTTATTTTATTTAAAATTAAGATATAAGGGCTTAGTATGACAACAAAAATTAGGAATATTGATTTATTTACTGTAAATGAAATGTGCCTTCATAATAATACATAAATATATACAAAAAATATACTAAAAATTATATAAACTACAATTTATTATATATAATTAATCGCAATTGTTAAAAGAACTCAATCAACTTTGCAAACGTATTAAAATACTGCGAATTTCTGTTAATTGCAATTGGTTTTTGGTATAAACTCAATGGCTGGTAATTGGTTTGGGTTTGCTGCCTTTGCTGGTCCAAATGGCAGGATGAGTTAAGTAAATCAGATTAAGTACCCGCTGCTCATTTTGATGAGTTCTGAGAGAGTAGGTGACGAAAACAAAGCTCACGATGAATACGACAAAAATAAAATAAAAACAGCAATAACGTCTCTGAAAAAAAAGGCAACTCTCTCAGTCAGACGAAGCTTGCAGCTAGCGAAGTTTCCGTGTGGCTTTCTGATTTCAAATTGGATTTTTGCAACGGATATATAAATGGATTCCATATATGTGTGCCTGTGAGTGTGTCGTTGTGTGTATACGCTTTCCTGTCCTACGCATATGTGTTGAATTCTCAACTGTTTGTGTATATTTTTTATTTAATTAAAAACGCCAAAGCGTTGAATGTTAGCCTGCAGCTTTTTTTCTCTGCTTGCCGCCAAAATATTTACAACCATTTTTTTCCTGTAAATTGTTTTAGTCCAAGATAAAAGAAGTAAAAGATACATCCATTGTCACATACATGACATAATATGAAAAACGACAAATTGGCTGCATCAACAAATCTTTTTCTTCTTTCTAATCTGCGATCCTATGCAGGATGTAAGCGATTACACAACATTTATTATTAAAAAAATGTTTTTTTGTAAATTATTAATATATGTTTGCAACCAAGTGGTAGTACTCCTCCTACGCTGCTTTTCTGAGTTTGATGGTTTTAAGAAGTTCCTTGCTTTTATTGACTCTTCTTAGGACTTCCTCACTTGTGATGTGGTCGACCCAAGAGATTTTAAGCAGTCGTCTGTGTATCCACAACTCAAAACTTTCTACATTGTTCATCTGAGCTATTTTCAAGGTCCAAGTTTCTACTCCATATTTCTATTTGCAAAAAAATATATAAGTTAGGTTTCATTTTTAGAAACCCGCCTAAAACTATGCCACACTATTTTGAAACTTGTTCTCTTTTGCCGGCATTTACTATTCGCTATTACGCATAAAATCTAAAGTATAAACAATTTACTGCATATTTGATATATGCGTGTATGCATTATACATTTTCAAAATAAATGGTAATTGTAAGCTATAAAAATAGCTTGCGATATATATTATTATTTAAATGTAAATAGATACTAAAATACGATTTAATAAATTAAACCACTCCATTTGAAAATAAGAGTATCACAAAAACGACTTTATTTAACGTTGAACTGTCTAATGAACCTACTCAATTGGCCGGATTGATACTACGATAGATCGTACATTTCGGATCTCTCTAAACTTATTTAATGTGATTTGAGATATTGCTATCTTACTTATCAGGGTCATCGAATATGCAAACATATAGCACAATGAGTGTGGAACAATGCGCCACACTGACGCATCGAAGAATATATAAGTAAGTGTAATAGGCATATTCTACGGTTTCAAAAACGAATTGACTCTTCTGTTTGGTTAATTACCTCACGGGTCGAGATCTATGTTAAGCCTCTATGGATCTAAGGGTCACACTATGCAAATGCTTAGACGCAACTCCAAGCCAAGCTCAGAGGCAATACCCGCAGTTCGTTACTCAACCAGCACTATTACCATACTCCCAATAGGGCCGCACCTATGACCACCATAGAGATTCTGCGTAAAAAATGTAGCCAATATATATTATTTACCAGTTTTTAAGAGAAAACTCTGTCGGCTGTCTGACCATCCGTGGTATCAGATTAAGTACTGGGAAAGTGTCGATCCATACACTGCCTATTTATACTTTAAATAGTTGAGGCAAGGTATTCCCCGTACATAATTAAAAATTAAATAGGACACACCACCTTTAGTTATTATACCCTTTGTGAGAAAATTCAATAAATACATTATTTTAGGCCAAAATATTAGCAAGTCAATGAAAAATGAACACAGCAGATTCCAATTTTGTCCATCTTATTAATCGCGTTTTAAGGCAACACTGATAATACTCTTACCAACTGCAATGAAGACTCACCAGTCCAAAAAAAGCCGTAGTTGTATATTGATGGTATATTTATAAAGACGCAGCCATTCGGTGACGTCATCGTCCACCGATCGTATCATAATACGATTTGAATAAAAGAAGTGGTTGTAGAAGAAGTGGTAAATAAATTAGATTAAAAGATGAGTGAAACATTTATAATAAGTGTTTAATTATTTAAAAACAAAGAAAATACTAGTTTTTAACGTTTTCTTAAAAAAAAAATAAAAAACAATATGAATTAAAATGGACTTATTAACAACATATATCTTATGAATCAAGACTATTTTACAAAGTACCAAAATATTGTATCTCCAAAGCTTAACACATTTTGACATTGTTGGTTGTCACTTAATGTCCACTTAATGTTCGTCTCTCTTGCGTTACTGACGCATATCCAAGCAGAATGTACCAGCTACGAGAATAAAAACAAAAGGACTGAAAAAACGTTATCGGATTCTACTATCTTACTCTACTTGACTTTAAGTTGTGACTCCTGCATTTTTTTTTACAAATTTCCTCTTATTTTCTAACTTAAAGTTGTGAATATTTCATGCTGCCTAGATAAGTTACTCGGCACATCATAAATTTCATGGCTGTTAGCTTGCACGCAAACAGGCCAAAATGAAACTGAAAGTAAAACACTTAGCCAAATGAAATAATGCGTATACGACATGTTGAGCCCATGCGCCTTAGAGCTACAAGCTACGGCTACTTAATTTACTTAATAGAAATTATAACACAATATTTGTCATTCACAGTCAATTGGGCAGATTCCATTTTTGCGGTTTGTCACTTTGCCAGCTCATTTCAGTTGGCTCTTTAGCTGCCAACATTTTTGCTTCTGGAAGAGATTGGCCAACTTAAGGAATTTTATGATTATTGGCAACGCCATTTTGTTTTTGCTACCATTCTTTGGTTGACTTGTTAGCTGCCGTTTATACACTTACATGCCGATATTGTTACATACTTGGCCATTATTTATGCGACTGTCATTGTTTGCTGCCATTGTTTTTTGTGTTGCTTTTATTTTTTGTGTTGCTTTGAGTAAATAAGTTTTATGACTTTGTTTGCTCGTAAAATTGTGAACCTTGTAGCTTTAGTTGATTGATTGGCTTGCTTATTAGTCTTTTAGGTAAACAGTCGTCGAAGACGTCTTTAATATTCTCACTAAGTTGATTTCATCTGGAAATAGCCATTTTTATACTTTTTATAGCTTTTTAATTTTTGAAATATTATTTTTTACGATTTTTATTTTGAATCCGAGGCGGACATTATTTTCGTCATGGTCTGTGTAAAATAAAATAAAAATTAAAATATTGTATATCAGTAATTTTTTAGAATAGATACAATGCTCTTGCATATATATTTGTTAAGTTAAGTTAATATTAGCGAATTCGGTAAGCGAAATTTTTAAAGATGGCCTTGTAAAGTGCCAAATACGATTAACATCGATTAACTGCAATATATAGTAATATTCGTCCCCATGGGAACAATCGATTAATAAAATATTTTTGTGCTAAATTTCTATTTTTATTTTGAAGTTCTGTATGGCAATGTGTTTATGCAGGGTATCGAAATATGTCATAACGGCACATCTTTAGCACATCTTTTTTATAGAAAATTAAGAGATTTTTTTAAGAATTTTTTTGCACATAAATCTAAAGATGGTTAGCAGCAGTAGTTATTAATGGTAGGGAATAGAAGTAGCAGTTAAAATCATTAGAGTAAATCAGCTATCTTAGGTATATTTGATGGCATATAGTAAATAATCTTAAGTTCGTAGTAAAGATAAAAAAACAATCAAAGATATTATTACTTTCTTTCTCTCTGATGCTCAAAAATGGTTTGCTTTTTTTCATGTAACAAATTTGTTTATAAATTTTCTATGAAACTCTACACTTAAAAAATCTTTTACTTTGTTTTATAAAGTTTTAAAGAGTTTCAATCTATACAAGCGTCTTAAGTGAAAAAGTATGCATTGTTGCTAAAATACTTGTCCACAGCAGAAGCAATACAGAGCTAGCTTATAAATAAAATTGAATTTTAGAGCATTTATGTATAAAATAAGCTTTAAGTTTTACAAAACTTTTAGTTTCTTATGGAAATAAGTTTAGATAAACCATTTACCATAAAAAAATGTTTAAATAATGAGAGAGCTTCTGTGGCTTAGCATCACACATGCCATTTAATGTTGTGGAAATGCATTGGGGAATTGCTAAATGGTGTTGCTATATAAATATGATATTGCTGATGTTAAGGCAGTATCGGAACGGTGTTTATTAGCTGAACTGCTAAGGTTATTCCCAAGACATTTGTCAGCTGAGTGATTTTGTTGACCTTTTTTGCATGCGGCTGGGCAGAGTAAAAGTCATTGGACGGCATGGGAAAACTTGCTCACTTACTCGTTTATGAAATTAGGCAAACAAGCTTTGTATAATTTAATTAAAAAGTTTTTAACTTTTTTTTTGCTTTTTGCGTAGCTTGTGTTTTTATTTTTAAGGCGTTTTGTCATTGGCCACACTTGAGCCTGTTTGAATTAATTAATAATGCGCCCAAAAAATGTAACCAAGCATAAGAAAATATTTGCGCGTGTTCTGGCATAATGAAATGCGCTTTCCACAAAAAATGTAAAAACCCTTATAACTGTATGTATATATATATGTATATGTATGTATGAATGTGAAAATATTCCAAGCAACGGCATTTTCAATCTTCACCTTCTTGGCCTGATTTTTTCCATCTGCTTAGTGTGTTTACCTTTAAAGCCACAGCTTTTGCCAACAGCATGTCAGTCAAGTCAACCAAGTCAGCCCAATCAACCCGGTTCTGGCCCGTTTTGAGAATGGCCTTATGCTGAGAACTCCGTTTGACAATGGCAAACAAGTAAAGCGCTGCTAAATCCGCTTAAAGAGCATTTGTATGTAACGGCAAAAGGCAACAGCAATGGGATTGCGCAGGATGCGGGACTTGAAACATCGGTGCTAGATCGGGACTCGGGGTAGCATAACAAAACAGACTACAAAGCGGTGAAGAAATGTGTTGCAACACATTGCGCTGCTAACATTTTTTCTTATATATTATATTGGATAAGGGCTACATTAACTTGTTTATATGGAAGGGAAATTATTTTTTAACTGCAATTTGGTTATATTTTGATCAAATGAATATCTTAAGAATTGCATAACTCTATTGATGTTGTAAGGGTTCACCTATATTAAGATGATACGTATTGAGATACGAATTTTTTTGGACTTCGAAACGAAAAGATGGTGGTGTAATGATAAAACCTACAAAAGCAATAATCTTCCAATTACAGCGCCATATAGCGTTCGAGACACTAACCTTCCATTTTTAATGTTTTTTAGACAACACTTAAAAAAAAATTCCGCTGCCCAATTTAGATCTTAGGTATCATCACCAGATCGTTTAGAGTCTATATTACCTGTTCTATTATAGTGATGTTACATTATTTTTGTTTTTTTCTCTATCTCTCGATTAAATAATAACACAATAATTCATAATCAATACATTTAATTTCATTTTCAGTTTTATGCAAATGTTGGGCAGAATACGAAGGACAAAAGAATTGAATATAGTATATATAATAAATGGCTATATATATTTAAGGTAATGTTTTGTTAACTTGGAAATGAGATATTTCGAAAAATATTAACTAACAAACATCTAAAAATAAGATGTGGGCAAAATTCAAAGAGACTTTCCTCTCATTCTGAAAAATATTCATTATTATCACTCCACACTGGTAGATTTGACGGAAAATGGCCCTTTTCCAAACAAGGTAGAAATTGAAAATATCTGAAACATTCCTAAAAAAAAAAATAGTAAAGAATATTTTGAGTTGATTATAAATTTAACAAAGCCTTATTAATTATTTATTACAAAATAAGTAGAAAGTTAAAAGTTAAAGTTAATAATATTATTTAGCAGAAATTTAATATTAAATCAGTTGCTACTTTGTAGAACATGGAAATCTATCTTAAACACTATTTGAAGAGAATATGGACCTTCAATTGCTGGCAATTTTTCTCAAATATGTAGGGAGTTTCTTGAGCAAATAGCAGCGTTCGAAATCATATCGTCATCGACTGGAAACTTTAAAAATTTTTTGAAGATAGTTTTCGAAATAGCCCGTATTCACTACTAATCATTTGAGTTAATATACATGGTTTCGAGGGTATGGCTAAGTCGATACATCGTTACTAAAGCTCTTTTAAATCTTTTTATTTTTTAGTACCTCTTCATGCTTCCATTAAAGGTTTTGCATAAGTGAGAAGCTGCTAAGAGATGGGTTACTGAAGAGGATTTGGACACGTCACGACTGAGCTTGAAGCCTTGACTTATGCAACCAAGAGACGCATTCGGCTAAAAGAAAATGAGCAACATAAAAACAAGCTTGTCAAGTGGTTCAATCAAAGTATGCTAAACCTTTAGTTAAACATGCACCATAAAGAGGGTATAAAAACATTTTACTTAAAAACTTTTGCTTGGAGTATTGGCAATTACTTATACCATTAGCATAATTGCCGAGACCAGGATCGACGCCACGTTTGACCACAAATCAGTCAGACAGACCAATAAACAATCAGTCAAAGGAAGGTACACTCACACACCCACACTTTGGCAAACACATCGTACATCTATGTCAAGTGAGAGACAAAATAAATATGGAGCCAAACCAAACTAGCCAAGGTGAAAAGGTTGGCAAAATGGCGGTTCTATGTTGCATGTAGATGTTGAAGGTGTGTGTGTGTGCGTGTGTTTGTACGTGTGTCTGTGTACAGTGGCGCACAGCTGATCAAAGCTAATCAATTTAATTCCACAAAAGCAATTTATTACGAAATCGAACGTTTGAGCAACAGTATGACAACAGCAAAGCTGAAAGAGTCCAAGCAAAATGCAAAAAAGAAGAGTGAACCACTTGGAGAGTTCAGGAAAACGAACGCAATGAAAATGTCCCTGACATACGCTATGTACAGTCAATGAAAGGACATGGATTAAGATAACATAGCTTTGTGGCTTTCAGATATATTGAGGCAGTTTAGTTAAGACTTGATTGGCCAATATTTGTCTAATTCAACAAGTTGCTTAAGTATTTAAGAATATTGCGCATACGCATTTATATAATCAAGTGAATTTTTTGGCACTACTCACAAGGTACAGAGCATTACAAGCTTCCTATGGTTTGTTAAGAGTTTCAGGCCTGTGCGTTTTATAAAATGTACCTGCATTTTGTATACATACGTAAATTTTATGTGTGAATAATATAACGTATACGATATGTGGTGCCAAATTTATAACGATAAGAGCTTGCGTTGCGGATATAGAATAAAAATATAAAAAAGCGTAAGCTTACACTAGACTAATTATATCTAAGAAATTCAATGGTTTTCAAAATTAAAGTCCCTTAGGTCGACTCGGATCAATTTTTTTAAGTAAATGTCTAACGCAATCTTTTTGCTTTGATAGAAATTAATGCGCAATTGCTGTCAGTACGCTTCCAGTATTGAAATCATTTTGTACCCCAGATTGGCTGTCTCAATGTGTTCAAATAAATTGGGAAAATGTTTAAAAACATTCCATTTATTCAATTCCAAAGTGAATTTTTAATCCTTTTACGCTGTTCATTGCTATTTAAATCAAAGTCTGTCTTTTTAAGTGCGTAAATATATTTGGCACCACACAATTTAAATTCTTGTGGCATGCATAAATGAAGATATATATTTTTTTGTCCAGCAACATTCCCAATGATGTGCCATAAGCGCACACAGTTAAGACCATCCCACCCAAGCAAATCCGACCACAGACAGCTCAACAGACAGTCATGGAAACGGAGCACAAAGGGCAACAGTTTGTTGCTCTACGAGCTGCTGTGTTCTTTGTGCCATCGTGTGGTAGCATTGAATTTCATATGACCACAAAAGTGGACGACTGGGCTACATTTGCCATTTGGCCACTTTAAGTTCCGTTGCGACAATTGCCACTTCAATGTGCTACAAGGACGCAAGAATTCTTTCCATTTTTTTTTTTTTTTGGCACATTTGGGCAACCGAACGCCATTAAAACCTTCACATAGTAGAGTACGCATACGCTTTTCAAGCAAAATGCGTTTGTGTGGGCATGGGATCAGCATCATTAGGACTAGTTTCCCCAGGCAGTGCTTCAGAATGATGACAACTGTCAGTCAGTCGAAGCGGTTGAATTAAGGTTTAGCTTTTTTTCAGTTCGACGCCGTACAGTTGAGCTGAACTTGTTGCAGTTTCGTTGAGTTGCGTTTAGTTTAGTTTCATTCGCTTGCTTGCCACAAAATCATTATCCACACTTAAAGCAGCTGTGCCACATGCTGACAGCAAAAGTAACTGCGCTTGACATGCTGTTGGGATTGAACTAGCGAACCCTGATCTAGGAGTTGGGGTTAGTGCCACTTGAGAAAAAAGGGAACATTGACGTGTGCTGGTTTGTTGTCATGTGGTTGTGCGCTTGTGTGTGTGTGGGTCTGGGTGACTGACTGTCAAGTGCCGTCAGAAGGATGTTGGTCTGGTGTGTGCGTGGTGTTTGTCCTCGTGTGTGTGACTGCCGGGGAAGTCAAACAGAAATCCATTTAATTTTCAAATAGTAGTAAAATGTTTGCACAACACGCATACACATAATCGTATGTACAACTAAAGTGCGGTCAGACGGATCGTTCGATAGTAAATCGCTTTAAAATTATTTTCTGAATTGTTGTGTCTGAGTTTTTGTTTGTTGCAGTTTTTGTGCATTGATTGATTGACAAGACTTAAAGTTGTGCCGAATATAATTCAATTTTCTCGCGTACAACTGTAATCATCGAATTTTTTACGTTGGTATGATCTGCTAACAGAATTCTTCTTCAGCTTGATATATTTGATAACGCCTTGGTACCAGGAGGAATGGTTCTTGTGAAGAATAGTAATTTTTCTCTTAGCAATTTGAATTCTAGTGAAACGTCAACCAGCGATCAATTTTTTTTTGATTCTATTTTAGTAGTTGTGCCGACAAGTTATATTGCTTGGATTGCGGAAAATATTACCATTTCAATGCCGTAGATAGTGCACAGGTATTTAACTTTTGCTTATGTTATTGGATCAAACCAAGTAACTTATGGCAATTAAGTTGTTGCCATTAATAGTAGAAAGTCTATACAATTGGTAACTGGGTCTGCAGACCACCGCCGATTTAAAGTGCATAATAAAATATATGCATGCAAAAGTGCCACTTTTGCCAAATAAAAAATTTAAAATTCTACAAAAAAATATTATATTGTTTAACTATAATGTAAATAGAAATTCGAAAACTTGTAAAACTGTCTACAGAAAGATATTGTCTAATTAAAAACGTCGTCTGAACGTAGCTTAGGGAAGGCTTACCGCCCATTGTCAAACAATCCCAATCCCCTTCAGTTTTCGTACATGCTGCGCTAATGTAAAATTCAACACGATGCCTTTATTTATGCCTTAGTGCGTTGCATTCGGTTTTGCCGCCATTTTAGCCGGGTCATTGGACATTATTGCCATGTTGTGAGTTGCGATGTCGATGGAGGCTTATGTAGTACCAATAGGGTAGGCAGGCTGTAGTTTACCTACATTGATTATGTAAGCACACCTGGGATTTCATTTATTTGTTCAGCTATTGGCCATGTTGGCTGGGAAAGAAGAAGCTGAAACACTTTGTGGTAATAACTATAACAACAATGTACCATAATTATGCGCCCTAACACGCAGTTAATTCAAATGTCAAACATAACTTGTATATACACATACACGGGTACAACGCCCACAAACCCACACACCCAGATGTAATTACACAAAGACACAATTGCATTTCATGGATGGTAATTTTCCGGCATACTTCTGGCACATATCTGTAACGCATTTGAAACGTAAATGAGCTGCCAAACTGTACTGAAAGTGTTGTTGGGTCTTTATATGTTTATGAGGCTGTTTTGCATAATTGACTGTAAATTGAAGCCAAAGAGAGGCAAAAACCGCAACCACAGAAACAGACGTAGCCACATTATAGCTGTGGTTATATAATTGGCATACATCAACATTGCGTATGAGTAATATTTTGCGTATTTTAAAGTTAAAGCCAACACGCACTTATTGCAACAAGAAAGAGATAGTTTGAAAGAGAAGAAGGGCACACGTTAAGCCCTTACATTAATGCTTTATTTTAGGACAGTAAATAAAATTTAATTTACAATATATACTTGAGAGCAACGAAGTTTAAATGCTCTGCAGAAGAACACTGATTTCACATTTACAAAGAATATATAATTTATCATCAGCAATTGTGTGTTCACATGCTTTATGGTATCTCCCAAGTCTAGTATGTCAATTTATTTGACAAAAAAATTATAATAATTATAATAAAACATAATATTTAATCTACCAGATTAAGATTAAACAGGTAGCTGCAGATAGGTTGGTATAGGGCAGTGGCTCATCTTAGAATTTTCTTAACTAAAAGTTAATATTGTATATTTTATTAGTTATATCTTTACATAATATTATTTTCATTATCGCAACACAAGATAAAAGAGGAATCAAAAAGTAAAATATTACAGAAAAAAGTGAAATGGAAAATTTGGCTCAACAAATTTGGCTAAACTAATGCCAGCATTTAATTTAATATAAAAGCCAAATGATAGAGATACGCAGGTTTGTTGGTAGTACATCATTTCGAATAGCCGCATCAGAGGTCGACGGTCTGACCTTCAAATAACAGAAATGCACAATACATTTGCCTTACTAAAGTTCAATAATTTGTTAGCTCGGTGTGAGTGAACGAGTTTGTTGTGTTTTGTTTTTATAATCCAAAAAAAAAGCCATTTATCGGGAATGGTGCTGGCTGCAAGTGCTTCAAATGAAATTTTACCTATCTAAGCTCAAAATATGTTCAAAAATATCCATTACAAATGTCAATTTAATGATATCAAAGAATTTTGAAATAATCGGACTCATAGCACAGAAAGTGTGTAAAAAAGTGTTACCTATCCCACAGGCGTCTCCGGTTATGAAGCCGCGCACGTGGAGTTTAATTTTTTACGCCTTGCTTTTTGATAACAAGCGTAAACACATGACAAATGGTACCGTCAAACGCAAAATGACGCCCACTTTTGGGCTTCCGAGAAAAGGTCAAAGGAGGTTATAACGCAGCTGGGATGTGTCTGCGTGTGGGTTGCCCTTTGGTGAGCTTTGCGACGGTTTGCTTTACTGCCGGTCGTCTCGGTGTCAATGGCAGTGCTGTCTCTGCCTGCCTGCCAGCCTGCCTGCTTTGGGACGGCATGAGTTAGTCGGGCAGTTCTGGGAGATGTTTCTGGTTCTGATGGGCTACACGCACATTCTACGTGTTGGGCTGATTGCACATAAATTTTAGAACTTCGGTTTGAGGTTTTCTCTTTGGTTTGGTTGGCGTTAATAGAACGCATTTTGTTTACAACTTTTCATTTCGAGATTTGCTTTTGGATTTTATTTACTTTTATGCTGCGGATGCAGAGTTTTGGTTGAAAGAAGCGTTTTCATCGTCATCAGTCCTGTTGACTTGCTTATTTATTTGTTTATTTATTTGTAGTTGTTAGCATTTATTTGTTAAGTTGTTTGGTTATTTATTTTAAATTTGCAAGTGGCTAGGTTTTGTTTGACAGGCACACAAAACAAACCAACCGCAAAATGGACTCTACTGGGACTAAGATTTAACAGCATGGCGAATGATAGAGCCATTTGGAAGACTAGAAGATGCTGTACAATTTGTTCCATTGTAGGTGCAGAATTTTAATCGAAGTTGAGTGTTTTATAAGTTTCTCAACCCAAATGCACCTATAGTTTATTTTCTTCAATGTCGTTTTAATTTGTCTCTACTAATGGCTAGTTTTCAGCAGTTGGTCAACACTTACAGTCATTAAACGTTTGCTTATATAGAGTCTTTAAATGATAAAATATTTATAAATAAAGTCAAACACAATAATAAAATCGTTGACTAAGACAATGAAAAGAAAATAATATAGAATAGCCAGCATATTTATGAACTAACTGCTTTTCGTAATTTTATTCTACAAAGATTCTACCATGTCTATGGTTGATTGATTAAGGAAGACTGGTTCATGTTATTGTTTCAATCAAAAGTATTTTCAATATTTTGCAAAATATTTATTACTTCAAAAAATCAAATTAAAGTATTTTGCATTCTTAATAAGATAAATAATATTAAGACTTTACTCCAAAAATGTACCGCCTTTAAGAACCCTGTCAATACTTTTACTTAACATTCACATTTGCACAGCTTATAGCAGTTAGGCTCAGCTCGAAACGTAGACTACATTTGGCAATCAAGACTCCTAAGGTATGGCATAAATTATTAATTTTAGCAAATACTACAAATCAGCCCACACAAAGGCAGCTCAAATTAGTTTACATAATGGCATTCATGGCTGCCGGTGCCATTGTTACACCCAGGATTATATTGAATGTGTCAACAGGAGGAGATGCCATAAAATGCTCTATTGACAACTTTGAGGTAGCTAAAATTGTGTGACAATAATGTAAAGTCAACACACATGTGATTTATGTGTATTGCTTTAATTACGTGCCAACAAGGCCTAATGTGTCGCATATATCAAGAGCACACTGTACTTGTTTGACGTCACTGGCCGCTGTGAAATTAATTTATGCCAAACGCCTTGCAAAATAATTGCACTAAATTGATATGAGGCATATACACACACACATACACATGCTCGATAATGCACACATAGGCTCAGCCACAAGGCTACACAAAATGTCAAACAACGAGGGCTGTCATTAATATTTCGAAGTTGAAAACATTTGATATTAATTTACTGCCAAACTATAGTATCCTGGAAGTAGAATCTTTTTTTCCCGAGGTAGCTAAAAAGTCACAAGTTAAGCAATAAATACTTGTATAACTGCCCTCGTATAAGCAGCAGCTAAGAAACTTGGCAAATCTTCGTCCTAAGGTTGTTTATATATTCCACTTGTTTGGCTTCCGTGCTAAGCAGCACTAGAGCGTTCAAAAAGGTCTTTGATAGGGGGCACATCATATCATCAATATTGAAATACAGAGCTTTTAGGTTAGGTCAGAGCTATTAGGCTGCTGAGCACATACAAAGTACATAAGGAAGCGAATTGCAAGCGTTTCCTGCTAAAAGTGGGCTAGGTGGTACATTTGCACAAAATGTGGCTTGTGTTCAATTACGGTTGCAACTGCACTGTCAGAAACGTATCCGAGTATCTATGTATATCAGCAGGTAGATACATATAATGAAACACATATGCATACATATACCACATTACATACAGACAATCGCTCATCCATGTCTATTAAGCAGAAAGCAGTGGCAGCAGCGTCCAAAGTTAGATAACTAATGAGTTCTGGCGCAGAATATGGCGTCTTTTGCCCAACTTAATACTCTCAAAAGTCTATAAAGCTGGTTTTGGTGGTTAAAAGTTTTCATCTTTTTAATACTCTTTAAGAAGTAGCGAATGATTCCATATTGAATAAAATAGTTTCATAATTGCGCAACGAAAATTACAGTCAGGCTTCATTTATGAACAAATCCTTATAAAAACATACGTGTAGTGCACTTTAACTATATACTCTACCCTTGATTCAAAATATCGTAGAAAGAATAGGTATAAATACATATATGAAATAGAGAAGGTGAGTGGAGTGTACAAAGTGCCATAGCAGCGCAGGCAGCACACGCACACACGCCAATTTATCACGAACATTTGCTTGATTGTTGCTCTCGTGCTCATTTGCGCTCATGATGGATGCGCTCATACAAAAAAAAAAAGGTTGCTCTTATGAGGCTTGTCCAAGACCAAAGTAACAATTCCTGCATTCTTGTGCATAGGAAAAAAGTGCAAAATAGTTAGTGTATTCATGGTTACTATTGATTATGATATATACTTCAAATTGTTTTTCCTAAGTAAAAAGTATTAATTTAAAGAGTATAGCAATAACGGCATAGCTGCGCTTAGCTTTCCGATTACATTTGTTGATGCACTTGAACTCACATCACTCACATGCCGCCAAAAGTGCACCCCTGGGATTTATGGTGCACAACTCTTAACCATCCCTCAAGGCCTTGGCGTGCAACTAAAGTTTTCGCTGCTGCATTGGAAACCCGCCTTCAATGGTAAAATTGTGGCTGACAGAAGCGCTAAAAGAAAAAAAATGTATGTACATATATTACATAAACTTAAGACGACATTGAAGTTGTCTGAAAGACTGGTACAGTTGGCACAGTGTCTGACATTGTACCATGGTTACCTTAAAGTTAACTGCTACGCGGCGAGTAACTTAGTCATTGGACGACAAGTAAAAAGTTTTTACTTTTTATCTGAACTTAAAAGCAGAAGGCCAATCAAAAGAAAATATAAATGCACACAATTAGCAATACAATGGAAAATCGAAAATAAGCCTTAACGTATGCTGCATTTCCGGCTTCTGTGTGCTTTATTTTCAGTACATATCAATAAGTACATTTTTATACAGGGTCTTTCAATGTGTGTGTTAAAAGCAACATTTAAAAATATTATTGTTGCAATAATGCTCACATCACAAACAGACTGATTCTTAAGACTCCTTCAGCATCGATCGTGCCTTAATGAGGTTTTTAAGCAACTAACAAGCGGCTGCATTATAAATCGATTCTTCTTACTACTGGCGCCATCTAGTAAAATTGTGATAATATTTTTCTACCCTGCCCAGTTTAGCGGCTGAAGATTATAAATCGTTTGTTTTTCACTGACCTTATATGTATATAAAACTGCATTCAATCAAAACTCCAATTGTATAGTTGAAAGATTTTGGTACAAAAATTCCGTTTATCGAAAATATGTACCAAACTGAATTGTTTCTGTTTTGTTATTATAAAAAATTGCGCGACGATCTTAGTTGAATCTTGGCCTAACATTGAAATCTACTCCATTCTTCATGATGTAAAGCTAGCGTTCTCCAGTTTATTCTTCTTAAACGCTCTGTAGTTTGCTTCACATTGTCTATCCAACGAGCAATTGGGCGACATCTGCTTTGTCTTCGTTCGGGTGTGTTTTGGCATACTTTTCAAATTTTTGGACCTGACCAGCCCACTGCAGTTGCTTAAGCTTGATCCTTTACTGATTTACTAAGTTCATTCTAGCATTCGCTGTTACATCAAAGGCGATAGTAGCCATCGTTTTCTTGCACGGGATCAAGTATATGGCGAAGTAATTTTTTTTTATTTAAATGGTCCAGATTTTTGTTCCGTACATTAATATCGCTGATATAAGCGTTTTGTACAACCGCATTTTGGATTTTTTGTAAGTTTATTTATTCGTGTGTCTATTTCTTCGCTACAGGTTATTTTTGTTTAATCTGTTGTTATTTATTATTAACGAAATTAGTTTTAGCAATGAGGTCTCCTTGACTAAGGCAAATTATCAATTTGTTTTTAAAAGTACAGTTTTTATATAATATATTTATTTCTTTTTAGCTAAAAATGTTGATGTGTAGCTTTTGGTAGACCCTTTAAATGTGTGGGAGTCGTGTGAGCCGCTTAAATACCAAATTGAAAGTATCGTGCAACAAAGGACGCACACAACTTGCCACATTTTCTTGTTTCGTTACATTTTTTTTCAATAAAACTGAAAATATTTGCATTTTTATTTGAGGAGCTGCTCTTTTTGTTGTTATTGCTGCTGCTTACATAGATACTCTTTATGGCATAACTCAAGACGGAAAAACCAAATTAAAAAGTAATTTGAAAACCTTTAAACGCAAGAGAAAGTAAATTATGCAAACATTATGGTTGGTAAGAAAAAAAAAAAACAGTCACTTCTACACACACATATATATATTTACTTGTATAAATATAAAATAAAAGGACAACTGTGACTAGGGAGCGCTGAACGCTCGTGAAGTAGCGCGACATAAAAACAGAAAACAAGCCCAAGGACATGAGTAATGGAAACGTTAAGGAGCGTAGCCGTGTCAAGCAGTAAGGGGCATGGCTCGTGCCACAAACTTAATGCCATTTTATGTGAATTTAACAATGCTGTTCCCTTTAACTTTTTATATATACATATATATATTTTTTTTCCAAAACAAAGAGGCGTCTACAAATGATACTAATAATTTCCATTTAAATGAAGCCATGAATAACATAAAAAGTTGTCAAAATGATTATGTTGTTCGTTTTACCTTTGTTTTTTAACAAAATTTTTGGAAAATGTAAAATTTTTGGAAAATGTAAAATTTTCCGCCAGATTGCGTACAACTCATGAGAGTTCACTGCAGTTGGTTAAGCACACAAATTGACTTTTTAATATTTTAGAGAGTCCTGCGGTAGGAGTAGTAGCGCAACGATAAAAAAGAACGGCATTTACATCTGAATGATTTGCGATGAAAAAATTTATGTTATTAAATGATGTTTTTATTAATTTACGCTATTTTAGTTCAATAAAATAAATTAATTTATGCTGTTTCTAGAAAAAAATCGTTTTGATAGGTAAAAACTTTATTGACTTAAATGAAGCTTTGTTTTTTTAAACTTGCAACAATTATTGCACAGCTGAATAACAAAATAAAAAAAAAAATATAGGTAATTAAACCATGTAAATTATTAGTTTAAAGCAAACTTGTTCAACTCGAGTGCCGCTAAAAGTTTGCAATATTAAAAACATTTATTAGTGAATGAAAACAAGCGCGGTTTAAATTTAGTATACTAATACAGTATAATTCAATATAATTAAATTGTATAATTCTTTTTGAGATAACCACTGACTTGGTATCAATTGAGTATTAAATTTGTTAATCCCTTAATTATGAATTATTTTATACATGTGTCAAGAAGTGTTTACCTTGATTGAGCTTAGCTTGTAATAGATACTTTTCCCATCTCCAGCAATTAGTTACAATTATTAAAACTTGCTTATGTATGGCTTATTTTGTGTTGTTGTGGAGTGTTTATTTGTCTAGCTAATTCTATTTTATCCGCTTGAAGCTAAGACGCTTTAGCTGCAAAACACTTGGCTAACTCTTTTATCTTTTTTGTCAAAAAGCTGTCACTTATAGTCCCATGCAAATCCTTTCATTCTAAACAAAATAGTGCACACAAACTTTACATCATACATACATACATAATATTACACTTCGCATTTCTACAAAATATACTTCATTCAGTTCCAGTCTGGATAACTTTAATTACAATAATTGCATTAATTATCAAACACTTTGGAAGTAAATGTTGTATTTTAATGAACTCTGGTCTTGCAATATAAAATGCTAAGTTCATTAAAAGGCTTGGCTTGTAGTATATTAAATTGACTCAAAAGTGTTAATAACACTTAGTTCATATAAATGCTTTAGTGTTCCCTCCATGTTTCATCGACGTACAACCCATCAACTGTTTTCTTACTATGCGAAACCATCTGAAGTATGTGAAAATGTAAAATTTTGAAGCAAAATCCGGAACATAAATCAGTTTACTTGAAACGAACGCTCATGGAAAAGATAAACGCTTAGAGTGCTTCAAAAAAGTCTGCACACTGAATTAATCTGTGGGAAATAAGATTTGGCAAGTGTGTTTGCTACAAACAGTGTACCATTTTATGCTCAGATAAGACTTAAAATAAATGCAATGCTGAGTGTTTATTGTAAGAGCAAATTAATATGTTTATCTCTGATGATTTATACCTAAAAAATATTTCGTGTGGAATAAAATATTAATATAATAAAATAAATAAAAGTTAATTTAAATACTATTTATGTAAAACTTGTAAGCATTCCTAAATGGATTGAGGTACGATTAATATAACTTAAACTTAAAATAACTTAAAATAATAAATATATTTTATTTATTCAATTTCTAAAATGTATACAATTTTGTTATGAGTTTGGTTTACAAATAAGATATTATACAATTATAATATTATAATTATATAATTATAATTATATGACGTGTAAATGTTTAAGGCAAAAAAAGGTCACAAAAAAACTAAAAAATATATATACTTAATTCTAAGATAGTGTATTACTTAAGTTTTTAGTATTTAATGTAGTGGTAGACTGACTGATTATTAATCAAGCAAATATCTGCCTTTTCGTGCAGATGAAAGGTAAAAAATAAAAGGGTTGATTAAAAATCGTTTTGTTCTGCGCTCTTTGTAATTAATCCCGATTATTTAAGATATTATTAATTTGTTTTCCATAGACAAATAATAATGATAAAATTATAAGAAATACAATCCAAGCAAAAAAATGGTTTTAATGAAATCTACAGTAAAATAAAGCTGTACGCTAACTGTTTGAGCCCACTGCTAACTGTGCAAACTTAGACATGTTTGTGTGCACCTTGACTGCCATGTCTGTCTCCTTCGTTTGAGTGAGTGTGTGTGTGTGCATGCATGTATGTGTAGTTGTGTACTATCAAAAACTTTGTACATGTCTCCAACACCTTTAATATATATACACACACGTTTATATAGTATGTACAATATATATATACATATAAACAAAATTGAAACTTGTGCAAAGTTGTTAACTGTGATTCTTGATAGAAGAGGAAGTTGTTTGTTTGTTGTTGTTGTTTTTGTTTTTGTTATTAGAGCCATTGTTGCTGCGTGTTTGATGTAAAATAAACTGACATTTAGTTGTCAATGTTGCACAAGTGACTGCTCCAAATTAAGCACACTTCTGGGAATTTAAATAGAGCAACTTTAAATTTGATGCAAGCAACATTCAATGTCGGCTTATTGATTTAATCAATATTGCATGTTAATCAATTAATTTCATTTGGTTTTGTGTAAGAAATATATATAAGAGCAAGTTAACATTTTTTGTTACCTTCTTGCTTCGATCAATAATTCTCAAAAACGAAACCGAAAAAAATTATAAAAAAATCTCTATAAAGAATTGACAAATTTATAATGCTTAGTCGCTAGAAGCTCACGACGAGAGCATCTCTTGATTTACTATTATAGATATAATAAAATCATAAAATTCTAGTTAGATAAATCGATAGAACCAAGAGGTCTGTGGTGCGATTTTACCCTGCAGCAATTGAGCATAGATAGTAGAGATTCTTTTTTCTTTAGATAATTTCTATTGATTACAGACAACGCTGTTCGAATTCGTCTATAAACTGTATGTTCCTGTTCGCTTCGAACATCGTTACGCCTTTGGGGCGATGAGAGCATTGTGAAGGGGAATGCATTTATATATTTATTAATTGTAGCAATATATAGTTTAATAGAAAAAAAGAAGAGAATAAGTTACTTTAATTATGAACATAAAAATATAAAGCAAGACAAACATTGTTATATTTTAACAAAAGTACTTTAAAGATTGGTCAATTGCTGTATGTGTCATAGATAAATTATAGTATAGAAAAAACACTTATTTTTTTTAAATTTTTTGAAACATTTCCAACATATTTAAATATAACGTTTTACGTTTTATGATTTTAAAAATTCGTCTGTGTTTGACAGCATCTATAAAAATTAAAAATTAGAAAAAGTTAACGAGAATATTATGCAATATATTTCAAATTAGTTAATTTGGATTTGTTTTGGAATACTGCAGTTTTTTATATATCGAAACTATCTGTTTTATTACGTGACAATCGTCACGCGAAAAAATGTCCACACTACTTATGATGATTCCAAATTTTTTTAAAGAAATTTTAAAAAATTCTTGCAGTATACATTCTAAGAAATATCAATTGTTTTCTCGACGAGAGATTTGAAATACTATCTATTATTTATAGACGCAATTTTAAAAGTATTTTTTACAAGAAGCTTCATTTTTCAAATAACACAGATTTAACTATTCGAGTGTTTGGGAGTGTATCTCAACACATGCTTGGTTGCAAGTGTCATGCCGCGTTAATAGATAGCACGCACAAACACAAACAAGCTTATGCCGCATACACACATATGCACTCACACACACACACTTTCGACTAGTTTTCTAGTTTCAGTTTTAGCTGCATATTTAAATTTTTGTTTAACTTCAAGATCGAGAGTGTTTTAAGGTTGCTTTTTGGTGCCAGCTGCGTGTAGCATACCAACAGGGGCTTCTTGTCTTGGCATGGCCAACATGCGAATACGAGTGCCAAACACACAATCTCAGCGCCACACGGATTGTACACACAGTCATAACGACAACACCTTGGTATAGCATCGCGTCATGCGGCATGGGGGACAGCAGTCAGGCACGTCATGTTGACACATTTTGGGTTTTGGTTTAGCTGGATGGCTGCTTCTTTTGCCGGCTGATTGTCTGTTAGCCTGTCAGTCTGACTGTCAACCTATCCAATGCTACTACTCCCCCTGCCGTTCTCTTTCTGTAACATTTTACTCTGGCTCATTTCGACGTAGTTGCCTACTGGTTGACGTATTTGCCGCACATGTCAGGCCTCTGGTGGTTTCTTGTTGCTGCTGAGATTGCATATCGAAAAATGATGAGTATTGGTGTTTGGCAGAGCCTCAGATAGCCGGGAGAATACCGAAGTATCTCTATTCATTAGATGTACTATTTTATGTAGAAGAACTTATAAAATATATTTCCAAAAAAGGAAAGGTTTTATTGTTGTTTGAATAAGATGGTTATTACGTTCATCATTATGCCGGCCATGAGCGAAATAATTATAAAGATTGTTAAATTTTATTTCTTAATGCTGTGAAAATAGTTTGATTGTTCGAAAAGATAATTAAATATTTTACTCTCGCTAATAGTATTTTACTTGACATGAGTTCCTTAATGTTAGTAACTTGAATTGGAGATATTCTTGGATAAATGATCTCCGCTGGGAAAACGAGAGAAGCAAAGTGAATTTCAGAGCTTAGATGCTACGCTTTAAATAAAACAAGAATTATTCCCAAAAACTTTTCAGATAAACTTCAAACTATATGTTCATATCCCCTTAAAAATAGGACAATGACGCCACTGACACTTTACATTCACATGCATAAGTTGTGTATTTGTATTTGTGTGTGTGTGTTTTGCTTTGCGAATTTTTGTGTGTACGTGTGTGCACAACAGTTGCTGTTACCGATTTTCATTTCGCAAAAAGCCTTATGGGGAAATTGTGCTTATCGTTAGGAACGCTTTGATCGGAGCCTGCATATGCATTTTTAATGTTTCTTGTTATTTTTAAAGATTTTTCTTCTAGTCAAAATATTGTATATTGTATATACTTTTTTGGGGGTGCAAAGTTTTGTAGACAACGATGCAAGCTTTATGCACAATTTGGGGGAAAACTTGAACTTTAGTTTAATTAAATTAGCAGTAGATACAACCGGAATTGAATTTTGTAGAGCTAAGATTTTGCATTCTTTTTCTTTTTTTTTTGGGAAATGAAATAGGTACCCATATGTAATAAGTTATTTATGCAAGTTGTAACATAAAAGCGCACGCTGAAAAGAATAAGGAGAAGATACTGAAAACTGCCTAGAGATTTTTTAAAAATATTGGTATGGACCAGATGAAAAATTCCAAGTAAGAAAACGTTTTAGGCTTGAAAAAAAAAAAAACGAATAGTGAAATGTCGCTATAAAAAATCAATTTTTCAAAAATATGCGGTAGTTTAGCTGCAAAATAGATTTTTCATTTTGAGCCAAAATTCATTAGCTTAAAAACCTGTTATTTTGCAAAAATCTTTAAATTTCAAATCCAAGTTTTTGTACTTGCACATAAAATATTTTTCAAATTGCTCAATTGATTTATTATTTAGTAGATACAAAAATTTCCTTCATGTGAGTTTATTGAAGTGATTAGTTGCCTCAAAAAAGATTTTAAACGATTAGAATTAAGACAGCGTTATCTATTTGTAAAATCGATTATTTGAAAATTTCGTTCTACTGTCTGGCATGTCAGGAAACGAAATACAATTTCATTAATTTCATAATTAAAATTATTATAGAATATTATGCCTATTTGCTTGCACCATTTCGTAGTCTCGATTTAATCTAAAATTTTCATTGATATTTTTTGTTAGCTTAGTTGATGAATGTTATGAAATCTTTTTTATGAAATAAACTATAACAATTATTTAATAATCAATTCTGAGGTCTTGTTACAATCATCTTTCCCGAGGTAGGGTTGTAGACCTTACATTCAACCAAGCTTAAAGGACCTAGCTTAGTTTGCCACTCAACGGGTGTTTTGTGACAGTCCAGGGAGATCCACGTTCAAATAAACTGACAAAAAAATGCAAAATGCGATTGTAAAATACACCAAAGCAGAAACCCGGACCATGAAAAAGATGGATGAGAAAAAAAATGAAAATTTTGAAAGAAAAATACTTAGCTGTATACTTGGTCCTGCGCAAGAAAAGGATGGCTCCTATTGCCTTCGATATAACAGCAAATGCGAGGAAGAACTTGGTGAACCAGGAATCAGCAAAAAATCCAGCTTAAACAACTGCAGTGGCCTGGTCATGTCAAAAGAGTGGACCCTAATAGCCCAATTAGCAAACTCTTCCGAAACACACCCTAAGGTAGAAGAAGAAGGTGTCGTCCAACTGCTCGTTGGATAGCCAATGTGGAGCAAACTGCAGAGCGTCTTGGAAGAAGAATGGAGCAGATTTCAAGGGGAGGCCAAGATTCAACTAGGATCGTCGCGCCACGAATGATGATGGTAGTAATTCTGTGGAAAGTACTCTTCGTAGATTAAAAACGACTTCATAGTTCATCTGAACGGTCAATTTGTAGAATAACAATAAAAGCAAACATTGCAAAAATAATGAATATATATTTGAGATAATAACCCCTAATAGTGAAAATTTGATGACAAATTATGTTATATACATGGATCAATCAACAAAAAAAAAAACAGCCTGTAAGTTTTGATATTTGAATATTTCATATTCATTTCGTGGTCTCGAATTTACCTCAATATTTTGGTGGTATTTTTTTTAGTGCAGTTGATGGTTCCGAAAATAAAATACAATGTGTGATTTTTTTTTGGCTGATTTAAAAAAAATACATAAAACATAATAGTCTTGTAGTAGAATCCTGTGGTGCTCCGTTACAAGTAAATTATGGACGACATATTGATCCATCGGAGCGCGCAATTATTCTAATTGAAAATGAATTTTAAATACGTTTTCTTTCGGAATTACAAAATTGGAAATACTTTAATTGATTATTCCTATATTTATCTCATTGTGCAATCGAATCTAGAAGATTGAGCTACCAAACATCACTTCGATTCGCACTTTGCTTATGTAAAATACCCTAACGTAAGTTATTTTTTAAGTGTAACATTACCTAACATTCACGATATCCCCATTTTTATATCTTTTACCTGTACACCAGCCTCTAGCTACATCTAACCTTTCTCATTCAAAAAGGCTATTTGTGAGTTTGCTTTCTTTTTGTTAAATGTAAGCACCAAATATTGTGCACTGGACTGTATGTTCCATAGAACCATGCACCATATAACATACCCGTACCTAGCCATTACTTTAAGTGTTACCATAATATACAGGACAGCACACTTAGCATAATGGCCAACACCAGCTACATAACACGTTCGCAGGGAAAGTCTAAGATGGGCGCTCTGAAGCACAGCTGACAAATTGGTCTAAAAATACGCTTTCTCTTAAATACAAAGAGAAACATAAAGAGCGCTTTGTGAGGCGAGCTTAAGAGCAAAAGCTCTTTTCGTGTGCAACAGGCCGTCGGCTTCTGTGTTATTATACTCTGTATTCATGCGATAGAGGATACATTTGGCATGCAAACAATTTTATCTAGAAATCTTGAAAATTTGTTGTCATTTTAGATTTTAGTATCATTGCATTGTGTATAGAAAACGAACTTTATTTTATTATTTAAATTCGAACTGAATAAAAAATATATTTAACGCTATAAAAATACTTATTTGCTTTTATAATAAATAACAGCAAATCAATGCAGAAGTGTTGTTAGCTTATGTTTGAAACGTTCCAAAGCAAAAGCGTCCAAAGAAATCGATTTGATATACAAAGAGTGTACAAATTTCAGTGTTTTCCGATTTCAGCCCTTTTTATTTATAATTTCATTTCATGTTGCAGGCATGTTGCCAAATTTGAGAATTGCGCTTTGAGAAATGTGTTTTGATTTCAAGTTGTGTATTTTTTAGCCAAAAAAAAAAATGGGACAACTTTAGCAAACTATGAAATAGTACTTTAAAATTATCATTAACTGCCAAGTGCTTTACTCAGTTGTACAGATAGTCTTTGCCAAGAAAACTCACATAACCTCACGATACATAACTGCAGCAAAGTGAAATTACAAAAACAATTCAACACGAAAATTTATGATAATTGTGACAATTACATTTTGTAAATGACACTGGAAACAAGTTGAAAAACACCGCACAGTAGACAAACGGGAGCAGAAACTGCCATGGCTACTTGTATCCTTGTGACAAATAGTTTGCTTAAGCTTAAGCCAAGAAACGTGGCGACATCTACAACAAGGACAACAAGCACTGACACAGAGTTTCCACAGCTCACTCCATAATGGCCATAAAAGCAAATTGAAGCCATTGACTTGAGCAAATCTTGTGCTTCATTACATTGGATTGCTGGCTGCCATCAAGGTTCTTCTTGTATACGTTTGGCTTTATAAATTTCAATTTGTAAAATGTTTAGCATACTTTGGGGAGTTGTAGAGCGCATAGTTTCTATGTAGCAAGTATATGGTATATGCTGTGGAACGGAGCTTGATGACTTCGCTGGTGTTGAACATGCCATATAATTAGATTAGACTTGGCTGTCCATGTTGCCTGCAAGTGTGCGGCATGTACTATGCTGCTAATTTTTGTCTTGTTTATTTTGGTTGTTGTTATTGTGGCATCATCATAACCAGCAACAACATAATCTTGCTCATCTCTGTCAAAAGACATAATAGCAACGGCGAGAAAAAATCCTATAAAAAACGTAGCTATTCGGTACAATATATCATATATCTTCATATTTGTACTCCTCATACGCCATGTTGTACATGCAAATTTTTGCTATGAATACTCGATTGGGCACATTGACTTTTGCTAATTGTGGCAACAATGCAACTAATATCATCATTATGATCGTAGACATTTATTATATCAATTTCGCGTATCATTGACTATAATTCGATTTCATTTTCAATATTGCGCATACGTCATATTGCACGCTAATTAACTAGCGAATTGCAACATTTTTGTTTTTGCGTTAAAAGCATTTTGCAAAGCTATTCATATGGAAATTGTAAATTTTTTTAACTTTTAAAAATTTATTTTATTTTTATTCCGTTGGGTTATTCTGTTGTCAAGCGAAATTTTCATTTTGCGGTTTGTTGCAAGTTGCCAAACCACATACGAGTAATTGAATTATTAATAATTGGAATTTTTTGTAAAATTTGTACCATTGTATAGAGATTTAAAAGCTTAGCTTTCATGGCACAAGAGACAAGCATGTGGATGTGAACAGGCAGCCGCACAACAATAGGCCAATTTAAAGAAACCTTATCTAAACAGTTTTATAATAGATCCATAAGTGTGTGTAGGTAGCATGTGTCTCAAAAGGAAAAGAGATTGCATAGAGCTTAGCATTAAATATTATACAATGGGATAACAAGCATGTTATATGCTAGTGGATTTAGCTTGCTTTAAAATTACAAAAATAAATTTATTATTTAGTACAGGCTTTAAGTTTTATAAAAATGTTCTGTAACTAACAGATATGTGAGAAATATATGGCAAAGATGATATATTTTTGTGTGCCCTAACTGGAATTCTATTTAAATAATATAATCTCTTGGCTGTTACTCTTTTCTATGTGGCGCACTAATGCTACTTAAATCTTAAAGTCGTCAAAAAGTGCGTTAAGATCTAGCAATGTCATAGTCAATAATAAGCGGACAAAAGTAATGGCTTTCATTTTAGCAGTGTTGAATTCAAGCCATACTATGCAATATTTGGAAATCTAACCGTAACTTCAAACTTTCGCCTGTGAATGTCTTTTCCGCTTACTAAAATTATGACGCTGCATCTTTAGCTTAAGCAACACCGACTTCAGAATGAATATTCTTCATAGGGTAATATGAGCACATTGACAAATTAATAAATATAGAAATAATGGTTGCAGATAAGGCTTCTTATAAAATGTTTGCATTAATGAAAATTGAAAAAACATTTCTATTCATCTGTTCATCATAAGTTCATCCAAAAAATAGTCACAAAATAACTTTTTAAGCCGAACTACCCGTTCCCCTAGTTTTAAAAATTTGAGTGGTGTTAATGGAGGACATGCAGCATTTAGAATGGGCTTTGACAAGTTGGCTATAAAATTTGTTTCTACATACCCAATGAGTCCAAAGGATGGGGCGGATTTGATGCTTCGACCCATATGCATAGAGAACGCAGACGCAGCCACATATCCATAACCACATATTCACATACTTCCATTGTTGTTGCATGCATATGTGACCACAGTCCTCACATCGTCTGATTCCACTTTGTTGGTAAACCCGCATGTTAGCCGGCTTTTCACAATGACTAGCCTGGCCATTTAGATCTTTGAACGTGTATAAACTGCTGCACAATTGTGGCTATGGTCGTCGAGGCTGAGTGGAATGGCAGGCCGCTGCCCTTCTCCAACAAATGTTCGTCGGAATTGTGAACCACAAATGCAAAGTGCAGTAAAGGCACTTTGGTACTATGCTGTCCATAGTTTGTCTCAGTTGATGCCATGACAAAGTTGTTGGCTACCTTGAAATTCTTAAAATTCTTTGGAAAACCTATGGCATAGTTTTACTAGCCAATAGGGAAAAGCCTTAACAAGAAAAGCTGAAGAGCAGCACTTGGGCTTTCTCTATGCAAACACGGCACTTTTATAGTTGTTAACAGGAATATTATTGCAATTCAAAAGATTTCCCAAAAGTGAAGCAACTAACTATGCAATTTATAAATGTGAAAGCTTTTCAAGCAAACTCTTTAAAGTAGAAACATGCAGTGTACAAAGTTCGTGTCATAGCAATGCTAAGTCGTAAAGAAATGCAATACCAGAAACAAAAAGGAACAATAAAGTATGTAGCAATTTCGAACGACTAGTTCAAACATGCACATAATTTTGAGAAAATGCAATTTCCACCATCTCATCCATAGACATGGATCCGAGCGTTAACCCAAGGAAGCCATCTTGTCTGCCAGTGTTGATTAACTTGGTAAATTGAATTTAGTGACAGGAAAGAAGTGCACACTAATTGTTTCTCTTTGCGCGGAATTCACATTCCTGATAATGTTCTGGTTTTTGCTTAATCGTCAAGGTTCTAAAATTAAGTTGGTTTAGTTGACTTTGTAGCCTGTTTGGAAAAAATCAAATTCAATTTCTTCGGAATTTTTGCAAGTAAAATAATTATTCTTCAAACACTCGATTTAATTTCAAAGATATATTTAGTTTTTTATTAAGAAATTGTTGTTAGGAACTGTTTGTGAGAACCTCAATACACTTATTTGAAAGATATAATAAAAAAACTATTCACATGCTTTACTAACATAATAATTTATAGTTTCGGTAATAAACGTATCAGCTAGTAAGAAGTTAAGGGTACAATATAATTGAATAATATTCTAATCTAAATATATAAATGGCAAGCGGTGTTTTTGTGAGCCACAGATGTTCTGGCAAACTGCTTGACGGATTTTGATAATTTATAATTTTGAGATTTATTTCAGTGATTTTGCGGTGAAATTGTTCAATCTTTAATTTTACATTATTAAAAATAAATTTGACTTAAAGAAAATTAATTTGATAAAAATTGGTGTATTTATATTTGTTCAAAATATAATTTGGATTTACGAATTTGATAGGATTCCAAAGAAATGGGTAAATGAGTATGAATGGTTTGAAAAAACAGACACTATTAACCATTCCTGAAGATTGAAACATTTGTGCCTTGATGTATGTCATGATGTAAATTATGCAACGCGAGATTTTATGTTTTTGAGATAGCTTTCAATGAAAAAATCATTGTACAAAAAAAATTTGACCATAATGTGAATCAGGATAAAAACAATTATTTTAAAAAAATCAAGGCACGAATATCTAAAAATTTTAATTATATTGGAATATAATTTTTTTATACAAAAAAATTCTGTCTTTTTCACTTCTAGTTTCTTATTGCATAAATCTGCTGTTAGATTAACTGATATTTTAGTTCTTGCTGTTGTATCTTATTTGGAAATTGATTGGATTTGATTTGTTTGTGATGATCATAATGTATAAAATATTTAAGAAAGCAAAATTGAAGATAAATGTATTTACCTTCGATTGCTGAATTTATTATGGAACTAAAAAAAAAGGCATCAGGGGAACGAATAAATTTTTTTTTAAATGAAACCGATTCTGTTAAACTTTTTTGTGTTGTAATTTACGACACAAAATAAGTAAAAATATCATTAAAAAATAGCAAAGATCGCGCAAATAATCTCTTTATACATTGGAATTGTTTTTGGTGATCTTAGCAATTGCCGTCTAACAATAATTTAGTTTATAAATGTTTTAGTTCTGGCGTGTTTAGTGTCAAATATAACACAGTTGATGAAGATAAGATAAGTTTCTAATTCATAATCTAGAATTAAGGGACAATCTTATCAAATCATGCCCATGATGCTTTTTTAAAGATTGATGTTGTTTGTCTTGTTATTTTTATTTCGCGAGATTGAAAATTTGAAATTCTTAGAATAATCATTAAAAAAACTTTAAACTTTTAAGCACGATAGCAATGAAAACATGAAATAAATTTAATATGATTGCATCTATGGATGCTGTCAATTACTTTGGGCAATTCAACAATTTATACTGCACAAATTACCCCTTAAAAATTAACTATTAAGTCTTTATCTTGTACAAATATATACATACAGTTATAACTTTTTTTTTCTAAATAAATCACAATTACTTTAAAGATGTCATATCTATGACTTCTTGTAGTTAAATTTCCATTTGTATTTAATGCAACTTATTTGGTTCTGCTTTTCATTGCCTCATTATTTCACTTGAATACTTCTTAGTGAAGCTCTTAACAAGTCTGAGTTCTGTTAAAAGCATTCCGCGTATTTTCTTTGCTTTGTTGTTGTTTGCATAAAATTTGCATTAACTTTTGACCATCTTTCATTTTAATTTAGAGACGCTTTTAATTTCCAAAAAAAAAAAACAAACGCCAGTCGAGTTCCTAATGACATAGGTTATACGCCGGATTTACAATGTCAATGCCAGGCGGGCATATTAATATAATGTCTGGGCAGACATTGCTCTTAAAGCCTCTGTTCGTTTCCGTTGGCCTTATTGAATCCTGTATCCAGCACAGAATAATGCGACTGGCATAATAAGTGTGTAAGGACTCCTTCGATATATGTATACATATAGTTAAATAACATACAGATGTAATGGAATTATCCTTAGTGAGTGGCATATGCTCAAATTCAAATCACGCATACGCCACGTGTGCATTACAACAGCTGTCAACGACTGTCAGTCAGTGTGTCAGTCTGTCACTTCGCCTGTCTGTATTTTATCAGTCAGCCGTCAGTATCTCAATGTTTGTCAATCCGGACACACACATACATATACTAACATATATGTATATACTTTATATATAGTATAATTATGCAGGCCTGCAGCCAAATCAATTAAAATGCGCAGTTTTTCAAGTTTTTGTGTTTTTCGCGAATTGGTTGTAAATTGAAAATGATACCATCCAAGTAATGTTTTTAACATTTTTTTTGCGTCAGCGCTAAGAAGATGTCAGCTAAAATGTTACAAGCCACTTCACAGCTACTTAACAAGGCAACCTACAAAAAGTTTATTTCCTTGCGATAAATCTTTGCATTTGCCAAACAAAGCCAATGCCAAGCTCATTTCCAATGCCAATGCCATGGCCTTTTGTTAAAATTTGAGAGTAAATCGCATTTGATTTTCCAAAGCATATGCAGCCGCCAGTCAACGTTGTAGGTGCTTCCCCTGTGATAACGCCCCTGAGTGCCTTAAACCATTGTCTGTCTGTGCTCCGCAGGTGCTCCTGTTACAAATCCACAGCGTGGGCTGCGGCGGATAAGCGTTTTGTTGGTGGTGCAGCATTTCCAGTGATTTCCGTTCATGCGTTTGAGCTCCGGGTAAATGGCATCGCATGCCTGAGTTTTTACATACAAATGAGGCGTGTTGGTTATATACGCACGTATAACTTTATATATAGTATATACGATATGAAGAGTGGTAAATGGTAGATGGCTGTGTCTTCTTCCTCAAATGCTATGAGAATCTTAAGTACATATCTAAGCGTAAACGATTCAATATGGTTAGGTACATGTACATAGAAATAAAGAAATAGATAATTTGCTGGGGGTGTTGACAAAAGTAGCATCAAATTTCATTTCAATATTAATGTCATTAGATTGTAAGATAGAAAATACAATCTATTAGGATATTTATATAACGGCATGCGTATATATAATATAATGTGGCAGAAATCTCCCAAAACTGATTCCTATTGGCAGCACTTTAAGTCACTCTTTAAAAGTACGAAAATTTATGCTTTATCAAAAAAATGTATATATTAGTTACTATATTAATATATTTCTTTTAAGTGGAAGCATCTTAATCTAGAATTTTAGGAATTGTTATTATTACTTGGTTCCAAAAATGCGTCGTGCTTATATCAGACACTTTCTCGAAACTAATGCAAATCCAGCCAGCTTATCTTAAAAATCACTACCCTTATGCCTAAAGCAACCAGTTGTGGGACTGCAAGGATTTCTTCGACAAAAATAAAAAGTCTAAATTTAATTTTTTTTGTCTTGAACCAAAAATTTAGAATCTGAAAAATGATTTCTTAAAAAAGATAAATAAATTATAAATGTTAATAATGTTTAAATTTAGAATGCTAGTCTTAAGTAAGACATATAGGTTTTTCTCTCATCTGCTAAGAATTCATTTAATTCATAAGACCCACGGAAGCTGGTTTTTGACTTCCCTTTATAATTTAACAAGAACTAATGATCTGCTCTTTATCAAATAATGCATAGAATGTAGAAATTTACACCAATTTAAAACAATGATAAGACTTTAATTAAAACATAAAAATGTTAAATATCGTATTCAGTGACTATAGATCCTTTGTGAAAATTAATTTAACGACAAACAACCTTATCATATTTTAAATGTATTTTCATCCATAGACGCATGAAAATGTACCTTTTCTCTGCGAAGTTATATAAAGTCGATCTGTAATTTCTGATAATTAATTTTTAACACCTAAGCTTTATTCAGATGATTTTCTGAGAGGAGCAGACACTCACTCATATACCATACTAAAAATTGTGAATAGAAACTGCTCGTAAAACGAAATGGAATCGTCAGTTTTCGCGATAAAGCTGAAAAGTAGTTCTGAACAGTAAGGAAGTTTGATCCCTGATATGTCTGAAGTGTGTTTGTCTTATCAGAGAAAGCTTATCGACATTAATGCTCACGTTACATGATTTCTTTTCATTTTCAGTATTGCTTACTTTCAGGCAATAAAAACTGATAAAATTTATCTGCAACATAAGGATGAGGAACAGTACTGGTTATTATAATATAAGCCAACAATTATGGCCAAAAGTTACGCACGCACAAAATAAAAATGGCTGAAAAAGTAAATCCTCTACAATCCGGCGGATCAAGAAACTAGCTCTCCAAGAAATTTACAGGTTTTAATACTGTATTCACCTGGCACCCATATTAAAGAATATTCTACAGGAGTAGACTAATAAAATTAAATTCACATGTTCTCATAAAATGTAATAGCTTCTCCAACTCTAACTCCAATTAAGAGTGCTGTAGCACTGCTCCGATTGCATCGGTCAACATTTATTTTAATTTTGATTATTTATTCTTAGGTCAAATTGGGATAAACATAAATTATAGACGAATCAACATTTGTACATTTTGCAATGTGCGATCTAATAATACGAAGTACTTGAATCGCGATTTTGAATACAAAAGTATTTATTGTTCTGTTTTATAAATATTTATTAAACCGGAAGTTTTTGTAATCCATGTGCATTAAAAATACAGTCGCAATTTAATTCAACTTTGATTTGACCTTCAACACGCTGCCAATAACTGTATTGTAATTTAAAAACCAATTAAAATTTGAAGCACTTCTTCGTTGTGGCAGTTGGGGCTCAAAATTCATTTTCTACCTGCCAACCAGTTAACGTAAATTTTTAATTGAATTGCCTGAATCCTTTGATTAATTGACACAAACATTGTTAATTAAACTTTTGGTACGTACTGCCGTAATTTTAATGCTAGCCACAGGTGTGATACATGGGCAGGTCACATGTTTTATGCGCTCCTTTCAAATCAGCATTCAGATGCATAACCAAGTTGAATGGATGCTGAAACGATTTTAAATATACTTGTACAATTTTATGAATGCATATCTATGCAAGGAAGCTCGTTTTGTAGGGCATTGCGTTTAAGTGGCGGGAATTTCGACACACTCGCATTTGCTCTCAAATGCTGTGTAAACCTTGCAAAACTTGGCTATGGATTCAATGAATTTATTCATTAGTTCGCTTTGATATGCACTTCAGCGCGTTTGTTGCTCTACATGCAGCTCTCGCCTCTGCCCAGAGCAATCCTTATCCATAAGCCATATCAACCGCTTCGGGTGCTTCGACTACGCTACACTAAGCAAACAAAGTTAAATGCTATTTGCCACATGCCACTTGTTTACATTGGTATGCGTTTCCACAGCTAGTATTGTGCCATGTTTGCCCAGTGTTTCAAAGGGGAATTCTTTTCAAAATTACAAATTTATAGTAAAATAAAATCGTACCAATTTGCGATGAAAAGAGAAAGCATTTTGAAAAAACCCTCCTGCAGAACCTGGCACTGGACAGAATGTTTTTGATTTCGCACATAAACATAATTACTTGCAATCAATCGTAAACCATGTAGAAATTTGATTATCTAAAATATACCTAAATAGAAGGATGAGAAGATAACTGCTACGAATGAACAAACGGCCCTAGGCCAATATATTACCAGATTAATCAATAACTTTACTTACATTAATATGAAAATTTTCATTAGCAATTTTTTAATTTGAAGCTCATTTAAATGATTGTTTAAAAAAAGCATAAAAAATAATTTGAAGAAAATTTTAAGTTTTTTTAGATTAACAATTTTCAAAATGAACCAAAATAAAACAAAAAACATATAAATAATAGTATATTTTTTTTAACAAAACAAATTCGTTTTGTAATAGAATTGCCCGCATGTGTTCACACAAATAGACACACGTGAGTTTTCTTGCGCATGTGTGTGTTTGTGTGTGCATCTGTGTGTGTTACCTGCCACTCACTTGGTGTATAACTTAAAGGCTTAGAGAGTTGTGCTGATGAGTTACCTACAAGCCCCCGCTACTACGTCACTTTGCTGTTTAATGCGATTTATTTTTATGGCCAATTTGCTTGATTAGGTTTCGATTTTTACTTTGTTGCACAACGCCCAGTGAAACACAAAGAGTTCATTAATGTTGATGGAATAAACTTTATTAAAAAAATATTAACAAAAGCATAACTGCAAAATGGCGCACTCGAACAGAAAAGTTTTTCCAACACACACTTCTCTGGTCATGGTAGTTTATGATCATAATGAGCTGTGTGTAAAATTAATTATTTTATATTTGCCTACTTCAATGAAAAGTAGAAAAACAATAGCAAATTGTGACGACGTCTGGATACGCTAATGTAAGGTTATTAGCTTCACACATATGCAACTATAATTCTGATCATATTTGTACTTTTTGAAACTATGAGATGTGTATGTATCATGATAGCTATATCTGCCAAGAATCAATGTATCTTTTCAAGCCAGTGCATTAGATTCTGCAAGTGTTTTATATATTTATAGTTTGCTGCTTAGTTATGCGAGGGTTGCCTCTAATATATCGGGATTAGACAGCAATAAAAATATATAGACATCATTGAAAATCGCTTTATTGTTTTTCAAAATATTCCCCATTAAACTATATATACACTTTTACACGCGTTTGAACCAATTGTCTAAACACTTTTTCCACTCTGATTGAGGTATTTCCAAAACATGCATTCTGAACGCATTAACCGCTTCTTTAGGTGCCAAAAAATAAAATATTCTTTATGTAGAGGAATAAAAAGAAGACTATACGTTGGATGTCTCATCAAATCGATGTTTTGAGTGCTAAAAAATGCAATTGTTTTAGCCGATATACGAAAGCCCGCATTGTCGTGGAGAAGAGTGAATTGTCTTTCCTGATTGAGAAGACAACTGGCAAACAAAAATTGAATTAAGTTCATCCATGCACTGTGGTTGAGTTAATCCACGTCGAAAGTTTTAAAAAATAATCGTACGAAAATGTTCATGATTTAATTCCATTTTTTGGCCGAGATAAATCCTTTAAGTTGTCTAAACAACACAAATAGCGGTCATATGCCAACACGTTTTGAGTATGTATAACCTCAAGAAGGCCAAACCTTACAATTGCTAGATTACAATACTACGGTTGTCCAATCCCGAAATTTAAAAGTCAACCCTCGTACAAAGTTTGCATGTGCTGAAGTACTTTAAAATTAAAATCTGCAATGGAATGCAGTCATTCAGGTTAGTATTCTAAGTTCTTTCTGATCTAGTTGTTATATTTTAGTTAACATTTTTGTATTGTAAGAACCGAGGAATCTCTTGGGTTCTTTTAGTAACTGACTAATGGCGTATCTGCCAATGGCTCTTATGATTCAACAATAGCTTTTCCGTCCAGATCAACTGCTGTTTTGAAATAAAGCTTACGTCTGCTGCATTGATCACTATTGGTGCTAACAAATAGTTTTAGTAATTCTTTAAAATGTTTTCTAAAAAACAAAACGATTCCAAAATTGATATTTGTATCTTTGAAGTAAAGCTTTGTATGATACTTTCTTACTACTGGCTTTACAGCTGCTATAACCAAGTAGTTTAAACTATTGTTAGTTAGTTTTTCAAAAACTTGAAATCATTAGCCAATACGCTGACAATGTTTTTGTTCGAAAAAATGCTAAAATAACTCTTATACAAGCAAATAACCAAACTCTGTGCATTATAACAATTTATTAAAGCCTCAAATCTTTAAAGTCATACAAATTTCAGAAGCATAAGCATTACCCTTCGCTGAGGTATAAAAAAGCAGAAACACTTGCAAATATCGGTTTAAAACGTAATCAGTTTGCTTTGGCTTGGCTTTATCTTGAGTATTTTATGCGTGCGCTTAAAAGTATGCAGCAATATTTTGCAGTCAAGCCCTGGAACAACAGAAACCGAATAAAATAAATAAAAATAAAAAGAAAATGTCTGCAGCGTTGTTGAGACAGGGGAAAAAAGAAAAGCACCGCATAGTATTATGACATTTATGTGCTATAAAAATATGCTTCCAGCTTTTATGAGCGAACATGAACTCGGGCACAATGTATATGTCAAAGTGCTGTGCATGTCTACAAGCAACTAATACGTATACTATATGCGTATGTGCATAAAAAAATAATAATAAAATAAATAAAATAAATGCGACAAGGCAGCCAACGTTGTGCGAGAGTGTGTGTGTTGGTATGTAAAATATTTCTCACATACATACAAAGGCAAATTCCGCCTTCACGCTTTTGAAAAGGTGTTGCCGAGCAGAAACTGCAACTTTCAACAGCAACTTTTATTATTATGCAAATAATACAAAATGACATAGTAGGATTTGCCCTTACCAGTTTCTGTCGCTAGAGACTCGGAGCTTAATTAAATACTAAAATACCGAATGCTACGCTTGTCTTTATCTTTCAAAGAAGTAACTTATAGATATCATTATATTATAGTAATCTGGAGAGAAAAAAAAAGTATCGGCAAAACGTGACTAAATCTGTTTGGCCAATAAAACACGCAGCATTGAAAAGTGTTGCTATACTTGGTAGAAGCATCCCTACGAGTAGCATGACCAGCAAAAGATGAAGACGTATAGGGTTGTGGATACATACACCGACACACACGCACACATCAACCCTCCAGGCTACATAGCCCGGCATTGAACTGTGAAATGACTTCATTAGTGAATATATTGTTTGTCGCAGCAGCAGCAGCAGGGTATGGTTACGACACGAGAGTGCTGCACGCGCTCCTCTTCAAGCGCGTAACATTTTTACGCTATGATTTATTGCTTATAACCCAGTAGCATCTCACAGACATTAAAACTTTGTTCCTAATCCCATATGTTGAATTTTTATGTAAATTTAACAAGGTCATAAGCAAAAGCAAAAGTTTTACCAAATTAGTATGACATAGTTGAGACAAATTCTTTGCGGCATAAAACAGGATCAAAGTAAGTATCAAATATTAAAGATTTGCTAAAATGCCTCGGGATATAGTCATAAATTTTCGATATTTTTTTTAAGACTTTGTTTCAATAAAATGATTTTATGAACATCTTTAGGCTGTTGGTCACACGTGTGAAACATAACTGCTCAGGTGCTCACATTCCTGTTCAATGAATTTAATTTTTTATCGTTATAACATTGCAGCAATTAAGCTTTGGACTTAATCACTGCGCTTAAATTATTTAAATAGTTTCCACAGTATCGATATGCAGCACTATTTTAATAAAAAGCTGAGCCCCAAAATGAATCCCTACTTTGGAAGTTCGGTAACAAGTCTCCCATAAATAATTGTGTATCCCTACATTAAAAAAAATGGCTTTAAGTTAAGTAAATAAAAGTGCAGGCAACTTGGAAAATTTCTTAAGTTCATGCTTTTTTTCTCAGCCATGATGAAATTTCTTTGTTTTAGTCATTTAGAAAAATGGGACGAAGATGCTGTGCAATATTTACATAGATTCGATTCATCGCGTTTTAAAACAAAAAAGTATTATATTATATATATGTTTTCATATATTTTTTTGGTAACCTTGTTCTTAACTTATTTGGTCATAAGCGACTTTTACATTTTTTTCCATTAAAAGAGATCGATCCAACGATCGATCTGGCTTTGAAGCCTTTCAAAGGTTACCGGTCGATATTCTTTGGAACATTCTAAAAATTATCTAAAATACCCATTTGAAAAGCTTATTAACTGTGACAGCAATGAATCGAATTAAAAAAAAATTGGTAATAATTTATAATTTGTATTGTTCTTTACTGCAATTCTCATAAATGCTTTTCTTATCAATCAGTGATCCATAGTTAATAGAACTTCGTAATTTGAATATTTGATAGTGAGACGATTGTTAAGATATTAAGATATAACGTATAATCAAGTCGAAAATTTGTCAGTGTAGATCTTGAAGTCCGATAAATTATTTACCAAACGGTTACTGATATTTAAAAAAAAATTATTTCCCTTAATCTCTCCACAGGCGGAGCATAAGATGATGATAAGATCAAATGCACTAGTTCTGCTGTTGGGTGGAATCGAACCACCGAGCTTCCGAATTAGAAAGAAATTAAAAGTAAGTTATGAGTGATACATTGTAGCATCTAGTTAAAATCACCCATCACAAATTAAACAATATTTAAAAAAAAATCCTCGAAGGTTTCTTCTGGTTTTTATTTATTTTAACATGTAGCTGCCCAAACGAATTCACGCTCATAAAATCTTGTATGTTGCAAAATAATGCACTTGACTTTTTAAGTTTATCCTGCGACCGTACCCAAATCAAAAGTTCGCTGTTCGTTTTCCTGGCTCCCATTGTATTAAATACAAGAAACAGATGCCAAAATGAAAAACGGAAATCCTGAAATCTCTTTTTTTTTTTTTAAAGAATAAGCTTTTATTTGCTTTTAATATATTTGATTTTTATGCGGATTTTATTGTATTTTGGCTTTTAGAGTCAAGGGATGTATTTTTTTTAGATAACTTTTATCTTTAAGTAGATAAATTGTAATGAAGCATAGAAATGTTTGGCTGTTAACCTTGATCTATGTCCACAATATGCGCTTGCATAGATTACCCATTTCATGTTGGCATTTTTTTTATTAATTTTTTTGTTGTTGTTCATTTTATTTATTAAATCACCCTCGTCAATCAAAAGCGTTGACATGCGCTCACGTTACGTATACGCAATTCCAGATTATGGTGTTTAATAAAAAATTAAGTGGTAGGTTCAAAGTTGAAACATTTTGCCATATCACTTTAAGTGCACACAGGCAAAAATCACTCATACGCCGCGTTGTGCACGCATTTCGTTTTAAGCATTCGAAGCACGTTTCAATTGTTGTAATGGCTATGTGTGCGTGTGTCTATATGTCGCCGCATTGTGAAGCGTGCCATGGTCCAGCAAACATGTAGAAAAATAAATATTGAGATATATAGAATACTGCATATCTTCGAGCAAGTCCTAGTCGATACGATAGCAGGCAAAGTCAATAGAGTACGGTCAGAACAAGGACAAATGCAAACAAGTGTCTATGCGGACATCAAACCCGAACGTCATCATCGTTAGCTGGCTTACAGCAAGGCTCTCAACTGGGTGCCACCAAATATAAGAATATTCGAACGAAAATGTATAAAAATAACATTGAATATGGGACAACTATATAATAAATAATTTATGACTTGAGCAAAATCGTAAAGAGTGTCAAGGTTGTTTAGCCAAACACTTAATTCTGGATGATTGTATCTTCATAATGAAATATGTACCCAGGGTGATCAACTTAAACTGAGGCATTCTCAAGTACAGCAGTTTGTTTTCCGTTCAATATAGAATAAAATGTGCACTTGATTCTCACAAAATTCCAGCATCTACAATTTAATTAATGAGTTAGTGATATAAAAAAAATGTTATTAAATGAATTACTTCTTGATTTTGAATATATATATATATTTTTCCCTTGCTTATCAAGGCGCCCAATATAATGCGCTTATATTGACTGTTGAGCAGTTGAGTAAAGTCAAACATTAAACAGCTTAACTTTTGCTTGATTCTAAACTCCCAAAAAGTGAAAATAGTTGCTGCTCCAGCAGGCTAGTACTGCATCCCTAAAACTGTCCAACAAGTGACGACAAACATTCAAGACAAGAAATTGCCGAGCAAACAGTTTACAAAAAAAAAAGACTAACCAACCAAGTAAATAAAGTTTGTCGGTTACTTTAACAGGCAGCTTCAGCTGGATTTTTTTACAGCCAACACCTGTTTTGGCTTCTAACTTTCCAAATTACTACAAACCACAAAATTTGTAACTTTTGCAAAAAAATATATATATAGATACATATATAATAATAAATAAGATCACTCCCGACAGAGGAAAAAAAGTTTTATGTCTGCCGCCAACTTAATTATTGAAATCCCGGTACTTACCCGCATCAAAACACGCCAGCAACTTGGTTCACAGGTGTTCCATGGCACTTTGTATATTACGTTTTAGAGTGACCACAAAAAAAATTCTTTTACAATTTTAAATTGAAAAAGTTTGACCAAGGCACAAATTAAAAAAAAAATCAACTGCAATGAAAAGGCAAGTAAAAACTTTAAGCTAAACTTGTATGGCATTTGTAACAACAAACAAGAAAATACCACAAATTGTTACAAGCAAGTGTCGCAAATAGCAAAAACCCAAAGTTTTTCATTTCATCTGCCATATGCAGCTGCTTAGTTAAATTTATGCATTTCCATTCCACGAACTTTAAAAGGATTAAAAGTCACGTTTACATAAATAAATAAAAAGTAATCATAAAAAGAGTAAATAAATAATACTATTTGGAAACAGCATGCGCTGCATTTTTAAACGAACTGCAACTTTTCAGTTTTTGAATTAAATTGAGCACGATGGGCCGCCATTTCAAGCCGCCTCTTGGGTCACAATATGATGTAAATGTGTTGCAAATTAATTTTAATTTATGCAATTGCTTCAATGCAAATAAATGAGCTTAATTAATTTGGCCAAACTGTCAACAAATGTTAATTTTGATTCCCACAACATTCATTTATTTTTGTTTTATTTATTTTTTTGTTTTATTTTTATTATTGGGAATGACTAGCATCGCTTCACGTGGGATACGTATCTGTATGAGTATGAAAACAAAAACTCTCTCTCTTTTGTTTTATTTAAAGCATTGTTCCATTTATTGTTTTAAAAATGACTATAGTGGTCAAAGATATATTATTATTTGTGCATATTATTTCTGAAAATGTTCGATTATTAAAAAGTTTAATTCGATTTAGTATATTCAAATTGTTGTATATTACCACGCGGGAGCTTCGCCAGAGCAGGCTACGATGCCATCAGCAGTTCAAACTATATTTACTTCTTATTTACTTATTTTTATATTTACTTATTTTTTGCTTGAAAAAATGATCAATTTCTGCCTCAGCCAGTGTCATTGGTTTAATTGTGCTTTGCTTTGCTGGCTTCTTTTTAGCCAAATCTGCTTGTTTTTACAGCTTCCTTGTCAGATACTTTGAGCTTTTAAAAATTATTGTATTTCATTTTTAAAATTGAATTCTGAAAGTTATTGTGAATGGCAAGCGCTACCATTAGATGAATGCAAAGGATTTTGCTTTTCTCAAAATGGAAGACCTCGATTTGGCTTACAAGTTGTATCTATTATGTGGTCACACAGCACAGCGAGTATATCAAAATAAGACTAATTGTGGCACAGTACTCAACATTTTAAAAAGCTCTCTGATAATATTAAAAAGTTGCTCTTTAAAAAAATAATTTAAAAAGTAGTTTAGAAAAATAGCTTTTATTGCTTGCTACTTAAGTATTCGCATTTGTATTTTAGTTGCAAGTATCTATATTTGAACATTTTTTTAGTATTCTAGTTATATCAGAAATACAGCAAAACTAATTAGCAATAATAACTAACCTTGCTTAAAGAAGAAATACAATTTTGTTTATACTCTGGAGTTTGACGATATTTAGTTTTTTCTATATTTTACTGTCGAACATTTATTAAACTTTAAAACACAATTAGTTGCTTTTGGATTACATTTACATTTCTAGTAAGTTAGTGTATAATTTCTCCATCACAACGATAAGGTAAGCACATAATCCTTAAGTTACCACTTATTTATACAAATAACTGAGATTTATGAACATTAAATTAAACAATATATTTTAAGTTTAAGTTTAAGTACTTATGCTGGAAATAAAATTGTAATAAACAAATTTGTTTTTAATAATATAAAGGACAAAATCAATGGTAGTTGAAATGTTAAAAATAATGTTTATGATTTTTCCATGCTGTTGCACTGTTTATTTATATATATCTGCTTATACAACCAACTTAGGATGAAAAAAAATCACTTTCGGCAAGACAAACCTTCATAATCTATTTTGTATTGTAGCTTAAGTCGAACTGCTTTTTTTCCCAAACAAATTGCTTCAATTTAAGCTTAAGGCAAAGTGAAATTGTTTTTTGCTTATTTAGGCAAAAGCTTTGTCAAACCTTTGCTTGTTTAGGCGTCGTCAAAGCCAAACCGCTTGGTAATTATCTCCAAGGGGCTTTTATATTGTTGCTAGCAGATCCTTTAATGCGTAGCCTTAAGTGTTTGGAAGTCAAGGCCGTTTTGTGGCTGGCCATTTCATATTGGCAAGTTGCATTAACGTTTTTTGCTAGAATTGACAGCGATTTCGCCCTAGCCAACGTTCTTTCAAACGTTTAATTGTTTGCTGTCATTAAAGAGTTTAATTTTAACGACCATTATATTATTTACTTAAGCTTTTGCCGAACACAATTTAAGGGTCTTTAAATGAGAATCCATGAAATTGAAACAGCTTGATATTTATCTTATGGCTTTATAGTAAGCACAAAAAATATTACCAAGAACCATACCCATAACTTGCATCAAAAGTTTGTAATTTGTCTACATCTTGGTATAAAAAAGAAATTCGTTTAAATTCGCTAGTTGCATATAAATTATTTTTATATTTGTCGAAAATTTGTGGCTTTTATTATTTCCTTTTTTTTTGTTGGCCAGAACGAGACATACTTAAATATGCACACAAGCCAAGTTTATGGCAAGTACTTTAGCCAAAAGTATTAAAAGTTTTTGTGGCAATTTTTTAACATTTTATACTTCCTCTTTTGCCTTTGATCTGAGGCGATTGCAAACGACAGTAAAGTGGGCCAGCCAAACAAACCCAACAAGGATATATGGAATTGGGGCAGCTTTAAGTTGGGCACTGGACATGGAGCTCAGCAGTCAAGTGCCCAAATGATGCATACGTTTTAATGTACTCACTGTCTCTTCCTTTCTCCCTCCACGTTTGAGTTTTTTCTCTCTGTTCGGCAATGCTGCCATTTTGTGGCCAGGGTTGCAAACTTACGCCTTGAACCGATACATGTGGCTTATTGCATTATTTAACTGGACCACACTTATCTGGTCTTATTTGTTTATGGTTGTGCTTTTTATTTTAGCAATAAAATATTTAACTTCTAGAACGTTTTGATTATACTTTTCTTGGCTTTTTCTCACTTTATAAAATTATTTCTGTGGGCAGCTCTAGTCCACAATCTTTTGTAAAGCAATCACAACTGTTGCTATTTTTTAAATTGTTTTAATAAAGTATTCTTCAAACAAATAAATTCAGTTTTCTATCTCTAAGTCTCTCTCGAATGACTTCCAATTCTATATCGATGTCTATATATTTAAGAAATTCAAAAGGTAACATATTGATCACAGATATGATTTATTTTTTAAGAATGCGAAAGATTTGATCATTGAAGTGAGTGTTAATCATTTTATGTTTTCGAAAATGGGTGAAAAAGAACTGTCTTCTGTTTCAGAAGTCCTTCGATATGATTTTGTATTTATGATTTGTGTGTGATATCGAAGGCAGTATTATTGCTTGGTTTCTAAGATCGTCCTATACAAGCCCGCAAACTTAAGTTTTTTAGAGTTACCATAGAGTAAAGTGAACAACAGCAACCAGATCTTAAGACGAATAACTTTGCCGATATGGCTGCAAAATGATGGAGTATTCATTGCAGCAATTTCTTGAACAGTAATAGTTGATATGGTTACATGAAAAGGTATCAACATCAAATGAGTATTAGCGATGACTTGAATCAGGATTGGAATGCTTGCTGAAAAATACTGAGGTCGCATAGGTACACTGCTTCATGAAGAGCATTTGAGCATCAACAAAGGCGTAAAAGAATGTTTGGAATTTTTATTTTAATTGTTTTCTTATTTTTTTTCCATTATGAGTTTACTTTAATTTCAATGGACTACTTTTTTTGTTCTTTTGTTCGCTTAATCAAAGTGTACGTCAGACTTAAAGTCCGGACAACCCTGGTACAGTTGGCTATATCTTAAAATACATGAAAATACAACATTTCAGCAGTATTAATTTTTAAATAGTTTTAAGACATGATGCCTCGCCTTTTGTTATATGTGAGCTGGAGTCGCTATGTACACATACGAACATCTACATGGATGCACTCCAGTTTCATGTTCAGTACGTGCTGTGGATGCCACAACATTAACGGCACATGTACGTACGCCTTCTCGCCATGTTAAAGGCCACACTTGACACAAAGTGCAAAACGGGTGGATAAAAAAATTAAACAAAATAAAAGAAGGCAGAAATTAAAAGCACTTTACAAGTAAATTTAAACGGCTCACACAATGGCATCCACCCGGCTGCAGCCCCCATGTTGACATAGGCAAATGTGGCGCTTAACGTTTAAGTGGTATTAAACGACCCACCCATTGGCACTACTAGCCACTAGACTGTTAATCCATCAGCCCAGTTGCCACATGCTCACATACCCTCCGAGCAGTGTGTATGTGCTCTATGTGTATGTGCGTCATATTATACTAAATGCTAACTAGTTGGTTGCCTCTGCTCCATGGCCAACCATTTGACATTTGTATAACATTCTCTGTTGGTTTTGCCTACAACGATTTCTGGCTTTGTATACACTGCCTGCGCCCTTAGGCTTACAAAGTAAGTATTATAGATTGCATAGGTGCAATGGATGAAATGGGCCAAAAAGTATGCGCGACAGGGAAGAGTCTTACTCTTAAGAAGAGTCTTGCTACTTAGAGTAAGTAGCAATCAACATATAAATCTTGAAATTTCTAAGAGTTAGTAACTATGCGCTAATCTAAACTAAGATACATAACAATAATAAAATTTAAAAATTTAGATAAAAATGTTAAAGACATATGATTCTATTCTCATGCGCAAACTTGCTTCATTTCAAACTATAATCAATTGATGACTTTATTACAAAATGTAACCTTACTATCTTGAAAACTTATTGCAGAGTATACCCACGTCGAACAATGCTAATTTCGAAAAGTTTACATTTTTTCTATTCGTTTTTATGAAACCCTTTTATTTTTATGGCGCCGCCATTTTACAAATTGCGCAGACATAAAAATGGCGGCACGCAATGCTGCGGCAACTTGTTGACTTTTGACTTTTATTTGGCTCCGCTGTTAGGTTTGATTTGTGACTTCAATTATTAAAGTCATATTTGTCCCGGAACCAAAAACATTTACCGGCAGTTCCACCTCAAATTTTGGTATCAGGTGTTTCTGTTTGTAAGACCATGGCCATTTATATGCAAGCTCACGCTGCTACGTAAAATTTACAAAAAAAAAAAATGAAACATCTTATATAAGATGCTGTCAACGTGTTCTAAGTTTAGTTAAATAGTTGCAGAAGCTTCTTCGCTCGTTTAAATGCAAATTAAAATATTTTGCCTACCGCCAAAAAGTTTGTCCTATATTCTGTACTATGCTGGTACTTTGCCTTCACCTAACGCTTCAAATAACACGTCAACGAGTAAATTGGCCTGGTAACCAGCTAACAAAGTCAACCCAACTCTACAGTTTATATAATGTAAACCTAAGAAACCAATGAAACCATCATTCCAACCATCATTTCAAACGTTTACGTACTTGTTGTTGGTAATTCGTCTTTCTTGTTGGCATGGAGGGTATCAATTTATCTGCTGGTTCTTTAAGTCTATTGAAAATCAAAGGTAAGTGTCACCACTCACTGTTTTCATCTGTTTCTACAATAAGTATAAGTTGTCATAGCGATGAACTTGAGAGCTGTGGTACTTTATATCAGAGAAAAATTCCAAATTCGTAAAATTTTAATGCAGATTCATAATACATAAAAATTTGGCCACGATGGCTTTAAAAACAATTGATATTCCACACTTGGAAAAAATAAACCATTTTTGATCAATCCGATAAGGGAGTGTGTATGGATATTTTGATTAAATTGCATGCAGTGCTTAGGTAGATTGAAAAACTTTCCAAATTGGATAGCTTTAAAATAAACAAAAATATTAAGCTCTTTTCGAGATGATCTGACACAACCTTTTATTGCCAATATGAAAAAAATTAGCTAATTTCAATTTTTTGTCTTAAACATCTAATTGTTCATACAGACAAACTGGCAGTCGATATGTTTAAAATAATCAAGTATATTTAAAATAACATGTTTGATTTACCTATCATATGTGAACTATGTAATATAATAAACCGATTTTAATATGTACTCGGAAAAACTTATATACTTCAAAAAACAAAATGGAATATGTACATATATATAAAGATTTTGATTATCTAGACAATAATGGTATATCTTTTTTCAATTTTGCGACTTAAGTTAGTCCAATTTAATGTCAAAAAAACAAGAATAAAATCAAATCCAACATTAATTTTACCCCCAATCAAAAACACTTATACATTTTAATTGAAGAACTATTTCACTAATGATATCTGAGTTTTTTTTAAACTAAACGTCTTTGACATCCTATATGCACGAAAACAGTCGAAACTTTTTGGCGAACCTTCTGCCACTTTAGATACAAAACAAAGCCAGCTCATTGACAATGCGAATAGTGAGTAACAATGTCAAGTTTTCTTCTCTTTTGGCCTTGTTTATCTTTTTTGTCACTCTCTTTTCTCTTCACGTTGCCACTAGTCTTAGCATTTTGCATATTTTAAGTTAGTATTTTGGCTTTTGTGGTTTATTTCAGAAACTTGTTCGTATTAGTTACAACTGCTATGACACGGTGTTTTTTGCTTCCTCTGGTTTTTGAGGTTTCTTTCAAGTCATCTACTCTTTTATTCTAATTAGTTGATGTAGTAGTTGTAAATATTTGGCTAAATTTTAATTGAATTATTTGTAAGCTTCTAGACAAGCTGCAGCTGGAGTTTAGTGTTACCTGTCAGTTGATCTAATTATTTTATCCAACTAAGTCGGAAAGTCTTTAATTAGTTTGAGGTTAGTTAAAATTGAGGTAAACCATGGCTTGTGGCTGCACTCGAAAGTTCGTCTTAAAGTTAAACATATTACACGGGCAGACAGCGTAATATGTTAAAGTTGTTTGCCAAAAAGCAGATAACAATAAAATCGAATGACTAAGACGCACAAAGTGTCAATAGACATTATCTTCATTATTATTATTATCGTGTCTTTGACAACATGGATGACAATGGCCGAAACGAAGCATCAAAATTAATTTCGTGAGCTTAAGCTTAAACGCAGCATGGTATGCTATGGAATTTAAGCAACTGTCTAGTCATCATTTTTCATTGTGTAGGAATATGAGTTAGCATTGTGGATAGCCTATGGAGATGGTCATGCGGTTTGGTCATGCAACAGTATGTATGGACGTAGATATTTAGAATTGGGAACAACAAAAAATGTGGAAAGCAAGTTTTTGGTATATTATTTATCTGACCCCAGTAGCCCAATTAGAAGATTTCCAAAACACACCCGAAGGAGGAAGAGGTCGTCCAAATGCTCGTTAGATAGATAATATAGAGCAAACTACAGAGCATCTTGGAAAAAGAAAAAGAACGCTAACTCAACCTCGTGAAGAATGGAGGAGATTTTAAGGATGATGATTTATCTGACTGTAATCGTCTACAAATATGCTTATCGGTAAGCACCAGGCCACAATAATTTTTGATATAAATTCTACCTGCCGGTTTATGGAAAACTATGCAAGTTTCGAGTATTAAATTTAACCGCCTTGAAAATGATTTCTGTATAAATGTGTCAATGATTACATTTTTAAACAATTTAAAGCTATTTATAGTCAGATTAAGAGATCACCATTTCAAAGGATTACGTTCTTGTAGTTGAAGTAAAAAAAAACACCAAAATTATTAAAGCAATTGTTATTATTAATACCACTTCTGAATATGTAGAAAAGCAGACATAATAAAAATATACAAAACAAAAAAAAGTGAATTAAATTTTGCAATAAACAGAAAATATTCCATTTTTTTCGATTTTAATTTGTAATGCAAGTCTTATGCCTTTTTAAAAGCTTATCGTTACATCCAAATTTCTTCTCAGATTACATTATTATTATTTTATTATTTTCATATTTATTATTATTATTCAGAAAACATATTTGAAATTAATGTAACTTCATTTGCTTTCAAAAAAGATATGTATAGTATTAATTAATTTTATTTATTTGTTTTTATTTTTTACTTGAGTGCAATACTATTCGTATATTATTTGGTCAAAATGACAATAAGTGTTACTTCAACTTTAAAAAAAAAATGAGAGTGGGAGCAACAATTAAGCAATCTAGGTACAAGTGTGTGTATGCACTGCGCTGCGGCTGAATTTTTCGCTCAAACGTAATATGTAAATTCTGCACAACTCTATCTACAATTAAGTAAAATAAATTTGGTAGAATTAGAGACATTTGCTTTTTGTAAATATTTATTTTTTAATTAAATTATAACCACATATTTTATTATACATGATCCCATATTTTTGGATTTTGTTTTTTAATTTAATATATGTTAAGGAACAACTAAATTTTAAAAGTTGTTAATTTGAAACCATGTGTTATACAATATATAAATTTGATGTAAAATTGTACGAAATTAGCTAAAAGCTTTCTTCCAAAAAGGTAACCACATGATTTGTACAAGTTCCTCAAATTTTTAGGCAAATTGTATATATAAAAAATTATAAAAGCTGTAAAGTCAATAACTTTATAATAACAGAATTTCTGAAAATTTATATTTTCGTAACATATGTATGCTTATATATATTCTATGAATATGAATATAAAAATTCTATATATCATTTCGACCTTTATTTGTTTTAAATTATAAATCGGTGCGGCATTGATTTGAAAAAATAGGGTAGCTTTAATTTTTTTTGACGTCTTGAGTGTTTTGACTATCTTCGCATATACTGCAAAAAGAGAACACTGTTCTTATCAATTTTTAACAATTTTTACAGAATTTTATCCTAGAGACATAACTTTCTTAAAATCAGATCAAACACTTTGCATCTTTTTACTTTTACCAACCAACACTTGGTTGATTTGCTGTTACAAGAAATTGCGTGTCTTATGAGCTGTCAGCTACAGGTACAGCAAGATTTGCTCAAGCCCAACAATCCGTGAGCTTTCTGCCATTTAATTTGACTCCACATGTCTTATATGCCATAAACACGTCGCACACGTATACGCAATTTTTAAAAATGGCGTCACTTCCGGCTGAGCCATCATAGCATACTTCAGTACACTGCATACGTCTTACGTAGTATAGTCACTAACATAAGCCTTCAATTTCAGGAGTTGACTGGTTAATATTTTTTTTCCTCAGTGCATTTGAATTCAATGGAATTTCATTGCGACATGCTTATGAAGTCGTTAGAGTTTCTATAACGTATACGTCTGGGTTGGCTATCTGATATGTATATGACATGCGCCATGATGCCGTAAGCACCGCCGCCACCTGCCAAGAGAAAGCTGGTTGCGCCTTCGCTCTATTAGCTTGAATTGCCGTCAGCAATATTGGCACATCGTTGAAAATAATTGCCGGAAATACAAAGGAAAATGACGGCAGAAATCGAATAAAATATAATAGAAATACATTTCCAATTTGGAGCTACCCTGCTGCAGTATAAACGACATCCTGCCGTCACTGCGGTGCTTCATCAAGGATTTACTCAAACTACGCCAAGACGGTCATCAGCGACGGCTGCTTTCCGGCTTACGTTGCGTATACTCAACCATAATTAATTACGCCTTTTGTGCGCAAGCCACGACAACGACAACTACAACAATGGGAAGCATTGAGATAAAGTTTGAAGTGAAGCACAGCAGTTTAAGCAGGATGAGGACTCCAGGCAACTACTTGCCTTGGTTAACTTGAGTGGCTTCTTTTCAATTTACGTTGCAGCGCTGACAGAGCTGTTGGCGCCAGCCCAGTTGACATTGCCACACGGGTTCATTGACTGTTCACTTGAAAAAGTAGCGAAATCACGCCAGCAAACGGCAGCATATAAAAGCCATCGGCCTGTGTCCGCTTAGCCACATTCAATCAGGCAACGTTGACCTCGTAGCTGACTCCACAATACCAGCAACAAAAAGAAGAAATAATTAGCCAAGCAGCATTAGAAATGGCCATATTGCAACTGCTCATCTGCTGTGCAACAACGATTTTTATAGCCAACGCCTTGGAACTGACACCGCAACTATTGAGCGCTGCTGCAGCCGCCAATTCTGGCAAGACCAAGCCGCAGTTCACGCCATTTCCGCTTGATGCTGTTGATTTGCCCATGGAAATGGAACAGGATGCGGATGAGGTTGCCAACAATGATGATTTGGAGCACTCAACACCCATGCATCATGCACTTCCTCCACCCTGGCTGCAATTCGATGAGCCACCGCAACAAAAGCAGCGTTCCAGTGCCAAATCCACGCTCATCAAGTTGCCACCAGCAGCACACAAGCATCCCAGCCACACGCACACACTTACCCAGACACATCACACACACAGCAGCGAACGGCGCTGCAACATAGTTATATCTAGCAAAATTTCGGGCATATGCACTCCCATGCCACCTGCTGGCAGTAGTCCCTGTGTTTCGGGTGAATATATGGATATGTGGAACTCGGATTGCATGTAAAATGAGTAAATGGGTGTGTGTGGCTGTGTCTATGTCATTGTGCGTCCTTATACATAGTATAAATGTTTATGTATCTGTGTTGTGCCTATATGACTACCTGGTGCGCGTTAAAACAACTAATAATTTTAAACATAAACAAAATGATGAGAGAGTGTAAGCAGAGAGAGAGAAATCTCCATAATATAAACATTAGTAATAAAATGTGTATCTCTCTAAAAAAAATAAATAATTGTTTTCTAAAAGAATCACTCAAATCACTCCAAGACCCTGGCATGCATAATGGCTTAGCAATTTTTATTGGTTTGCCTGCAAATATTAAATTAACTTTGTGAATTACCACAGAATACGGAGTTAGCCATATGTCCTTTAGAAACATCGAAACTTTTTTACATTTTAGGGTATTTAAGGCTTGCAGATATACGAAAAATAGTTACGACTTTGGCTGTCTACAACATGAAAGAAGGATTTTAACAGATCACTGAAGTTGCCTTAAATTTTTTATTTTTGCATAATCTTATGAACAAGTAATCCGGATCGGAAGATTTTTTGAGCTTTCAGCAGTCTTTGCTGTATATTCCAGCGTATAAATGTGATGCCTTTTTTGCACGAATGTCTAGAATTGGAGAAAAATTAAAATTAAAAAGAATCGATTTCTCTTGATTATGCTGTCATCGCTCCAAAAGCGGAGCATGTGAAATATCAGAAACAGGAACATATATAATGTTTCGCTACGGAAAAATGAACTGACGCAAATGTCTATAGAATGGGAAACCCAACGTGAGAGGATGGTAACCCTACACTTAATATATATAACAAAACTGAACTAGGCTATTCAGTATATGCTGCAATCGAAGCTACGGATTTAATTTTGATAATTATTGGGTTGCTCAAACAGATCTGAAACAATGCGACTATACCAAACCTATGTTTTAGAGACAACGATTTGCCGCATTCTCTATACTCTTGAGAATACTGAGCAAGAGTTTGATTGATCAATTGGTTAATCATTTAAAAACAAAATTGGTTTATTCATTTTTTTCGAAAAGTTTTTATCAAATCCTAAATATTTGAGGTATTGTTGGGTAACACTAGGCACGGTACTAGCAATCACGAAACTTTTTTTTATGCAACTTTTCTTCCTTATTAGAACTTCCAATGCATAAAAATTTTGAACTCAAATTCATAAACGTGGTTAAAAAGCCAATTCATTTTTTAATTTTACGATGCATATTCAATAATTCATTATTTAGTTCGCTTTACCTCTTAGCTGTTCAAACTTGAGCGTGTTGTTTGAACAGTATCAATCATGTTGATATGAACAGTATTTCACATCAGAGCACAGTACACAATGCGATCCACTAAAATGTGCGCAGTTTCAAAAAGCTATTACTTACGTCACGTCTAGAATTATTTTTTAAAGCACAATCTATATGCGTAACCGGATGCTGGAGTCAATCAGTTTTTAGAGCAACGCTTTGCCCATCCTTCAATCGCAGCGACGGACTTTAGCATCTGCCAGCTGTTGACTTGTATAGTCGGTTACTTCATACCAATTGATAATCCAAAGTCCTTTTTGGTTTGTACTAGATGTCCGTTTATTCTCGAATGTAAGGTTTTCGTTAAATATCATATAAACATACAATAACTTAATATGATTGATAGTGCTTTGAAACTCAAAAAATTAATTCTATAAATAATTTTCGATTGAAAAGTAGATTTTGGAAACTTCCCATACAACAACAAAACGGCTTAAGCAAATTTCATGCTTATAGTTATTATTAATTATTTTGAGATCACTTCAGTTTTAAAAGCCCAAACATTTGCTTTCTACTACTTCTGTTTGGGCCATATTGTAGGCTTTGGTGGCTTAAAGCCAGGTGCTGTCGTGGAATTGCCAATTGCCACACATTGTTCACCAAATACTTCCAGTAACTGTTGCGCGTTAAAAAACGGTGCTCTTTTCCAGTCCGTTGGCCCTATATGATCCATATGATCGTAGATTAGTCCACTGGCGTCCATTGCGCGAAATTGCTCCAACAATTGAACATCACTCAAATCGCTGCCCCAAAGAAAAACCACTTGTTGTAAATCCAGGCCTAGGTTGATAAGCTTTTGAGGCTGCTCCATAAAATTATCTACATGTGTGGCGGTGCCCAAGATCTCAGTTGATTCCGCAAAATTAACAGCATTTTGAAAACTTTGTGTTCTCAAATCCATATAGGCATCCCATGTGCGGGACTTACCAATGCTCATTAACAGCACTGGAAAGGCATGCTGTTTAAGCCGCAACATGGTGCATATATCCGCATCAAAACTGGCAAAGATAAGCGGACGCCCGCAGCCATAGTTTGCCGTAGTTTCAATAAGCTTGTCCACATATTTATTCTTATTAAGCGTTTGTGTAGACTCCATAACACCCGATTCCATTAGTTGCGGCCATTTTACATCCACAATTAGGCCCAAGCTCTTGGGCAGCTCTTGATAGACCTCTGACAATTTGGGAAACAAACGCAGCGTCTGACTAGTATTAAGCACATTCAAATGGCTGTACTCCTGCACACTCCAGCGTTGTGTAATGAAAACACGACTGCTTTTGAGCTCTGCATAGCTTAGCTCCCGTATGAGCACATAATGCAGATCAAAGCGATCTGTAACCAGGCGCGTCGCAGCAGCCGTATAGAAGCCAAAGCCATGCCAAACAATTGGCACATAATCACGCGTGAGCTGCACATCTACCTGCACCATATCTCCCTTATATAAGGGCACAGATAGAAAACTGGCTACCGTATTCTCCACTAGTTGTATTTTTTGGTCATAAAAACTGGCACCCAAGCCACGATGCCCCACATCCATAGTGGGCCAGTTGTTGGGCCAATATCGCTGAAAGCTAACCTTTAAGTTGCTGGCATGTGCCTTGGGCATGGGTTGCACAATTAAATAGGGTAACGTCAGCTCACCTATGTGCAGCGCCTGCACGGGGGAATAGATGGGCAGTTGCAAAATGCCCCGACTGCCACGCAAATCCATGGGAAATATATAAGATTCACCCAGTGGCTGCTGTGTATTGTCTTCGTAGTAAATGGCCAAGCGATATGTACTGGCTATGTCCAGCGCTTGAGTTACTCTAAAGATGACAACAGCACCAGCGCTATAACGCACGCCAGCTTGGGACTGTGAACGAAATGCGGAACGATTGTAGCCATAACGAGACACTTCTATAAATGCGTTTTCCATCACTTCCAAAGTGCTCAACTTAAGTCTAAATCTTTCATTGGTGGCAAGGCCGGCTATGCTTAGATGGTGGCTCCAAACAAACTTTAGCTCCAGCACATACTGCTGCTGCAGCCAGCCACGCTCTACAAGCAGAGTGCCACCAACCGTACGATCATAGGCCACCCCAAAGATATCCAAAGCCGGAGAACGATGTCTTTCGTAGGACTGAAACATGCGCGCCACCTGCTGGCCCTCCCAGCGTCTGAGCACACGTTCTCCTTGTGCCGTTATGGCATAGATAACATAGCGATAGTAGAAACGTTGACTGGCGCAAATCCACAGTCTTAGATACCATTTAGTGCGTGCTTTATTTTGTGCTTTCATAGGCACCGCCTTTGATAGCTGCCACTGACCCAAGCTGCTGTGATCCCCCGTAATGGCAATCAGCTCATCGTTGGCCAACACCAGATGACGCACCTCCAGGTTAAAGACGCGAAATAATGGCACACATACATAGCTTCGCGCGTTTATTGGTGTGGATTGCTCTGACTGTCCATCAAAGATCTCGAAGATTTTTCGCAGCTTGGGAGCCGCCACAAGCGTCGTCTCATTGAGTGAAACTTCAGCGGGTATTGATGACGTTGTTGTTGTTGTTGTTGTGCTTGTTATGGTTGTTGGAGACAACCAAATTAATATGTAAAACAAAAGAAGCAAGCGAAACAATGCCGTTGTGTGGAATATGTTAATGGATTTTAACACATTGGCTCGAAACATTTTGGTAACCGAAAACTAAGAGTAGCTACAATACGGCGCGTCATCGTCGACGTTGCAAACAAGTTTACTCACTACGTCACAATCACAGGCGATACATTGAGGCGCGACGCGGATCTTCAGTTCTTAACCGTTCGATGACAGACGCAGAAATGAAAGATTCTCTCCATGATCAGCAAAGTTTTGTTTCGTTTGGCATACGGAATTATTTTGAGATGAAGCCAGCAACGATATTTTCTTTCTTTTTTTTTTGGTGTTTGCCTGACTTGATTAATAAGTCGCATCTTTTGCTACTTATTTGGGTTGGCCAGGGGGAAGTTAATGGGATATAAGCAATAAAGCATTAAAACCTGCGTTCCCTTTCGCGCGATTTTTTTTTGGCACAGATTTTGGCATATTGTTGTCATGTTTTATGCTAATTCTTGGCCAATTGGCCGCATTTTGAAAGTTGTCTTATGGTCACATCATTATAAGCACATTAAAACAACGATAGAGAGTACATTGACTTTGTTCAGCTGCTTACAAGGTCTTTGAAGCATTTTTTTATGCTATTAAGTATATATTCCGAAAAGTTAAATATTGGATTGCTGTTTGCCGGCTGTTCCTGTATTTAAAATAAATATTAAATGTTATCAGCATATACGAGGGTAGGCTTAACTTTTTGGCAAAGTACATTACTTTAAATAACGGCTAATGAATTTTTTTTTGGCTGGTATGATCTTTTAAGACTCGCAGAAAATATAAAAAATTTACTCATATAAATTATAATATACTTCTTGTATAGCAACCTTATCCGAACTCCTATTATCCGCCTAACCTGAACACAGTGCAGTGACAAAAGAAAACGTATTAATTAATTAAATAACCCGACTGATAACCAATATTTCATTGTAGCAGCCTAAGTAAAAGATGGTTTTCTTGAGATAATTGTTAATGTCTTTGTTTAATTGTCGAAAAATGTTTTATCCACACGGCAACTAAGACAACAATACTGTTCCGAATTGAAAAAGCTGCTTTACATCAAATGCTGCATTTCGATGTCCCTAATAACATTTTCTTTTTATGAGTCTGATACAGCACAGTCGCATGATGGTAAAGAACTAAAAAAAAACTGCCTCTTGTATGAGCATATTAACTAGCATTCCAACCCAACTGCAATCTAATGAAATCCAACTTTTTATAAAATTAGAGCATTTATTTTACAGCCTGCCCTCGATTAAAGTTGACTCTTTTCTACCTTCCGCATTTATTAAACCAACATTTCAGACCACTGTCGATCAAAATATAAATCGTTTGAAACATAGTTGTGAACTCTGACAAATCTACTAAATTATTGTAAATCTATTATCATATTTATACGAATTAACATTAAACAAAACACATACATTGCCACTATGTCAAAACAAGATTTTCCATATCTTATTGTGTCTAACGCCACCGAACAAAGTCACCATAAATTTATACAAATGAGCTTGCTTTGGGCTTGTAGACCAACCATAAGATTTTTTCAGCTCAGATGATAAACAAAATGTTTGTTAAGTTTTAAGTAAAAGTTTAGAGAAATAGTTTAATTATAATCTGAGTACCGAAGTATGCGTCGCTAAATGTTTTTATTCAAATTGTATATTACAAATTAAAGCGATTTATTGCCCTAAACTTTTGCAATAATTTATTAGAAAACGATTGCAGTTAGTCTATTGGATCCTAACTACCTCAAAAATATTTTATAGTAATTCCGTGACATTGCAAAATTATAACCAAAAGCCAATAGAATTTGCTAAAGAGTATACAAGCTTAGGCACGCAAGAAATGTGAATTTTTTTGTTTCTAATTATCTATCTCCCTTCCTTTCTTTCTCTATTTGACGCTGTTTTTCTTTTCCCATGATTTTTTTTTATCTGCACAAATTCTAAATGTTCTTATTAACTACCAAGGGTTTCACATAATGCGGATGATAATCCATATTCTGATATTTGGACAAATGCCAACGCTGTAAAGGCACATCCGATTGATTCAAACAAGTTTGCTTATTAACCAATTTGAAATCCTTTTGTGTCAACTGTACCGTTTGCAAATATTTCTCTACATTACTTAACACTTCTGCATTGGGTTGCTTCTCCCGTGTATAGATGGCCATTTGATGACGAAACCAAGGCAAAGTGCAATGCAGCTCCACTGCAAAGTTATCATAATCTGTCCAGGTAATGCGCGTCCAATAAAGATCCACTGTAAAATTGGATTATACGTATTACAGAGGGTATGAAGCATATTTGCAATCAACTTACTCTGTTCTATGACACAACGATTTGTCGCTTCCGGCAATGTGCCATAAATCCACCAGACACCCTTCATCTAATAAATTATGACTAGCAAAATTGACTGCTTTGATTAGATTAGTTACCTTCTCGTTAACCACGGGATATTCCTTGTAGAGGCAACGCCAAGCCATCCAACCAAACGCACTTGAGATAGAAAGCAACCAAGTTACAATTTTTACCGCATCGTTGGCCATTAAACTTGTAGTCTGCATGTAAATGAGATATCATATAATTGGTTATAAAGCTACTGGTCAGCTGAAACATGACTTAATGGCTTGGCTTTCATGTCAATTAGCCGGGTTGTCGTGTAATTCTGGAATTAAGAAGTCCATGAAATAGTGCAATTTTTACATTCGCCAGACCAATTATCGTAAATTACTCAACAAGACGCGGCGAATGCTATTAGACAGGCATGAAGGCATATTTCAATGTTCCATGGTTTATTTTACGAGTATCCGTAACTAGGGTTTCGCACTTGTTAGTAGCGGAGAAATTATTTAGTGGTCATGCGATTAAAATTAAATTTATATGTCGGACTTCTGCGTTGCACATTTTGAATAAAAATTATTTTCTTATAATTATTTCAAGTTTTTGGTATTTTGGAACTTGACGTAAATAGAAAATTCTAGAATTTGTTAGGCGCATAAAACCAAAACTGTTTTGTAAGAACATTAAAACTCATTAACTTCAGTTTTACGTCTATTATTTAAATCAATGATGATATTATTTCTAATAAAAAGCTTACGAAAAATTGATTTCCACTTCATTAATTAAAATGTATTTATTTATTTCAAATATGTTGGGCAACTTCATATAGCTTTATTTTATTGCCATTTTTACATATTATATTAATTTTTATTTTTAGACTTTTTTACAAGCCATATAATTTGAGCGAATAAATTTGATTAGTATTTATTTGAATAATGTAATATTTTACATTTGAAAATCATATTTCCTATCATAGTTACATTCATAGCAAACTATAATCGCTGACCAACATATCCATTTAGTTAAATCTGCTTAATTTCTCTTGCTCTCTCTTCGATTTTTTATAGTTTTGCATGTCTGTACCAACTACATGAATACCCAAAGTATTCATATTTATTTTTTATATTGCGGCAACGTATTTCCGATTTTTTTAATTAATTTTATAATTTATTATTGAAAGCAATAAACTTTAGGCTAGATATAGCAAAATTGTAGAAACGCTCATCTAATGAAGTTAATTTATTAGAAGAAATTGTATTTTGAATTTTAATACAATATAAGAACTTTATCCCAAGCCGTAAAAATGTTTGTGCAGCGATCTTTTGAGAATTTCCATTTTCGTTGTATGTAAATAGCAATACAATTTTTTGTTTGTTTTTGATTGATTGTGTTAAAGCATTTTCATTTAAAATTATTAAGAAAACAATACTTTTATATGTCATAATAACGTGTAAATATTAATTGTTATATTTTTTAAAATTGTCTTTACAAGTTATTTATTGGCTTGCTTAAAATTAAGCTGAGGCATCGAAAAATAGTAAACTTTAAATATTTGCTATTAAAAATATATTACAATTACGTAAAAATTGTTAAATTTAAATATTTTATTTCTTAGGTACTTAGCATTTTATTAGGTACTTTTAAAACATTTTCCTTTGCTCTCTTATAGCGTCTTTTATTTCCTTTTCTTACGTTTTTACAGCTAACATCTCAACATTTCTTTTTAACAATAAATTGTTAACTACCATTATTATTTTAGCTTTTGCCATTTATTGTGTTTATTATCACTTTGCTTTCTGTCTCCTTCTATAAAACTTTAAACAGAATAATATGTTCAAATTTATTAACATATTTTGTTTGCTACTTCCTAACCTGAGCTCGCCCGCGAAACTCTTCCAAACGAAGCTTTCCCTGATTGTTTTTATGACAGTTTATTAATATTATAAATCATAAAATGAGCTCCTTTTGTTTTTGGTTTTAGTGAGTTGTGCTGAATATTGAAAACCATTTCGCATACTTTTGTTCATTTTGTATGGCTCATAAAACATTATAAATTAAGCTTAAGCTACCCGCCCGTATAGAACTAGTTCCCCGGTCTAAGCACGACATTGATCCTCAAACTCTTGAAGCAGCTCTGGTGAGTTGAAGAACGCTCTTTGCTTGCCTTCGGGCATATATAGATCGGAGCGATCGAAACACGTGGCCGTGGCACCAATATCTGCAAAATACTTGACACGCTCCTTGGAATTAGCATCATCACCCCAGATTAGCGCAATTTGACCCTGATCTCGTGCCAGCTGTAGCAGCGCAGCACCATTTGCACTCAGAAAATCCTCTGCATGTGGCGCAGTGCCGTCCAGCTCAAAGGCCTGCGCATTGTTGACGGCAGCAGTGAAATTACGTGTCCGCAGATCCGTAAATGGTGTCCACTTCTTGGTCTCACCCTGGCTAAGAAACATGACAGGGAATATGTTTTGCTTGAAGCGCAGCATAGTAGTCATATCCGCATCAAAACAAGAAAAGATCAACGGTCGTCCACAGCCATGACGTATAACCGTATTTAGTACACGATCGGCAAAGAAATTCTTATCAATAGTTTGCTCTGCCTCTACGCCACCATCTGCCTTCTTTTGTGGCCATTTAAGTTCCACATCTATACCAAGTGATCTTGGCAGCTTCTTAAGCACCTTTTCTAGTGTGGGAAAAATGCGATGTTCCTTGCAAGGCTCAGCATTGTGGGAAGGATATTCCACAACCTTACTATTGATCACTGCAAAGATGCGCATGCGCTTAAGTTGCTCATAGCTAACATCCTTGATTAACACGTATTCCAACTGTTCCGAGCGCTCGATCAGTTTGCCCTTGGGTGCTGTATTAAAGCCAAAATCATGATAGATCACAGGTATACCATCGGCTGTCAGATGCACATCCAGCTCAATCATATCAGCCAAATTATGATAGGCAGCCAAAAAAGAGCTTATTGTATTCTCACGTTCATTAGGTGGATTGACTATGTAGCTCTTGCCCATGCCGCGATGGCCGACATCCAGATTGGGCCAGCTTTTGGGCCAATAATGTGCATAGGTTGTCTTAAAGTTCAACGGCGTGTCGATATAGGGCTCTACCACAAGATATGGCAAACGCAGCCTTGCAATGGTTACCTCTGCATTTTCCGCTGATTTAATCGCCAAGTCCAGTTGACCATTGCTGCCTGTTAGCTGTGAGTTGGCTATGATGGCACTCCCTATTAGCTCATTGTTGTTACTGTAGCACTCCAAAGTAAAGAGCTGCTCTCGATTGATTAACGGCAAGGTTATGTGAAATATTACTATATCACCTTTGGTATAGGGTACACCAAACTCTGGCTGAGATCTAAGCTGACTGTTGCCATAGATATGCTTGGTTACCTCCACATGCAGACCGGGTGTAATCTCTATTGGCACAACCTTAAGCTGAACATGCTGCGGATCGAACTGTTCAATATCGTGCACCTGGAACATTTTCTCGCTAGTGAATTTAAGCTGCACGATTTGCTCTTGCGTGAGCCACCCGCGATGCACTAGCGGCTCAGCTCCTGGTGCCGCCTGTCCAAAGTTATCAAGCTGCTCACATTCGCCAGCACATGGACCCAATACACGTGGTTTGAAATGCGTCTCCCAACGGCGTATTTGTTTGTTCTTGTTTGCATCCTCCACATAGACAAAGTAACGATATTCCAGCTGACGACAGGACTGCAATACAACCGTGGCCATCCAGTTTAATTCATTGATGCGCTGCAATTCGACGCAACGTGAGAGCTGCCATTCACCTAAGGCCTTGGCATCACCGGTCAGACCCAGCTGCTCCTGCTTAGCCAGCGGCTGTTGCAGGCGCACTTGAAAAGTGCGCAGCGATGGTTTACATACTGCATCATGAGTAGCTTCCGGCAACTCATTAGTGGCAGCATAGCTGGTGGCAAGCGCTGCGGCTGCAGCTGCATCCACATAGGCAGCACACTGCAAGAAACACCAGACAATGGTTATTTTAAGTGCACTAGACCAAAAAGTCATGATTTCAAATAAATTTATTTAGACTCTTTGCTGCTCACTGCCTCTGACCGACTGACTAGCTCTGACTGACTTAATTAATTGACGCTTCGGTACTGGCTTCAATTAAGATTACTTCGACCCAAGTTATTTTATTGTTACTTTAGCTAAATTAGTCTTGGGATGAGTCTCTTAACGATAAGCCTGAGGCGCCTAACACGGTCTAACAATTGTGCTGGGTTTAATAACCAACCCACTGACTTTTATACAGCAAACCCAAATGGTGCAACTCTGGCGATAAGCTCGTGTTCATAACACATTCTTAGCTGCTCAACACATCACGTGTTTGGAATAGCTTACGGAACTAAGAGTGAGTCTGCTATGAAGGTTAAACTAAAAATATATGCCCTATCTTTTATACTATGTGCAAAGAGTTGCTCAACAAATAATTCACAATCACTCGCGGCATGTAACTATTTAGTTTTAGGTAGCCGCACGTTTTACCTAATTCGAAGCTATAGGGTGGGCCTGCTGACATTTGGAATTTAATTTTTTTTTTTTTGGTTTTAGCAACCACCTTCCACTTATTTTGAACAAATAGCTTACATAAAACAATAGTTTAACAACCAAAGCAACAGGTGGCTCACTCTATGCTTTCAAGTTTTTATTTGTAAACAACTTGCAGCTTAGCTTATTATTTGTGTTTTCCTTATCAGGTGCTACAAAATTACAAGTCAAAATATGTAATGACTTTTGCAAATAACAAACATGATAGATCGAAAATTTGACGTTAGCTCACGTAATTTTATAAACGTTTTTCAAGTTGATCCCTGCAGTTCCATGTTTCCATGTTCCAAGATTAAAAGCAGGTATATATATATATATATATTTTTTTACTAAGGATCCAAGAACTAAGTGCTAAAGAACACACAATAAATTTAATTCATTTCAAGTTTTGTTTAGCCTTTAAACTTGACTGTATTTGTGCGTTTAAAAACGCGTCAAAAACGCGTCGTCAGCAGAAAGCTTACACTATACGCGTTTTTAACCACGTGCATTTTCATTAACCAATTTTTTACCTTAGTTGATAACGTGTCTAGGCTCGAATGCATGCACTGAACTGACTGGTGTTGTTGTTGAATTGTAAGATGTTTTTGTTGACTCGATTTGGGTAAGCATTGCGAATTGTGAGTGATGATGCAACTGCTTACTAGACGAAAATTGCCAAACCTTTGGCAGCTTATTGATAAACGTAAAAGTTTATGTAAGCGGGCTGAACCCATAAATTATACGACTACACTTTTAAGAACAAAATAACGACAACAAATTCACATCACGTGTTGTTTTAGTTTCGAACAATAAACTAAATCTAAGCAGTAAAATTCTTTGGCATTAATTCAAAATACAGCAAGCAAAACGAAAATTTGCGCATTCTCTTGTTAGTTTTGTGAGAGCCATATGAAATGTGCTTTATTTTCCGTATTGTTAAAAATATCTATACAGTGCCGGTACGGACAGTTTTCCGCAGCAACACACTTGACACTATTAGCGCAACCTTGTAAATTGGCCAGATCTTTAACTAAGAGGCGCAACCTAAATTAGCACAGTGACCAAAACCAAATAGCAATCACACACAACAATAGTTGCATATTGCCACAAACAAACTAATAACAAATTATTTCGACATTTTTTGATTAGAAAAATCAGCAAATTTGGTTGTTCCAAATAATTTATGCTAATTTTTTTGTGTATTTTATTTTTGCTTATGTCAACTGTTCACGTGTTACGCATAAAAATACAATAATTGTATAAATCAAAGTTCTAAGTTTCAACGCAGGCGCTCTCTTAAATTCCCGCACTCTCTAACATGCGCTCTACCACTCTACGCCGCTCTATAGCAGTCATATGTTCTTTGTTTTGGTAGAATGACTGACACTACCAAAACAAATAAAAAGCTCGCACAGACATGTGTTTCTCCTTGAGAATACGCGTACGTACCACTATCAATTTGTTTGTTATTTATGATTATTCGCAATAATGCCATGACCAAAGCTTCGCAAATTTGCTGGGGTGATTTAGAAATTTTTACGATGGCCTATTATCAACGATAAGACAGAGTTCAAATTAAGCACAATTATTATAAATGCTTGAAAATTGTTTGTAAATCTTGTGAAGTGACAATCTTATCGTTTAGGTACTTTTTATTTAAGTGGCTGCCACTTGAATACAACAATTACGTACACCAGCTTTCGATGGGAACTAAAGAATCTTGACCAGGGCTTGCAACATCTGGCGGTGGCAATGAAAGCTTTGCCATACACTATGGACACAGGGGCGTCAACATAGAGGAATGAGTCATAAATTTAGCAATAGAGTTACATTACAAAAAAAGTAATTTAAAGATTAAGTTGTCAAAAAAAAATAAAAAAATTGAAAAATAAAATTTGCAAGCATTTCCAAGGACTCAGCTCATAAAGATAAGCTTATCTATACAATTTCTTTTTGATTTAGCAAGCGACGTCAATAACCGCCACACGTGGCCCACTTGACAAGAACACTTGTATTTTGTAGTCTCTCTTTGAAATCATGCTATAAATTAAAAAAAAAAAAATTATATATATTTTGTTTTGTGTGGCACTGTACAACCTACGAATATGTACATATGTATATATTATTTACGAGCTTTTAGACTATATGTCCTTAGAACTGTTTTATAAACAGTTTGATATATTTGACACATTTGTATAGTTGAATAAGATACTAAATATATATCATATAACTATAGAAATTAGTACGTAAGCTTTGCAATCTATGACTTCCGTTTTACGGTTTGCGTACAAAATTTTAATGATTTTAGTACGACAATGAAACAAAGTGCATTGTCTGTAACAATGTCGTAGAATAAGTTTTAAGACGTTTAAATCTTTTTGCTTATATTTTTTGTTTGCTTGTGTAAACGCTTCGCTTTCGCTACGTCACTGTCGTTGCCATTGATTTCCCATATCTTATGGACCTATGCATATCCTATAACATTTACAAGCTGCACAAAAACAAAGCAAGCAAATGTCAACAATGACCTTCAAGAACCCTCAAAATGCTGTCTACTTATATTTTTATATATAAGCTGCCAACTAGCAACCCTGCTCTTTGTCTTGCATTCTAGCAATAGTTTATAAAATTATATATTTACATTTTGCATGTGCTCATCCAGTGTCTGGGTCTCCAAAGGCGTCAATAGCATGGGCACGGACATCTTTATGGCTTTTTTTTATATATATACAAGTTGGACGTGTTTAAAGTGGCTTTGTGTGTTAGGTTTAACACGAAAAATAAAATTCAATTTTTATCACAGTTGTTTTTATTTTTTTTTTGTAGCAAATGTTTTGCACTATGCGGCGTATGCGCAATATTTGTATTAAGCAAACTATGAAGTAAGCATGTTTGTACTTTTAACGCGTTTTTGTTATCCTTGCGTAGTTCCTTTGGTATATATGTGTTATATATTTATTATAAATTTATATTTTGTGAATTTTTGTCTTTGACGTTTCTTTGTCGTCGTTGCGACGTTGCACGAGCAACTGTTGTCAGCGCTTTTGTTGTGCGCGCAATTTAAACGATTTCTTTTTATCGAAAAAGCTTTTTTTGCTGTTTCTTCTTATGTGTGTGTGTGTGTGTGTGTCGGCGTTTTTGTTTTGGTTTGTTAGTTGCTTTTGGATGTACAGTTGCTGCTTGGCTTTTTTAATAAACTTTATAAAATAAAATGTTGATGGCCTTTGCTTCAACTCGCATAAGCAACAACAACAATAGGCACAACTATAACAACAATCTGTACATGTTTGTTTTTCGCCCATAGAGTTTTTCAAAAGCTCTCCTTAGACTTGTTAGACAAAAGCTTAATGCAAATGAACTTCACACTCACACACACATACTTACATTTTTACACACATTAACAACAATTGCCGAAAACGTGTTAGTCGTGTGCGCTGTCAACGTCGCTGCCGCTGCGCACGTGAAAAGTTTAGCATATTGTTTTTGCTGTGGCCCAGCCCACCACCAACAGGCGCGCCCTCAACTTGTTCTCTCGCGCCATCATGATGCTGACGTCAGTTTAAAAGCTCATTCGCTTCTACTAGTTCTTGGCAAGTTTTGTTGTTTTCCTTGTTTACTCTTGGCTGCCTGCCTCTGTTTACGTTTTTCACCCATTACGTGCTCCATAAACAACAAAGTTGTAAACATCTTAGAAAAGCTTTTGATTTTGGCTATTGCTGTTGTTGTTCTGTATGCGCGCTGCCGAGCTGCGCTCTTCTCGTGCCGCTCAAGATTTGGCTGGCTAATCGCAAGAAACATTTATTTCGTACACAAGAATTTCCAAGAATTTCACATGTTGCTAGGTGGGCATGGCATCAATAGTCATCCATACACACACACACAAGCACATACATATTAAGGAACACGCGTGATATTTGTTGATATTATTTCATTATATTTTATCGCTTTGCTAGCGCTTTCTTTGTGTCGCGCATGTTGTCATTGCCTATATTTTGTTATTGTTTTTGTTGCTTTTATTTTATTTACAATAATTATGGCGCATTTAGCTTGTTTCTTGAGTCTACTTAATATGTTTATTAATTTGTTTTCATTCATTTTAATCGCATTTTTGCCGTTGCACAGTAAACAAAGTACAGTCCTCAACTATTTGGAAGCAGAAGAATATAACGGTTGTTGGCTTTTCAAAGCGTTTTTATGACATCATGCAAAATATTGAAAACTCTCCGGATGTATGCACAATTTGTTTTAAGTTAACAATCTTATAAGTTGGTGAATAAGAGTTTCCGGAACCAAAAATACCTAGCTTGTTTGCGCACGCATTAATTAGCTTAAATTTGTATTGTTTTTTACGGCAAGTTGTATCCGTACATTTGCGTGACTTATGTTCTGGAAGTTTTTCCCATAATGCCTATTACATCATTTTAAAAGTTTAACTATTTCGCTAAACAAATAAATATCTAAAAATTGCTCTGCTTATCAATGCATCAATTCGTTTCCTTATAAATTGTGAAAAAACAAATCGAATCCAAGCGGCTACATATTATTTACAAAATAGTTTTAAATACTTAAATTCTAAACTAATGAATAAGCATAACAGCTGTTATTTAAAAAGCATTTTAATTTTTTTACTTCTAAACTTTGTTATTTCTAGCCCATCTTAAAAGTGTTTGAGTATTTTGCAAGTATTAGCAAGTATTTTGAGTACTTTATGTTTGAAAATGTAGCAGTCTAGTTTTTTCTTTGTATCCCAAAAATTACATTTCTATGGATAGTAAAGAAATACTCAATAAATAATTGTTTTAGTGCTTTAACGCAAAACAATCACCTGTTACTTTCTGCATCGCACCATATTTATTATCACATTATAGATTTGAAAATAATTTATATGGCAAATTCAATAGAGGCAATAAAAATCGGGCATTTATTTGTTGGAACTTTAACGAATGCTGTATCAATTTTTATATTTTGCAACCAGGGTAAGACATAAAAAAAGAAAATTCTTACTCGAAAAAGATTTCAAAATAAGAGGTTACCAACTTAAGGTATGTTACAGATACATACAAATTTTTAACTCGCAGTAAGAAACCCATAGCTATTGTCTTCCTGTTTAGACGCAAAGCATATAATGCTTATTTAAAAGAAAGTTTTAAACCAAAAAATAATAACTTTTATGTATTGACGCAGTTTTGTGAATTTTAATAACAAAAATAGAAAGTAACCGCACAAGTAGGTTTTATGTATTTTGTTTGTAAAGTTTGGGAGCTTCGAATAAGTTCTGAAACAGAATTCTCTTAAAACAAAACTGATTTCTTAATACCAAATCTTTCGGCAGCTGAAAGCCAATGGGTTTGTGAAAAAGTATAAAGGAAGGAAGCTTCGTAGACAGATTGAAGTAAACAAAAGTATGTTTAGTCGCGTGGAAAATTAAAGGGCAGTCAGTCCAATTGAACAATAATGTCTCTGAATGAAAAAGCCAAAGCTAATACACTCATAAAGGACAATAATATCATAAATGGTAACCGTCGGTAGCGTAATCGCCTCTAAAACTGAAAGTCGAAGGACCTAGCACCGGCAAAGCTAGGAAAAACACGCTGTTTCTTGAAGTATATCGGTATATATAAAATATTTGGCTATAAGCTGTAGAGGTTCCTGTTTTATTTTAACATCTAAAAATAACAGAAATCTCTATGCTTTGGCGCGATTAAAGGATTATCAAGGGGATTAAATATAATCTTAATATAATATTGCAAGGATAAAGATATGATTTTATAATGACTACTGCAACTTAAAGGTAGAGTAGACTTATAAGCCAAAAAGCAAAATTCAAGCCTATTTTTGTTGCTTTGCCTTCATAAGTTTTTTTGTAAATGTTTTCCAGTTTCATAAAAAAGATTTTTCGGCGCATATTTCACTCAACGGAAGACTTTGAAGCACTTCAGTTCATAGCGTGCCTACTTCGAAGTTCCATTTGAAATCTAAAAGGAAAACAATTAAGTAGCTTTCGTTGCCTTTACTTTAGAATCGAATCAAATTTATTGTGTCACAATTATATTCCGTCTTTTAAACATTCCCTCTATTGGGCTATTTGATAACATGTAATTGGTCACGTTTGCCTGTTTACGATACATATAGTATGTATGCACATATTTATCTGTTTATGTTTTTTTTTGTTTACAACACCAGAAGTTGTTTACAACACCTGAAGTTGTTTACAACGATAACAAAGGGCTTGCGATTAGACCTTGTAAAGGTGAATGCTTCGATAAGCAAATATAGTATATATATTTTTTATGTCATATTAATATTGTAAAACAATAGGCTACAGCTATGGAATTAATTTCCAAAGCCGATCAACTTAATAAACACTTATGATATATTGAACCCATACCTGCTGAGACATGGTTTTGTTTTGGAAAGTTCCCGGTTCTATTATTGCCTCGGCCGACGGATGAGAACACGTTTAAAGCACGCGTTGCGTTTGAAGAAACACTATATTAATATACGACGAACCGAATCCAACTTAGAACTGGCAGCAATTGAAAGCGTTTGATGGGTTTACGCTTAAATAGGAAGTCGCTCGCCAGACAGCCGCTCAGCAGCGTAAACACTATTAAATCAATTTAAAACAATAAAACTTAAAGAGACCGTCAGCACAAAGAGGCGATAACGCACGGATGACAAATCCAATCCCATCTCAGCATCTCTCGCTCTACTGGGCGGCAGAAAGGCGAGATTGCTGCTGCGGCTGCTGGCCTACAAAAACAAAACAAAACAGACGCTGATCAAATGTAATCAAATTGAGTAACCAAGTGTACTTACGTTAGGTTTGCTCAGCGCTGGAGGGCTCAGTCCCACGCTCAAACAAAATGACAAGCTCAGTGTGTGCAGTGTGAGGGAACATGTCGACGGCTACAGCGGACTTTGGATAGAAGGGTTCGCCTTTGTATTGCTTGGACTCGGGCCGTGCTAGTTCTATAAAATTGCGTTTGGCACTGTTGGGATTGCAGGAGACATATACCAAGCGTTTGATGGCCGTGGCAGAACGTATGGCAGCAATCGAACGATTATCTATAAGAGATTAGCTTTAACAAAGCAAATTAATGGTTTCATGCATTTTAACTTACGCAATCCCGCACGTGGTGGATCGACAACAGCTATTAAATCCAACGGCTTGCCCGGCTCATTGCCATATATAGCCTCTTGCACCATGCTCTTGATGTAGTCATCTGCATTGCCCGCAAAGAATTTACAATTGCTTATGGCATTTGCTGCTGCATTATGCTCTGCATCTTTGACAGCATCTGGTACTATTTCTACGCCAAGCACCTGCTTGCAATGTTTGGCAAAGGCCAATGCTATTGTGCCTGTGCCACAACAAATGTCCAACATGACGGTATCTTTTGTGGGCGCAGCCAAATCAATAGCCTGTTGATAGAGCAAATCAGCCGCTGCAGTATTGATTTGAAAGAAGGCCAACGGACTGATGCGAAACTGCAGCTGCTGAATCACATCGTTAATATGTGTAGTGCCCGATAGATGCTCCACTGGGTTAACCATTTGCCCAGCCTCGCGATGCTTAACATCCTGATAGTAAAGCGAAGTGCACTTATGCGGCGCATCAGACTGCGCATTGTCATAGAATGTTTTCAGTTCAGCTTTGAGCTGCAAAAGCTCGTCTTCATTGAGATTGGAGGAGTAGATGCCGGCTACCAGCATTAGTTCGCCCGTTGCCGTAGAGCTGCGCACCATAAGCTGTCGAAAGTGGCCCAGATTGCCAACCGGATTAAAGGGTAAAAATTTAGATTGACGCACCAGCTGCTGAAAGCTGCGTGCTGCCCATTTGGCTTGCTCTGGCAGATGTGGCAGCTGTTGCACTTCAGCCACTTCCACCGAACCATCGCTATAGCTGCCCAAACGAAAGCCCACCACAATTTCGCCAGCTGCATTTTTGCCCACAGTAAACTCGTTCTTATTACGATAACCATCAATTTTGGGCGACGGCAAGACGCCCTTAAACTCGAATGTGTCCAGGTGTGGCTTGGCAGCGGCATTCAGACGCCGCAACTCTCGTGTGTACTTCTGCAGCAGTTCTGACATTTCCGTAGTTTTCTGCTGCAATTGCTCTGCATATGGCATGGCAGCCAACGGACATGTGGCCTCAACGGCAGTGCGTTGACGTTTGGGTTTATTTTCAGTCGCATCTGCCTCTGCGCGACGTTTTTGCAACGGATCTGCTGAGGCTTTGGCCGCCAAAGCCTTCAAGACTTTGCCCTTCCATTTGTAGCCGTTGAGGGTTTCTATGGCGCGCTGCTGCTCCACTGCGCTGCGAAAGCAGACAAATGCGTATTCTTTGCGCGTTGGCGACTTAATTTTGGTCATGTCCAGTTTGAGCGTATTCTTCAGCAGTTTTTTGAATTCCTAAGAAAATTGGCCGAACTTAGTTTTGCTTGGCTTTGAGCAGCTGCATACTTACGCCTATGCCAAAGTAGCCCATATTTTTCACTTCAATTTTATAGATTTCCGAGGTAAATTCCTTGCCTGCCAGGTAGTCAAACTCCTTGCCGGCTGTTGGCGCAACATTTTCAGCTGCGCCAGCTGGCGGCTCATTTGTAGTCTCTGCATTTGTATTAATTTCTTGCTGTTGTTCTGCAACCACAGTTTCTGTAACTTCGTTTGCAACATTTTCATCTTGCACAGAAGCCATAATGTTTATTTTTTAATGCAAAAACAATAATAAAACTGCAAGAAATAATACCACGTGAAGCAACAGCTGGTTATGTGTTGCCAACCAACTCGAAAATGCATCTAATTCTAACGGTCCGGCAGCTCTATCAGACACACACACTATATAGCTAATTGCTACACGATTTAGTGCCACAGCGCTTAGCTTCGTGTTGCTATAAAAAGCAGTGCACATACGTTACAAGCAGTTTTTAATTTAAATTTAAATTTTCATTATTTTCCACTTGCTGCACTTAATTTATTCCAGCTGCTCCTGCGCATCGTTGAAACGCTGCAAAGCTTCATCCAATGTCTGACGCCTTTCTGACAACACCTCCTGCAGTTCCTTCTCGTCTTTCATAATATTCGTTGCTTCGTTCAAAATTTCCGCAGCTTGTCGTAATTTTTTCTGCATTTTAAATAAATAATTTTTTTTTAATTTTAGCCTAAGTAGACTAAATAGTTGTTATTAAGCGCCTACCTCGCGTGCATTATCGAATGTCAGACGCAATGCCTGTGCCACAAGTGCCTCTTCCAGATCTATCAAAATATTTCCACGAAATATGCTCCAACCACCATCAAATAGCTCCGCCAATCTCAATAGCTCAATGCAAAGCTCCACTTTGCGTTTTAACATTGCATCGGTGAGCTCTATACGGCGAGAGTTTTTGCAAGTTTAATAAAATGCACATAAATATTCGGCACAAGTTTACCTTCCATTAGGAAACCCGGCGCATTGCCGTACAACTGGGTCAGCGCATATTTGGCTTGCAAAACGTGTGTGTTGGTCTCATGTAAATCATCTCGATTGGTTTCTATGAACTCTTCCAATGCCATGGGTGTGGTCTTGTCCAGACTTTCAATTTCCTGCTGATATTTTGCGTCCAAAGTAAGCGCTTCTTTGGCTGATTTCTTCAAATTGCAAAGCTGACATCTCCAATCTGCTGCATAGTCCAATGGATTTAGCGATATGATCTGAGACGAAGAATGCAAATAATTATTAATTTTATATTATTTCATTGTTTCTGTACGCATTTTCGTTCATCATCTGAGTCGAGTTATATTTTGGCATAAGCTTCCAAAACAGGAAAACTTCTCCAAAGAAGATATTGGATGAAGCTTTGGAACGTTTCAACGGTGTGCAGAAGCTGCTGAAATAATGCCCATAATCAAGGTTTCTTTGATATTGGCGAAAATTCAAGCAAGTCGACTATTTGGCTAAGTAAATTTTCATTAATTTAAAATCGTTACGGCGAGGATCCATCTGTCAACTGTAGATGCCTATACTACCCGAACAGCTAATTATAGAGGTATCCCCATGCTACACCTTCAAAACGATGACAGAATAGGCAGGCAATTGTATTGTTAGATGAAGCACGCGCTGCAAGGCCAATTGTCATTAATGTTGCCAGGATAATGGAAATCGTTGAACTTAACCGTCATGGAGACACTATTTCGATTGCACAGAAATTGAAGATAGCGAAAAACACTATTTGCCACCATTTGAATAAGGCCGGATGCGAAATAAAACTTATTGAACGGGTAGCACATAAGTTATGATAGAAAAAAAAATGTGTGCCGAATTGCATCTGTAAATCGTTTTCAAAAAACAACCAAAAACAAATAACATTTTTAATGCGACTAAAAAACAATTAGCCGTTCCAAATGGTGCCGATGCTACTTTGGCTTGATTTATGGCATCGTCCAAAGATCGTCGACTACGGACAACTTCCCTATATTTTCAACAATAGCAGGCATGTTCTCTTCACTTAGATTACCGCCAGACCACAAATGCACAATTTACATATTTTTATGCTTCCACTTTATACTCCATCCAGTCTTACCATCAATTGGGTACTACCCACTGCTGAGTATCTCCACGTTTAATAATCTTACAACATGCCATACTATTCCTTTATAAACCTGTACTTCTCTAAATTAATTCTTCCATTCTTTTTAATAAAGTTACTTTTAGTGTTTCTTCTAGAGTAACTCCTTATTTTGTTTCATTATCCTTAAAATTTTCTAGATCTAATTATGCCTTGCACCATTTTTTCCGTGTTTTAAGTGCTAATTATAATAGACTTTTTTAAATTTCTCTCTTCTAAACGATCCATTCAATCTATGAGCTTTTTATATCTAAGACATCTCAACTAGTCCCTATAAGCTTAATTGACCAAATCCCTGTCATTAAATTCTTTTGCTTCAATAGTGTGCTCTCTTTTCTAATATATTTAATATTTAAATTTTATTATCTTTGTGTGCCCTTTTCATTTTGGCTATGGTAAATCCCTAGACTTTTGCTAATCTTGTATATTCTTGTCATATATTATATATTTAATAATAAAACGAATTAATCGTCCTAACTATAGAAAATAATTGCTTAAATTGTATTAAAACATATTTGATTTCGTTAAAAAAAAGCAGAGCTTAGAATAATTTAAGCAGCTTCAAAAAAAAAAAAAATTCCAGCAAAAATTTGGCCCGATAAGAACCTCTAAATGCAGTTGCCCAATTTTTTTACATTTCAATAGCAATTAATATTTTTACGTGAAAATTTTAAAAACTAAACACCATTTTTTTTGTTTCAATAACTACTTGAAATTTCGAAATGATTTGGGAATAATTTTCTTGTGTTATAAGAAAAAAACAACAAACATTATAAGGTAAAAATTTAACTAAATGTCGCACAGCGTATTATTTTTTGCAAAAATTAAAAGATTAAAACCGAGCGTTAAGCTGAGCTGAAAGGTCCCAAATCCTAAGCAGTAAATTGCCCATCCTCTTGTAGGCATTGCTGTTTTAAAAGTTTTAATTATTTTAGGAAAGTTTTTTCATAATTTAATTATTTTTTTTATCTATTTCAGCATTTTCAAATTGAGAATACCCTTTTTTTCTTTCTAATCTGCGATCATAGACAGGATAAAATTAAAAACCAAGGTGAAGCCCTGTAGTAGCGCTCTGACTCACACACAAAAGAACTCTTCAGGAACGCATACAAGATCATTATTTTTGCATTGTCGTAACTTGTATACTTCAATCGACTTTAGCTTATTTTAGATGAAATCCTAAACTCCTTTGACTTTGTCTTCCAATGGACACCTCCTCATCTAACAAAATTGTCGTAATCCCCTGGCAGTGTGATGCATGTCTATCAACAAATCTTTCGACAGCTCATCGTTTTTCATCCAAACCAAACTTACCTTTCCGATTTTACACTTCCTGCACAACATGGCGCCCGCAAATGTATCCATTTCCGTTGGATCCTTGCACCTATCACAGCTGCAATCGAAGCACTTGGCCTGACGCAGATGCAAACGCCTCTGTATGGTGCTACGCAAGGGCTGCGTGTAGGATATGCTTAGAATTTCGCCCTTGTTAATCTTGCGCTTGGCCATAAATATAATATGCATCTCGTCATCGAAACGATGACGCATATTGGGCACGCAGTCATGTGAGATCATAGCTGCAGCAGGAAATAAGGCACGCACTTTACGCCCTTCCAGTGGCTGACGTATTTCAAAAGTATTTGTGTCCAATATGGCAGCTATGCGTAATATGTCCAGCTCCGACCATTCCTTCATGCCCAACACAGTTTTAATGAATGTCAACACATTGGCGCGCAGCACTTGATACAGTGGCGTTGGCAGACGCTGCTCCAAGTGATCTTCCAGCTCGCTGAGACGCGCATATGCCTGCGGGTTGCTTTGCTTCAACAGCATGCAGCGCAACAACATGATGACACAATAGGCGGACTCCTTCTTCTCCTCACCAGCAACATAATTGATTTTTGATTGGAAATTGCTGCTGGCCATCAGCTCGCACTCCCCCGCATGTGGCAAGGCCTGTTCGCACTGCTTGCCACACAGGGGCCAGCTGCACTTGCTGCATTTGTAATAGTTTGTGGCGGGCTTTTGTGGTGCCAGCAAATTCCTATGACAGCCCAGACACAATGGCATGGAGGCCACCTTCGGTCCCACCACCATTGGCGCCTCACGCAGTATTTGCTCGCCTATTTTGATGTCCCTTGTGGCACGCAAGTGTCTGCCAAGCAGCTCATTGCTGGCTACCTCATAGCACTTGCATTGTTGTTTGTGTCCACGTTTCCAGTGCTCCTTCTGATGCTCTCGACTGCAGTAGACAACACTTTTGCAGGCGGCGCACAGCTGTGTGGCACGTACATTGCATAGGGCACATAATGTGGGCACGCTGGATGGACTCATTATGCCTTGAATGGACGCAGCTCAATTTTACATGGACTTTGTTTTTATTTTTTCCTCTTGGTTTGCGTAATGCGCGACGTTTGGAAACTCACTGAAATTCAGTGAGAAAACAATTGCTTGAGCAACGGCATTTTGAATTTTCTTTTGTGTCTCCGTCGCTGCTTCGGGTGGCTGCCAAAAAGACGATGGCAGGCATTGTACAGTGGTCGAGATGAGGTTGTGTCGTTGTAAAAATTGACAAATGTGATATTTCGTTTTTTTTTACTGCAATATTTATTATTCGCAATTAAGTTGAATTTATGTTTGCTTTTTCAATGGTCAAAATATTTTAAATATATGCAATAATCAAAAGAAAAATATTAATAATATGATATCGGCAGAAAAATTCTTAAACAAACAAGAATTTGCCAATGTTCTGCAACAGAATCCAATTGTGTCGCCAAATTCAAGCAGTATTTTCTTGGAAGTTTTTCAAAATAAAAAAGTTATGTAACGGTAAGGCAACAACAATTTTTGAAAATTAATATGAGCCAAATTTCTGGTTTTTTAACTTAACGCGTTTTGACAAACATTTCTTTATTTTCTCCGAAAATTTTTATATATTCTTAACCAAAAGATATTCTTACGCACTTGATTTTTTTTGAGTACTTTATTTGGCGTTAATATAAAAAATCTCGATTTCGAGGAACAATATCAAAATAAAAATTTTTTCTTAAATTATGTAAAAAAATTTAAGCCAGTAGTTGGAATAGCAAACCGAAATTAATCTAATTGAGCAGCTTTTAAATGAGCTCAACCTAGATAGATAGATGGAGATATTTGACAGTCTTAAAATTAAGTGGCTTATCATAACCTGAAAAAGCTTCACGAACTGCTACCAAAATACCATTAATGTATTCAAAGTGGAACACTTCAGTCGGAAGCCAACACAATCCTTTAACTTTATGGGTACTATTTGAAAAAAATTAATTAGACTTAAGTTCAACCAAAAAAACATTACAAATAAAGTTAAGTACTAAGATCATTTTTATAAAATGTTTGTATATTTCAATAAACATACAATAATAAGCTAATAAAATAATACTTACTAATTCAAATGTTTAAAAATAAAAACAAGTTACTTTTGAGGAAAAATCGTCCAGCATCTTTGCCGAATTTTCAGTAGAGTTAAAAACCAGCTGTAATATATTATTATATTTCATACATTATAATTAAGTACTTTTTTAATGTTCGTTTTACTTAGTACTTTTTCTTTACATTTGCTGGGCTTGATTTTATATTTTTGATATAATAATAATAACTCATTCGTCCTTGCGTTTTATAAAGTAGGTAACCAACTGTATTTTATTTTTAATAGTTTGTACATTAAATTTAATTTGTTTGTTTAGGTGCGGGTTACAGCAATTGTTATATTTCAAATTTAAGACAACTTGTGACCGCCCTTAAAAGTTTGTTTACATAAGTTAAAAGTGTTCTATGCTGCAAGTAGCTCTTAGCTCTTATTTGATTCTTAACCCAGAAGCCTAGTTGCCGTATACTAAAATCATTATGAATTATGTTTTTTTATAGACATCTTGAGACATTTTTATGGATTTGGTCCATTTAGCTCACAGTTGTGCCAAAGCAAAAACTTTTCATAACAATAAATTGCAATTTATCTATTAAAGACTATAGGTTCGTTGGGCCCAAATACTTAATAAAAAACATAGCGGCTTAACTATATTTGTGAACAATAAACAGTTTAGTTTTAGAGATCACTAGAGTTTTATACGAAAATGTTGTCCGCAAATGCGTTTAATACGCTTTTAGTACAGTTGTATCCAAGCGGACCCTCAACTTAAAAAAAAAGCCCGATTAAAAGTTACCATTTCCCAAAAGCTTTATTCAATATTAAACAAATCGAAGCGCAAACTTTCTACGCCTTGCAGTTTTCCTTTATATGACGCTCAGAATTTTTGATGAAATTATTTCATATTTGGTCCACAGTGCGATGCCGATCTTGCATGTCGCATGGCGGCGTGCGACGATTTATTATTAGATTAGTTGGACAAACAATACGCAATTTGCTCTAGCTGATTTACATCTCTTGGTGCTGTGGCGCTCTCCTCCCAAGTCAATCTCATTTATTTTTTAGACTTTCATCTATAGAGAAAGAACATTTGCTCATGGCTCTTGGCCAAATGCACAGAGCGTATCTCACACGCAGAGATGTTGCCAAATAAAAAGTACTATTTTTTTATGTTTGCAATCGATAATTTATTTATTTATTATTTCTCATAAATTCACTATATGTATTTATATATATATAATTATTTAATTAATATTGTTTAATTGGAAATCAGTCTTTTTATTTAAATAAGAGTTGTTTTTAAATGCATTTTGTTGTTGTGTGCTTTCTTTTGTGTGTGTGAGAGTGGTTTTAATTAAGAGAAAATTAAATAAAAAAATAATACATTTTTTATATATCAAAAATTGAACTATAACATTTGTGTTTGCATTGTTGCGTGTCTTGTTTTGTGTTGAATTATAAAAATTAATAAAAATATACTAATTGTAAATAAAAATAAATATATTGAGAATAATTTATATTAATTAAAAAAAAAATCAGCATATTTTTTTTATTTAATTTTAGCATAGACAACAATTTGAGTTAATAATAGTCATAATTATAATCATAAACTTTGCACTAAACAAATACAAATATCGTACATTTAGTTACATTTAGCTGCCAATGCTCAGCAACATAAGAGATTGCAACATGTTGCTAATATGTATAAGTTGCTGATATGCTGCTGCGGCAACATGTTGCGCAAGCTGAAGCACAAAAAGCTGAGCGCTCTAAAACTGCATTTACCAGGCTAACTAACAACAAATACAAATCCCATTTATAATATACACACATTAATTACATAATAATATCGTAGTTTGAGTATCGTTATAAATGCTAATTAAATTACAATTTGCGCTAATTACTCAAAAAACCGTAAGCAACATTTAGTTTACTGTTAATTATTATGCTTGTAGTTTACTTAGTTCTAGTTGTGCTTGTTAGTTTAGACATTATGCTGTTCTTTGAAATGATGGTAATGATGATGTATATGCTCGTGCACATAGCGATGTATCATGGAGCTGGAGGCGCTTGTGTCTAGCTCCACATCAACTATATTCTCATCATCTAGCTGCTTGTTGCTAACATTGCCGCCGCTAGTAACTGCCTCTGCTACAGCCTCGCCCACTTCATCGTTTAGATCTATGAGCGTATCCGTGCTTACCACTTTGCTGGGTGTGCTGGTCAACACTGGACTGGATAGCTCAGCGCTGGTAGAGTCATCCTCTTCGCTGTTAGATTGCGCCAGCAGATGTGCACATTCCAGTGCATCGCCATAGACTACGTTTTTGGAATCTTGTGAGCCACTACTGCTGGAAGTGACCGGCCGCGGTACTGACTCCTGTTGCTGCTGCTGTTGCAACTTTTGTTGCTGCTGCTGTTGCTTGTGACGCAGACGACGCTGTTCCTTCTGCTGCAGCTGCTCGCTAAGCTTCGCATAGATGAGATTACCATAGTTCTTATAATCTTTTCCTGTCTTTTGCTGCTCTGGGGCTGGCCCTAGACTCTGGTTGTGACGCATGGCGGCTGTTGAACTCAAACGATGATAGCCCTGCCCTGCGGCTGCTGCACTATTTGAGCTGCCACTACGCAGCAGCTTATGGCTACTCTTTTGCTTAGGAACTGTCACAATGGGCTGCACAGTAGCCACATTACTGGCCATGGCCGGCACTGTAGCTGCGTTTGTGGGCGGCGGGGAGTGGCTGCCACTGCCGCCGCCACAAATGGTAGCGTGTAAAAAAGAATCGTAGCCGCAGAGATTCAGCTTGTTGTGTGCACTGTGGCTGTGCTGGGCGGCCAAGACGGCCGGATTAATGGCCAGCTGTTGATGGTAGATAGGTATATGCGGTTGGGGATGGTATAGGCTGCTGTTGCCCATTTCGTGCGCCGTGCTGCTTAGCTCGATGTGGTTGTTGTTGTTGTTGTTGTTGGTGTTGATATTGTTGGGACACATGGTGGGACTGTGGCTGGGGTTGTTGCTGGATGAGGGCGGCTGCTGTGTTATGGCAGGACTGTGGTTGGCAATTAACGTGGGTATTTTCGAGACAGTATTTGAGCGTTGTCGTTGTTGGTGTTGTTGTTGCTGCTGCTGGAGCTGCTGTGCCTGATGAGACTGGGAGTGCCGTATGGGACTCACATTGGCTTGGGGTTTTCTGCAAGTAAAGCGTAAGTAAAAGGGTTGTAATTAGTAAAAGTTGTTTATGCATTTTGGCGGATTAGTCTGTGCTGGTACATAGTACGCCTAAAGAGGTTTTAATTTTTTGTTAACACACGCTTGTCACCATAAACCAAGTGAAAAAGGTAAATGTAGGGCTAATGTGGAGTAGGGTTTTACGTAAAGGGTAACAAATTGAATTAGTTGAGCCAAAATTTACCAAGAAGCTTATTTAAGATAAATTATGCTCTGTCTAAGATGGACTCTTATGGACGAATGCAGTCTTGAAGCCCGCCTTAAAGTATGCAACGAATTTTACAAATGCATGTAAAAAAATATAAATATAATATGTAGCAGATAGAAGTTCTTCCTAGGAAACATCTCCTCGATTTTATATAAAATTGCTTGAAAATGAGATTGAACATATGCTTGGGCGCGTTTTTTGAGAGCTATTCAGGCCGAATTTACTACCACAATTTTAAATTTTTTGATTAACCTATAAAAAAAGATCGTCGTTTACTAACTATGTCCATCCATCTGATTGTTGGGCAATAATCCGATTTACTTTAATTTAGATACAGAAAAATAAATGGCAGACAACTAATTATAAAATTGCCAATTAGCTCCAACTCTATGCAATACTCACGAAACGTTTTGTAACTTATTGGAAAAAGTATTTGTTTTCAAAGAACGACATTTGGTTATCACTTTAGATGTAAATGGTTATGATTATCAGCATTTACCATAATACTGTCTCCTTCGTTTTTTCAATATTTTAAATCTTGTCATTCTGCTTCAGAATCCAACCCTTCCTTTTCGAAATACTAATTAACACTGATTCGTTCTTATAAATTTGGTCATAAATACAATAACAAAAAATGGAAAGGACTTTTCAATCTATCCATAAAAAAAAAAACAATTGTAAAAAATACAAAAAAAAACTACTTAAAAGACATCAAAGATCCTTAAATAAAATCGCATTAAAAAAAAAACAAACAAAATAAACTAAAAAACTATTTAAATTAAGACATCATGAAAAGCTGAGTTGTTTTTCTTTTTAGAAGACTGCTGCTTACCCATTTAGCTGAAAACACAAGCGATTCTTCTCCATGCTTTCCCTTATGATGCCAATCAAATCGTTACGATTTAGCGCAGATTTCCAGCACTCGGCGGACTTGCGCTGTTGTGCGAGAAGAGACAAAGCCGCATTCGATTGTGGACGTGGTTGACGTAATTGTACGCCATCCAGAACATCGCCCAGAGGCGGTGAGCCCGACGCACTCTTCTGGCTGTTTTGTTGTTGCTGTGGATTCTGATGGTGGTGGTGTTGTTGTTGTTGTTGTAAATGACGATTATGCCAACTGACCTCATTACCCACGGATAGACTGCGCTGGCGTGTTTCAAGACAGTGATCCTGATACTGATGTTTTTTTTTTGTTGTTGAATTGTGAATGAAAAGTGTTGAAAAAACAAAAGTAAATAAATAAAATTCAAAATAAAGTAAAATGAAAAATAGAACTTAATGGAATCAACTAACAAAAACAAAAAGGCGACAACTTGCAGCTGCTCAATTTTATTTTTCATTTTTTTTATATAATTAAATCGAATTTCCTGGTCAGGACAGACACACAGACCTATGCTGAGTTATCAGCTTTGCATATGGCCGTATATAATGTAACTATGTTTCTTGCCAAGTTGTTTTTGCTATTGTTGTAGTTGGAAAAATTGTCGTTTTTTTGTTTTGTAGCTTACCTTTTGTTTACGCGCCCTCCGCAACATTTTGACCCGATGAGTTGCCTGTTTCATGTATATATCAGTGCTATGCCTGTGTTGACGGCAGTCCAACTCGGCTGTTGTCTCCTTGCCGCCGCAACATTTGAGATTCAGCATATTCTCATAGGTATTGTCCGGCTGCTGTTCCGGCTGACAGCATTGCTCCAATTTGGCATTGTTCTTCTGGTATCTGCCACTGGCATGGCTTTTGCTTGGCTTACTGCTGCTGCTTGGCAGATCTACGTTGTCCTTCTCACGCTCGCGATCCCGTTCGCGCTCACGCTCGCTATTGCTGTCATCGTCCTCGTCATCAGACTTAATCAGTTTGCGTGGTCGATAGCGATGCTGACGGCGTGCCTGCGCACCAGCTCCAGTACCCGCTCCAGCTGTTGCTGCAGTGACTGCAGCGGAAGTCGTTAGCGCGTTGGCTGCTTTTGACGTGGCCGACAGAGCCGTGGGCAATTTCTTCAGTTTGTTGTTATTGTTGTTATTGTGATGACTGCTACTACAGGTTGGTCCCATGCCCGGCGCGGCTGCAGTCGGTTGCGATTTTGATTTGCCTTCGGGACTGACGGTGAGGCGCACGTTTATTGTCTTGCTGCCACAATGCGGCACCACTACAGACTTGCCAATGGACTCGTATATTGTATAGACAATGCCCACAATGTCATCCTTTGTGATTTTCCCATGATGCCCATCCAAATCATAGAACGTAAATGAGAATTGTAAGGGCTGCGTAGATTTACCACCCTCTACGGAAACATCACAGGTGAATTCCTGAAAAAAAATGCAAGCAAAAATTATTCAAGGATAATGATGGAAATGAGTTGCTTTTGTACTAACATGATATAAGTGCGTTACCAAAAACAAAGATTTAAATTTGTTTGTTTGTTTGGTAATAATTTTGTGGATTTTTACAAATTTTAGATTTATCTATAAACCTTAAGTATACCTTAGTAATTATTGTTTGCTCAATCCTTTTAATTCTAAGCATATTTTGAAAATGGAAATGTCACGTCATATATTGCAGAAACTCACTTAAGACTGTCCCGCTCACTGTGGTACGTTGCCTAACCTTAATCTAAACTATACGCCAATATAGTGTATTATGAAGATCTACGCATCTATGCAGTTTCGGCTCATTAACTGAAGATTAATAGAAATAACAGAGCACCAACCATCGCCACTTGCTGTGCTCTGCATAAATATCTTACGAGCGGCAAAAATGTTTTCTTTTTCATACGCTACACGCTTAGGGTTCAGCCACCAGGTGGCGTTGGTCAACTTTAATCAACTCAACTGAGCGCTAGTCATATTTCATGACCTACTGTGCTGCCACAGCGGTGTCTGCTGTTTCTGGTCCACAAATCGGCATTGGTCTTGGTGCTGGTGTCCGTGTACATGAACGACCCTCGGTCCATAAACTCTACTTCTAAATGCGCTTTTAATTAAAATTTCATTGCTTACTTCATTGCTCTGCCTTTTTTTTTAACCAGAACCAGAAATAGGTAGAAAAAGTACAAAAAAATAAGACTGTTAGTCAGGGCCGTTTAGGGTACGGCAAATAGAAACAAGAAGAAAAAAAATTGGAATATTTCATTAACACAAGGGCGCCGCCAATTTTCAATTACCACCCACGGGGCACTCGGACTAACAACCATTATATATTTATGTACTTTATATGGATGTGTGTATGAGTTGGCTGTCTAGCATGCGGGCTGTTCGTACTGCCAAAATATCCAAAAACATTAAAATTCAATAAAAAACCATTAAAAGTGAGCGGGGGTAAGAACAACAAACAACGAGCAGCACAAACACAAAACAACTCTGGCCAGGCTAAGTGTCTGTATTTTAGCCCTGGAACAGCACTCAAAGGCAATTAAAAATCTTTTACCAAATAGCCGGCAAAATAAAAAAAAAATATAAAAAAAATATAGAAGAAATGAAGAAAAAACATTAAAAATTATTTTTATTTCATTGGGACTGTTTGGTTAGGAAGTTGTTAGCTGTTGTTGTTGTTGTTGTTGTTGGTGAGGCACTTTATCAATGGCAGTGGAGCAGCCAAGAGAGGAGAATGTAGTGGTACTGCAGAGTATGCTGCAGTCTGGAATTTTTTTTATCGCATTTTCAGCATGAAAATTAAATATTTAGAGACAAATTATGACTCTATATACAAGTTGTTAATGTTTGTTGTTTGAGATTGCTGTTGTGTTTGTTGTTGTTGCTGCACTCCTTATAATTATTGCGGTTACTTTTGCTTTAATTGTTTGGCACTTGTTGTGCTCTGAGCGACGTTAAACATTAATTAAAGCATTTATTTATGCAGGAGATATAATTATTTGGGATTTTGTTTCAATGAAATGATTTAATGCGAATTTAATATTATTGAAAGTGCTTCAAGTTTCAATACAAAATTGTGTTCGTGAATATTGATTTGGCAATTATAAATATTGATTCATAATTTGTAATTTTAATGTCAATAAATAGAAGTTATGCAATAAATACATTTAAAAAAGGTATTAATTTTTCTGTATAGTAAATATATAAATGAAAGCATATAGTTACAACTGTCATTGAAGGTGAATGCACTATTGTGCTTCGATGTACCCGATCAACTTATTACCAAGGCGTACTATATGAAGGCATTTGATTAAGTTAAGATGAGCTTCAGAGACCCTTCAGTTTCATTGTGTTGTCTATTTATTTAAGAAGAATAGAGAGAATAAAGGGCTAAGACCACAGTATTTTGAAAATATTGCCTTGTAAGCAAGCGCTCCCTCTAGTTCGCTTTCTTATGGATTAATTTTGCAGGGATTCTATAAAAGAGTGGGGAATTATCTATATACTATGGGAATTATCATAGAATGGATTGCTTAGAAACATCGATTGCATTATCTTATTCACTTGATTAGGCACCATATGATTTCAGGCTATACCTCAAAAATTACTTTGAGGAAATCCTTTTATTATCATTAGCGATTTCAATTCTTCAAAACAAAATAAAACAATTAGTTGAAGAAATTACTTTAAGTGTTTGCCATTTTTGGAAGTTAACTTATGGGATAAAATAAAATGACTTACGTTTACGATGGCACAATGAAAACATAAATCAATTGTGGCTCATCAAATTCGAACTAAATTTGCTATGATAACATTTTCTCCTAAAACCCCAATTAAAAAAGGAGAACGTTTGAAGGTAATGTCCCTTCGATACTACAATATTTTTATGAAAAATAATATTGATAAAAAATGTATGGCAAAGACAAATAATCGAAATATCGAAATAAGATAAAGATTTCCGTATTAAATACAATTTTTCCCTTAATTTGTCTCAGCACAAAATAAATATTTGAGCTAAAGTAAACTCTTTGAGTTGAAAATATGCGACAAAAAGATAACAATAATAATGATTGTTTAATTCTCTTTGTATGCGATTTTAAATGTTGATGCTGCTGTTTATATTTCGAATATCTAAATCGCTCATATATGGGCTAAAAAGTCTTTATTAGTCTTTATAAATATATTTAAATATTATAAATTTTGTAAACTGTCAGTTGTCAGGACGACCTTAAAGAAAAAGTAATCGTTTATTGATTTTTTGCACCCCAAAGGATGTGGTCCAAAGAGAGTTTGTCGAACTCAGCTCATGAAGAACAAAAATATAAAAAGTTTTTACATTTTTTTTTGTACTTTTCCCTACAAATGGTAAATGGTTTAAACTATTGCATACCCTTGGGCTGTCTAACAAACGAAACACTGAAGTTACAAACAAAAAATCGTTCTAAACGTTCATATTTTAACCAACCTTAAGCTATGTTGCCTCTCATTTGATTGCAACTTGGCCAAAGTTAAACTGTTAGCTTGGTCCAAGGGTCATTAAATAAGTGGCATGAGGCATAATAAATTAACTCAATTTAAATGTATTCGCTTACCTCCAAACGAATGCGCTCCTCTTTGCTGCTGTGATGTAAATGTCGCGACTGCTGATGCGTACCATGTGTTTGTTGTTGCTGCTGATGCTGTGGCTGCTGCGTTGTGGCATCCACCACATCCTCCTCGTGCTGTTGTTGCAACAAATTTACATATTTGCCATTATGTCGAGCAGTGTTGTTGCTGCTGCTGCTTATGCGCAAGTGTTTGCTATTGCTGCTGCTGCCACTATTGTCCTGCCGCGACACATGTTGCTGCACTGCAGCCACCTGAGCATGATGGTGATGTTGTTGTTGTTGGTGTTGGTGCTGCTGCTGCTGCTGCTTTGTTACGCCACTAGAGGCATTACCCGGTGGCGTTGTGATTATGTTTACCACCGGCGATCTGAGTGGAATATTATTGTCACGTTCGCTGACCAACAACAAATCAGGCGGTGCACTGCATGAGGATGAAGCGCGCACCTGGTGATACATCAGCTCCTCCGAGTCTGTGGTGCATTCTTGAACTGTAACAATAAAACGTGAGAGAGAGAGAGAGAGAGAGCAAGTTAAATTACAAGCATGGTAATATTTTGTTGCGCAATTTTAATTAAAATGCAAAGTGGCACGGAATTGACACACCGACCTCCTGACGCACAGCATCAAACATTACTGCTGCCTACAGTAGAGACGGCACTTGTTGTATTTGTAGTCATATATTTTATGCTTTATCTATGCAAACCGAGTGCCTATCTAATCTGCTTTGCAAGATCCCCCTCGATTTTGGCTTACTGTCGGCACTTTTCTTTGACTCTTGCGCTACTGTGCGGCTTGGCCGCTTGCAATTTATTTGCAATTTGCACAAAAAGCAAAAGCGCATTGTAAAAACTTAATGCCTCAACGCCAACACAAAGAGTCGTCCAGATACTACTCGAAAGCATAGCGGCAGTAGCAAAGACCGCAGCGACCACGTCTGCGATGGCGTCGGCAACTGCGCCAAGAGCATTCCTAATTAATGACGGCGACGTTAATGATGACGCACAGTGGACGAGTTGAATCATCCCAATGAGATACACATTTAATGGAGAAAAATGGGCTGTAGAGCACTGATTTCTCTTATACCTATACGGAAGCTACTTCAAGACATTTCGTACGAACAACAGATAAATAAAGGGTGTTTTTTTAACATTTTTCTTATTTTTTTCATATTTATTTAGATCACCATATTCTGCATATTTTTTCAATTTCTTAGGTCACATTTCCAAATGTAAATTATCACAATGGGCCTTATGTTTAACTGCCTGCTAGTCATCTTAAACCTTATTTTGATAGGTTTAAACCAAATTCCATAAATTAAATGAAAACAGACTTTTTGCATAATCGTCATCATAATATATACACAATAGCCTAAAGTAAATTAAAGCTGTATTAAGTTCCATTAAAATGTATGCTTTATTTTGCCATATGGATTGAATTGATTCCATATCATACTGTTACATTTTATTTTTTTACTGCGTCATTCATTTTTTTTAATAAACAAAAATCCTTTTACGAGTATCTCGTCACATTTAATACAATATCGCTACTGCTGCTATCCATATAAAATGCAAAAAAAAAAAAAAAAAAAATAGACAAAGTTTTTAGCATTCTGTCATTTTTTATTATTTTGACTTTGTATGGCAGTAAACAAAAAATGACAGGTAATAAAAACAACACGCAAATTTTTTTGCATGTTTGTTTTTTGTTACATTTAGCAAAAGTGTAAAAAAAAAATAGATTCATCAATAGTATTTTTTACAAAAATCATATTTTGACACAAAATTTTCAAAATTTGAGGCTTTATAGAAATTTAGCAATCCAATACTCTTGTTGGGCCACTGTGCAACAATGACGTCTCGTCGCTGTCGGCTGCGTTTAGAGCCAAAAGTTTTTAATTGAAATGAATACAACAGTTTTCAACATTTCGTTTTGCCGCTTGCCCCAAAGCGCCAGCTAAGTTGCCTAAAATGTGGCAAAACCGAACAAAATGCAGCATGAGTCAGTCAGTCCATGTAACCCAAGGTTTTGTATATAAGATCCTATCACTGCGTAACATATCATTTACCAGGACTATGCAAGTGCAGCCCAGCCATGTTTTCGAAATTAATTTGTATAACTCAACTCTGGTAGCTGACCCAAATTGTGGCTCAGCTTTGCTTCTATGTTCGCACTGAGTTTTTCATTTTTCATTTTAATTTTCAGGACATTCCTTTTAATTGCATGAGCATTATGCAAGCGTGGCGAAGCATTTCTTCAGTTTATATTTCTTATTGTTGTTTTTTTTTTTTTTTTTTTGCTTTTTTCCCCCTATAGGAATTATGCAGTCTCTATTACAGAGAGTGCCAAAGAGTTTTCACTTGAAAAAGCACTAAATTACAAATGAAGACAATTAGCCATGTTGCAGCACAAGTACGAAATAAAAAAAAAAGGGTTGGTTGAATTGGCCAGAACTGGGTAGAGTTGCTTTACCAAGTGTTTCATTGTGTGGCCAGACGTTGGCCTCATTTTGCGAAGATACAATGAATGTTTTGCATGCTATGGAGTGCTTAAGCAAGGACTGCAATCCTGTAGACTAAATGCAGTTACTTTCACTTGCTGCAAGGGAATGAATACAATGTTCTATACTTTACGTGCACTGACTGAAATTTGCAGGCGCTACATTGGCTAATAGGCTGGCTATTTTAACTAGTATTTTTTCAATAAATAATTGTTACAAATACAAATGTTCAAAATAATGTATTGGCAACACCCTATATAATGTACAATTTTAGTTATTTTGAAAAAATTCCTTTCCAATGCATTAGCATATTTACCTACTAACTTAACCAAATCCAAACATTAAGATTTTGCTAGCTCCGCTTTCTGAATGATTTATTTCCTCTAGTTTATAGCTCTGGCGATTTGCATCTACAAGCTACATTTAATAGACTGCAAATCGAACCAATTTAAAATAAGTTTTTATTTATTTCATAACTTATTCATTAATTTTTTTATATTAAGCTGCTTAAAATAAACGATGTCCATTTAAAACGCTCAAGTGTGAAATTTTAATATAGTCTAAAATATACATTCGTAGTAAATTCATGTTTTATTACAAACATTTATAACATTTAATACTTGAAAAATTTATGCGCATTTTTGTCTATAACGACAGTTTGCACTATAAAAAGCAAACAGACGCAACTTAACTCTCAAGTAACTAATTAATTATGCAAATGAAATGTACTAAAAAAGCGCACAGCGTCAATATTATAACAAAACTAATCTTTAAAATCTTTAGCTGTTAGTTTTTATGTTTTTATTTTTTGTGTTTATTTATGTAAAAGTAAAGGTTATAGAAAAAGTAGGCATAAATATTTATGTTTTAATGAAAATTTATGTATACCAAAGTTGAGAGTGTCAAAATTTGCTGCGATACACAAGTGAAATGAGAAAAGATGAAGGAAAAATAGAGATACGCTTAAATAAAGTTAAAGTTGTGCGCATTTTAATTAAGCCAAGCGGTAAACTAGAAATAAAGTCAAACTCAGTCGCACATCACTCATACGCCACGTACAACGTGCATGACTACTTTTTATGATGTATACGACGAGTATACCGCTCTTTAGCTTTGGTATTTTTTGTTGTTGTAGTTTTTGTTTGTGTTTTTTTGATAGATAGTCCCAGCGAACGACGCACGTCAGGGACGGGCATACTGCCTATTTATCATATAAAATTCATGAGACCAACATTTCAACATCAACATCAGCATCAACATTTAACAGCGAACTCAAAGCTGTTTCGAAATATCTAACCAAGTGACCTCTCAGGTAGAGTAGACGCATACCAGCTCCCATCTGCCTGCGTCCCCAGACGCTGCTTGGTCAATGTATCTTATAGCTTGTAGTATCTTGCGTATCTTGTAACTTGACTTGTCTTGACTATTAGGCAATGTCAGTCAGTCAGTCATATACAGCCCGTCGGTGCGTCATTCATTCATTCGTTCGTTTGGCTCTTGGCCATCTGCTGGCTTTGCTGTTGATTTTCATTTTCAAAATGTTATGTTACCACTATTGCAGCGCAGTCAGCGTCGCTGCCGGCTTTAAGTCATTTCACGTTGTGCATTACGTAAATGTACAATTTCAATTCATTTACTTCTTGGCCGGTTTAGAGTGGTTCAGGCCAAAGTTAATTTGCACGCGGCATGTTTTATATCAGCCACAAATGCTTTCAAGATGACTCAACACAACACCAAACACAGATACACACTCAAACACGAACACACTTGAGAGACCCGGCAGAAACATGTTCTTTTTGAGTTATCTTGGCGCCACGATCGACTTGACTGTGGCATTTGCTTAAAAATACAAAAGCGATAATTAAAGCCAAAACAAAAGCGCTCCAAGTATATACATAGTATATATAAGTTTGGAAAAAGCTGCCCAGTAATTCAAGTGATTGCTGGCCCTTTCAAGTGAGAAAAAGTTAAAGTCAAAATGGATACCAAAATGCTGAGCCAGCATACTTCAATATGGGAAATCCGGAAATAAGCTGTTGGTAAGCCAATTTTAAGCAAATGTACTAGAGAGCTCTAAAAATGTTTATATTCGTGTTCCTATGTAAAGGGCGAATTTTTATGCCAACACCGTTTTTAATAGCTGACGCGGTTGTCAAGCCGTTTGTAGTTCAATATGTTCAATCAGAATAACGTATAATAATAATCTAATAACGTTCTCCATTAAATGTTAATAAACACCAACCATATTGCATTTCAGTTTGCTTCACAAATTTATTTTGAGAGTAATGTACTCTATACATATATATATATATATATATACATATATATACATATATACATATAGTAAAATCCTATCAACGATCGATCAATCCGCTGAAGTGTGTAAAACCCTAACACGCCCATGTTGTCTTTAGTTGCTGGTTTCATTTTACATTTCATGTTGATGATGGTCATAAAGACGTTGTTGGCTAATGAATGTCGGCATGGCGGTTTATAATGGACATTGGACTGACACCAGAGCCAACCAAGAGGCGCAGATGTGCTTAACTATTCGGATACTCGGCAACTCGGCTACTTGACTACTTAGCTACTTGGCTGGCTGGCAGCAATTTATTAGACAGATGATGTGCTAACATGGCAACTATGAGGAAAACAATAAAAAAAAATGTATGTAATATTAACAACAACAGCAACAACAACAAGAACAACGAGCAGCAAAAGTTTTCAAAGATATAAACTAAAGATAAACTTCATAATTGTTTGTTAGTATGTGTGTGAAAAGTATCTGTCGGGGCCAAGAAAACAAAAACTTGCGGTTGCATAGTTCTTGTTGTTTTTGTTATTTTAGCTGCTGTAGCCATATCTCGCATGTAAGTGTTAATGAAGTTAAGGGTTTTTGACGCGAACGACCAACAAACAATTAATGAAGTTGAGAACCAACAAAACGACGGGGAAAAATGGAAACAAAAACAAAAAATATTTTGATCATGATAAAAATCTAAAAGGCTGGAAGCACAAGTACAAATAAATTAGTTTGGCCCAAAGTAGTTAGCTGTAGAAAGAACTTAATGGCCGAAATGTTATTTGCTGTGCATGCAGTATTTCTTCAAATTAAACTAAAGTTATTGGAAAGTTAAATCAAATAAAATTTAAAAGCTGCGCTAAGCCTCGTTTTTGCTCTTAAGCACACTTGTCTGATGCCTAAAAAAATTATATGAAAAATACACAGTCACAATTGTTCTATGCTAAAGAACTATAACTAGAATTATTTCGAAATATATATATGAAGTTGTAAAAATAGCTTAAGTTTTCCAGTAATTATGTGCGCCGCACGCACCAATTAAACCAATTAAATTGATCTCTCGAAATGTGAAGATTATCAGACAGCGATAGTCTGCTTCACAAGAATCATTGAAAACTTTAAATTGGAAAATAATTTTTGAAAACATGTTTTAAACAAAAAAGGAACTGTATTATGAGGTATAACTGATTTTGTGTAAAACATTTTATTAAACGATTTGAATAATAACTGAGAAACTGGCAGGCGATGTGCGCCATTTCAAGTCAATCATTTATCTGTGACCTTCATGATTACTTTTGACAGTTATATTTATCATCGTGTTTATAAAATTATCAAAACACTTGTGAATTTTGTTATAAACAAATTAATGGCAGGCTAATTATACATAAATTATAACGTCATATTTAATATTATTTAATTTAAATTCATTCCATTTTATGCAATGTCATAAAGTTAATTTCAATACATTCTATCTTATTTAATATCGCTTTATTTTGTCGTATTCCATTCTCTTCATTTCAATACATTATATCTTATTCTTTTTATATTTCCATTCAATTTTATTACATTCCTTGTATTTTTATTAAACGTTTTAATAAAATTTATTGTTAATTTGATTAAGTCAAGCTAGTTTATTATTTTTACACTTTCATAACAATATTGTCTTTCCAACACCTTGATACTAAACCAAGAACAGATTCAAAAGCATGCAGCTACGATTTCGTCTTGTACCACAAACACTCTACCGATTTCGCTTAACCCTTAAGTGCTCTGCTCGAAAAACAAGTGTCAAACATCCTGTACACAATTTATGAATTAGCTCAAGTGTTGTATTTTTGTTGTTATTTTTAATTTTTTACGTTTAATTTACAACTTTAATTTGGCATAGTTCCCCACTTATCGATACGTCGGCAGAAATCAAACGTAGCAAATGTGGCGCCTTATCAGCGACAGAAATCTGCTTTATTTTGTTGCGTATTTTTTTTTCAAATGTTGTTTTTGGTTTTTTTTATTTCTTCGAGTTAAGGTACTTATTATCGAAATGCTTGCTTGCTAAATACCAGTAGCAATTATATTGGCGCGACGTTGTCGCAAGCGTCGCTGTCGGCGTTGACTGCGCGTAGTGTGCGTTAGCGTTGACGTCTACGTCAGCTTATCAGCTGGCGCCTGAAGTTCATGGGCTATGCTGGTAGTGAGTGTGGCGGGGGGCCTTTGCTTGTTTTTGCGACGTCACGTGGCTCTATTAAATATGCCAACAATTTGCGGTTAGCTTTTGTTGTTGGGCCTGTTGCATTGTTGGCATTGCTTTTTAGCCAGTTTTGTTTTTATTTTATTTTGTATTATTATTATTTTTCCTTTTTTTTGTTTTTTTGCCGGTGTCGGCATTTTTATGACTTTGCTTTAATGTTGTTACAAATCAAGTGAAACAAATGCCGCAAAAGTCGTCGTTGGCGGTGGCGTTGTCTTGGCCTTTTAACTGGGCTTATATGTATGCCGACTACAACAGCAACAAAGCTGCTGGCAAGCTTAGATCGAGCGTGCCTTATGTGCGATATAAACAAGATACTCCACTCTCCCCTGGTGCTGGTACTCTGCGCTACTTACTCCACCATTCCCCCCTCTCAATCTCTCTCTCACTCTTTGGCGCGCTTAGCTGCGCGTGTCGCTTTTGGGGCCTTCATCTTGCCGCACACAACGTGTTTCGAAACGGGTTTTATGTGTGTGTGCGTGTGTATGTTTGTGCAACTGTATTCACATGTGTATATAATCCTACACTGCTCTTCATCTAAATAGTACAATTCAATTTATTTTATCTTGTCGCTTTAAGCTCGTTAATTCTACACATCGCGATTCATTTGTAGAATCTAAGTGCTGCATTCTGACATAATTTACAAAACTCTTTGTATATTTTCAGTTAAACTTAAGAAAAATGAGAAAATATAAGCGATCATGTCAAAATACATAATATTATTTTAAATTTAACAGAATTTAAATTAAAAACAATGGATTAAAGCAGAAAAAGACATGTATCGAATTGTTTTTTTTTTCTTAAATTTGTACATTAAAAAAAAAATAGTTCATTTAAAATTCAAACAAATTATTTAAAAGAATTCATCCTTCTATACTTTCTGTAAGTTGCAGTAGCGCTGTACCTTTTAAAAGGCTGCATTCTTGGCCCTAACCTATTTGTGTATATCCAGTGTTAATTCGAATTTAAATAGAGTCATAAAAAATTTAAATTCAAATCCAATAAGACATAGTTAATTTTTTATGCAATTTAACAAATTCGTATATTTTATGAAGCCTAGGAAAAAATTGCATATTAATGTTATTTTTATAGAATATATACGATAGGGAATGTCGTGCAACACTTGTGCCAGTTTTCCATCTGACTTTTGTACTTCTTCTTGAAGAAGTGGGAAACATATTATTAAAAATCATAATATTGAAATGTCTTGGCATTGTTCCCAAGCCGTAAGACCATACGTATTTAACAACTGCGTTGCAGAGTAAGTCCTTATAGTCCAGACAGACTTAAAGGAGATTTAGAATTAATCATCAGGTTATAGGCCTACAGCTTTCGGTGCGGATACATAGAAATGCACGCCATGTGAGACACCTATTGTGATACATGTCCAGATACGTTACTCAATTTGATTCAGAAAGTACGTTATTATTTTGAGAAAGCGGGGTCTATGATTTTTGGGTTTAATGTAAACGTGCGTGTACATTTTTGGTCATTTACTATCTTTCATCAATTCACCAAATTTTTCCATGGTTATAAAATAAAGAGCAAGTATTGCTGTCGTCTGTAAATGGCTACTTTTGATAGCTGTGTCGCTGACAAATGTTGACGTCGTTGGAAGTCTGTGGGGATGCTTGTTGTGTAGAGAAAATATAAATTTGAGCCAAGACCGCTGTCCTTTAAAACTCCTGCTTCGATGATGATATCGTCAAATACAGCGGCATTTGAATTTACAGAAAATTTATCAGGCTGCATTCTTTTAAATCATTTCTTTAAATTTTAACTGAATTATTTTTTTTTTTAAGTGAAGATTTCAAAGTATTGAACTGAAAAAATCCAATATCAAAAAAATGTTCTGCTGCAACAAAAAAAAATGACAGGGTTCTATTGAAGTGGCGCGGAGTGTATGTTTGACTTGCTGGCTCTCCTGCGGTTTATTTAAGCTTTGCGCCAAAGTTTGCGGCTACACACAAACGGAAATTAATTACAAACAACGCGCTTAAACTCGCCGCAGCCACAACAACAACAAATGCAACAACAATAATGAATAAGCGGCATAATGAGCAAGCGAAGGTTGTTGTAGTTATTGTTGTTCTTGCTGTTTAGTTGTTGCTGTTGTTGTCGGCGTCCAGCCTTTGGCGCGCCATATTGAACAAAATGGGCGGCAGATGCTGCGACGGCGGCTGACGGCCTTTCAATATGATTGTTTCGGCCACTAATGTTTGCCAATGTTGGTCGTCGTTAGTCATTAACTTAAAGGCGTTAATTTAGCTTATAAGCAAATTTTTATATTCTTCTTTTTCTGCCGCTTTTAACTTCTTTTTTTGTGGATACTTTTGCTTAGTCATTGGCGCCGTCTCTGGTCTTTTATCAGTTTGGTTGTCAATGCACGTTCTAAGAACATTTTGTTGGTTTTGTGCCTATTTTAGCTTTTTTTTCTCTCGCATTTGTCAATCAAATGTCAATCAAACAAGTCACATTGCTCTAGTTTAACGTACTGTTGCTGCTGCTGTTTTGATAGTTTTGTAATTTGATTGCTAAAGCGTAGAAGCTGAGAAAAATTGTGTAAATATGCATGTTCTTTTGTATCTGTAACCGAGACAGACAGAGGCGTATGGCGACAAAAGTCAACCCATATGATAAGATACCCAGTGGGTGTGTGTGTGTGTGTGTGGCTTCATTGAGGCATGATATGGATAAAAAAAATACGCAATGACTTTTCACACAATGCTTAAACAATTGCAGTTATTGCTCTTTTGTTTTTCCCGCAGATTTTATTTAGTTTATGTGCAAATACACATAATGTTAGCATTTATGTGCTAATTTTAGTACGACCCGTCATCCTCATCCATACTATGTTCTTTCTACTGAATGTGCAGCTTACATATAGCTGAGCCGCAGAGGCTAAATTTCTATTGTACCGTCGCCATATTTTAAACCAAATGTATTTGTCGCCAGACAATCTTTGATGTGTCTACACATTGTAGCAACAGGATAAACCCTATTCTAATAGAAGTTTCAGATTCGCTCTGCCAAAAACATTTGTCTGATTACATCCAGAAATAAAAAAAACTAGTATACTTTTCGCAGCTGTGTCAACTCGGAACATCTTAAGGGTACGGCGTGGTGCATCCATTTCTGTGTGTCCAGATAATCATTTTGCTAGGTACACAAATTGAAGGTAATTTTTTGATCATTCCCTAAAGATAGTTCCAGTATTATAGCGCCAAGTTGCTATATATTTACAAGAAAATATTGTCTATGTGTGTCTTAAAAAAGCAACTTCAACAGTCAGTACAGTTTTGGATTTTTTCTTTGTTGAAACCGGCTCCCCACGTCTCCCGACTTGGAAGAAAAACTTAAAATTTGTTGTTCTGCATAAATATCGTTTACATAAAAATAAATTTAGCTCAATTCAATCCGTCAGAAAGAGAGTTTATCTGAAGCAGATTTGTCAGTGGCATGTTTTTAGTTTTTATTTTTTAAGAGCTGCTGTTGCAGAAACTTTTTTTGAGCAAAAATCAACAGCCTTGATTTTTTTGCTGTTCCTTGTGAATGTGAACTTTTATTGTATTCTATTATTTAACAGAGCTTTCAAATTCAGCAAGTCGGCTTTTGAGCGCATAGACAAAATGCAAAAAAGGATAGTTCTTGTTGATGAACTGGTTTCTTTTGGCAAATTTACCTCAGATCATTACTGTCAAGTTATGTTGCCACTTATATTGAAGCTATTGTTTGTATGTCGTTTGCTGTGTTAGTGTGAACCTAGCACACCAGCTGTCTCACAATTTTGTTTTACTGCGCACGTAGTGGAAAAGTATTAAAATGTTGCGGCTATGCATTATGAAAATACGGAAATTGTTAAATTTCTTATCACTTTCACTTTGTATTGTCGGAACTGCCCTCGGACGACTGCTATGTTCTGCGTTTTACGACTCTTCAACCTACATATACATATACGCTCTGGCACTGGAGACACATCTCAAGTTTTATGCGTTTTTATTATTGCCTAAAAACTTACATATGTATGTATGTATTTTTTATATGTTTGTTAGTCTAAACACTCGCTGATATCTGACATTTTGTATGTTATTTTTTTTTATGGCCACCTGCAATGTCAGGCCGTTAAAGCGATAAAAGATAAAATTTTTTATAAATATTTTAGTTAAATTTACAGCGTAGCAGCGCATTTGTATGAGTTGTATGTAAATGTGTGTGGGTTTCAAGCGGCACATTGTTGGCAGATTGACAATAAAAATCTACAAATTATGAACTTCGAATGTGCGTGTATGTGTTAGTATCTGTGTGACAGCTTTGAAGTGTCATTAGAATGTATCTCTGCCGAATTTTTATACTCGCATACATGTTTGGGGTTGATATACTTTACGTTTACAGCAGGCATGCACTCCAAACTGTTTGAAATCGTTTTTTGTTTGGGGCACAGCATTCCAACCAAGCTACCCCTCCGCTACCCAGCCATCATTCCGGCTCTTAGCCACAGCAACTTGTCACACTTCAAAAGCATTCACTATAATAAAATATATACAACTGAATTATGCGCCTCTTTCAACTTTTGCGCCTAATTCACACTTTTCCCTCGGTTATTCGTTGTTGTGGTTGTGTGTGTATGTGTATCTGTGTGTGAAAATTTTATGTATTGCCTTTAGCAGCATCATCAAAAAAAAAAGAAACAGCCAAAAAACACCATAAAAGAAGACATCAATATGAAATTTTTGTCACGTTTTCTAATGTGGCTCGGGTGTCTTGACTGCCAGAGGCGGCATGCTCGCTGCGTAGGCGCGCGCCCTATGGCAACTGAAGCGCAGTGGGGTAGCCATGGGGTACAAACGTTGTTAGCAAACCCTCCACAAGCAATCCACCAATATTAAGAAAAGTAAAATTTAAGAGAATGCGCAGATGCCAGAGAATTCTAAAGGCAATTTGCTTGATATAATTATATATATAAAATGAGAACTTATGTTATTTTAAATAGCAAAGTTAGCAATATCTTTGAGTTACATGAGCTACTTTAGCATTATCTTTAAACACAGTTATGGCAAAATAAAGTAACAGCTAATAAATATATTGTATTAAGTACTTAAATTCAGCTTTTGTTTGTTTTGGCCACATCTTAAGAGACTGCTGCCAAAAAGCAAGTCACTACACCACTGTCCATGGCAAGATAGCTTTTAGACTCGAATACTTCATAGCTCTTGCAACTTCCAACACTTCCAGACATCAATATTTTTATGCTATGTTATTCCATGTGCTATCACTTAAGCAGCGCCAACACCCTGCACTTCACAGCTTCTACCCATTAGCATTACTCGAATACCAGCACACACAGATACGCACACATACGACTACAGACACATAACTATAAAGTAAATATATATTTTAGCATGTGAAGCGTTGCGCATACGCTTTGATGTTTATTTGACAGTTTTTATAGCAGCTTTTATCTGCCCAATGCTGCTACTTGGCGCGACTCGGGCACTTGGCTCTAAATCTTTTGCAGATCCAACTCAGAATAGACTAACTGACTGGCTATATTGCTAGCTCTTTGACTGCTGGGCTTCCTCTTTGGACGCAAAAACTTTACGCAAAGAATGCTTTTGAAGATTTATTTGGTATTTACCTAAAATGTCAAAGAGTGCCTTAACTTTATTAGAAAGTTTGGCATTACTGCAAAATGGCCTCCAAGATGCTAAAAATTAAAACAGCTTTTGCGCTTTTTTGTTTTTGTTAGCACTGCGGAAGCCTTGATTGATCTTTTATTTTTGGCCTGTCCATCAATTTAGCTGTTTTAATTAAAAATTGTTGACATTTATAGTTGTCTTCAGTTTGTTAAACTTTGGCAAAAAATTAGAAAGTATATCACTGATAGGATCTATTAAAAAAGTATTCTTAGTAAAAGTAAGTTTCTATGAAATGCCGCGGCGTGTTGCAATTTTACGATTTTGTTTTATAGAGATTTCGATAGAGAATTTGGGTCTAAAAAGTCAAAAAATTCTAAATGTATTCCCTTTACAGTTATAGAATATCATTCTTATTAAAAGCAGCATTTCTTGCTTTAAGTATACAGTTTCTTAGGTTAAGTATTTTATCACCTGATGGTGCTTTTTAAGTAATTTTAAGTTAAAAATTCACATTTTTCACCACCGTTCGAATTCGCCTATATACTGATGGGACCTCTTATATTTCAACAGCTATGGATACAACGCCATGCCTCGCCTTTGAAGTGAAGACAGCATACGAAAGTGGTAGATATTTAATTTTTTTTAATAAAGAAATCTTTGCAATTTACTCGAATAGATGCAAAAATCGGCCAGAATTTAATGTTTAGAAGCAAATACGTCAAACAAAATGATTCGACAAGTTAGAGTATTTTTATTTAGTTGTTCGAGGATTTATTTTTGCCTTTGCTTTGCTTTTTCTGGATTTGACTTTGGAGGCATGCGTCACAAATGCAAAAAAAAAAAAAGAAAATATAAATAAATGGCAGCAGAATATTTAATTCATTGAAAGTGGCAAAAAAAATAACACATAATAATAACAACAATATACACTTCCTTCACTGACATAAACAGACCTCAGACAGAAAGGCGTGCACCCACGCTATGTCTGTTGAGAAGACAAACGGGGAGATGCAAGATGCACTTGGCAGCTGCTGCAAATGTTGTTGTTATTATTGTTTATGTAGTTGTTGTCAAATTAAATGCAACTCAAGTGCATTGTCGCCACACTAGCCTCCCCCCATTTCCACAATCCCTGCTCATGTGCTTGCGCACTCTCTTTGTAGCTCTCTAAATGCCTCGCATTTTTAGCACCTACTTGCAACACTCGACGACGACATCATTCTGTGGTTGTTGTTGTGTTTTTGCGATTATTGTTGTTGTTGCTTTTGTTGTTTTGCATTTTAGTGAAAAAATATTTTCTAGTTCTAGTTGTGGCATTTGCAGTAGCTGTCGTCGGCACGGCACAGTGGCACAAGTGACGAAATTTGTGTTTCAAATTTACGCAACCGCAAAATGGTTATTATGAGCAGAATATAATCATATTCTCTTCACAATCAATTTAAAAACGAATTTTGAAGTATTAAAGCAAACAAAACAATAATAAATACAATTTTTTTATATTTAAACAGCCTTTATGTATCATTCTTAACCATAAAAATTTATTTAACATTTTTACCTAAAACGTATCAAATCAAAATCGTAGCAAAATTTGACAAAGGTAAAATTCAAAAATACAGTTTTACTTTAAGCTATTGATAATCTGATATAAACATTTACTAGATAGATTTATAGCCGAATTCAAATGGCTTTGTAACTGTGCCAGGGCTGGGCAAATGCACCAGTACTGCAGAGTGGGTTACCACTACGCCACCGAGTTCGAAAAAGTTATAATTAAATGTAAATGTGTGATCTAATTTTGTTACAAATGCTATCAAAGTACAAATTACATATTTCGAACAGTTGTTTTTTTGGTAGCTCATCTAAGCAATCGTTAAATGGAGACGATGTTGAAAATGGTGCACAATATTTTAAACATCTAGTTGCTAGAACAATAATTAAATTGTGAACATTTAAAAACGTTCATTTTTTGAAGCCATAATCACAACTTTACAAAAATATTCGAAACGTAATTTTTACAAAGTCTTCAACACTTTTGTCCCACAGTGCTGCGGGCTTGCAAAAGCAGCGAAAACAACATGCAACCACAACAACAACTACAGTACTTGACAGGCGTCGACAGCGTCGCGTAGGTTGAGTTTGCCGCTCCTTCCCTCTGCATCACTTCCCCTCAACACCTCTCTTTGGCACCCCCGCACTTGCGTTACTTAACGCAGCAGCCTGCATAACATTTGTTTGCGCAATTACCTTAAAAACAACACACAGATACGCACTCGCACACACACAGATACTCACACTTTTACACATAATGCATGTAAAATATTTGTGCAAATGGCGGCAAATTAAGTTTTTGACTGGCCTGAAACATAAAGTCAAATGGAAATTGGCCCATTGTTGCTGGTTTGCTTTGTTATTGTTGTTACTTTTCCCGTTGCTGTTTATGCTGCTGCTTTTGGCCATTTGGCTAAATATTTAATGAAAATGTGTTAGCTGTTTTTATTAACACACTACAAAGGGCCGGCCGTCTTTGGTTTTGCCGTTTCGCAATTACATTACACGCTACCAACAAATTGCGTATACGCCAATCTTATGCTTTTATATTATTCATACGCCACGTATTGCCACGCCTTTCATTATTTTAAAATCAAGCTGGCTTGCTGTTGCGCATTTGCATAAATTGATTGCATTGCTGCGACTCTGACTCTGAATCCAAAGCTGGCTTTGTTCCCAAAGTTGCCAACTTGCCAACACCAATATCAATTCGGATTTACCCCTCCACACCACCATCGCTCCCCATACTTTGTGCACAATTGTCATTTGTGGAGTTTTGTAAGTGCAAGAAGGCAGCCTTAAGCCAACTTTTATTTGCTTGCTTTGCTCTTTTGCTAACGTTAATTTCTTAAAGTACTTTTGCCAAAACTTTTATTAAATAAACTTGCCGAACTTTAGCCATAAAATAGTTTTATTGTCTACGTGTAGCCAGCGTATAGATAGAGAAATATGCATTCAGCTATTTTTTGTTAGCTACTTGGTTGTAATTAACTATTTTTGCAAATATTTGTACCAAAGCATGATGGCATGTGCCATAAGTAGTTGAGCTACTACTTAGATCGTGAAACTTTAAGAGTTGAAGTTTTTTGTCAAAAACTATGTGACAAACTTGTTAAGCAGTGGTGGAGGCAACGCGCGGTTGTTGAAATTCGAATTCGAATGCGATACTTTGAAGTTGTGCATAATTAATGTTGCATTCAAGAAGAAAATTTTTAAATGGAAGTGAAACTGAAACAAAAAGCGAAATTTAAGTTGCTCAAAATAAAATGACGCTTAGCTTAGAATTAGCTTGCATTAATTTTTCTCTGCATATCGAGAGTTTCAAACAGTTGCTTAAAAGGTTTGAATCTATCGAAGGCATGTTTTAGATTGAAAAAGTTGCCATCATATTTTGACTTTGATCTGTACAAAATCCGAGCAGCCTGCCTATTCAAAATTGTATCAGATACATGAAATAGTATCCAGAGATTGTGTACATCTGACTTAGGCTAAGCTAGAGATTGCCAGACTATCTAAATAGCTAGGCTGTTGTCTGAGCGCTCCGACAAAGACTGGTGTGACTTTTCAAGCCCATCCCTTTTTTGGTCAACGCCACTGGCTGTCAGTTCAGACTTTTGTTTGTGCCATGACTGGGCCCATGTCGTTTGTTGGCTGCCTTTTGCCAGCCTGCCGTTTGTTTACTTTTCATATGACAAAGTCAACCGACTTTGTCGTCTTTGTTGCAAAAACTTCTTGGCAACTTTTTGTTTTTGTTGTAGTTGATTCTGTGTTTTTTTTTTTTGGAGCACATATATTTCAAGTGCTGCTGCCGGGAGCTACTCAACACGCAGCACGGAACATCGTGCCGGAGTCATTGTCGTTGTTGTTCTCGCACCGCACGTAGCATATTAAAATAAAAAAGTTAAGTAAAAAAAAAAACATAGGAAAAACGTTCTGAGATTTACGTACAAAACTTGAAACATACGTGGCACATGTGAGTTTCTGGTTCGGAGGCAGCCAACAAAACTGTGGCAGCTACTGTTTGGTTGCATGCTCTGCTGACGATTGCGGTCGGCTCGTGTGTGAGTCGAGTTTTTTGCTTTCGCAATGTTGTCCAAATAAAAAAACAAAATTTAAAACAAAAACGCAGTAGCCATTGCCTTCTAAAGTTCCCCAAGTGCCGTCAGTTTTGCATTGCATTCGGTTTTGGTTAGATTTATTTTCTTGTTCCCAATTGTTGTGCCTGTCTATGGACAAAAATTAAACTTGCTTTCCAACTTGTATGCTGCTGCTCAAACCACTCTACGCCTGGCTAAGCCTCAAGTAATCGTTAACCACTTTGTTTCGGTTTATCGGAATGCACTACACAGCAGGGAAGGCCATTTAGCAGCTGTCAAAAGATGCACGTCATCAAAAATGTCGCCCTTTTATTTGTAAAAATTGGAGCCCGCTTCGCTTTTCCGAAGTTGGCTCATTTTGCTCAAAAAATTAAGCTTCGTACGAAAAAAAATTGTAAGACTTCCACAACAAATGAACTAGGTTCTCAAAACTATGAAGCCAACTCTCAGCTAGTTTAATAGTCAGAGAGTGAGAGAGAAAAATTACAATTAACGTCAAAATCCTTTCCGAAATATTAATGCTGCTAAAGAGTATACTGACTTCGTTTATAGAACTGAAGCCTGTAGCAATCATTTTTTATTGAATTTTAACAAGGCAACATAGCACTTTAACAATCTTTGGCAATTTTCTGCTGCTCGCTGGTATGACTCCATGGTCAAGCGAAAAAACAATAAGAGCCTTTGAAAATTCAATTGTTAATGCTAGTTTTTCTTTTTTCTCATTTCCCATTTTCCATTTTCAGTTTTTCTTTATTTTGTTGTGGCTTTCTTGCGTTTGCCATGGACGAACATGGCGAAGCTAAATTGTTTTCCATTATTCTCTGACTCAGCAATCGGTTTTTCTGAATTGGAGGGAGTACTTGGAGCACAGACTCTTCATCAGTCTCTCGACTGGTTTCTGCGTGTTTTTCATCTTTTCTCTGATTTGTCATTATATACAATATTTCAGTGCTCTGCGCCCGCCTAGCCGCAGTGCACCAAGTTGGATATTTATGATTTGTTATTGCTGTGGCGATTGCTGTTGTTATGGTCACTGGAGTGGCCATCATAGCGCGCCATAACATGATTTCCGTTTTAGGCAAAAGGGTCTCGGTCTTGGTCTGAAGTCAAGCAATTAAATCGCACAGCCGTCGCCATTGACTTGACCATGGTCATTACTCTATCCCATCACTATGGTCTCGTCAACGTCTTGAACGTCGTCAACATCTTCTTCGCTGCCGGAAGTCATTTAGCCAATGCCAAATGAAGTTACTGTAATTGATTTTCTTTGCAGTTAATTGCTTGACACGCACCGCAAGATGCGGCTTAAATGGCCGCTTTATGGCCAGCCAAAGTGTTATGCAAATAAATGCGTCTTGGTTCCAGCTGCTGCAATTCAAAGTTACTTACTGGCATGACTCTTTATTGGCATACAACTTGACCCAGTTTTCTGCCACGTTGGATCATTATAAAACTTTAACACCAAATACCAACTTTATTGTTGCCAGTCATGTTGCGTATACCACAGCTTGGCCAAGTCTCTTGGACTATAGTCTTAAGCAGTTTCAAAGCAGCTGTTGCAGTTTGCTCAAGCTACAAAATGTTCCAAATATTTGACGCTCTACTTTGCCTAAAACTTTTATTGGCCACCAAAAAAGTATGCGCCAGTTTTCTTACCAAGTAAATTATTCTTGTTACCAAGTTTGAAAATATTCCAACTATCCAGCCTAAGTGAATGAAAATGCTACTTTTATTTAAGTTTTATATTTGCATATTATTAAATCATCGTTTTTGTGCCGTCTTAAGCTTAAGTTTATGTGTCTAGAGAGGAACTTCTGGAATAACTCGTTAAATTTTTTGGATTACTTAAATTTAAGGTTTCCTTTTTTAAAGTTTGCCATTTATTTTACTTAACTTCTGCAAATAAATTGTAGAGCGTTTTATAGTTTATTGCCTCTAAGTTGTATGAAAAACTGTAAAAATATTTTAGACAGCCTTTTAAGTTTAACATTAAAATACTTAAAAATCTTGATAAATTAAAAAAAAAAACGTTTCGTTTATTCGAAAAATTTTCTCTAAATAAAGTGTTTTTAAAATTTAAAGAAAGTACATATTTGTCGGATCTAATGTGTACCATGATGGTATGAGCAAACGAAAAGGCTTGTCTAATATTTGCAAAAGCAAAGCGTTTAGAGAAATATTTGCATAGCATAATATAAGCAAGCTTTATCACCCTAATAACAATGACAAAATTACCAATTTTTTTGCGCTTTTCTTAAATCTTAAAAGTTTTTAAAAAGTTACCAAAGTTATTATTCCTAGACAATGTTGATGTCAAACCCAAAACTGTACAGAATAAATTTAAAATGTTACCATCTGTCAAGCACTTAATAAGTATATCTACGACTTGAACATTTTTGACAAGTTTCAGCCCTTGCTGCACGGCTTTAAATCTCATTAAATTCCAAAGACCGCATAGCAGCCACCAAGAGAAGTAGATCATGCTGAAGCGTCTAAAGTTTTAAATACACTCTAGCTACACCATGTGGCCGTTGGTCAAATTGTCTACGGCTTTCAGTCAAAAGTAGCATGCTGCTTTGAACTTTTCACACATTTTGTTTGTTTTTTTTTTTTTTTGACCCAAGCGCAATGCTCAAATCTTGCCCCGACCCTGTAGCTGGACCAAGAGCTAAAATCGGGTCGTTCCCTTAGCTTTTTTTTGCTTTTGTCGCTCGCTTTGGCAACAAAGTTAACTTGATTGAACTTTGTTTGGCTTTGCCTTCAGCTGCTTTTCTTTGGCTGCTTTTTATTTTTCTGCTATCTTTTTTTTGTGTATTTGTGTTGTTTGTGTTGCATAAAACTAAATGGAAAATAAATTTTGTTTGCACTTTGATAAAAAAAAACGCCAAAAAGAAAACGGAAGAGCAGAAGGAAGTCGCAACTTGCTTATAAAGTGTGAAAGAAAGAAAGTTGCCAACTGGGGCAACATATTGGTAAGAGGCGTGTTAACGGGGGCGTAGTTTTCTCAACTTAATTGTGTGGAGTTTTTTTGCAGTTAACCCTTTGCTGCCAACAACACGTCAAGAGAAAAATAATAATAACGCATGGCGTCATCAACGCGCGCACTCTAGACAATATCAGAAATAAATTGCAAAATCAAAAAAAAAAAGAAAAAGTAAAAAAAAAACAACAAGCAGTCGTTCTGAAAAGGGGCTTCAAAACCAAAACCACCCAGTTAAACAAAGTTAACTGCAATGCGCTGGGGTTGGGTGAACCTTCTGGGGGTGGCTTGCTTGTCATTTCCGTTGCAGTGGCATTTGCCAGCTCTGCAATCGTTGGCTGCCTTTTGTCATATTTCCTGACACAGCTGACACAAAATTCTGGCGTGGAATTGTCAGACGCTCGACCGCCAGCGTCGCCACCGTTGCCATCTAATTTGGGGCGTTTAAGCCGGTTTTCTTCTATTTGGTGTCTAAGGGTTGCTTTAAAATTCTTGCCACTATGTACGTGACTATTTGCTATATGAGTGTGTGCTTACTTTGCGGGGGTGTAGCTAATATGCTGGCAAAAGTCACCCTCACAGATTTTGGAGCTCGTTGTTAAAACTAAATAGGCAAAACTGCTTACTCCTGCCACTTATGGCACTATCGATTTCGACCATTTATCGCTTTAATGCGATTATAATGCTTAAAATATACACGAAGCAAAAGTTCCTCACATTTGCTGCACAGATTGCCTGTCCGCATGTATGTCTATCCCTACGCCTGTCTGTCTGACAGTTTGTTAAAGCGTAAAAGTTATAACACAAACCCTTAGAAAAAAAAATGCATACCAAACCATACAAAAAAGGAAGGTGTTTTTCAAAAACACTGTTAAGGGTTGTCTTTGAAGTAACTTACAAGACTTTAAGCCACTTTCTTATGCATACGATTTGCTCCGCTCTTTTTATACACACCTGCAAAGATACAAAGAAAAAATGTTTTAGTTTAGTAAAGCAAATGAAACGTTTTGAAATAGGTTTGAAAATTTGTTGGGGTCAGGCCACACATCAATCAGTTCAACCATCAATCAATTATTTAATTAACTGAAATGCAATGTTACATGTCAAAGAAAGTTTGATAGCCTATAGGCTACATTTGGTTTTAATTAAAACAGCAATATATGCATAAATGTAGTCTATTACAAAATTTGTCATTACAAACTGGCAATTCCCATGAATATTGCTAGGTAAAATCAATAGACCTGTTGAAACCTCAAAACCAATTGCAATTTCAAAGAACGTAATAAATTTTCGATTTGCAATGATGTTAGTTATTTGCTTACTTGCAAATAAGTCTGTGTATATATAGAGGGTGATTTTTTTTAAGGCAGCGCATGCCGAAACTTTACTGTGAATGGCGAGCGCTACTCTACTGACAAACAGGTCGATATGTTGGAAAGAGTATGACGAAAGTTGATCTAGCGTATAGATTATACGCGGCGCAGTTGCGGACAATGTAAACATGAAATATTCTTCGAACTTTAAATTGTATTGGTTGTTTAATTAAACAATTATCTATGAACTACATATACGAATTTCTGCAAAACAGTAAGCTCTTAAAAAATCACCCTGTATTATCGTTTGAGCTAAATATAGAGCTATACATATCGAAAGCTTACTTTAGTTATCCAGGAAAGCAGTAGAAGGGTAGTAATATTTAGTTAAAGGGTAAAAATTTCTTTGATGATAAAAGTTTTTCGCAATTAATGTTTATTATTACTTTTTGTTTTGAAGGTTTGCTGGAAACTCGCTCCCATTCACAGGTCAGTCCTTACAGCGCAAAACAAATATTTTGTTTTTATAAGCATTTCCTTAATTTTTTTGTCAATTTTTGAAATTGTAAAAGTTTAAAAGTTATAGTTGGTGTCTTTTCTATCGTGGAGCTTTTCCACGCTCCTTAAACGACAAATCAAGTTTTCCTAAATGCAGCCATTAAATTAAAATATACAACAAGACCATACTTTGCTGACCCGAAGCCATATAACCTATTTAAGCTATTTACAGAAAAAGTTATTAGTTACAAAAAATATTTATTAGCATTATGAATAAACAATTATTATATATTTCAGAATACAAAATTTCTTTTTTTTTTATTAAACTGCCTTAAGTAATCAGAACTGTGTACTTGAGATACTGCAAAGTCTGGCTCTGCCTGCCACATCAACAACTTGCCACAAACTACAAGTTAGTACAATAAAAGATCGTCTAGCATTTTTAGTTACCATCAACTAACATCAAGTTTTAAGCGTTACAAATGCTCCAAGCGTGCCCATTTATAACAATTTACTTAGTTGCGCAATTTAACACAAAAAAGAAAAAAGAAAAAAAATAAAGATATATATACCATATGTACATATAAATCGAGAGAGAAAAATATGCTGCTTATAGTTACTCCATTTGCCTGGTTACCAACAATGGCTACAACTTTTTCCAACGTATGTTGTAGCCATTAGGCCTAATATGCGTTAATGTTATAAATAAAGCGACGCCATACGATTATGGCATACTAACAAACTTCAGTTTGCACACGCTGCGTATACGCAATGCCAATGTTAAGAGAGACAAGCCAAAGAAGAGCAACGCCATCTTGTAGCGTCACTCTAATATCAAATGTAATTTACAGTTAGTTTCTTCTCTGTGCGGGTGTATCTTTGTGTGTGTGTGTGTGTGTATGGGTGGGTGTGTCTGTCTCTCTCACTGCTTGGCGTCTTTAATCCAATTTCTAAGACATCAGACTTTGAATGAATACAAATGTGTGTACGTGTTAAATTTTCTCAATTAAATGGGTTGCTTTAGCTGAAAGACTTCTACTATGCATCCGCACTGTTTCCCTGCTTCCATTTTACTGGCTGTCTCCTAACTGAACCATACCGACTGCGACTGGTGTTGACATCAAGTGGCATAGTTGACATACCATGAACCTAGAGAACACTTAAAGCTTCCAACTACCAGCTACAACGCTGTTTATTGTTGAGCTATTTCCATTACGTCTGTCATTTGCAGTTTTCCCTCATGTTGTTTTTGCTATTGGCCAAAGTTTCATTCAAAGCATTCATTTGCTTAACTAATCGATATTTATATATTGTTTGCACCATTGACTTAATTTCTTTTTTGCGCAACAAATTATGCAATTCAAATTAATGTAGCCATTATCGTTGGCACAAAAAAGAGAGAGTGGAGTGTATGCATGTGGGTGTGGGTGACGGCAGAGAGGTGGTGAGAAACAATCATCAAGTAGGAGCAATGGGCAGTCTAAAGGAAGTCATTGAGTGGCTTGGTAAGACAAAACAAACATTAGCCAAAGCCCCCCCAATGGGTAAATGAAATTAATCCAACATGCCAAATGCCGGGCACGTATCAATATGGCCATATATGTGCACATATACCCAACCCACTGACCCCGGGCTCCCTTTTTTGATGTCAACGAAGAATCACTACACTGTGACAAAAGTGTAGAATGTTGAATGCTTTTATGCCTTAGTACTTTGGGAATATCGGAAAGATAATAAAAGCAAGCGGATATTTTAAGTGTTATTTGGATTTTTTTTTAATTTCTTATTTTAAAATCGCAAAGTTCATTAAGATAAAATAATTAAAAAGATAGTAAGCCTTACATCATTGAATTTTTCTCAGTGTACTCTTGTTTGTCTTTTGTGTTTACAATTGTTGTTGTTTGTTTTGTTTCGTCTGTTGTGAGTGTGTGTGTGTTTGTGTATATATGCGTGTGTTTGTCTTTGTCTTTGTCTGCCATGGCATATGATTTTTCAATAGGTTTTTGTGTAATAGGCCCGCCGTTGTCGTTAGAACAAAAGACAGCTAGAAGCTGACAGCGAAGCTTTAGGCCATAATAGGGGGCCGCTTACAGCTTTAGGCTGCCTTAATTTTGTGTGCTTTGAAATCGAATTAGGCTAACACACACACAGACATGTGTGCACCGGCTTAACATGCTATGCATATACGAGAGTTGTCATTTCCTAGGCATTTCTGTTTTTCTTTTATTTTTGTTCTATACGCTGCTCTGTCATGCCTTGGAGTGGTGGTACCTCTTAAATTTATGCTATTTTCTATACACACATAGGCGCCCCACTACGCTGCCATATCTAGCACATTGCTTTAACTACCCCACCTTTCACACACGTAGCCCTCTTGACAGCTGTTGCCAGAAGGATGCCACCATCTTACTCTAGATAACAGCTACAAAACATCCAAATAAGCAAAATAGAAAATAAAGCAAAAGCAAACAAAAAAAGAAAAGAGCAGAAAAATGGCAGGCGGCGCCAATGTATGGGAAGGCTTTGCATTGTTAGCAATTCACGTTACCTTAGTCTATCTGGTCGATGATGATGGGGTATGGGAGATTGCGACTTGGCATAATTGGCTACATTGGCATTTCACTTTTAGCGCAACTGCTGCCAGACAACAAACAGCAACATCCACATCCGCAGATACAACAATAGCATTTTAACGTTTAGCAAAAGCTGCCACACAAATGGTATTAAATTGACCTAGTTTTGTTTTTGCACAGGCGACAAGAGTTTCATTGGTTGTTATTTTTTTATTTTTTGCAATTCCAGTTTTGCCGGTACTTGGGCTAGCCGTTATTTATAAACAGAATAAATCTTGAAATACCGTTAAATTTACCAACAACCCTGATCATATTCCCACTCGCTCTGTGCACCTTCTCTCTTTGGCACCTCTCTTAAATACTCTTATTCTCCAACTATCTGGAATGAATCTTATATCACAAGAAATTATCCAAAACCAATACCGAAAACTATCGTGGTATTGCTAAGCTCTCTTCGATTCCTAAAATCTTTGAGAAGATTGTTACCTCTCAATTGCAACATTACCGTTGTTTTTTATAGCCTGCAGTTCCTCATAGGAGTCACAGAATTGAGTTTAGTGCTAAGAAATTAATTTACATTTATTAAGATACATTCCATTTGATACATGTTTTAGTAATCAAGATTGAATTATTAAATTTGCAAACCTTAAAAATGTATACAAGTTTTCTACCCATTTTTATGCATACCCTATCCATAAGCACAAATTTTAATAGCCATAACAATAACCTTACGCAGCTTTTTGAATAAACGACAATAATCGTTTCAAAAATCACCTAAGCACAATTTATTGCAATAAAGCGAAATTGCTTTGAAAATATTTGTCGCCTGCACCAATGACCGTGTTGGCTTAATAGATACATGTATAAAACAGAAGCTTTTTAGCTATCTGTACAGCTTTTCGTTAGCTGCAAAATTGCTTGACTTAAATTGGCCATGCCCACTGTCGTTGGGTAACCACAGTCGAGTCGCACACCGGGCCCTAAGGAATGTTTGCCAGCTCTACCCTGCAAACGGATATCTTCAGCAGCAATTTTCACACCAAAGTACACAAAGAATCACAAGCACAATCACAAACGAAATACTTACATTACATGCCTTCATTATAAAGACCAAGAATCGAACGTGTTGCAGTCACTCCCTAGCTCAAGCCCTACTACACTCGTTTTTGTAAAACCTCAAGAGTATCGCGTCTACCCTTGCTCCCTACTACTTTGTGTAAGACCAATGTCTTTTATTTTATTGTTTTGTCAACGCTTAAAAGAAATGCTTTTCCATTTAGTTGAACACTTATGAGTATTGCCTTGTACAACGGATATGTTTTTGGGATTGTTGCCCATGTTGCTCATGCCAGCCAGGCTTATATGCGTGTCGTTTTAAAAAGAAAATGGCTTAAGCTCTTTTTTTTTCTTGTACTACAACTACCATCTACTCGCATAACGTCATCGTCGTATCCGTCGCCTCCGCCGTGGACTCTGCCGACTTTTCACACCACATCAAAAGCGACGACAAGACCAAGTGCACTCAAGTGTATAAACAATGGCGTTAAGTGTTTAAGTGCACGGAAATATCCAAGTCAAAGACGAAGAAACAGCCACAAGTAAGCAACCACACGACTAGGAGTCATGGATTGGCCATGTCGCATTGGCATGCCAAAGTCAAATGTTGCTTTAATTTCATTTTATGGCATTAGCAAAGGCGGCAAGTTTAATTGCAAGCAGCACAGCTTGAAATACTAACGACTTATAGCTACAGATACAGATATATGCAACTCACTCAAACGTCTGCAATGTACACACAGATACTCTGCATCTCTGTGCTAGATACAATTTTCTCTTAAAGAAACTGCAACGTGTGCTTTGCAGCGGTTACCAGGGTAACAAGATAGCTTTGATCAGGCATTTCAAAGAGTACATACATTAACCAAAGCACTTAAGTAGATAGAAAAGATGTTATCATCTTATGAAGTCTAAAAAAATAAAAGTTGTTTAAATTTATTTTTCTTTGGCTTTGAATACAAAATATGGAAATATAGCCTTTGAAGGTTTTTGATCAACATCATGCTTACTAGTTATAAATATCTGTAAAAAATAGAATTTGTGATGGATTCAAAGTAATAAGAAATACGACAAAGTTTGAAATACCAAATTTCGAGTTTTTCTTTTATTTTGATGTAATGTTTATATATATAATATTAATCTTTCTATCTTTTTCATCTTATTGGCTTCAAAATGTTTAGGTATTCTTTTGACAAGTTTTATTTTTGCTTGATTTATTTTTGTGTTTTATACTTTTTGCCCATGCTTCATAAGTTTTCAAATCAAATTATGAAGTTGATTTTAGAGTTATTATAAAAAAGTTTTTTTCGAGATGCCTGCCTTCCCACAGGCACTCTTACCAAAATAATTGCTTTATATTTGTATCGGCCGATTGGCTGTTATTGTTGGACCCATGATTTTAGTTTTTTTATAGTAAGAAAAATGTAACGATTGTAAAATAATTAATTCATCTATTTTGAATCTGAAAATTTGAAATATACAAAGTATGTTGGTTGTTAAATCAATTTTTATATTTTTCCTGATGGAAGACACTACAGATTCCAGTGAGCTAATATTTTGTTTGTTTTCAAATAGCAGACACCCCAATAAATAAACCCTTAATAAAATAATTCACTAGGTTTAAAATCGGTTGATCCTTTTATTTGAAAGCATTTGGCATGTAGCAGCAAATATAAGCAAATCTCTTTATTCAAGAATCTTTCGCAGAGTGTATTTTTAAATTGCCTTGTAGAGTACCCTGCTAACATGCACTTTTCTCTAATTTACAAGTTTTTTAAATAAATTCTAAGCAGCGCTATTTAGGCATTTCGCAACAAGTAGCTCACAAAATAAAAATAATAATTTTTCAAATAAATCCAAATGTCTATTTTAGTAATTACCGATTGATAATATTTTTCATCTAAGATCACTATTGCTAGTTAGCTGCATATGCAACATCAGTTAACGCATTTACTTGCAAAATGCATATGCTCTACTTGAGAGCATCAGTAAGCCAGAGATATTCCAATAGAGACATTGCTGTATAATTTTATTGGCGCTATGTGCCAGTCATGGGCCGAGTCCGATAACAGACAACCAGCTAAAAGCAGGCGCCAGGCGTTTGAGCATGACTGACCTAACGGTATGCTGTGTAAGCTTCGGTTTCAAAAAAAAAAAAAAAAAATGTAGAAAAAAGGTATTAACCGTTAGAGAGTTAAGAGTCAATGCGGTAGTCACTATCCAGAGTTTACCTGCCACAAGGTAATTCAATGAGCAATCAGCTGGCTCAACAAAAAAAATAACCAGAGCAGGGAATGCTAAAAGACATTGTAGGATTGAAATAACCGCAGGTGCTATATGCACTTTGGTGTTAGTGAATGACCAGTGTTGCCTAATGTTATATCAATGGCTGCTAAATTGCTGACTTTGCTGAAGTTACTTAAGTTGACGTGAAACTGCAATGCTAAAGGAATTGGAAACTTAACGATGCCTTTGCTCTTGGCATGGAAACTGCCAACTAACAGTTAATTAAGCTTAAACGTTTTACCTGATACTTAATAGTTACTAGTTGGTTTTTGTGGAATTCTCTTTTTTTAGTGCTTCTCATAATTAGATGCATGACTAGGCAACACTTTCTATACTATGCTCTACACCCCGCTGCTGCTGCTGCTTCGTTGGCTACTCAATTAGCCAGAAAAGACATCAAACTTTAGTACTAAAAAAAAGGACTAAGTAAACTGCAAAAAATTTTACCACCATAATGAAGTTCGTGCAAAAAAGCTGGCTACTTTAAAAAAAAAATTGAAAAATTGCCAGCGCCAATTTTTTTAAGCAGCTGCTAAATTGAAAACTTGCAGCAGTTCTTGTTTTTTTTTCTACTTTTTTTGCGTTTGCCTTTTATACTAAACGTCAGCCATAAATAAAATTCAAATTTTCCGGCAAACAAAATTGCAACGGTACAGCGCGCAAAGGATTAGGAGTTGCCCCTTGCCAACAGTCGCCCAATGCACTCAACTCTGGCTGTGCTCTGGATTTTCGGTTCAGCTCTGGCTTGGTGTTGTGGTTTTGTTGTGTACGTGATGTTGCTGCATGCCTCTTCGCTTGGCTGTGCTTGGCTGTGCAACATATTTCGGGTATCAAATTTTGTGCAAAATACTCGATGAAATTCTATTGGGAAATATTTTGCACAATTTTTGTAAACTTGTTACTGTTCCTGACCCCTTTCTACTGCTACTAGCCCGCTTTTGATATGTTAGCTGAGCATAGTTTAAGCTTTGGCACTGAGTTTGAATCTGTCAGGGCACATGGCAACCATTAAAAATGAAATACCAAAGACCGCTACTACTACGGGGCATATTTTATATAGTATATTGTAAATACCAAAAAATATAAATTTTCCACGAAATTTACGCATAGCATCTACATTCCCATATACAAAGCTAGTTGAAAACTATTAATAACAAAGTTAGTGGGTAAGCGGGCGCAGCGCACTTTGTATCTGTGTGTGTGTGTGTGGCCACTAATACAATCATATAAATTATGCTGCTACAGTAATCAATCAATGTCAAAGTCAGTCAGTTGTTCATAGTAGGCTGAGTATAGCAGATACATACATACACATAGACTTAAGCTAAGCTCTTGGATGCCAACAATGCCACGTAGTAGTCCGACTACTCAGCTCATCATCAATTTCAATAAAGCCAGCTAACAAAGCGTTGCTGTCCAAAGCGTTTTGTTCTAGCATGGGACAGATCCGCTGATGTCGACCCATTAGCACCTAGCTAAACAGCGCGGCATTTGTCAAAGTCCATGGGAAGTGCTGGGACACTGGGCCATGTGTTTTGCATTTTAAATTGTCGCAAAAATACAAAGCACCAAGCACAAAACTTAAAAAAAGAAATGAAATTGAAAATACCAGTCTGAAATATGCAACTATGTGTGGAGTATCTTGTAGGTCGTTAGAGTCGTGCAAGTATCTAAGTATGTAACTGTGTGTGTGTGTGTGTGTGTGTGCAACGTGTGGTGTCAACATTGATGGCCAGCTAGCTGGGTGGCATATCATTGACAGCAAAGTCATAAATTTTTCAAATAGCAGACAGCAAGTAGAGTGGAAAATGTAAAAGATACATGGTTTTTCTTGCATCATTTGAAGCAGTTTATTGAAATCACAATTTACTTTGCAATCGAATTCATTTGCCTTTGTTTTATAACACTTGACAGTTTTTCAGAAATATTGAAATCACCTCAATAGCTGGCTTTATTAGCTCTTTCTAAGCACCCTGAATTCTTTTTTATGTTTTTGACAAAAGAAAATTTTTGAAAATAAGAAATAAACACTGATCAAAAATTATTTTATTCATAATAAAAAAGAGAAGAAAAATAAGGAAAAAGCAATATAATCTCATCGAATTTGAATAATGTGAAACATAAAGTGAACTCATTCATTGTTTACTTAATAAAGGCAGAAAGTATCTTACCAAAACTACAATAGTTTGTCGAACGCCTATGCAGCCATTGTTATATTTTATTGTTTTAAATTATTAATTAATATTTAATTAATTAATTTTTATAATAATAGTAACTAGTTCGTGTGAAGTAAGCTGATTATTTTTGTAATACGGTAAAAAACAAAATTATGCTGTATGACAAAGCGAAAAACTATAAACCATTACGGTTCATGGCATATTGATAGCTTTTAAGCCATCAATTCATTGTTGTGTTATTAATAAAAATAAATCCGTATTGCTTTAAAGGAATATTCTGTAAAGAACAATTTAATTTGAAATTATATTGAACTGGTTCATTTTTCATTGCTACATTATTTATAAAAATCATTCATCAAAACGATTTAAGCTTGCTTATTTTGCATTATTATATAAGTTCGATTTATTGGAAGTCACCAGCATACTTGCAGCAACGAGTAATTCCTGCTAAATTTTATTATAATATTTGAAAATACCCAATTCAATCTTAAGATAAACCAAATGAACATAATTTCTGTATGATTTTGACTCAACGGACGTAATTCCCAATGTGATCTTGTGATGAACTAGTTCATTTTTGGTATATATATATTTAATTCATCGAACCTATGCGCACCACACACACCTACACACTAAACTCAACTGTTATATTCAACATATTGTGTATTTCCCAATGCATCCCATCATTAAGACCAACAACGGCAGTGCCTAATCACCATCAAGATGACGATTACTCCGAGAACACATTTTCGGCTATAGCCCTGCTTGTATTAGCTGCGCTCTGCATCTCATTCCATCTATTCCAAGAAATCTGACACATTGTTAGCAGCCATAAAAACGTCAACAAAACAGCCAGAGTAGGCAGAGACCAAAAGGAGACGCAAAGTAGATACAGGACACATGGCGAGCCGAGCTCTTATTCTCTCGCGCTCTCGGTAGATTTTCGAGGTATCAAACAGCATGACACATCCCAAACTCTCTGGCGACACTGCTAATGACAAGACATGCCATATGCAACATCGTGTGTGTCTTGTTGGCGGGGGGTAGGCAACTGCAGCCATGCATACTTATGTACCATACCATATAAGAGTTCCTCTCACTATATGCCACTGTGTGTGTGTGTGTGTGTGTGTTTGTGTCTGTGTTGTGTGCAATTGATTTTAATTTTCATCTGAATAAGAGACTGGGTACGTATGTATGTGTATGTGTGTGTGTGGCGAGTAGTTAAAACTTCCGCTGACAGCCCTGACTATAAACCGCATCCATACAGATCTAGTTGCAAGCTGCCTCCAGTGTTGCATACACACTGCACTGATTTGCCTTGGCCCCTCCTGGCTTAACTGTTAATCTGCTAGACTCTTATTCCAACCATTAGTGCTGTTTGCCTTTGATAATGTCGGACTCTTGGACTCTCCGACCATGGGACTTTCCAACTGTCGGATTGTCACAATGTCTGTTGCGCTGCTTTAGCACTTCCGTTCACAATAGAACAGTCTCAGGCCACCCTGGTAGGCAGGTGTTGCCGTTATGCTGGCTGACATTTTGTGGCTGCGGTTACTGGATGGCAGTTCAAGGAAATGTTTAATGCTTTGGGTGTGGTCTGCTTTAGTGCAATGACCAACAGCCTCTGATAAAACCAAATGCAGACCAATTTGTGAGCATTTGAAAGTTAATTTGACCAAAGCTCAGATTGTGTACCGAGTACAAATAGCAATTTTAAAAAAATTCCAAAAACTTTTAATATTTTGAGGGAAAAAAGATTTTTTGTGGCAAGCAACTCCTCAACTAGTTATATTGAGGGAAATGTAGACTTAGAAATAAATGTGGTTTGAAAAATATTTGTCAAGAGCAAGTAAAAAACTAGGCAAGTGAAGGGTGCTAGTATGCATCGAACGCTGGTGAATAATTCACATAACCGAAAAATTGTAGAGGTATAAATTTTGTTTACTCGTATAACCCCGCTGAAAATGTTGTCTGTTGTATATGAGAAACAGCTAAATAGATTTGATTTAAAAACTTTGAAATGAAAGAAAAATATAATTTTATTTTAATTTTGAAAATTTTTTGAAACTCATATTTTCATAAGATCTCCTTCTAAGGCAAGAAGCCATTGTCATATTAGATAGATAGATGATCTATATTGTAAGAAGATATATACACTGCTTAGTCCTGATTGGTATGCCTTCCAATTATTTCATGCCTTTTTCAGTGTAAGTTTTGAACCATTGTGATTTAACATATTTTTTCTAAAACAAAAATTATATGTATCTTATTTAAGTCTAATAAATTGCAATCATATTTTAAATACCTACCTATATATTTCTATAAATAACTACATCCCAGAATTAATTGGAACTAAATATTTTGAGATAAAATCACCGAGAATATAAATATTATTAATTATTAATCTGTTTGGTATCATTTAATAAACACATAAAAAGGGTAATCTTCAATCAGCTCAATATTTTACAGTTGACGCGGCTTACGTGCTTTTTGAAAAAATTGTTTGGACTGCCTTCAACAATTACATTACATACATGGATTTTTTTTTTTTTTTGATAATCAAATTAGTTAGCTCTAAAAAACTCTCGCTTATTTTCATTTTTCTTTTTACTAAAAGTTCATGAGAATAAAAATTGTCTTTAACGTTTTAGATGCTGTTTTACTGTTTAAAACAAACATCTAAAAATTGTTAAAATGTCTAGTCAAATTTAATTGAGGATAAATATAAGAGTTTATTTTTATAAGATTAAATTTTTTTATACCTCCCTTTGAGTTTTCACTGGCTTACATTCGAATACTCTATTTCAAAACCAGCAGCTTTAACTTAAGATAATTAGAATTTTGAAGTACACGAGCACTTAGAAGTTACCCTCGTTGAACCTAGGACAGCTCGGTTTTTATTTGCAGTCGTATTTGACGACATTTATGTTTAGTCACTTCCGCAGTTGATATTACAAGTTGCCGCATAGAGCTCCCTTGCTTATTAAATATTACAGTTTTACATGTGCTACCCTACTATTTATATCCTACCCTATTTCTATATATGTTGCGTTGCCTTGCCTTAAACTATGCCAAACTGGGGGCCCCGCACAAATTATGCGTAAATATGCGTCATCCCCTTTGCCACAACCAACAGCGTTTGCCCCTTTGCGCCGTATCGTCAGAAAATATTTCTCGTTTATCGTTTTGCAAAAAGTCAATTTTTTAACACAAGCAAAAACAACAAAAAAAAGTAACAAAAACAAGAAAAAAAAATGATTTGTGGTTGGCTGAAATTGGCGCACAAGTTAGGCCTTCAAGCCGAGAGAGATCTCTGACAGGGGCCGGAGCAGGCCAAGCATGCAAGGCGTCGCGACTTCCTACGCAAGAATATGTAACAAATTTGTAATTTGAACGCTACAAATCATAATTTTACATAATGATCAATTCATATACGTCAAAATGTTGTTGCTAGCAGTCGCGGTATATAGTGAATTATGTGCCTCAGTCGCACGCCTTTTCTCGGAATTTGTGTTTATTTTTTTCAGATTTTTTTTATAGTCCGTGAGCTATTTAGGAGATTTGCAATGGCAATGTGCGTAACGCAAATATTTTTTTTTTTTTTAATTGAGAATATAGGCTTATTTCGGAATGAGGAGACGTTATGAATAACATATGTGAACGACTAATTACAAAACAAATTGAGTTGCATCCGTATTGTGAGCTGAATATTGTGGTAGAAGGCTTTATATAAAAATATTTGCATAAAATAAGATAGCTATCGTATAAAGTGTGCATATTTCAAGATTGTTTTGCATTATGTTGTCATTGTGATAACAATAAGATTTATAATCTTTTGACGAAAACTCGTTGTACTTATTTTTAAAATGCAAAAATATGCCAGATAAGACATATAAATATAATTGATCAATGTTTATTTAAGGCAGCGTTGGGCAGACTTTCAATTTAAATATCACGCATCCTTAGGGCCGCAGTGCAGTTACTCACTCGCATTTGCTGACTGCACTACTTACTCATACAAAAAAATCTTTGTTTTCACGAGTTTTGCCTATTTCTGCCTTAACGACAAACGACACATAACAAACCGATATCAGACAAATAAAACAGTATGAGGAAGGTCTCAAAGAAATCGCTTATTGCTGCAAATAATTGCTAAAAATGTCAGCTTTATAGGACAATTTTAGCTATTGAAATTTGCTCAAAATAATTGCAAGTTACAATATATTTGTGCTCAGTATTCATTACAATTTATAAAGTATAGCTATTAAACTAAAAGTTGTCTCAAAAGTCTATTTATGAGTTATTTAAGAAGCACATAAAGTTATACTGAACTCGTCGTACAACACGCAATAAATAGATAAAAAAATATATGAGACCATGACTAAATCGTTAAATCTTTAATTAAAGACTTTTTAATTAAGAATTCAGTATGCAGTCCATACAAATCTCGATTCTTAACGGCCAACCACAGCTGCTCCTGCTTATGCCAGCAATTATCGATACATTTGGCTTGTATTATGTTCACTTAAATTTTACTGCTTTATCATAAAGTTCCTTCACATTCGTTAAGAAGCAGCGCCATCTACCGTCTTCTTACTTACAAGTCGCTTTGTGTTGCCTACGGCTTCAAATTAACACAGACACCACGACGACTTCGACGTGCAACCGTATAAGAACGCCAAAGACGACTCCGCGTTGCGCCCATTAAGTGTAGCACTTTTGGGGCAACCCCAGCTTCAGTTACTGCCGCAATTTGTTGGTCAGGTTTTTGTGCTAAGGTTTTTATTCTTGTTTTTCATTTTTTATTTTTTTGCTTTTAATGAGCATCGTGCAGCGCTCTGTGGGCAAATTGCAGGTTCTCTCTCAAAAGTGTTGCACTCATATTTTGCCGTGTGCGCCTTAATTATATGGGACGCCGAATGAAATTCAAGCGAAAAACGCTGCTACGGGTTCGAAGCCTAAGCCTATTTCGTGCCGCTGTTTAAAGCATGAAAATTTAATGCCTGCTAAGCCAAAGCAACGTAGCTTGGACAATGGCTAACCAGACAGACTGCTGGTCAGTCAGTCAGTCAGTTGCTTGGGTACGGCATGTTGTCGTAAGCCCCTCGTTCAGCATTCAAAGAAATTTTCTTGCCACATTTCCGCTTAGGCTCAAGCCTCTTAGAGCGCGTCGTTTTTCATCTTGTTTCTTCTACAGTTTCTCAAGTATTAATTATGCACGCATAAAATATCTTTGAACCTTTTTTTTACCCTAGCGCTCTTTGAAAATTTTCTGTGAATGAGTTTTTCATTCGACACATCAATGAGATGCAAATTAACTGTACAAACATAAATAACACTTAAAATTCCAGTGAAAAAAAGGCAAAGGCTATCAACCTTCGCATTTGTCAAAGTAATAAAATTTTTAGGCTCCTGTTTGGCCTTTGATAAGAATTTTTATTATCCTTGGGGTCGACACGACGACGTCAAAGTTGCCGCGGCTTTTGATGTGCTGAGCTGTGAGCAGTTTTGACGTGGCGACCCTTTAATGAATGCCACGGCACGTCGTAGCTTTCGCTTATTTTTTTTGCGCCCCACAGTATTGGGCGTCCATTTTGGCGCACTCTCTTGTGCTCTATATATGCGCTGCTGCTGGCAGTCCTTTTTGAAACTTGCTCGCTTTTATGTGCGTGTATGCTCATTACCCTAGATACTTTTGTGCCCCAAAGGTTACAAAGCTTCTAACTTGTTGCTGCTTGATGCATGCATCATCGTCAAAATTCTGCTAAACTTGTGACAGCTGTCATAGATGCTCTCGTTCGATATGGCTCACAAATTGCAAAGTGTCTCACACACTGCGTTATTTGACATAATTGAAATTGACAGTTTTTATGACATGAAGTATATAGTTTGTTACAAAAGTCTCTAAAAAAGATACAAACGCAATGCTATTAATTATTTAATGCACTGCAATGCGACAAGTAACAAAAGTTATGTTCACATAATAAACAATTCTCTCTAGGTCTGTGTACAACGCCAGCTTACACCTCACAGTACCTCCTTGCCGCTAGACTGCATATATATATTGTATATATATATATGTATAAAACTGAATGATTAATTGGCGCTACAAATTTATGACGTCGTTGCTGCCCCCACGCTACTCGCTGATAGCGAGTTGAATGTATGATAAAGCGCCGTTGGTTATGACCAAGTCTGTGAAAGCTTTTCGTCATACCATTATTGGAGATTTCCGTAGAGCCGCTCATATAAGCGATTAAAACTTTTTTTCTCAAATTTTATTTCAACTTTTTAAATACATTAAAAAGTATGTGTGTGTGTATGTGCTGTCGTTATTATTGTTATTGTTTTGTCTGACATTGTGTAATAAATTACATAAATCATAATAATAATTTATAATATTAGGGCAATGGCCTGTCATGAATCTACTATGCTCATTATGATTTTTTTATTTGTAAGTTATGCTGAGCCGTCAAAAAAGTTAAAGAAAAAATTTTATAATATGGATACACTCACTTTGTAGGCTTTGAGAAATTAAAATCTTTATGCGTTTATTCAATTACGTTGTCAATGTAGCAATTTTAAGAAAATTATAAATGAAATGTATAAAAATTTGCTTTTATTTATTTTGCATATCGTGCGTAGGAATTTTAACTTTTGCTTTTTAAAGCTTATATTAAAAAATTATAATTTTTATTGTCTTACGCATACAATTAGGCTGAAGCTACTCTATAGGTTGGGGCATGAGGAGCCAGGCTTTAATGTTTTTAATACTTTTTCTGAATACTTTAAAATTGTCTTAGCCTTACTTGCATTTATCTTACCCCTTTTTAAGCCACTTTCGACCATATGGCTTATATACATTTCCGCTAACAAATTTGCGTTTGTTTATTCGCAACTTGAGCTAGATTGTTCCCCTTTAATTTGTAATATTTTGTACCCTTACGCTTTTGCTTTGTAATTTAAGGCTTTTTTATGCCGACCAGTCGACCACACCCCAATAAAAGAGAACTAAGAGCAGTCTCAGATAGTCTGCCGTGGCCATTAATGGGACTTGTCTTGCCTTGTCATGGCTAGGCTGGCTGTAGGACAACACGGCGTATGCGTAACCAAGCGGTCGCTATGGCCCATTGTTATGATTATTTGTTGTATTATTATTTTTCCTTTTTTTCTTCTTGCAGGCTTTGATGTTGCTGCTCTTTGCTTTTAGCATTTTCTTCGTAAAGTTTATTGTTTTCCTCGATTATTATATATATATATTTTTTTGTTCTTTGTGCTTAGTCTGCCGACATTTGCTACCGTGTGTTAATCATGCTACATTGCAGGCATGCCACAATAATCATAATAATCAACAAAGACAACAACAATAGTAGCAGCAACAACAATAACATCATTATTTTAGATATTTATGCTTTTATATACATATACGAGGGCAGGCCAAAAACTTGACAGCCTAACGTAAGCAATTACTGTGCAAAATTTTTAAATAAGGAGAACAATACAATTAAAATCATTTTAAATCTTAAATAATCAGCTGTAGATAAGCAGTTGGAATTCTTTAGGATGTTTGATAAGTAAGCATCGCAATGCATTAAAATCGTAGTAATATGAAACATTCAATATAACAAAAAATAAATATTTTAAAAATGGTTTTAATTGCTTTTAATACAAAATTTATTTTATGGATTCTCTCTAATAGTGATATGATCATCTCTAAGGTGTATCCCAAATTTGAAAACTATGAGCTATCCCACAAAAAATGCCAAGAATTTGTATTAAAAATGCAGCAACAAAAGAAAATCTCTTTACCAAATTTAAACATTGTTCTATGCCCAGCTGTTTATTTCTAATCCCACTCTCGTGTTAAACAGCCGCTTATAATGTGAGCTCGATTGCGATTCCCAATTTGGATGGCATTCATGGCGTATTGTTGCCATGGCTCTTGATAAAAATTTAATGTACCATGCTAACAAGCGAGCCGTTATGATTACACACAGGGAGCAGCTATCGGCCCGTACCGAGCCCGCACAACAAACAGCCAGAACAACAAACATAAACCCTACAACAAGCATTTCCAATATAAAATTTTTTTTGCAGTCCAATTTGCCATTTCAATAATGATGACGTCGACAATCACATTCACATCGACATTGCCGCCAATCCAAGCATTCTAGGTGCGCCTCTCTCGTAGCCGCTCGAGGAAATGAATAATCAATATTCACAATTGAAATTTTCTATAAATTGGCAATGCTGCGCCATAACAATTTAATACCGCCGTCTGCTTTTTGCCAAGTTTTCAGTCGACATAATAAACAGCGCTACAGCGGAAGGAAATGTTTAACTATTAAACATTAAGTACAGCTTGAGCTTGTTTTTCTAAAGAGTTGGCCTAATTTGTGGCCATTACAAAGATTTGGCTTTGAGCATAATGACAAAACAGGCTGTAAGAACAGGTATCATGAAGCGAATTGTTTTTACCTTTGCTTTTAGCTGCCAACAGTGAAGACTCAATTATACCTTCAATTTAAGGCAAGCTTAATGAGTTGGATTACATTCGTATTATTATTCGGATTTCCTTTAGCGATCTACGTTTCCCGAACTAATTCAAATTTTTAATGTTTGTATAAGAGAAGTTTTTTATTTTCTGAAAGGATCAGGACGAGAGCGGTTACCAACCAATTAAGTCCATATAGGATTGTTACGAGCCTACATTTTACAAATTATATATTGATTAATTCATCGCTCTAAGGATGGAGCATGGAGCTAGCTCTATTAAGCGCTCTTCGAAGAGAACAACACAGTTTATAGCTGAATCCGTGTGGCGGTGTCTTTACTTAATAAAGATTTTCATTATCTTCATTAACACTCAAAAAACAATTTAAAATTTGAACTGAACTTAAATTCATTATTTTATTGATTTTCCTGAAGATTCCACAACATTCTATTTCCTCACTGCTAACAGCAAGCACAAAATCTATAAACGATTTTGTTTGCAACATTAACGAATTTAGCCACTTAGCCTCTTAATTAAGGTTCTACTGTATGCCACCTTACATTTTAGCCCATCGGCGGCACATTTAAACATTTCACCAGGAACTGTGATACCAAGAGCTCAACCCATAGGATGAGGATTTTCTTTCCCAACTGTATGCTGCAGCTGTCGGCATATATAATGTAGTAGTTGTTGTTGTTTTTGTTGGCGCTTATGGCATCAACAGCGTGGGAATTAATATCAATAGGGCGTTGCGCTGTTAGTGTACGTGTATGAGATTGTATTTGTGACTCTACTAGTGATAGCAGCAGCCAGCATGGCGTATGTGTAATGCGTTTACTTTATTCACACAGTTACATATATATAGGCTTTTTTATCAATTAAAAGCCACTTCAAAAGCGGAAAGTGTCTGTGTGCCGTTGACACGCATACAACAAAAAAGCGCGCCAGGCGTGACACACACAAACACACAAACACACACACAAAATGGCAGACAGTCAGAGACACCCAAATGGCGCACAAACATACAAGCGCACGCACACATGTGCCGCATTGCTATTTGTTGTGCGGGATTTTTTTGTTTTATCTGCAGCGCGACTATATTTGTATACACTGTAACCTTTATGGAATAGGGTATTATAAATACGCGGAAGTAAACATAGGATAATATGGCTGCTGTGCAGTAAAGCCTATCAAGAACTTTTATAATAAGACGAATGTGGCCAACTAAGAATTTGCTTAGTTACAGCACAAAAACAAATTATATAAAATATCAAACAAACGTAGAAATCTACATAGTATTTTAAGTTTCAGGTCTACCAGTGAACCACATTCAGCCGCATCCGGAGTCAAACTTTTTACCCAAGAATGCCAATGCATTTCGAATTCGAAACGTTGCAACTCAGTCTCGCTTCAAAGAAAATCTAATTCCCCACATTATTATACAACAAACTCTAATTTAGCGTATGCCACAGTCGCATATTTTTGTTTTACTGATTATTTTGTGCTTGTTTTTGTAAGCACCGCGCGTGAATTTTATATTTCAAAAATGCCATCAGTTGTTTTTTTTTTTTTGCACTTTAAAGTATGCAAGTATTTTGCTCTCAGTCTCTTTAAAATTTTGTGTTTTTGTTGACACCAACAAATAATTTCACCCAACGCCCTGCGATACTGTCCACATACACTTTCCCATGCATTTTCCACGTTCGACCCGAGCAACAGTGGCGGCGACAGCGGCTTTTGCCTTTGACATAATCAACAAATACCCAAACGGCATTAGCTGTGCCGGCTTTGTTACGAGGGCATCGTTGCTGTGGCGGCGTTCATTCAAAGCTAATGACCGACAAAGCGTTTTGTATTATTTTCAATTTCATTTTCACTTTGCCTCTCTCTTAGGCCAGCCATGCATTAAATATTATTAAGATAAGAGACTGAGGCCGTTGCTTGAACCTCTTACCGCGCCCTTATCAATCAGACATCAGAGTGCGGCATAAACTATCATGCATTAAATTGAAAATAGTCAAAAGGTAACAAGCAGTCAAGGCTGCCGAATTATACATGCTCTTTCAGAGCGGAAGTATATGAAGAGACTATTCTATTATTGTCTTTAAATGTAATGTTTGAGCATTGTTAAATACTAAATTAATGTAAAGTTGTGAAAGATATTACACTCGACGTGTCTAAGTAAAAAATATGTTAACTACCAATATAACCAGTTAAAGTGTATAACAAGACCCCAAACATTTGACAGACAATCACACAAAAACGTTCAACAGTTGACTGTCTGACATGATTTTTCCATCATATTTATTGAAAGTAACCAAAGATACAAACAAGACGCGGAGACACACTCAGAGATACATAGTTACATGCTTATAGGGAGGCTCAAGTTTGTGGGCTTGTCTTGTCACTTCTATAGAATTTTTTGTGCGCTTTATTTAAACTTACAATTTACATATATATGTATTATATGGTATATGCTTACTTATTGAACTGGCGGCATGTTTCCAAGAAGCGTCAAAATACGCCAGGCAATTGCTAAATCAACACACACACTCAGCTACACAAAAGACCAAAACAAAAACCTCAAAAGTCATTACATACAGCATCTGCCATATAAGCGTATATAGTATTTCGCTTAACCCCTTTGCTGCCCAAATCTTACACTTTGCCGCAAAATGCAGAAGCTACAAGCTAACAGCTTTTTATCTTTGGCACAGGCGGCATTGGTTTTTAGCCTTAGAGAATAATACAAAAAAAAAAAAATTTAAGAGAAATAATAATACGAAAACAAAACAAACCAGTTAATGTTGCTGCAGTTGTGCTGCAACTTCGGAGCCAAGTTGGCCGCGCCTTATAAGGTCGCTGGCACAACACGGCAACTTCCTGGCTAATATTACGAAAATTGCTTATAGGGTTTATGGCGTAGGATCAGCCAGTCCAAAAGTGCAGTGCAACAGTCGCCGCCTGTTGGCTTCTACCGTAATTCACAACAACAACATCGCCAGCGACAATAACAACCAAGCTCAAAACTTAAGAAACCCGCATGAGGTACAGTGGCACCAAAACCAATAATCAAAATAGTGGCTCTCTCTGGAGAGGTACAAAATGGCATTTGATAATTTTTCTAAATGACCCAAAATTTCTATACACTTGCGCCGCTTTTTATGGAAATTATAGAGAATAAAAATGGACAAAGTTCTTAGCTGTTGGTAGATATTCCCATATGTCTAGTTTTGTTTTTGAAGAATTCGATAGAAGACAAGTTCATTTGGGAGAAAGAACGGTTCAAAGTGCGTTTTTTGAAACGCATTAGCATTTAATACTAAACTTAATAGACTCTAAAAGAGTGTTGTGTTTGTTTAGTCCCTATCTATGCAGCCCTAAAGCCTATGCCACATGCAGCAATACACCATTGCAACTGTAAATAAAATTTCGCTACCTTTTTACAGCTTCCAAAAATTTACGGCAAACAAATTGCACTCACACCACTGTGCATTCGGCTTGGTCTTAAACTCAAAGCAAAAAGCGCATCTTTTGAACAGAGCGCAAGCCTAGCTTGGCCATTCCCCGGCTCGACTCAACTCAACTCTGCTCGATTTGGCTTGTCTTGGTCCCGGTCAGGCACTCAGCGGCCTGCATGACGGAGTCGACGACGACGACGAAAATAACGAAGCCGCTGCTGCCGTCGTCGCCGCGGTGTGTATCTCAAAGCAGTGTCTGTCTGCTGCGGCCGCCAGTCCGTCGGCTGGCTGTAAACCGCTTTTGTGTATGGCGGCTTGAAAATGATGCCGCCTTTTGCGCCGCCCTATCCCCCATCCATGACAGCCGCTTCTCAATCGTCGTGCGCTGTGCTACGAGATGTTTGGCATAGTTGGGCCGCGAACTGGTTGGAGCTTGCAACGTGCCGACTCCACTGCTGTCGCTGCTGCTGCCGCTCAGTTATTATTATTTTTGCTTACGGCCAGACCAAGCCAGATACGACGCGACCAGACCAAAGATCGAACAAACCGACGACTTGCTGTTGTTCTTGTTTTTGTTGTTGTTGTTTATCAACGTGAGGGTTTTTAAAAGGTTTTTGTGTACTGTCTTGGCAGCTGCCTGGCCTCTACCTGCAACAGGTAAAAATTTTTCGTACGTTGTTTTAGTCGTTGAGCATTTCAATTTTTGTTGTTGGCTCTGGCTTTTTCGTCTTATTTCGTACATATAGATACATACATATGTATAGTATCTGTATATGTACCTATATTGTTGTTTTTGTTGTGCCACTCGCCTGGCAGGCTGGCTGGCTGACTGGCTAGCTGCTTTCTTTGAAGTTGCATACTTCAGTCGCAGCGGCCGCCTTGCCTTGAATTTTCTTTGAATTCTGCTGCTCGCAGTATGCTGCATCTGCAAGCAATTAGTGTACGGCTTGTGGTATGCCCTGGACTTGGTGTAGAGCCAAAGCCATGGCCAGGGCCAAACACACAGACGCAGCAGTGTCCCTCTCTCTGTCTATGCTGAGCTCTGTGCTGACATGACTTGAGTGAACTGAACTTGAGTTACAGTTCAAAGTGTTGGCCTGGCATTTAATTGGCGCAACAATTGCGGGCAGCTGCTGCTACATGGCTACAATCGAATCCCAGCTTTTGGTATGCCAGGCCCAAAACGTTTCCACTGAAATGTCGACTTCGTCGTCGTCGTCATAGTGGATGTAGTCAACGCAGTCATCGATGTGGCCATTGCTTTTTGATTTTTCTGCTTTTTGTTGTAGTTGTCGAACGACGAAAACAAAACATTGATTGATTGATGTTCCTGCAACGTTTGTTTTCGGAAAGGTCGCTACGTTCATCTTGGTATTTCTTAGTAGGCAGCGCGAACGTCATCATCATCATCATCATCATCATCATGTTTATCACCAACATCGCATGTATCCACTTTAGCCGCTACTTGGCCTTTTTATGCTTTGCGGTCTTGTTTATTTACGTTTATGATACTTTTTTACCCTCCACTAATGCAGTCGGCACAAAAGGCCTATATCTTGCTAGAGAGAGTGTATCTATCTTTCTGTATGCTGTGTGTACCCGAGCAGCCGAAATGCCATACCGCCGTCGATCGTTCTATTGATCACGAACTGCCATTGACGCTATTGCTTGGATTGCCGCTGGGCAACCTCTCACCGCTCCAGTCAGCCAGTCCATCTCATTCTAGCACTTGCCTTGGCTCTTTGAATTTTCCATTTTCTATTTATTTCTTTGGTGCGTCGTGTTCTTTTGATGTTCAGCACTATGCCCAATTTTTCGTACGGCGTATGTTCTATTTTTATGTTTTATAGAACGGCCGTACGACCACAAGCAAACATTGTTGTGTATCTCATAGATAACAACGTAGTCAAGGCAGTTTGTATTATTTTATAATTTTATTTTTTTTGGTGGGCGACATGCGAAATATAAGTCAAGAGTTAATAAAAATCTCATTTTTGGACCAAAAATTTACTTGATTTTAGCATCAGCAAATGATTCATGTTGCGGATAACAGATGCAGATACAATAGGTGTGGTTTGTAAATCTAAGAGTTGCGGCATTATCTTGGGAATTTTTTGGTTGACAATATGTCAGCATAAGGAAATGGCTTACAGAGTTCGGCACTCGAAGTGCGTAAAATACGTAAAAATAAGATGAAATTCAACATGAATTTGAGTTTACTCGATATGGCCTCGAACTTACTGATATTTTGGTCCAATCGCGGACAACGACTTTTTCAGCATCTCGAGACTGGTGTGTCTGTTAATTTGAACCTACCTACCTCTCCAAAATGGCCCAAATAGAATAATCTATCGGATTCGTAGCTGGTAAAATCGAGAGCCATTGTGCGGATGTTCTGAAGTTTGGAAAATTGGTTATTAGCCATTCTTCGTTCACTTAAGTATTATGAGCCGAATCGTGTTCAAACGATTATATGTAGTGGGTGCTGCCTCCTGAAGGCCAATCGATGGATTCCGCTCTTTTGAGAATTTATTAATTGCTCAATTGTACACAAATGGGCTTGCTGGCCACTTGTGGACAAGCGAATATCTTGTTTTGCCCAGGATGATATAGCGTAGACTACACTTTTTAAGTTGTCAAGAAATTCATGTCAGGAGATTAAGAGAAGGATCATACTTGCCAATAAGCTTAACTGTGGTCTTAGATAGCTAATGTTTAGCACAGACCTCCCTTAACCGACAAAACACACGTTCTACACGATGCTCATACTGCCAATGCTCTTATATTGCCCCGAAGCATGAGTTGTATCTCATTTGGATATAGTTGCGAGAAAAATTCTACGAAAAATCTTTGGTCCCTTTCGGATTGGGAACTTTATGAGCTCTACAACGAAGTAGATTTCGACGCTCCTTCAAAAAGGTGTTCAGAAGATGAATGGGATGACGTAGAGGACCTATGTTCCCTTTGGCTTTTGGTCTGTCAAATAGACCTTTTTGGTAATACGTTATTTGACCGTTGATTCAGTTGTTTTTTATTTCACTTAAAAGTTATTTTCTCAGTTGCTTTGATGTGCCTAATACTAGTGAATGTTAGTTTGTTGCTTTTTAGATAGTGCTTGCTTACCTGAAAATTGTTTATAGCCGCCAAGTATCTTATGCTTCCACCATTTGACAATGTTGCCCGCCATGTTTAAGACTTGGTAGCTGGTTGCTCTTGCAGTTACTTGGCGAGTTTTTGGGATTGTATTTTATTTTGTATCTCTTCCTTTTTTTTGGGGTGGGCAATTTATGTATTGCTGCTTAGCTGCTGGCGACCTGCAGCGACACAGTTGTAAGTGTTGCTGTTGTTGCCGTTGTCTTTGCTGCTTCCCAAAATGTTTTACGGCCTTTGGGTATCCTTTTGTGTGTGTTTTTGCTATGTGCGGCACACAGGTAGCACACAGGTAAGACTAATACACTTCAAAACAGCAACGTAAAGCCGAGCGAGCTGTAACCCGGTTGTTGTTGTTGTTCCGCTCCCCTGTGTCTAGAAGAGAGCGTGTGTTTTATGCGCCGCCAAGCGACCCGACCTTAATTTGTATTTGTATTATTTGGGGTCTAAGTTAAAATCGTAAAACTTTTTACTACTCTGTACTTTGATATGCTGCATTTTTATTGTTGTTTAATATGTGTGCGCCGCATATATATGGCATATGGCTGTGTATCTTACAGATACAACTATTAACGTTGCGCGCGCGCGTTTACGTTAATTGCAAAAGTCAAGCATTTTTGCCGACTTTGCGTTGTGATTATTTAAGTTGTTGTGGCAAACAACAACAACAACACTATTACACCGTCATAGATACACACACACACACGCACACGCGCGCAGTTACTATAATTCAAAAAGCTAAAGCGCAAAACACGATTTATTTCCAAATGATTGCGACGACGCTGACGGCAACTGCGGCGACAACGCTGACGGCAGCGACGTTAACTGCGATTTTATTTTTTTTGTTTTTGTATTTTTGGGGTGTTGTTTTTGTTTGCTGTTAAGGGGCGGTTTGGACTTCTTTTTGTGTCAAAAAACTCCACTTTTCTAACTTAAAGATATTAATTTTTTACACTTAAAACACTTTTCCCGTGCCTGATAAACAGCATTTGTTTATCCTTTATGTATATATCTTGTTTATTTATGCTTATTTGTTTGGCAAAAGTGGCAAACAATACGTGATTTGTGGCTCTCGCGTAACTTCCAGAACGAACTGCTTGCGCGCGTTTCAACCGCTCAGATACTTCACGTTTGGCGCGTTCGAAAATAACTTAAAGTACAAATTCTGTTGCGGTAGCATTGCAGCCATTGAGCGTTGTTTATGTTAAGCAACAGCAGCTGTTAGTGTTAAACTAACATTCATATTTTCCACTTAACATTGAAATTTTAACAGCATTGTATTGTCTTACTGCTCGCACTTATGGGTTTTCAGAAATTTACAATACCGCTCGCACTTACAAACTGGTGCACCAGAGAGCTATTTTCCATGTTAATTAACAGCACAAATTCGCTCTTCTCTCTGTTTATTTAACAGTGCTTGTATTGCTGAGCTGCTCGCTCTCAAGGCAACAAACGCAAAATATTCTAGTGATGGGGCAAATGTAATACGCAAATCACGCAGTCCCTCACGAGAATGTACATATTGCGCTTATAAATTAATTAAATCAATTGGTAAGCAAATTACTCTTATTTTTGACAGAAAGATCAAATTTATTTTTTATATGTGTATGAGTATTTAAAATTAATTTAATTTTGTTTAATTATTTTTATATTATATTATATATTATTATTATATATTATTTATATATTATAATGAAAACCTGCTAAAAACATTATGCCAATAACTCACTAAACTTAAAACGTAATGCTAACTGCTCAAGATGACACAATTAATTCCGTTAATCCATAATTAGATCAAGAAGATCTTAGCGCTAATGGAACATAACTCCGCGTTATTCTAGAAGACGTGCTAAAAGAAATTTTATTAATAAGATCAGAACAACCTAAACTAGCATAAAACTATTCGCCAAAAACTTGCAAACAAATGCTTTTAAACCCAAACTATCACAATTACAGCTTCTACATTCGCAGAAATTCGTGCAACCGATCCAATTTGCTGCGTTCGTTGGCCACTCTTAGAGCGCATGCTGTGCACAACATCAGGGCAATTACCCACCAACAGCCAAAGCCAGAGCCACCGCCACCGCCACAACCTGGCCCAGACCGACGATAATAACAGAGCAACGAGAATCCTGAATTACGCTGCAAGTTTTGAAACTTTTTCTTTTCTTTACCTGTTTTTTATTTTTTATTTTTGTTTTTGGTTGGGCAAAGCCACGCATATTTTGCGCAACAAGTGAACCACAGACCAGCGGCAATCGTAGCAGTGGAAGATGTGCCTCATGCTGCCAGGCGGCTGCTTTGTGCCCGCTATAGGCCTCAAGGCACATTCGCACCGATTCCTGGCATACAACGTCTTTGTGTCTTTGCCGTCAGTCTCATCGTCATTGTCGTTGCCGCAGCTCGTCTGCGACGTTAAAGCGTTCCGCGCCAGTATAATGGCGCAGTAATTGAAGAAGAACACGCGATCGCAGCGGGCTCAAGCTATCCTACTCTCTAACAGGCAACCAAAAGGGTTTCTCTACGTTTCGTTTCCTGCATTGCTTTTGTTCTGCCTCCTTTTTTTTTGCTGCTTTTGTTTTTTCATTTTTTTTTTATGTTCTTGCCGCCGATCGTCATCGGGAACGTCGCATTGATCCATTGCGGGTCTTAATTTCATGTCGTTCTTTGTTTAGATGCGGGCAATTTTTATCATGCCCTTCATCCTATGCTGCTGCTACTCTGCACAGTCCTTTTGATTGATGTTGGTTCGCCTGTTATTGATTTATGTTTTCATGCTCGATTTGATTTTTTTTTTCGAGTTCTATGAAATGTCGCACAATTCGCATGATGAAATGATGCAAAGACCAACTTCCTGTACACACGGACGATGAGTGTAATGTAATTACAAGTCATTGCAAAAAAAAAAAGTGGGCGTTAATGTCTGACTGAGTGGACGCCCCCACCTCTAAAGGTAGCTCCTCTTGACAGTTGACAGATGTGTCCGTCGCATGACAGAGGTCATGGCAATTTTCGCTGTATTTGACATGCAAAATTGGATTTGGAGGGTTTGCCTCCACTCTGTTCATTGTGGAACTCATATGTGAATTCCAAATTCATGCGTTTAGACTAGACACAAACTGCTTCATATCATTACGTTGATGAAATAGGAACACTTGTCGTAATTGTATTTGGGCCTATAATCGTGGGCAGTCCGAGGTAATCAGCAAAGGACCAATTTGCTGATATTTAAAGCCTTGAGAGAAAGCTATAAACAGTATCTAAATCAGTGATGGGCAAAGCTCATATACGCCAAATTATCTTTCTCGTAACTTTGGCTTTTTTATTCGAGGTTTTGAAGTAATAAAAGGTTTTACAGTATAATATCTGAATTAGAAGATATGACAAGACTCTGAACTTTATTTAAAAAACCTTTGAACAATCTTTTTTAATATTTCATATCAGAAATTAAGCTTACTTGGATGTTGCGATCGGCAAGTAGGTTTTTTTTTCATCTCTCTGAAAATAAAATGAACCTAGACACATATAAACTTTTTGTTTTATTTTCCAAATTCTATGAATCCTATAACTTGAAATGGTACTTCTACGCAGATGTTCTTAGCAAACAGGTGTAGATTATATCATTGCTCTTAATTGATATCCAACAAACCACTTTCCACATTGAAGCCACTTCTCGTATCCCTAGCATCGTTAATCAAGTCATAAAGCTTACACATAGCATACTCTATACTTCAATCTTTAAAAGTTAAGCAATTCGCCATGCATTTGGCTAACCTCGCAAGGAGCAAGGGGGGCAAGTCGTAAAAGTGGCGTCCCAAATCATTGGGCATAGATCGTAAAAGCGCCAACCAAATGGCTTCATTTTAAAGACAATTCGAATGGAATTGGCTATTGTTATGCGTTTGTGAAGTTATTTTCTCTACTTTTGTTTAATGATTTTTAATGATTTCGGCCTAATAAGTCACAATTGAATGTTCATTCTATCTATCCACATCTATGGCTGTATCTCTCTCTAAAAAAAAGAAGAAAAACAATAAACATTTCCGCTGCTGTAATGAAATTCTGGAATTCAGGCAAATTGCAGCCGCCCTGCATTTATCAAAATTAATTGGAATTTTTCGTTGATTTTTAATGACTTCTGCGTAAAAGTCATTTGAAAATGAGTCAAAGACATCAAACGTTGGGCACATCGAAAAGGGAAGTGGATATGTAAACGGCACTGCGACTGAGAGATCTCCATTTGGGTGCAGCAGTCTCTGGTTGCACATGTTGTGCCACGCACTGTCTTCGACTAGTCGCTGTCATTTTTATGACTCTACCCAATAATTTCCTGTCCATTCTCCATATGCAACAAGCGCAGACGATTCATAATTACTTACGAAATTTGTTTATAAATGTCAAAGACTCCCTCACAATATAGTAGCGCTCTCTCTGTCTATTCCCAATATCCCCAACTCGTATCTCTATTACACTCTAGCAATTTGAGTTCGAAGCGTTGACAAGTTCATTTGAATTTTATGACAGAAACGTATAAATATTTATGTGACCACCAGACCCTTACAACAAAGTTAATTTATTTAATAGTGCACCACATATATGTAAGTAGTATTGTATTATGTAGCACTCATTCAGAGACCTGGTCACTATTATCTATATTATATATGTATTTGTTTTTTAGTTTTCTTTAACGATTGTCCAAAAATATCCATATATGCTGTGGGTAAGACTTTTTGAAGCAGATTCACGTTAAAAACGGATTTAATTATTTTTCTTAAAAAACAAAAAATTAAGACAGTTAAAGTCGGACGCACACGGTTCACAAGTTTAAAATATTACGTATGCTAAAACGACAAATATATATCCACAATTATTTCTGGGCCGTTTTCGCAGATGGTAAAAAAAGGCATATATCTATGGTTCTGTTACATTTATTTTACCAAACTGAATCATTTATTTATTTATTAAAATAATTGTTATTTAGAATTAAGTTCTCATGACAGTTTTGATAATTACTCAAGATGAAATTATCAAAATTATTTTTAAATATACGATTATAAAACATTTCTGAGAATTTTTGTCAGAACTTAATAAATCAATTAAAATTATTTTATATATATCTCTTAATTTTATTTGCTTCATTTACATTTTTGTAAAATCTTGAAAATATCTATTCGTGCTCATAATCCCCAATTTATTTAAAAAACTTCAGCATAGCTTTGATTAATGACCCTGATATTATAGGATATACCACGATAAAGTAAATTTTTTTTTTCATTTTAGATTTTATTTTTATTAATATAAAAATTGTTAAAATTTTAAATATTCTTAATTTTGAACTTTTTGTTCAGTAGATCGTGAATTATATAAACATCACAATCAATTATTATAAAGGTTATAAAATAAATAATTTGTGCACAATGCAATGTTTATTTTGTAAAAGCACAAAAAGAAAAGTTCAATAAATTTAAATGGTTTTTGGAACACAATTGGCGTTGCCAACAAATTCCCGGTACTTTAATATTTATACTTAGCTCAACTCAAATTTTTTATTAAACTTAAAACTAAACTTTTCAAAAAAATTTTTTTAATTTGGTAATAAAATTAAAATGTTAACTGTGGAAAAAGTGTTATTTTCTTGGAAAAAGTTGAAACTAAACAAAAATCTAATAACATTCTAAAATTAAATTAGAACTAAATATTGTCACTCAGAGTGCTATCAATTACTCAAACAAACTTATACCAGCACACACAGCAAAGTGCAGTCAGCAACAGCACAAATGAGCACAAGAGCGGAAAGGAATGCAATGCGTTTGAGAGAATTGACAAATTTACACTATGAGTGCTGGCAGTGCAGCGGATGAAATTTGGTGCGAAGCTAACTTGCTGTGTATGATGAGATTACGCCCACCACCACAGCTGCCTGTGTCAGAATCACACAATTTTTTCAAAGATTTCGCAGTATCCATCTATCTGTTTATTGTATATTATATGCAAATATTTTTTTATGCTTAACACGTACTTAAAGGCTTAGCTTAGTTTTTTTTATATCTTTTTCTACCAAAGTGAACCTCCAGCTTCACAAATTTTCACCCAGACGCTTTTATATATAAATTTGTTTTATTATATCGCATCCAACGCATTGTCTCTAAAATAGTTGTTATAGTTTTTGGAAGTATCCACATATATATATTTATTGTAATATACTACACATGTGTATATATTTTAATGAGGCAGCATTTGATTCGAATTGCCACTTGTAGAGCGGCATTGTGACGTAAGATACAAATGTAGCTAGATACCAAGCCATGTGTATCTGTATGGCAGAATTTATGTGCTGTTCATAATTTATTGAAAATATGTTGCGTAAATGTGCTTGAATGAAGTAGAAAAATCTGCTCTACATTAAAAATAAAACAAATTAATTAATGTTTATATTTTTGTTACCCTGAGTTCAATGGAAAATCTGCGCTGTGTATTTGTATATCATAATTTGGTGCAAAACCTAAAGATTTAATTCGAAAACTTGTTGATTTACAAACACAAATCGAGTGTGGAAAATTGGAGAGTACATTTTCAAATAAATGTTTTCAATAAAATTAAGAAAATATGTACGAATATGTATTGCAATTGAAATAAGCATCTCAAATGCTAAAATGTAAAAATTATTTAAGAAGATTTTTTAAAAAGTGTTATAAATTATAAGCAACTGTGCCGTCTGTTCACCCACTGCAAGAGAAAATTTTAGAATTTTATATGAACATGTACTGTTTATACACTGAAAGAAAAACACCTTAATAAGTTTTTTTCTCAATTGAACTAAGAATTTGCAATTTTAAAAGTGCATTCTTAAGTTTTTAACTTAAACGAAGTGCAAAAATACTTTGAAAAAACTGCACTGCGTAACAAGGGCCTTAAAATAATAGAGTGGCATTCTATATTTTAGAATCTTAGGTCTCGCATCCATTTCAAGTTCGGATTTCTTACTTTTTTCTTTATGTAGAGTGGAAATACTTTAGGTAGACATACTAAGAAAATCTTAAAATAAGAATTTTGGAACATATAGAACATGCCAAGGCGTGCTATTTCTGCATAAGCTTTTACTCGGTCTCATTGACTCTAACGCTCTCCTTAATAAAATTTCTTTCATCATTCCTTCCAGATTAACTCGTAATTTTCGACTTTAACTTTTAACTGTTTGTAGAACTAATTATGCGTTACACGATCATTTTCGTGTCCTATGCGCAAATTATAATAACCTCTATAATTTCGTCTCCTTTGAACGGTCTATCCAATCCATTTCTTTATCTATCCTATCTTATCTTGATTCCCCAAATCGAGCTTCTTTGACCAATCATGAACTCTAAAAACCTATCTTGGTCAACGCTGTTCTTTGGCTTCTATTTGGAATTAATGTTTAAATTTATATACTACTTTCTGTTTTCATCTTTTCCATTGTAAATCCAAATTCCTGGCTAGCCCCAGATGTGAGACGGTGCATATCTATAAAAAAATGCACCCCAGGAATACGGATTAGTTTTATTATATTTTTTCCTTTTTATCAGTTATTATTTCATAATTTTTAGAATGTTTAAGTTGTCTAATCTTAGGTCAACTGGACTTAGTTGTACCCTTATGTATTAATAAATAATAATAAAAATAATTAAGCTTAAAACTATTTTTAAAAATGTAGAAAAAACAAATTAAATAAATTGCACTTCGAAAAGAAATATGCTCAAAATTGTATTGACTTTTCATATTTTTGAATTTTTGGCCTTTTCTTCTAAGCAAATCAAAAGATTCTAAATGCTAAATAATTTTATGAATTGCTTTTTGAAGACACTTTCATTAATTTAAGAGATAAAATACAATTAAGAAAAAATAATACACTTGAGCACAATACTGTGTACTTATGTATACGTATTGCAATAAATCTGAAATTGAATGTTTTTAACTTTTTTCAATTTTAAAAATTTGTACAATCAATTATTCCAAAAAATTAGCACTTAAGAACTTTTTACTACGTAAAAAACATTAAATAAACACTTTATGTGAAGTACTCTAAAAAAATCTAGTCTATACCACTTCTTCAGCCGTTCCTGAAATATATCTGTGGCAAACTTCAAGACATGTGTTATCTATTGGTGACCCTATGAAAATTGTTCAGGACATGAAGATTTCGGTGAAGTTAAGAAATCGTTTCATGGATTGGATTTCGAGATTTTTCGAAAAAAAAAAGTTAATAAAAAATTAACAAAAGATGTCTCCGCTAAAAACCAAATATGATTAGTTTTACTAAGCTAATTTACAATATAAAATTCCATTTAAAAAGTATTTATATTGTAAAAATGAGATGAATGGCAAATGACTGCTTTATTACGCATACCAGAGATTAGGAAGTAAAAAACCTTTTCTCTGTGTCAACAGCAGAAGGTATCTGGGATATTGACTAGTTTATTGACCGGATGCGGTCCGTTAAGCGTATTGCAGACTAAGTTGCCTTTGCATAATTAAAAAAAATAATTAAAAAAAATTAAAAAAAAAACAAGTTCCTGGGCCCTAGTCTTACCGTAATCATTGTTTACCAAAGTCAAAATACCCGCCGTTGGACTACAAGTGAAAATCTGGAACTAATGGATTACAATAGATCAAAGTGGCTACTAATGATCCGTTTTTATACACCAAATTCTATTATCAAAAATATGTAAAGCTGCGAGAAGTGCAGATATCTGTAGATTTTTCCTGCTCAATCTTAAACAGCACTAAGCGGGGCTTTAACCATTAACACTAACAAATACATAATTCGTTTTTTTTTTCATTTCATAAATATGTGCAGCGGGATCTTAGGCCGAGCTTTATAAAAATTATTTTAAAGTGCAACCCCCACCACAAAAAAAAAGAAATATTATTTAAAGGCGTTGCCAACGCCGTAACAGCAGAAAAGCCGCAAAGGCAGCGGCAGCATCTGCCTCATGAGGCAACTTTGGAAATTTTGTAGCCGCATCTGCTATGCGCGGCTTCGGGCTCCATTATCTTCAGTCTTGATAATGATCAACCGTTGGACGCAGCCGCCTTTGCCTTTTAATTAAACGCTCAAGCCGCACACACATTACAGCAACACATACACACACACGGCTATACTCAGAGCGTGGCACAACAATCGTGTGGCGGCTGCCCCTTTTGACGCTTTTCTTTTTTGCTTTTTTTCTTCAGTTTTTTCTTTGCTGCATGCAACATAATGTCATGCAGCCATTCATGCCGCCATCGTCATTGCTTCATTATCCATGCGCATATCACTCAACGGACACGCAGCGAGAAGAACAAACGTCACCGGGACAACGAACCGTTGGGTCATCATCTCATCTCATCCCAAACCATTTCATGCATGCATCTAACCTATCCATTTGACTGTCTATGACGCGGCTTTAGTCAAACTCGAAAATCAATTTTGTGCTGCTTTTTATGTGTATTAAAATGTTAAAAGTTTTTCTTTGTAGCGCATATCTCTTCTCATTTTATTATTATTTTCAAAGCACCAAAGAAACCAGCCAAAAAAAAATTAGAAAAAAAAATGAGAAAAAATGACGAAAAATTTTAATTTCTTATACGTAAAAAATTGATTTGCTGTGCAATGGCGGCAAGGCGAACCCAACGTAAATACAAAGGCAACGCTTATTTTCAATGCTTCAAGCTTTTTGCCTTTCAGTTTTTTTTGTTTTGTTTTTTTTTTTTTTTTTTTTTGTAATAACAGGGAATCATAGGCGTAGCTTGGGGGATTTAAAAACATTTATTTGGTTGTGTCAAGCTGAGTAGAGTCTTTTAAAAAATTTTGCAGTGATTATGGCACGAACTTGCTTTATAGAAACATCTCACATTTAGTATACCTTTTAACATTGTAAACCGTCAGAACACCGAAATCCTTTTGTAGGTTAAAAAAATTAATACGTAATAAATACAATTATGAATGAAATTTTGTACTTTTTAAACGGAAACGTATTTGGCGAACATAGAGTTTTCACGCATCTATTACCCAAATGGCAGAAGATTGATGCTGGTGGTCGAAGCAAGCAGGGACTGACTGGCTGCATACTGTTAAACATTACTAAAATAATTTATAAATTTCTTGATTCTAAATTTGGCAATTTTAAATGCAAATTTTGTATAAGCACAAATAAATAAAGGGTAATTTTTCAGCAACCTATTATTTCCCAATACTGTTTTTTTACAAGTTTGGCATGCATCATGTTGCTGCACTTTTAAAATGACGAGTATCATATCCTATCCTATGTTTTCTATTAGAAGTAGTAGTACTAACGACAAAACTCGAAAAATTCAAAATAATTTTTTTCCATATAAATATCAAGACGAATTTAATATAAAAAAAGTCTTTTGATGGATCGGTGCAGCTATTATAATTTGGGTTATATATATTGTAGCTATTATATTATTGCCCAGACTGATACAGAAACACAATTACTGGGCATAATACAAACACACCCTAATGCACATTATTATCATGATATATACATAAGGATTCAAAATTTTTTAAGATGCATAATACTTTTTGAAAATAAAACTTTTTCTATTAGTTTAATCAAAACCAAATGGTTCATTGCAATTATCGCTTCTTAGCCCCTCTGAGGGGCTACATATGCCACTGTCATTTAACTTAAGATTTAAAAAATACAATTTGTTCGTCTAACATTGGGCAATATTAATGACTTTACTGGCGCTGTTTTTGTAATTTCAACTTCATATCAAAGCCAAACTCCAACCAAACCAACAACAGAATGTGCCTATTGTGCTGCAGCTTAAGATACCGATTTTTTATGCTTTGGCAACACTTTAACTAATTGAATTTAATTTCTTTCTTTTCTTTTAATTTTTAATGTACAACCGCAAGTGGCGCCACTTTTAAATGCTTTTAATATGAAACGAGTAAGTTTCCTGGTAATTACTTTCGATCAAAAACTATAAATGAAAATCACAATTTTTCGTTGATTAATTATCCGCTGCAATCCTCTGTATCAGCTTCATTATAACCACATATCCGTAACATAATGCGTCATGCAAAAGTTGCCTGCATCCTGATGTCGTCGCATTTTCCGTGTGGGTGTTTCTGTCGGATTGTGTATGCTTTGCTTGTATCCTACGGCATTTGGCTGCAGTTTTTGTGATTTATAACATTGTTTACATGGCATGCCAGTAATTTGATTTACTAGCCATGCCTCACGTCTGTAAGCTAAAGCTATATAGTCATAGTCGTATCCATTTGATTGTCATAACTCATACGCCGTGTTGTACCGTCAAACGCATGCGCGCCACAGTAACAATCAATGCTATGTTTACACTGCATTGCACAGTGACTATGTTTGTGACAGTTTAATCAATTTTTTTTTTTAGTTATAAATTGTAGAAAAACCATGGAAAGTTAGGTAACGAACATATACGAATATATATTACAAATTTTCCCCCTGAGATCATCCGTTAAATTTATGCCAAGAATGAAAGTAAATATATATTTTTCCAAACCAAGTAGGATTATTAGCAATAAATTACGTGTATTCACATAAAAATGTAAATTTTGGATCTATCTTTGGATATAAATCATATAAGAAATTTTGCAAAAAAAGATAATTTGATGCATAAGATTTTATTTGTTACCTAAAATATAATGACAAAGGATGAAGTGTTAGCCAAATAATCGACCAGGGTGTATAAATTCCTTTTTATACTCATGTTAAAAAACCGAATATCATTTTCTCGTAATAATCTTATAAGTATTGCTGATAATTAGAATTTTTCTACAGCTACAACATTTGGCCAGCAAGCTATTTTCATTATTATGCTTTCTGTGTACACACTAAACTGTACCATCCATTGTGACATTTAGTTAGTCTGTACCATGACGCCGTGTAAATCCAGCATATCTCTTATATTGCAAACAATGATGTAGTATTTGATGACGATGACGATGATGATGATGATGATGATGTATGCTTGATTAGCCGTCTGGCCAGCTGTAAGGCACCGCTTACAAAACCCACCAGTTTTATGCTCATTGCAGAATAAAAAAAAGAAACGCCGCCTCCGGCTGTCGGCTACGTTTGATGTGCCGCCACCATTATGGTACATGGTGGATGGCATCGGCCCAGGACCGTTGGCTAGCAAAATGTCAGCAACGCCACCCGTGCGAAAATTACTGACGGTCTTATCAACTTCAGCTGTTCAAAAGCTTTTGCGCTCGGTCAAATCAATTTGAAGCGGTCTGGACAGACAACAAACAAACATGGACGGCACCACACACATTGCGCATGCGCAGCGTTGGTCCAAAGAGTAGTCGAGTGACTGACGGACTGACTGACTGATACATAGAGGGCGCTCACTCTCAGTTGTCGTCAGCAAGTTTTACTTTGTACTTTGCCGTCGTCATCGGCATCATCATCATCATCGTCATCATTGGCAGCAGCAATATTTAAGTTTTTCATGTACACGTGAGACCTGTCGAAAGAGGCATATCAACTTTGTGATCAAGTTGGCTTACAGCTTAGGTGGTAATTTGTGCAACAAGACTTAAGGATTTTTTATTATTATAGCCTTTGGTACTTTGTTGATTGTTAAATGATTTTTTTTTTGTATCATAGAGTTTTTTCTATTATTTTATTTTCTAATCCATTTTATAGTTTTATCTGCTATTTGTGAAGGTGCAAGCCACTGTTAATCTAAATCTCCAAAGATAGATGCAATTAGCCCTTTAGGTTCTCTGTTTTAGGTCTTTGCAAGCTGTCTTCCCTTTAATTCAATGCCTGTATTTGCTGACTTAAAACCCAGACAATCTTTTTCTAATGAACTTATTTCATGATTTTTTAATTAACAACTTAATAGGTGTTTTAAATTTCTGTGATATGTTTAATGTTTTGTGATATGTTATGGCACAGAGGTGTACGATGGCCGAAACTATGAGGCTTACCAATCTTATTTTTCTAGGAATGTAAAAGCTTGACTTAACCAGCATTTGCTTTCAACAAAATTGTGGCACATGGCACATAGCTCGCGAAACAATGGTCCAGTTGATAACCCCTTAACTATAATAAGACTTACGTATTCAATTTAAAATTCACATCATGAGTTTATAATTATTTCTGCATATTATTGGTTTTTTTTTGTATAGAAAATCATTTTAGCCATTTCATAAAAGATGTCTCTTTTTATACTTAGCTAGGTGTTTTTTTATTTTTTGACTGTTTGACTAATTATAACCTACTGTGTGTTCCCTGGGTCCAAGGAGAAACGTGTAGAGCCAGCGCTAGTTGCACCCAGAATCTGCACACCCAAATATACTGGCGATTAATATGCCGAACAACAGCCAATAACAAGGAGACTCTGAAGAACACAGCTCCATGTAATTGCTTTGAAAGAGCCCCAAAACACTACCCCAGAGCAAATGATAAATGATAACCATTTAAACCGCATATATAGCAATATAATTTTTTTTTTTTTTGCAAATTTTACGCTTTTTTAAAATCAAATTAGCACGCTCTTAAAAGATCACCCTTTATATATTTATATGAAAAATACACCGAAAAAAATGCACAAACTAGTTTTTTTAGATGTATTTTATTATATTACACAATATTAATTAATACATTTTATTTTAATCAAATACAAAGAAAGAGTATCCAAATTTCGCTCTCCAAATCATTGCGTTATGTTATATTTAATATTTATTTGCGCGGATGGGTTTATTTAATTATTATTTACTTTTATTATAAAGTAAGCGGCAATGCTATAGAAGTCGATGGTGACTAGGGGATTGGAAATGGAAATGGGCGTTTATATAGGCGGCGGTTGGTGGCAAGCGGTTGGAGGTTGGCGGCATTTGCAACGCTTAATATGCCGCGCGCGGCAAATTGATGCGATATTTCAATTTTAGTCGCTTGACGCGACTACGTTTTTTTTCGCCTTTGATAAATACTTATTAGCAAGCAGAGCGGCGTCATCTTTGAGTTGGATTTCTTTTAATTTTGTTTTTAGCTTTGGCTTTTCTACAATAAATATACGAGATGTATTTTGTTAAGTGTTGTGTCTACACTTGAACTTCAAAGCATTTGGCAACCCTTTGCTAATAAAAATAAAAACAGACAGTTGGTTGCTTGGTTGGTCGGTAAAACTTCAAAGCGTTTTATTTTTTATTTCGTTTTTTTTTGTTTTTTTGTTGTATCTCGTTCTGTGAACCGTGGGTGGGTCGTTTGGTCCGTCGTTCGTTTTGCTCGCATAAACAAAAGCAAATTGAAATGCTTGGAGAAAGATTTACTTTTTTCATGGTACTACTACTCGTATATATTTGGCTGGTTTTTGTTGCTATTGTTTTCGTTGCAGGCTACTTAAGTTGTACTGGAGCCCCACCCGGTCATACAGCTTGACATTTTTCGTTTTTGTTTTTTTTTTAATTGTTGGCAACCCACATACAATGGAAAAGCCAGCTGTTCGACAAGTACACCGACCACACCCGAATTGGGCCTCAGCTGAATTGCGTCGGTCACATGAAAAAGACATCAAAGCCAATCTTGACAACGTGTGTATGCCTGTTATCTGCATCTAGCACACTCAACCCAACCAACTTGCCACAACCGACGGGCAACAAACCGGCATCGACTGTGGTGGTACTGTGGCGGTGGCACAGTCCATGCAAAAACACACACAGGAAGTGCTGCAGCCAGTTGGTTGCTCCTTGTGGATACATTTCCTGCTGCTGCTTTTCCTGCTCTTGATGTGCTTCTTGTTGAACTCACTCTCTGAATGCACTTTAAAGATACACAGTTTCGGCTTTGGCAACAAAAGAAAATTCGCTTGTATATATATTAACATGACATGGAAATTGGATTAAAATGCAACACAACGTGCCAACGTACTAGGACAGAGTACTTAGTTATCTTTACTTGGTTTAAGTGTTTTTTGTTGGGAGATGCGTTAGAAGAGAGAATGTAAAACGGTTTCGTAGCCTTGAATCTTCAAAAATGAAACTTGATTTTCATATTATAACCATGTACAAATGTTGCCCCCTTGCGTACCCTAAATAATCTTATTTCCGAAATAAAAAAAGGTACCTCGACTATACTTATTGTGCATGCATCGGCTGATTATGCATGCGTCTTGATATTTATGTAATGAGACCCCATTTCAACGCGTTAAATGAGTTAATAATCAGCTGATCCGATATATAAGACGATATGTGGATCCAATAAGATGGAGATTTTTGCCATGCAGACACAGCTGAAAAAACCGTGAGGGTTTTTGTGATAGAAGAAGCTCGATTTGAAGCCATTGTGTTGTGTTATTTTGGAGTCAATTTTAGATAAATATTTTCAGCCGAAGCGCAACTGTTAAAAATAGGTGGGGCTACCCATAAATACCTTATTCTGTTCCTTTTTTTTTTGAAAACTAAACTAAGACTATTTTTTCTCGTATGATACCTTAAGGACCCACAAATATTTAATTTTTTTTCTGAACTCCTGAACTTTAATTAAAATAGTTTTAGTTAAAAATTAAATTATTAGACGACATTTCGAAAAAGTTTAAGCCAATTGTTAATGAAAAAACTAATTTTTCCTTTAAGAATTGCATTCAATAGTAGTTGAGCCTCACAATCCTTAGCTTAAAAATATTCCAAAGACCAGTGTGGGCGATTGGTCACCGGGTCTGCAGGCCAACGACGGGGTAAAGAGAAAGTCTATTCTAAAACATATACATACAAAAGTGCATCAAATCTCTTCGTTTTCAAATGAGTCATATTGACTATGCGATTTAGAATCGGAATACCTACCTCGAATACAAAAGATGCAAAAGATTTAGGTAGAAGTTAATAAAAGTTTTGAATATTTATTTAAAAGTAATTATTTCTGTAATTATTTCGTAGTGGGCCCCGGTAGTAAACTCATCTCTAAATGTATGTCGGTGGTTTGATTCCATCCAACAGCACTGGTGCATTTGCCTAGCAGTGGTATGGCATGGAAAATCACCCTAAGCTCCACCTTTGGAGCGATGACCTTAATTATTTGATAACCTTAAATGATGCACTTAGCTCAAAGCGATTTGAAGCACGTGCCCTTCACTAAGCAAGGTCCTACCAAAAGCACAAAAAATCTCGCATTACTTTCATATATCAAATATTATTGCAAAAAATAGTTTGCATCTATTTCTTCTTCTTTAGCTGTATGCAAATATTTTTTATTTTGTTTGTTTTAAGTCTAAAACGTGAATATAGCCGGAAGCGCCTTTAAAGACTGAACACACATGACGTAGGACATCATCTATATAGTGTGTTTCTTTATACAATTTTTCTTCAGTGATCAGGCGTAGTTTAATGTGTTATTATTTAATAAAAGCTTTTAAAAAAATCGTACATTCTGTGTAAATTTTGAAAATTCAGCAGGCATATTATCTAGGGTTGCCAGTTTAAATCGTCAGCTGAACTTTCCTCTTTATCGCAATTTCTTTGCATAATTATGAATTTTGCAAAATGGTTATTAGTGTTTTCAGTCTCTAAAGATGTTCTTTGTTTTTAATTTAAATTCCCAACATCTTGTATTAGAGCATTTAACATTCACTAACCCTATTTACATGAACATCTACTCATTTTTTGGGTCTCCATTGTTGGCTGTAACAGCTGCCGGGGCTCCTTTTTTTTGGTGCCTGCTCGGAGAATTTGTTTTGCTATGCAAATTTGGTTGTTGATTCGTTTTTTTTTTTTTTTTTTTTTGTGTCGCTAGCGAAATCTCGGGCCTCTCAATACAATCGATAATGCAAATCAAAGACCGCAAAAAGACTAGAGCAGCGTGGAACAGCAGGAAAAAAGGAAAACTATGCTTGGAGAGTGTATGAGTTCTTACGAGTTTCGCATATTTCCATTACATTAAATTTAATTTACAAATTATGAATTTTAAATTGAAACAGAGTTGTGAGCTGTGCTGCTGGCAAACTCTGCATGCATGCGCCATTAGAACCAGAGTCAAATGAAATGCAGTCAGTCGGTGGGTGCTTTGGCCGGTGCTGTTGCCTTTTGCCAGAAAGTTTGTCCTTTCTCCTGGCTGCTGGCATCTGCCTGCTGGTTACTGTTTGCTGCTTTACTGCTTCTGGTTGCCATGTTGCGTAACTCAAAAGTAATTAAATTGGATGAGAGTGGAAAATGCACACAGAGCTGGAGGTACACACATACGTATGTATGTACATATATACTTGCGCACATTTAATGTGCACATGTGTTTTTTGTGGGCGTTGACTATGCCATGATGCAGTCAAGTGTTGCAAAAACAAAATCCTACAAAGCCGTGACAACAAAAAGATGCTGGCATGGGGCATCTGGAATGCTAGATTTGGCATCAAGTGCGGTAGCAAGTTATGATGATTGTTGATTTAAAGTTTTTGGGTTTTGGTTTTAGTCATAGCTGTAGTTGTAGTTGTAGTTGCTGGCAGCGTCACACCCCCACAACATGCACTTTATTTGACTTCAAAGAGCAACCATGCCGCAAATGCTGTCAATGGTACCTTTGATGCGCTATCTTTGCCGCTCCTTGCTTGTTGCAAGCGTCGTCACCAGCTGCTGACAGCAGCGCTAATGGCCTTTCGATCTGCGTTTTTTTTTTTTTGCCCTCAGTTTCCCAGCTGTAATCCGAGCCCTTTGGTATGTCAAAATTCTTTCACTGCGGTTGGCAGAGTGCTCCGTGCTCCGTTGCCTGCTCAACCCTGTCAATGTCAAGCCATGTCTTGCTACGCCCTGCAGTTTATGCTCATATTTGTGGTTGACTTTGTAGCTGTCATGCGTATGGCTGCCTTATGCCACTAAACTAGCGATTCAGCTTGGCTTACTCCTTTTGACCATTGCGACAATTGCGGTTTGATCGTATGCCATGGGAATTATATTTATGGAAAGAAAGAATGCGCTGCATGAATTGATTTGAATTCTTGGCGAGTGGAAGCCCCAACTATATTGGGTTACATTCTGCGAAAGCATTGTGCGCCATAGATGAAGTCGAGAAGGTTCATTGTCTTGTATGGTATCCTAAAAAAAGTTTATTATTATATTTTAAATTATAATATTAATTTTATATTTTTTGTCAGTAACTAATTTATAATAGATTTTTGAGTGTGAAATTATTCATATCTAAAACAGATCTAACTTGGTTATAAATCCACAGATGATATAAAATTGAACGATCAGTTCCAGTTGGCTAACAAAAGGTTCTTATAAAATATATATACCCTAATGTTTTATATGAAACTTAAGTGTCATTTTTGGCGAAAATACTGATGGTCTTTATGACTCTTTCCACAGATATCGGCTTATATCATTCTGCTACCGCATGCAAATTGCGGGTTCTTCCAAAATTAAATATACGTAGCATTAATCCCATAACGTTTTTCTATACTATTTCTACATATTTCGAAACTTTCTTTGGTTAAAAATTTAAATTGAAGAAATGAAATGAGAGTCCACAAAATTGATGCTAGCTATCCGTGGTTATATTACGCATTATTGTATAAAGAATTTATGGCTTATTATGCTTAATATTTTCGTTGTTCTTATAAAGAAAAATCTTTGACATGTACAAGCACAGAATATGAGAATCCATATTAATAGTAACTGCTTATTGTACTTGAAAAATATGAAAATTGAGAAAATCTCAATACTTTCATAGTTTCTCGAACACTAAAAATATTACAGGAAAATGACTAGATTGTAGTCACCAAAACCTTTTAGTTGGTTGATAAAATACTTGGTTAATAAATATGCAAAATTTAATTTTAAAAATTATTGTAAACAAATGAATATTTTCTGAAGTTTACACCTTGGGCGCCAAACGTTATTGAAACATTTTAATAAGATTTAATTTTATTTCATGGTTATTTGTTAAGTTTTAATGTTAGGATGCTTTTGACGATTGCCGAAAACTTTATTCCGTAAAAAACTTTCAACTATTATTCCAAAATAAAAAAACAATTCTCAAAAGCATTCACAATTGTTCTCCTGGGTGGCAGTTTAGTATGAATGTGAATAAGTCATGAATGAATTAAAGTTTTCATCTCACTTACACTTCTACTGAGCAACGGTATTTTTAGTTAAAAAATTGAAGTAAAAATTGCGGTTATGTTTAATGTTGTTCATGACTTTCGACGGAGTAACTCTGTGGCTTATACATGAAATATATCAAATTCCCACTGCCTAACCAAAAATATGCAAAAGAAAATCAACAACAAATATAGCGAAGCCTTATTCTAAGCGCAGACGACTGCAAGATACCTTGTAAGTGCTTAAAATTGAATAACTTACTCGATTGCTTTTAAATTTAAAAGTACTTTTATTAAACAGAAAAAAGTCAAGCAGAGAATGTCAATTTGAATTGCTTTAGCTTAAATACAAAGAATTATAATTCAATCAGTTTAGTTTATCGGTGCAAAAACTAATGAACTTGTCCATCCAATTTTAAGAGCAAGCATATATGATCCCATGACATCATAGGAGACTTAAAACCACTTTTTCTTCTTTAAGCTTAACCTCTATTCAGACAGATACTCTAAATTAATACTATAATAACCGATTTTCAAAAAATATAAATGTAAATAAAAGAAATACATGTTATGTTTATAATACATATATATATTTATAAAAATACAAGGAAATTAATTGTAAAATTTGCAATATCAAGTAAACGATTAATCAAACTTAACAAAATATTTACTTGTTAATTCAAGCATTAAGTGAAATTTAATTCAAAACTTATTCAAATTAACATAAAAAACCAGTATCTGAATTGATTCCTTTAAGATGGAGAACAGTTCACTATGGCAATTGTTGGAAATTTGAAGGTTAATGGCGAAATGGTATGCTGTGAAAAATTAGAAACTGAGGTTACGTCTGGATTTTTAAATGCGCACTCAAAAAATGGAGGTTAATGCACAACCTATAATGCCTTAAAATCTAAACATTAAATTTCGGAGTAAAAATGCACATTTTTCGTACTTTTATTTCTTTAAGAGTATATGCGCTTTTAAAATGGAAATTCAAGATACACATATTACTTACAGATTAAGTGAATATCTTTCTAAGATAAGCCAAAAATCTTGTGTCAGAATTTTGAAACATCATTGCCACACATAACCAAGGAAGTAATTGCTTTATTCTGATTTCAAAATTCTCAAAACTAAACAGTTCAAAAGATATGAACTTGTTTGTTAGGCGAAGTATCCATCGGGCACAAGGGTATAACGACGGACGGGACACAAAAGAATAAAGCGATATGAAAAAGTCAAACGAAAATGCATAAACCATGACAACACACACCAACACACACACACACTGTAAGAGAAAGAGACACAGACACAGGTGAACTGCATAATTACACTTTTATTAACATGCAACAAGAAGAAGCCAAGTGAAAGAAAGCAAAACAAATAAAAGAGTTAAAAAGTGCACCATGCAATTGGAATGCAGAGCCAACGGCAACAACTGGCGCTGTCTCCCTTTCATTGTGCAGGTTAGCTTGTCTATCTGTGTGAGCATATGCCACAATAGTTGTGCATGTGAGTGTGTATGCGTGCCTTGACTAGTGAATGCAAACAGGTGCCAAAGCCAAGCAAACAGTCAGCCGGGTAACCAAAGCTACCACCCAACCCAGCGCAATCCTTTTCTGGTTTGCAGCAAACGTTGCGCTATGCTGCATCCGCACGTCCTTAGAGACACTTCAGGCGCACTCAACTTAAATGAAGTGCACACGCTGCCATGCACATCAAAGCGTGCCGCCGTTGAGCATCAAGTAAAGCGGCTAATTAGGGATGCGCCCATAATTAACTGTTTCAGTCTGCCTATCATCTGGTTTAAGCCATTATCTCGAACTGTAAACAAAATTGGTAATATTGCTGGATAAAGTTGTTGCAACAATTTGTGGAGGTGCTATGATAACAACTGCTTGATGAGCTTAGTAAAAGATTTCAAGAGATGATATGGAATAATTAAGAGTATACTTGAGAAATTTGTCTGACCGAAAGTTTACCGATTGAGGATTAATAGAGTTATGTATAAAACACCACGATATACTTGTAAAGCATAAGAATCTCACGATATCTAGAAAAAACACATAAAATACGACAGGATGGGTAAAATAGCTTCTACACGATAGTCAACAGATTTTGTTAAAATTTGGCATAGAATTTAGGGAAAACATTTGGTGCTGAATTAAGTTTAAATATCTTTATAAACATATGATTTATTCATCCAAAACTTTTTGATTATTTTGAGGTAGTGCTATATCATATCTCAAAATTAAATAAACTTGTTTCCCCTGAAATAAAATATTTTTTCTAAATTATTAATATTATTTTCCTTATCAAAAATAACATCCAAACATATACATATATATACATATAATATGTATGGTAACATGCTGGCCACTGTTCAGTGAAGCATGCGGCGGAAACATATACATTTATCTCAGTAAAACAGTTCTGAGATTCCTTTAGCATGAGCTGACCTCTTCCACGTTTGGCGAGGTCTACCAGGCTGCCGACAACTGTCCTGCGGATTTCATTGAAAAAATATTTTTTCAATATCATCTTTTTTGGGCAGGGATTGGTGAAACCATTGCCACTTGCGTCTCTTTATTGTAGTGTTGACAGAATCGACGTTAGTTATATATAGCATTTGGCCCAACATACGACAGATCTTGCGAAGATATTTATTTGCAAACAACTGAAGTTTTTAAGAGATCTCACATTTTAAGACAAGTTCGTAGAATAGTGATTTTGAACAGTTAATAATAGCCTTCGCTCCTACTATCAGTAAGATCAACATGTTTCGACAGTCGAACATGAGTATATCGACTTTTCTTGCCAACCTCATTTAACTTGAGGGAACTTTGGGAATATACGACTTTTTTCTAGGTATTACGCAAATTTTCGTTATGCGCAAACTTAATATAGCCTCTGTCCCATTAACTATGAGAGTGATTTTACGGGAAAAGTGACATTTACATTTAATTTTCTCTAGGCCGATAGAAAAGCAATTCTTTTTTGAAAATAACACCATCTCTTAATAATAATAATATATACGTTGAACAAAACCATCCTTAAAAATAAACACCTAATACATATATCCCCCTAAAAAAATTTTTCTTTATAATGAAATGTCTTAAAACAATTACGATCGCGAATATGGAAATATTACTTGATTTGATGAAAATATCTTCGTTCGAATATGATGAAAAAGTTCAATCATTTAAAATTATAAATTACGACTAAAGACACAATGCTTGAGGCGGTGAACTTTGCCGAATTTTTTTACCATATACTATTCACCGTACACACCTAAAAGGGCTTTGTGCCATTTTATGTATTTGAAAAACTTTATTATATGATGATCAAAATAGGGTAGTTTGGCGTTCTCAAGTACGCTTCTTCTCACACCCTTTAGAGATACTTTTGAGACGAATCTTTACAATTTCAAGCGATTCACTTTTGATTAATATAAAATATACAAGAAATCTGACCTTAATTAAAATGTGGTTTATAAGACAGTATCAAAAGTTATTACCCTAAGCGCATATGGATATGAAAATGTTTCTAATAGTCAATAGAATAATTTCAATGCTACCAAACTTTTATTTTTTTTATTATATATGTATGTTGTTGCTATTTTTGTTTTACAAAATATACAAATGATCACAATAAGCAAATTAATTAGACAAGAACTTATTCGACAAACACATAAAATCACACTTAAATTGCTAGATTCACAAAATATAATATAGAGTAAAAGATATTGCAATCGCCATAAGACTAACGTTAATCGTGTGATGCTTGAGTTGGATACACTACTGGATTGACATAGAGCGGCGGCCCCGGCTCAAGGATAGCAGGCGGCGGTGTCAGATCCAGCGGTGTTGTTGACGTTGTCGACGGTGTTGCAGGCGTTGAGGAGCTAAAGTTAGAGCAGCTGGAATGCCCCGAAAGTGAGTAGGCGGATCGTGTGCGACGCAATGGCTCCGCAATATTGGAATTTGAATTGCCATCGCCATAACTATGCATGCGCCTTACAATCTTAAAGCTAGCTGGATAAGGTTGTTGCTGTGCCTGCGCCTGTGCCTCATTGTGATAGGACTTTCGCAGTATGCAACAAATAGCCACAAATGGCACAGTGAGTATGCCACATATGCCCAATGCAATTATGGCCAACACATCCAAACCTTCGGCGCGCCAAAAGTTGAGTGTATTCGCATGGGACTTGAGATAGTCTGCACCATCCGAATGCAGCACCAATTCTATATGCTGCAGCGCATTGGCAAGCACAGATGCATTTGTACGCAACCGTTGCTGCAGCTCAGTCAAGCGCTGCATATAGCTGGCATTAAGCGTAAGCTGGCGTATGCCATGTAGCAACTCGTCATATGCGATGGCATCATAGCTGACAGTATGGCTGACACCTTGTAGCTGTAATCGTTTGGCCACAACCTCCTGTTCGGGCAGTATAGGAATGGCAAGAATGGGCGTTAGGCCAGCAATAGACTCATAAACGCTAAGAAGTCCACAAGAGCTAATGAAAACCTTAACGTGTCGATGGGCTGTAAGCAGAGCAGTAAGTCATTCAATAAAAACTAGATTTTCTGCTTTTCTATAAGTAGCTAAATATGAGAAATGCTTGTTATGATCTTGAAGTAGTAACATAACATTTTAACTGCATACTTAATACGATTATATTATTAAAGACTAATGAAAGCTTACCCAAAATAGCTTCCTGTGGCCACCAACTATTAATCATTATATTTTCCGGCAGCTTATATATAAACTGCTCCGATTCCCATTTGAGCAAAAAGTGAAACTCTTTAAGATGAGAAAGTACATCAAACAATATTGCTATTTTTTCATTTGGCAGTTCATCCATGCGCACATCAGCACCTAAACTCACATAGATCACGCCACTTGTAGCGGACTCAATAAATTGACGTAAATGCTTTAAAAAAATACAACTTAGAAAAGACCAGTAACTGTTATTCAAATATTTACCTTGTATAGCGGCTGCTGCTGTGTGGCTAAATGCACACCGCCAATTTCCAGCATATTAGGTAAATAGGCTCGTGGATAGTGTAGCGCCGGATGTGAATTAAGCAGAGCAAGACTAAGGTTCTTGCTTAAGTCCCTGTAATGTGGCAATGTACGTGGAACAGCAGACTCGTGCACCAACAGCTCAAAATGCTGCGAGTATAGCGACTGCTGTGTAATCATGTGGAAAAAACTGCGAAGATGATTGTAATATTAATTATAAGCATATGAAAAGTATTCATATGTGGCACCAACTTGTAGGTTAGCCGCTCAAAAAGCGTCATAAGCGTGTTCGCAATACGTTGTCTGGTATTCATGCGCTCCGTATATGGCAGAAAATTGCTGGGATCTAAGGCAGCAGTCTGTGGATTTCCAAACATATTGTCAAGCCAAGAATTGGCACCGGTGGGACTGATTGCAATAGTGGGAATGTCATAATAAAAGGCCAAACTGTGAAAAATACAACATACATATATATATAAACAATGCGTCATTTAGCTTATAATTAGACCTACCCCAGCAACGCATCACTTAAAAATAAATCCACAATTAGCAAATCAAAGTGCTCACCGCTTGTGAGTAGCTTACGCACTTGTGCATCAGATAAGAGCATGTCCACATTTGTGGTGCCGGCATATATGAGACGCGTAAAGCGTTCCATTACATTCTGTGCATGCATCTGCTCTGCCTCGAAACTCATACCCATATCCTGCCAGTTTTCCATAAGACCTTCTATGCGAATTTCTCTTATGTTGGGTAGCTCTGCATTCAAGCCGCTTTCAGCTGCATGTGGACTAATTATAGTAACCGAATGATTCTGCTGACTAGACAATTGTTGCAGCAAACGACGACCAAATAAATAGTGTGATTTCCAAACACTAGGCAGAACCGCCAATATATTGGCGCCCAATGCATGGCTGCAAACCAGCGCCATATACAACACTTGCAGTATCCTCATCTTGAGTTCAATGCTCTAGAAAGAATCCTAAGGCTGCCAAGTTGATTATCCAGTTTAGCTTCAGTACGCTTACTTATCCTCCTACGTCTTTAACCCGGAAACTGTTTTGCTAATATTATCTGCTGCGTGTGCATTCACTGCTGATACAGCTTAACTGCATTTTCGCATTATTTTACTTCCACAAGCTTACAATTATTGCACAATTTTGTTGGTAAACTGCTAATTATGAAGACATTCGTAAATAACAACAAAAATGTGCAAAAAACGCGTAACGAAAGTGAAAAGAATAGCGAATCAACAATATCAATGCAAATAAGTTTGTATTGTGCGCGGTGAATGGCTAGCGGCGGGTCCAAAGTTTGCGCTTGCATGTGAATGTCATTTTTTGAACATATGGCAGCACTTAGCCGTCTCTTAGCGCCAGGTGGCAATATGACGGCGTGTGCAAAACTGCGCAAACGTAAACAAAGCTAAGCATTTGCCAAAAAATGTGTTAAATTTAAATATTGTCAATTTTGTGCAAAGTCATGCGTAGGGGAAAACTATTTTAATTTATAATGTTTGTTTGGTAATGAAAGTGCTCGTATACTATGCAGACTTAATATGCACACTATGCCTACCGATCCACTGCCACCTCCAACGACATCCACAATGCATACCAACAAAATTGTTTGAATTAATTGGCGTTGCGCCAAGAAAATCTAGCATTTAATCACAATAGCTGGCAAAGAAGGCAGACAATAGACAGACGGGAAATACACCTGTGCATAAATACACAACAACAAGGCCCTAAGTTCTCAAGCAGTGCTATTCGCATGTTTGTTTTTTGATACGACACCTCATAAACGTACAAAAACCGGCACAACTCGGTCATAACGAGTCGGACGGATAAGTGTGAAGAGCGACAGCGGCGACTGCAGCACACAGCTTACGTAAGCATTACAGCCAAAAACACCAAACGTTGCACTTCACATCGGCCTTAAAATGCCACAAGATTTACGTAAGTCTATTATATTTTCTTGAACATAATGGAATGATTAATATTAATTTCTGCACAGAGCTCATAGATGTAGACAAACCGTTGTTTGATCTAAGCAGCTTCATGGGTCGTTTTAGGTACTATGCCTGGATGACCGACCCACGCACTGTTTTGCTGCCCAGCGAACGTTTGCTGCAGGCCAAACAAATGATGCAAAAGTATCGCGCTGGCGAGCAGCCCAAAGATGCTAAGGAGATGCACTACAACATGAAGCTGTACAGCTCTGCTTTTCATCCCGATTCCGGCGAGCTGCAAAACTTTTGTGGACGCATGAGTTTTCAGGTAGATATGCTACACAGCTGACATAATGACACAAGTCGCGTGATTTGTGCTTGGGCCGGCTGTTTATAAATCGGTTAAATATAGCCGGCACGTTTGTCACATGCTGACGTAAATTGTTGTGTTGTCTGCCAAAAATAAAATGCCTTCAACGCGTCGAGAAACCTATTGATGTCATTGTGTTTATGCTTTTAGGTTCCCGGCGGCATGCTCATCACTGGCGGCATGCTGGCCTTTTACCGCACAGTGCCCGCTGTAGTGCTTTGGCAATTCATTAATCAATCCTTCAATGCGGTCGTTAACTATACCAATCGCAACGCCAACTCTCCAACCAGTGTTACACAGCTGGGTGTGGCTTATGTATCTGCCACAACATCAGCTTTGATTGCAGCCATAGGTTGCAAAAACTATTGGTCACGCAAGGCTACACCACTTTTCCAGCGCTTTGTGCCCTTGACTGCTGTGGCAGCTGCCAATTGTGTTAACATTCCGTTAATGCGTCAGAATGAGATTATACAAGGTATTGAGGTTAAAAATGCAGATGGCGAAATTGTTGGCCATAGCCGTCTGGCTGCAGTCAAGGGCATTAGCGAGGTCGTTATATCGCGCATTATCATGGCAGCACCTGGCATGCTGGTCCTGCCTTTGATTATGGAGCGCTTAGAAAAGTTACCTGCCTATCGTCGCATAAAGTGGATTAACGCTCCATTCCAGACGCTCATGGTTGGCTGTTTGTAAGTTAAAGCCATAATTATGATTATCTTTTGACTCTAAATAATGTTTCATTTGCAGCCTTTTCTTTATGGTGCCTACCGCTTGTGCGCTGTTCCCGCAACAATGCAGCCTGAGTACCTCAGCCATGCGCAACTTTGAACCTGAACTCTATGCGGAAATGGAAAAGAAAACGGCTGGCGTTGTGCCCAAGCATGTCTACTTTAACAAGGGCTTGTAAATACGACACGCTGAAAAACGCTAAAGACAATAATGCAACGTGCTTTTTGGATTTGGACCGTCAATTAGCATTTATAGCGTTTATCAAAAACGTAAAATTGTTCCTTGTGTGTTTACTTGTCTATTAGATGTTAAACCTAAAGTATCTCATTATCTTGTGCTCATACTCACCTTGTGGACTAATTCCTATTTTATTGTTTGTTTATTTATACTCTTGCAGTGTGTTAGTAAAGTATGTATATTACGTTGTATATGTTAAGAATGTAAAATGAATAATGTAATATTTGACAAGTCCTTCAAGACCCTTAATTTTGTTTTGAAAAATGTATTTATATGATTAGAAATTGATTTAAAGTCAAACTTTTTTTATGCCAAATTATTTGTACCTAAAGTTAATTGTTTTAAAATAATTGCGAAAAAGTATGCTACAATAGAAATATATATATCAATTAGTACTCAAATATCACTCATTCAAAAGCTGAATTTATCTAAGTTATTGCACAATGATGTGTCCAGTTCTTTGCTAGCAATACCGCTTATATTTTAAGCAGACGTTGGTATATACATATATAATATTTATTAAACTGCCTAAATCGCAATTTAGAAAAGTTCTGCAAGAGTATAATAACTTCGTCTACATATGTATATGTACTTAACTTTGCTTTATCATGAACTTTGTTTTAATCAAGTCATAGGCGCTTAACTTAAATAAATGTTGTTTTAACAATTGAAACAAAACTTGTATACGGGTTTTAAAAACTGTTTTATTAGAATCTTGTATATGGTATATCTGTATGTATATAGTTATTATATATTGTATTCATTAGCAAACTTTTGCGAATTTGTTGTATGGGCTTATTAACTGCTCTTACTCGTTTATTTGTGTTGTAAAGTTTATAAAATGTGGAAAACACAACTAGCTTTTAGGCAAAGGTTATGAAGAGGCTTGATTTGTTTTGTTTTGTCAACATTTTGCTTTAATTATTGTTATTTAGTTAATCTTATCGGGCATTTGTTAATTTTTGTGCTTAGTTTATGTACCGCAACATTTTGGACTTTTATTTAAGGTACATGCAACTTTTATTTTATAATGTATATGTATATATATATAGTAAATTATTAATATCTTAAAAATTTTACAACTTGGCACATTTGCAACTATACAATCGCCAATTTAGAATTTGTGAAATTTTGGTGCTAAACATTTATGCGAAAAAATGCAACACGCAGATGTAATACAATATATGTAAAATTTTTTTTTGTTTTTTTGTTTTTTGTTACTTAGTTGTTAATGCTCCATCAATGGCTGTACATTCCCAAAAATATTTAAGAGGAATCTACAGCAGCAACTATCCAACAACAAGGCGCTGCCAGGCAGCTATTTCGTTTCCGTTTTGTTTTTTTTTTCAAAAAAATTTGTATTTATTATTCGTTTTGTGCCTTTTTAGCGTGTTCAAAATACTTGTAATTTGTCACAATTAATATCAGCAAACATTTACTTAATTTTTTTTATTATTTTTTTTTCTTTTTGTTTATTTGACTTTTCAATGAAATTTAATTAAACATTGCAAAATGATCGACACACAAATATTCAATTTAACTTTTTTTTGCGTACATTATTTTGTAAAATATTAATTGTAGTTTATTTTAAAAACTTCGGTATGTTTAAATTTACTGGCTGAGGCATTCAACACTAAATAGCTTTAAAATTATGAATTTTCGTAAGTTTTTATTTTTAATAATTTTAAAAATTTGTACAGCAAGTTGCTGCTCTGCTGCATTTATTTATTTTTATTTTTTATTATCAAACTGAAAGCTCAGTAAAATCGTAAGTTTTTTTATGCAACTTATTAATTAAGTTTTATAATCCTTGAAAACAAAGAAAACGACACTCATTCATCATGCTCAATAGCTATGCCTAACACTTAAGTAAGGAACTCAATCCGTTTAGCTGCCTTGAAACGAACTTTTCTTTAAGTTTACAAAAATCAGTTTTTTTGTTTGGGTTGGGTGCGTCCTTTATTCAGCAGACCTTTTGCTTAATGCCCTTGCAGAGAGTAATTCCAGGTTTGGAGTTAAATTGTCTTAAGAAATGGTTTATAAATGAGCGCTTAAGCTTTTACCTAAGTGCCACTTACCATGAAATCGTCAAATCCTATCGATTGCACAAAAAAATTAAAAGTATTAGACCATTTTTATGTTGTCCAAACAATATGCCTGTTAGTTTCTCAGTCAAAAAAATTAAAATTTAAAAAGCTGCTATCGATCATGATTTGATTTGTATTCCATTAAACAACTTTTTGTTTTTCAAATATTAAAGTCGCTTATTTATATATGATATATTTACAGACAAATTTAATTTCTAATCATTTTTTCAAAATCGTTATTATTACAAAGCCACTCCCATTTTCTGCAAGGGTATCTTTAATTTGACAAGCCAAATTAAATAACTTTTTCTAACTTAATTCTCGAGCCTTTGCTCTGCTTATATACTGCACTTATACTAATCCAAAACAGCTTCTTTTCATTATCCAGCTTCACCTGTAATGTCTGCTTTGTTTGCATAAAATCTCTATTTTAGTTTAGCCCAAAAAGCTTATTTTTAAAAATATGTGTAATATTTTTAAAATTTTTTATTTTTGCGCACAGCCTTTATTTTCGAAAAATTTTTGTTTAAGTTGCAATTTTCATTTGCATTTTTTGTTTGTTTCTGTTTTATCGAATATATGTATTCATTTCATTTGTTAACCTGTTTATCTTCATTAAACTGACCTGATAAAATTTTTGTACCAACATTGTCATCTTGTACCAACTATCATAAAAACCATGTACATGTATATATGGTTTTCAGTTGTAGTTTCTATATATGCATGTCTTACCAATACCGCAACGCCCTTGGCTTAAACTTGTCCGTCTGCTGCTACACGTTACACATTATTTTGAACATAATTTGTTTGTGTTTTGACTTTGTAACTTTTTAACAAGTTATTAAAAAAAAAAGTTCCACTTCAGCTATGGGCTAGCCAAGCATAGCGAACGCAGCCCCTGGGCATAAAAAGCTTAGAAAAATAGCCAAACAAATTGAGGACTTTGACAACCAAGTCGCTTCTACTGTTGGCAAGATATATTTTAGTTACTATTATTTTGTATCTTTTGGCAAAGTGTTTTGCCTTCATGATTTATTTTATAGTTTAATATTTGGGTTTATTTGTTGTCTGCTCATTTTCGATTTTGGTTTTTTTTTTTGTAAATGCAATACATAAAAAAAACTTTTGAAAAATTTGTTTTTGTGTTTTTAATAAGTTGTTTGTGTACTTTTTTTTCGTGGGTTTTACCAAACTCTTTTCATTCACATTACATTCATATGACTTGAATTGAAATATTTGTATTATTTGCTTATATATTGTTGTTGTATATGACATTTTATATAATTTTTATAAAAATGTGTGCTTTCGTTTAGTACATTCATTTACAAAACTATGCGCTTAAAACGTTTCAAAGTTTAGACTTTTAAAAATAACACGATTTAGTTTTTAATATTATTAAATATATTTTAATATGCTCTTTTTTATTTTTCCTTTTGTTTCATTCAGTGTTTTTTTGTTTTTTGCATTATTTTCATTAAGACTGATTTGCTTAAGTGTTAAATACATAAAATACATACAGTATGTATATATAACTTTAAATATAAATATATTTCATATATTTCTTGTTTAGTGAGTTTAATTTATATTCAAATTTAACGAATTCTAATTTGCTTGCACAGAAAATGAATAAAATTAAATTTCATTTAACGTTTTCTTCAAGTTTTAAACAATGCTGTTATTACTTTTGCTTTAGGCAACGTTTAGAATATTTGAATTATTTTGTTTTAAACTTACATTACATAACTAGAAATTTAATTTGTTTAATATTGTATATATATTTTATATGCTTCATATGTATGTGTGTTTATGTTGGTGTGTGTGTGTGTGTGTGTGTGTGTGTGTGTGTATGTATGTGGCTTTGAACAACCAAACAAGTAGGATAAAAGTTTCGCCTGCCTTCCTTTTTAAGTCGCATCATTCGCCAGCTCTAATTGTGCTTCACTTTCATCCAGCTCCTGTTGTTGATACAACTCTTGCTCCTCTTCAAGCTCATTGAGCTTAGCATCCACAGTAGCCGCCGCTGTGGCTAGCACCACTTCCACCACAGAAACGGCCTCCGCTGTGGTTGTGGTCGATGTTGACGAACTAGTCGTCGATGCCGGCGACATATTATCCGCGTTGGCTGTTATAAAAATGGGCGGCGACAATTCCTGACTACTTGGGGGCATTATAAAACTTTTTCCCACAAGTTGATCTCATTTAAGACCCGTATCCGATGATGGCGTCCAACGATCAAACTCAATGCCCGAATCAGGTGAGACGCCCGTAGCCTTGGCCAAATGTGCTGCCATATAGCCACCGGTTTGCATGCATTTGCAGTCGCTGGCAATGCAATTGCATGAGAATTTAGAGCCACGTCCGCAACGTGCGGCAACCATGGAGCTGCTAGCTGTCAATGCATTAGCCGAGCTGCAAGCGGCACTGCTAGTGTTGCCCTCATCCATGGCCTGGCTGCAATCACTGGGACTGAGCCGCAGCTGACTTTCAAAGGACTGTAGCTGCTGCATGAAATGGAAATTCGGCGAGACATCAGGTTTACGAGCACGCACTAACATGAATGCGTCGTTCAGGCTAAGAGCGCGTGTATGCATCAGGTAAGCGAGCGTTACGGTGACGGAGCGCGAGACACCGGCTAGGCAGTGTACCAGCACAGCCGAATTGGCGCTGCGCGCTTCCTCTACAAAAGAGAAACAATGGTGAGCAAGGTTTGTTGGATAGTGCAAATGTGGCCCATGTACACTTACCTATAAACTGTATGGCAGCTGGAAAATGTATGGCCAGATCTTGGGAATAATGATCGGTAATGGGAATTTGTAGATATTTGATTATACCCAAATTTTCAAATTCATTGGGCAAGTCCGGTGTAACATTCAAAACATACTGCAAAATGACATCAAATTAATAAATCGAGCTTAAAGCGTATTCTTGCTGCTCACCCACCTTAATGTTGTACTTTTGCAAAGCGTTCGAGTCGCAGCTGTGATTGGAATTGCCCAAAAATAGGCCTGGAATAATCTCAACTGGTGTCTCATTGAAACTATGATGATGGTGATGATGATGATGGTGGTGTGTGGTGCTCTCACAATCCGATGATTCTGCTGAGCTGCTGCAAGCCGAATCGGAATGTGGCGTGGAAATGCGTAGGGATCTGTGAAATGAGCAAACCGCAGGATATAAGTCTAGTAATGCAACAGCAGCTATAAACTAAGAACTTACCGTAGACCCATTAGCTGATCGGCCTGTGCATTGCGACTAGATTCTACTTCTTTGTTGTGCGATTGGCTATCATCCTCACACCATTCCGGAAATGCTTGACGAAAACTTGAAAAGCCATCTGCAATGTAAATCAGATAAAAGCGGGTAAGACGACTTCATTCAGTAAACTTGCTTTGAACTTTTACGCTTCGTAAAAGTTGCATAGAACATCAGGTGAGGCGTTTGAAATATTTCGTTATGCTTGGCCAAGTGTAGCTTTCTGCTCTTTGGTAAGACAACACCTACAAAGTGCCAGACATTCTTTCGCTCTATGTACATCTAGAACACAACCCTACACGGTTGTGTTGTTTCTGTTCTGGCACTCAAGCGTGCGTGAAATTCTTGCATTTTGTTTGGGACTCATTCATAAATGTGTTGTCAGCTAGTCAGTCATTGCGTCAGTTAGGCTAAAGTTTCGATAGCTTCTTGTTTTGTTACTTCTTCAATTAGAAACGGAAGTGGCTGCCATACGAAACGTTAAGGAAAAAAATTAAAACGGAAATGCTATTCGCTGCTGTTTTTCTATAAATAAAAGAGCACCACCAGCGACAACAACAAAGATACGTATAACAATAGCTGGGAATTGTCACCAACATCGGCCCATAACACAAAACGGAAGTTTTCAATTTCCTACTTTGCGCATATAAAATGTAAATGCGATTTCGCAGAAAAACAACGCGACAAAATAATGTAATTCTATAAGAAAGAAAATGGCAAATGGCACAACAAGTTATCAATGTTTGATTTCAATGGCCGGCCCACGGGTCGTATGCATTATGCGAGAAAGCATAGTTTTGTACGTTCCACCGCCAGCCAGCTATACAAGAAGTTCCTGTCACGAAGCCAGCAAGCGTCGTATCGCGCATAAGATACGCACATGCAACTATTTCTAGCTTTTACCCTTCACCCGCATGTGCCCAGTTCCAAGACCCGGAGTAGCACAGCCCATACTTAGATCATATGCAGCTATATATAAACTTCATTTGATAGCAATTTCCGCTGCACATCAAGTTGGCATTTTAAGTCAGTTTTGTGCCTGTTCGTGCTATGCCCGAGAATCGTAGCGTAATACTTGATTCACATGTTTGCTCGCATGAGAAACTTTTAAGATTTTTTCGATTTGTCAAGTTTTCTAAGCAACTTTTTCGAACATTAAATTATAAAGCTTATGTAAGGAACTTGGACCGTAGTGCATTTAATACAGCTTTATTTTTAAAAATTCAATAATTTCTACTGAATTCGACTTCTTAATTCTTATTTTTAAAACCTCTGCTCGCACTTGTTACCAAATAATTTGCAACAAAATCACATAAGGTTATTCCAACAGACAGTCATATTAAAAGTTTTCAGTTCCTTACCTTTCCAAATTAAAATCATATTCTGAAGAAAACCTACAACGGAAATAGCAACCTTGCTTCCCTTTCGAGTCCCATGTATGCAACTATCTAAAATCAATAGCTCTTAACTTGCAGAAGTTCTTTTTGCCATACCATTTCAATGCAGATACTTTATATGGGTCCGGTCCGACCCGGCCCCGCCCGGCCCGGCACAATGAATACTATAAATAGAGCTTTTGCCATATTTTGCGTTCGTTGTTTACGCTTCCGGTTTTCTCTAATAAGAAAGAGCACTTAAGACGATCAAACGGCGAACGTGCGTGACTGCAGGCATGAACTTGAAGCTCAATTGAGCGCACGTGTTATTGCTGGGCAGCGAGACATTTTTAATGGTGAAACGCAACTTAATCAATTCAAATCAATTGATTATGCCCTATGGCAAATCCCCATATATGGCCAGCTCCAAAACTCTGACCAACTAACGGTTTCATAGTGTACGCGACAAAAAAAAAAACATAACGCGCCTACGTCATATCCGTTTTCAACTGTTTACTGAGTTGGAAACATGCTCCAAACGTAGGTAATAGCTAGCGGGAGGGCTGCATCGGTGTTGGTGGGTCTACTACACATTAGAAATGTATGAATGAATACGCCCGAGCAGTTGTTATTGTGACTCAAAATACAAAACATTATTTAACTCACGTTTTAGCTTCTCTCCATTTCTTTGAATCAAATTGTTTACAAACAACCTTTTCAAGTGGAATTTTTAATTTCTTTAACTATTTGCAGCAAAAACAGTTTATTTGATTACGAAATAGTACAAATTAATAATAGGAATGTTAATTCCTATTATAGGTGGAAGCTAAAAAAGCTATTCTTAAAATATTTTCAAACTTTAGGGGCTGCTTTACTTTAATAGTGCATCTAGGTATTCTGAGGTATTCTGATCTTGGAAGCCAAAAGCATCATCAAATCGTTTTTATTTTTGAGCGAAACACTTTTGTACAAAAACTCAGTTGTAGAGGCATTAATACTCCTTAAAATGTACTGGCTCTATCGGGAGCCTCAAAATTTCATAGAGTACCCATTATGTATTCTCATATCGGTAATACTAATGTTTCAAATAACATCGAAAAAATAAGTTTTAGAAAAATAAATATTTCATTTATACGCACATCGATATCCAATGTTAATGCTAATTTATTTAAATACACAATATTGAAACGATAGAAAATAAAATATTAATATACCCTTGCAAAGGGAGGGGTCACTGCAATTCCAAGCCCTTTCTGTAAATAACTTATTGTTAAACTAAAGAGATTGTAATTGATAACAACAATAAAACAAAAGCTACAAAGAACAATTTTGAAATCAAATTTGTTACATAACCCTAAATATAATAGTTGGCGAAATCGATCTTTAGACTCATTTCGGGGTTTCTTTATTTATACATTTTTACGTACGGCAAGGATATCAACGAGCACAATGGATCTACAGGTCGCATTGCAATTCTCCCAGCAACAATAATAAGCACACCCACAATTGTATATGCGAAGTTCATTAATAACTATTTCAATTTTCGCAAAATGCAACATTGCGTATACGTAGTAGAGGTTATGCCGTTTAAAAAATTGTTTTTAATTCACGGCTCTCTCTCTCTTCTCAGATTGCTTTGTTTTATCTACCAAGTATAGCAATGTAAGAGCATAACCTATTCGTTACTCCAGTTTTTTAGCTTTTTCGTTTATTTTACATTGCACACATAGACACCATCTATGTGCAACTGCAGATAAGAAACAAAACAAACAAACAAAAAAAAGACAAGCAAAAATTAAACGCGACACAAACAGATACGAAAAACAGAGACGCAAACAGAGCTGCTACTATAGATAGAGATAGATAGCGGGGGCCAGCCGCCAGCCAGCCAGCCAGCCAGCCAGCCAGCAAAACGATGAATGAGTTTCATTTTGGCTTTGCCAGTTGTAAAATTATTTAATATTTATTTATTTTTATTTATTTATGTATAAGCCATTGCCTGTTTGTCTGACGACTATATTTTTTTTATATTGCTGTTATTAAAGTTGTTATTGTTGTTGTGGTTTGAAATAAGTAATCAAAATAATTTTACGCTTAGCATGACAGTCACAAACACACATTTAGATACAAAATCGTGGGTTGAGTCTCGATTTTTGTTATGGATACAACTAACGAGCTTGCCGCGCAGTTTGGGGGTGTGAAGGGGCGGTGTAGGTGTTTTGTTGCCTTATAACGGGGGCACAAACGATGTTCCAATGAATTTATATATATATATATATATAATATATATATATATATATATATATATATATATATATATATATATATATATATATATATATATATATATATATATATATATATATATATATATATTTTTTTTTGCCGCAGGTGTAGCTTTGATACATACTAGGTAGGTGCAGAGAGCGAAGCGCGATTCCGGTTTGTTTTATTGTTGTTGCTCACAAATATTAAAGCCCACAATAGAAATAAAATGACAAAAATCAACAAAAAAAATACAAAAAAAAAACGAATTTCATTAAGTTTGCGCTTTGCTCAGCTCAAGTTTAAAATTTTCACGTTTTGAAGGTCGTTTCTACTGTTTGCTATTAGTTTTTTTTTTATTTTTTTTGTTGCTGTGAACTCATCAATGAAACAATTCCAAAACAAAGGCACAAAATGACAGATAGCGAAACACAAACAGATAAAAAAACAAAAAACATCAAAACTATATGAAGCGGTACTCGTACCAGATACAAAACAAATGAGTGCTATATAGATAGCTATATAGTATACTCGTATAATATATAATATTGTACATAATACTTATTGTAGTTTTGTTTTGTCAGTGAGATATGACAAATACGCAAACGTGAACAAAAGCTATGTGTAAACAATATACAGATATAGGCATAATCTGTAGTCTGCTGTGCGTTGTAATAGCTTAAAAAATAGATTGAAAGCTTTTCAAACTAGTGGCTATTATATCTGACTTTAATACTAAATACTTTATTTATAAGCAAGACAAGGATAAAAAAAAACACATCACTGTAGGCTTAAATCTCAGTGGCAGTTCCTTGAAAAAAAACAGTGGCCATACGTAAGTTTTTTTCAAGTAATCCTTAAAAGCCGTATTAACGCTTAAGTGTCCCGATATGGCGCCTGAAATCCTCATAATGCTAGGCTTCTGGGTCACAAGAGTCCATTGGCGACCCTACTCAGTATTAATAAGCTTCAAGTTTTTATGAAAATATTTAAATTCTAAATGTGTCATTTTCCTTTAGTAAATTTAACGAGAAGATAACATTTCCTTGTAGAAAGGTCGGAAAAGCTACTACAATTTTTATGTTAGGATAGTTAGATTTCATTTCAAATCTAGAAACTTGCCTTTTGCTTGTACAACTTATTTTTTGTGTCATTTATGCTCGTAATCTATTTAGATTTTATTTTTTTTTATTTTGAAATCAACTGACACTTTATTGCAATTAATGTTAGCTTATATGAAAGTATAAGTTGGAATTTCAAAGTGCTTATGGGTCTAAACGTAATTTCTCAAAAAACGAGGGCAAGCTTGTCTTGCAGTCACAAAATATGAACTAGAATCATGATATTGAAGAATTCATTCTGTTGAAATAAAATCATAACAATAATGCTAAAATTATAAATTTATTTTTAAAACTCTATCAAAAATTAAAGCTTAAATATTTAAAAAAATGAAATTAAATAAATAATAGCGTCAAAAAAACAAAAATAAATTGTGCATCTTATTATTATTATTATTTCCTTACACTTATAGTTGCATTATTTTTCAAAATACACTTCAGCCCTTAGGGCTGGCCATGTGGATTAATTTCAATAAAAATAACTCATAAACTACTACTATTTATGCTAGCATGTGCTTGCTTAGACATAAAAATCAATATTACGCATACGCATTGTGTGCTCGTATGGCAAAGCCTAGAAATGCAGTCACTCGAGTGTTACACAATGACAGCTACTATAAATACATGACTAAATATGCATATACACGGATCCATATACAAAAATGCACATGTTTATGTACGTATATATAAGTATAAGCACATGTGCCGTCTGTCTATGTATATATATATATTGCATATGGTTCCATGAATGAATGATATGTATGTAGATATTACAAAAAGGGGTCGGTTCATTGGTTTTTGTCAATGAGTCAGTCGCTTCGTGCACAGACATAAAATAAAGAGCACCATGGCATGTTTTACATTCTCAGCCATTAGCAGCAGACATTTTACAAAAAGCTTCACTGGAATTTATACATTTATCTATTTGTTTATAAGTAGTGTATCTGTATATATGCCCTGCCTCTATTACTATATATAATGCCCCGCTGATATTACGAAAAACCAACGCCCGTTTGGACTGCTTGCTTGCCCATTTTGTTTACATTTTTCGACGCCCCAAATTTTTTTCTTCCAGCACCGAAAAGTGATGTTGCTTATTTTCGGAGCCATATTTTTTAGCTTCTGCTACCGCCGCATACATAAACAACAAAGTTAAACAACACTAAACGGAAAATGCAGCCAACAAAAGGAAAATGTAAATGGAAAATGAACCAAACGGCGGCCAAGCAATACGGCACCGCAAATATTAATGACTGCCATTTCCGCTTTTGATGAGAATTTATTTTATGTAAATTACAACAACGGCTAGAACCCAAACAGCCATAACAATTCCAGTCCAAAATTTCCAACCGGAAGTGTTCGAGTAATATAAGTCTTAAGTTTTTCGTCTTAGAATTGCTCGATTTTACAACAGTTGAACTGTAATATATAGCAATATAATGTATACCTATTTATTACTTTCATTACCTTTAAAGTAAAATCTTTTTAATGAAGAAACATATTAAAGCAAATAAACTTTTGCACATTTCTTATCATGATTTGACAATTTATATATGTATTTTTTTTATCTTGTTCTCTGTAATATCCGACATATTAAACCGCGGCAGCTTTAGAACAGTGTTGTAAAAATATTAGGCTTCTAATAAATCTTAAAGGGTGATTTTTTAGGAACTTATTGCAATATTGTTTTTAACCGGATATTACAATCAAACATATTTGGTTGGGATTATAATTTAAAAAAGTAAAACAGTAAAAAAGGCAAGTGAATTTACATAGCGAATACTATCATTCAATGTAAAATTAAATTATACCTAACATTTTTTCGTCCCGAAAATCCTATTTATTATAATTTTCTGACTCATATATTTTTTATTAAATATACAAATTTTTAAGTAATTCATCTTTTAGAAATACAAACTCTTATTAAATTGCCATAAAGTTAAAACAGAAAAGCACTTTCACAAGTTGCTGGCCAAAGACCACAATATATTGATATTTCGCTGTAAGCTTACTGATTACATTTTGATTGATAGATGCAAACCACAAATGCTGCACTTAAGTCTTGCCACAAAATGTAAGCTGCAGTTTATCGATTATAAAGGTTAATTTAAAGCTAATTAAAAAGATTAAAGCCAAGTGCACATAAAAGTTCCTAACTAGTTTTAAATGCTGTCATATGGCTTTAAAACATTTATAATTTCAAAAGTTTGAGCATGTTACTAATGGATATTCAATAAAGAGCGTGATTATGGTATTATATGCCTGAGCTTGGGTAAATTATATTACCATCAGCAGTGGAGTGCAGCTAACATTTTAAATTGTTTATTTAAAAAATATTCAAGCAAAATTATTACTAGATATGTGAACAGTTAATATTTAGACTGCAAATTTGAATCTTTTAATTTTTTAGTGCGCTGTATTTCATATTTTAAAAGCGTTTACAACTGCCGTGGCTCTAATTGACGTAACTACATTGTAAAGCAAAAAACACATATCCAATAAAAATTAAAAACAACCATCTCCAAAGTCAAATAACGCCCACTATGCTACTGTCAACTGTCAACGCCCACGTTTTTATGACCAAAAAATGAACCCAACTTAAAGTGTACCTAGTAGTACAACAACAACAACAACAACCTTAAACAAAATATTCAAGCGAAAATTCTCAATAAACGCCTCCAAGCAACGCAGTTCCAACGAAACACGATGAGCCAAGTTTTTACGTTTAGTACGGACAAGAACCGGCATAGTTATCCTATGCTGCAACCGGCAGCAGCCCTGTGTGGGATATACACCTACAGCTAGCCATGTAGTACATGGGCGAAAAGTGAAAGATACTCTTATTTTTTTACATAAGCCGACAAAACCAACGCAAGCTTTGTTTTATGAATGAACGAAAGATGTAAAAAGCAACTTGGCGATAGAAAGTATAAAAAAAAGAGTAAAAGAAACAAAAATACATTAACAACTATTTTGCGAGTAAAACGTTGGAAATACAATTTTCTACGCTCTAGGGCACACACACATACAGTGCCATGCCATACTTTGCATTTAGTCAATCATTCATTCATTCCGGCTGTCATTCATGCAATCACTTAATACCCTGCCACACATTTTCGAGTCAATTTGCAAGCTCTACTTGATGCAATTTGAGCAGCACTCGCTCATTCAGTGTTGCCCCCCTTTCCTTGTGCAAGCGGACGTGCGACATCATTTCATGCTATCAGTGTATCTATGTGTGTGTGTTTGTGTGTGTACAAATGTGTGTGTGAGTGCACATCTTTGTAGTTGTTATTAGCTTCCGCATTGCGAATGAATTGCTGAGTTAGCTCTGGCTTAGTTAAGCTTCGTTCTACATCGCCGCACTTTGTCGTCATAATGGCTGACTTCTCAATTGAGAATCACCGAGAGCGGCTTCCGTTGCATAGAAAGTAAAGTGTAAAGTCTTAAGTGCTCAATGAATGAATTTTCATACTTGCTTCAAGCAATTAAGTTATGTCCAACGTATTTCTAAGCGTCAATAAATTTCTTAATTAAAAGTTAGTTAGGAACTACATTGCAGTAGTGCAATGACAAATATTTGTTAGGATATCATGTGTAAACCAATACTCTGATGTGTGCTTTAATCGCTTGCACTTAGTTTTTATATACAGAGCTTAAAGGCAATCTTAATCTTAGAATTAAGATTTATACAAACTAGTTGCAGTTTCACCTCAGTTTTAAATTGTAGTGAAAGCTACCAATCCTTATTAACAATTGAATTCTAACCATACGGTTCATATTATCATGGCTAAAAGCCCGGTTATGGTCATTTACAGCTATTTTGTCAACAGAGTGGTCCATTTTGTGATGGAATCTGAACTAACAGCTTTAACACTTTTCAAGAGCAAATAATTTGTCGCATATATGCGCTTGAAAATTGTTGTTACGATGATGCCGAATTTTCCGTAATATTATGTATTAGGCCCAAAAACATATACTGACCATGTTGTTTTCGATATTGAGCAAATCAATCGCATTAAGAAAAAAAAAGAAAATTCACCAAACACAAGTGGCTGTTTGATAAGGTAAATATTCAGAAAATTTTGCCGACTTATATTTCCTCCGAGTAGCGTTCCTAAATGCCAATAGAGAGTAAAAAAAGTAAGTATCATAACATATAATTTAAGAAAACAACAATGGTAAACGACATTAGACTAATTTCCTAGCTGTTATCTATAAACTTTTCGAATAACAGATTAACCATTGACAAATATAAACCAGTGTTTTTTTAGCAAACTATTTTGCTCATTTATTTTTGTATTGTATTATTAATCTTGTTTGTTTTCAACTTTCGAATGATCCAATGTATTGGTAATTTGTTTTAAAAAAATGTTGATTGCATATTTAAAAAATATTGCAAAATGCAACTGTTGATAAAATTTGATATCCTTCAGTTTTGTTTACTCCAAACTGTGGTTGCTGCTGTTGACATTACTCTAGATCTATGATTGTCACTTTGGTATAAACAACATATGGTCCGCCACGCCTTATTTACCATCTCACAAAGCTTGCACAAGTCTGATATGTCCTTGACCTCTATAGCAGCGTATGAAAATTAAGTATTAGTTTATTCACGATTAGCAGCAACATTTAAATAAAGCATAATGTATGACGAAGTTAGTTTTGTTTTTAAGATAAAAAGCTTATGTAACAGCTTCAAAACTTTTTTAAATAAATAAATTTTTTGCCAAATACCTTGCTTGATTAATTTTCAATCAGTTACTTGTGCTCTTAAACTAAAGATGATAAACGTATTTTGCTTTTCTATTGAATTTTAAATCCTTGAATTTCCATTGAAATTTCATACAAATTGCAATTCTGTGGAAATACATTTCGTTGTGCACAAAACTTCAACAGCAACCAAAATATCTATTCAAAATATGTACACTTGTTATTCAGAGGCATAACTTGTAATTTAGAGTAGCTCTCTTTGTAATGCTCTATACTCTATTCTTAGACATTATTCTATTGACTACTATTACGCAACATCTTCCTGAATACCATTTAGATGGCAATTACAATTTGGCCCTACGTTGTTAGGCAGCTTCTGGCTTAGTTATTAATAGACAGAAACATTTAGACTAATGACTATTAGGGAAGCTTATACGTATACACACGCGCGCACACACACACACAGCGTTGGGTTTACACCTTTACCAAGGAAAGACGCAATTTGGACATAGCCTGTTTGTAATATTTCTACTGGTTTAAAAGCTGGCCAAAAATGTCAAACTGCGCACACCAATCAATCAAAATCTAAATAAGCAAGCCTAATTTTGCCTAGGTCGACGACAACGCCCTCGCACAACCGCTCACCCGTAGACAAAACCCACCAGCAACGTCCTTTGGTATATATGGCTAGGAGCAGCATTTCATTGGGATAGGACAGTAGCGAGCTATGCTATAAATAGTAGCAGGCAACCGCAGCTTTTGCGGCATTAGCATCCTTATACAAAAGTAAAGAAGGCGGCAGCACAATTCCAAACCATAACCAAATGTAAGCCCAACTGAACCTTTTTGTGGCTTTATGAAAGCTATTCGTTGTTGCCTGTCTTACCCAGCATTGAAGGCGCATTATTAATTAATTATGTTTTGTATGCTACGCAATGAAATTGTGTATACGCCGTGTGAAATATGGCAACAAGGCCAATTTTACAGCAGCCGTTCTTGTAACTGTTTAACAGCCATAGGCAGGCTCGTTTTCTGTGAATTTATACCAAAAATAACCAAATATCAAATGCTGCCGATATTGAATCCTGTGAAATTGAAAGTAGCTCCTTGTTTGCGTAACTTTCACTTTCTCTCGCTCTCTCTCCCACTCGCTCTGTATATTTACTATGCTTGTGTTTGACCAATGCAGTTTCCTGTTTTCAGTGGCCATTGCCAGTGTTGCACATGGCAGCATTTCAGCTCAGTTCATCATTACGGAACTTGCCTGCGGCATGCAACAAGTGCAACTAGTATAAGCACATACACCCACACACACGCGCACACAAAGAGCTATCCATGCAGCTATGCAACATTGCAATTTTAATAAGAATTTATCGATTTTTGGTTTTCGATTTAACTCTGATGGTTTTCTCTTTATGCAACACTTCCGCTACTTTGATGGACTGACTGTACTTTGACCATGCTGTGTAAATAAGAAAAAAATACGCTGTAGTTTAAAAATTAATTAATTTTTGGATGAAATGGAATCCCGGTTTATGCTCGGTATGTCAAATGGAAATATGTAAAATGCCTCTAGCTGCATATATATAACATTATATGGCATCAATTTTAACTATTTAAGTTATTCTTTTTGTATCACCTTTTGTAGTTTTTGCTAATCTTTAAATGAGATTTTTTTTTGTAGTTTATAGAAATTGCAATTATTCGATATAGAAAAAAAGAGGGGTATGTTTACTTATTCAGGGATTGACTCTATGTTTTCCATGGTTTTTGATTTCCCATTTCGAAAATACTAAGTTGTGTGAAAATATTCGCATTTACTCAATTCCGCACCATTGAATTGAATAGGCAACCATTTTAGAGGCGAATATATTACTTCTACGTTCCGAATTCCGGAAACTAAAACTGGCTTATGTAAAATAATCCCATCTAATCCAGTAAACACTCGACGAAAACCCTACACCAGCTAATATGCTCGAAGCAAGTGCATTTAGAGTCAAACTCTAGCGTCCCGTTGGGTAGTCAGAATATAACAAAGTCAACAACAACAACAGCAACAATATCATGTTGTACACAGCACCAGTAGCTCCAAAGTGGCCGTAGACGATGCCGCTATTGAGCAACGTGAGCTGAATTTCATTTGGAAATTAAATGAAATGAAATCTTAAAGCAAATGTGCAAAGCAAAATTAAACGTAAGAACTCAAGACGTTGTATGTATGGGGCGGAGGATTCGAAGCTAGGGGGCACACCCTGCACTGGTGTTTATAAATATTGTATACAGTACAAAAAAAAAGTAATTGAAATAAATGAAAAAAAAAAAATAATGAAATTCGCTATACGTAAGTTCAGACGGAGGACTCAACGCTTGGCGAGCACTCATGAACAGTTCTAAAATATTTCTTCAATTTGGCAGTCAAACAACAACACATACAATTTTATAATAAAATATCAGCAAAAAGTGTAGCAAGCATACAGAGCGGTCGCAGTTGTCTCTGAGTTGATTTCCTTTGTTATTATTGCATTTGCACTTGCCGTAACTTATGCCCATTTTAGTAAGTCGTTGTAGCTCTAGCCTAAACAAATTCACTTAAAAAAGTAAAAATAAAAAACGGAATATAATTAATCTGAAAATTAAGAAAACAAAATCTGAACTAGTCTGTACCGCATTCTCAGGCTGCTAAAAATAATTACCAATTACGTTTTTTATGCAATGATTACAAGCATTTCTGCATATTGTTATACCTTTTTTGGTACAGTGTACTTTAGAGTAGGAAGTATCGAAGAGAACTACTACTTGCTACCTTGCCTGATTATGTCCAGGCCCGGTCAGTCAGCCCGTTTGTCAGCAAACATGGCAACTGGCATCAGGGACAAAGCAAAGCCATTGACAGAATTCTTAAAAGGACGGTTGTGGTATATATACACAAAACAATGTTGATAATTGTGTACATCAGGAGAATAAAATCGTTATCATATAGCATTGCTTGCTTATTAAAGTCGTGTAGGACAAATGTCAAGTGAAGTTATTGTTCTGTTGCACATACTTTTTTTTCAATATTTCAAATGGCTAAAAATGCATATTTTAGCTGTATCTCGTCGTATCTATTATTTAAACTACCGGAACAATTAAATCTTGCTTATTAAATTCACTCGAAAACTTGAATTAAATTGCGAATCCTAAGCGCTATGTAAAGTCGGGACTTTCTAATATGAAGCATTGCTCAAATTGATATATGATACAGGGAATCGATTTTGTTAATATTCAGCAAAATGCTACGATACAGGCAATAACTTGTAAACAAATTTGCGCTATTCCTATTTGAATTTAAACACTCGAATTAGTGTATAGAAAAATTTATTAATGAATGTATGAGATTCACGAAGAACAGCTTAAGAATTGTAACAGGATTTTAAAAGGATACTGTAGGTTAAACTCTAACCTAACTAAATCGAATCTATTCCCAAACAAATCTTGCAGGTTCTGCAAAGAGGATGATAAAAATCCGAGGCATATATTGGGGACTGTCCAGCACTGATGGACGAAGGAGGGAGGATTATAAACTGTCATATAATACAGAGTTAAGAACTGCATCATATTAAGTTAGGTACACTACTAAACATAGAAAACATTGAACTTAGAGATAATCTAAAAAATATAAGATGGAGCGCAATAGACCTCCAGATAGAACTGCAAATATAGCTCAACAATGATTGTAATATTTCTAAACTCAACTATTTCAGAGAAGAGCTTAACTTAACTTAATAAAGTAAAAACATTCCCTAAAGTAGAGTAAAGTTCGTTTCGCCGTGGAAGATATTCGATTTGCTTTCAAAAAAATTTAACTACCTAAGACACTTACGAAAAATTATCGCGCTTACAACTGCCCAAGCAGAGTATTGAAACATCTGATTATAGTTTTATCTCCAAGTTTTCAGGCATAGACGTAACGATGTTCTCTTTTGTATTTCGCGTCGAATTTTTTTTTCAGTCTTTCATGAATGCTGTGTGCGACTCGTTTGGAATCTGCTGCTAATTTGCACTTTGATGAAATGCGTTTACGTTGTTTAACTCGGCGATGTTGTTGGGATTGTTGCTGTTGCTGTTGTTCAAGTTGTTGCTATTATTACTGAAGATTTATGCATACAAGCGCGCCGCTGTTTAATGCATGTTGCTCTTGCCGCCGTTGTAGTTGTTGTTTTAGTAGCTGCCGCCAGAAGTTTTTAGCTCCATTTCATTCTGATGCGGCCTTTTTGCGCCGCAGACAAGACGCAACTAACCAAGCAGCCAACCCAATCGTTTCTTGCTCTGTCTGTCTGTTTATATGTTGTTGTTTGCTAATTCCAAGAATATAACAATTTACGCGTATGCCGCGGCAGGCTCCAACACCCTGGCGATAGCTCCCCCGTCTAGCTGAGACTTTGACGCTCCCCGTCGTTTGTCTTTCGAAATGCGCCAGTGATTTTGAACAACGAACAAGTCGTGTTTATGTTTTTTGCAACGCCCTTTTTATCAACATTGGTCCATATATGCTGCCTGCCCTGGCCACCTCATAACATTAGCATTCGCCTTAAACTCGCAACTTCCGCTAAAGTGCGCTGCCCAGAGCACAACATTGCCATCCTCATAACAGCGAACCGGCTTTTAGCTCAAAATTTGACCGACCGGAAGTCATCATCAACAGGCGCCGCCAATTGTTGCAAATATTCGCACTGTATCTATCTATCCGTTGTAGCAATGTGTATCTTGATATCTTTGTATCTGAGATTCCGCTTATTCCACAGTAAGCAGGCAGGTGAGCCGCAAATGTGGGCTGTCGTATTTTTTGATTTTCTACGTCCGTTACTCTGGCTGCGTCTCAATTAAAACCCACACAAACTCTGACCCAAATAAGAATGTACACAAATATGTTACTTGTCAGTATCTTTGACGCTCGTAGGCTGACCAAAAACAAAAAAAAAAAATTAAAAATAAAAATCGCCCGAGGTACAGTTGTCTGAAATATATTTTAGAGTAAGGTGGCAGCAACTGTGATTGCTTTTTTGTTAAGACGTACGCCAACAATGTCTGTCCACACTTTGCATGTGGGCATGGCTGTTTTTTTTTTATGATTTTTTTGTCACCATAAACAAGAGCTTGAACCGTGGAAAAAATTTATTGGAAAATATTGCTAAAATTTAACCTTATACGAGCAAGAGCTAAAAAATATATTAAAATTGAGTTTTAAATTGGAGTAATATACGCAGACGAGCATATTATTGATTGACACAGAATTTCTACTAGATTATGATGCATTGTTATAAAAGTTCCCTAGTTTCAAAAATTCATAAAGTAAGTCCCACAAATGAGATGCAGACAACCTTACCACCATATTTAGCCTGACGCACAACCTAAATAACGATAATTTTTTTAATGGGGCTTAGCGACGATATAAGCCAGAATTGGAATGCCTGCCGAACTGCATATCTGTAGCTCAGGAGACTCATTAACGGAGTATGGTTTTCTTAATATCGTTCAAGCTTTTTTAAAGACATATCCATTATATGTTACTATAAGTTTTTGAATCTTTAATATTGAAGATATTATATAAAATTTGCAAATAAATAAAGAAGTGTCCTTTATTTTAGTAGGCTTTTTATTTTTTTGGCTACTTCACTGGCGCAAACGTTATTTGAACAATCTTCACATCGATATCACGAATATGTTAAACTTGTCTGATTGTACAACAATTAAGGATTTAATTAATTAAACCTCTGCCGCGATTGGTAGTTAAATTTCAATTGACTTCATGCCAACATGCCTAATATACATATAATATTTGTATCGGATTACAACTTTAACTATGGAGAAGACAACAGTACATTGAGAGCTCAAAGTGCACATCTAGTGAACTAGAAAGTACAAATAAATTTAAGTTAATAACATGGTTTTTAGTTACTTATTTTATACTTTTTAGAACTTTTTTTTAAGATTTTTTTGTAACAGCTAACCATTAATATTAAAAAAGCCATAAAAATTTGATTTTCTCTATATGTATATTGCAGATCTTGAGTAATTGATTTCGTGCAAAATAGTCCCATGCATGCATATATCCACAGAAATCTTGAACTTTTAATCATTTTACTAGTAACTTTATTGTATTTGCCATTAAATGAAAACTCATTAAACTTCAAAAATTCCTTGTGGAAAAATGCGCTTCAGTTATTTGTTGTCTCCCTAGCTCATATAGTCTTCGTGAAGAAACACGCACTCTGACCCTTCAGACACTGCACAAATCTAGTATTCTAATCCTTTTGTATCTTACAGCTACACTCAAACAAATTTTAGTTTCCTTTGATTTTACTTGCTCAATATTATGCAGCCCACTGTACCATGGCTTTAAGCTGTACAAATTTGGCAAACTACTTTTGGCATGTAGGTGGCGCGCATTATTTTTGTTGTTCTTGTTTTAGTTTTGGCTTGTTTTTTTTTGTCGGTTAAGGCAGACCAGTCAAGTCGCGCTGTCTCGATAGCCGCTTCTTTGATAGATTATCAAAATTGTTGGCTTGGCTGAGAGTTGGCAGCTCTTGAAATTGTCTACCGACCTTGAGGCGCCTGTGTCGCGGCAACTTGATTGTGCCACGCGTGGAAAAGTAGGTAAAAGTAAAGAAAAACTTGTGAAAATTGCTTTTTAATACCAAAAACAAAATTAAAGCAACTCAAGTCACAACTTGGTGGCAATGAGGCAAACAACTCTCCAATAAAGCCAAAGCTAGTGTTGACTGGACTGGAGGAGTACATGTGTCGACAAATATGTAGAAGCGAAACAAAATGCAAGAAACAAAAAAAAGCAAGTTGGAAAATGCTCGACGCGTGGAAATACCACAGAGCCATTTTTTATGGCCTTTGTAGCTGAAGATGTTGCGCTGCCGCAGTCGCAGTTGCGCATGCGCGCTGCGACTGAGTTCAATTTCTATAAAAGGGTCGAAGCGGACAACAGACACACAGATAGACACATGGACAGCGGCACAGTGTGCAGCTTTGTATCCGCCTTGTCTGTATGGCCATAAAAAAATAAATACATGTGCAACGGACGCTCAGTTATCCGAAAGTGGTATACACTATAAAAAAAACATACCTTTTAATTGCTGCATAACGAACAAAAGAGAAGAATATCATGTTATCGATACTCACTCATACTCACAAAACTCTTCGCTGTTGCTCAACAACTATTTAAACTCGGGAACGACATTATGATTGAGCTCCATGCGCTCAACAGCTGTCTGCCCGAACTAATATACACCACTCATTTAGGGTATCAAAAAGGCAGACGAGTTCTCGCTCTGTGCTGCTGCTTCTGCCTATAATTTTAACTTCAACTCCCCAATAAATGTGGAGACATTGACGACGACGTCGACAACGTAGACGACGAGGATGGTGGCGGCGGTGGCGTTGGCTGCTGCGTCGACCGCTCAACGCATCGTTCGTTGACTTTCGGTTCATTTTTCTACACTTGCCCCGGCCTGTTTAGGGCGCACAACCAACCACAACATCCATAAACGAGTGCAACGGTTCAAAACCTGACTAAATATGTTTTCTCCCATGCATTCCATGTGAGGTTCGAATCTTTGCTTTGACAGGCATTCAATTTGCTTGACTTTGTTTAGCGGCTTGTATTTAATTGAATTAAATTTTAATGCCCAAACGGAAGCGCTTAGTTTATGCCATACTTTGGTCTGTTGATTAATTTATTGCGCCAAATGTCTGCCGCCCGTCTCCACTACTCTCCCGTTGTGGTATCTCGCACCATCAACTGAATTTGATATGGCTGCACTTATGAGTTGGCTGGGCTGAGTTGCATCTTAATTGTTTTCAATTCTGAGAAATGCATTTAAATTGACCATTTAATTAAAATACGCATTTAACAACAGTATTACAAGCTTAATCAAGTAATCATTACCGTTTCCAAATGACTTGGCCTAAACGCACATAATTAAGTTCAAGGCTTAGTTAAACGCGTTCGAAATGATAATCACCATTTTACTATAGTTCTTTTGAATGGCATTTTTTTGCTGCCTTCAAATACGTCGCAAATATCTTATAAGTCGTTTATAAAAACAAACTAAATCAATTGATAAGATAAGAGCGCCCAGTCCAGGTGGCCATACAAAACAGAATGAAATCGTTTCACAGTAAAAAAATATTGTTATCGTAAAAATAAAAAATTAAAAATAAAGCATTTATAAATGGAAGCACAATTGGCACATACTATAAAGAAGCCGCTTTCGTCTTGGATTTCTAAGCGAATCGCTTAATTTCATCATGCGAGTGTTGCCTGTACAAATGATTGCTTTAGTAAGAGAAGATTTTAAAACAGAATACAGAATATAATATTCTAATGGGGAGGAATTGCTTTTGAAATTTTGTGATTCTGAAAAAAGTTGTATTTGTCCAGTACGAAGGAATTTTGAAAAATGAATTTTTGCTGGCGCCATCTACACCAACATAGAGTTGCACTGTTCTAGGAAGGTTTAGGAAGCACATGAATATTCTCTTATGCAAGCAACGGAATAGATTCGTTTTTACTTGTTTGGGAAAGTACCGGAAAAATGCAATGGGCTACAAATTCAGTTCGTTTGGCTTTTTTAAGATGACTGCATGTCATTCGACTTACCTATTTCAATGGGAAGTTTTCATAGATGTCAAAAAATTATTAAGCAATATTGATTTTTGTCTGCTTGAAAATGTTTCAAAATAAATATTTTTAATCCTTCAGTCTGAAAGCCCCTTCACCTGTTTATTTAAAGGTTTGCAAGTGGATTTGAGATATTTAATGGTCATAAGTTTTTTGGTGGTATTTTCATACAATTATAGCCAATTTTATACTGATTAACCGTTTTTTTTTTTTTTTTTGAAAAATTTACAATTTGTGTTCAATAATTTATGCTGCATTTTAACCGACCGATAAGTAATGCCGAGAAGTCTACTATATATTGCAGTCTAAGCAATGAGAAGGGAACATTAGTGAAAGCAACTAATGCATTTGAAACGTGCGTTGTCCTGGTAACACTGGTATGATAGGTCTTACACCATCTCCAGACCTTGCACCTTTAACGGTCATAACTTTTAAGAGTATAAAAAATGATTTAAAGCCAGAAACAACTTATTTATAGAAATGGTATTCCAAAATGATAAGAAAGTTTGGGAGATGTACTCGCTGCAGGCAGACAATACAATAAAACAAACATCTTTTTGAATTCAAAACGAACGTATGCTTACATTATAATTGAGAATTCAGCATGTTCAGCACGAATGTTAAAGTTTCCGAAAACTGCAAAACAAAAACTTATTTAAAACTTGCCAAAACGAACTCATTAACAGCATTCCATTCAGTTTAAGGCGAGAAATTCATTTACAATTGGCACGACATCATTAAGAAAACAAAAAACCCAGAAAAGGAAGAACAACTGAGCAACAAGGACCTTGGTACTTGAGTTAAGAATGCGTTTTATGAGTGACCCTAAGAAAATGTGTCACAATTTGTACGCTGCACAGTTGAGAAAACGTTAGCGCAACAATGCTTCAAGAAACTGTGAAGTGAGTGAAGCCTGTCGCCGCTGGGTTTCTTTGGCTAATCCTTGATTTACTGCTTGGAATTTCCCCTCGTTATGGCAGGCAAAATGCACTACTCGTCGACACAGATTACAGGTAAATACATTTTTACTACTGACGTCATGCTGGCTGGTGTGTGTGTGTGTGAGAGAGAGTGGGTCTGTGACCTTAACACTTTTGGCAACCTGGCTATTGTTTGTTGTACTTTTCGCATGCCTGTAAATTAAATAAATATGCTAATTTTCTATATGGTTTCCAAAATGAAACAAGTAAACAATGAAAAGTTAACATTTCCTTGCTCATCTTCGGGTTTTTGTAGTTTTTTTTTTTTTGTTTTTTGTACTGGAATAATACTGCCCGAGTATTGACGTTCTATTGTCAATTTGCGATATTAACACTGACAGTCGCACGTCACTCAAAATCCAACGTGCGTACGTCAACTATGCGATGCTTCGTAGTTGGATTGCATGGGGGGGATTTCTTTTACTTTTGCGGAAGGGGTGCAGGGTTGTCATGGAGCTGGTTGCTGCGTGCGCCATGGAACTGACTGACGCAGTGCCGCACTGACGGACTGACTATATTTTGCCGCTTGTAAGCGAACGGAAATTGAAGTGATAAAAATAAATATGAAGCCACAGTCGTTCTGGTTTTGGTTTGGTTTACTTGCTGCGTCTCGTCTGGGGTCTGGCATTGTCAACGGCAGCACCACAACCAGATAATATATGTACGTACGCGTTCTGTTTATGTTTTATATATATTTGTATGTCTGACCAACTGTCCGTTCGTCCGCCTGTCTATATAGTGCAAAGCAATTAAAGTTTATTTGACTCATGACAGCAGCTTGACGGATGTTTAGTTTTAGGCTTGTCCAAATATGCTACAGCCCATAAAGAAATCTCTGTGGACTTGCAGGCTTTCCTTAAACGCAGTCTTATCAGTTAAAATATTATGCCCTAGAATTCGTTAAAAACGTATTGATATATATCTGAAATTTCCGCTTTAACATTTTGTACATTGCTGCTATGTTTATCTATACGGAGCAAATGGTCAAGGCAACTATAGAAATAAAACAGAAAATATTATTCCCAGGCGCATTATATTCAACATATGTGCGCATTATTACAAAACATTTAGAGCTTTACATATGCTCCCGCATAACAATTATATTTCGTCATGAAATGTTATACGCAAAATTAGTTTATTAATAGCTTAACGGCTTGCGTTCAAAATTTAGGGTAATCGAAATATTGCGTCAATTGCATTTTCGAAAACAAAAATAAAAATTTTAATTCGAATTCGTGCTTGCGTACTCCGGCACACCAATATTCACTTGCGCCCATACTTCGTTCTACTACTTCACTTGCTCATCTCGAGAGAAATTAGGGGGCCAGCCGCCTGCTTGTTTCGCTAAATATTGACGAACAAGTTTTTATTATATAAAAGAGATAGTTATGAAAACTCTTTTAAGAATTCTACTTTAATTTTACTTGTTTCAACACATTAGTAATCACCAATTCATTTGGTGAAAATAAAATTTTCAATCGTTTTCAAAACGAATGCGAAAAATTTGCGAGTTTTTGGCTGAGTAAATGTTGTGCTAATGTCATAAAATATTAAGATCATTTGTGATTTATGCAATATTTAGACTCAATATTTTGACATGAGAAAGCTGCTTGAAATAGCTTAAAAATTGGTAATCAATATTTCACATATTGTTAAAAAAAAAACAATTTTTAAATATATAATATTGTCATATGCATATATAATATTATTTCGCCAGCACTTAATATGTATCAGAGTTCTAGCTTATCAACTTGTGAGGCCTATGACACACCCCTCACATTTTTGTTTGGCACATTCCCCATAGATTATTATTATTTTGTTAATAATAATATACAATGCTAGATTTCGGCATGACATGATGACGTGCCAGAAAGTCTACGCAAATGTTTATTTATGGCTTGTTGGTTTGCTTGTTTTTATTATTTTTGTACTTTATAGCGTAAAAGATGAATGACTACATCCGAATTTTCAATATTTTCAGGAAAACAAGATTATCAACAAATCTAAAAAACAAAAAACCCATTATAAGACTCATAATCAAAAGATTTTTAAATCAACTGCATCTTTAGAATATACAATAATACTTCATTCCCAGCAAAATTTAAAATATTGTTTCTTAGTTTCTCAAAATTTTTTTATTTATTATATAAATATTGGAAACTCTGGGTGACGCCAGCAGCATAAAGTTATATTTTGATTTGTAACATCTAAAATCTTTTTAAAAATTCTTTCGATAAATTACTGCAAACTCTGGGCAGAGTCAGTAGCATCGGATTTGTAACATCTCAAAATATTCTTGAAAATTATTTCAATTAATTACTAAAAACTCTGTTTGGAGTCAGTGGCATCGCCTTGAGAACATCTGAAAATATTCTTAAAAATGTTTACAGAAGGCTTTGGGCGGAGTCAGCAGCATCTGATTTTAACGTTCAACACATTCTTAAAAATTATTTAAATGAATTACTGACGAAAATTGCTTTTATTAAGTACTGAAAACTTATTTAACATCTCAAACTTCTTAACACAGCTCAAGTGATTACCTTTAAAGAGTATAATTAAGTCTACTTTTAGTATGTCACTAGTTTGTTATGATTTGCATTTGTTTTGCGGCCAAAAAAAAACACAAACGCAGCTTCCATATAAAAAATATAGCCCACCTTAACAATGCTGTCAACGACAGCTTTTTGTTTTTTGAATATTCACTTTAAATAAAATTAAAAATATTAAGCATAACTTCTGTTTGTGAACTGACTGAACCCCAATATGAGTTGTTGGTATTGACGTATTGTAGAAATTATGAAACCATTAGGCTGGACACTTACCTTGCAGCGATACAACGCGACAGCCATCCTGCTTCAGACGACGATGCAGCATATTAATGGTGGTATCGTTGGCATTATTGTACAGGAGCAGTTCATCGGACAACAGCTTGGGCGGTGGTCTAACGCCCACATCGTTATACAATATAAATTGGCTGATTTTGTAGCCGTTTTGTATGCGCTCCTTAAGCTCCGGTGACTTGATGGTAGAGGCCAGATCTATTTTGCCGGCTGCTAGACGACGCAGCATAATGCTGGGTATGCTGAAGTCAACTGCACCGCGTATATGCGATACGGCATACTCATGTGAGCCGCGGCAATCCAGGATAATAAGTTTCATGCCACCGCTAACAGCGCGCAGCTCTGAGTGCAGACGCTCCTTGGTAATGCACTCGAACTCTGTTTCCGGCATGGCTTTTGCAGTTTTATTTAATTGTTGTACAAATCTTTTAAGTTATTATTTTAATAGTTGTTGTTGTATTTGCAGCTCTACAGAGGCGGCGTTCAACACATTTTACATTGATGGCACTTGAGCGACGCAATCAATCAAAGCAAAAACAATCCGTGCGCGTGTTTACAGCGCAAGGCAAGGAATAACAATAATAAGAAGAACAACAACAACAACAAAAACTTGTTACAAAGTTTACATCATCTGCCAGCAGCACACTTCTCTGCTTTGCTTTGCTTTGCTGGTGTGTGTATGTGTGTGCGTACGTGTGTGTGTGTCTGTTTGATTGCGTTTGTTGCTGCTTCCCTTTTTATGTTATTTCTTTTTCTACACTCACGATTTTTTTTCGTTTTTGTTTTCTTCTTTTTTTTTACAATGAAACGCGCATTGAAATGTTTTTTTCTGTTATGTCTTTTTGGAGAATTTTTGTAGTCAGCAGCGCATTGGAAAACTTTTGCTTTTTTGCCTTTTACGTTTTGTGTTGTAATTTTTGCACTGCACTCGCTTTATGCATATGTATTAGTCGCGTGTATGTGTGTTTGGCATAAATTTCAATTGAAATTCCCTTTTTTTGTTGTTTTCTTTTATTTTTATTTTTACTGCGCTATCTTGCTCACGCATACAAATGCGCGCAAATCACTACCGCGCGCGTGTGAGTGTGTGTGACAACAACCAACAGCCTAAAAAACGCGACCAGCGACAACCTGCTTACGTGAATTGAGCCACAAAAACACAGTTGCAGCTTAAAGTTATTTAGTTGTATTGAAAAACTTTTTAAAAGCGCGCACAAATTTTAGTTTAGTTAGCTTTGTACATTTATTGTTTATTTATTATTGATGCTTGGGTCTTATTACTGGCAACTATTGTATTGCGTTATGCCTCGCGTTTAAATGACTCTGCAAACTGCCGCGACACAACCTACAAGCGCGAAGAGACTTTTCGTTATTCGGCGCCCAAACTTTGTTTAAAAAAAATATAGAAACTAGTGTAGACTTCGCATTAACAGTGAGAGCGTGCTGAGAGCAAACTGCTGTTAACTAACAGTGCTCACAACTGGTAACCACTCGTCACTCGCGCTTGAAACAAAAAGATAGCGCTTAAAATACACAGAATGTATGTTTTTATATATAAATTTTGTAAACTTTGTATGCAATTGCTATGAAATCTTTTAAATGTTACACTTCTCTCTATTTGGTTCTCTCTGGTCAGCTCGCACATTTAACAGCATTGTTTTCTGTGCGTTAACAGCGTGAGCAAGTACGCGCTCTGTGTCTACACTGTAAGGTGTAGCAACTGATGACCCAGTAGAAAATAAACAGCAAATGACAGGTGAACAACATTGTGTGCCTAGTTATTTACTATTTTAGCAATAAACTAATGCATGCACATCAATTATATTATAAATAAGTTGAATTATTAAAATAAAGTTAAGAGCATACAAAACTTTTAAATTAATTTGCAAAGGTTTTTTAAACTTTTGAAGAGACGACTACATGGACATAAGTAATGAATAAATGTATTCCCTTTGACTATGCTGTCATCGCACCAAAGGCTAAGCATAGATATACATATATCAATAAATGCTGCGGGAAATAACTATTGTGTCTAAATAGCTGATTGGAAAATAGTTTATATTGCTTATATTTAGTTATCCACTAAGGATCACATTGATCTATGTGAGGTCCCCTCCCCCGGGGGCCTGCCGGCCTAACCTATATTTAGTTATATTATATATTTAGTTAAGATACACTTTCTAAATTTAACGGATTGATTCACTTTAAATTATTATTAAATAAAATGTTGTACACATTAAGGAGTTAAACTTATGTATATCTAAAGTGTCATGTGCTAAATGTGTGAGTAACATATTAAAAAAAAAAAAAACATAATTAAAACTAACCAAAAAAACAAAAAGAGTATTAATGATATTCACATTCAATTCTTTGCTGACTATTACATTACCAGCTAGAAAAAATAATAATAATTAAAATCAAGTTTGTAAAAATCACTATTTTGCATTTGTCAAATTAAATAAAACATTCTTATTATATTTTTAGTCAATGTACAAAGAGGCTACCAGATTTGTGCAATCTATATAACGGCAGAAAGAGAGCATGGTAAAGCTTAAGTCGTTTATATCAAAATGCTGTACGCCCGTGTGTATGACCATTTAAATGCAAAAGACTAGAAGACGTAGAGTAATAAACACATCTGAAAGATGAAGTTTGTCAAAACATGTCGAAATCTTTTCCCGCTCGTCTGCTAAAACGTCCAACCATTGTATTAAAAAGGAACAAAATCTGGCAAGCAAAACTTCCAATTTTTGTCAAGAATAAACAAGTATATTTTTATGTTAACAATCAACTTTTTTGATGTTGCTGATTAACAGACCTACAATCTATAATTCATTATTTTTGCATATTTTTTTATTTTGATAAATATATATAATATATATTCCTCTATAAGTAATTTTTTAATAGTGCTGAAAAAAGTATAAAATTTACAGTTTGAATGAATTCAATGTATATTGTCTGATCAGAAGGTGTGGCAGGTAAAAACACAACCAGCACAGAACTCTACAAAAATATACACTAAATTGCCAACGGGGTCGCATGCTGTATGAAAAGTATCTGCGCTCTCTCAGATGCGCGCATTGCGCTGCGCTCGCTATGCTCATCGGTTTCTTTAAAGTTCATTGATATTTTTATGCATTGGTATGCGTGTTGATTCATTGAATTCGCAGCAAACTAGCTGGCTGGGTAACTGTGTTTACGCGTGTATGTATGTATGTATGTATGTATGTGTGTGTGTGTGTGTGTGTACATGCTAGTGTGTGTATTTGTATATAAAAAACTCTACACTGATGCGAGTTGTTGTAATGAATGCGAGCAGTTTTTGTATTGTCGAGTGGGTGGGTCAGGAGCGGCTACAGGTGGAGAGGAAGCAAGCGTGTGAACAAGTGCAGAGTTGAAGTTATTGTTGCACTGTTGCCATGTGCAACAACAACAAGCCATACAACATTTGAAACTCATCAATGGAAGCTGCTGCATTTGAAGCTGCCAGCCAATTGACAAGGGAAACGCTAGTACCGCACGCACACATACAAATTGCGCATTTGGAGACTCTGACAATGTTTAAATTTATAACCGTGACCCTGATATTTGCAAAAAAGTAAGCAGCCCAAAAGCAACAAAAACAAATTCAAGGATATGGCCGCGCGTGCAAAAATTTCTCCAAAAGAAAAGACAACAAAAAAAGGAAAAAATAACGCGACAGCCTACAGCGCATGCGTTGCGTATGCAGACGGCAAGGACGGACAACAGCCGTATATACACAACCTGATTTTATGTACACGCTACACATTCACATACATATATACATATATATATGTAATATACATACATGCAGGCATACATATGTACGTTTGTATGCAGTACGGCAACTGCGACTTCGCAGTCGAAACAAAGCGAGAAACGAAGCAAACAACAAAATTTTCATGAATGAAAGTCCCACGCAAAAATCGACATTCAACCCAACAACAACAAATCTATGCAAACCCACGCGACTTGTACGCTCTCTCCACTAGCAGAGAAAAGGGAGGGCACAGCACAAGACTAGCAGCAAAAAAACAACGGGAGAAACAGGGCACAAAATATGTACCTATACACGAGGGTCGCCCTCATAATTAAGAAACTTGATCAATCTGTGAGCTCTCTTGTAAATCTCTCTTCAAGCAATAATAAGCAAGCGTTTTCCCTTGGATCGACGTTAGTTTTTCGGTATTTCGTTTTGTTTTTTTGAAGAAACTACGAGATACATGTTGGAGCCTGCCCAACGCAGATGATTCCGCGAAGACAAAATTGCAAATACAATTTGTTGACTTTCAAAATGAACGGTAGTACTCCTTAGGTAGATCGTGGCAACGATCGTAACAGTTGGTTCTCAGATGGAGCAACATCTGTAGCGTTTAGCTAAAGTTAAAGTTTAAAGAATACAAATTAAAAAGATAAGAATTTGATCTTCAAAACTCTTTAATTTAAACTCTTTGCTGTTTAGTTAATAGTATAAAATAAATCAAATTTGAGTGGCTGCAATACTGTTAAAGTCGAAATACAGTTAATTTAAAATTACTGCCAAACTCTACGAACTGCCGTCGCGCTTACATACGCCATACACATAATTGAAAGACTTTTGATGCTGGCAGGACCTGGACATGAACGTTGGCGGCAGCCAAAAATAAAAGCAAGCGTGGGCAACTTTATTCGATGTTGTATTGAGGAGTCTATGCTTGAGTGGCCGGCCAACTGACTCACTAACCAACTTATTGTAGCATGACGACAGTCTGTGGGCCGGGCCTTAAGCATACATAAATTTAAAATTAGACTAGCAACTTTATAAGCCAAAGTCGATGTAATAGAATAATGGGCGTATTTAGCCAAGTGTCAAAACTTCTAATATGCCTTCGAATACTTCTTCTATTTGTTTTTTGCTGTGTATACCTACAATTTTTTTTGGGTGCTCAATGAGTGCGCGGCCTTGACTATGAGTGTGCAAGGTCAGCCATTTCATAACTCTCCGCAGCTGAAGCATTTCAAGTTCATTGTTGCCCATTTTGACTTTACCACCACCCACTTGCTAGCAATGGCATCCGTACCCACTGTCTGCACTTGTCAAAACTGCCAAGTCAGTATAGCGACTACACTACCAGTTTTACAATATATTCGTAATCAAATGTGTTCTTTTAATAACTTGAGATATTAAAAATATATATAAAAAGTACAATTTTTTCGCTAGACTTATGATACCTCAACAATTGACGCTGACTAATGCTGCATGAGTGCGTGAGTCACTGGGATTGGGACCCACTTGAACTTTAATTATATGATAAATCAAAATCAAATGCGAAAAGGGATTTTTGACGTAGTATCTTGACTTTGCTATTGAGCAATGTTCTTTTATTTCAGTGGTTGGTGACAATAAAAATAAGCAAAAAAAGCTAACAATATGACAAATGATAGTTTTGAATGCTTGATAATGAATTTATTTTTTGACTTTGGTCGTAATATCAAAAATTTTAATAAGCTATTAAAACGATAGTTACGTAGCTGTGACGGACAGGCGAACGAATATGATAGGAAGCTTAACCCCCTGAAACTGCCGTTTGAGAAAGTAAAGCCGACGAACTTAGAGGCTGTGACAACTTTTCCTTAGGATAACCGAGTTCCATTAATGGGAATGGTGATTCAAGTTAAAAATTGCTATGTTAGTGGTGATTTGGCAAAAGATGACAATACATTTGGGTAAAAATAATGAAATACTCTATTTACACATATTTGTTTCACTAACGAAACGCTTATGCAATTATACGTTTTCATTGCTTTCAAAGATTCCCCTAGTCTTGTACATCACATTCGACTGATCCAGATGCTCTAAATACGTCTCTTTATATCTTCTTTTGGACGACTCTTTCGTTGATTTCTTCCTATTCCAATTTGTATTAGTGCACTTTGACAACTAACATTTGTTTTGATTTTGAGTTCGGCATAAAGTAACCTTTTTTTTTGTAGAATTGCTCCTTTTGATTAATATAAAATAATATAGTGAAAGTTACTCGACAGGATTTGTTTTCAGTACATACGCTGAGTAGAACGCAACAAGATTCGAGACTTCAAGTGATCAGAAGCCATGTATTACGCAGACAATGGGACGTCGTCTGGTAAACAAAGACGAGGTAGACCAGCAAACATCTGAGATTGAATGCTAGAATCAATAAAGCGAGATGAAACCCAGTTAAGAGGCTAGGCACTTTAGGACTTCTTCGTACGTTGATTCAACTAAAACTCGAAATTTTGCTTAATGCCTTCCTTGTGTTCTTAATTTCCTATTAATAATAATTGTCTCATAAAATACTGCATCATCTCAAATTCGCTTTTTTTTTGTATTCTCGAACTTGAATTATTTTTTTTTTTGCACTCGAAATTGATCCCTTCCCACTCTGTTGACCTAAGCAATTCAATTCAATCGAATGATATGCGGGTAAGCATTCCAAGTTTCAAGTGATTCATCGAAACGGATGTGGCTAGGTGGGCGCCATACGAGTCATTCACGATCAACGCATTGACGTTTAGACAGCTGTTAGTGCCGAACCAACGTAATACCAGATCTATGTTATATCTATAAGCCCATATGTTTATATAAGCAATAGCAAAAGAAGTGACCATCCAGCTTCCTCCTACGAAAGCGACGCAAAGTGTGACTGATACGAAACTTTCTGCGGAACGGACATGACGTCTGCAAAGCGATGTGCAGGTTCTTTCATGTTTTCAATACACTTATAAAATCGAGTGGTATAGAATTATAATCAGCTGTGCTGCAGGCACATTATTCATTTTATGAAGTGAAAGTTTGTGGCCTAGATATTGCTTAAGAAATCGTCAAAATGTATTTCTATTAATCGATTAATTGTAGTTTTTAAACCAGATTGTGTACGTTTGCTACACTTAACTAGCCATAGCGTGAACGCTTGCAGTTTTGCATATAGCATTTTACTATTGTTATATATTCAAAATGCAGGTAAACATCGAAAATCTACTGCGGCAGATGCGAAACTCCTATCACAGTACACCTACAGATCGCGGTGCAAATCTTCCCTAACAATAATAAAATTATTTATTTGAAGCTACACGAATCGCAATACCGAATTGGTTCATTGTAAGCTTTTTGGTTCTACAACTTCGTAAGGTCAAGTATTAAAATTATTAAAATGATTATATTGTCACATCGCGTTAATTTCAAGTAATAATATAAATCTAAATAAATTTAGCAAATAATTTTATTGCGTGGGCACAAGAAATTTACGAAAAATGGGCAACATATAGTAAAGTTAAGTATATTGAGCTCATATAATCTCTTAGATCTAGGTGTTCATACGGACAATGTATAAAAAAATGTACTTCTAGTTTTTATCTAAGTTTAAGTTTTCATTTGTATCTCTGTTGATGACGTTTGTCTATAAAATTAATATTTATGAATATATCAAAGATTTTGGTTCACTCTAGTCTGCAGCAAGCATTACTTTAAACTTATTAATAAATTTTTTTAAACAAGTCGACAATTTATTCGCTTAAAGAGTATTTTACAGTGCACTAAAGCTGGACCACTTTTTCGCTTCGTTCCTAGTTGTGTTTCTTATGCCAAAGCTGTTGCTAATCGCTCAGCAAAGGCGTGTGACTCATCCCAACTCTGGCCCCATGTACATGCATATTTGTGTATATCTATGTTAATATGGAATACAAAATGTGTTCCAAGTTCTTTCAAGAGCTGAGTGCTGCGGCCCAGCCACTCAATATGCTGCAAAAGTTTGACAACTGTGCAACACCTACGCCTCGCATACTTATCCTTTTAGACTTTGACTTTGACGTCATGCCGCGTGGGTTTTCGCCATTTTTATACCCGTGCATATCTAGGCATTAGGAATTGGGTTTGCACAGTGTAGGTGTTCTGTGTACAGGGCCAATGCACGCCTAAAAATATGCACAACAACTAAATAAAGCTTGCTGGGATCTGCGAGGCGCTGACGGAATGACGCTTTCAATTGAGCCATGGAGGCTAACGAAGGTTAATGCGGCAGTATTTGACCCTCGGGGTCAAATGCAACAACATGCTGGGTAAATTAATTGCGCAAATTGAGCGCAAGAGATGAACAATCTCTTAAAGTAGCTACCGCGTTGTTTCGAACTTGGTTATGTCTTGATGTAATTGATACAAACTTGGCTGGGCAATTGCAACCAATTAAATCAATAAACCGAAATGTGCTCCGCGAACTGGATAACTTTTGTAAGTGTAAACTTTCAATTGAGTGGCAGTTATGGATTTTGTTCACTTCCGTTGGGCTCGTTAATTATGTTGACCCAAGTAATTTGTAAATCGAATTGTGGAGCGGGCCTTAGAATGGGCGTTAGGTAGCTTGCGTGGGCATTTGTTACACATAAAAAAAGCGCGCTGTCATGCCCCAAACTGACGCCTGAATATTGTAATTTGCCGAAAGCCAACCCACGCAGCAGCAGCAGCCACCGCTACTTGGGTGCACAGTGGAAAAGTTCAATACTTTTATGTCAAACATAAACGGTACCACAGTTGCTGGCTTTGAACCTAACCTCAAAAAGTTTTTTTTGCTATTAAATTGAATTCGCGAAGATATTAAATTGAAATTCTGCAAGAAGTGTGTCTACCACGGTCATAATGTATAACGCTTAGAACATGCTATACTTTCCCAGCGGCACGGGTAACGTCTGCGGATTCTGAACGTGTACCCAGTGGTCATTTTCCTGAAGCTTGACGAACATGATGCGGAGGGTTGACTCTGGAGTTGGACATACCAGAAATATATACATAAGTTCGTTGTAGTTTTAATAAAGAAATTATTTTCCTTCACTGTTCTATCATTACCCCTAAGAGAGATTAATTGCTGTTCGAAGGAAACAGGGATGCACAGTTTATAGCCGAATCCAAACGGCACTGTGTTTTATCAATAGAGCTTTTTAGGCAAATAGCGTCTATTTGCTAGCTGTGCTAGTGCTAAGCAATGATCTCTTTATAGTCTTTCACACAATAATAAATTGAGAAGTTTACGTCTATCACAAATCATGCACCTTTAATTTTCGTTTTGAATTTGAATGAACCGTCTTTTCATCATCTCGATCATCTCGGAAACGTTTATGATTATTGCCATGGGAGTGACAATTGTTATTAATTACTGCAATTATCATTTAGCATATCATTATGCGTCTTTTACCAAGTTTTAAACAAAACTTAATACTTGCTTACTGTTCGGGAATATTATTTAAATCAATGACAAAAAGATACTGTCACTTTAGGATCCGATTTATTATTTTTTGGCACGATTGTCATAACTGTGCGCTAATAGTATGTGCTTTTATTTGAATACTTGCATTGTAACTTACCATTATTTTTGATAAATTTTAAATAATAACATATTTTTTATATATATTTATGACAATAGGTTTTTTATTGGGAAACCATGGTAAACTACTGGCTCATACGCGTTATAGTTTGAATAATAAGTTTTTCAATCAAGCAGGTGGAGCCACCAGATAAAAAAAAATCTTTTGAAAAAGATTTTCTTTAGATATTAAAAATGTTCTCAAATAATTTGTTAATTATAAATGAAATTTTGAACATTTTCAGGTATACCACTGTGCCTGCCTTCTTGGGCTGGCTAACATGCATGTTTTTATATACTATGTATATTTGTACATAAATATGTGAATATATTATGTACTGGCTGATGCGTATATATTTTATTTTTGATAAGGCGAAACGGAAACATTGCACGCCCACGCAATTGGCATGTGGCAGAAACGTGCGGCAACAACAGCGGTGTCTGCGTTTTCCAGCACGCCATTCATTTCCATCATACGAAATAAGCACCCAAAACGAACTCCTTTAACAGATGCGTGTGCTGTCCAAAGTTTTCATATAAAAGGCATGAGTTGGTGGCTTGCTGCGGGGGCGCCGGAGACAAGCTGAATTTTACGCATTCCAATCAGCAAAAAAAATACGCCAAGCTGTGCGCGTGGGATTACTCCTTACCAATACACATGCAAACAAGCTTATATACAAAAATATATCCATTTATGTACAGACATATGTACTGAGCAATGTCAAAGTTATGAATGAAAAGCTGCAGTCAACGCAAAGCTTTTGTGCTGGAGGCTTGGGCGTCATCTTTCGTAGCTAGCGGCTAGCGTAATAATAAAAAAATTGTACCATGCGAGAGAAGCTTAATATGATACACACAAACTATTGATTGTTCAAGGTTCATGTAAGAGTCTACAACTGCAGGTAACCTTGAAACTTGTTACATGCGGCAAATTCGAAGGTTTTTTAAAATTATTTTTAAGCCAAAAGCGCTTAAAAACAAACTTTTCACTCAAACTAAATATTTGTTAAAAGCTCTAATTGCATTTAAATTGTAATATTTTTTAACGCATTATTTTGTTCAAGCAAGTTGGCAGCGCCGTAACTTTAAGCTTACCATATGTGCACCGTTTTCAACTCTTTTTGCACACATGGCAACGCCAGCAATTGTGTGTGTGTTAAGAAGAAGCTATTGTGGCGAATGGGTTCATTAGCTTTTATCGCCTCTGTCTCCACTTCGTCCCCAAAAAATTTTGTTACTCGCATTTGTATTGTTTGCATTAAAACAAACTGCGTCGAGGTCGTCTGCTTTGAGCGCAAGAAACCGTCTGCGTCATTTTGCACGTTGTCAGTGTAATACAATTTTAAAACAATTTCATCATGGAATCGGATACAACGGAATCGATAAGCGCGCAAAAAGAAAGCACCGCCAAACAGCAGACACAGGCGGAGTTGGAGTCATTAAAAGCGCCACAAAGTGAAAGCGCTGAGGGTGGTGGCAAAGACGAAACGGCCGTGGCGCCGCCACCAAGCAAACGTCAAAAGGTAGAGAGTGCTGCCGATGCAGATGTCCATGATGATGATGACGAGGAGGCACCTGAGCTGGTGTCTGCCGAGGAAAATTCTAGTTCGCTGGACTCCTTGGAGCGCGTGCAGAGCACACAATCTAGTTTGAGGCGATTTAATCGCATACCAGTTTTTATAGTGGACTATCACAATGATGTTTTAGAGTTTATTTATCGCTGTTTGGCTACACGCCATCTGCCGCTGGAGAAGAATGTGCTTGTGCATTTCGACTCGCATCCGGATTTGGTAATAGCGCGAGATACGCCTGCAAGTGCTTCGTATGACAAGGATACCATGCTGACCGAACTGAGCATTGAGAACTGGATTATGCCCACTCTATACGCAGGTTAGTTCATAGGTTAGTTGAGTCAAAATTTCAGCTAATTAAATTTTATGAAATGATTTAGGTCATTTTGATCGCATGGTTTGGCTAAAGAACTCCTGGTGTCAGCAAATACCTACTGGGACACACAAGTTTCACATTGGTCACAAAGACGATCGCATAGGCGTGGATTGCCCATTGGATTACTTCATAGCCGATGGTAATTATTGCACTACAGAAGAGTTGCAAGAGTCGCGCTGCGTGGAGCTACAAGTTCATGATGCAGACACTGATGCGTTGGATCCTACACAATTTATAAGCGAACAAGATGCCCAGTGCTTTATACTTGATATTGATTTGGATTTCTTTAGCACTTCAAATCCCTTCTTGGAGATCTATAAAGATGCCGATTGCTATACACAGCTTAAGCAAATTTTTCATTTTGAAAGCGTTGAGCTTGCCAAGGAGGCGGGCACGGCCACCATAGCTGACTACTGTGCTACAGCAGATAAGCGACAAAAGCAGTTGGATGCGCTTAAGCGTATTTTCTGTCATTTAGAGGAACAGCGTAATTTCGAGGGTTTGGAAAAGCCTGACGAAAGCATTATAACACCAGAGATCTATGCAAAAATCGAACAACTGGCTGAGCAATTGCAATGCAAATACGCAGATGATGAGATTGATTGGCTGTTGATTTTCGATTCGGGCAGCACTACGGACAACAATGGTCTGCCGCATCACATAAGCACTAGTAAAGAGTTGGAGGAATATTTTGCGTACTTTAAACGCTTTTTAGAGCGCTTACCCGTGCCGCCAGTGGCCATAACAATGGCCCATTCCGCCCAGGATGACTACTGTCCGCAGAATCAAGTGGCCTTCATTGAGGAGCAAGTTTTGCGTCTATTACGCGATGTTTTTGGCGAACGACTGCATGAGAAACCCATTTTACACTATATGGATGACGAATGGGATGTCATGAAACTCTAGACTCGACAGAAGACTAAATATATAAACGTGATTCCAATAACCACAAAAGAGCTGGTCAATAAGGAAAACTCCACGCTAATTTTAAAGGCAACTTAAAACTATTTTTATTATTATTAAACATACGCTACGTATTTATTATACACAAACACATACAAAAACATATACATACTAAAAGTAGTTACTAAATGTTGTCATTACTTGGCTGAGAACGGCTATATATTGGTCATGCAGTTAATGGGCTTTTTAACAAAGTGACCCAAATTTGATGGCTCAATCAATATAATCGGGGTGTTTTAGTTGTACAAATATATTCAGTCGGTTCGGTTCAGTTGTCTCCGCGGTAAGTGATTACGTCTAAGTTATAAAATACGTATAAATTTGTTCTAGCAAAATTTGGAATACAGCAACCACAACATCTCTGGCGCACGTTTGAATTATTCTTCATTTACAACTCTTGTTTGTCGCCTTTTTTAGGCCTTTTTTGGCTTAGCTCTGGCAGCTTTTCCTGCAAACATTTCCTTTCCTCTGCACGCTTGAGCACATGATCTTCGCATAAATGCTTTTGTAGAGACTTCTGCTCTTGCAGCTTGAAGTACCAATCCGATATAGTATCCTCGTATTGTTCTAGCATTATTTCGCACTGTGTTTTCATTTGGGTCACCTCTACGGGCGGCTTGTCCCACAGCTCGTAGGGTATACCCAAATCTACTTTGACGCCTTTGTCCACTAGGCCGTGCAGTGTTTGAAAAGTCTGCGACATGCCTTTGGCAAAACGTGTGCTATCTGTGCGTTCTTTGTGCAAATTGTATTCCAGTATGCGTTCGCATACATTTTCCAAAGATTCCAGCAGACGCAACTCACTTCTTCTATACTCGGTGCGTTTCTTGGGACGCACATCATCCACCGAGTAGCCCAATTCTATAACATCATGTGATTTGCCCGTCTCACCAAGACGTGCCTCCAGTTCGGTTGCCAAAATTTTGCAAGCCTCGCAACGATTGGCATAGCGTACACCTTGTGCCTCCTCAGCAGTTTGTTCTTCCTCTGCTTTGGCATGCGTAATCTTAACAGCCAGTATGAAAACTATAAGTAAATGTAGCTGCATTTTTGCAAGCTCTTTGTGGGGGGATACTTTACAACTGCTAAACTGACGTGTTTCACAAGTTTTCCTTTGCGCAAATTGTTGCTCCAATTGCCGATAAACAGCTGTTAAGTTCTTCTTCTTGATTTTGTGACAGTACCACACTACAGTTTATTTTTAAATAAAAAACGTTACAACGGTTGCAATAACGGCTTTGGAGGCCCAGCTTATCGCCAATTAACTTTTCCCTCCTTTATAAACAAAGTGAATCAAAAAAATTGGTTAAGAATTGGTAGACCATCAGAAACAACAGGTGTGTGCTCAATGCTTCTTCTTCATATTTAAACATTTGGCGGGCAGTATAAAATTTTCAAATTTCGATTGTGCTACCCTTGGCAACGCCGTATGGCAAACCAAATGCCAAGCGGCCCCAAGGTAACCGCATGCACCCCCAAAAGCCCCCATCAGCTATTCACTTAGTATGTTGTCATTATTACTAGTACTATTTAATATATGTACACATAAAGCTCCCTGCTGCACACAAATATGGCAAATAAAAGATTCTATATGCGTGTGGAGTTGCAGTTGCATGCGGTTAGTAAGACATTGAATAATTGACCAAAATTATCTTTAAATACTACACAGCTTACCTGTCCCGGCGTTTGGCTTTGTTCGCACGGCTATTTGGAGGTCACTATCAAGACTCTCGGATATTATTTCCGCACAGGTGCTATGGAACCGCGTTTTCCATTGCTGTGTCACGATCAGTTCATAATGGAAGGCTACTTTAAAAGCGTTAGCTCAGTTTCGGAAATGCAACATCTACTGTCTGATGAAAAGCTGGAAATTACACTGTGGCAGAACGGACGCCGATTGGCTTATTTTGCTGGTAATATGGCAAGTGTGGTGCAGCCAACAGTGCCGCGCCTTAGCTGTGCCCATAAGGGTAATGTCCAGATCCTAATGAAAGCCACCAATGCATTTCCGGGTATATTAGCGCCTAAGGTGGAGTTATCAGCGGAGGTCATTATGCAAGACAAACTGCGTAGTAGACTGTCAAATCATTGCTGTGAAGACGAAACCAAATACTGTCATGTAGCACAGCAAACCAAGTTGCACGTAGAGCCGCGTGTTGTTAATCGGCATACGAAAAGCGCTTGTCTTAGTCAAGTGGAGCAGAGACGTAAACAACAGGCCGTGTGCCACTCACGGCAGTCACAATGCTGCACGCCTGGCTGCTTCTGCTGCTTTAGTGTTGCTAACGACAGTACCACACTGGAGCAACAACGCAGAACGTCAACCTGCTCCAGTTTGCAAAGCAGTAATTCACAAACGCTAAGTCAGAACACGACAACCACAGACTGCTACCACTCCATTGGCTTGTGTAGCATAGGCAACGATGCCGACGAGCATGAACGTAACTGCCAAATATGTCAAGCATACAGTCGAGCATTTTCAAATTAAAGCATATCAATTGTAAAAAAACATTAAACTTATGTATATTTAAAACTAATCCAATTACAATGGCTATAGCTCAAAGATAGATCGCAAAATCCTTTTGGGAAAACACCTGCGCAATAATAGAGATTATTAGATTATATGGTGCTGCACGCTGCTTTTCCTCTGGCTGGAGTTCATTACGTATTAGCACGCAGGTACGTGCTATGCAACGTAACGTGCTAAATACATGTGGCTCCAAAGGCAAATGCAAGCACACCAGTGTAGCATAAAGCCAATGTGCCAGCCAAGCATCTTTATTGTAAAGATCTAGCTCAGTTGGTATATTTGCCGCTGCAGCAGCGGAGGTTGAAGGTTCATCTGCCAACGATAGTTCGCCGTTAAGCCATGTTTTTTGCATTTCCAGCAGCTGCTCCAAATCGTTTTGTCTTAAGCGCAGCAGCGTGCTCAGCAGTGGCTGTTGTTCGCGACAAAATTGCTGCCATTTTACTATGTCTGTTGTTAGTGGCGGCTCCAATGACTGGTCATACTTCTGAACTTGTAGTTCAAGACGCATAGACGTAATCTTTTTGCGTGTGTTTTTAAACATTTCAGCTTGAGCCTCCTGCCATTCTGGCGTTGGCAACAGGCATCTATGTGGAGGCAGTGCTGGCTGTTATTTAGATTGTTTATTAATAATTCTCTACAGTTTAAATCATTTACTTACGCTCTCAAGCAATGTTAGTCCATTGTTGATTGGTTTGTTTATAGTCTTGCCGGCTTTTGGCTGCTTGGTGACCACAGCTGGGCAGCGTTTCCGTTCATGCAGCATGTGTTGTAAGAACTCTTCGCCGTTTTGTGGCGGTATTTTGGGATCGAACTGGCCATCTATATCGCGTATCTCAAATGCTTGTAGCTGAAATGTGTGTTCATCCGCAGTATCGTACTCATTTTTGTGTTTATACATTTTACCGGCATTGACACTAAACAAAAATTTATGACTTTAAGTGCGTACCTAAATAAGAATCAGCGCCGCAAGCATCGTATAAGTATCGATACTTTTGATAGCATAAAGCTGCCATCTTGTGAAATGTATTAGAGTTGCCACCAAGCTGGAAAATTCAAATGTTGCGGAAAAAATTCATTGTTTTATTTGCTTAATATGTTTTGAATTCATCGCACAGAATTAATATGTGAAACATTAATGGCAGAACTTAAAAATAGTTGAACACTTATTGTGCGAAAGTAGTTGAGTGGAGTATTTTTTGTTGTTGTTGAAAGTATAAATAAAAATTTTATAAAATGTTGAGAATTTCATGACACGCTTTAAGTGAATTAACATAAAAACAAACATTTAAAAGTATTTTAAACTGAAAACATATATAATTTGTAAGGGATATCTCCGGAGATTAGTTAAACAATAAAATAAAGTCGTAATAAATATTTTTAATAACAGCGACGATTCCAGTAGGTTCCTCATCCTTGGTGTACTAGTAAGATTTAAAAAAATGTACAAAATAAGTTAAAATTTTAATTAGAAAAGACCAAGTAATAATCTTAATTATTAATAGTCTCCGTAAAGAAATATTATTGTAAATTATAATTGTTACAACACAAAGCTTATTGTTCTATTTATGGATTGCTAATAAGTAGTTAAAAAAAAAACAAATATACTTGTCTTGCATTATTGAATAGTCTGGCAAAATATAAGATATCGACAAGAAGCAGTCCCGATTCAGACAAACCCAAATCAAGTAAAATAATATCTTTTTTTCATATCTAAAGCATTGGGCTGTTTTTAAAAAAAGAGATGAAATTTTGGATTACAATATTTTGTTTGTGAACAAAAAAAAATCTTTTCTAATGTAATGTACGCCCCTTCAAAAGCCGAGCATAGATATATCTCTAAAAATAGCTGATTGCAGCGAGCTGGAACCTACAAATAAAAGCCGAATTCGAAAGTACACTACCGAGATACACACAAAGACATACATACTCAAACGTTTAGTGGCTTAGAGCTTTAAGTTTAAATATTTTCATTAAAATTATCTGAAGAAAATACTTTTAAATAGAAAATATCCAACACTGGCAAACAAAACTCCATTTCATGGAGTTAACGTTTCAAAATGATTGTCATTGGTTAGAGCAATCACCATATACTGTCGAGCAAAACTTTTCTTCTGCTTCTATAAAGCTCTGGGGATTGCAAGCTACTTGGCGGATATAGAACGATTCTTTGAGTAATTAACAAGTTACTTAGAAGCAACTCGTCTGCCTAGACCGAATCGCGCTTGCATTTAACTTATGCCACCTAATACTGCTTAAAATACTCTCTTCAAATACTATTAAATCAAACATTTTCTGTGTTTTTTCAAATTTACATAACATTATTTGAATATGCAAATATTTTATGTATTTTACTTTTAGTTTATTTCTAAGCAGCCATTCATTGCATTTTGCTTTGTTACTTAGCTCCATCGCAGCTGCACAGGTTAATGGTACTCAACAGGTGAGTTAATTTGAACACAAAGCATATTATATAAAAATTATGAAAGTATTTTATATGCACTCAAATTAAAATAACATTATTATCTTGACAGAGCATAATCCAACAATGAATTCATCTAGTCATGTCCGCTTGCAGGTTGCGCCCGGACAAGCTCAACCCTTGGCTTCCATAACGGGCTATAAAAAACCCATTTCATAATTGTCTTACCCAGTACCCAATGTCTGTTCCTGCGCTCGTCCTTACTTTCGTCTGCTTACTCTCAACCCTCTAAAAGTAAACTCTACCGCTGGAAACTTGCTAACCTTTTGTGTTGCGTATAAGAAGAAAGCTGCGCTCAATTAGCTGCCAAATCCAGAAGAGGCCATGTTACCGGGCTTGGAGGTGAAGAACAAATTAATGAAAAAAGAAATATGTTTACGCAACATATAAATGTTGCTTGGCTTATTCTCTTTATTATTTTTATCTCTTATGCGTTATTGAATTATTGTATACTTAACTGTTGAATATTATATACAGTATGTTTTTGAAATATTCTTATTACGCAGCTAAGTGAAACAATTTAAAATTTATTAAAACGAGCAAAACATTAGCCAAGGGCCAAACTGTGATAAATAAGTACATACTTGCATACATATACTTACAATCGAATATATATACATATATATGTGGAGTGTGTGTGTATGTGTGTGTGAGAGAGTGTGTGTGTATAGAACAAATTGAAATTGCAGACAGCGTTTTCCTTGTATTCGCAATGTGTAATAAGGAAATCATAAAAGAATTGTTCAAAAAAAGCAAGAATGTTCCAAAAACAACAAATAGCCAGCAAAATGGTACAAGAAATAAAATGAAAATAATGCTGGGCGAATAACGAATGTGGAATACACTGCATCCACTTGTTTTGTGTGCAATCACGTTACATCAATTTTATGACAATAATCCAGTCCTATATTCAATATCTGCGCTAGTTAGTTAAATCAAAAAGGCTAATTATTGTACCTTTATGGGCTAAATATATTTTATAGACTTTATTAGATACCCCTACATTTTATTTCCTTGTTGAAGCAGTATAACTTAGTCCAGTTGACTTTATATTTAATTAATATTAATTCATAATAAATATTGAATTTAAGCAAGAAAAATAACATACATTTCTCTAAAATTTGGAATTACTATATAAAGGTTGGAAACATGAAACAGTACATAAAGTTTAAACATTTTCTTAACAAATGGCGCCAACAGATTACTGTTGACCAAGTAGGGAACTGGGGGACTCATGGATTGGGCAAGTTGCTTAATTTGCAAGTCAAAATGAGTTATGATTGAGAGAAACTTGGATTGCACATGATTCGTAAAAGAGGAAATCATGAAGGTAAGAGCATTAGATGAGAAAGGGATCATGCAAAGCATAATTATATCTACAAAATGATAGTGCTAGCGATCGATACTTTGTTAGGAAGTGCATTTGAGTCAATGAGTTTATACAATGCAAGATTGAAAGTAAAAATTATTGAATGTAGGATTTAAGTTGCAATAGCGTCGACATTAATATAAAACACCTTCGTTGGAATTCGGCTATAAACTGTACGTTTCGTGTCTTTTCGATTAGTTATAGTCCTCTATTGACAAGTTGACAACATTGTTGGGTGAAAAAAAAAAAATATTTTTTAAATCAATTCTGACAATTTCAGAATTGTAAAATGGCGCTGAATATTTTTAAGTATAATAATATTACTAATAAATCCGTTCCGCTTCCTTAACATCTTAATCCTTAAGAATCTCAGCTCTAAAAACTTCACTTTTTTTTAAAACGGATTTCCCATACCAAAGCGACTGAAAAAACAAATCAAACTGCCCACATCGATTAATAGTTATTTGAGAATATTTATTGAACCTCGTCTCTGATAGCCTATTTTTTCATAAAGAATATTCTTTTTTTTTGCAAGTTTAACAATTATATAATTTTATAAAATATTTTTCAATCGTGCTTAGTTAAGATGCATTTCTTGTTGTCATGTCATTTAAAACAAATCGCCGAAACTTACAAACTATAGCATGATTTGACACCGCCTTATGTAAATAATAATCTAATGGTTTGTGACAGCTTAAGTTACTGTTCCATAGACATCTTCAGTTGGTTACTCCAAGGAAAGGTACGTCCTTCTTCACTTGGTCTTTCCATCTGCGTCGAGCTCGTCTCTATCGTCTTCCTTGATCGCATACTACTTTCATTACGAAGTTGAAGAGATATGTGGTCACCTTTTCCTAAAACTCCAAAGGTATTGAATGGTTCGAAAAGGTCCTTTCCTAAAAAGGGTAAAGTTTGTTCAAGCCGAAAATGTATGTAACACTAATATGGGAAAGTCGTAGGAGACGTTTTAAATGTATAATCAAGTTGTCTAGAAAGGTCCACATGCTCATTCCGTCTATCGGTCCGTCTGTTCAGTTTTATGTCTATTGGTGTTGAGAATATATTTATTTATTCTTTATATCACGTTTATATAGATAAAAAGTTTTGGATTGATAAATCGATTGCCTACAAACATTTCGGAAGAGGGTTAAACCCTCGGTCAAAAAATCTTATTTACGTGACACTCAAATCAATCTTTTCATAGGCTGGTCTAGGAGTACTTAATCAGTATATCCCAAAGTTGTCAACGCCTGACTTTAACGTGCGCCCTCTTTTCGTATGATAAAAACAATTTAAAATGTAAATATTTCTATTTTGTTTTAATTTTTAATTTTTATATTTGAAAGAGAGAAGTTCCAGTTTAAAAACTTATATTTACTGCAAAAGATAAAAATTATAAATAATATAATAATATTTCCCTACGAAAAATAACCTTTTTTACCATACATTCACACGTTCGAATCGAAATTCTAAACCTCCAAGATTTTATTTACTTTAAACCATTTTGAACTAACTTAATATTTCGCTTACCCTTTGGCTTTAGGGTATAAAAAGAGAGCAACGTCAGCGAAGCAGTCAGCAGCAGACATTGTGTCGCACTTTTTCCCAACCATTTCTTTTCTCTTCTGCTCTTCACACTTTCTTTACGAAGCCATCGTGACGCTTTTCCAACTGTAGGGCTCGTGTAAGTTGAAAAGCGCCAAAAGGAAATAGGAAAATATGCTACACAATTTTCTTTGTTGCTTCTGCTTATTGTTATTATTCTTATATAGTTTCTGGCGTTGCTATTGTTGCTTTACTGTTTGTTGCATAGTTTCTTGAGTTTTTGAAATTGTATCTCATGCCATTGCTCGAAATGTTTCCTTGTTGATTTTAAACGTATTGAAGAAGGTGGAAATGACTTTATCAATAGTCATAGTTTTAGTCGAAATGCATTTTATCTTCAATATATTTAGAATTGAAATTTTTTAACATTTTTGCATTCCTTCGTAATTCTTTCCATTGCAACGTTCGCAAAGCAGATTTTCATTAGGTTTCTATAAGTCTTCAGAATACATAAATTTTTTATAAGAATGATAATATAATTTCTATCTTATATTAATTATATAGTTATCCGATCAAAGGTGCACCTGAAATTTCATTCATTTATTCGTTCAATAGTCCATTTTGTAAAAATGTGAGGCATACTTTGAAGTACTAAGGGTATGTTAAATTTGTGCATGCGAAAAATGGTGTTAAGAGCTAGCAGAAAAGATCAGTGGCTCCACAATGTTTCCTAAGGTTTGACCAGCATGACTAGAGAAGTATACATGCATGTCCATCTGTACGTTTGCTTTAAGGACTGAATCCTAGAGATGGCAAAAGCTAGAGCAACTAACAAACTAAACTTATGGGATGCAAGTGTATATTAGATTTATGAAATAGCTTCCAAAAAATCCAAAAGCTTTGAATAATTAAGTTGTTTATTGAATTATTATAACCGAATTCAGCAGGCTTCGGTTTATTTTTGTTTCCAAGCGTTTAATCGAATTAGATTAAAATTGCTTATCTATATCATATATCTTGACGGGACAAATCGGTTAAAAAATTCGATTTTCCGCTACATTCATTGTATTTCTCTTGTTTTTCCTACGAAATTACAAATTCGAATTCAATCAAAATCGATTGATTATTTCATACAGTTCCCATTGGGCTAAACGGTTAAAAAATTCGACTATTTCATTTGCTTTTTAAGTAATGTTTATAATATTCGGATTACGATAGAATTTAAATGTTCTTAAAATATTTGTATTATCAAAGCTACTTAACTGAACAATATAGCTTTCTCTGATGGCGCAAATTTAAATTTTTTAAGAAAAAATTCCCTACTCTGTGGTTCATTGCATACTCTGGTACTGCATTAAGTCTAATTCGTTTTTTGTATGTTCAGGAGTCCTTAAGCATTTCTTTTGCTGCAAAGTGGTACAGGGTATCCCAAAGCTGTGCCGCACAACTTTAACTTAAACTAATTGGCTTCAAAAGGAGTACTGTACCAATACTGTTGGAAAATATTTTGTTACTACGAAAAATCTGATTTAATATATATTTCATTAGAAAATCAACCAAGCTGAAAATTTTTAGTCTTAGGCACATAGTTGGTATATTCTGGCCTAGTCGAATCTCTAATGTGCGATTATGGGAGTTAACTGGACAAAAAGGTTTACTAAGTGACATCAATAGACGAAAATACAGATGACTAGGACACACTCTCCGCAAAAACCAGGAAAATCTTGCACACTCCGCACTTACCTGGAACCCCATTGGTACTTACCCTACGTGGAGACGCACACTTATGAACGAAACCAAGAAGTCGTTAAATGAATTAAGATATTTAGCTCAGGATAAACAAAATTGGAAAGTGATAGGTTAAGTTTTTTTTTTTATTTATTTGTTTATTTATTAATACATAAGGGTACAACTAAGTCCAGTTGACCTAACATTAGACAACTTAAACATTCTAAAAATTATGAAATAATTGATAAAAAGGAAAAAATATAATAAAACTAATCCGTATTCCTAGCTTGATGGGTGAATTTTTTATAGATATGCACCGTCTCACATCTGGGGCTAGCCAGGAACTTGGATTTACAATGTAAAAATGAAAACAGAAAGTAGCATATAAATTTAAACATTTATTCCAAATAGAAGCCAAAGAACAGCGTTGACCAAGATAGGTTTTTATAGTTCATGATTGGTCAAAGAAGCTCGATTTGGGGAATCAAGATAGGATAGGATAGATGAAGAAATGGATTGGATAGACCGTTCAAAGGAGACGAAATTAAGAAGTTATTATAATTTGCGCATAGGACACGAAAAGGATCGTGTAACGCATAATTAGTTCTACAAAAAGTTAATGCTAGAGGTCGAAAATTACGAGGTAATCTGGAAGGAATGATGAAAGAAATTTTATTAAGGAGAGCGTTAGAGTCAATGAGACCGAGTAAAAGCTTATGCAGAAATAGCACGCCGTGGCATGTTCTACGATCACTTAGCGAAGGTAATTTGATAAGGCGAAGTCTGCATGTATAGGATGGCAAACGAATGTTGGGATCCCAGTTTAATCCCCGAAGAGCAAATATTAAAAATTGTTTTTGAACGGACTCAATCAACTCTTGATAGTGTTGGTATTGAGGGTTCCAAATGCAGGAGCAGTATTCCAAAATTGGGCGGACAAGCGAAACGTACAGCAGTTTGGTAGTATACGGGTCATTAAATTCTTTTGACCACCGCCTAATAAATAAATAAAATTCTCAAAATAACGTTGTCTTATAATAAGAACAGGTCAGTAATAATAAATATATATTTGTTTTAACATTAATATTGTTTCAATATTAATAATTATATTTGCAATAACATTTCCGATATTATTATAAAGCAGTTAAGACTTTTGTCTTTTCTAATCGAAACCAAAAAAAAAAATAAATCAATTTGGGTAATTCACAGAGCTAAGATTCGCTTATGTACTTAAAATCTCGATGCTTTTATATTTTTCTTATCATATCGCAAAGGGTGTGCAAACTTCTGTATATTCAACAAATTTTCTTTCGTTTTTCTGTCATTAATTTTTAGGCCTATCTGCAGGTTTATAAAATATATTCGCAAAAATGTAGCAGCCAACTTATTTGCTTAGTTGTTGGCCAAGTATACAGAGACAAGACATGCGACTAAAGATAAATTTAGAGTTTGGGTTTGTGAGTAGAATATATCTTTTGGGGCAGTGACTTTGTATGCATAAAATATGCTGGCGGTGTTTTTTTTTTTTATTTTTCTCGGAAACCTGTGCAAACATACGAGATGTCTTGCAGCTGTTAGTTTGTTTTTGTTTGTTTGCCGCTTTTCCAAAAAATCATCAAAATTCATACAAATGTTTATAGCAAGAAAATTTTGCGTACACGCACAAAGTTTTCTCTTTTGTGTAAATTTAATCATTTTTAATTAAAATGTAAAATACTTTGTTTGCTTTGCTATAAGTACATAATCATTTTTTAAAACTGTTTCACGCGCTTCCACTTTGGTCATTTGTGTGCAATTTGCGCCTACTTGGCGTATGCGTAATTTAAAATTTAAATCAAATTATGCTCGCTTTCAGGCAGCTAACAAAAGTTGGCTGCTGCAAAGCGAAAAAATATTACACATACGCCCGTTAAGCCAGACTAGTTTTCAATTTGGACGGCTGTACAGCTGTGTGGCATGGCTCAAGGCCTTTCATGGCCACCTGGCGATTCGCATTTCAGAGTCAAGGCTGCAACAAGTTCTAAATTCTACACCTGTGTTTTTTACTGCATTTGCTTTGCACTCAAGCTGCTATGTTTGTGTCCTTAACCCTCGGCTACCCCTATGCAGCAGCTGCAAGCAAGCTTTTTTTATATTCGTTCTCTAAATCAATTTCATATTTGTACACATTTTCAGCATTGTTTATAGTTTCTGAGTGTAATGTTTGTGGATTTCATGTGCTTTTAATGTTGCTTGTGGTAATATTTCTGTTGGTCATCAACATCCGACTTTACAACTTAAGTCTTATGAGTACTTTTGATTGAATATTCTGGTTAATCAAATATTTGGACTTTCCGCCACGAAGACTTTTGATATGATTAAAATGCCTGGTATGACAACTGTGTGCAAACGATAGCTAAGGGATGGCGTTGTATTGCTTGCTCAACAAAGTACACTCTAAGTATAGAGTAATTCGTTTTTGTGATGAAGTATGCTTGGACAGTAGTTTCTAACCGATGTGCCGGCTGTTTAGGAGTAAGGAGCTGGTGGCTTCTGTAATTTAAAAGCCCATGATTGAAGCCAATTGTGTTAAGATGCAATACTGCAGTATCTTCGTATTTTTTTTTTCATAAAAGTTGATATTTTGGCTTAACATGTTTTTGTGGTTATTTATTATGCAGTTGCAGAAAAGTTTTTCATAATCCAACGTTATTTACATTCAATTTAGTATTTTCTTTAAAAAACTAAAATAAATAAGATACATTGCAATACACAAAATAGAACTAAATGTTTATTATTGTTGAAACATTTTTAAGCCGAATTCATTTTTCTTTAAATATTTTATACCAATCCAACTTGGTTTTAAATAAAACTCATAATGTGTCAACACAATCGAAAAGTTATATTTTAAAGAGCATAATTTAAGATGAATATGCCAAACTTCTTACAAGAACTATATACGTTGCAGCTATATAAAGTGTGCGGAAGCCAAACAAAAAGGACCCTAGGCCTTGTAGAGCCTAGAAAAAGCCTCACCTTGAATGCTAAAAATATAAACACAGGTATACAAATGGAAAAAATAAATATGGTACATGTCTGTATGTTGAATACTTATGTACTTAAGCAATACATATAGGTAATGTACAGCCTATCAAAGGATAAATGTGGAACACATTGAGAACAGGTGCCACGACAAAAAAAACATCTTATATAAGTTATGAACATTTATAAAGTGTACTCGCATATGGCTTTGCAATTGGCCATCGACTTCGTTGTGCTTTATTGAATTGGGAGTAAAATTGTAGGGTATTTAAAATAAAAATGTATTTATATTTCGTGTGTGTGTGTAAAATGCGGTTTATTCTTTCTGCAGCTCTAGCACTTATATTTTTAATATGAACGAATGGGCTAAATTATGTTACTGAAGGACAGTCTGTAACAGCAACGAAATATATTTTAAAGGGTGGACCATTTAGTTTTTGAAATTTGAATAATATTACAAAGCGAGCGAGAGAGAGGGAGAGATTGAGAGTGAGTGAGAGAGAGAGGGTCTTCTAGTTAAACTAGAAGCTATTTAAGAAAATACTGTTGTGAAACAAAATACTTACCGAAAGCTTGTTTTTGGAATTCATTTGGGAAATCGTAGTTGTAGATGTAAACACAACTTATTTAATAAGTATTAATTAATAATTGCAAATCGGAAGACGGAAAAGCTATGATGTATTTAATTAATTGATTGTCAAAAATAAACTATAAAATTCATAAAAATGTATAAAATTCTAATTGAAATCGATAGATTGAACGACATAATATAATGATTTAGAAAAATTTCAATAAAATACTTGCCAATCGCTGTACCAATTTTGGCACACTACAACAATTTGGACCGTATCTCACGAAATAATTGTCCAATATTGGCATGCAGTGCGTTATACCTTTTCATATCCCCACCAGAATTGTAAAATTAAATATTGTAGAGGCGTTAAATCACACAAAGGAAACTACACGTCAAGTCGAGCGCATTATGTGCAAAAAATAGTTATAAGCATACGAGAGAAGCGCTCGACATTCACAATAACGTTGCGGCCTATCATCTCATCGAACCGGAATTTTTTTTGAGATGTTTTGATACGTAGTTCCTGGAATTTTTTGTATTGCTCTTTAGTCAAAACGCGGCAACCACAAATGAGCATACTAGAAATAAAAGACTTGAGAAAAGATACATACCTGAAAGCAAGCATGAATTTTAAATTTAATAATTTAATAATGGCTCAAGCTAAGCTATGCATCCTCGCTTAGATAGTTTATGCTCCAGGTTAAAATAAAAATTAACGTTTTTTAAATATTTACTGCGCGAGAGTGAATACGATTAAGCAACTTTTTTATATTAATTAAGCCATTTTATGGTATAATTCTTAAGTATATGCAAACATATTTATTTTTAATTAGTCATATCGTTATGTACATATATTTTCTAAAGAACAACTCAATTGATATGTGTATTTTGCTTCGAAAAGTGGAGTTTTCTCTGCTCTATAGCGCTCGAATGGTTTTAACCAAATCAAATCAACACGGTCTAAACAAATCAAAAAGCGCCCCATAGAATATACAGACTCATCAGGCTCTCAATTTATGCTGGGTTGCTGAGTGTTGCGCTGCTTTGTCAAGACTAATTGAGTTTCTTAATTATTTATATAACGATTTCTATAAAGCACATAACTGCTTGCAACTTGTCACTCATAGAGAGCTGCCACATTGAGATATAGTTGAGAAATCAACGACGCGTTAGGCACGTGCCCAAGGATAGCCTAACCAAGGCAAGCACATCGATTTATATTCCTGCTAATTTAGTGCCATGAATCTTCAACTCTTGGTTAGATTCTGTGTTTGTCACATTCAATTAGTTCAATCTGCCATTTGATTTCATACTCGTATATCATTTAGCCTGAGGAATGAAAGGACAATGCCAAACGGAAGAACAGGCATGCGTATATATCATTTGTTGGTGTTACCATAATATTTACTCATGTGTTCATTGTGGTTGCTTATTTACAGTGCCTGGGACAGGTAATGATTACTCTATGTAACTACGTGATTAAAAGTACTTTTAAAACTTTGAGATATTGAATTCTAAACTAATTACTGTCGTTAGAAACGTATTTTGATGAACGCTAGACGATTTTGCAGTTAGTATAGTAAGAGCGGTGGTGGGAACAATAAATTAATGATATATCTTATTAAGACTTTTGGGAAAGTTGAGTATTTAAACCTATGTACTATATACAGAATTAAAATATTTACTAGTAATATTAGTGTGCATGGTAAATACGACGCAGGTAATTTATTTGTTAATTTGTTAGCCGATTTTTTGCCATTTATTGCTACAAAATCGTGTTGTTTTTAGAGTTTATGGCTAAATAATCGCAGTATGAAGTGCCTCAAGTTCGCAGTGCAAATCTCGCACAATAATAATAATTAAAACTTTATTATCTACGATCAACTTATTCCAAGTTAGGTATTTTGGAAAGAAAAAGTACAGATAAGAACGTATTAGATTAAGAAGATATACTAGTAGTATGATAAGAAGCTATAGGAAACTACTTAGAAAAAGGATCTAGAAAATTGCAAGTAAGAAGCTACAAGGAAAATGCAGTAGAAGCCCCAACGAACATAACGTCTTAGCTCTTATATCAGAGTTGACAATAATCCACGTTTTTAATTGAAAATCTATAAGAGTCAAGCCTTTTGAGACTGGATTTTTTTTGGTAAGTTCCGACTGAATCACTTAGTTTTAAATTTTGCAAAATGTAAGGTATTCCCAATCTATTCTTACCTAAACCTAAACATACTTAAGTTTGTGTCCAAACATTAAATTTTTTACTATGAGTTATAGTAACAATAAAATAGTGAAAAATAAACTAATTAAACGCATACTTTACCATTTCCATTCAATTTGTTAGTATGATCATAGAAGTCTGGCGCAAAGGCAGCTTAGCTCATAACCTATAAGTTTGTTATTGCGAAGCCAATTTTAGTTTTCATTTGATGTTCTTTAGTACAATCAATTTACATTCTGTTTGAAATCAGATAATTTTTCGTTTCGGAGTAACTAGTGAAGTGTGCACAATCACTAGTAGTAGAAATACTACCAAATTGTTGGTGACGTATTTACAGATGGTTCGCTGAACTGAAGGTTATTATTTACCGTGAATATTCTAGCATGCATTGAATTGACAAACATTATTGATATTTTATTTGCAAAAATAGTTTATTGTTGCACGTTTCAACTCGTTTCAGTTATAATAAACAATTCATAGTTGTTGTTGACTTTTAGTTACATGAATTATGCATATGTTGAGTAGTATCATAAATAATATGCACACATTTTAGACTAAATTTATTCGAGTGTGTATTTTGTTTATTTTAAAATGAAAATGAAAATGAAAATGCCAGAGCCTTAATTAAACATTAATTAATATAATTTTCCAATGTGGCATATTATATATTTATTTATAGTTAAACTATGCAACTTTATAAATATATGTATACATATTTTCAGCTTACAAAAAAAAGTTAAAAATACACCATAATATTTGTATCATTTGATATTACATTTTTAATTACATTTAAATAACATTATTATTTAGGCTTTACCAATAATATATAAAAAGTAGTCATAGCCAAGCTCCTGGAAAGTATGGAAAAGCTCATAGAATGTTGGAGTAAGTATGAAGTAGTAAATATAAGGCAGCGAGTTAGAGGGAGAGAAAGAACTGTAGACTTTTAGAATTTTAGTAATTTTGTAGTTACATTAACTTTATTTTATTGTTAATTTGTGTTGTATTTGTTTTCAAAAGGGTTTCAAGGCAGCAAGTTAAGAGTTTAGTTGGTAAAGAGTTTTAGTTTCAGCAAGTTTCACATTTAAGCCGCTTAATTTTATATTAATAAACATTTCAAACTTATGCATTTTTTTTTTGTATGTTGTATAAATATGATTAACTATAGGCATAAATATGCTAATTTTAATATATTTTATAGCCAACTAACAACTCAGTACAAATTTCTTTAATATATTCATTTAGTTTTAGTTTAAGCCAACTATCAATTTAATGTAATACTTACATTTAAGCCAAATATTGAATTAATAATAATTAAAAGCACTCGTACAATTTGCTTAATGCTTTTTAACTACACTTAAGACTTGAATTGCTTTTCAAGTATAATACATACATTAATTTATACAAATACATAATATTATTGTTTAGTTTAGTTTTCTCAAGCATTTGCCAATTAATTCACATGGTAAATTCGTAAAAACAAGTATTTGTATTAATTTAGAGTTTGTAAGCATAAGAAGTTTAGTATTTTAGTAGGCACTTCACAATGAAACAATGATTAAGTATCAAAAGTTTGCATGCTTTAAAAATTTCTTACACGCGTTTCCGTCGCGTTTTTTACAAGCAAATATCGCGCGCGTTTTTGTTCTAAGCGACAAAATAAACGCAAGCGATTTAGTGAAGCGTTTCTAAGTCTGAGGAAACCACACGCGTTTGAGTGCTTTTTATATTTGTTGCTATGTTTGAACTGCAATGGAAACTAATAAAGCCGTAGATGTCAGTTTGTCTGTCATTTAAATGCTAGAAAATATGCTTCCTCAAGACATCTAATACACTGCATGCTAAAAGTTTCAAAGCTATTAAACTGAGGAAAATTGGGTAAAATTTAAACCGCATTCCAAAAAGTTTTGCTAAATTTTATTTCTAAGTGTCTGCGTGATATAAAGGGTGGATTTTTGACCAATTATTTATTGGCAACACTGTAACTGTTTCCAGTTGATGCGCTTCAAGTGCTTTAGTCAGTGTCAAACACATTTAATTTGGTCAATAATTTAACTATGAATCGATATAATAGTATTATTGAATTTATTATCAAGATTTATACTCTCGCAAGGGAATGTGTCATTTCTCATTTCACTTTTGCTTCACAAGCTTTTTTTTGCCTCAAAAGCAACCAGAAGCATTGCAAGACGTAACGAAAAAGTCAGGTATTGGTATGCATTTTAGGCCACAACGATTGACAACGTACTGGAAGCCAATATTGAACTAATTCCTGAGTTATTGGCTCATACTTTAAAGAGATTCATGGTAATAAAATTTCCTAAAGCAATATATTATAAAGATAGCTCCATCGACTCTGATAGTTTTTAAAATTTTGCTGAATTTAATTTTTTTAAATCAAATTACGAGTCTCTTAAAAAATCATCCTTTATATTGGAAATATCTGAAGAAGTGGGCACTGAAATTTCTATAACAAATAACGATATTTCCGATTTTAATAGAGTTTTCTGTTACTTTAATCATATTTATTCGGCCAATTTATCTTAAGTTTTAAAGTTGTTTGTATTCCAGCCTTAATTTATAATAGAAACAAATATACATATACTCAGTAGTACCTCTCTAAGGTTTTTGTCATTTTTATCATCTCTTTACTTATTTCTGAACATGAATCTTATAAAGAAGTCAAGGGTCTTGGAATGAATTTAAAACTGTATTATAATAATGAATTAAATTGGTAGAAACTTTTAGTGAAAAAGCATGCAAATCGAGCCAAGGGTCTTGGAATCTATTTAAAACTGTGTTATAATAATGATAAATTGGTAGAAACTTTTAGTGAAAAAGCATGCGAATCGATCCAAGGGTCTTGGAATGCATTTAAAACTGTATTATAATAATGAAGTAAATTGGTAGAAACTTTTAGTGAAAAAGCATGCAAATCGATAATCCGATGGATTGATATCAAAAAACTATAAGCCTATTTACCAGAAAACTTGTGGTAAAGCAGGTGCTTGAAAAAGTTTTTTGTACCCGAAGCATCGAGTATGATTAAGAAACCATCAGTCTAACTTTGTCGAAAGTGAAAACCTGATTGTCATTGTGCTTTAACGAACTGTGAAGTCCGCAGTGATTTCGATAAAGTTGTTCAGTTCGCCTTTGCTTTGATTTTATGACCATGAACTTATTGAAGCTTGCTTGTGTTAAAGCCAAATGGAAATCTTGTACAATCCTGAATATGCGCCAAAATAACTACGGCTAAACCCTACAATGAAATAAAAATAGATAGTATCTAAGAGTTAGTTTTGGTGCACAGTAGTACCGCCAACGATATATTATAACAAACTGACATTAAAAGATAATACATTAAGCTTTGCTTTAATTAATATTATTTTTTTTTATAAAAATACTTAACTTGTTTTTACGTTATTAATTTAAATACGGTTTTGCAATACGGGCTTGCAATATTTGCAAGCCTTGAAGCCTTTCACTATTTAAGCCCTTTATTATGTATTCTACGTACATACATATATATGTATATGTTATGTATACTATATGCGTGAGTGTGAGTGTATTTGCATTTGTGTGTATGGAAATTTACTTTTCATTGATAATTATCACAAAATTTCTTTTTCGCGCACTTTACTTTTTTCACTTTATTCAAAATCGGCCTCTTTGAGACCCCATTGACTCCTGTACCCCGACAGATGCTTTCCCAGACTGCGACCCACGTACGTAGCTACCGATGTCGTTGTGGAAGCTGCTTCAGTTGCCGCACCCGATTCGTAGGTTGTCTGATATGTAGCAGGAAAGTCTGTCGGGGCCAGGAGTAAACCTCACGTCCGTACAAATTTATACACTATCAAAAACACCATAAACGAAATGGCCACCAGCACGACGGCGGTGATGACCTTGGCGCAGGTATTCAAGCCCGATTCGTGTGGATTCAAAGGTCTCGAGCTTGTATGCGTAGCCGAGCGCCGTCGTTTGGTGGCTAAACCGCGCGCCAGTGCCGGAAATGCGAGCGATTGCGTGAACGTTAGCTTGTGTATGGACTCGCTGAGCGAATAGGGACCCACTGAACCACGTGCAGCTGCTCGCAGCAGTACGTACTCAAGATCGAGTGCATCGAAGAGCGAGTAGCGTGCCGTCATGGTGGAGGAACGACGGCGTTCGTTACGCGAGTCGCGTTCCCGGTCCGACTGAGGCTGCAGCCAAGGATCGGAGACGCGCTGCTGCGCACCCGACGCACCGGCAGCATAGGCAGAGGAGCAGCCCCCGCTACTGCTGCCAGCGGCAATGCCAACGCTGCCGCTGCCACCAGCGGCTCCTAGTCCGCCGCCCAAGCTGACCGCTGCCACGGAAGTCAGCGACGACGTCGTCGACGACGAGGCCGAGCACAGACGCAAATTGGTGGCTAGTCCATTGTCGTGAAATTCGTTGGCATCCTCAATTGACGTTTGATCGGGTGATGTCTGCGCGCGTTCCAAAGCAGCTGCATGCTTCATGCGGAGCGCAAACAGACGCGCATGATCCGGATGCAAAAGCGCACTGGACTTGCGTCTATAGTTAGCCGTATTGGGCACCACACAAATGCTATTGCGCATGCCACGACGACCGAGCGATAAATTTGGAGAGCCCTGTGTGGGCGTAGTAGTGGGCGAAACATGACAGCTACCGCCACCAGTTAGCAAAGTGCTGCCACTGGGTAAATTAATTAACAAACCAGCACCCGGTGGTGCTATCAAAGCATTAGGTGAAGGCGATGCCTGCACCGAGTCTATGCCAGAGTCACCGGCATGCAGTGTATCACAGTACAGCGAATTGCGTCGTTCTGTGGTGGCCAAGGTTAGATGATTGCTGGAGCGTTTGTTGCTGCAGCTGGCGCTGGAGGTGCTCGCTGTGGTGGTGCTGCTGCTTGCGGCCGTGCTGCTGCCCGCAGCACTGTCAGCTGCACTGCTGCTAGTGCTTGTCTCGACAATGGCGGGGAAAATGAAAGATTGGCCGTCGGCTTCGCCGCGCGGTGAATCCTGTAAGAGCAAGAGTTGAGATTGGATGCGGCACACGGTTAAGGTTTACAAAAGGATATAAAGCAGTTCTTTGTGCTGGGGGCTGCTGTGGGCATTTGGTTAGTAGTTACGGTGAGTGAGCAAATTATTCTTCTTTTTTGTGTTTATTTACAGCGAGCGAGGTGGGTGGGTGAGGCTTGGTGAACGCTTACATATATACAAAGTTAACGTAGTGCTTCGATGAAGATACTGTATCTATAAACAGGAAATCAAGCCAAGGCGGAGCAAGACAAACTTTTTGAATGATAACCGACACCTATTGAATTCTAATAATTTTGAAGTTAGAAAATTCTTTGTTTGTTACGAGTTAGGTTTCTTAAAATTTTAACGGATGTTGAGTAAAATCAGAGGCTAAGTAATAGTTTTTTAGTGTATTGGAAACCATAACATTGCATTTTCTGTACAAGAATAGAGCTGTTCGCCACACCCTTTTTTAGAAGGAAACCATTTTAAGATGAGAGAACTTTTGCTACCGAATTAAGGCGAAGATATGCAAACAACAACAATTTTCTATTTCTAAAGCGCAAAAGTACTAAAACTCGGTATTTTTACTCTTAAAAGAAGGTACATTTTTGTGAATATTTTAGTTTACTGCGATTCCATCTCCTCGATGCACATGTTTCAAAGATTTAATATTCCCATTACATATTGGTTTTTTTCTTAGAATAAATGAATAAAGTAATATTATTTTATTATTTTTTTCAAAAAGTTTTTTTAAGTTACGCAAAAATAATTTGATTTCCTGTTTATAGAAAATTTTCTTAGAAAACATTTCCCGATTAAAAAATACTAGTTAAAATTTGTGTTAAATTGAAGTATTCAATACTAGCGTATATAATAACCTCAAGTTGTATGGGAGTTTGAATTTTTATTTCACATTGGTAATAGGTTAGTAGATGTCAAAAAAGTTTTAGAACGAGCTTTGCAGCTCTTGGGGCATGCAATTTTTTTAAGTTAATCAATTATAAAAATGCTAATAATATTTTTTGAATGTTCTTAGTTGAAAATAGTAGTAGAAATTGAGTAATTAAAAAAGAATGTCTAGACGTAATTCTTGATTGAGACGTAGTAGTTCATATAAAGCATACCCGCTGGCCCTCGGGGCCGCTGTTGCGACGCAACTGTACGAAGCCCTCCTGGCGCAAGAGCGGCTACGATACAAACAAACCAAACCAAAACACGCACACACAAACCGCAAATAGGGCAAAGAGCAATGGAAGAGAAAAGTTTTTGAAACAAATTAACACAAAATGTACAACAGTTTCGAACCGCAACATAACCTCACATTTTGTTAAAAAAAGAAACAAATAAATTAATACAGGATACAGCTACAAAACTGTATCTTTTGTTTTATGTTGGATGTTGCACTGACGCACACACGCACACACATACGTACGTACATACACACATACAATTGACATATTGAAACACACAGACACACATGTAAACCAGAACAATAAAAACAAGAACAAGTAGAACAACAGCTTCTGTTGCTTTGTGCCTACCTGACTGGGCCACACCTGCAGCAATGGCAGCGAACAGGATGGCTTATTGTTGGTAGTTGACGCTGAGCTGCCATTGAAATTGGCCGCGGCCGTTGATGATGACGTGCCAGAGCCCTGGGACAGGCTGGTGTAGTGCAAATGATTAAATCGTTGTCCATCGCTGGCTGGTTTTGTACGGGTTGGGCTCTCATATCCAGTTGAATCTTCCGAGGATGTTGTTTTTGGCGAACGCCAAAATCGCTTCAGACGCAATTCGCGTCTTTTTTCTTGTTTCTGTAAATTTACAAGATGTAAAGTAAATGTTTAATAATGCACTTTTCATAAACTATGGGAATTTCACTTTTCCGACATGTAATGAAAGCACAAAGGCATAATCATGTCCTGGAAATACATATGTTTAAAAAGCAGGGAGAAGGTGTGGTAGAATGTATTAAACTTTGTGATACATGTATATTTATCTTTCTCTGGCTATTTCGGTTAAAGTACGATAAAAGCTAAGTAATTGTGCAATTCCTCCCTATAAGAAGTAAGTAAATAAATTAATTAAAATAAATTCCCATAAGCATAGAATGTAAGAACTTGTTATTTTGACGGCATAAGATTAAAAACATTTTGTATTATTTTATAATAAAAGAAAAACTGGCTAAGTTTCGTTTGGTCAGTAAATTATAAATTGTTAATTAATTAAATTTAAAGCTAAGATTATGCGTTATAAATGTAAAACAAGTTCTTGGGCATCTATAATTTTTGTAAATAAAATGTAAAACACATTTTGCTTTAAAAAGCCGATGTTAGGTAATCTCAAAAGGCTACACTGACTATCAATATTAAGCCAATTCCTCCTAAGTGCCTCAATTTGCTACCTTTATATATTTTTATTTTTTTTCGGAATATATGTAGTTTATAGCTCTGCTGAAATCAATATTTTCATTTTATTTAAAATAACTTTTGCTAAAAGTAAAGCAAAAAGTGTATTCCACTTAGCTATACTGTTTTCGCTCCAAAGGCGGTGCATGGAGATATCTGTATTAATAGCTGTTTCAAGAGCATAAGAAGCGCCTAATGATTATTGTTGCATGCCAAAGTCTATGTGTTTAGTTTATAGAGATTTACTTAGACAAATATTGTCTTTTTGATGAAATCAAATCAACAGCCTTCCGTTCAGGTACGCTTCCTGATACTTGAAGAGAAATTGGGCAATCCGCACATATCTTTTAATGATGGTGAAAAATTGACACCCATTTATTTAACTTCGACAATCAATAGAACTTAAAATTGCTCAAAATTGGCTGTATTTGTGGCTAATAAATAGTAATTAACACATACTTACTGCGCCATTATTTTTTGTTCATTTAATGGTCAACATTTAAAATCAATACTAGAAGCCGAATGGGCAGCAGTCTTTTTCAAAAAGTTATTACACAATTTACTTATTATTTGCATTCGTGTATTCCTGCCATGTTAAACAAACCAAATTGCTATTGACATGTGACCAACTGCATTTTCATTCGACGAAAATAAATATTTGTATTTTTTTTTTTTCATAAAAATGGCGACGTCTGTGGCAACCAAGCCCCCGTAGTCGACCGACATGTGGTCTCGTCTAGAATTTTTTTAATTTAAAACGCGACAATACGGCCCGTACTCGACTCCATATGTGTGTGAGTGTTTCGCTTTGCAATTTCAGTGTGTGTGTGTGTGTGTATGTGTATGTATGTGCGTGTGTATGTGTATGTGTGTGTGTGTGTGTGTGGGTGTGTTTGTGTGTATGTGCATGTGTGTATGTGCGTTCATGTGTATTTGTATAAAGATTACATTTTTGCTGTGTGACAAATGTGAATTTCCCGGGAACAACTACTTTGAGACGTGTTGTGGCTGCCGTCATGTGCATTTACCAATAAGCCTGTTCCACTTTTTTGCTCTCAAAAATAAATAACATGTAAAACAATGTATTACACTTTGGAGGTAAAGGGATATTCATAATTCTATAAAATTCTTAAGAATCAATTTTCTATGTATTTTCAACAATTTGTGAAAGTCATGGAATCAGAATGGCTTTGTTGATTACGCTTCAAATATGTTCTGTCAAATTTGCTGTATAAAAAAATGTTATATTTAAAAAAAATAGTTTTATTGTTTTCCTACATTAGTTTTGGTATGTGAATTAGACCTGGGGCTGTTAATAGTTAAGAAAAATATGCCAACTAAGCTAATGACCTGGTAAAATTGAAAGTTCTCTTGGTAATGATTTTTGGGATATTCAATTTCTACTTTTATGTTTGTTTGTGTATGATAAGAAATAAATCAATAAAATGTATAAAGATAGCACGATAAATAAGATGATTTACTTATGAGATGCTCATAAGCGCAGTGGTTTGCTACACAGAATCCGAGTCGAAAACTGCTGGAAAGCGACATGTTTTTGTGTTTTTTGAGAATGTGCATACGAAAACCTACTTTTTTGTTTCTCTATATACATAGTTTACCATTATTCAATGTTGGTGGAAAGTTGTTTTGTTCGTAAGAGTAGGCATAACTTTGCAAAACAAAGCATAATTGTCATTGACATTGTGTAGTGGGGTAATTTAGGAAACTGAATACCTAACCTGGAAAGTAGCTAAAAATCATAGTTCTTGGTTGCATAACCTCAAATATTTAAAAGTTCCAGTTTAAATCTGGCCAGTCTATTTCGGAAACAAAGGAGCTTTACAGAAGTGTGTTCAAAATTCGTTGCAGTGTTGGTTGCTTTTTATGTTGAAATGATTTAGTTTCTTTGTATTAGTGTGCTGTTTACCAGTGGCATATTGTACACATATTTACCTGCATATTTTTTTAATATCAAATCCGTTTTATTTGTTTGCTTTTTCATCCCCAGTCCTTTGTTGGCGTTACAAGAAAATCGATGGAAAATAGCACAAGCATAAAATTCTGCAAAAGAAAATAAATTGCTTTAGAGAAATAACAAATTAAGAACAAGGGAGCAGTAACTACTGTGCTCTACATTTTTTCGCGATAAACTTTGAAATTGAAGAAAACATTCTTGGAATTTTTTATGGGAAACCAAATAGCTGCAGCATTTCTATTCGGAGCAAGTGCAATAAGTGTTATATGAATGTTGTTTGTATGTATAATTGTAAGTACGTATATGTATGTAAGTATGGGTTATAGCTTTTTCAATTATAAAGTCGCGAATAAAAATTCCCCATTTTAGTCAGTATGGACTATTATATGTACTATAAAGGATGGAACAACTAAATTTACAAAGCTTTCCAATTCTTGTTACAAATTTTTTAACGGTAGGTTATTTGAAAAGAATATTTGGGGAAAAGAATAGGAAAAACTTTTTTGGGTACAGTCTTACACCTGTTCTTGTGACAGAACTTATGAAAATTAATGAAAACGCAGAAATCAGGTATAGAACACACACTATTCGCGTAGAAGCAAATAATATTCATCGTCATGCTAGTTTTTGGAAGAGCACAAAGAGTAGATCTCAATCTTTATAAATCAACGTAATGAAGACATTCGAATAAAAGTAATATAGATAAAGGTTGATCAGTTTTGGCGGATTAGCTTTATATTTTAAAGCTTTAGTACGACTGATTCTACAAGTTAATTTTCACAGTGATTTTATTTAATCTTATCAATTTCAATCACTGTTACCAATACTTTAAGTATCAGACTTGAAGGAAAAATCCTAATATCATAATGAAATCATAATCTATAGATAGAAACTCACAAATATATCATTTTTTTAACAAGGCACTTTCTAGTATCTCCGCTTCCAATAAAGTATTTACTATCGAGTATTTTTCGTCTTGATTAGTCAGGTATTAGGAATGAGAAAACGTAGCTCAGCCGACTTTTTTACTATTGCCCCGATCATCAGATGTGTACACTTTCCCTCTAGTTTTACACACAAAAATTATTACATCTAAATCCTTTGCTTGTTGGACATAGAGTATGAAAGGCGACAACTACACTAACAACTAGGAAATTCGCCCTGACTGCCGTACATTAATATAGCAAGGACAATGGCAACAACAGCAGCAGCAACAGCAACAAAAATGTTAGCAACGGCGCCATTAGTGTTTGACAAGGACATTTGACACATACAACATGCAGACACACAAATAAAAATACAAATACACACAAACATATAAAGAGCACTTGAGTCACATCAAACATGCATGGTCAAGTTGAAGGGCGCGGGGCGGAGGCACGTTTCGAATGCTTAAATGTATGAATATATATGTATGTATGCAAGGATCTGTCTATGTGTCAGTAAGTGTGTGTGTGTGTAGAAAGATGAACGCTTTTGCGACGCCTGGGAGCATAAATCAACGCCAAGCTTAATTCTGTAGACACCAACCAAGTTAAAGACCAAGTGAGGCTACTACGTTACGAATTCAGTTAATTGGGTGATTGGGGCTTCTTCAATTGGCTTTCAATTTAGCTTTGGATTGCCAGAGGCTACGGTTAATTCCGTTTAAAGTTGATAAGTTTCATAAGTCAAACCATCTAAAAAATCTTAAATAGAACTTTGCTTCTTTGTTGGAAAACGTGTAAAAAGCGAGGAGTCAGTGCAATCACGCAGAATATAAAAGTTTTTAGTGGTAATAAAATACTGCTAAGAGTTTCATACATTCATTTTCCAAATTAAAAGTTAAACAAGGCCAAGTCAAATAGTTTTACTGCATACAATAAAATGGAAATTAAGATGAAGTTTAGGCAGTTTTGTGTGCTTTCGAAATCAGATTTTCAGATTTTACTTTATCAAAATCCACATAGTAAAACGTGTAGATATACTAGGGATAAAACTTTTTTTGATAAAAAAAAGTTAACAATTGCATTAAATCAAATGTGGAAATCGAAATCCGTCACATTTTTTCTCATGAGTTAAGGCTTTATTGTAGAAAACTCGATACATACATTTTGCAAAATAATAACTCTATGTCATATTTTAGCACTAAAGTTTTGAAATTGAAATAAAATAAAACACAATAAAAATAGAATTTTTTTTTAAATTCTTAGGGGATAGTTCCATAGATATGCTAAGTAGAATGGGCTTCAAGTTATACAAAATAAAACAAGAAATGAAAAATTATAGTTAGGATATATTAATAAAGAATACAATTAATATGTCCATATTTCGATTTTTCTCAAAATTGAACACTTCCTGAAAACTATCAGATCTGATAACAATATTTATGTTAACAAAGGATGCATGATTTGATTATGAACATATTATTTTCACAATAGGTTTTGCTAAAAACATAATATTTAGAAAAACATTCACCAGTTTTTTTCAGATTATAGCACGATTGATAAAGTTCAAAAAATAATATTAATATATATTATAATATAATTTTTACATTTAAAAGTCAAGTAAACATGTTTCATGTCATAACAATGTATCCAGGTAGACAGTTTGGATAGTCTTGCTCTACCATGTCCAAGCGTTCACATGAAATAAAATATTTCAGCTTATAGAAGTATCGAAGACATAACCTATGTGCTATATATACATTTTCGGCATAGGCAAATTTATTTTTGCCTAATATAAGTATTTTTCTATCCTATTACCTTTAGAATATACAAATAGGTATTCTTAAAAATTCCTATATCATTTTATTTAGTCATTTTTCGGCCTTTAAATAAACCTTCTACCCAAACGAAGCATCCATTTTGGGACGCACATAAAGCAATCCCAATACTCTGAATTAGACAATCCCAAAATTTTACAAAGTGTTAATAATAACTTTTTGAAAGGATTTTGCTAGAGTTTGAAAATATTTGTTCAACAAAAAAGCAGAAATCTAGTTTAAAGATTCATCCATCCACGTGTACATAAAGTCTGTCAACTGTTCCGGAAACGTTTGAAAACTTGCTTACTGTTTAGCAACTGGCAGGAGGCCAAAGACTTCCGTTCATTGAATGTGGCCAACGCTTGTTGCGTTTTAAGTCAAAGTGAAAGTGAAGGACATCACGTGGACAGCAATATTGATGATGGTTTGCGTATTTTCTTTTTTTTTTTTCTTCCTATAGCCTTCGTTTTTGCTGGACAACAGGCAATGCCCACCCGCTTGTCATTGCTGCCTTTATGCCAATCGATGTCCACCAACGCTCATTGCCATTGTCAAGGTAGCGTTAGCTGGTTTGTATACTCTGTATCAGACGGTTCAAGGATATTATACTAGATACAAGCAACGGACAGAAGCAGACTTGTTGGACAAAAAACAATTCCTTTGGCAATAATATGAGATATCGAACTCGAAGTGGATATTTGGTATTTAACAACGAAACCTTGACTTGTGGTCAACTAAAGTTTTCGTTTGCTATTGCTTAGTTCCCATTGGTTATAGGGTATTTGAATATCGCAGACTTAAGCAAAGATAGTAGTCTTGTTGTGCTGCTTGAAGTGGCGCGTGTCGGACCACGACCAACTAGCCTGCTGCCCAGTTACACCCAGGTTTGTCTGGGATTTGAAACGCGAGTGTTTGTTGACATATCAATGATTTAGCTGTAAATCGTTAAGCACATCATTTCAATAACGTTTTTATTTGCTTAGCTTGTTGTTTGACGAAATCCTAATCTGGGGTAGAGGTCCTTTTGTTGCCTTGCCACTTAATGTTTGATTTCCGGCTTGCTACCGTTTCGTCATACAGAAAAAGTGTCGCTTCATATTTTAAACTCAACGCCTGTCATGATAATGTCCTTTCTTTGTAGCTGCTCGTCCTTGAAGCATGTCATGGCATAAAGCATTGTGTGCTGCCGCACAACCATGTTAAGCTCCATTCCAGCACTGGCAATTATATAAATGGTAGCAATGTCTAACTCGGTCGCTTTTTGTGTCGCGCGTGACCAAATTTTTAAATTGAAATAAATTCACTTAGGGTGTTGCTGTTGTCGTTGTTGTTGCTTATATATTTTTTGTTGCGCCTTGGCTGATGTTTCGCTCTTTTTATGCGCCTGTTTCTTGTCCTTGTGCTTTTTGTGTTTTTGTCTCCTGTCGCCCACACGCACACAAACAAACATGGGTAATTATTTTTTAAATCGAGCAAAGCTTTGGGATATGTATAATGATTTTGGTACAAAGTTGCTAAAGGGTTCTGTTTTTGGGGGATTGATGATGACAAATGGTTTACATTTTAATTATAAATCTTGGAAAGATTGTAAAAGTTTTTTATTTTAAATTAATTAATATGTTTTACAATGAAATATGGAAATGAAAATCATTTTCATATAAAATTTAAAGTTGTATTAAAATTTAAAGTTTAGTGATATAGTGATATGATCAAATTAATAATTTTACATTTACAATTCAATTTTCAATATTAATATTAAATTATTTGTTTAATATGTTTTCCAAGCAAAGTTTATTTTTTATAGCTTTTTATTCTCGAGGTAAAAAAAAAATAAAGAAACTAGTCAAATTTTGGTAAATTGGTATATATCTTAATTCTCTCATAAAAACAATTTTTGTTTATAAAATTAAAAAATAAATTATATTAAAATATATAAAAAAAAAAAATAAAATATAAAATATTAATATATATAATATAATATATAATATATATTATTTATATATTAAATATATTAAATATTATTTTAAAACTTTTTAATTTATTTATTCGACTAAACATTTAGTAACACAAAATTTCCAAACAAAAAATAAAACAAAATGTTCTAAACAAAATGTGTTAATTTTTCAAACGATTTTGATCATTTTGTGTAATAATTGCCCGAATATATGCTATCGTTATTGTGCTTTTGTTTAGTTTCTTGTGTTTTTTGTAGTTTGCTTATATTTAAATTATAAACAAATTTTTGCTTAAGGGTAGCTGAAACAGCTGTTAGAATTGACACTTAATGCCAAAGGTCAGGGACACATTTACAAATATGCAAGGACATGAACTCGGACACAAACATAGACTCAGGCACTCGAGGGGGCTGTTTGAAAATTTGATTATAGTTTTCTATGAAAGCAAGTAGGCGCTGAAACTTGTTAAAATCTGTGTAATCTGTGAATAGAAGGATGGATGTAAATTGCTTGTGGTTGCAAAAAAAAAAACCATATAAAATGCTTAATCTTAAAAGTGTAATGCAATTTTAAATAAAATATCTATATATGCTAGATATGGTAATGTCTTCGGTAATCTTATTGTTAATACAAATCTGATCACTTTTTTATACTTTTAAAACTGTCCTCGCTTTTGTTTGTTTTGGCACTTTCGTGCTGAAACAATCGATTTGGCTTGTCTTGTCCAGTCACTCTGACAAACATTGACAGTTCATATATAAATAATTAAAAGCATTTATTAATTATTAATTGAGCTTAATTTTGTTCAGCATTTACAGTCGACCATTATTTATGATACTGTAACGTGTGAAGTTAGTCTGTCCGCCTTTTTTTCATTCTAGAATTTTTATTGCTGTAATTTTTTAATTGATTTACAAACATGTGAAAAATTTCTCTAGACAATGCGGGCTGTAAAATATTATATTATCATGACCAAAAAATGTAATAAAGTACAGAAAAACTCATTTATTTTTTTACTATATGTCGTATTGTCAATCTGTGAATATGTTTGAGGCAGCAGCTTGGGAGTATAAAAGCTGGATAATGAGCATATTAGGTCGTAACTATTTCTTAATAAAAATGTAGCCTTTGCAATTTAAATGCCAAGAAATGGTTTTATTGCCAAAATATCGATTTTGATTCAAAAACATTTTTCATAATTTGAAAATAAATAAGATATGTGGTATTTAAAAATAATTCTTTCGATTATTTCTAAAATTCAGTAAATGATTATTTTGTTTTAAGCATTTTTTGAGCTTTAATTCAATTTTTTGAAAAATTTCAGAAACTGATTTTATAATCTGATTAAGTGATAATATTAAAAAAGAGACTTAAGATAATACAGTAATAATAGAATAAAAAAAGGTTATTTTGGGTGTTTCTGCGTTTATTTTTAGAAGATTTTTATCAAGAACCAAAGCTTTTTAAACAAAGACTTATAAATATATATTATTCTTCATAAGTTAGGTAATAAGGTTTCTTTACTTTAATTTAATAATAAACAAAATTGTAAACATCAAAATAAATGAATTTAAATAACAATGTCTGATGAACTTAAAAATATCATAATGGGTATTGAAGCTCATACTATATATGTACTATTGTTTAAAACCATTCTAGGACAACAAATGAAAGATTTTGGAAGTACGCATCTCAAATGCAACAATCAATCATTAATATGCTCTCATCGATACAAAAACGATTTCAATTCAATTTGTTTTTGTCAAATTTTAAAATATAAGTTTGTCAGCGGTTTGAATTATTCTACTTTAAAAATTGAAAGATAAGTCTTAAATTTATTTCATATTTAGGTCGAAGATGGAAAGATAAGATTCGTTTTTTTGTTAGAAATTTAAACTGAAAATGTAGCCTTTTCTCGTAGTATCCTTTATTTATACAAGGATTATTTATCCTTTATTTCAAACATCAAATAATTGCTATAACTGCAGCTCTCAGTTCATAAAACCATTTTAAATAAAATCAAGCTTCCTGTTGAACACAACTATTGTTTCAATCTTAGTAAACAATGTGAAAAATTTAAAACATTTTCCTTCTCAGCTTCGTCAATTATTGTTGCATGCTTTTGGGAAGGCAAGTTAATACCATAAACCCAATGTGTGCTCTGTAAGAAAACCCAACTCAATTATAGTTGGCTTTGAGGCATTTGGTACAAGTTCAGGAAATGGTCCATAAATTGTACATTTGCTCTAAAATAAGATGTCGGCATTTTGGCAACTACTAACTGCAATTTATTATAGCTTTTCAGAGTGAAAACTTTTCAAAGCTTAAGAGCTAATATTATTAAGTTAAAATTTGTATAACTTTATGTATGAGCTGCCCTACGTGTGCATTTTTCGAGTGTAACAATTTAACTAACCGACTTTGAAGCGCTTTTTAAAGTTCAACAATGTTTAGCCGAAAAGTATTTTCGAATTTGCAAGTTATGCCTTTGTCCAGACCATCTGCAGTTTGCATCCAAATATGGCCCTATTCTTTGTGGCATTCAAGCTTTAGACAAACTTTTTCAACTTTCCATTTTTGCTCATCGTTGCCCATTTTGAAGGTGTCTTGTAATGCCTTTGCTACCGTCACGTGGGCGGAAAAATCAAGCCTTGGCAATGTATTTACGCCCAATTGAGCAACCAGTGAACTGAGCTGCTTTTCGACTACTTTCAACTTCTTACGGTCCTTTATTTGCCACTGAACAAGTGGCAAGTGCTTCTTGCATCTACGTTTTATGCAAAAGCAATTAACGTGGCATATTTTACTGCAAAGTCTTTTTGTCGAGAACTTTTGCCTTGCAGCAGCTTCCTTTTATACTAATAAAATTTTATAAAATATTTGATTTTTGTTCTTTATTATTTCTGTTGGTTTTGGCCCAGCTTATGCAGCCCCAAGCTTCAGAAATTTGCATGCCACGTATTAAAGCATAGCAAAAGGTCAGACAAAGTCTCTCTCCTATATACTGTGTACATATTTGGCCCATATTCATACATGTGTGTATATGTTTACGTGTGTGTGGAAATCCTATTTACATTTTAACACATTTTACGGCTAAAACGTGACAGTTGTTGCCTTTGGCCTTGCCTTGCTTATGGTAGAAAGGCAACCCACTTGGTCATCAACGAATTAACTAAACAAAGCCAACAACAACCTACACCTAACGTTTCAATATTTTTTGCAAACGCAGCAACAATTTTGCCTACTTGTTGGCTATTTTTAAGGGATACATACTCAAAGTTATTGAAAAGAACAATATACACTTTTTGGGCAACAAAGTTTGGAGAGTAATTCGCGAAGAATTCTGAATTTGGTACATTCGAGATCTTTAGAATATTGAATGAATATGAACATTTTATTAGATAGTTTAATGTAACTATGAATTTTGTTTCCGTTTATAAAAAATGTTTGTTAGATAATTTGACATACGGTAAACATTTTAGAAAAAAAATTAATAAATGGTTCCCCTTTTTAATACCCAAAAAAATAAAAAAAAAAAACATTTAGCGTAAGGTCGGGTAATTTGATTTTGTATATAAAATAATTTATATTCATTGGTTAAACTGGATATGGTAAATTGAATCTAAAGATTAACTTTATATTTTTTAAAACTATGAATTGCATCAGCCTATACACAAAAATTATTTTTATTTTAAAGCTTTCTTTTTGTTTGGAAATACGAATGTTTTGATTCTCATTAAATTTAAAAGCTACTCCCAACCGACCAAATAAAATATTAAATTGAAGGCAATATTCTGCTTTTACAAAACTAAATAAAAATTTCTTAAACTCATTTTTATTTTTTATATTTGATCAGTTTTTTTTATAAACAGATTACATAAAAAAACAACCGAATTATCGGTTTTTTATATGTATTTTACTATGCTGTCATCGCTTCAAAAGGGGATCATCCAGATATTTATATTAACAGCTGTTTAAAGAACACAAGGACCGAAATTTTAAAGACATTTACAAATAGCGAAATTTTGTTAGCGATGCCAGTGTATTTGCCACCTGCACTGCTGGGCGAAATCAAAGCCCACCTTCGGTTTTAGACGCTGCCATCTTAAATGCCCAAAGAGAATTTCAGTTTCAATTCAGGTTGACCTTACGTTTATGTATACATTTCGAAACGGATTTATTGAAATAAAACGAATAAGTATTACTTATGAATGTAGTATCTTAATTTGTCTTTTTTGATTGCTTTACGTGAAGCTGGTCCTAATCTTCAAGTCAGGTTTGGTCAAGCCAGATCAGTTCACATAACATCTAATATACTAAATGACTTACTTCTTTATGTACATTTTTTTTAAATCTCTTCTAGATTTCTTGAGTTACAAGTGGCGTAGAAATTTAAATATTTATGTTCTTAACATACAAGGTACATCCGAAACACCTTAAAAAACATTCAAGTTTCAATGAAAAAACTACTAGCAGTCGTTTTTTATTGCCGCTGATTTCGCTAACCCTTGAACTTGAACAGTCTTCCATCCCTGGACTTTGGATGCCAATGTTCACTCGATTTGTAGTGCTTTTTATTCACTTTGCTTTTGCACAAATTTTTTTGTGACTTTTGTTGTAGTTGTACCTAGCCGGAGTTGTTGTTGTTGTTGTCTACGCGACACACTTCCGTCTAGAGCTGCTGTTGCAACCGGAAATGCCAAACACTTTCCGGTCACGCAGTTTGCTGCTGCTGTTGCTGCTGCCGCCATTGTTGTGCCGCCATCGCCGCTGCGCTGGATTGGTTAACTGCTGCGTCGGCATCGACGACGGCGTCAACGTCGCTGTCGTCGTCTCAAAAAGTCTCAAGTAGTCACTTAAACTTAAGTGTTGTTCTGCTCTCCGAGTGTGTATGTGTGAATGTGGGTGTGTGTATGTGTGTGGGAACGCGTGCCAACCATTTTGTGGCCACAACAACAAAAACAACAACCAACACAGCAACTACAACAAAAGGCAGTCGATTTCTATGCGTGGTACGACGCCGCATGGTCTTTACTTTTGTGAGTGCCAAAACTTCAAAATCGCATTGGACAATGTGTGTGTGTGTGTGTGTGTGTGTGCGTATCTGTGTGACAACAATACCAACAAAAGGTATATTGTTGCTTAAAGTGTGCTTGCTTCCAAAAAAAAAAGAAGCACTAAAATAATGGAACAGGAAAACGGAAAACTGTTGACAACTCGAGCTGAGACTCTTGAACTTTGACTACACAGTTTGGATGGTCAGCAGAAAACTTTTCCCTTTTATCGCTTAACATCGTTTAGGTTTTCTCTAAAATTTATGCACTTTTGTATTGTTTATGAAATAAATTTATTTTTAATATGAGTTTTTTACGCACTAGTACAATGCTCAAGTCAATGGCCCATGCGTAGGTCGTAATTTATTAAATATGCGTCGCGTTGGCCTTTTGTTGTCTGCAGCTAAGTTTTGCCTGTTCAAATTAATCGCTATCGATAATCGAAACCATGCATATAACAAGCATATTACATTCACTTGATGCCACGTCCATTAGGTTAACAACCACAGTTCAGCTTGGTAGCGTGTTAATAAGCCAAATGTCAATGTGTTAAAGTTGCCACGGCTAATGCGAGCTGTGGGGGTTTAGGAAAAATGGGCCGGGATATGGAACATAGAGACAGGTAGCAGCTAATGTTGCGCAGTTTTGGAATCTCGTGAGCAAATTCAATAAAAACAAACGTTCTAGTCAGTCAGTTGGCTGGTGTAGTCAACAGTTGCGAGGTCAGTTTGAGAAGTATATGTGCTTGTTTTCGCTCGTTAATTTTATAGTTTTATTGTGGTAATTATTTTATTTACTTGGTTACTCCTCGCAGATACAAAAAATTCAATGTTATTTTTGTCCTAATTACTAATTTATGTTGCTCCTAGGGTAGTGCCGCTCTTAATTAATAATACCCAGCGACTACTGAGACGAAGCTAATTAAACTTTAACTTGAAAAGACCAACATTTTGAATGTTTATCATTGGTATTTTGATTTGTTAGCTGAATACTTGTTAATTTGATCAATTTACTTATTTTCTTTTTTTAGTATCCTGCTACTTACTCTTATTGAGTCAACTTGTGGTTGAATGAGATAGATAATCAGTTTCTAGGTAGGTCGATTAAGATGTCATTCACATATAATCAATCAGTCATTTAAATTATTGTAAGAAATAGCGTATTTAATTTGTGCAAACAGTTTTTATACCAAGTAAATTGTTGTACAACCCGTGTAACAATATGGCAGAGACCTTGCTCACTGTGTCCTTATTGTTGCCATTATTTGCTGCATGTCTTTAGTCCAAACAATGGGCAAAAAATTGATTTGAGTTTATGTTATTTTGACACGCTAATATCAAGAAGAAACAAGGTTGGAATCAAAACGAAATTTCGAATCAAAAACGTAGCCTGTAGCAACAAGCACTACTACATATCGAATCCATTTGCAATATTACTTACAACCGATACAACAACAACAATAAGTGCAACCAAATGCAAAACTTTGTTGCTGCTGCCATTCAATTCAATTAAGTAAGTTTAACTTTGGTGGCAAAAGTTTCGTTCTGAACCGTATCGAACCCAATCGAACCGATATTATCTTTGACATTTTGAATCTGGCTGCTTTAATTGTTTTCAATTGCACTCATCAAAGTTGTCGCTTGAATTGAGTTTTAGTTTGCATGTGGGCGGTGGCAGAAGGTGTGCTATGGCTCTCTCTTTCTTGTCTCTTTTCGTTCATGGTTTGTCTCTCTCTCTCTCTCTCTCCCTCGTTCTTTGTCCTTTCTATGCAACCATCACAAGTCATTACAACACGAAAGGTGCAAAATTCTTCATCTGAAGTTAATTGAAAAATCTATTCTAGTCTCTTTCCATATGTGCGTCATTGTTTCCTTACCATTTGAACCCTTCTGCAATTTGCAGTTATTGCAAATTTAATTTGCGCATTCCTGACTTCTGCATACCAGAATCGCCATAAACTATACTCTGTTGCATTTATTGCAGCTCTAAGTGATGTACCTACTGCCCCTCATTGAGGTCAGCTTTAGTTATCCCCTTGTGCTGCTTTTCCAAGAAACTTGGCACCAACAGTGTCAATATTACGCAAAATAATAAATAAATAATAAAGTACAATACGGCAATTTATTTGTATTATAAATAAAACCATTTTATATATTTTTTATTGTATAACTTGTGAACTAAGCAACAGATTTTCTGGGAAATTTAATTAACTTACTTTGGTGAAGATAATGAAAATTTCAGACGCCGAAATCCCATTTCTTCTGAGTTTATACATTTTTTGGGTTGACGATTGTAGAGAAATATTTCATAAAGAGCATACCTGAAGCAAAATATTATTAAGACAATGCACTTTGTGACAAACAAATAAAAAGTAAAAAAAAAATTGCAAGAGTTGTTTAAATTGCTTATTCGATTTTTAATCGACTTCTAGAGATTACTTGCTGCTAATACAGTTGGCATAACAGAAAAATAAAAAAAAAAAAAATGAAAAAAAAAAAAAAAAAATAAAAATATATAAAAAAAAAATAAAAAAAAAATATAATAAAAAAAAACACAACAAAAAAAAATAAAAACAAAAAAATAAAAAACAATAAAATATTTTTTTAATTTAAACACCCCACAAAAAATTCTTTTTTTTAAAATATTTTTCTTAAAAAATAATTTTCTAACAAATGTTAAAGCAAAACTGAACTTAATACACAGCAGACAGAATCAAAACCTCATAACAAAGTGTAAACTAAATTAAAAATAAATATAAAAAACTATAACAATAATAAACCAAACAACAACAGAAAAAATTAGCGCAATTGTTGATGAAGAAATTGTACTCTGCAAAAATTAAGGATTTTAGATACTTTTCAAAAAATTGTTTAACTCACAATTTAACCTTTTTTAAATTAAATTTCTACAAAAATTTGTCAAACCTTTAAAAATATTACTCTAATGAACTTTTAACAATTTGTAGTAAAAAATTATCTCGTTATACAAAATATATTTCTTAAATAGAAGCAACATTAAAATAAATATTTGGTTCGGCAACTCAGTCCTAAAATAAAAAAAAAAATATAATTAAATATTGTAAAGCATTGAAGAATAATGAAATCACATATATCAAATATTTGTGTAGGTTTGTGCAGGTTGCGATATGCTCTGAAATATAAATGCCAAAACGCACAACATGGCGTATGCGTTATATATATTTTTTATTTTTTAAACATTCTACCAACTCTGGTTGGTCTTTAACATATTCTTTGTATAATTATATTATTAAATGTTTATATATAGTATATAAACTGCCCCTGTGTTTCACATAGGAAATTTGGTTAGATATGTATATTATATAGAAAGGAAAGTGCGAAATATTAAAAAATGAAAAAAAAAACAACTGTTTTTTCACATGAAATATGTGTACGAGGAGATGTGCATATTTAACTACAAAATATGAATTTAATAAAATATAGTAAAATTCATCTAAGAGGGATTCTAAAAATAAATTTCTTTGCAGCATTCACTACACCTGATCAATGGATCAATTTGATGGAAAATTAAATGCATAAAATATGGGATAAACTTTTGAATCGTAATATTAAACACTAGTTCAAGTTGGCAACGACTTCGAAGTTGAAGGAAAAGTTTTTAAATTTCGCATTCAAGAGATATGAGTCTCTTCTTAGATATTGATATTATCTGTATAAAAAATGATTCGAAGTGCTGGAAATACACGAAAAAACTTTAAAAATATTAATATTTTTGATTTTCATAAAATACTAACGAACTTTACCACTTAAAATAAAATAATAATAAAAACTTAATAAAAAATGACTTTTGAATACTCTGTACCACTTTTATAAAATTAAGTTAGTTTTGTTGCTAAACTACTCCAAAACACTTTGGATTGTTCGAGTTGATTGCAATTGCAGAAATCAGCAATTTTGAGACTGATTCTTACTATGATGCAGTAAAACTATTTCGAAAAATGGGACTCAACTACAGCAACAACTATTTAAAGAAAGCCTATGGTTGGGGCATGGAGATGAGGACTATAATATAGCATTTGAACGGATTTGGGTATCATTTAAAATATAATTGCAAATACCGAGTGCAGCACAAACAGTTTACTTAATCTCTTTTCAGCTATATTATATTTCGTTGACACTTCTTTGGTGTTTTTTACTTGAATCTTTATACAAATGAACTCTTTGCTTGAACTGAGATTAAAAGGTCAGTGACGTTTACACCTTTGCACTCTTGGTCATTGCCAGGTCATACTCTCTGTCTTTGGCACTGACTTTTAATATATGCTTATATGGTATACGTAATTATGTGTTTTTATGAGCCGTTTTATGTATGGTATACCATTTTATTGTACCTTTTGTTTATGTCGCATGCATTACTCGTTTTAATGTCTTTATTAGTAAGGGAGCGCTTCGAACAAAGCTCACCCAGACGCCCTGTATGTTCAACAGCTTCGGCTTCATAAATCAATGTTGCTTTAGAGACATTTTTTGTATTACTTGGTTTAGACCCGCATTGTTGACAAAAATTATGGTCTAAACTGACAATACCCTCACTCATTATGGCTGCCTTATGTATAATTAATGCAGTTGCAGTTGGCAACTGCCAGAGTGCACACTTTGCGGTCATTATCATAAACAAAAGGGGTTGTAGTAGCATAAATTAATTGCGTAACAACAAAAGCCGCAACCCAAAAGTAATCCTTGACATAGCACTAATTTTTGCGTTTAAACAGGCAATTAATATGCGTGGCAACGTTGTAAACAAACTCGCATGGGAATTCCCATAGGCACCCAAACTACAAACGTGCCACAAATTTTGTGTTTTTATGTTTAGGGTTTTTGTTGCAATGTCAATTAGGTTTTTGTGCTGCAAGTTACGCATACGCAACGTTGCAACGCCTCAGCGCAGTCTAGCGCAGTTCTTGGTCAATACTTCATTAATTTAAAACAAACCACTTTAAAAGTTTTCTTTGTTGGTCTGCTATTTTATATTTGTATTATTTATATGCAACAGTTTGCATAAAATTCAAATGCTATATGCATCAAATTTGCATATATAATAAGTGTTGTGTGCGCGTAAAGGTATGCAACGCATTTTCGGTGGTTGCAAACGTTGTAGGTTTGATAATTTCATATTAAAAAATTTTATATCAAAAATATTCTTTTAAACAAATGAGAAAAATTGCGCCGTTAAATTCAGCAATTCTTTGCTTATATGGCCAACAAAGCAATGTTGTCTCTTGCGCTTACTACATGTTGTCATATAAAGGGTGAACTATTTTAAAATTGAATTTTCCATTTTCTATAGCAAATGACTTTAATGGTTTCTGGATTCAGTTTGTATTTAAACCCTTTGAAGTTACTTTATTCTCCGGTTCTCTCGCTTAATGATTTGTTGTTAACAGCTCCCTGCGCAAAAGTCGGGTTCCTATCACTACCGTTGCTTGCAGCCTCCACTTCTCTGCACTGCAATTTGAAATCCGAGCTTATCCGGCTTGCTTGCTCACTTGGCATAAAACGCTTGTGCGCTCATTGCATTTTAATGAGATTTTAAAGCGTTGATGTCGTCGTTGTGCAGCAACACAGTCAACACACAACCACATATCATGCACTAAGAGAAATGTATAAAGCAAAATAAATATACAAACACTTTATGATGTTACTTTTCAACTTTCAAGAGTATTTTTTAAAAAAGCTCAGTTTCTTTAGAGAATATCACTTCTTATCTTGTTTGGCGTGTTTTCAATGCAGAATCCAAATATTATTTTGAAGATTTGTACATAAATATATAAAAGTTTAATGTATAACTTTATATGCAAAGTTTTATGAAAATATAAATTTTTTAATTAACCATTTTTTTGCACTGTACATTCTTATACATACTCACACACACTCGCACACACTAAAGTGTGCCACTTTATATCATTTTCTCATTCTTTTTTTCACGTTCCTCTGTGTTTATCTTTGCCACTGCTTTGGTGGGCTGGCTGCTCCATTTGCTTGCGCCTTCAGTGGCAGCTAAGTAGCACCCTCTATAGTATATGCATTAGTATGTGTGTGTGTGTGTGTGCCTGTGTGTGTATATGCCGCTCTTTGTGCCAGTGTGGCAGCATTGCGGCAGTGTGGCATGTCAATGAGCACTTATACTAATTTCCAGTTATTTGCATGCAAAATTACCCGCTGCCACCAACAAACACCAAAACTATACGAACACAATCAAACAAGCAACACCAACATCAACACTAATACCAAAGCAAATACTAATAATTCCACAAAATACCAGAGACTTCCAAAGACGAAGCTTAAATGCACTTTAATAGCTCTTGTTTGTTTTAGAATCTGGTTGCAATGGTCAAATGAGTTTCGCTTCAAGATATGTGTGTAGTACAAAGAGTTCGCTTAGGACAAAGATCCACACAGAACCCACACAGGTCTCTATTCAAAGTTTATTTATCTTACCCAAGTATATTGTAACAAAAAAACCTTAAATCGATGTTGCTTTAAATCAACATCGACAGTCATTATTTAGTGTTGTCCTCATTTTCCCAAGAAAATTCATTTTTATTATTGAAACTCGGTCAATATTTATTTCGAATAATTATTTAAGATCATTGCACACGTTTTGTATGACTTCTATATTTTCATAGTGGTATTCTGTAATTGGTACCAATTAAGTTAACCAAATAATATCATTTTTGGTGTGCATTTTGGATCAATCTTTTAGTTTAACTGCGATATATTGAATCTTTTAACCTTTTTTTAATCCATTTGCATATTTGCACTTTCCTGTTTTAAGTATTACTACGAAATAGTCAATTGTCACCATTTTTTTAATAGGTTTAAAACAGATTTCATATTATATTATCTTCTGGATTAACAATTCGATTATGTCATAAAATATGTTGAAGTCAAGAGACTAGCGATAGGTAGGGAACCAACAAAACGGTATTTAAATTAAAAACATCAAAAATAGAATTTATTTGAAGCACTTTTTTTCGCACAACACAGTTGGACTGTCCAATGTTGAAGTCAAGCATATCTCAGTTACAATTTTTGAGACAATAACACCAATGCAATCCTTTATGTTTTTCAGTTCTTTAATTGTACCTGAACAGTACATTTTTGCTGTTTTAGACTTTGATTTATAAAAAAAATTAGGTTATTTTTAGGTATGTGTTTGAACAATTTTTACAGTTTGTTGTTTGAACAAGAATGTAGCATTGTCTGTCTGGCTTAAGAGGATCCCAAAAGATAACTGTTCATATTCCGGCAAACTTAACTACATATTTAGCAGGATGTACAACCTTAACAATGTGTTGAAGATCTTCCAAAAATATAGTAAAAGAATTTCTGTTAAATAACGCAGAGAACGCACATCCATACAGGAGAAGCTTAAGCGAGTCCGAAACATGAAAAAAACGGTTTGAAAGATTTTAAATTACAATAAATTTTAACTTTACAATAGAATATTTTGGGTAGAATTCATTTCCTATTCTCTCTAGACACAACGATGTCAGCTAATTAAATAATTCAAAAGTTGCCGCTACTGTGTGATAATTGGACTCGAAGAATGTTACCAAAAGTGGTGCGCCAGTAAATAAACTTTTCTATAGAGTATTCTATAAACAGTGGCGGCATTTGTATAGCCAGGCAATTATAAAAGAGAAAATTATGTTAATTTTCATTTGTAAGGACTTTACTTGTGTACCATTCTCTTTTACTTCCCCTTCTCTTCCACACTCTCTCTTTCTCTCTCTCTCTCTCACGCTGTCTCATCTCAAGTGCTGCTTGTTCTCAATTGTTGGATCTGCCATTTTACATTTAGTGGCATTTTTTTGATAAACCCAAGTTGTACATTTTATTGTTCAGACACAGCCCAGACGTAGTAACAGATGTTGGTTAATGCGGAACACGCGCTGTGAAGTAAACCGAATTGATTTCATTGCGTTTATCTGTGCCAAGGATTGTGCCGCGAGTCGCCAGTCGGCACTTGTCTTCATTGCCTCGAGGCTTTTGCGTCAATTACTGGTAGCAAGTGATTTCCAGCACACACCCGATTAAGTCGCTTTGTTAGTGATTTATGTTGCCTACACGGAACTTTAGCTTCTTACATACACCTATTATTTACTGCCTTGTCAAAGGACAAAATAACTTAGGCGTAGGCGTGAGCACACATATACTCATAACATTATGTGTGACAGAGTCCCACATAAAAGTTTTCTAGTCGTCAATCAGTCTGCTCAATCATCAATAATTTATACACAAATTTGATGAATTATTTCGAATGACAGTTGGCATTTTTGTTGGCGTCTTCATTGACATTGAGTATCGGGTATGAGGTATAATAACTTTATTTGTCCAAGGTAGAAGGCTATATGACTTGACCAGGCCCATTACCTTTTGTTTATTTAGTTGAGGAACAGCTAAAGTGCTCACGTGTTGGCTGTAATCAAACCAAGTACATATAAGTTTACTTTGTAATTTGCTACAAGGTTAAACAAGTGCTTGAAATTTATTTCACATTTTTATGATCTTATATGTATGAAAAAAATATTATTGCAATAGAGGCATTAAATTTATGAACTAATTTAAGTGCCTATGATTACACCGTGGAGCAAAATCTTATTTTATTTTAAGCTCATTTCTAAATTATAAACAATATCATTAATTTTTTTTGCTTGTTTATAATTCTTTCACGAACGAAGCTTTAACAAACAAATTAAATAACTTTATTACATATTCAATAGCTAGGAGTAAAAATTTCTTTCTGTGAATAAGAAGTGCAGTCAGCAAGAGCGAAAATGAGCGTGAGAGCGACATTCAGGCAAATGAGTGTAAGAAAGAGTGCTACCACATGTACAAAATTCGTACCCCAAGCCAAATATTAAACCATTCAGTTGAAGCCCAAATCCACGCATGAACGCATTTATATTTTGATGCACTTTGCCGAAACACGCTTGCTAAGTAAATCGACAGTCAGCCCAACTCTGTTTTCGAGAGTAATATCTTTCTTCTGTTGGTGTATTACCCAGGCATGACTTTTAAGCTGATTTACTGTTTGCCTTGTATGGACTCAATTTTTACACTTTAATACTATACAGTTTTTTTCCAAGAATCATTTAAGACTCAAATAAAGCTCAGCAATTGCAACCATTCACATTGAAAATAATCATTCCATTATTACCATCCATTGTGCATATCAGAGATTACATCATTGCCTACAGCCATAATCCAACAACTCGATTTCATACTCCACGTTAATTAGCAAAATTTCCGGTTTTACAGAACTAAGAATCCACACGAGATTACTACCATTGTTTCAGCCTGCTATTGCTCCGCTGCGCCATTTTTCTTCAGAAAAGAGATAGAAATCAATACCGTTGGTTGCTGGCTCATTATTTCTTCCCGGAAATGCGATTACCAGTTTCAGTAAGTCCGTGCGGTCTACCACTACGCCAATCAAACAATTCAGTTACTGCAACGAAAACTCATTCAATGTCCGACGTCAATTCAATGCAGAGAAACGTGCAAAAATCAATGCTGTACCGACATAGATGCTTGAAATAGTTATCACGAATGCGGTGAAAAGTGTTCAATCGTTTTGGCAATTAAATACTTCCATTAAATAATTATTGTGTTCGTGTACATTATGAAAGATAAAGTTGGAAAAAAGTGACGTAAATTAAAGCCAGACAATTTGCCAAAATTGATTTAGACAACAGCATTTAATTAAACTTTTCAGAAATTTGAAAGTAGTGCTTACTTTTATACATGCAACCTTTAAGATAAATTTTTATCTGAAAAGTTGGTTGCTCTAGCTCTTAGCAACTCCGAGATCTAAACTTTTTATATAGACTGACAGACGGATATGGGTATATCTCTAGTCACCTCGATCATGCTTTAGGTTGGCTTTCCCGTCTATGTGTTAAATTCTATCGGCTTGCATAAACGTAATGCACCCTTAGAAGCATATGGTCCAGAATATAATGAATACGAAGATTTTTTTGTAACTTCCTCAGAGCTTATATACCGATAGTAAAGATTGCATTTAATTTTAGTAAATACGAGTAGTAAAGGCAAATAAAGAAAGATACTTTCCTTGTAACTGAACACAATATCTCGTCTGGAATGGAACAATGAAATAATTATTCTTTTTTGGCTACATGATTGTAATCGGTAACTTGTTATTGATTGTATCTGTAATCTGTACAATAAAACCATGTCGATTTAATTTTTTAATTATAGTTGTTAATTATCAGATTATCAGAAATTTCCAATTCTATCAAAATGCTGTTCTATTTATGATTTTTGAATAATAGAGAATTAAATACGACTAAAGTAGTTCAAATATGTGATTTCAGTTATATACCTTTTTTGCTAATAGGTGCAGTTCTTTTCCCCTAAAATCGGGCGTTCAACCAATTTTCGACCAGAATCTTACTAAGCCAAATTAATATGTAAAACTTAAGAATAAAGTTTAACCTAACATATTATTTTCTTTATGTTCAAAAAAGTTCAGTAAATCGGGGTTTAAAAAATTGGTAAGCATTTGTGCCCGAAAGACGATTTTTTATTTAATTCTTCAATGTCTTAGCCATACACCATTACTGATAAAAATATTATTTAAATTTTATTCATTTGTTTTCAATTGACAAATAAGGCTTACGGTTAGTAAAAAGGTATAAGATTCCTATATTGAAAATAACTAGCATTTTTTATATCCAAATTAATGCCCATCGTATTGATTCATTGATTTTTGAATGCTGTAAATAGAAAAGCTTGACAAATCCAGGTGTCACTCACAGCCATGCACACATGTGCAAAAACCACTTAAATAAGAGTCTCAATGTAAATGACATCGAGACAAAAAATTGTGTGACTTGCTCAACAAAAACACCAACCCAAACAAAAAAAAATATTCGAAAAAAAGATTGGCTCACTTAAAAACCATTTGCAATTTATTTTTCCTGTTTTGTTTGTGTGACGACCGTATTGTATAACCCATAGCAATTTTGTTGCAGTTTTGTTCCATATTATCGAAAACTATCATGCAATTCGGGAAATTCGATGACGGACCGCTAATTTGTTGTATACTTATATAAAGCAAAACTGATTAAGTAGACTCTTTTAGACTCCAGATATACTGTGAACTATAGCTGCCATTTTATTTAAGTCTGTTGGCTCTACTTTTACCTAATAAAGTCAATTAACTAGAATAAATACCCATTGCTATGCCAACCAATTCGCACTGCACATCAACTTATTTCAAATGCTAGATTAGTCCAACTACATATCAACCTTGTTATGGTTTTTGCTCCATATGGCATCGGTACTACTGTTAAGCCCCTTTCATTATACCAGAATATAGTCACTAACCTTGTTTGGTTGCCAACTAAACAACTTAATTTATTGTCCAACAGCAACAACAGCGACAACAGGAAAAACTACAGGGACAATTCAATGGCTGACAATTGGCCCAGAGGTAATTGCTGTGCACATATGTACACTACCAACATGGGCTGTTTGGCTGCTCTATAATGGCCATAATGCCAGGCAAGTGAACAATTACGGCAACACACATACGTTCAAATAATCAGTGCATTTCCTATTATAGAGGTATTACTGGCAAAAAGAAAAAAAAAAGGAAATATATATATGGAGAATGTACAATATGTATAAAAGCAAATTAATTAAAAATTTATGAGCGTATCGTCGTTGTCTTGGTAAATAAAACAACAAACTGTTGCTGCAGGCTCTTACATATGTACAAGCGTATTCCCATATGTAAGATACAGACTTACGCAAACACACGCGCATACACAAAGGAAACGGAAATGGCCGGCCGCCATTGTTGTCATCCATGCTTTGTTCCAACTGTTTGTTAGTTTGTTAGTTGTTTGCTGGGTGCGGGTGGCACGTTTGTTTTAGTTTTTGGCTTTGTTTAGAGTTTTCCTGCTAATTACCACAAAGTGCTAAATGGCTAAAAAGCTACTCAATATGTACATACACAACAATTGACGGAGACCGCCCATAGATGCCGCTGTTTCTCCCCCGCTTAGCTTTGAGTTTATATAATTACACTTTGGTTACCACAGAAAAAAAGTTAAAGAGCTAACTTTTCCTGCGGCGAGTTAATTGAAATATTTCATCGCCCTTGTCGCGGCGCATTTCATAGTTAAGCGTTTGTAAACTTTCGGCGAATAGCGTGATTTTTGTGAATCGAGTGCAATAATTCTGCTAAACTTTTTCAAGTTCGTCACGTTATAGATGTGCTAAACTTGCATGATGAAAAGTGTTTTGGTTTAAAATTGTTGTCTTTCAGAATATATTTTTGGTAATTTTAAGTTTACGATATAATCATTGTGTTTATGTAAAAGTCTGATTATTAGCGCCGTTTTAGAAATATGTTTATATTATTATACACATTAAGTAGAATTGCGAATAAGACTGGCGCCATCAATTGATAAACTCATATAGGCACATCATCTTAAGCATTTGGAGACCATGCAATAATTTACTTTATAAAAAAAAAGAACTAAATACTTGCATTTTTTTAGAAATAATGTCTATCTTTTTTAGTAAAACTGACTACAATTTGTTTAAGAGAAATTCTTGTTAGGCAAAACCAATGAAAATATTTAATTATACGTGTACTGCTTCCTTACAACTTTCTGTTATTACAAGTAGATTTCTATGGTATTATTTAGGATAGTATGAAGAGGCAATTGTCCACGTCATAAATTGATATACTTTAGCAAAATGGTAGAGTTCAAACTGCTTCCACTACTTGGCGACGTGAAAGCAGTTTTACTCTCACCAATATTAGCCTGAGGACTGCGCAGAAAATTCCAGGAAATATACGGCGCATCGGCAGTCCAGTACAGTGCAACATTATTAAGGCAGAGGTACGCGAAGCTTCTCAGCAACAGCCAGTTAATGAAGTGACGGTGTTGCAGAGACTGAGGTAAAAGTATAAATAGTTTTGAACGCTTAAGTATCGAGTGCAGTCATAGTAACAGCAGGTACGTTCACTCGGATAGAGTAGAAATTCTTCGTTAAAAATCAGTGCAATATGAAGGCGACGCTGGATAATCACGGAGTCACCAAATGCTTGACTATAAATACAACTGCCCACGTGAGATAGGTGGCATAGTGTAACCCTATAGGTATGCAATGGTCATGTTGAGAAAACACTGGTATAGTTACCCTCGGCTCGTAGGTTGAGTAAGCCAGAACACTACATCAGCGATTGTTGGGGCAAAATGTGTATGTAGCCATTAAGCGTGCCGGGGTATGCAACCTTAATACAAGGTGGCCGATGAGTCGGCAGTGCTGCTAAGCCATAAAAATAAACAGAACTAGTGTAGTGGGAGAAAAATTGTAGAACTCCTATTAAGCCGATATTAGCACAAGATTATCAATTAAAAGACCCAATGTTTTTGAAGATTGAATCTGAGCAAATGCAAACACGTTGCTTCATAAGTTCTGAACAAGGCTGAGTTATTCCAGCCGTTGCTCAGAGCTTCGTTTCAAGTCTCATAAACGGTCGTCCGTTAACAATATTAAATGTAGCATAAATTTAACATGAAATAAGTTGTTTAAATTTTGCATGAATTTTACTCCTACATTGCAACATTCTGCTGCTTGAGCTATTAATAGAAATTCGAACTAACTTTACTGCATTGCTTGGGCTTGGTTTCAGAAATACAACACTTTTACTTACATCATATCATTTTGTATCCTACGCATTTGGCTTCAGGGAAAAATATTTTTGCTGATAATGAGCAAAATAACAAAAAAATAAAAAAAACATAGAAAACAAAAGGTGTACAGAAATAGATTTTGTAATTTATCGTACTCTGACTAAAACATTTTCGCAGCGTTCTTTGTTTGCGTAGGTGTAGTCATTGATATAATGATTATTTATTTTTCTTTAATTTTAAATGTTCATAAATAACTTTTTTATGACAACGAGCTCCAATTAGCACTCAAATATTCGTTGGTTTTATTAAAAATAATTTTTTATATCTTAAAATTTTCCTAAAATAAAAATAAGTCGTTTGCAAAACAGCAAGTAAATGGCCAACAACATTTTGTGTTCTGCATTATTCCTTGTTATAATAATAAGAAAATGAAATTTGCTTAAATTACAACAAATGAACTAAAAATGAAAATGAAACTTAATCAAATGGAAAAGAAATAAAACAATTTGAGGAATATTAAATTTATAATGGATTTTTTGCAATAAATGCACAGTCTGCAGCTGGAAGAAAGTTTCCCGATTAAAATAAAATTATTTCCAAAAATCTGTTTGACTTAATTCTAAGTATTAGTACAAATTTGAAACCATGCGCTTTTTATTTTCTTAATTTAGTTTGCTTCAGATCTAACACCTTTTCTGATGATGTATTTATTATTATTATTCTACATTCTGGCATATTTTTAATATAGTGTTTTTCGATTTCACAAAAAATAAATGTTTCTGCGCGCTTCGAGAAACGCATTCGTAGTAACTCGTTCTTTGTAATAACTTATGTTTGTTGTTCCCAATTTCACAAAAAAATCTAGTTTTGGGCTTAGTTTTTGCAAACTCTTTGTCTTTAGCGTAATTTTTCAATTTATATATTTTATGAATTTTGCAATTACATAAACCAAAAAAAATTTTATTTACTCCGAATCTATAACGTTATTTCTTTAAGTTTAAAAATCAGTTTAAAATGCGTGAAAATCGATTTAAGTCTGTTGACATAAAAATAAAAAAAGCTAGCCCCGAGTAGCCTTGGTTAGAAAGTACATTCAAATCGGGTACTATGGCATACAGTCTGTCCACTTGCTAATTCTTTTAGTTGTTGACATTAGATTAATTTGCATTTGTTCGCAAAGTCTCTGAGAGATCACTTTGTATTTCTTTGCAAAATTTGCATGCTAATTATAGTTTTACCTTGAAGCACATCCTGTACTATGAATTTGCGTAGTCTATAGCCTTGATGGACGCACTGGCTATCTATGGAACGTCAAGTGCAGCTGCTATTTATAATAAGCTGCACTCAATATTCATTAGCCTAACACAGTGCTGCTCAACTGAATAGGGTCAGCAGGAGAGAGGATACTATTGCAAGTAGGTACCTAGCATTTAAATAATTTGACTTTAACAACTTAAAATAACTTCATTTTAAAATTTAATTATATTTTTATTTTTAAATTTGTTGAACATTTGTAATTAGTTTGATTTGAGTTAAAATTATCGTTAAGGCAACTATTGCTAATAAGGTTTTTTTTCGAATGTAAAGGGTGCTAATTTTTAGCAAAACTTCTTTTAACTGCTGACCCAGCTTATCAAGTGGATACTTAAGTATGCAAAATGCTTTAAGGGACGGCAACAGTATGGAGCTGTACTTTTTAAAACTCTATCTCTCATTGAAAAAGCTTCATTGTGAATGGCGATCGCTCTGTGTGCTTACAAACTTGTTTTACCACAAAGAAAGGGATCGATTTGGCTAAAAAATTACAATCTTTTAAAAACTCATGCCATACGGATCTGAATATAGAAAAAAAAACGAATTTCTCAAAAATGCCATGACTTAGAATCGTAGAGAAAATATGGTGCCGTTTTGATGAAATATTAAGACCTTTGTGTGATATCCGTAAAGTTTTTCAAGCGCTACATGATAGTGCCAATCGATTTCTTTAACTATCCTTAAGTACTGCGAAAAGGAATGCTTTAATCATAAATTAAAATTCAATTTTTATTTTGTTAACGAAATCTATTTTGTTCTCTTTGAAATAGTCCTTATTTAATACTATATACCCATGTCGAAGTTTTTGCAAATCAAAAAGCAAATTTTTACTACAAAATAAAATAAATAAGTTTCATACAAAAAAAAATACTTTATAATAGATTTTTGTTTTTAAAATAAATATATTAGGAAAAAGTTAAGAAAATACAAACAGCATCCTCTAGTGATGGTAAATAATAACATATGATAAATATGGATACTTCAAAAACACCCAAATACACATTTTTTATATGAAAATAATTAAGTATGTTTGGCGTACATATGGTTCTTCTTTTTATAACTTTAGAAAAAACTGCTCTTAAAAAGTTCTTGTCTTGAAATTCATTTTAGAGCTGTAGTTTTTTCTTCTAAAATACTCAGAACTAGTATTCTTTTTAGGAGATTCAGTGGATGGTAATTGGCGGTAGATGCTGGTAGATGCTCTTTCCACAACTAGCAATGCAGCATATTTTTTGGCTTGCTATAAGATTTTATCAGCGGAAACCCTAAAATTTTGTTTTCAGTCTGCTTAGCATTATCAAAATTTCCTAATATCATTCAAATGCTATACAAAGTATTTCTGTATTTTTAAACGAAAACTAAAGCAAATATTTTGTTTGAAGTATGTTTTTAATTTTACTGAAGAGTTATGCACTGATTAGTAGAGCAGCAGTACAGTCACGTATAAACGCGACTACTCAAATCATATACTCAGATACTTCTTCATACGGGAACACGGCGTACATTCGCATACTGCGCATATGCGACATGAAATGGCAAAGTGGGCGTTACAAAATATTGACAACCGCATCCGGTACAGTTCTCATCGAAAAGTTCTGGTTCATTGTTTTTTTTCTCGATCAATTTTTTTCGCCCACAATCATTTTTATTTATTTATTTTTACTTTTACTGCCGTTTTTATATGTGATTTTTTCTTGTGTCGCTGGACAAAAAAATTAGTATCGTTTTTATGCAGCATACTTCGGGGCGCGTTTTTACTGCAGCTTAAATTTCAATTGCAACTTAAAATGTCGAAAAAAAGTTTCAGCAATTGTTGAATATTTTATAATATGTTTTTACTTAATGCCAAATATGCATTTCGTTTTTAAAGTTCACGTTTTCATACTCCGTATTTTTGTAAGTTATGGAATCAGGTGTGGGGCTTCAATAAACAAAATTACATTTCAAGTTTAGCGATGCGAGCTGCCCTGCCGCTAGACTATTAAAAATCGCCTGAATAGTTTTTGCAACTTGCTTGATATGTGTTTCGAATTTCACCAAAATTGATTAAAAATTAACAATTTGTAAACATAATCTTTATCTTTACATTGTCATACTCTCGGCATTTGTTTTTAATTTTTTATTTTGAAGAATGTGCTACTTTATATGAAAATTTTTTAAAAAGTGTAAGCAGTAAGTGTGGTGTTTTTTTTTTTGTTAGGTAAAATATGAGTGCAAATGCAACTGTTTAAGAAGGATTGGTTGAACATTGGTTGTTTAAAAAAAAACTGATATTGTTTTATAGAAGCTTCTAAGTTCCATTTGGTATTCACAATTGGAAGCGGATTATGTAAAGTCAAAGTTAGAACTGAGCGCATCACGCAAGCAGTTTATGCGTATTTATTGATTTGAATAAATACTATATAAGGCAATAAAGTTCATAAAACATAAAAATCTTCCACTAAAATCTTTACGAGCAAGTAGTGATTAAACTTATTTGGCGGGGCTTCGAGACCCAATACTAGTTGATATTCCAAAGAAAAGTGTTCAGCAAACTACCTACTTAAAAAATTTTCAACAACTAAAAATATATTTCTAATTCACTTCAAATATCCTGTATCTAAAACTATTGCAATAGATTTTGAGTTTTTGACGTCAAATTTCACCTATTTTTTTATTGTACATTTGGCCCCATTAAAATGGCCGCCATTCTCCTGCTGTTAATTTTAACGTCTCGTGCCAGCGCATGCTTGTTCCTGCTGGTTTAGTTTTTCTTTCATTTTTTTTATTTTTTTGTGTGTTTTTTTTTTGTTTTTAGTTCTTCACAAATTAGTCGCACGAACATTTTGCTGTTGTACCACTAAATGGCAGGAAAAAGGCACAGTCTAGGTCAAAGCAGCTGCTTGTTGGCTGCTTCGTCTTTTGGTGGGGCGACATGGCAAATTGTTTGCAACATGCAAAGCTGTGGGCCAGTACCTAGCCGCAAATAGGCTGACTGACTGTGTCGGCTCTGTCAAGTTAAACAAATATGCAGCTGACTGACGGGCAGCATTGCCAGACTGACAAACACTAAAAGACATGCCATTTATACATACATACACTGAGAGAAAATTGGGGAAATCGTCATTAATTTGCTTATTTTGAAATCGAATCGTTGATATCAAATTATGTGTATAGAGGGACCGCCACAAGACTATATCGGATTGTACAATATGCTTGGCACACGAACAAAACGCAAAAAAAAATAGTAAGTAAAGACTTCCAACTGAGGCAAACACTTTCGGTCTTGATATTTCGATTCAGATTAGTTTTGACGCCGCGCAGGCTTACCAGTATGAAACTCATAGAAATTGTAACTGAGAAACTTTCTTTCAGCTGTTTCAAAGTACATATATGGCCAACGTATTTTTTCCATGTAGTTCCACATTGTGACACCTACTTATCCGAGCCCCATTCTAAACAAAACCGCTTAAAATGAAATCAATGCAACTATATACCTTTCATGAAAAACTACTATACTTTTAGTGTCAAAAGCGAAAAAAACTTTTTTCCAAAAAGAGAAGGGACTTACAGTTTCTATCCGAATCCAAACGACTGAGCATATGCACCAGTGTAGCTAGATGATCGAGCAACCTACATATGATGTTTTATAACTTATAGTCTTTATATGCTGCTCTTTTTACTGAAAATTGCATTACAGACTCGCTAAGTATAATTTGTTTTAAAAATCTTTTATATAATACTTTGTGGGGGATTACAGAATTCATTTTTAAAAATTATTTTATTATTATGATTCAATAATCTTCGGTTTGTAAAACAAAAAAACAATGAATTATACATTGGGCACCATCGATACATTACTGATGATTCCGTTGCCTATAGGAATATATTCCTAGCAGCACAAGCATATCCTTGCTTTTTGTTGGTTTAAAACTAAAAAAACGTTAGAGAAGCCCCCAAAACAATGCCTGACTTGGGCAATAATCGTATTTTCTTCAGCTACTTGTTCAGCTGCTAAAGATTTCAGTATGTGAAAATTGTTCCCCGCATCATGCATTTATAGACATCTGCATTATGATTTCTAGCTGTGTATATACTAAATGCTTATATATATACTGTAGCATACTTACGTGCGTCTGCCTAGTCATACCCACACACACACACCCTAACGCCGATGCTCACACAAACTTACACAGATACGTTGTGCTGCTGCCTTTTGAGGACACGAAATGAATATGGATTTGCTTTTAATTACCAGCTCAACTTGCTACCTCCACACATTTTTTGTTGGCTTTTGTTGGGGCAAAAGTGGTGGATGTTGTTCTGGTAAAAACCTAAAGATTGTGTTGCTATTTTTGTGGCACGCAGCCATTTTTCGCCAAGCTCTGCGGTTTGCTCTGTACATTAGCTATTTTTGGTGACTAGACGAAAAAGCAAAGTTGACAGCTTTTATTTCCTAAAACACGTTACACATAGTATTCAAAGTTTTTAGCCGTATTTTTTTGGTTTGGTTTTTTTTGTTTTACTTATTCAATTGTCTTGCCATCCTTAAGAAGACAAGATGTTTTTTTATGTTATGTCTTGAAGATTACTGCTAGTTCGTAGTAGTTACTTAGCTCTTGCGTTGTGCGTTGCCTTAATAACTTTTTAGTATCTTGAAACTTTTTTTTACTTGTTAATGAATTAACATTTTATAACAACAAAGTACCATAGCCAGGACTACAACTCTGAATTTTACTTAATTTCTGCAGACTTTGTTTTTTCCCTCACTTTTTACTTTTATGTAGTAACGAAGTCGGATGCTACGCAATTTACGTTTTAACTTTTTAACCATAAGCAGCTTTTCCTTTCGCTTTAGTTTATGACTTTAATTTAAAACTTTAATGTACTTATTTTTTTATTTTTGTGTTGTGAGCATTACTATAACGTTGGTTAAGCTAAGCTTGTTGGATGCTCGTATATAATTATGCCAGGTGAAAAAGATCCTTTTGATGGTATATAAAAATTAGCTTCAAATATCTTTAAATTACAATAACATATTCAGTTTTTAACTCATAATTATGTTTAGTCTAAGAGACACTCGAAATTGTTATGTAAGTTTATCGTAAATTTAAGGGTGTGTTTGTCGGAATGAAAACTTAAAGTTTACCTAATATTTACATTTGGGCTGAACGTTATTTTTTCTAGGCCTCAATTTCAAATGGCTTATCTTACTGCTTCTTATTTATGTCATCAACTTTGACACTAGTCAATTTTTTTCACAAAAAAAAATTAAATTTTAAAGTGCATTCAGAATAACGCAACAAAAACGGAATTGGATTCAAATGAATATGCGGAATATTTGACAGTTTTACCTACATATATTACTTAAAGCTTTTGCAGGAAAAATTAATTGGGATTTCAGAGATGCTTGAAAAAAAGATACAAAAAAATTGCAGTGTTGACAATGCTGCAAAAAAACTTTATGAATAGTTTCCAAGCTATTATAAAATAATATGGTCGGTGTCACTTTTGCTAAAAGCTTTTGTCATTTGAAATACAAAAATCTAAAAATGCAATAAAATCATTCATATTCCAACTGTTTCGAACGAAATATCGTTATTATACAAACATATCTTACAGGCAGATACTGAAAATCTATCTATCTGGATTCGCCACATTAGAAAGCCTTTAATTTCGGCCTTTTGCTTGGTCCGCCATGGAATAGTTCACGTATCATATTTATAGTGAGAGCAAAATTACTTTTTATGTTCAGTTAGCCACCTAGACCAGCGATAGACAGACTCTAATTTAACAACTTAATAATATTTTGCTCTGATTGGCTCTTATGCTGACTACACTTGTTTTTTCTTTCAATAATATCAAATGCAAGTACGGACTTTTTACTTTCCTAAACTTACTTTTTTCAAGTGAGTACCCCATTTTTCTCAAATAATTCTTTATACCTCTTCGCATTTACTCATGTTCCTACTGAGGTGTGAATTTGTGATTTCAGCGTTACTCGGAGAACAGTCCTCTACTGGAACATGTCATCGCTGAGACCCACTTCAACAAGTTGAGGTTTTCGGCACCTCTATATGGATATGTTCAATTATCTACTTTGCTGGTGGTCTCCAGACCATTTGCCCATTCGCATAAACTGATCTTTGGTCATTAAATTATTAAGGCTTTTCAACTTGTTTACCCTAATTGAATTTGACTCTTTTCTTAAACTTTAACAAATTCTATTAACGGTAAAAGTTTGTATTTAAGTCTGCATTGAACATTTTCAAGGCAAGATGTCAAACAACAAAAAAGTAGATGACTTACAAGAATCTCAGCATGTTCGAATACTTTTATATTTTCCCAAAAAGCTCCTTAGTAACCGAAATTGAGCATATATGGCTTAGGGCTGACACACACACACACACGCACACACTTACCTGCATATAAACAGGCATTCTCGTACAAAGTCTTTTGACTGGGGGGCACTTGAACATTGGCGCGAAACTCACGTCTTCGTACAACGTGTGAGTAGATTTTTTGCTGAGAGTGTGTGAGTGAGTTTTTGTTTAAATATGCATTGGCTTGCATATTTTATAAACTCCACGTGCTTTTCAAACTATACAAAGCAAGCAAACACACTCAAACACACACACACACACACACACACGCACACACACACGCATGTACTCGCCCAAGTACACGGATATACTCACTAACTCGATAATATTGATTGGTAAAATGGCCAAATGGACAACGTATGCGTCACGTGTTTCACGTTTCATACGCTTGCAACACTTTGCAACTTTGTCCCTCGTTCTCTGCTTTAAGCCTTGTTTCATTGTCACTGTCAGGGTCGTGAGCGACAATTAATTTGGTAGTAAAACAGGCAACAACTTACCATTTAACATGCGCGTAATCCTTTGTCAGTTTCATTTTGTCTCTCCCTGTCGTTGTTTTGCCTCTTTGCCACAAGTGATTTAAAACGCGCGCGTTTTTATGCGCCACAAAAACGCATCGACATACAACGCATCAAGCTTTGCCTTCGTCACACTTTTATATGATATGCTTGCGTGCGTATGAGAACGTATGTGTGTGCGTTTGACAAATTAGGATTGTTTTGGTTTCTTATTTTTTGTTTTGTTTCTTTATTTGGTTTTGTGTACTTTTTGTAGCACACTTTTGGGATGCTGATAAATTGCTCTTTTGTTGCTCATTTTATGCCGCGACATGTGATTTTTGCTCGCTTCTTAATCTCACAGACACACACACATACACATACTCTATGCGCGCAAGTGTGTGTGTGTGTGTGGAGTAAATAAATTTTTAATATTTCAATTTCATTTGCGTACATACACACAGTTTTTTTGTTTTATTATTATTTTTGTTCGTGCCAGTGTTGCCAGCTGTTATTACAATCATGAGTTAACTCTTCTTAAGCATAAGCTTATATATTTTATATATAGTAACTACTGGCTAGACTCAACTCCCCATTGACCATTTAGCTTATCTACTAGCTACCTCATTATGAAGGCATTTAGCTGCTGCGCGTGTTTTGCCCAGCTCCTGACCCGTCTCAAGTGCGCCATTAGCAGTTTTCTTAATGACTTTTTAGTTCGTCAGCCAAAAACTAGATCCTAACGCCTATGCAGCTAATACGATGGCAGTTTCAACGACTAAAATCGCAATTTCATGCGTTGTTGCTGTTGCTATAAACTCATTTAATATGCTTTATGACGTCATGTGTGTGTGTGTGTGTGTGTGTGTATGTGCGCCCTGGTTCCAAACTAGCCTACATGACCCAACCCAGCTTAACACGATAGCGGTAGTAGTAGTAGTTGTACAGTCCATTCGCAGGACGTCTCTGCGACAATTGTGTGCGTTGCTTTGCGACACGCCTCTTTTGTTGTTTGTTTGTTTTTGTAGAAACTCTCTATTGTTGTGCCTCAACGTTGCCCATTTGAAATGCATATAACCTTGGTAGCGCCACTATACAGTTTTGCCTGGTATGTGGTGCCCCATTATGCTGTTGCCGCCAGTCATAAAAATGCTATGTCCATGCTTAGCCCTAAAGTAGGCGACATGAGACCAGCAGCAGCAACTACGATAACGCACACAATTGTTGTGTGCTCCTTAGTCTTTAAGTAGACTACCTACAACTGAATAAAACATTTGCCATCTAAAAAGACGTCTAAATAAAATGGCATCTTTTGTTTATAAGCAGGCTAAACAAAGCACAGCTGAAGAATGCTGTTTTCGAAACTGGGTCTAAGTTTTTTAAATTGTTTTTTACCAGCAAATTGAACATGTGTGCGAAGAAATAATAATAATAATACTTTAAGAGCATTTATAACCGAATATAAGAACTTAGCATGATTTTTTAAGACAATATCAGGGATGAACTACCTTATCGCGACTTTATGAACGGTCGTAACTCATTTTCATTCGCCAAATCGAGCATTTATGAGCAATCACCAATTATGAGACCACAACTTGGTCAATCTCATTCGTTGGCTCCTTTGTTACGAAATGTTTTAACTTTAATGATATTTCCTTTTTTCAAATGTGAGACGGTGCAAATCTGTTCAGCTATGAACTGAAATCCAGCGTAACGAGCATCGACACTGCCTATGTCCAAGCAAAGCTTACATATAGTTGCGAAGCGATGACAAGAGCAGAAGTCATGCCAAGAGAAGTTGTTATCACTTATCACAACTCTCTCTCGCATGCTTATGCTAATACCTTTGTCGCTTCGGATCTCTTGTCACTTCGGATCTCTGATCGCTACGGATATCTTGTCGCTTCGGATCTCTTATCGCCTCATCTGCAGGCAGAGCTAAAATTAGTTCTGAACAGTCGACGCGTACAGTTGAGTCAACATCTAAGTTCTCTTTGCGCTACTGAAACCTCTGAGTCAACTTCACCCAGCCCTTTCTTATAGCTTCATTTAAGGCCCAATTTTATACATATTAATAAAGATTATTAATCATTTAAATTTAAAATATTCTTGTAATTTAAGTCTAACGAAAAAGTTCGTTGGTTCAACAAAATCTATAAAAAATGCACTCATCAGGCTAGGATACGGATACGGACTAGTTTTAAATTATCTTTCCCTTGTATTCATTTGATGTTTCTAAATTTTCTTATTGTTCAATTATAAGGTTAACGGGACTTAGTTTTACGCCTAAGTTAATGATTTGACAGATGGTAGTGTTGATGATGTTTGCTTTCAAATATGACCCCATTAATTTTGTATTTTGTACAAGTAACCAACATTTAATTTATAGTTGAAATGGGTTCAATTATTCCGATTTGTGTATTATTTTTCGTGTTAAACAATTAAGTAAATAATTGTGCAAAACTATTTATGAATATTTTACCACAAGATAACAAGAAATCTAGTAATTAATATTGTAAATGTACAAAGCAATGTTTTTAAATTGATATAAATTTTACATCCGTACAAAATGTTACATTCGATTCTTCATTGAGGTTTCGGTTTTCAAATTCACACAAATAACAGAGTAAATTTTTGGCTTGCAGTTGTTAGAGTTGGCCTTGTTGAAATTTGAAACATGCAAAATTATTTGCGCAAAAATTGAAATTTATTGAAACATTCCAAAATAACTAGTACATATGATTTAATCATAACTCGTTAGTCAATAATTTGAAAAATAATATGATTATAGAGAGACCGCATGTAATTCGATTTGTGCGCTTACCCCTATCCCAATTGAAAATAATTACATTAAAGATTTTGTACTACAATTGAAGCGTATTTATTTACGGAACTCTATCAAAAGGAGACATTAGTTACATTTTTAAAAATCTAATACTATTGTTGACGCCCTGTTATCATAAAAGCAATACCTGTAAAAATCTATTTTTCTAGGCTTTAAATTGTGAACTTGTTGCCAATTCTCACTTTCATTTAATTTTTTTAGAATAACATCCAGTACTTTGTGGATAATAGTTGTAATGTTCAAGTTCTTGTAATTCCAAGCAGTTGTTCTCTATGATATAAATGTATAAGTTAAAACGGAAATAAAGGTTTTAAATTTAAAATGATAAAATGATGAGTTCAAAAGTAAACAAGCAACAAATGGTTTGAAACGATCTCTTTGACAGAAACCAAACAGAATAACATTATCTTAAATTGTGTTTTTATTTTTAAAGAAATGTCAAGCAATTTACACTAGATGGCGGTAGCAGTTAGCACCAGATGGCGCCAGTAATGACTACATAAAATATAAAAAAAGAATACAAATGATAATATTAATGAATAAAATGAAATTTTTGGGGAAACTAATTAATTTTTTTCCAAGTAATATCTACAATAGTCACCTAACCTGCCTATAGATTGATTTTCAAAGTAGTTATTTTGATCTAATTATTTATTTTTTTTTCTTAAAATTAAGTTTATACAAATAAGTTATTTAAAGTAAATTATTTCAATCACTTCCGTTAAAAATGTAATTCAATTAATTTTGCTGGCTTAAACTTATGCGAAAAATTGTAAATATGTATACAAATATCTATTCATTTATTCACATATTCACAAAAATCATATGAAGTTTACATAAAAAACTCTTGATGTGCAATACAAAATAATAAATTAAATCATTTTGTGCGTTACAAAAATGGATCTCTTGTAAACCGCTGTAGTTGCTCTTGAAAGTGGATTGATTTTGTAATTATACACGCTTAATTGCGTACTATTTTAATCTAGGGACTCCGTCGCTTATTTATACGGTGTTCCTTATCCCTATCTTTAATATCCCTAATACATTTTGTTGTAACCATCTTGTACTTGCATGAATATCACGTTTGCTTCTGTTCTAATTGAAAAAAAAAAACATCTATCGAGCCTCAACCCGAACTTCATTTAATAATACTATATTCGATTTTATTATAAAAAAGTACAACACACTGCAGTTTTTTTTTTTAGATTAAACGAAAAATGTAATATTGTAAACAGGATCGAGGAAAAAGTTACATATGGATCAATTCGAGATAAATTTTTAACAGATTCAACAACCTTGCCTGAAGTACCTTGCTTATCACTATGATTAAATGATGAGCAGCAACTAAAAAAAATTAAATTTTGACTGAAATTCGAACCTACATGGATTTTGTTTTTCAATTCCGTTACTTGCTTCTATTAATGTAATTTTTTTCATAATTTTTTTTTAAAGAACTGAGGCGAATGCCAGAGTTTATCATCATCTTTAGGTATAAAAGGTGTAACAAAATGAAAATTGAATAATCTGAATCAAAATCGTAAAAACTAGAAATGTTTCAAGAAAAAGTAATATAAAATCACAATTCTACTCCTATTTTGTGACATTGGTTTCACAACTTCTTCAAATCTAGTTTTATAAAGCTATGTTAGTCTTTTTTCCGTACATTTTTGAAAAAAATTTCCAACACGAATGAATATATAGCTCATCCAAAAAAAAACTCAACGTGGCAAAGCTTATTATATTTGACGCCTACGTTAGCTTTTCTCTTGTGACTAAAAATAAAAAGTAAATATAACAACTTTGCTAAACCAACATATTCCTCTATTAGTATTCTCCACTTTAATCAAAGGATTTTTATAAGTTTTTTTGCTATGCTCAAATATAATAAGACTTCTAAGAGCCACTTAGGCACATTCAAACCAAATAAAATCTGAAAAAGTTGCTAAGCTGAAAATTACTAAGCTTCTTAGCCTTGAGGCGGACTTAATCTAAATAGTTTAATCCAAAGTACAAAGCTGTCATTAGCTACAAGTATTTCCCTAAGCGCAAAGCTTTGTAGTTAACTTTAATTAATTCCCCCTTTATGCTGCGATTTGCCCCGGATCACTGCCTTTAGGGTTCTTCTCTATTAGTACTTAAGTATTAGTCACAGATATTCACACTTGACTTCACAACACTTTACACACAAGAACTCACACGCAAATTGAACTATACAACACTACAACTTTACAGTTGCTTTCTTTTTCACTTCTTATTGTTGTTGATTTTTTTATATATATATATTTTTTTTGCTTTGCTCCTGCGCCTGCTTTGGAGTAAATAAAGTTTTTTATTGGCCGACTAGGAGCGCAGCACTTCTGATCTCTTGCCGCACCGCACACTTTGACTGACCAACATCAACTGGTTAAACTGAAACGACCGCTATTCGAATGTTCCGTTAAAAGGACACACGTCCGTTGGCTAAGCGCTTAAGCAACAAACTGTTGTGGCTGTTATGCCGTTAAGTCGTGGAAAGCTTTTCGAGTTCCTCGTGTTTTGGGCAGACTGTTGCTATTGCAACAACAGCGAGAGTGCGAGCTTTCGTTCGATTGAAGCGAAGATGCAGGGAATTGCACAAGGTGTTGCGCGTTTAAAGCTGTTGAGTAAAAGCTTTCAAAATATGACGCCATAGAGTTTTTTTCTTTAAATGCTGAAAGAGTTTGTTTGACAGTTAAAAGGGTATAATTTTAATTAAATCTGTTTTGGACTTGTTGATAAATAAATAGTATTTTTCTATCAAGTGATAAGTTGCTGAACTGCAATACGGGTTTTAACTTTTATTAGCGTAATTAAGAAATAAACGACAAAAGTAAAACATAGTTTTAGGTATATCCTTTAGTATATTTTTCGTTCAGCTTTTCGTAATACAGTTGGAAAAGTTTATATTTTGGAACAAAGAAAAGGCAAGAAAACGGAAATTTTCGTTGTTTGCCTAATGACCCAATTTTTTTAAAATTATCAAAAAGACACAATATCAATAAAACTTTTTAATAGTTATATTTATAATACATATAACACCGTCTGCTTTATTTAAAATTACAATAGTAATATTATGCCAGAAGAAATAGTAAAATTGTTATCTCCTACGCTTTCATAGTAAATTACACGCGATTTTAAACCAGTGACGTCACGTTCTTTAGCTTAGAGCATCTCAAGGCAAGCAACTTCTAAAGACGTTGCCTTTAATCGCAAGACCATGGTTGAAAGCTTTTTGAAGCGGTGGCTAACACGTGGTATGGCGGAGGCCGAATACCAGTGCTGTGTTTGGTGTTTTGGTTTGTGGGCGGGACGACAAAAGAGGCACTTTTAAGTGTTATTGTATTTTGTGCGTGTCCTTTTTTTGTTTAATGTCTTTGCAGGCGTAACAAGTGGAAGCTCTGCTTTACCTGTCCTTGTCTATGTGCGTATTCTGCTACTTGTTGTTATTGTTGTTGTCAATTAATTAGTGTCCTGAGTGCTAATTGAATTTCATGGGCAAAGCTTTCGCGGTGCCGTTTTGGCCATTTTAAACTGGTCAACCTGTTGACCGGCATGCCTATGCGCTTGTACTATAAGCATGTGTCTATATATAAGCCGCATTGTGTCCTTGCCTCTCGCTAGATGTGTCCTTAAAGTCTGCAAATAGTTTTTGTGTTACCCCAAGGACCTTGCATTGCTCTTGAAACGGAATGGAAACAAGCAGCGGCTGAAAAATTTATGCATGTAAGGTCGTTCAAGCTATTTACCCGTGGAGCTCCGGCAGTAAAATTATACTACAATCGTATAGACACACACACAAAACTGGAAATTGAGGAAAATTTTGTGTTTTAATTCTACTTCAAGGACAAATTTTGACAGTGTCGAAAATTCCGAGTTTTGGCTACGAAGACTATAATCGAAAAATAATTGAAAATGGCTTTAATTTTATTTATATTTCTTAGAGGTTGACATGAAATACAAGTTTATGGTGTTGGTTTGTATGGGCACATACCTGTTTAAATATATTTAACATTAAAAAGCTTGGTTAAAGGACAATATTATGTCCTTAAAGCAGCTGACATGCAAAATTTGTATTACGTGTGAGTTGAATTGCTTCAACTTGAAAACGAAAAAAAAAGCTTAATTTAATTGTACCAGCTCAGCATTGAAATCAAATTAATTTTTATAAGCAATTATTTTTAAAACATGAAAGTGGTTGAAAAAAAGTAATCCGCCGAAATGAGTTATGGGCCACCGTAAAATAATAGCATGGAAATTCACTTGCATGCTTAAGGCGCAAAAATAACATAATTATCGACATTGTAAAAAAGAGAAAACTATCAATGGCGGACTGGTAATTCCCGATGGGACCCATCAACAAAGGCTATATGTACAAATGGGTTTTATTCCAAAGCTGGAGGACTGAAGAACAAACGCAATTTATGGCTTGTGCTAGGAGATGCTACATTATTCAAGCACGAACGGATATCTCGTATTCTGCCCGGATTGTCGCAAACCAAACAAAAATGTAAAGCAGAGGTACACAACTATTGTTAGCTCATTTCCGGTATGGGAGTAGTTGTTGAAACACCTGATGAAAACGTACAATAAATTTATAATAATTGAGATGTGGTGCTGAAGAGTTGTGTGTGGGGTGCGGCACCTAATTGTAACCAATTAAAATTAAAAATGAATATAAAAATAATACACAGCTCGAAACAATTTACTTTTACTCGAGATAATCCCCTTCTGCTATGACTACGACCTTAAGACGGTCAATAAAAAGTAATCTCAATCTCTATACCCAACCGAAAACGGTTTTTTTTTTTCAAAATGGCCTAAAGAGAATAATCCATCGAATTAGTGACTTCGAACGCCATTGTTTGGACTTTACGATGTTCGGAACGTTTGTTTTTGAGCCAATCTTGGAACTCTTGAATTTTATCAGACGGTACCGAGACCTGTTGATACGTGCATCGTCTGTCACCGAAATATTTTCGTACCCCCAAAGCAACCTACAGATTACTTTCTCAATAATATTATGCATTTACCTTGACGTGTCCATATAGGCTTACAGCGGCCCAAAAAATTATCTGTAGCGGGTGCTGCCACTTGGTGACCAATCGATGACTCAAATACTCGTATGGACGGTACAACAAGTAAGCCCTATGGTTTTGAGCGTTTGCGAATTGACCTTGATAAATTTTTTTATCATCCGACGAATGCTACAGTCGGATGTTTCCATTTCTGTCGCCATTTGACTTTGTCGGGCATTTTATTCAAGTCGCTACTTCTCTTTTTGAACCATTTCACATCACATTGCAGTCGTTTCGCTTACCAGCTCCATAATCTTTCACGGCGCTATCAGTATTTTTGTAACAAGTAATGATACGACAGTCGAAAACTTTAATCGCTTTAAGGTTTTTTAGCTTGCTTTTTGCGAATTTTTCGCTAAATATTCTGAAATCAAATTAGTACGTCAAGCGTCAATTAATAACTGAGATCTTTTTTTGCGTTCACTCCCAGCAAAATGTTTTCGTGCGCTTGTAAAAATACCCCGAACTGTCATTTAGCTAACTTGCAGACAACTGATGGCAGTGCTTCAGCTGCTTGGGGGGTCTGAAGTTGACTTTACTTTGAGAGGATCCTGTATACTTTGTGCGCTTCAGAGGATCTTGTACCAACAAGCATTTTGTTGCGAATTATATGTATACCCATGAGCGTTTTGTCTGTACGAGTTGTGACTGACAAGAAATTTGTCACTGAGAAGAGTCGTTACGAATCACAGATATGAGAATATTGTTCACCACCAGTGTTTGGGGATCCAAAAATTTAGTTTAGAATAATTGCGGCCTATTAGTAATTGCCTTCTGATATGAATCGACTTACAGAGTAAATTGGTTTCATTTTATTTTTTCCCCTATGGTGTCATATTGGTGCCCAATTTGATCGAAAGACTCCAAGACAGCTTTATTTTACGGATTTCATATTGATCTATTCCTATCTGTCAATTTCAGCATAGAAACTGTACTGAGCATTCATTTTAATTCGAATGTTTCAAGATTTCGTATATTTATATCGTCAGTAAATAAAGCATGACTAACTCATCCATGACCACGACTCGCAGCTGACCAATTCCGGTTCCACAAAGAATCACTCTGATCTATCTGAGGTCCCTTCCCTTGGGGGCCTGTCGGTCTAACCTAAAGACGAAGAATTCAAATAGAGTGTGACTGAGTGTAAGCCCCTTGCCCCCTCTCTTTACGCTCCAATTTTCTGTTTTAATATTGAAATGTATGTAGATGTTATCCAATTGGGTTCCACTTACACTGCACTCATCAAAAATTCTTTTTTTATAAACTTTTATTTTCAATTTAAATTTAAAATGACTAATAATTTATTTACTTCTTTAATTTATTTTGAACTTTTGCCATTTTGTTTGTATCTGCAAAAAAAACACCGCAGTGGCGCCCTCTTTTGTCAACATTTTTTTGCAATAGATGGCGCTGCTTAGTGCAAAATTCAAAGTGCTTGGCACACCTGCAATTTTTTTTAGCTAAACAAGCAGCATAATTTTTAACTATTTTAACTTTAACTTAGTCAAGATAATCGAAATCGAAAGACTTTTGAAAAGTAAAAAATGTCATAGAATCGAGTCGATGCCTGACTATCAGATAGAGTATGCGATTTTTTGAAAAAAAAAGAGTACTTCGTACTTGTGAGAAACAACAAGAAACAATTGGATTTATGGACACATAACTATGGATACACCTAGAAGATGTATAAATTTCAACCCATTTTGATGGAATTCGAAAGACTGTTTCTGTTTTTAGTATAAAAAAACCCGGACGAATTTGTGCATTAATCATGCAAATATCTGACAATTTCTGAAGATGTGAAATATAAAAATTAAAGGTGTAGATTAAAAACCATTTTTAGAACTTTGTTTACAGTCCTTCAGCAATTCAGCACAATCACACATAATATAGCTGGCAAAAATATTATATAAAGTAATAAAAATTTATATTCAATTGACAAATTTTACTTTCTGTTAAAAAAAATTATATTAGATACGCGGTGCGGCTAATATGCAAATTAAACAATATTTTGCTCTGCAAATGAAAACCCAGATAATAAATATTAATGCTTAATGAATTGTGTCCTTGCCAGGCTGGATATTGCTGTTTCGAAGGGACAGGTCTTACGTTTAAGGGTAAAATAAATTGAACTTGTCCTTAATTTAATTTTTCGTCTTATCTGAATCTAGAATCTGTAACTTTTTTATGGTTCCATTGAATGATGATCTACTTATTTCCATAGCAGTATAAGACAGTGTCATCTTAATAGGAAAGATATTATTATTACACGGCTAAAATAAATTGCACTTGTCATTTGTAATATTTAATATAATATTTCACCTGTGAAAATATCTGAGAAACAATTTTGTAGTTTTAGTAATGTTCCTTTGGATAATGCTAAGGAAGTGCCATTTGCAAATTTCGAGTCTTACATAGATTATGCCTTTAAATATCATAACTAAAGATATAAACAATTGGTCCTTCAACTGAAACCAAGGGGGCGACTTGATTCAGCACCATTTCTAATTACACAAAAATATCTTCCGTTAAAAAGCTTTTAATGGTTCGTAACAGATACGAGGGCGTACATATATTGATTTTTCTATCCCCTTTTTTGAATTTAAATTAAAACAAATGTAATATGAAACAGGTATTGTATAAATTTAGAATAATATTTGACATAAAATAAAAACGAGTCTGCCCATTTAAATGGAGCCAAGAGTGTAAACTCAGTTTTATGGCCGAATTCTAAAACGTTGAATTCACATTTTTAAACAAATTAACATAGGGTTTTCGCTTGAAATCAAGTTAGTAGGTGTTTCTTTATTTTTGCAAAATTATAATGAAATTTAAACTGGTTAATAGAATGACGTAAAACAAATTAAATTATTGGCCAACAGCTTATGATGGACGCACGAAGCGGAAGTAAAAGATATTTGCTTAAATTTCATTAGAAGCATAAATGCTCATCAACTACCATATGTATGATGTGACATGACGAAAATGTCAAAAGTGGCAAAAAATTAACAACTAAAACAAGATAAACTTAGACAAACTTTGGCACACTTTAAACACGAACGGCTACGGTGTCTATAGACCAAAACTGTGTTGGCAGTTCGTCACACCTCAAGATAACTTCAAACTTACGAGTTACCCAGCATTTATATCACTCAACTGTGATGAGTTATAAATAAATGTTGAAGCCGAGGCGATCAAGGTTGAATTAAAGCAAGTTTGAAAATTGAAATGGCAATCATAAGTTTGTCAAGATAAATCGTGTTAAAATATAACTGACACTTGAAACAAAACGCACTAAAAACTATAATATGCCAGTGCATTGGGCAAAAACTATTCTTGTAGAATTAGTCATTTCGTGGCTTCTATAGAAGCTTCCAGGCCAAAGTAGCTTTCGTGCGCACTGATAGCATTTTTCTAGAATTAATTTCTAACTTTTTTTTGGGGAGGGGAGCACAGTTTGATTTGAGAGAGTGAAATCAAGGCGTTTTCATACAATGCATTCCACACATGGCTTCCACTTGACATATGGCAATTCAACACAGCGCACGTATGTGTGATATTCACCACAGCCCGCATAGTTATGCTCTAGCTTTGCCTTACCCCTGCAAGCTGCCATTTTGCATATAAAAGCGCTGCGTACGTGCTGCAGCTCTCTTTTTGGCCAACTCAAATCAACGATCGACCAAGTCGCGACAACAGTTAGTCGACGCCGCTTGTGCAACATCAACTCAGTTATATGTCGCAGCCCGGCCAAAAAACAAAATTATTGTAATTGTATTTGTGTGCGTGAGTTGTGTGTATGTGTGAGAGAGGCATAACAAAAGCCAGTGTTTTGTGTGGAACTCATCGTTACCCCAACGCTTGTATGTAACCCATTGTAACTGTAAAAAAGCTTCAGCATATTCAACACGCCAAAACTCACCACAGGCGCTCACATAAGCAGCGATCGACGCACACCAACACGCTTGACGCTCGCTGCGTGTAATAAAAGAAGAAAATTTGAGTCTGACTTTGGCTTTGTGTCAGTTCATGAATTTGTGCGCGGCATCGTAGCAAACAGTGTAAATGGAGCTTTGATAGCGATCGGAAGGACAAATTTGCTGCAACGTTCGATCTCAAATTGTGTTTTTCAACATTTTTCAAAGTGTCTCTTAATACGTGTCTGTAGATCTGGATCTATCAACTATCGAAAGCAAAAAAATCAAGTGTGCGCGTAGAGAGACAATTAACAAAGTACTTGTTGAAAATTATGGCAAAACTTTTTGTAGTTTTTGCCGTCTTGGCTTTGGCGGCCATTAATGCAGGTAAGGCCAATAATAAAAAAAATATATCTCTATCTATATGGTTTATAAAAAATATACCTTTAAATGTATTTTAAATATGCATGCACTCGAGTGCGGTTTTGCCAAAGGCTAAAAAGCATTTTTGTTTATTTTTTGCTTTGCTTTATTGTGCGGAAGTCAATGCAATTAAAATGCCCGCTTGTCAGTACGTAGAGTTAATGGCCTTCAATATGAGGCATGTAAAAAAGCCACTTTCGTTGGCATGCCACTTTGACTGCTTGTATGTGTAACCTTGATTATGTAAAAAGGACAACTAGTACTACAACAACAATCACAACAGACACAAAAAATAAAAAATAAAACCAATATGCGCAGAGACGGACAGACACACTGAGATATACTACAAGAGCAATCACTATGGAGTAATTTAACAGATGCAGACGACAACGAGTTGTCGCCAGTTGTGCGATCTGGTTTAAAACAACTTTCATTTTTATGCCAATCAGCAACCAATACAAGTAGGGCTCTCTCAAGGCATTACAACACCGAAATCAGCAGGATTTTAATGCATATTTACGGGCTAAAGCGGCAAGTGCCAACTGACATGTGTTAGGGTATTTGGATTCACTTTCGCGTTTGACATTTAACTTTTTTTTAGTTTACTTAAGAATACGTAAATTAAATTAGTAACAATTTTTATAAAGCAAACGGTTGGCTATTTTTAAAGTTTTTGGCTGTTAAATCTAACAAAAAAAATGTATGTTTTTACCTTATGCAAATACGAAAGATAACCTCTAACTGCTGCAAAATTCATTAATTTTCATAATTACGTGTCTACAACTAAACGTACCACATATAATTATTTCATAATTATAGAGTATAGCTAACTGTTAAAATTTAATTAGTTAATTTTTTACAAGCGATTATAAGATATTTCTTTCCGGATTTTTAAGCCCGCTGTTTAAATTTTGTCATACAGTTGGAAACAAAAAACAAATAAAAACCCTGCAAAAATGTGTACAAATTTCAGTTCAAAATTGCTAAATTATTCTACAATCAGCCTTTTTCAGTTAAAACTCTTTAAATTCCTTTTGCCTTTTGCTTTAAACAATATTATAATATTCGTGAGCTCAATTTTTTGCAGTGTAGCTATGTCAATTATTCTTGTTCGCTCTTGCAAACATGACAGGCCATCGATCAATATCTTCATGCTTATCAACTTTAAACACCACGATCTAGTCAAAACAATAAGTACAAATGTAAATAAATAAATAAATATAGAATTAAACGAATAGATGGCAACAAAATAAACATACTGGACATGCTCAGGCGACGTTACCTGTCAATTAAATGTTATGCAAATGTGGCCGGAGTTATTTTTTGTTTCGTATATATTTTTAGCTGTTGCCAAGCAAATGCAAAATGTCAAAGTTATAGCAAAAAATGGCAACAAGTTTGGCTGCGTTCTTTATAATTGCATTGGTATTGGTGACATCGTATTTCATAATGGCAAACATGTTTCAAACATGACTGTCATGCAGTCAAGCGACATGCCAGACCAGATCTGGTCACACTGTTAACTGCAAACACTGTATGTATGTTTGTGTAACAGGAAGTAAGGCTACATTGACCAGGCCAACCCACATTTGCAATGGCTAAATGGCTTAATGGCTAAATTTGACAGCCCCTCTCCTCTAACAAGGAACGTTCATTAATCTTCCGGTTTTGCAATTTCCAGCCAATGCCGCAGAGGCGCGTGTCAAGCGTCAAGCCACCACAGAGGAGCCCAAAAAGGAAGAGTCGTTTGAGAAAGAGCTGTGCAAAGACAAAGATGCCGGTGAATGGTTCCGCCTTGTGGCCGGTGAAGGCGATAATTGCCGTGATGTGATACAGTGTACCTCATCGGTAAGTGTACCACCACCATATCTACTAATACTACAACTACTACCTGCGTCTATATTAGCTATAAGCAAACAACAACTAATCTGTTAATTTTTTTTTTTTTAATGAAATTGTCTTTTGCTTTTTAGGGTCTGCAAGCCATTCGTTGTCCGGCTGGTTTGTATTTCGATATTGAAAAACAAACTTGTGATTGGAAGGAATCTGTAAAGAACTGCAAATCCAAGAATAAAGAGCGTCGCGTAAAACCTTTGCTGCACACCGATGAACCACTGTGTCAAGATGGCTTCTTGGCCTGTGGTGATGGCAACTGTATTGAGCGTGGTCTGTTCTGTAACGGCGAAAAGGATTGCTCAGATGGTTCCGATGAGAACACTTGTGGTGAGTAAAAATTTTGATTATATTTTAAATCATTAACAAAACGTACCACTCAACAATAAGTATTGCCAAAAGTAATATTGAGCAGCTGATACTGTTTAAAATTGTTGTGAATTATAAACTACGTTTTTGTAAAAACAGTAAGAGATTAACTTAAATATAGTTGCTTAGTTCCTCTGCGTTTCGACTTTTTTGCCAAGATCTTGGACCCTAATGTTATCAAATATAAATTCGATTAGTGTTTCTCGCAAATCTAACTTGCATATAATTTGTATAACAGGAAGAGGTTTTGAGGAAGTGAAATTAAACCTTATATCAATAATTTTAGTTTATAGTTTTTACTTCACTATAAATACGTTTAGTAGAGTTTCAAAAATATCGAAAAAATCTACAGCCTATCGAAATAAGTTAAAATTCATTCATTAAAATCAAAGTAAACCTCTCAAAATTAAAGACATAATGTTGTAAAAAGAGCTACATGTGTTTGAAAATCTTGACATTTTAACGCATATCAGATCTCGTTTCTGTCAAGTAAGCAACAAAACGCTAACACCTAACAAGCACATTCGAGTGGATTACACTGCAATTCACGATTTCAAAACGTATCTTTTTATAATAGCCTTTGAACAGTCACACCTCAAAGCGTGCCAAACTTATGCATAACATGGGATAATGGTTCCCACAAAAAAAATAAATAAATAATCCATGGTTTCCAGGCGTTACAAGTGTCTTATGGAATGCCAATACCATTGACGCCTTCACTGAGAAACCTCCAACAAACGATTGTCTCTACAACTGTGGCACAATGTCGTGCCTGTTATACTTTATCAGCTGGAACAGTAACCGATAAACAAAAAAAGTGGATACCGGTTTAAGTTTTACTTTTGTTTATTTCAAGCCCATCCATCGTACACTCAAGTTATTTGTAAATATGAGTGCGGGTTGAACTCTTGAAAAAAATATACAACATATAAGATTTAGTAAAATGTAAGCCATTATTATTTCAATAGATTTAGTACTCTGTATCTGCTTTAGCTTTTGCGTTACTTGAATTGCAACATATGTCGTGGTAAAGTTGAAAGTTACTATTGGAAAAGTTTATTGGAGTGTTTTGCATTTGATTGATTTAGTTGTCTTTACGCAGGTGTCAAAGATAAACCCTTAGAAAGAGTAGCAAATATGCAAGTCAGTCAAAATACACCCAATTAGATTTTGGTTATATTGAAGGTGTTGATGAATCATGATGTATCAAATAGACGATTCGATTGCACTTAAACTGAACATTGCACGAGAAACCGTTTAGATCCATTCGAATAAGCCTGACTATAAAAAAAAACCTTAAATACGTCATACGAATTAAAAAATAGAAATATCATAGATCGAATTGCTTTCTATCTGTGAATATCGTCTGAATCGTAACAAAATTGGTATATTGCTGAAGTGGATAACTTGTGATGAAAAATGACTCACGACAATATTAGGTAAAAATGGTCATGCGCGAGTAGCATCTAGTCGGCGCGGACTGTCAGGAAGTATTTGTTGTTTGATAGGATTGGCAGAAAATGTACTATAAGTTACACCACTGCTAATTTGATCATGTAGGCTCTGAAGAAACTAAAGTCTTAGAACCAGCTGGTTTTGACCAAAAAAGAAGAGTTGTCTTTAATTGGAATAAGTAGAGGTTACACACGTCCATAGTTACTCGTCAGTTGCTCCAGTACTTCGGTTATAAGATTCTCATACTCATTCACCATATACTTAATCTTTCTAAATAATAATGTAGAAAATATGATGCACTACGAGACTTCAGGATCTATTGCGCCACCATTTGTCCTAGAGGTTATTCTGCGAGCCAAACGCACAGCACTCTGTTTACCAAGGAGAGCAGTTCTTCGTCTGTCATGTGCATGGCACTCTATGAGTGTTTGCTGGGCAGACTCTGCCCTTGGCTAACAGAACCTACAGGCTTTAACGAACTTACTCCTTTTTTATTTAAAAGTTTCATTAACCTATAGTGTCCCACTGAGTATTCTAAGGGAATTTATATATAACTGAAAAATTGTCTTTTCGCTCTTCAGCTCTCTTAGAGAAGTTTATTGATTATTTTTTTAATGAATACTTTATTTAGCACAAAATGGTGTGCCTATTTATATGACAAATTTTCTCTAAGTTTGTCAATTTGCTGATACAACTCATACTGGTATTTCAATTTCTTGTTCCAACTTGTGATTCGGTAAATTCAGTTGCTAAAAATGTTCATTGAACAGCAGCAGCGATTCTCTTAGAAAGATATAATGAAATTAACTACAAAACGGCATATAACTTATGTCTTATATTGGATCAGTCTTATATACTTAATAGTATTTTATTTCATTGAGAGCGTACTGACACATATATACTTAATAGTATTTTATTTCATTGAGAGCGTACTGACACATGGCGCCTTCTGAAAAATTAAATCCCGTCTACTCTGCTGTCTTTGTTTATATCCTGGGTTCTTGAGAATTGCAATTGTACGTTGTTGTAAACAGTTTCATAATCTAAACAACTTCATATTTCGTATTATAAGCTTGCATGTGTAGTTATCTTGAGAATTGTCGTCTGGAATTGATTGTTTGTTTTTTTCGGTTAAGCTGAGCCTGTCTGTCAGCAGCTTAGCGTTTGCACAACTGCAAAAATAGTTCCACATACATTTTGCTCAAAAAAACAAAAAAAAAATTAAGAAAAAATTTATTTCAACTAACATATAAATATTCAATTAATCATTTATTAACAACGTCGTGCAACAACGTTTTTAACCTTGGACTTAAAAGAAAAATATACAAATTAAGAAAAAATAAAAAAATAAACCGACTTCAACAACAACATTTAAAAAAAGAGGCGTCCAAAGGCTTTCAATTCATGTGTAAATTAGCTTACATAAGCCGCTTAAAAATGTATTTCGTATTTTTAGCAATTGCAAAAAGCCAAAAACCAAAGTGGCAAAAAGCAAACCAACAATAATAATAGTAATAAAAAAAACTAAAAACCTGATGCCTGTGAGTTTGTTGTTGTAGTAAACAATCAAAGGCAACTTTTTGGCGTAAAAACCACAACTAATTTTTAATAATAATCAAAAGCAAAAAAAAAATATTATTAATTTTTTTCTTTTCGATTTTATATTATTTACGCTCATAACTTGCTAAACACGCACAGCTTAGTAGAGACATTTCTCAAGAGCCACACAGACCCATTATAAATAGATTGAGTTCGTAGCTGCGAGTCTTCAAGCATGGCCAATGACTAGCTTATAAATTATTTCTAAATGATCGTTTAAATTGTATAACAAAAGCTCTTCGTTGAACATTTAAATTGTACAACAAATGCTATCCGGCATCGAACATAAACTGAGCGATTAGATTTCAAATGGAGCCTAACACCATAAGGCCAATTCTGGAGCTCATTAATAGATGAACGATCGTGTTAGTTAATGTGCAAATTGGCACGTTTTGTTTTTTGTAACTTTTGTCTTCTTTTTTTTGCAACTCATTGATTTTTTTTTTCGAAATTTGGAAATAAACTGAAATACGTTCAGCGAGGCGCAAAGCGCTATAGACGGACAATAAATTTTATAATAATAATTGCATATTTTAAGCAATGGAATCATTTAAGTTGTTTCTCTTCTGGGCTTTTGATTTAAAAGATTCGAATATGATGAGTACAGAAATCCAAGTAGCATTTGTTTAAAGGAAATTATGACGAAACTATATATTTTTAAATGTTAGCTAAAAAGTAAACTAATTTAATTAAATCAATCTTAGGTTGCTTAGCAACTATACAATATAACAGATTGAGCTATACTAGCGTTGGCTCAAAGTGGCTACAACTTGTATTGTGTATATGATTTTCCAGATTTTCAAAGCAAAACTAAGCAATTTAGCCAAGTTTTTAATTCAATTAATCTCAATTATTGATATGGCAGTTTTAGATCAATGTGAGAGATAAAATTTTGTATATTGATTCTACCATTACGTTCTACACGGAACTATTAACACTTTCAAAGTGTCTCAAAAAACAATCTAACAAACTGTGTAAATTTTTTTGCATATTTGTAAATCGTTTTAATAATAGTTTTTAAGATTATATAATAATCTTAACTGAAGACTATACAATATCTTTACTCTTAATAATCGTTGGACCTTAATCTAACATTTTCAAAACTTGCTATTATTTTTTTATTTATAACAAATTTTTTATCAGCTTGCTATTAATGGAAATAGGCGCCCAAGATAATTTCTCAAGACAACTTTGACACCTAGATCAGTTATTGTAGAGTCTTCTCACTTTATAGACCAAGAGACTTTTTATAAGAGTAACATATAATTTCTGCTTACGAATTACCATATAAGTTTCTTTATGTAGCCCAATATGGGTTCCAAAAGTTTTTGGGATCTAATAAAAAGTAGTAACATGTATTTATATTCAAAAAACAAAGTAAAGCGTGACTTTGGAAGCAAATACCAAAATAGAAAAATTTATCCAAATATTTCCGAAGATCTCAAAGTGTTTTTGAAATTGCAGCTATTTCGTGTCAGCTTATTTAAACAACAGAATGTAGAACTTCTGGGAACTTAGAAAAATTTTACAAATATTTCTTAAATTTAATTCTGTAAAAATCATGTAGGCTCTAACTTTTTTTTAACAAATTGAATCTGGAATTTCTTCTGTTTCTATAATTTTTACAAACTTAAAAATAGAAGAAACTAAATTCAAAATGCTTTTGCAATAAAAAAAACAAATTTGCTAATGCTAAAACGCTTAAAGCAGACGAACAGTACTAAGAGTCTTCAATGTCATAAAAAGATCTTAAATATAATTAAGCGTACTTAAGATGCTTACCGATTACATGCATTCTCGCTTTGGGCATTTTCTCAGAATTTTGCATAAGCTAATTTTACAGCTGAAGTAAACTCTTGAGCGACCGAAAAAACTCTTCAGAAGTAAACCGAAAATAAGCGTCTGTAGAAACAAAAAATAAGACAACGTGAAAAAAGTCTGTCAATAACAGATACCCAACCCAATGTTTAAAGCCCAATGCAGGATTATTCATTGCGCAAACCGGTTCGATGACATAACACCTGAGCTTTAATGACATATTATTGCCATGCAGAAATGTTTACGAAGCAGAAGAGGAAGAAGCAGCTACAAATTCGTAATCGAAAAAATGCTTTAAATGCGGGGGCGGACCAGAGAAAAGGTCACTGCAGTAAATAAAATACGACTGCAAATTGTTGACTGCAGTTTGTCTTTATCCAAGCCAAAAGCAAAAATAAAAAATAAAGACACAAAAAGACCCAGAAGACAGACGACCTACTTAAACTTAAAACCAAAAGTAGAAAAGTAAAAACTGCAGAAAGCCAGAAAACAAGATATTATTATAATACGATAAAAATGGAGTGTACATTTTGGCCTTTGCGTGCCTGTTTGGCATTTCACTTTGGCAAGTGCCAAAATAATTATAGCAAATTTCTTTTAAACAACTTTCCCAAAAGCAATTGATTTATGGAGTCGCGCCGGACCTGTCATAAATGGCATTATTTTATTTATTTTTTGTTTTTTTATTTTCACATTTTTTTCTTGGGGCAAGTGCAAGGCTTTTTTGCAAAATGCCGATGGTCAAAAGTATTGACCAAATTCAAACACAAACACAAATATACTTAATTATAATTTGCATAAGGCCGTTAATGAACGACAAACACGTGGGAGTGATTTCCAACGCTGACGATTGGGCTCTGTTAACGGTTCCAGCAAAGTGAACGGTGCTTCTGTGGGCCATCAAAAAAGAAAAAAAAAAATATTGACAACATTGACGCTTGATCGACGACGTGCAACGACCAGTTGCTCAAAAAAATACCTTACAAAATAACGTAATTATGTAGATATTAAGATACTCTACAAAAAGTAAATACAACGATGTTAGTCAGAAAAGGAAACCAATTGCTTTGGATGATTTTGTACTTCGAAATACTTATATAAGAATGCCAACTTTAATGATAATCTGCTACAAGTGATACAACTAGAAAGACTCAGAGACAAGGCTCAAATACCTAAACTTACATTAATCTTAAATTGCTTAATATTTTTGATAAAAAATAGATTTGTTTCCTCAAAATATTCGTGTACACACTTACAAAACTTGATGTATTTTGAAACACTGTTCCAGTAAATTGTAAATTGGCTCGCTTTATTAAAAATCTTGGTCTCAGAATGTAAATTACCTTTAACTTAACAAGAGTTATTTAACGTTATTTTAAACCATACTTGGCGTATTTTTATTGATATTCCACTACGTTAAGGGTATCTCAACTTCGTCGCAAGGAATTTAAGTAATTTTGAGTTTTCAACTTGAAAATCATTTTCCATTCACTTTGCGTCTTGGCAGGAGACAGCATATATGATTTACACATTATTCGAGGAGGGAACTGACGCTAGATGGGTTTTCCGCTGTAAATTACATTTTCATGTGGTTCACTGACCGATGTACAGTTAGTTAGTAGCATACACGTACAGTTAGTTAGGTGTTTCAATATTAACGATCAGCTGAGTTGAGTGAACTTTGCCGACCGGCGGCGCATTTATATGTGAATAATGCAAACAGAATACCAAATGAGAGTCAATAAAGCTAATGCATTTTTCTTTTTCCACAATTTTTCTTTTATTCCAATACAGACATTGATAATGATCCAAATCGTGCGCCACCTTGCGATCCCACAGTCTGTGTGTTGCCCGATTGCTTCTGCTCTGAGGATGGCACTGATATACCCGGAGACTTGCCTGCCAAGGATGTGCCTATGATGATCACCATTACCTTTGATGATGCCATTAATAATAATAACATTGAACTGTACAAGGAGATCTTTAAGGGACGCAAGAATCCCAATGGCTGTGATATCAAGGCCACCTACTTTGTTTCTCATAAATATACCAACTACTCAGCCGTACAAGAAACCTCACGCAAGGGTCATGAAATTGCCGTGCACTCCATAACGCACAATGATGAGGAACGTTTCTGGTCGAATGCTACCGTCGATGACTGGGCAAAGGAAATGGCTGGCATGCGTATTATCATTGAGAAATATGCCAATATTACGGATAACTCAGTTGTGGGTGTGCGTGCACCTTACTTGCGTGTGGGCGGCAACAATCAGTTTACTATGATGGAGGAGCAGGCTTTCCTTTATGATTCCACCATTACAGCGCCTTTGTCCAATCCACCATTGTGGCCCTACACTATGTACTTCCGCATGCCACATCGCTGCCATGGCAATCTGCAGAGTTGCCCTACGCGCTCGCATGCCGTTTGGGAAATGGTCATGAACGAGCTGGATCGTCGCGAAGATCCTGCCAACGATGAGTACTTACCTGGTTGTGCTATGGTCGACTCCTGCTCAAATATTTTGACTGGCGATCAGTTCTACAACTTCCTTAATCATAATTTTGATCGCCATTACGATCAAAATCGTGCTCCTTTGGGTCTGTACTTCCATGCGGCCTGGTTGAAGAACAATCCCGAGTTCCTAGACGCTTTCCTCTACTGGATCGATGAGATTTTAGCCAATCACAATGATGTTTACTTTGTGACCATGACACAGGTCATACAATGGATGCAAAATCCACGCACAATCAGTGAAGTCAAGAACTTCGAGCCCTGGAGGGAGAAATGCGTTGTTGAGGGCAAGCACGCCTGCTGGGTGCCCAACACCTGCAAGCTCACTTCCAAGGAGGTGCCCGGCGAGACCATCAATCTGCAGACTTGCGTCAGATGTCCCAACAATTACCCATGGGTAAATGATCCAACCGGCGATGGTTTCTTCTAAGTCAGCAAAGCGATGCGCCACCGTCGCACGAGGCACGCCCTCAAATTTTGTAATATATAAAGACTCGTGCGCTGTGTGCCCAACCCTACTATAACTAACAACAACAACAAGCATAAAAACAAAACAAAAAAACCATCAGATACAAAAGCAAAAAAAAACAAAAACAGCTACCTACACAATTTATTTGAATTTCTTCTCCAAATAAGCAAGACTTTTTTTATACCTACATATAAACTTTTTTGACTGACTGTGTTGGCGGTTGGCGTCGCGACGGTAGCGACGGGCGCGTCGTGTCGCAATGCGCGCGCGATTGCTGCGCGTTTTAAAACGCTTAAAAGCCGCGCCCGTTCGCGCGACGTACGCCGCCTTGCGAAGTCTTTGCTGTGTTACGTTATACATAAAAAAAAACAAGAAACAAAAAAAATATTAAAAACACACAACACAACAACAAGAAAGCGTGTTAAAATTTTTTACGAAAAACAAAAAAAAACTGCATCAACTCTTTGAGTTTGAGATTAACTTTTGTTTATACATTTTGTAGTTGTACGTTAATTTCTATGTGTATATTTAAATAATAAAATAAAAAAACACAAAACTTAAAAAATTTAATGCTTTTATTGTAATTGCCTGAAAACACTTTACAGCGCGCCTTTGTCATGCAAATGTAGCACAAATTCGAAATACTCTAACCTGCAGCCTCACATTAGTGGCCCATTTCTAAACAAATGAATTTATTTTTTTTATTTTTTGGGTACCCAGCAACAGCCCACAAGATCAACCAGATCTCGCACATAATCTCAGCCCAATTTGTGTGCGTTCAGCCTACCCACTGACTTACTAACCAGTTTGTATAATTTCCAGCTTAAAAAGTGTTAAGAGCCATGTGCATTTGAATAACGAAAACCCAAAAAAAAAAAATACTTATTTCGATTTCGGTTTCGATTTCAACCAAACACACCAGATACATACACACACAGACACACATATACACTTTTGATATATAAATATTTCATATAATTGTTAAGCCATTTAACAGGTTTAAGCTCTTGGACTATGAAACAGCGACCGGTCTAGAATTAGATATATTGCTTATAATATGCAAAAATTATTTGCTAATTTATATGCGGTTAAACAAAATAAAAATTTATGTATAGATGTATCAAAAAAATTAAATTCCAATAAATGCAAACTGAAATAGGCAAAGACTGCGAACGAGTTCAATTCGTAGAACTTGGTTCCAGCTCTAAGTTTGCGCAATCAAAACAAATCAAAAGTTGCTAATTAATTTAAGGCATTGCAAATTTATTAAATCGCTTGGAAATACCAAAAATATATAAATGAAATACCTATAGAGTATACATATGTCTGAAATTTATGTGGTTTACAAATTTGCTGCTTTTATTTAATTTATTTTATATTATTTAATTTTCAACGCGCATAAATAAGTTTTATCACCCATCAAGGTAAGCGACTGCGACTGCTTGGCCAAAAACAAGTTACTACTAGATGGTTCGCCAACGTCTGGCCAACTTGACTTAACCTGGCTTGTAACATGAGCAAACTTTTACTTTTCAAAGAGTGAGTGAGGTAAGTGAACTAGTTGCAAAGTGCGGCGGAATTTGCATAAATTATGCATACCGTCAGTACTATGGCACACAAAGCGTCATTGGAACAGCAAAATAAATATATCTTCTCACGTCATTAGAATTACAAAAGGGTATTCAAAACCAGTGTCGACCATATATTGTAGTTTAGCATAATTTTAAAATAAAAACATGACAACATAAAGATTCCATTAAGCATATATTTGCGATAACAATCTACACGAGCATCATTGTATAATTTCCATAATTTAAGGCAAAATTTGCAAATTTTTACCATTGTATGTGTCGCCCAGTTCAGTCAATTTGTCTTGTCGCAGCCAAGCTAATCAACGATATTGATTGATCAAATACGCTTCCTAGTTCTCGAAACTGGAAAGCGAACAGTTAAGAAAGCAAAAGATAATATTCCATGACGTGATTTACGCTGTAGGCAGTTTTTAATTGGACTCTTAAACAGGAACGTGATATACGTTTCCGCATGCAAGGCTCAGAGTTCTAAGACTTGAGATAGCAACTAAAAGTAAGGTGTGCTTGAACAACAAAAGATATATCGGAGTGGTGTTCTATACTCTAGTCTAATAACTTAATGTTCATATTGTAAAATTGAAAGCAAATTCAGAAATACAAAATACTCTTTCAGGGTTCATAGCATCGAAAAGCTCTCTCTTTAAAATTTGTCATGAAATTATTTTTTATTGTCAAATATTATTGTAATAAGTATGAGGATTTTCCATTGAAATTTTAATGATGGAACTATCAAAATTATACGATTTATGAATATTGAAAAATGTAACCAAATCTACCAAACAGTTGTAAATGATATTATTGCAGAGAACTGATATAGGTTATCTCAAAGGCTTAGGCGACTGAAGCCTTTTTCTGTCTTGGTTTCATCAAAAGATGACTTAGGATTCTACAAAATTTTTGAAGCACTTCTATATTATTCAATTGCTATAAGATTCAATTTAAATGTATAATTTTTTGCTTCATGTTTTTCCAAATCTGACAAAAAAACGCTTTTTGCTTTTTTTCAAAACTTAAAAAATAACTATAAAAGTATTGTGCTGTCTTCCGTTTTTTATATCGATATCCTTATAGCATATATTATCAAGTATTCCAATATGTTCTACGTTTCTTTCGACATTTGGTTTCAATGAACCTACACACATTATGGTTTTCCAAGTTTCTTATAATGTCGTTAAGATCGATTTTGATTTCTAATTCTCTATGCCTTACATACAACACTGCCACAGCTAAGATTTAAATAATACTACGCTAAATAATACTTCACCATTAATGTTTTCTTAAAGTGTCTTAAATCACGTAGCCAAATTTCGACGCTTTCTTCATTCCCCCCAATCAATAATCAATTTAGTTGAACTTAGCCGAATCCATGATGCACATGACTATAATCGCTTAAGTTAAGTTTATTTATTTAAAAATCGATTAAACTTTAAATTTTCAAATGGAAAGCCAAATACAAAATACACATAAACAAAATGTCAAGAAAAAGAAAGTCGACAAGCATTAAGGGGCAACTGCAGGTCATGATATTTTTAGAGATGCTGTTGCTCTTTATGCGATATCCGATCGATGTTCGATGTTGGGACCCATAAATAAACGATACTTTCAGAGTCGCTCTTATTGCTTATGCAACTCTCTTTTTCGGTTTATGCATCTTTTGTTTTTTTTTACTTTCATGCAGTGGCAAAACCAGAGTCAGGCTCATCTGCTCGTCTTCGAAGCAAGCCATTTTCTTCATTAACTATTCCACTTTTGTACAGTTTTCTTGGTATAATTTCTCTTTGGCTTTTTATGTCAATAAAATAACTACAAAAAGAAAAATAAAACTAAAAACAAAATACAACACGATTTAGCCGTTGGAATTATTGTTGGCTATATGTAACGATGCAACGATTTTGCGTAAAACTTTAATTATATATGGTTTTAATTTTATAGAAGGATTTGGCAAATTGCGGAAAAGCCCACAAACAGGCGCCACTAGTTTTGCAGTCTTCACATATTTATGTCATATTTGGCCAAAAGTATGTCACTGGCCAACTCGTTTTGCTAATATCAATGACTTTACTACATATATAATATATTTTTTTATATATAGGTATACATTTATTTATATAGTCAAAACGTTTACAAATTCAAATCAAACTGAACAATCAAAGAAGAAAAATCAACAGCATATTGAGGGCAGCTCAATGTACAAATTATGTAAATTATAATAAAAATAAAAAAAAAAAAACAAGAAAAAAATTCAATTTTTACTAGTCGAAAATTAATTTTGACTGCTGTCTTGGGGTGCCATCAGCAACATTTTCACTCTAATTGAGAAACCAGTTTAACAGTTGCTCAAAAACAAATCCAAAACTAAAAAGAGTAATAATTATAATCTTGGATTATATCACAATTTGTAAAAAACAAAAACAAAAAACAGTTGCAACGAGCAATTAATTGTTAAATATCAGTAACAACAAAAATTTGCAGAAGGTGAACAAGTTTTTTTATCTGAACTTTTTTTGCAGCTTCTGCCATTAAGCGACACCTACGGCTTGGCGCACCTCTCACTCACGACGACTGCGACAACAATAACAAATTCCAAACAAAGACAATGTAGCCACCAAGTTGCCAAGTATCGTCGTCATGCTCAAGTCTAATTGACATCCACAATTAAGACGCAATTTTAATGAGTTGCAATTCCAAGAATCTTTCAGTTTGCCAGAGACAACCAGAACAACTGAAAACAAATCAAGTATACGCCATATGGTACATTGCTTACTTACTTTATTGACTTTTTCTCACAAAGTATGTTCTAGTACATGCGAAACTTGTTTTCAAGTTCAGGAAATAAATAGCCTTAAAATAATATATACAAGACATATAATAGTGGTACAACATGTAACTGCAGTTCTTTCTAGATCAGGCACGAAGCATTAATTACCATGAATAAGATTAAAGCCTGCACTTGCCTGCCATGAGAGCTTAAGTGGGATATATATTGATAAATATGAAATACCGTGTTTATTGTACACTGAAGTTGTACTTATATGTATTCTTTTGGATTCCCTTCACCCCCATTTCGGCATTGGGTGCTAGTTCAACTTTTGTACTCAAAAATATCTAAAAGTTCGTTCGTTTTTCGTTTATCTTACAAATAAATTGTCTTTTCTTGGTACTTTTAACCTACATTAATATTATCATGTCCTAAGCATGCAATATAGAGCCTAACACAAAATTATTTTGACGATCTATCATCATTGAAGCCACAACACAAAAATTAAAATTATTGTATAAACATAGAAATAAAAAATAATGGTTCAGCATCTATCAAATTAATCAGTGTTATATCTTGTAGCTTCCCTATCGATTTTGATAACCAAAAAAATAAAATACTTATTTTTCTACTCTATCTTACATTTGCAAGTTTTTGAGATCGAGAAAACGCGTTCAATTTTTAAACAATAAGATCCAGCTTATAAGAAAAAATAGGTAAGCAGTAGTGCCCTACACCTTTTTAGCTCAAAATAAACGCCATATTCCGTATATCTTGTATATAAAAATACATCTATTTGATGTCTTCTTAAATAAATAATTAAATAATGATAAATTTTTTGTTGTTAGACCAACTCAATAATAAATTTAACTAGAAACAGATTTGTAATTGTTTTTCAATAGAAAATAATTTGAGTTGGTACATATTGTTTTTAGCTGACAATCCTTAGAGAAAGATTTAAAGCTACTACTACTGGTAATTAATATTTCTTATTCCAATTTGACGAAATGTAAACTCTTTGTTGCTAGGTTCTGATGGGAAAATCTCAAACAAGCCAACGATTTTAATTATGAGTAAGCAGCGCAGTCAGCAAAATCGAAAATAAGAGCGGGAGTGACTGTCAAGCAAATGCATATAACAGTGTTGACACATTCGCGACGACTGCAGCACGGCAGAAGTTAATGCTCTAGAAACTTGTGTTATGTTTATTTTTTTACAAAGACATAATCATAAGGACATAAAGACATAAACATCTTAATAAAAAAATCAGATAAGGCTTGCTTTTCTATAATACCATAACTCCATAGGTCACATATATATCTATTTATATTTATATTTTTCATAGTTTAGTATTTTTTGAAGAAATTAGCATGAGAAATTACAGTAAATAATAACTATCAAGTGCCAAAGAAATCTATAATACACATTTCTGAAAATTTTGTCTGAAATAACTCAGATTGACTTGAGTACGAACACAGACTGAGAAATTTGGTGGCTTGATTTGATTTGGTTCATTTTTGGTGCGAAATTCGAATTAACATAAGTTTCTGGTTTTTTTATCTATGCATTATTTGTTAGGTAATCATTGAGTTTATTTTATTTATTTATAAATATTACTTATAAGTAAACTTATAACTAATATGGGGGGTAAGCTCTGGCTACTTAGGCCTTCGGCTAGTAATCATTGAGTAAATTTTTAGGAAAGCATTAAGTTTATTATAAATTTGAAAAATTAAATGTGCATACATTTTCTGAAGGCAGTTAAAGCTATTAGTCAATTACAAAAGTTTTATAGCACTTTCAAGGTTTTTCTTGTGCCATATCTCATTTTTTAAGTTACAAATACGAAAATTATTAATATAAGCACATAAGATATTTGTGATTTGTTTAAAAAACCATATATTCTTAAATATAAAAAAAGCGCTAACTGTATGCTTTTACCATACCACTCCCAAGCGAACGTTACGAACTTCATGACAAATTCAGCTTGCCCTCGTTTGAAGGTATAACTCTAAAGATTTCAGATCCGCAAACATGCTCCGGATTTTGCACACAATTGTTGAATAACAACAAGCCCTTTTTTCACTTTGGTTGCTGCGACCGACGATTGCCTGCAGCTTGCATAACAGTTGGTTGTAAAACAACAACTACAGCAACCAAAATGACGGCCAAATCCAACGACATAATCAATTTACCATTAATTAAATATTCGTGATCTTCGGCATATATGGCCAAAAGTAAATTTGGCATCTGAGTCATTGTTGTGCAGTCAAAACGTTTATAAACGAGCATTAGCTGGAACTTGCTGGAGGAGGTTTAATAACCTTTAGCGACTTAGCCACGTTATCAAGAAGAATTTAATGCGCTGCATGTGATTGGCATAAGCAATTGCTTAGATCTTAAATAAGTTAAGAAACAAGTGTTTTAGGCCTAGTTAATATGCTGCACATTGCCTTACAGGACAGCAGCTAATTGATATGCAGCCCAAGTTTGGGTGAAAATAAAACAAAAGACCCAGACAACATAAAAATGCGACATCAGCCATAAATGATACTGAAGATTTTAAAAATAAGTGAAAAAAAAAACAGTTACGAAATCTTGCAAAACATCAGAGTTAAGAGAAAAGAATTCAAAGTAAGACACAGTCAAGCAACAATATTCAGGGTCAACTTTAAAACAAGAAGATTTATGGTTTACTTTGAAGTGATTTATGTCTTGACAAAATAGATGATGAAAAAAAAAACGAAAACGCATATAGGTAAAAAAAGCAAAACAAATATGTTTTTTAAAATGCTTAAATGTTGGTGCAACTGACATTTAGAAACTTGAATGAATGTAGGCTCCCCATAGGGGAAGTATTGCCCACCATTTATAAGAGGTGCAGTCGCTGTTGTCTGCATAGCTGGCATTGTCTCTGAGGTTATTGAGCGTCCCACACAAGTCAACACTCCCACCATACACACACCTGCATTAAAGCCAATTAACCTTTCTTCACACGCACACACACTGGCACACACACTCGCACACCCTACTTCTTTGACATTTGGCAGACGAATGAGTTCCACATTGAAAATTATACCCCTGCGCAAGTTAAAGCTTTGCACCGGCGCAACCGGCTTGCTGCTGTGTTGAATTTGTGCTCAAAACTCACCACAGCTTAAATACATGGGCACCAAAGCTTAATAAATAGAACTCGTTGCGAGTGGCCAACACCTAGTGTAAGCGTGGCTGTGTATAGGAAAAGTACTTTAATACGTTTCCTCTTCGTATAGCCGTCGTTTTCATTGTGAGCTGTGCGACGGTACGCAATAAAATTATAATATTTAATATATTAAAGAAAAAATAAAAATCCATTTTATTTATTCAAAAGTGTTTCAAGTGCCGTTGACTAATTTCGAAAATTTTCTATTTGCTTTTTTTTAGAAGCGCTAAAACCAAACATGGCGCGTGTGTGGACAACTTTGAGCATATTTATGCTCTGCTGTGCATTCGGTGAGTATATATATCCATGAACTCTCTAGTATTTACGTTTTGGTTAGCGTTGGGCGGGGAAGGGTGTAAAACAAAGTGCATTGATAGAGTCTGCCACGTAGACGCACAGCCTACGACGACGTGCTCAAGGCCCGCCTGGTTGACCTTTGCCAGTTGAACGCATTCAAGCAACTTGTAAATCAATTTCGTTGATTTTCTTTATAAACAACTTCTCTTTTTTTTGCAATGTTGCAAGGTTGTTTAATTTATTTTTTTTGTTAAACATAATAATGAGTTTAGACAACAAGTAATGGTCGCTGGCTGCCGCCAAGGCAAATAAACTTGAAAAATGGTTAACAATCATTAGCCGCATGCAATGGCATATATTAGCAGTGAGATGAAGCCAAAGTTGGTATTAACTTCATTTTTTTTTTGCACTCGAGACAATGATGCAACAATTGGCCACTGGCATTTCCTATAAATGCTGCTGCCGTGTATACAATTAAAGGCAAAACCCGTCAGGGGTCCAAACCCGAAACTGTGGCAAGAGGACAGACAGCGGCATCATCAGCAGAAAAGCCAGTCTGCCGGACTTGGCCATAAAAAAAAAATTAGCATAAGCTTCCAACTGGCTTTTGCTTACAAGCTATACGGATTTAGTTAGTTTATTCGTTCCGTTTTTAATTTTTTTTTTTTTGGTACGCCAAGTGTTTATGCAATCTTTAATGTTAAACTGCAAACTGGTTTCATTTTGCCATGGACCCGAATGGGCAACCAACAACAGTTGGCCAATATCAAGAAAATCAATCGTGAAACCAGTTATTGACTCTCAGTCGCTGCTTGTCTGCCAGTTCGTGCGCATATATAACTTACATGATAAACAACATCCATTATGTCCCATTAGCTGCAACAACAACAGCTAGCGCCGCATCATCTATAATACCGGACAGCTATTCATCCAGTTTTTTATGGCATAAGCGCCTTTCGATTTCAAAGAAATAAATAACCGAAAGTTGTTTGTATTTAGAAGCTAAAGATTAGAAAACCGGTTGAAAGTTGTATTTCGGGCCAAAGCATGTGGAAGCTGCGCTACAAAATACGGACTTATAATTAGCAGATGATAGAATGTATGAATTAAAAAAAAACCGGCTACAGCTTAACTGATAACAATTTATAAGCAAATGTAGGCGCAAGACATATATATAACATATACGTAACGTTGGCAAAAACTGATAAAACTTATTTATTAACAAAGTTTTCTAACAACTCGTATAATTTTTCTATAAACTACAGCGTACAGTCAGTCAGATAAATTAGAAGGTGTTGATGTTGAAGAAGTTTGCGCGGATCGTCCCGCTGATGAATACTTCCGTCTGGATACCGAAGGCGATTGCCGCGAAGTGTACAGGTAAGCCATATATATTCAACGTCTTAAGACGGGGTTCTTGCACCAGCTCTAGAACATGCCGGGCGCACTTTATCAAAAAAACAAAACAAAAAAAAAAACAAACTTGTTTGCTTACACAAATTCTCTTGCACCTCCACATAACAAAGATGTGACAATGCCGCAGAAGATGGCACAAAACGCTTGGCATCCATACGCTGTGCCGGCGGCTTAGCATTCGATGTTTTGCGTCAAATATGCGATTGGAAATCCAATGTCAAGACATGTGATGTCAGTGAAAGTAAGTGGGGTCTATCAAAAGCACAGCAGCAACAATTGAGTCATGACAAAAAGTACTTCAAAACAGACTCAAGCTACAACAAGTCTATGGCTATACTCTCACTCTAACTATGTATCCTCACACTCTATCTCTCTATCACTCTGTGTCTGTGCGTGTATGTGTCTCCCACGCATCTCATTGCCAAGAAAAAACAATAGATTATTATTAAATATTGTGCGTCTGTTACTAACAATCAAGCAATATTTAACAAATAAAAAATAGTTCCTTATCAATTGTGCATTACATAATATCCCCTATACCTGTACCAAAGTTCTTAACGAAGTGTCAAATTGTTGATTTGCATTAGAACCTTGACCCAGCTCTGCATGCCCCATGTGCAATATGTACCTAATATACCTGGCTACCCCAAAGACACCTCCTGACCTGACCAAAACCACTCAACTTTATTTTTATAGATGTACAAAGTCGGGTTTGAAAGAAATTCAGTGCCCCTCCGGTTTGGCCTTCGATATAATGAAACAGACCTGTGACTGGAAGGCTAAGGTGACTAACTGCGATGAGAAAGAGAGTAAGTGTGACTGCTCCCAACAAAACAACACCATGTGTATATATAGTAGTCAGAGCAACTTGTATAGTCAACATCAGCAAAAAAAAAAAAAAAAAATTTGGAACTTTGGTCTTACCACTAAAACTACCACCACTACCAACACAATCCACAAATCATGCCACTAACCTACAGAAAACTCTAACACCAGTCACACTTTTCATTTCAAAATTTACAACTTTTGTCGTAACTAACGTGTAACTACTGTACGCTACTACGTATCAATCGTCGCCAATCAAGTTTATGCTAACGTATCTCTCTTACTGCCGAAACTTTACAGAGCCACGTAAGGCCAAGCCCATACTTAAGACTGATGAGCCCATTTGTCCCGAAGGTAAACTGTCCTGCGGTGATGGCGAGTGCTTGGATAAGGAGCTTTTCTGCAACGGCAAGCCCGACTGCAAGGATGAGTCAGATGAGAATGCTTGCTGTAAGTTTTATAGTCGTAGCCAATTTTTGTATCTCTAAATTTACAATCAACTTACCCACTCATAACAGCTGTGGACGAGGATCCTAACCGTGCACCCGAGTGCGATCCTACCCAGTGTACTTTGCCCGATTGTTTCTGCTCTGCAGATGGTACTCGCATACCCGGTAGCATTGAACCCCAACAGGTCCCACAGATGATCACCATCACCTTTAACGGTGCTGTCAATGTGGACAATATTGATTTGTACGAAGATATCTTCAATGGACAACGTCAGAATCCTAATGGCTGCTCAATTAAGGGTACCTTCTTTGTTTCGCACAAATACACTAACTACTCGGCTGTGCAGGATTTGCATCGTCGCGGTCATGAGATTTCCGTCTTCTCTCTGACACATAAGGATGATCCCAACTACTGGAGTAGCGGTAGCTATGATGATTGGCTGGCTGAAATGGCCGGTTCTCGCTTGATTGTTGAGCGCTTTGCTAACATTACCGACGGTTCCATTATTGGCATGCGTGCTCCCTACTTGCGTGTCGGCGGTAACAAGCAATTCGAGATGATGGCTGATCAATTCTTTGTATACGATGCTTCTATTACTGCCTCGTTGGGTCGTGTGCCCATCTGGCCATATACACTGTACTTCCGCATGCCACACAAGTGCAATGGCAATGCGCACAATTGCCCCTCTCGTAGTCACCCCGTTTGGGAAATGGTCATGAACGAACTGGATCGTCGTGATGATCCTACCTTTGATGAATCTCTGCCGGGTTGCCATATGGTGGACTCTTGCTCCAACATTGCCAGCGGTGATCAGTTCGCACGTTTGTTGCGTCACAATTTCAACCGTCACTACAATAGCAACCGTGCACCATTGGGTCTGCACTTCCATGCCTCTTGGCTCAAGTCAAAGAAGGAGTACCGCGATGAGTTGATCAAATTCATCGAAGAAATGTTGGGCCGCAACGATGTGTTCTTTGTGACCAACCTGCAGGTGATTCAGTGGATGCAGAATCCAACTGAGCTCAATTCACTGCGTGACTTCCAGGAATGGAAGGAAAAGTGCGATGTTAAAGGACAGCCCTACTGCTCGCTGCCCAATGCCTGCCCGCTGACCACAAGGGAACTGCCTGGTGAGACGCTACGTCTATTCACCTGCATGGAGTGCCCCAATAACTATCCCTGGATCTTGGATCCCACTGGCGATGGCTTCTCCGTTTAAGCTTAAGCAAAAATAACTCTTTTTCCTTTCTTAACAACAAGAGAACAACTCCAAGTAGTTCCACCGAGAGTCTGATAAACTAAAAAATCCTTAATCTGAGTACTACTTACTGCACACAACGAACTGCAATGAACACCCAAAAAAAGAAGATAAATACTCAATTGTTGCATCTTGTAAACTATTATTTCAGTTCTCTTCTCTTTTCTTGTCTATTATTTATATGCAAACTCCGCTTTTTATACTTTTTGACGCTGTTCTTTTCATTTTCTCGTTTATATCTTAATTCTCACTCTCCTTTGCTATACTATTTTTTGTTTGTTTCCTTTTATCCTTTTATATACTTACGTATGTTGATTATGAAGTGATTTGTTTTAATTTACTACTTCGCTGCTTCTATATTCTGTTCAAATTTCACAAAAACGCGCCAAAAATCGCAGCAGCAGACATATTTTTGTAATTATATAAGTATTTTTTATAAGAAAAATATAAAAAATATACATAAAAAAAACTTTAAAAATACTAATTTGTTTTTATTTCAAAGTGATGCAGCTGTGCAGTAGAAATCGATCTCAAGACCACGCTGTGAATAAAAAAAAATCGAAGATTCGAGGCCATTTGGCTGAAATACTATTGCCATTGGCCAAGAAGTTAATATTCGGTACAGCTTATCATATAACAAATATTTACTTCTTGGCCAATGACAATAGTATTTCAGCCAAATGGCCTCGAATCGAAGTTTTTTCCATTCACAGCGTAATCTTGAGATCAACTATATATATATATACATATATATATATATATATATATATATATATATATATATATATATATATATATATATATATATATATATGTGCTTGTTGTTAGATATGTTAAGGATAACAGGAACTGAATTTTAGATTAAATTATCGTTTTCGGAAATGCTAAGAAATATATGATATATATAGCTTAAAATTGTTTATTTACGATTTTCTCAATAAAATAACAGATAACTTTAAGGACTGCAATCATTAAAATTTAATTGCTCCAATGTAACTTAGCCTATCATAATTGTATTTCTAAAAACTTATTCACTAAAAGGAATTATTTGAAATCAAAAGCAGATGGGAAATGTTTTTGTTAATTATACATTGTTTAATTGCCTTTGTTGCCTTGCCTGTATGTACGTACTCATTTACATATTTATGTATTATAATTTGTATCTTTGTTTTTCAGGTGTCATCATGTATTATATTTATATAGGTTGCAGTTTAGTTCCTTTGGATTTTTGTGTTCATTGTGTTTCAAGAACGTCTTGAGAACGGTTAGGGTTTTAGGAAAGTTTTACATCCTTCAGTTCCTTTGGTAAGTCACATTTTGGATGCTTGTTTTCAAAGTGTTGCTTATAAGTCTTAAGATCCGGCATCTGCGATTTGCAAATGCTGCAAAGATACACTAGAGCTTTTTGGGCCGCCTTTTTCTGGTCATTACTATTGTGACCCTGCTGTTTTTTTATTTTGGCCTGCTTTTCAGCAGCTCGAGCCTGAGACTGCGCCTTTTGATGACCGCGTGCCATTTTTAATCAATCGAATAAAAATTTTTTTAAAATCAAAAATTTTTGGTCAAATTCAATTTGAAATTGTTTAAAACAATAATTTGTAAGCTAATATGAAAATCGTTTGATGTAATTTTCAATGTTGCTTTGTTTCGAAATTAGTTCTACATAGCCTGCTACAATTAATATTTAAAAGCTTAAGGAATTTTTATAGTTCCATATGGTAAGGAAGATTCGTGGACAACGAAAAAATAAACTTTGCACTTTTAAGTAAGCACAAAATTTCAAATTTTCAAAAATTGCAGCAGAAGTTGCTTAAAAAATGAAAATCAAATGTGACATTGTCGCTAATAAAATGCAAAAGATTTTTTAAGACGATACATTTTATAGGAAAAGTAATGCTTGATGGAACCCCTGTTCCGTAATAACAAAAATCTAAGCAAATTTAATCATTTTTTTTTTTGCCTTTTATTCTGAATTCTTGCAAACTTTATATTACTTGCTTTTTAGCTACAAAGTTGTCAAAGTAAAACAAAACTAAGTTAGCAGATAAGAATGCACATTGATTAGAGCCACAAGCGAACTTGTTGATCCCAACTGGTCGAGGCTAGGCACATACCATTGGGGCATAGACTGATGCAAGTTATACGATTCTCGTGTCCAGACAGTGTGCCTATAAGCAAAGCAAAATAAATCGATATACATAAGTCAAGTGTTGGGCAAAGCCAACAACCACTGACACCTACCCGTATGCTTTTGTTTCATCGCATCCCACGAGTGCACATTACCCTCAATGCCGGCGCACATTATATAGCGACCACTGGTCGATAAGGCTAATAAGCACAAAATCAGATTAGAATTGGCTTAAATTCAAGGTAAACCGAAAACGTTGCTAGTACAATATGTAAAATGTGATCATACGCACCGCATGATGTGAAGCCCGTATTCTTTTGGGGTGGTTCATAAAGCGCAATTTGTTGGTCAGCGCGGAAGTCATACATGCGAGCGGTTTGATCCTCCGAACAGGAAGCAAAGCCAAAACCGCTAGGGTGATACTGTAGAGGAAATGCGTATATATTCAAATTTGCCATATCAAACCATTCGGTAACTTACGCAGACTGAGGACACATCCATATCATGTCCAAAGAACATTTGTTTATGACCCTGTTCACGTACATCCCACAACTTGGCAGTCTTATCCACAGAACCAGTTACGTAAGTTTGCATATCAGGAGATAATGACAAGCCGGCAATATCGCCAGCATGCCCATTAAAGTCCATTGTTTTTACACCCTTCTCCAAGTCCCAGTGACAGCTGTTAATGGGGTAAATCATAAGCGTCTTACAATATGCATTGTTTTTTCTCCTAACATTACTAACATTTTCATATCGCCTGAGCCTGTAATAAGATGTCCATCATCTAGAAACCGACAAGAGCTTAAGAAGCCTTCATAGCCAACCAGCTCACGCACCATTTTCGCCACACCAGATGCATCTCGATTATTTACATCATAAATGGTGCAAGCGTTATCCATGCCACCGCAAGCTACAAAATTGCCAGACGGCGAAAAGGCCACAGTCATCACCCAAGCTGAACGCAGTGGTATAACCTGAACCTTGTTGGCAGTCCACGTATCCCAAATGATTAGTTTGCCATCCAATGAACCAGTGACGCAATGACGCGAATCACCAGCAAAATGCACCGAGTTCACCTTGTTAATGTGTCCTTTTAAAATTTTCTTAGATGAAAATCGTATTTTGGGAACATCGCCCATATCGCCGCATTTTTCGCCCAGGGTGCAATCCGCTTTGGACTTTTGGTCATCCTGTGGAGCAAAATAAATGTACAGCTTATATTTAAACTACTGTAAAATATTATTAAAGATTAACCTTAAATTTTTGTATCATGCCATTAATTTCATCGTAAAGTTTTTGTGTTTCTGGATCAATTTTCGGCATGATTGCGCATTAATTTAAATCCGTCCCGTATTTTCAAAGAAACCGATACTGTGGACAAGCCTCTAGTCAGAACAAATTTCAAAACGAAACTAATGCTGAGACAATTGTTATGATGTTGCTTTTGCACTACACTGGCCATAATGCAATTAACTAATTGGATTAGTAGTTGGAAAAGCACAAAATAAATGGAAGTTTACGCTAAGAATAAAAATTACAAAATTGTTGACTGTGTTGTTTTATTTTAAAAGATACAAATTATTGTTTTTCATTTTAATAATTTCAACTATATTAAGAATTACAATAAAAAATATGTTTATTTAAACAATAATAATTTATAAAAAAAAACTAATTTTTAAAAATGGCACAAATTTGCAAAATATCTTGTTAGCTGCAGGTTTTTATTTATTACGTTTGAGATGGTTAGCTCGTTAACTTTTTATACAAAAAAAATTTTTTTTAAACAACACACAGTTCAAAATTATTAACATTGCAAAGCCCTTCGCACTTCTTTACCTTTCTTATGTCACTTAAATTTAACGACTATTCAGCATTCGCTCACGCGCCTGTGCACGATGCCAACCATGCTGCCAACCTAGATTTTATTGTCGTTTTACAACACTTTCTGCTACAGAGCTGCTACCTTAGCAAACGTTCAGAGCACTAGAACAGTGCTGTAATAAGGGTGACCAATCCACAATCTAGCAAACAACAAGCGCTCAGAGCAACAAACTTTATCAACTAAATAAACTGGTATGGTCACCTTAAGCATACATCAGCCAACCATGTAAATCACAGCTGTTCGCTCACCTCATTTTGTTTTCCTTGCCGTCTTCGCAACAAATTTTCACTTATTTTTATAAAAAATTAACAAACAACAAATAGCCAAAATGAACTATTGATAACCGCGTTTAAGATTCTAAAGTAATGGAAACGCTGGATTGCGATAATGCAGTGGCACAATTGCAAGAACAGCAGATGAACCAACAGTCGCAATTGGAAGCGCACTCGCAATCGCCCGTATCCATGCCACTGAATGAATCGCAACAACTGGTAAATCTCAGCAACATGGATGCTAGTATGGGCGAAAGTGTAGTCAGCATACCCAAGGAGCTGATACTTATATCGCTCGTATCGCACGAGCAAGCGCTTTACAATCCCAAGCACCAGCATTATCGCAGCACCCAGCGAAAGGATGAGAAATGGAGTGAAATTGCCATCCATGTGGGCTGGACAGGTAAGTAAAGTATATGGCAAAGCGTTTGAAAAATTGTTCTTTAGCAATAACGATCACATATAGACATACAGTGCAAGGCCAAATGGAAGGCCATGCGCGACCAATACTGTCGCGAATTGAAACGCGCCAAAGCAAGTGCCAAAGTGAACGTAAAATGGAAGTACTTTAAGGAGCTGGACTTTTTGCGACCTTACGCCCTAGCCCGCAAGTAAGTTTCGCACTTAAATAGCTTTTTTCTCTCGTACGTAAAACAACAAACCTTTACAGCTATCATCCACGTGCACCCAACAGCAACGGAGCTGCTGCACGTGCTTCGCTGACGCTGTCAAGTGTGGCCAATACAATGACTAACCACAACTCCTTTAGCAGCAATAGCAGTAGTCATACGCTGGCCTTGACAGGCGATACAAGCAAATTTACTAACATAAAAATTGAAGAAGCCAGCGCTGCGCTTCTAGACAACTGCAATTTTGTGCCTTCCACAACAGCCACAATTGCTGCCACAACCGTGGCAGTATCTGATAAGAAACCCGATACCTCTCGCCTGATATCAGCTTTGATTGCCAACCAAATTGGTAGTGTTATGCAGCAACAGCAAACACAACAGCCACAGCAAGACAACGCTTGGAACTATTTAACGGACGCTAGCGGCAATGGAGTCTCATCTAGCTCGACACTGACAGTGACACGTGAAGGTCCCAATTCAAATGCCGATGATACTTTGTACAATGAGTTTGTGGATTGTGTGAATGCTGCAACTGCTGGTCAGTCTACCCATAACCATCAAACAACGGCTGAGGAGGAAGATGACGATCCCATACACACGTTTTTGAATATGGAGAGTTACTTTGAAAAAGAATTGATTACGCTGATACAGCAAGAAGACATGATCTATAATTACAGTAACCAAAACTATCGTAACGTGAAGCTTAAACTGGAGGTATGGGATGAAATAGCTCGAAAACTTAAAAAGCCGGGTAAGCTCAATCTCAGATTACAAGTTTTACTTCCATGCCATAACACAATTTCCAATTTTTGTAATGCAGTTAAGCAATGTCGGCAGAAGTGGAAGGCTTTAAGAGATCAATATGCTAGAGAGCATAAACGCCTAAAGATGTTGCCCAATCATGATGCACAATCACGTTGGAAGCACTACGATTCATTGGGGTTTCTATCAAAATACGTACAACAAAAGTCACTGTAAGTTGCCGCTTATAAAGTTATTGCAGTTATATAAAGTCTGTTTCACAGGGATAGCAGCGACTCACAGTTGAGCATGCTGCTACCCAAGCATGAGCCTGCCGTTAGCGAGCTTGAAGAGCACTTGGCCAGCCAGTCGCCTATGCGCGTAGAAACCCAACAATCGCTTAGCACTTCACCAACTACTACGCAATTAAATATGCCAGCGTTGCCACCGCTGACAGGTCCACATAAGGCGGGATTACCGAATGAACTGCAGCAGCATAATCAAGCAGCCGAGGAGTTGTGCGTGCCAAGTTATGACGAAATGGATATAGAACACTACATTAATGGCGATGTGACGCATGATGACGAAGACGATGAGGAAGACGAGGACATGGATACAACTACATCAGAGCAACAGCAACAACAAAGCCAACAGCAAGCGCAGCATGTGGTGAATTTTCAAAGCAACAACGACGAGCATGTGTATATTGCTGTACAAAATGTAAGCAATGACTTGAACTCAAACAAGATACAACAACAGCAACAGTCCACGGAACATATCAATGATGTTACCAACCTGGAGCAGCAGCAACAGCAGCAACAACAGCAACAACAAGTTCAAACCCAGCAAACACAACAACAGCTGCCAGGAAACGAATTTCCGCTAAAATTGGAGTCGCTAACACCCACACGGACAGTAAATACACGTCACCAGAGCAATGTGACACCACAGGCTGGGAACTTTGAGGAGGATGAAATCGGAGCCTTCTTTAAGGCGGTGGCCATGAAAATACGCAATGCGCAGTTGGAGCCAGTGGCCTTTACAGATCTGCAGATTAATATACTACGCGTAATAAATGATGCACTGCGGCATCACTAGTAATAGCAAATTAATTTTGAAAGGTTTCAAACGAGCGCATGTCTAGCCCTTAAGTGTTATTTAGAAAGTGTTTTTTGCTTCATCTAGCAAAGGTACAATGTAGTTTTGTGATTTTTTAAATCGTAATCTAAAATTCAGCACATACACAAATGCATACACAACAATAATAACAAAACATGGCATATTTTTTGTAAATAGGCAAGCAAAAAAAGAAGTTAGTTAGCTTAGGTGCTTCCATTTGCAAATGGAACTAAAAAAGAAAAAAACAACTGTTATATTTGTATTTATAAAACAAAAAGGTAATGTAACAATAAAACGAGCAGAAAAAAGAAATATATTTTATAAAAATCAGTGCAGTTGATGTAACTTCTTACCAAGCAGCGGCAGCAGCTGTTGGCTGTCTATATAAACATTTAGACAAGCAAGTACTTTGCCATAAAACTCAACCCCAATTTCCGCTCGAGATAAAGCAGAAGCCCATAAGCCATATGCCACATAATGCACACCTTGGACTAACGAAAATGGCTACCAGCGCGCATTGGCGCAATCATTCGAACCGGGCGCAAACCGGTTTACGAGCAGCACCCAATAGGCAGTGGGCAAGAGCGGGATGGCAGCATTCTGTGCACTTTGTACATAATATACAGTCAGGGCGGGGCATACACCATATGGCGGCCAAAAACTGGGTGTGGTTAGGCAGCAGCAGCCAGCGTCACAGCTGGTGTCAGTTTCCACTGCTGCCGCGTGAAAATTTATGTAAAAGTGAAAATTTTTTAACAAACATTTTCATTTTCAGACTGATACCAGTACTGTATCCATATACAACCGCAGCAAGTTGGTTGGCTAATCGAACAACGATAACGATGACGATTGGCAAGAATGTTTGTTTTATCTACGCTTGATTGATTTTTCATATATGGCGGCCAACCGGAAATGTATTTGCTTTGGTTTTTTTTTTGGAATTCTGATTGCATTCCATTATGGCTTATTTAATACATACTCGTATGCTTTTAATTGTTGTTTTTGTAATTAAATTGATTTGTGCAATGGTTGAATGCGCGCTTTTTAATTAAATGACAACTTGCGGACATGTAAACAACGCTTTTATTGGTTAAGTTTTTCCTACACTACATGCTTTTTAATTTCCTTCAGATTTTAAGTCCTAAAATTGACAAAAATTTTGCTTTTCTAGTTGAACATATTTAGTATGACAAATGTTCAAGGTTTAAAGACTTGTCGCACATATTTTAAACAATTTCCGCTTAGTGGCATATATTTGAATGTAAACATCGCATTAATTTTCTGCGAAAAAAATTAGTTTGTTTTGAAATAACTACAAATTGCTGCGATATGAATATAACATGTAATAACTAAACTTAATAAGCTTGCTGATGTGTGAAACTTTCCGACTTTGAAAGATAAGCTATTATCATCTAAAATTGAAGTGTTGAAAACATGTATTTTGCAAATTAATAATTAATTAATTAATTTAAGAATTCTCGTTTGGGTTTTCTTGACAAGGCTTGCTATGTCAATTTAATAAAATGTGAAAAACTACTAATTGTATGAAGATTATTCTTATTATTATTGTAGAACGGATCCTATATTTTATTAAAAAGAGAATAAAAAAAACTTAAACGAAGGTAATATCAATCTTGTCATATATGTAATAATATTATTAAACTTATGTGTGCTTGATGTGCATAATGTGGGTAATAAGTTTATAGAGTTTATACTAAATCTTGAAGGCAATTCGTTATAGACTCCCAAATAGTCTGAAGCCCTGAATTAATTGCCTCATGATGGTACTTTAATAGATCTAAAAAAAACTTGTTTACTAATTGACTTAGTGAGAACTGTTGGATCACCTAACAGAAAAGGGTGAAAATTTGGAATAAAGAGTTTTGTTGGGAAATATATATCAAATGTTATTAAATGTTATTTATATAATAAACACACTTCAATAGAAAATAAACAAAAGAAATATAAAAAATTTAACATTACATTTTGATGCGCAATGCACTTCGAAAGTGTTTTCTTCTAAATAAAAAAAATATTGGAAGATCGACTAATAGTAAGATCGCTCAAATAGAAAAATTATATTAAGTTGACTCTTTTTTTTTAAAGTCAAAGTTTTTACAAATAGAAAGCCAGGTCATAAAAATTTGTTTTCTTACGTGTAAAAAAAAATATAAGACATAAGAAACACAATTTCTAATTTGTAGGTTTTTTGAAATCAAGTACGTACAGTGAGAAATCCATTCCATTGTTCAAAATATCTTTTTGTTGATAACTGAGTTTTCTTTTATGCTATCAGAGGAACGCTTGTGTATATAAAGTATAGGGTATGATAGGATAAGAAATTCAGCGACTAAGATTTATGAATTTTTTCAACCAATTAAACGAGTTTTCCAAGAATAGACTAATTAAAGAATCTCAACAGACTAACCCCAAAATCGTTAGTTAAGTGACATGGCTGATCGTATTTATTTACAATAAACTTCAAATATGCTTTAGAATATAAAGCTTAATTGTAACTTAATGTATAACTTTTTACTCTTACAAAATATACATTGGTTTTTTTATGGGCCACAAGCCTAACGTCAAGCACTCCTTGAAAATCAAGTGTGCAACATGCCACACATTTTTATTATTACGCGATGGCATGATGAGGCTAGGGTAATAAGGGTAGGCGCATCCTCACAATCCGGTTAGCATGCAATTTCCAGCATAGACGGAAACTATTTTCGCGGCTCATTTAACCAAGCGAAGCAACTAGAAAAAAATGTAATTTAAAAAGAAAATCATAAAAAATATTGCCTGCTTACAGTCAAGTTATATAACAGCAAAGCTATTACCACATTTAAAGCAATTTACAGCAACCGTCAACTATATCAAATTTGCTGCCATTAAGTTGCGCCCCTGTGCCATTTAACGCCTGCAGGTTAAGAAAACGAGCAACTTACTCAAAATGTGCAACATTTTGTGGCAATCTTTTTCAATGCGGCAAAAGAAAAAAAAACTCATTTCCTGCCTTGTGACAATCAAATTTATAAAGCTTCAAACTGTTGAGACCCTGCAGCTTTGGGTCAAAAACGAAAAACGGCGACAAAATGCTGACAAACTGCTAAAGTCCAAGTTGGAGACAATGCCACATCGATTGCTGTTGCTGCAACTGCAACACTGGCTGTTATCATAAATATACAGAGAAAATGTCAAATGCTGCAGCCTATCATAAAGCAAATGCAAGTGGCGCAAAAATCGAACACGATTGGATGTCCCATGTCCGAACAGGCCAAGACAACGATTTATTAGCCATGTTTATAAACCGCCACACGTGATACCCTTTTAACAGAGTATTAGATGTATAGATATTCTTTCAAATATTACGACGATTCACGTTGACTATTCCAACTGTGCAGCTTTTTGTTCCAAAGCGATTCATTTTAAGCAAATTTTATTCAATTTGGCAAGTTAAAAAACAATAGACAATGGTAATGACTAAGTGTAGTTTATTTTCAAGATTCTCAGATTAGAATTCGTCTTACTTATTAAGGGTAGGGATTTCAAAAACAAGCCCTCTATCTGAATTTATTAAAAATAGAGCATACTTTCTCAAATCATTACTTGCTTCAATTTCTCTCTACAAATCTTCAATGTAAAAGTAATATTTAAATTGCCGAAAAACAATGCAGGGTACTTCATTGTCGGCCACCGCCTTGACTCTCACACATATTTGTGCGCTGCTGTTGTTGCACGTTTAAACTGAATTGTTTCCCGGAACTGCTCACACCAACAACAATGGCAATGTACAGCAGCAGCAGCAGCAGGAGGAGCTGTATCAGGAGCAACAACTATAACAACAACTACTACAAGCGCTGAAAAGCTTGTAAAACATTTGTTGCAACTGCGCAACGGCGTCGGCGACTACTGTTTGTTGACCGTTGAGCGTTCACCAAAATGTTTTATTCATAAAGAGTCAAGATCCTCGATGTCCAACTTATCCAAGTTGTCCAAGTCGTTGGCTTGAGTGCCGCTTAGTCTGCCCATACATGTGCGCCCGGCTGTGCCTATGCTAATTTTGGAGCAACTTATCAGCCGCCGCGCATCTTGCCAAGCGGCTGCTGTCGTTTGTTGTTAGAAAGGCTAACCTCTAGCTATGGGTTTGAGCGAATTTGTACACCAACAAAGTAATAACAACACAAACCAAAACACTTAGAGAAAAAGTCGTGTACTTTGTACGCTAAATGAGTAGCTCAATACCTTCTCCTATACGTTAAAAGTTGAATATTTCTTATCTTTATTGAAGCAAATGTAAATCGAAACAAAATTGTGTAAAGCATTCTAAGCAAATTGATTATTATTTATTTAATTAAAATATAAACAAATAGTTGATAAAAATTCTGAAAATTTTATTTTAATTTTTATATTCAGCAAAATGAAACATATTAGAAGAGATTTATTTATTATTATTATAATTTTTCATAAGACCTATTTTCAAAACTAAAGAAATATTCTGCTCGGTCTCGCATTAAATAAAGTGTCGATTTCATTGCAGATTAAGATATTTTAAAATGCTTATTTATACAAAACATTAATTGAAAATATATACGACTTAAAATGTAACATGAAGTTGTTGGCTTAAATGCATGTCAAAATATCAAACAATATTTAAAAAATTATTTATCTATATTTTGCGACTTTGATTTGATTCCACGTGCGGATTGTTGCAATTGGGTGCACGTCCCTTTCGGTTTGTAACGTAATCCTCAGAAGGCATTCGGTTTCCAAAATGGGACCACGTCTGATTGCTTTAAGTTAAGTGATTTCGCCGCTATCTATTTCATTCTACTGTATTTTATACTCAACTTCAAAACTGCACATGAACGCCTTATTTCTGTCAGTGTAACTACAATAAGAATATCAATAACATGTAAGCTGTTTTGTTGTAAAGGGGTGCTAATCGCCAAATTTACAACATTGTTTATACATACACGCATCCATACATCTCCATGTAGATTATGCGAAGCAAAACGCAAATGGTTTAGAAAACAAAACGACCGCAAACAATGACGACAACGATGACGACAGGGGTTTAGTATCTCCGACTGTTTGTCTCGAAAACTATAAAAATCAACACAGCACAGAGACCGTATATGTACTGCCCATTGCTCATTCCCACCTAAAAACTCGTATCGTGGTAACTTTCAACTTTCACTCACACTTTCGCCCGACAAAGTATGCTACAAAAACCTAACATTTGAAAAATTTACTTTTTTGTCACACCAACTTGGAGGCGGAGTAATCGCACAGTGGAACAAAAAATAATTGCAAAATTTGAAATGAAAGTAATTTTGAACTGCGATGTAACACAAAGTTTCCCTCTTGACTGCGCTGTCATCGCTCCAAAGAGTGGATATCTCTATTAATAGCAGTTCGAAGAGAAGAGGGATCTTCAGTTTATAGCTAAATTCAAACGGAATCAATCCACCGACATTCGGGTTTAGAGGCCGTGATCTATTTTTTATATATATTGTATTAAAAGCCGTAGATTGCAAGACAACACAAAGCTTAAGACTTTTACGAAAATTGCCTGCGCAGTTTTGGCCAAACAATTTCGTGGCTCGCATCGTTTATGCATTTTGGTGGACTCTGTGCACCTGCCAAGTGTGCTACGCTCATGCGATCGGTTTCCAATTGAGATTCAGGTTCCTTTACATCACATGTTCCAACTTATTGCGGTGTCTTTCATTTGCTTATATATCGTGCTCTGCAGACATTCGAACCAGCGACCTTGGTCTTTAGCTTTAGCTTACCAAAACACTAATACAAAGATTGCCCAAATATGACAAAATTTGTTCACATTTATTTTCGGAATACCTCATACCGGTTTGAATCCAAGAACGCCCCTCTTAACGCGCAAAGTATAGCGTAACGGAACAAAAAATTCGAAAAATAGTCGCAAAATTTAAGGACTAATCTATTTGACATTCGTACTCTGAGTGCATAATAGTGTTGCCCTAAGTTGACCGCTCTTTTTTGGGAATTAGGCAGCATCCATCGTCCGTACTATGGTGAATGCACATTTATTTGTGATAATCTTCGTATTGAGTTGAGAAATCGATAATTTACATTTTTTAGATTCGCAAAAACGGCATGATTTGTGTCTTTTTATTTTCTAAAGGCACGTCTTTATCTGTATTATCTTTATCAATATATCTATATATATCTATACTTTATATCTCATCCTAAAATCATGAAACAAAAACTATTTTAACAGATTTTTATACATAAAAAATCTTTGAAAATTTCTCTTTTTTTTAGTTTTACTTACGAAATACTTCATTTCTTACTTATTATATATAAAATAAGTTAATTAAAGATTCTTACAGGATTTAATAAGATCCTTTTGCAATTTTATTTAGAAACGCAGGTATCAGGGACTTAGAAGAGCTCCTGTCTAATTCACTTTTTCACCAAAGTCATGCCACTGTGCTTGTTTTTGTAGGAATGAGTTGACGCGGTGTTAAAAGGGTATTTTTACGGCCATATCCTTGCATAGTGCTGTTAGTTACAAGGCACATAACAGTTTGTTATGTGCGCTTGACAAAGTTGTGCAGCGGTAAAAGTGCTTAGTGCCTTAGTTTAAAGCAATTTTTTGGTGTCTCTTTTTTTGGATTCTTTTCTCGATTTCCTTTATTTTTCAGACTGGCTGCTGATAAACGCACACGACCGGCACTTGGATTGGGTGCTAATATGGTCAAAGCAATGCAACTGTATGGCTTAACACGACAGCATAAAGCAGGGGAATGGGTAAGTGATTTTTAAATTTTTAAAGATTTGCACATGCTGATAAGCAGGAAAGGCGCACAATAAATAAATCTCATATAAAGGAAACGGATAACGGATATTTGTGGAATTTATAGACACGTGTACATTGGCGGCGGGGTACTAAGCGGCGGATACATATGAAACAAATGGTTGGTAAAAAACGGAAAACATTTGGCGCTTAGCAGAGGGTGGCTTTTCCTGCTCTTTATAAGCTATATAAATGCGCATATGTGTGCACACAAAACACCAGGATACCCAGACTATGCCGCCAAAGTGCCAAAATGCCAAGCGCGACAAGTCCAACACCTTGACTGCTGTTTCTTAAAGGCGGCTGCCCTGGCCATGATCTACTCGCCAGACGCACAAAAACCAGCCAGCGAAGCGAATGTATTGTCAGTGCCGCTTTGGGCTCCTACAAAATGTCAACTTTATTAAAAGAAATTATAAATTGGTATGCCAGTCAGTCAGTCGGGGCTAGTTGGTTGACTCTCAACCTGGTCAACCACTTCACAGAAACCGCGCGCAAAATTCCAGGCTCACACATCATTAAATGAGCAAAAAACTACAAAACCAAGCTGCCAAAAGGGCCAACAGGCTGCTTGAAAGTTGGCAGTGGCTGCCAGTAGCCTTTGAGCCATTACAATTACTGACAAAAAGCATCAAGACAACAATAATGAAAGCAAAAATTTGAGAGGGTTGTTGCAATAGTACTATTGTTGAAGTAAATCTCGCTGGTATAAAAAAAATCGATATTCTGTCAATAAATATAAACTGATTTTAAGTAAACGTCGTATAATTGTCGAGGCGATACTCGTGGAGTTAAGTATTACGTTCGTCTCGTTTTGAAAAACTTGAACTATTTTTATTTTGAAAAAATTGGAAGCACACGTCAAGCAAGCTACAAAAAGTATTTGGCGTGATTTATAAAAGACTATGAAAAGGGTTGGGGCCTCGAATGTCTAAAATTTAATTATAGATTTGTTTATTGGAGCCGCACAAGTCGTTCTACGATTCTTGGATACTAGGCCTATGGGTGTGTAACATAAATTATTGCAGATAAACTGCTGCAATTGGTGGTCAAATTTGTTTGCAACTTTTTTTTTGCTTGCCAGACAAAGTTCATCTTGTGCGTAAACTGCATCAGATCAGTTGCAATAGTTTGGTAACTCTAGCTCCTGTACTCAGTTAGTATATTAGGTTTTGCTTTTTAATAATTACAAATTGCTTATAATAACTTATTTGGAAAATTTTTTTTCTATTAAAGATGTGTTCCACTGTTTCATTTTTTATACACGTTCTCTTCTCCCTTACACAGTTCCCGAATTAAAGATATTGTAACTTTCTTCTTCTCCCAATCCCTTAGTTACTCTTTTTTGGTTTCGCCAATGCTTTTGGCGAGACTGGGATATGCTATATCAGCATTTTTATTTATCTTCTACTATTCACTTGCAGCAAACTTTCACAACAACCCTCGCTCAAAAAAATCGCTTAAGAAACGCATCAAACATTGCAAACCGCTCGCAGACAAACCCAACAAAACTCACGTCAGATCATTTAGAATTATGATAGAGTTTTGATGTTGTCATCAAAAAAATTTAATTGAAATACCAAAAATGGCAATGAAAAATTTACCAAGCAGCCGCCGAGGAGTTGCAGCTCAAAGCCCAGATGAAGATGTCAATATGTTTTTCACGATTCTTGCCGACTTTTAATGTGTATATTTTTGGTAGGCATTAAGTATTTATTGCAGACAAGAATCGCATGTATCACTCCACTCAGGGACATCAACGGCTGCACAGGATCAGGCTGCGTCTGAACAAGATGTCAAAATGAGGCCACTTAGGCGCGACTTTTAGAAATCAACTCAAATGCGACAATCAAAACGGAATAAAAAAAGAAGTTGTAATTGTGCAGCTTTTATGAATGCTAGATACTCTAAAATGAGAAAAAAATTGTGCTCAAGCCTGCAATTCCCTAATAAGCTCTATATTTCTTGTAGGAACCAGTTGCTGCTATTTTAAAGATACTTATAAAATATTCTGAAACTTTAAATTATTTAATATTTTCAATATATTCCGAATAGAGAAAATGCTTTAAAAGCTTTAAAAGCAGGTACCATAGTTTATCTAATTCAATTGTACATGGAAATACGTATAATTAATATTCTACAAAATCTGACTATACTAAATTGCTTCGCTTTAGTAAATTTGCTCAAATATGCAAGATGCAAAGTCGCGGATATAGGCGTATAAAAAGAAATCTGGATAGTATATTATATATAAACTAAGAAGGTGGTTCTTAAGATAATAGTTGCATTACTTATATTTCCTAGGCAGAACAAATAATAATAATATAAAACCAGAAGCTTCAGAAATAAGAGATAAGAGAGATAACAGATGCTACCAAAGGCACGCTGCTAGCCGCCGATTGCCTACAACTTATCTTGATTCGAACATACTCCCTCAGAAGTTAAGCTGCATTTTTCCAACATCTACAGGGTAAAACATGCCATAAAAACAACTGAAAAGTGTAACGTCAACTGAGATGATGATGATGAAATGATGGTGCTGCTGACAAAAAACAAGTTGGCTAACTGCCACGACAGACCTCTCGCTGTGTCTGCGCTATAACAGCCAACTTCTGCTTGTAGTGCCACTACATTTTCGCTGGCAAACTCTTTAAGGTGTTGCCAAGACAAACAAGTGAGCCCCGGCCAGAAGAGGCCAGTTCAGTCGTAGAAGGGCACTTCATAGCCAGCTACATTTCAATTACTTTGTGGCCCCATTTAAATGAAAATGCCACACATAACATCCGAGAGCCACACAAAGGGTCCCAGACACAGCATGGTTTCGGCCCACATATGAGGCTGCGCCCAGACCCCCGGGTAAGTAATCATAATCTTAAGGTAATAACAGGCACATTACATGTCACATTAATAAGCGAGCTCACACATAGCGTTGAAATTAATATAATAATTCATATTGCAATAATTTAGCATGTTAGCAACGCTCCAAGAAGTGCAAGTTCTATGGCATGTATATTCCAAAAGTCCCATGTCGTGGCTTATTAATTTTATGTGCTGATTTTTTTTTCGTCCTTTACTTGCGGGGGGTTGTGCAGAAATTGTCATGTGGTGTGTGCGCAAAAAAGTAACCGCAAATATAATCAGTGCGTTTGTTAAGCATTTACCTGCAAGTCGTTTAAGCTTGATAAATGTGACGGCATTTAGCAGCGAAGTGCAGGCAAATGGGCGTATGCTTAATATTGTTCAATCAGAGCATAGGTTTCAAATAATATTTACTTTTTCAGTGGTGGTTTTGCAATTAATTGCTGTGTAGAATTTGTTTCCAAGTCCCAGCATGTTGATATATTTGAGCTTACGAAAGAAATTATGCTTAACTTTACTACAACTCGACTGGCCATGAGGACTTGTGATTTAATTAAATGGCCAAATGTATCCAAATATAACTACAAAAATATATTTCTCACCGTCGACTGATTTTTGATCGAGAATGATAATGGATGCATAATCAAGTAATGTTCTATGAATTTTTTTCAACCAATTTGAAAAGGAAGAGATTTACTATGTTAATATATTATGTGTACCAGCGCTACTGTAGTATTCAATAATTGCATAATCTGCCAAATTGTTGATAAAATATTGGACTCCCACAAGCTTGAATTTAATGCCATATTGCAATAAAGTCAAGTATGTAGTCCAAAGATGGATACTGGTACAACCAACCGGCCATGATTATAAGATTTAAACATTAAAAGCTGAACCATTGAGCCTAGTTAGCTCGTAAAGCAAAAATACGCTATTTGCCTAAGCAAGTCTCTATTAAATAAGGATACCACAATTCTGATTTGGCTGTAAACTGTAGATCTCTGTGCTCTTCGAGCACATATTTATAGAGAAATCACCATCCTCCGAGCAATGACAGCATAGTCATGTGAATAAATAGATTTTTTTAGTAATGGTGGGGAGGTAAAAACAATATGATAAGCAACGAAAATTCCTGAAGTCTTTTCTAGGATGAATGTACTGAAAAAAATTAAAAAAAAAAATAGGGTTAATAATTATTTTGAAAAAACCTTCATAATACCCTCAATATTTGAATGCAATTAATTTAAAATTTTATTTTGTTGAATAAAATGAGAAATGCTTATATTTTATAGCCCATTTGTAATTGGGCCTCAAAGTGACAAATTGAAGTTGTGCCAATAATTTTTTTTGTGTCAATTGTATAAAGCATAGAAAATCTGTATAACCAATTTTCCTACTAGATCAAGCAATCCATCAATATGATGCCAGAAGCGCAGCAGTTAACTCGAATGAACCAAATGATTTGCAAACTTATGTCAGTTCCTGGCCAAGTACATATACACTTCACATCACCGTACTACATATGGGTTCACTCTCAGCACTTTGAACTCCACGAATTGCCGCCGTCAACGCAACCCAACACCCCCTGCGCCACTATGTCTTAACTGCTTTTGGTCCGGCTTAGCCAAGGTCCATTGCTCTTTTACGTGCGATTGTCACACCACATGTTGCCAGTAGAGTTCCTTTCAGGCTTTGTGTCCGACTTGCCCTTTGTTGCTACTGTCTCTTGCTGTTGCTTTTGTTGTTGCGCAAAGTAAAAATGTAAACTTCGTTTCCAAAGTACAAGCCGCCAAAGCTCATGCCAAAAAAAAGAACCCAAGTTTTAGATGAAGCGACGGGACGGTGCGACGGGCTCACGACTGACACGGGGTATTTGCATATAAAATTGGTAATATGCAAATATTTTGATTGTCTTTGACTTTGTGCGCGCTTATAAAGAATCTTTTAGTCCAAGCCAGGGCCATGGTCAGGCATGGTGGTGCTGTCAGGGGCGCAATACGTTCAACAATTGAGCGCACAGTTGGAATTCTTGGATTTTGTTTCAACAGCAAAACTGGAGCAGACACAACGGCTGCAGTCGTGGAGCTCCTACAAGCCGGACCTTACAGGCGGACCAGAAGCTTTAGCTACTGTGCATTGAATTGCGAAAACTTGTTGCAAGCTTGAAAAATTATTATCGAACACCTGTATACAAGTTGCACGTACATACAACTTGTAAAAAATACTTTGCTGATTTTTCCAAGAAACTTGAGCGTACAAATATTGATATTTGTCTCTGGAGGCATTCGAATTTTCCATACAATGCAACCGCATATGTAAATTTTGGTCACTGACTGGCCGTTTGGACTGGCATCCAAGTTATAGTTTGTTGCTGGTCTATGCAAAAGCTCAAAAAAATAGTGTTGCCCATAGGGAATTAATTAGTTACGGGGTGGCAAGGATGCAGCAGCAACAGTAGCGTTTAGTAGGTTTATTTCCAAAAAAGAAGAACGTAATTCCACAAACCGTAAGGCAAACATAGCAGACTCTGTGACGACGGGCTTCGCAACGAAGTTGTTGACAAAAATTGAATACAATAAGTCTACAGGAATGGTCAGCTGGTTGGCTGACTGTTTAGCTGGTATATTGCACCATGGAAGAAATCCAAAAATATCAAGACAAAAAAAGGTTTGGAGATAAATGAGTTGTGCAATGTTAGTTTACATACGCAATAATTATAAACGAAATATAAGAATTTATATATAGTCTTACAAACCAAGTTATCGAACAGTATGCTAATTTTTTAGAGCTATAGTAGATCATGTTTCCTAGAAGCAGTTCTGAGATTAAACTTAGCTCAGCAAATCATATCCACTACTCTACTTAAATCGCAATACTTTAGGTTCATGTGTCCATTATTGGTTTTCGCATTTCAATGTAAGATTCCCGCCCGAAAATAGATTATCTTGACTCAATATGGCCGCCATAACTAACCAAAAAAACTTTGGTTTTTTTGGAACTTTTGAAAACGAAACGGAAGCTTAAAATTCTAAATATCAGATCTAAGCAGAAAGCTGAAATATAGAAATAAATATATAATATTGCTAAAAATCTGTTTTATAATAGCCAATATTAATAATTAACAGCAATTAATTTATAAGCTTATTTTTTAGAAACTTTCAGCAAGGAATTGCAAAAATGTTGTTTAATTTATTGAAATATTTTTGCATTTTATATAAATATTCTCACATTTTTACCACTGTTTAAGCTGTGAGTCTTTGGCCTTAGACTGTTTGACTTGCTTTTGCCTGGTCCCGGCTCTTTGGCGTAATGCTTGCCTCTCATCGCTTTGGCGGAATGTTAAATGCTAAAAATGAACAAATAATGACGAATGCCAAACGGAGCGACCACTTTGGGATGCGCCGTTTGCTGTGCGCTTTTCGCTGGAAATCACAATGCCACAAGAGAGCGAAAAAAAAAGTGGAGAAACTGGGCAAGATTTATGCGCGCGCCATTGCGCATCATAAGCTGTCAAAATGTTTTTCGGCGATTTATTAGCGCAAATTGAGTTTTAAAAGAAAGCTGACCGACGACCATGGACCAAGAACCCGACACAATGGGAACTGCCCATGCGAGCAGGCAGCTGTTTTATGGAGCTACTGTTTCTCGTGTTTTCCTAGTTGAATTTATAGTTTGTATATTTTGTATTTTGCCGCTAGCGACAAGTGTTAAGCTTTATGTTGCTGTTGTTGTTGCTCTTGTTGTTTTGCATGAACAAACACACAATCAGTCTGTGTCCATCTTACAACGGATCAATGGTTGTTTGACGGTATTCACATCTACACTGTGAAAAAAATAAAGAGCAGAATGTGCAAAAAGAACTCTAAGTTGACCTTAAGATTAAACAAATTAAGTTATTAAGATTAAGATCAAACAAATGTAAAGATAAAGAAAAAATAATATAGACATATTAAATAATAACGAGGAAAATGTGATACCCCTGCCTGATGGGTGAATCTTTCATAGATGCACCGTCTCACTTCTCGGGCTGGCTAAACTAAAATATTTATTTCAATTTTTACCATTTTTTGGCAAAGAAAGAAGCCAAAAGATCAACGTTCACCAAGTTGGGATTTCATAGTCATTAAGTGATTATGATAATAGTTAAGCTTAAAAGCAATTAATTTTTAAAATGTTTAATATGAGTTTTGAAGTTGAATGTGACCGCAATGAAGCTTTATTGTTATAGAAATGTACAACTGAACTACATGTAATAACAGGACATTTCGAAATATGGATCAATGAGTATTTTGAATTTATATCAAACATATACAAGAAGTTTTCCTTCAAAAATTCCGACTAACATTAAAATATAAAAATTATTATTTACCATTTACTGCAAGAATTTTAAATAGGATTGAGTTTGATTTTTATAATAATAATCCCACATATGAAAAATTTTTTTAAGTTTTTATCCACAATCTTTCCAGTGAACGTAAGTGCAATACAAATACAATTTTATATTATTTAAAAAAATAGCACTATTTTTATCCATTAAGGACAATACTGATCTATGAGGGGGCCTACCGGCTTAATACTATTTTTAATTTATTTACAGACTATTTAGAGTTAATATTATTTACATTACTTTTGCAAATTTTGTTTCTGAATATTTTTTGCCTTATAATTTTACCGATAAACCAAGGATGTGCAACCTTTCGAATCTTCTGTTGATTTTTACTCCATAATGGTGTAAATTAAATTCGAAGATTGACAATTAATCTATCGAACAAACTTTTGATGTCAACACCACATAATGGTTGGGGAATTTGTTTGATGCTCAATCCAATGCCTTGCCGTATATGTTCTTAAAAAATAAAAATTTCTCATATACATATATATATATATATATATATATATATATATATATATATATATATATATATATATATATATATATATATATATATATATATATATATATATATATATATATATAATACGGTTCATTTTAACGTTTCGACTGCCAACTGTTTCTTTGGCTAAATGTTTTTAAAGGTTCTCTCTCTTCCGCCTACGTATCTAAGTGCAAAACACTTTGGTGGGCCCATAAGCCAAATATTATATGTCGGAATGACCTAAACAAATACCCGTATTTTATAAGTCCTGACCAAGAGTTACATATGGATTGGTTACCAAATCTTGACGATGGTTGTTTTGGGTGACTGTAGAATACAACATAGAGGTGAGAGTAGGTAGATTTAAGAGATATTAAGCCGCGAGTAATAGGAAACAATACAAAGTTCAAAGTGCATTATTTATAGTTTTTGAAGAACGACAAGTAAATAATTGACAATCTACAATATAAATAAGACAACTAATTAAGCTCGTAAGTAAGTAAGCTTTAGACAACTAGCTGAAGTTCTGCTCTGGTGTAAACGAATGTTAAACATTGTAAAACTAAAAATCTTTTTATTTAAACAATTGATGGCGATTAAGTTGTTATTAAATAAATATATATTCAGTTTCGATCGATTATATTTTCGCAGTGTACGAATACTTGTCATTGGACTTTGCAGCTGTCTCTACAATGTAAAAATCTTTCCACCCGACATCGCCGATTTGACTCTGCCCCGCGATTGTATCGCAATCGTATCGAGTTGACTCGATTCGACTCGATTCAATTCCATGTGACTCTGGTCCCGGGGACAGTAAACATGTCAACAAATAAATCGTCATGTAAAAATGGCATTTTAAATTGTTTTTGACATTTGTACAGAGGCTGTCAATGAAATGAAATGCACACAAGTACAACCACATAGCCAGTCATCAGTCAATACTGACTAGGTATTGGTTTCGTGGATCTTGGTTTTTCTCTCATTTTTATTTGGTTAGTCATATGATTGCAATCATTTGTGGTATTTTCAATATGTATGGATTACTAAATAGCAATAACTAACCTTCAGTGACATGCAGAATGTTGCGTTGTTTTGCGAATTTTCGCTTCAGTTTGCTGCTTGTCTTTGAGGGGGTTCATGGGAACGGCATGCAATCGGATAATTGTCTTATATGCTTTCTGGTATTTAAATAATTTGACTGAGCAAATTGAAACTTTGCTTATCGATGTTTGTCAGATTTTTCTTAATCTTAGTCTGACATGGAATAGGTTCTGGTAAAATGTATGGTAATAAGGATTTAATAATTATTGTAAAAACAAATGAACTTTTTGCAATCGGCGTTTGAATTCAAAAGAAGAAAAATTACTGTTGCCACTTACCACAAAAATTTTGAGTTTGCCATTGATAGAAATTCCAAAATAAAATCGTTCACATTCAATTTTGTATGAACACAGACTAGATATAGATACAATCAGTTTTAAGATACTGCATCTATAGGCACAAAGGGTATAATGTAAGAAGGAGATGTAACGAACTCCAAAACGGTTATACCAAAATACTTGCCATACATTGGGGTAGCGATTGACTCATGTCATTTAATCCGGCCGTCTATTCATCCATATGACCCACATCTCGCAGATCTAAAGAGCTACACATATCGTTCCTACGCAGTAGATGTTCGAGAGCTTTTACAATACGATTTCACATTTTGCTATTTGAAAGTTAGCGGTGGGTATGGGATCTGCGTTCTACCGCAGCCATTCCAATAGTGGATAACGCCATCGCTAAGATTCTTTAGAAAAATGTGTGATTTTTTGGATGGTGGTGCTAAGATTAGCTGCCTTCTGATTAGTTCTTTCATAAAGCCCTCTTACGCCAGATAGCGAATAGCTGGGTGCTACAGTCTTTCACGGAACACCACACTCAAAACAATTTTTTTCTTTAAATTTAGTTTTATTTCTAATCTATAATTGGAAAGTCGAGCTTTTTTAAGCTATAATTTTCATATATATTTTTTTTTAGTTCCTGGGCTTGGTATATATTGGCTCAAATGGACCTCGTTTCATATGAATGTATGCGCTATAGCAGGCAGAAGAAATTTTATAGTAATCTCTTAAGCTGGCAACTCAAATCTGTATATATCAGATAACATGATTAAACAGATTTCTGAGTTTAAAAAAGTTTTATTATAATGAAATTTGTTTGCAAAATATAGAATACAAAACCAAAACTCTTACCAAACTCTTCTAAGAAGCCTACGCTTGACAGTTTATAGACCTACCACATCAAGTGCATTACGTGCTGCACATTTGTTTAATGGCCACATCAGTGCAGTTACCAAAAGTCTGATTGCCAAACTGTCTGTGCGTTTATGAGCCATGAAGAACATTCGAAAAGCGCAGTCTGCAACATTAGCAGCATGTCACAATGGAATGCCAAGAGTCGGCTCTGCAGCACTAGCCAAGCTCTATCTGGCGTCATGTTGTTGCAATTTGCTGGCATTATTGTTATTCTGTCATTAGATGACGCCCTCACAAAAGGTACCAACTGCATTGGCACCAGCTTTTGCTGATTGCAGTGGCATGCCTCAATTTAAAGTGTCAATTTTCAACACCAACCACTCAGCAATCAGGAAGCAACCCCTCGGAAGTATGCTAGCATAAAAATCCCTTAAATTTAACGCGCTTTGACCTTTTTTCTTTGGAATTTTTTTGTAAAGTTATTTACAAGTTTCTTTTTTTTTATCTCTGCTACTTTACACATTTAATTTGATTTCTTTTTTTTTTTTTTTTGGTAGACACTTTGAAGTTTGATGCGCTCTCACACTGTCTATTGTGCACTGTAGCGATTGAGGTACGCACAAAAAAAGGGACAGTTTGTTTTATATCTGTGCATTGGTAGCAAAAATCCCCACAGCAAACTACGGCTATGCTTGTTATCCTTAAGGAGACAAGAGCAAGACAAAAAAAATGCCACAGGTGTTGCCTCCATAAGCTCCTGTCGCTCATTTAGTCTCCGCTAATTGTGCAAACTGTTTGGAAAATGCCTCAAATTTTAATGTTATTTAATTAAATTTGCTGCCAAGACTTTTTTATGCTGATTAAGTGTCCGGCTGCCAAGAAGGCGTCAAATGTAGCCCGATTCCAGTAAATCTTTTGAAGTTTTTACAGGTTTTGTGTACACTTTACACTGGGTACATTTCATTTGTCAGCAGAATTGCAAGTCAATCGGTAATTTTGAAAAAAAAAATGTTTTTCGTTCGCTTTTTATAATTCTTTTTAGTCATCTGAAAACAATGCAAATCAAGATGGCGCTTGTATTATACAATTTTTAATCAAAAATCTCATTTATGCCTGAAAGCCTACTAACTAGCTGCGGTGTACATTTAATTTTACTTGCTCATATACATGCCCAACGAATTCTTCGAGTGTGGTTTTTGAACTGCAACAAATATGAAAATTTAGTTGTCCAGCTGTAAATAAACAAATTATAATCTGTAGTCGTATATGTAAGCAACTTTTCTTACAAGGACAGCAGAGTATAGTTTCTTCAACTCCATTGAAATGTACTAACGCCTTATGGTGAAAGCATTAAATGTGTAAGCGTCGATTTCCTTTGACGATGAAAACTCTGCCTTCTGTATGCGGGACTTGATGCTGCCTTTATTCTGTAGCCAATGCTTCATTTCATTTAGCTGCGCAAGTGGAGCCTCCAGCTCACCCTTCACAGTGCCATCGGTGGTGTTCATGCACCAGCCCCGAACACCCAAAAGATTTGCCTGCTTCTGTGTGTATTTACGAAAAAATACTCCTTGAACTCGCCCAAAAACCTCAAAATTGCAAGTGTATAGCAATTGCTTTGCAGGCGATTTTGTAGCAGCCATTATTCAAATAGTTTCAAAATTTCTAGGCCCCGATGTGAATTGAGCAGTACTGCTTTTATGAAGTTTTACAGTTGACAGTAGAATAAAAGCTTTAAAAACTAACTCAAAAGTATATTGAAGCAGCATATGGAGCACAGCAAGCTTGCTACTTTTAATCGAATTTATTTACTCTTTTTGCCTTTCGCAGAGTATTCTTGCGCCCATGCTTTTGGCAAAGTTTCTCAATTGGTATCATATTTTTTCATTTTGCTGCTGCCCCAACAATTTTTTGTTAATTTGCCTGAGAAGCTGTGGAAATATTTAGCGGAAATTAAAAATTGTGCAATGAAAGATCTAAAGTCTGGTCTGGTCTACTATTGACCCCAGCTCTCTCTCTCCTCGCTCGCTGTACTCATGCCACTATTGCTGTCTTTTGGGCGCTGCCACTTGCAAATTAAGTAAGTCAACAAAGCACTTTGCGGATTTGCGGAACATCGCTGACTTATCTGCATAAAATGCCCCCACCAGGACATATCAGCGCACTGACAAGGATACTGATATACCCTAGGCAGTCGTTGATACATTTATTTCCTTCCACTTTTTTCGTATTTATGTTTTTTTTCCATTTTTGTCGATTTTATTTGCATTGCGGCTAACTCAGCCAGACACATTTCGTATGCCAAAACTTAACGAACTCGAAATAATGCGTTTGAAATTTAAAAAACGTGCAATTTATGTTAAAAATTTAAGCAAACAACGCGACAAAGATTTTTAATTAATCATTTGCAATTTTCCATGTCCATGTATAAACAATATTTATTTTATTTTTGCCTTTTGTTTAACTTGTCTATGAAAATTGCATTAAACTTGACCAGCTGCGCAGCTACAGTTCCAACTGGACCATGTCAAACACGATACTTTATTTTCTTCACTGCGGCCAGCCGAGCAATTAAGCATCAGGCCTCGCGAGCTCCAGTTCGTATAAATCGCATTATACTGTCCAAGCCGTGTCCAAACTGTGTCCAAACTCTGGCCAAGCTTATGTCCAGCGGCAGTGACAGCTGTTCAAATTGTTCAGTTCAGTTGGATTTTTGTTTCAGGCTTTGGTTTGGCTACCATTCGTCGCTGGTTAATTGCCATCCGTCATGTGCGTCCATTTAAAATGGTTTAAAAAATTGTTGGTTAAACCAAAAATGGTGTTTATTAAATGATGGCCGAAGGGAAAAACAACAGCGTTTTATTGGCTTGTATTCTGATTTATGTTGTTTACAATTTATTAAAAAGCAAAAGAAAAAAGTATAAATGAAATCGAAAGGAAAATTCCAGTAAAAGTTAATATTTTTGATAAACAAGTAAGGGTTGGCCTTATTGCGATTAAATTGATATATGCTATTGTGATTGCTCCAATTATTGGTAGTTTATTTTATCCGAAAATTATTATTAATTATTTTAAGTTTTTAAAAAATTTTTTTATTTGAAAATTCAACTACAATAACTAAAATAGCAAGCAAGTTTTTAAAATTACTTACATCATATATCTATTGTCTTATATAGAAATAAAACCCCATTGTTTTCTTAATGGCCATTACAACCTGTTTTCGGGTTTCATACAACATCTGGTTTTCATTGAATTTTTTTTGGTTTTTCGGGGCGGGTCCCAACCATTTAGCGTCTGCAGGACAAATTAGCTTTCTCTTTAGCGGAAGCTGCGATGGCAAGCATGTTTTCTAGCAATCATTTGAAACAGAGATCGCTTCAGCTGTCGCCAGCTTGACAGCAATCCTAGGCTTTCGTCCGTTCAAATAAATGCCAGGTCTACCTAAGACTGTATAATTTAAAAAATTATTGCATTTAACATATTAACTCAATTAGAAGAAGATGAAGCACGTTATCATCTACGAATAAATATGTTTATTTTTATGTTAAATATTTTGAAAAAACAAAAGACAAGCCCTAAACTGAAATAAATAAAATAATTTTATTCATCTTTACCATGCCCATCGATCCGAAGGTGCAACATGAAGACAGCTCCATTTCTAGCCGTTCGAATAGAACAAGCATTTACAGTATAACTCTGAAAGACATTTTCCTAAAAGATTATTTGCTAGCTATGCCACTGCTAGATAAAATCAAAAGTGCTGGGGTAAAATCGAACCACCGAACTTTCGGTTTAAAGGAGAGTACGCTAGCGGGACCCACAAGCTGAAATACTAAAGAAAAAGTTACTAAACGCGAAAACTTTGGCAATCACTGATTTAATTCATAACAATTAGACTCCCTCATGAAAATTTTATTGAAGCGATTTTTATTGTGCGACATATCTTTTTTCTTAACTCTTCGTATCAATGATAATCCATCAAATTTGCAATTGATTTGGTTGATAATTTTTCAAAGTTCCTGTATGTTAAGTACAAATATCGAATATATCTGATTTTGCTTCCCATTTTTTGCTTTCTATCAACCCAAATAAAATTTCTACGCTCGAACCCCTTATTGACTTGTTTTGACTCCACGAGAACTCTTCACAATGTTGTTCTACAAGCCTCCCACTTGTAGATTATGGTAATTATCTCCAATCCCTCGCCCTTCACTCGTTACTACTTTAAGAAAAGTTTACATTATTAAATAATATATTCTGCAACCAGGCCAATTCGGCCTGCAATTTTTTTGGTACGATTAGGAACATATTACGAAACAAAATCATCTAACATATGCAATGCATTGCTTTAGCCGAAAATTTACGGAACTATGAGAACATCGCTTTTATGTTTCCGTTCATTACCGTTTTTTTCGGAGTTGTACAGAATTTTCTTCAAAAGATCAAGCTTACAGATTTCTTTGTTTATATTGCGATTTTCTGCTTTTATATTTTGCTCCCTTATAGACAGTTACATCTGCAACTGATCAACAACTTGATTTTGGAAGAAATAAAATTAAAATGATTCACCTTAAATACAACGGGGCCATACTACAATCAATTAATTAAAATTTTCTCCAAATGTTAGTCAATGGATTTTATGCATTTTTTATTGTTGCGTTTTATGTTGACACCTTGACAAATACAAACTCTCTACAGTTTACAACCCATCAGCGATTTCAATTATACAAGTAAAAAAAAACAGACGAAATCATCTAGTATTTTTTATTGTGTCAATTTTAAAAGAACAACCAAATCAACGACATCATGGCAATAATTCCAACAGACATAAAAACCAAATGCAAACAGTATGTGAACCCTATTCACTATTGCGGACTTCAGGTCTTCAGAAAAGAAACAAATGCAAACACATTGAAATCTGAAAAAAAGGGTTGCTGCTTCTGCTCTGAAATGCTTAAAAATAATAATACAGGAATATAATAATGAGCGCAATTAAGTTGAGAGTTGGGAGAAATTGGTCCTGGGGGTTGCGGCTGTAACAGCTTAATGTGTGTCACTGGAAATTAAATTTACGCTAATCGACAGACTCGTGTTCAGGATGTTGGACTGAAGTCATACAACAATGTGTTGGCATGCCACAGGGGCGGGCCTCTAGCAACAAAAATACAATAAGATACATGGATACATTAAATATTATGACGATATAAGATATTCTATTAGAATATTTAAAGCCGTTTTAGCAATACTAAAGCTCTGCATTTTTTCAATTCATGAATATCTCAAAGTTGTACTATTTTGCCGCAAACTTTTTAAGCAGAACTTCTAGTTGGGGTTACTGCCCCAGCTTGTACCCCATGGCAACGACACTGACAAGCCACAAAGCGCCGTGTTGTAGCTGGATATTAAATTGTCGTTTTATTGTTGCAGCTTCATTCAAATGTTTAAATAGCTGAAATACTTATCCATGCTTCCAGACTTTGCTGCTCAATTTGTTTTGTTTAGCACTTGGAACGGGCATATCATCCACAGGCGAAAGGGGTTAAGACATTCCCATATATAACTCACTAATCTATGCTGGGCTGCCCCTTCGCCTGGCGTCTGACATCTACACGCGTTCACCCTGCGTACAAACCACATCCTCTCCCCTTTTCATAGTTGGCATCATCGTGTGGCTGCCACGTTGCCCTCGTGCGTGCAACGTGCGTTCTGTGGCAAGGTGGCACCATATGTTGCCACTCTGCCCGGGCTTACTTCGTACATGCGTTTAGTTTACAAAACTCAAGTGTTTTTGTGTGTGAGTTATATTTTTCAATGTTATGTTGAAATTGATTTCCGATTTGTATTATTATTATTTTTATTGTTGCAGTTGTTTATGGGCAGTTCACTCGATCATAAACAAAATGTGGTTGGCATTGGCTGCACGTAGCATGATGCCCCATTGTTTGTTGTTGTGTTTATTGATATTATTATTCTAGTTAATGGTGCGCTTTTCGTTTCATTTTTGAAATTAGTAAAATATGATTTGGCATTTTTTGTATATGTTGAGCTTATTTTAGCTGGCGATTGATTGAGGGCAACAAAACTCAGCTGGTTGGGATCTGATTTGATGATATGTGAGTAAGCTACACTCAACAGTTTATTATGGAAGCAGTACTTGGGCCTGTGACAGTGGTATCTGTTAAGTTGATGGTAAAACTTTTCGTGAATACTTTATTTTTTGCAATGCGTGCATGAGACATTTAAATTACCAGTTTTCATGGTCTAACTTAATTTTAATGTTATCCTTATTATAGGTACTTGGCATTGCGTATACGACATATTTCTCTTCGTGCTGTAAGATTACAAAATATAATTAAATTCCATATCTGTGTGAAAAAAAGCCAAATCTATAGTTTTACGGATCAGAAAAATAATTTATTATAGTTATTAATAAAAAAGAGAGAACAAATGGAAATAAAAAATGGCTGGAAATTCCTTGAGAATAAAATAAACCTAAATAAAGGGTTTTTTTCTTAGAGCTGGCTAATTTCATTTTCAAGCAAACATAAAATTCAGATACATTGAGAAAATCTCTATGTAAGTCAATTGAATCATTAAAATAATGGTGTTTATATCAAATGATATTTTTACATAGATATTTCCCACGACTACATTATAAAATAGTTCGTATGCTGAGTCGGCTTTTCGCATACTCTTTCCAATATATCGGACAATATCTTACCAATAAATATTCCCATAATGCCTTTCAGTGCGTCAATCTTTGTGGGCTAGTCGTTTTAGTTACGTGTATAAACATACCATCGAATAAAGAGACTGCACGCGTAAAATCACACTATTTGGCAACTATTGGACCGAACCCACATTTACAATCAAACTGCTTACCGAAATCGCCTCTCAATAGATTGTTTCGCGAGCTGTGAGAGGTACATGTAGTTGTTTTGTGGTAACCATCTCTTAGCCAACTCGCGCTATTCACGTATCAGTTAAACCAGAACTACTTAGGACAAAAAAAATCAGATATTCTCAATTTTAAGTGATTTGCGATAGATTACAAATATATATCGGCAATGAAGCCACGGTAGGCTACGAATGGCCGGTACCCATTCGTTACACCTTAGGGAGAAAAACAGAATTGCATCAGATTGTTTTGCTTCCCAATGGCGATGAAGGAAGTACTAACCAGTCACAGGAAGCTAACTCAAATACCAGTGAGATGTGCCGCTAGCCCCTAACCCTAGCGTGGAGGACAATATTTCGACGCTAGTCAATAAATTGAGAAATACAATAAATTTTCCTAATACTTGCTTAAAGGTATAGAATGTACGACCCCATTAAATATATCATGGTAAGAGATGTAAAGATTTATAATTCTTAATAATCTGACTTTATTATGATGATGTAACATAAATAATTAAGATAAAGGAAAACCAATATCTTTTAAATAATTCAAGGTGTATATTTATGTGTTTTAAATAAATAATGCTTTTGGTTTCAACGAAATTACTTAAGTCAGCTCAAATACAGTTTGCAAAATTGATTTGATTCTGTAAAGGCTACGTGAAGAATTACTGTTGCGCATCCCCATGATATCCCTGAAAACCCTTGCCTTTTTCCAAATGCTGTAACGTCTGCGCCGTTGAACTTTTGACCACCAATTAATCAACGCAAATTTAACAAATTCATTCGTGCAACATATGGCCAACAACAAAAACGTACAGACAGCTTTTTCTATTTGTAAGAGGTGCAGCAGCGCTGTAAGGGTAAGAGAGTAAGAGTGTGTTTACTGCTACAGCCGTATCCACAGTTTGTGGCATGAATAATTCACTTTTAATTAGGTTTTTACAAATCGTTTGACAAAAGTTTGATTGTTGGTCATATTTATGGAGGGGGTAGGATGAATCGTTCTGGCCCATTATAAATAATATTACATAATTAGACACACTTGCTGTGCCCCAGTTGACATATGAGCTGGCGGCCTAAATGTTGAATCAAAATTTTAGCACATAAATACTTTAAGCCCCAGCCCGCATTGGGCACTTATCTTGTTTGACTTTGACCTAAGCCTTTTTGGCCAGGACCAAGTTACTGGGCTTAGCCAAACAAAGCCTTTTTCCACTATCTTGTCGTCTAAATTAGCCACAGAGACTCATAAATTTGCCAATGACAACGCTGCATTGTTGGGTTCCAACTATGGCCCAAGTAATTTTAATGCACTAAGCCAATTAGTGTGCCTTAGTTTATTTGTGGCCAACTTAAAGCTGACGTAGACACATATATACATATTTACAGATTTTGGTAACTATGTTGTCATCAAGTACACGTGCGCATAAATAACTTTCGCTTAAGCCTGACCAACAGAAGAAGTAAAAAAAAACACGCAAAAGTTTATCAACGTGTCAAAACTTTTATAATATAGTCGGCCGGCCATATACTCATACACATATATTATATATAAAAATATATTTAGGTTTTGGAGATGATAGCAGCAGTAGCAGCAGCAGCCAAAGATGAGACATAAATCGTGGCAGACTTAGACAAAAGGTTCACAAAAGTTTAAATTACTGCACAGGCTGTGACACAATGCTCAGCATATGTGATGAATTTGGTCACACTAATACATGTTTAATAGCCGCCAGCCACACTGGCAGCCCGAAGAAGTATGCAACAGAATGTTGATATGTGGGTAGCAGTTGTATGTACGGGCTGCTTATTTCTGCAGCTCATTGTCATCATCATCCGCCTTGAGTGACCACAACAAATTGAGCTTATCATTGACGGATTAACACTAAACACATACACACTTGTACACATACACAAATATGGGTACTTGTTGTTTTTTGTTCGGAACACAAGCGTACACTGAGAGAAAATTATGTTTAGAAATTGAATACACATTGTAATTCGATATGCACTTGACGTCCAAAGGAAAATCAACAATTATAGAAATTAGATATTATTTAGCAATGGGAATTATTGCTTGACTCTACGATATTCCAACTTTTTGTATAATAATAAGAATTTCGTCGCGCTTTGGCAAATTCTTATCTTATACCGTCGATCTTTACTGGTTGACCGTCAATTTGCGATCGTCGATTAACGTGCCACTTTATCCTTTGTGGAAGCTATATTCTATAAACCCTATTACTGCATAACTCATAAACCCCGCTTTGGACATTTACTTTGACAGAGAAAAGTCTAAGCCCTTAAGCTTTTCCACCAGCAGCGTACTGGTAGCATACTTGCATTCGAAACCGAGGGCATTGGCTGGATTTCCTCTGAGCACTACATAATTTGCTTAGTCTGGCATTGGTTAGGAAAAAAAGCTTTACTAATATAAACACATCACCTTCAACTTCGGAAAAATTAGTTTCTGCTTTCTTCTTTCTTTATGGGAACGACTAAGATATCAGTCAAGACAAATTATTATTATTTTCCTACCAATATAAAAAGTTAATTTTGTCGAAAAGAGCTATTTTATACAATGCAGAAATAAAAATGTAAATTATTGTGAATGACTAAAAAAGCTATCGAAGGCAACGAAGAAAATGCCTTGTTCTGTAGAATAAATAAACTTCAAATCTCAAAAAAGGAGTAGTGACCCGAAATTAAAATGGAATTCGTATTCATAAAGCAAACGATATGACATATCTAATGATTCTTAATTCTCTCAAAAACACATACCGCATCAATGCAAAAAGATTTCTTATGCAACAATTGTGTGTCTCACAGTGTATATAAATCTGCCACGTAGCACTTGGACGAGGTGACTAAAGTAAAATTAGCTGTGCAACGAAAAGCATATTGATGAAGCGTTAAGACCCCAACTGACCGCACGGTTCGGTACGAGTCGGGTCAACAAGCTAGCATCAGCGCGAGATCCACATAGATAGACAGACCCAGACAACAGTCCCAGAGTAACTCAAAGCCCAGTGTAAGTGGAAAATCAATGCCGACATCAGCTACATGACATGTTGAGCCCTTTAAGCCGCAAGTTATGCCAGCCACGCACACGTTAACGTGGAAGTACGTTTTTCCGGATTTTCAGAGGGGGTTGAGTTCCCCTTTCAGTTTGATCCTGACAACGGGGGTTGACTTTTTGGCTGAGTAGTTGGCCTGGCTGTTGCGTTTTTCTGTCACATTGTGCAAATGTGTCCTTGCAAATCCTGTTAAAATTGCATTTGGAACATGTCAACATTGTCGCTGGTGTCCAAAACCACAAAAAAAATTTCGTCGCGCTGAAAGTTGTGGTTTTTTTTATTTTGTTTCATGAATTTTGTACATTTATTTCGTTGTAATTCATTTCCATTCATATTTACATGTATCGGGGCATTTCTCGTCGATTCCTGTTTTTTTGTTTTTTTCATGTTGCTGTGGCTTTAAGTTGCATTTATCTGGGATTTGTTGCGAATCTTTTTTGATTTTTTTTTGTGTTCTTGTTATAGTCGCCTTACAGGGGTTAGGTCCTGGACTAGGATTTTATTTCGTTGGTTGTTTCTTTGGCATGGTTGCTTATGGCAGTTTGACAGCAACGCTTCGCACTTGTAATGTGGTTTCAATTAATTCCAAGGCGTGACGACAGTAAGCCAAAGCATCTGGATCAGGTGCAGAAAGTAAATGGTGTGTTTCCAAAGCGTAACATAGTGACGTAATAGAGTGCATTGATAAAGAATATTTTTGAATGTTTTTTTTTTAATATTATCGGCGGAAACAAGCTACTTGCAAAATTCATTTCTGAGATCACTTCAATAGTAAGCTACCTCTAGCTTTGCACTCAATAGTTGTTTTTACAGGAAACTTAAATAAACAATTTGTTAAAAAATATATTATATCTAACAGCAATATTAGTTTCAGATAATCGAATCAGTACTTATGCGAAGAATTGATCGCGATCCACTGGTTTACAAAGAGACTCAGCCACGCTGACGACTGACAATAACTATTTCATAGCCGAAAGGCTATGAACTGTAATCTTTATTCTACAAATAAGACAAAAATCGAATTATTTCATTAACAAAACCGAATCGACTTTTGAACTTTAACTTTTATATAAAGCCAACAAAAAATTACGTTTGCGTCGATATATTTCAAACACTATAGAAGGCCCCCTTTATGAAACGAGCTGAATGCAGACAACCTTACCATCAGATTAAGCTTGTGAGAAAACCTTAAGACGATAATGAGATTCCATAGAAAGTCTGTAAAAAAACATATCATTATATATTGCACAGCACCATATCGTTAACCAAACTTCAGTAAAATAAATTGAATCACAAGCAAGTCCATAGGAAATTAATGTTATAGCTCCAATACTCGTCTTAGCCGCTAGAACTTGGCTGATATTACGCAATCCAGACAAATGCGTATAACCAACCCCAAAATATTTTAATCGCTTTAAAGTATCAATATCATATGGGCTTATATACGCACTCACACCTCAGTTGGAGCATTGGCCAATCCTAAAATGATATATAAGATTTTGAATGAAAATGAATAGCCGGGTCTATTCATAGGCATGTCGATATCGAAAGCACGAAGCAATTTAAAACTAATAATATAATAATAATATGTCAAGTCTTAAAATGGTTTCTGTTTCTGGACAGCTGTTTTGATGTCCATTGTATAAATTCCCTACTTATCACTAACTCCGAAATAGAGCATGGCTGGATCTTCGAAATAAACTAACTCCGAAAGGTTATTTTAGGTAATTTAATGTGGTAGAATTTTGTAAAGCGCCTTCTCAATAACTCAAATCAAAGTTTTCTTGTGACATTACAGGAAATCTAATACAAAAATTATTATAAATGCTATTTATGTTCTCTTATATTTAGGTGTACAACGGCCAAAAATAATTTTAAAATTTCACATGAAAATATCAGAACTTTGACTTTCTTGTGCTAGAGTTTCAGGCATTATTTTTAAGAAACATAAACCAAGTATACGTGCATATCTACAATAATGTTAGTTAGTCGTCAGGTTATGGCCGGGGATTGGTATTGTATTATACTTATATAAATATATATAGAGTGTAACTTATTAATTTGAAATCAAATCCTTTGGAAAAACCTCAGATGCCACAGAATGTTAAAAATTTCTAAGAAAAATCACATTATATATAAGGCGCCAATTTTCCACATTTAACAAATTTTTCGATAAATTTAAAATCAATTTGAAATGAAATTTTTATATTTCTTTTACCTAGTGAATAAACTTGTACGACAACCGTATGGGAAACAACTATACTCAACTTTGTGAATTGTAAAAATTCATTTGTTTATAATATTTGATCCGCTTTTATGTTAAAAGCAGAAAAAAAAATAAAGTTAAAAATATGGTCGAATGGTTTATATAAAAAAAAATGAGAGAAAATAGGTACATATAAGCAGTAAAGTTATTCATATATCTCTCAAGGCTTCTCTGCTACAATAAAAGGATCAAGTACGTGACCTTCGTACATCTTTAGAGTTTAAAAAATGTATTTACTTTTTCCATGCAAATGCATATATTGAAAGTTTACAATATAATCAATCAAACCAATGACAAAAATATATGTACTTTTTGACTACAAAAACCTTCGAATGTATATTTTTTCATATTTTAATACAATTCTAAAGTTGTTTGAAGTAAAAATTTAATGAGAGACTTTAGAAAACAAGCATTATTTATAAATAAAATAGAAATTAATACAACTTTTACAACCAATAAATTATCCAAATTAAACTATTTACGACTAAGTCAGAAACACTTAATTTAGTAATCCGACAAGAATTTAAATTAAACATAATAAATATAAAGAACAAATAAACGCAATGTATGAACTCATCCGAATGAAATACTTAACCAATTAGCACTAAATTCTGTGCAGGCATTTCGATAACTTGGCCATATAAGTGGACAGCCAACAGTCACATAAAACGCAAAGCAAACTACAGTAAATTATAAGAAATTTTGGCCAGAAAAAAGTCGGAAGAGAGCTAAATATCGTCGTTATATAAACGTATATGTATATATATACATACATCTTAAAGAAGTGTAACACAAACGCAGCTGGCTTGGCCACTACATAAATTAGCTGTCAGGCCAAAACGACATACGCTTTATGGCCAACTTGTACATAGTATACGGCTGTATGTAGTTGCCAAGAGCCACGCGGCACTTGGTCAGGCCCACGCCAACGCCCAACGCCCATGCCAGCTCGCAGATCCCTGACAGCACTCATAAAAAGAATAAGAGAAACCATCGCACAAAGACAAGTATTTAATTTTGTTGCCAAACTGACTGACAAACTGACAAAAAAAAACGCAAAAATGATGGAAAAACAAGAAAAACATGGAGCCCGTTTCGGGGCAGAGCACATAAATAAAATGAAAAATCTACTCGCAGTGCTGTGGAAAATGTAGTAGAGTCAGCAAGTCCAAAACTCTGCTGTACATGGCAGAGCTGCCAAGTCAACTTAGTTACCACTATATACATAGCATCATGGCCATGTACAAGAAGACTGGCATATGCAGTCGGGTTATACATAGCGCAATAGACACATAATGTAGGCTACCTTGGTGCCAAGCGCATGCGCTGGCCAAGATGACAACCTACCAGACTTTGTGCATAGCTAGACCCTCGCACTGTCTCGTTCTCACACTCTGAAGCTGACATCATCTCATGCGCTGTGGGTGTGTGTTGCTGCTTCGCAGTAGACTCTTGTAATAAACCAGCGCGCGTTGGAAAATTATAAAGTGTTACACTCTGTGCAGGAATTCTTAAAATGTAAATTTAATGAGCAAAAAATTAGCCAAGTCAGTTCAGTTGCGCTGCCCAAACATGGTCAAAAGAAAATTTACTAGATAACCAATTAAAGACGTGGCCAATATGTGTGTATTAGGTGTGTGTTTGTGTATGTGTTAGTATTTGCTGGGTACCCGTCTGCTGCTAAGTGCCGCATTGACAGACAGGGCCATAAACATGTCAAAATGCTTTTTGCTGCCATTTCACATCTTATCGCCATTTTTTCTATCCCATTCCACTTGTGGTCTTCTCTTGTTGTCTTGTACTTTTTTTATTGTCCAAATTGCAACAAAATACTTTATTTAGTTAACCATAGACATGCCCATATAGCAATGCCCACATGTCCAGATACTAGCCAAAAGAAACTCAAGCTCAACTGACTGAAAAATCACTTCAAGTGGCAAAGGCGTTTTGTTGGCGTTTAAAACCGCATTCAAGCAGAAAAACAACAACTACTGCCAGAGTTTACTGCTATTTTGTATACCTTGTAAGGATTTCATACAGCTGTCGAAAGTATTGGTTTTTTAGTACCTAGAAGCAATCAGAAAGTACCAAAAGGAATAATACGATCAAGTATTACCATACGAACAATAGTCCCTGTTTGTTGGGTGTGACATTTTATTAGAAAATACATCTCGCAAATATTCTGTTCTATTCCCGAATAGCATAATACATATTTTGGATTTTAGACTAGGATTGACATAATGTATATGTCTATTACATTTTTGGGATTTTTGTCTTGAAAATAACCACTCAATCTTCTCAATCATAATTAAAGATTTGCTTACAATCGGTAATAGATTGCAGAACTGTTTTGAGTGTATACTACAGTCGCTATAAACCCCTTACAATTGTGAGCTTTTTTGTTGTTTCTGACTACTGATAGTTTGGTAGTATCTTTATGTTGTTGTGGCTGTCAAGCTGTAGTTGGTTTTTTATTAATATTCTGCATTAAACTATTTGCCTGAATTATGCACTGTGGTATAAAAATGGCAACGTTTTCTTAAAAATTACATATATTAGTAAGCAAACTGTGTTACATAGCTTTAACTAGGAAATAAACGTAAAAGGAAGAAATTTTCCTATTATGACATTTTATTAGAAAATACATCACGCAAATATTCTGTTCTATTCTTGAATAGCATAATACATATTTTGGATTTTAGACTAGGATTGACATAATGTATATGTCTTTTACATTTTTAGCACCTTTGTCTTGAAAATAACCACTCAATCTTCTCAATCATAATTAAAGATTTGCTTACAATCGGTAATAGATTGCAGAACTGTTTTGAGTGTATACTACAGTCGCTATAAACCCCTTACAATTGTGAGCTTTTTTGTTGTTTCTGACTACTGATAGTTTGGTAGTATCTTTATGTTGTTGTAGCTGTCAAGCTGTAGTTGGTTTTTTATTAATATTCTGCATTAAACTATTTGCCTGAATTATGCACTGTGGTATAAAAATGGCAACGTTTTCTTAAAAATTACATATATTAGCAAGCAAACTGTGTTACATAGCTTTAACTAGGAAATAAACGTAAAAGGAAGAAATTTTCCTATTATCAAATATGTAAAATTAACAGTATAAAATCATAATAAGTAATATTTTAATAATTTGTGCAAAACAAAAAGTTATGTAACGCGGTAAATACCTATCGGAAATCTAGGGGAGGATAGCCAGGGTTTTTTTTTGTCGTTTATTAGTTTAAGTTATTATAAAAACTTATATTTCATTAACATAGCCGCAGCATTATGGGATAGATAATGGATATTAACTATCTAGAATATTCTATATTTTGCACTTTTACAGGAAAAAAACTAATAAATATCAGTTGTAATGGCTGAGATTATCAATTTAACTTATTCCCCACAACTAATAAAAAAAATGTAATTATGTATTAGTTGTCTATTATACTATTATTCTTAATTTATTTTAAACTAAAATACATTTAAGATCAATGAAAACAATGACAAGCTTTTAGTATTATTATAGAATTTTTAAAACTCAGAGATTATTTTTACAGAAAACTCATCTAATTTTTTTTTTAACTTTAACAAAGATTGTTTTACGATTTTTATTGCATTTAACAATTCAGCCAACTGAATTCTACTTTAAAGTATTATTTTTGATATTTGCGGCCCTTATATAAGCAATGGAATCTTGAATAGGAAGTCTTAATCTTTTTCATTAAATTTAATTGCGGCCTATTCAAATTACCGTTTTGAAGAAATCCTTTTGAGCCCATACATATTTATAACTTTTCAATTAACGACACCATCATTTAGCATTCTTAAAATGTATACGTTTTTAATTAGAAACCCAAATAAAGAATAGTTCTAGAAATATCTTTAAGACTTAGTCGAAAATTATCTGCTTTGTTTATTCCAATAAAACAATAATGAGATCATTAATATTTGCGAAAATATTTTACTGCTCGTTTCCCAATATTACACCTATAAATATTTGTTCTCCAACCAACTTCCACTGCTCATCTTATATTTTTTTATTGTATACAAACCACAGTAATGTGCAATATTAAGTGAACAACCAAAAGCCACACTGGACTAAGAAGAGGCAAGTACAAAAACAAGGCAACTTCAAAGATACTTGCACTGACTGGACGACTACAACAACAGCAACAATAAGAAAAAAAAGCTACGAAATGCCAAAGCCCAAAGTAAAATTGCAACTCGACGTATGTAGTATGTAGCTTCATACGGTTTATTTACACAAAATGTCAGGCAATGGTAGAAGAACCCAGGTGGCTGCCAGGCTACAACAAACGGCAGACAAACAGGCACATGCGAACAATGGACCCAGAGATAAACAGCGAGAAACGGCAGACAAACAGGCGAACGAACGCATGGACAGAGAGACAAACGGACAAGCGGGCAAACAACCATTTTGGAATAATAATAATACACAAACAAAGTGACTAACGAAGAGACAACTAAACATAATGTAAAATTGAAGTCAGCTGCCAAAGTAACTGCTGGAGTGAAATGGAGCGAGTGCAAAGTGTAAAAGTACGTACTGCTGCATAATGAGTGCGAACGAGATGTCGACAATTGTTTGACACAAAACCGGTTCATGCGCTCAACCAATCAGCGTGCAGCAGGCGTAGACTGCGCAGCGCTGCAGCAGTGGCAGCAACAACAACAGCAAACGGGTTTTTATGGACTCGAGAGCAGCAGCAGACAGCAAAGTTCGCTCATTTGAACTTTCGCAGCGCGTACGTGCGGGTGTTGTTGCTGAAGCGCGTGTCAAAGCCGTGCGTTGTTTTTGTTAAATGTTTTGCCGACGCGCGAATTATTAACAAAAAAAACACAATAATTACTATGTACATATATATACTAAGGCCTATGTACTATATACGTACAGTTAATTAAATTCAAAATGGCAAATGAACTAGGCATTTAATAAAAAAAAAGGGTTTGACGAAGTGCTGCCAATTCAAAACAAAATGCCATTAGTGTCAATATGAATTGCGTGTGATAAGAATTGCTAATTATATGAAATACATACAAAAAAATTTTAATGAAATTTACGTAATTGTTGCATGCCAAGTGAAAGTGCGTTATGTTGCGCATACGCCACGTGTACAGTGCCAATTTAAAATTAATATACAAAATACTATAAAATATTACAAAATTTAAAACTAAAAAAAACATAGTTTTTGAAGGCACTTTGCCTTGTTTATTGGTTATGGAAAGCAACGCATTCGGCAGCAGTCATTTGCCATCTCAAGCGCTTGTTGTTCTATCGGAGGCTGCTTCCGGTTTGCATGAGGCTTTACGTGGACAACGTCCGTTTCCAGCGAGAGTAAGTAAAATTTCTAAAAGCATGAGTATGTGTGTGTGTGTAGGCCTCAATTCACAGAAATACGTGAATTTTAAAACAAAACTACAGCAAGCAACGCATAGACATATTTATGACAAATGCCGTTTGGACTTTTCGTTTTGCCATACAAAATTAAAATCATAAACTGTGCGCCTTCGATAGTCGTTGTAGTACCCGTCGCAGTAGCCAAGCAGTCAAGCAGCCAAGTAGCCAACTGGGTCCACTATAAATCAGCACACCGAGCAAAACAATGCAGCATTATAAAAACCAACAACAACCACAAAGAAGTAGAGCTCACAATTCGCATACAAGTTGCAGGCAGACAAACAGTCAGTCAGCTTATGAGCGCAATGTTTCACATTCCAGCGCACGGAACAAGGCATGATCAAGCCCCCGGTCTTGGAGACCAGGCCAACAGCAAAGACCGTCGATACGCGAGCATACGAATGCGTTTCCAAACGCCCCATTGTGTGCAGATTTTTGCGACGAACAGATTTATGATAGCTGCTCAACTGATGGAAGAGCTACTCTCTGGCAGTATCTAACCGGCAACTGCATAGCTCTAAACGTTTTCTGACTACCGATCGTCAACGACTTCGTCGATATCGTCGTCATCGACGTCGTCGTCGTTTTTGCTGTCATCATTGTAAACATGAGCAATGATCTTGACGCTGATGCTACAAATGATGAAGAACTCGGCGCTGATCAACTTGAAACTCGATTTCGTTTATGTTGACTGGATTATACAGCGTGCGCATAACTTGACTGCTTGTATAAGTATGAAGTTTTTGGCGTAGTTGCCAATGTTGCCATTGCTTTTGAGATATGTTAAACATGACAACAATATGTCCAGTCTTGTAGATACGAGTATTTTGATAGCTCCGCTTTCATTTAATGCGCACCCAGTCAGTACCGTGAATACAGATAGATAACTCTGCTGCAAATGAAAGTTTTTCAAATAAAATACTGATTTGAAAGGATACTTTACGCCATTTTAAATTGGAAAATGGAACTTTTAATCAATGTATTGAATTATAAGGAAAAGTAACTTTTATAGGATTTTGTGAAGTTTGACAAAAGAACAGGTAGGCGTTATATATTAAAATAGGCCAGATAGTTATATGTGGTAGATTTGTTATGTTTGTATAAATTAATGCAAATAATGCAATAAATGAACTCGTAGTAACACAAGGTCAGCTCTGTAAAATTTCATGATGCAAATCTTTTGAAATTATAATATTAATAATAGTTTTTTCAGATCAATTATGACAAATGAAGAAAAAGAATAATTATGCGTATGTCAATTCTACCATAGATACTTTTTAACAGCATTGTTTTATATATCGGATATCGTTACTTATACATCTATTCCACAAACAATATATTTTTTAAGAGTGATAAAACTGTTCAATAAAGCATGCTGGTTCACAGCAAAATGAATCCTTTTCAATTTCTTACCATTCCTAATGCAAGATAACTCGTGAAACCAAAAGTTAAAACGTAAAATAAATTTTACCATGAGTTATTTGGAAAAATTTGCTTTTAGAAACAGAAAAAGTATCCTTACTTAGTCAAAAATCTCATAAACTTGTTTTGTACCAAAAAATTTCTTTTTCTTTTTGACTTGACTTTTAATATGCTGCATAGGGTCGATCGTTAAAATAATTTGTTTTATTTGTTTATTCAAGTTATTTATTTCTTGTTTGCTTATAAAGATTTTTCAAATAAATTTGAGATTTGAAATTTTTTTTTGCTCAATTAACTTGAATAAAACTGATTAAATAGATCGAGTCGCTTTCATAAAGTAAATATGCTAATATCAACAAATGTCACAATGTAGCAAGACCCATCTCCAAAAAAATCTTCAAAAAGAAGTTAAATATAGTATTATATATATACTATCTACATATTGATGTTCAAAAATTTTGAATGCTTAGAGTCAATTTGACTAACATCTAAAATTTAGGTGAAGCTGTTATGAAATTGACTGAAGAAAATGTATAAATAGGAACCGACCTTGAACAATTTTGGAGAAAAATTTCTTTTACTCAGACCATAAAAAAGTCTAAAATTGACCCTCTTCCTGTAGTAAAGATTTCCGATATTTAGGTGCTTTGAATTTGTCCATTTATCTGGAATACCAAATGTCTTATGGGAAAAAATTCAAAGATAAGAACAATTTATAAAAATTGAATTAAAGTTATTATTTTATTTAATTTTTTTTTAGTTAAGGAAGGTATATCCCGAAGTTCGTACCTAGTTGCGTAAAGGGTAGCAAAGTTGCTACGTTCCAATATTCTGTGTTTGATATTTTGTCAAAATACTTATTTTTTATGTTAAACAATTTTAAATCAAACAAAATGTCCATATACCTAAGAAATTTTATATTTGAAAGTCTTGGAAAAGGTGAAGTTCAACTGAAGATCGAATTAAGTAAAGGAAAGTTATATAAAAAAGTATTCTCAATCTGTTGGTCTACAATAACTAACGCTAGAACAGATTAGTTCTTAAGTGAAAAACGAACTATAGCGAGTAGGTAGGTATTGGAAAAAGCACCCCAACTCCCTTAAACACACAATCTAACTACCTTCAGATTATTTATAACCATGCACAAAACTCAACAATAAAAATTAATAAAAACAAACCAAGCGAGCATATTAAATGCAATGTCAAATGGTTTAATGTGGACCCCAATGGAACACACAGATACCCGCACAGTCATACACAGATACTCACACACACACACAAAATGCATAAATTTTAACCACCGTCGAGCTGAAAAGCGTGCAGAAGCGAGAAAAAAAAAAGTCACCATAACAATTTTGTAACCACAACAACGACAGCAGCAACAACAATAATACAACAACAACCATGCCAAAAGGTAAACAGACTGACCCGCAAAAAAAGAGAAAGAACTCCCCGGTACTGGGTATAGCAAACGTGCGGAAAATTATGAGCCCGCCAGGTCAACATATGAAAAATAGTATTTTTTTCCTAGCACGGTGTTTGTGTAGGACAGTGTTCATATGTGCAAATGTGTGTGTTTCTGAGTATACGTAAGAGTAAGCTTAATTTAATTTCTAGCAATTTATCAAAAAGTAACACCAAATGCACAGCCAACGAGCCATATAACAAGCAAACAGCGGGAGTTATACTTTAGTTAAAGAGCAGCCCGTGCAGAAAAGAGCAACACTTGGTGAGTGAACACTTGAGCCAGGCACTTTTATAAAAAGAGCTCATAAAAGCTTGATTGTGTGTCCCAAGGATATAGGGTTTCTACAGTTGTATTGCTTGAGAACTAGCTGAAAATCGGGAATTTTTTACAAAACCATTTTTCTTACATATTTGAATATATCATCCAAATTTGCATTTTCTCAAACTGAAGTAATTTTAATGTTCCGAAGTTAAAATATATTTTAACTTTTTGTAAAAATCTTACTTAAAAGCTACAAGAAACGGTGTGGATAAAAAATAAGCTAAAAAAATCACCCTCTAAAAATATGTAGAGTTTAGTTGTTATATCTTTACAAAGAATCAACATAACAAGAAAACATCGATTAACGCAACGTATCGTGTTTTTTATAATTGATGTTTAGTAATAATTTAATTAGTTTATTAATAATTTAATTTATTTATTAGTAAAATTAAATGTGGAGTGTTATATACATTTAAATCACACACAGGATTTTTTTTGCAAAAGTTATCAAGCGTCGAATGTCAAATATCTAAGTTTATAAAAAAAAATATGAAAGTGAATAAAATGAGGAAGAGAAATAAAAAGGGGCGAGAACGAATATGGGAATGTGTACAATCAAAGTTCTTCAGAAGTTGGAAAAGCTCAGTTGAAGATTGAGCCTTTCAGAAATTCTCATACTGTCACGAACTGCAAAAAATTTCTGTTCTGAATGAATTTTTATTTATCTAGCAAAACTAATGCTTGGGGTGACATAAAGCCAATTTTAAATATTTATACTGATTTATTTTCATTGAACGGGGTATAGCTAAACGTATGCATTCCAATAAAGGTTTGAATATACTTACATTTTTTTTAAATCTAAACCTTAAAAACCTTAAAAATGATTATATGTTCATCGATAAAACGATTTAAACAAACTATCGATTAGACTTTTTTAATTGCTACATATAGCTGAAATTTGTAAAACGTTGTACAATTTTTCTCGGTTTTCAAATTTTTTTTTTGGCGCGCAACTGCAAAATGCTCCGAATCTTAGCTATCGCGGCAATCATAGGAATACGCAACAAATACAGACTGCCATATCCTCCGCAACTTCTAAAGCCGCAGTGCAAACACTTCAACATCTCTTTCCCGACTTAGCATAGCCAGCCTCAGGATAGAGGATATAAAAAATGAATGAAGACATTCAGCAGAGGTGTTTGTAAAATCAATTGTGAGCAACTTTAATTACAACAAACATAAAAACGCCATCTACAAGCAATAAAATGCTCGCGGCGATTTAGACACAAAAATAAAAATTTAACAAGATACAATATCTCAAACTTATTTAACTGCAAAAATAAAAAGGGGAATTGTATTCGCTTTTGCTTTATGCTTATAGAAAGAAAGTACTTTTTGGAAATAAAGAATTATTTATAATTTTATTCACTCTCTCCTCATAATTATTTTCTTTTTGGACTTAGTCGATAGACTTTATATGTTACAATATGACAACGTATGCGTGATTCTGATACTGATACAAACTGTTATAATTTTTAATTCGTATTTAAAAAAAAAACCAACTTTATATGCAATTTTAGTGTCAAAGTCTAAAAGTAAGTTTTGTATTTAAATATTTTTGTTATTAAAAACTAATGGGAAAACTTAAAAAATTAAATTAACGAAAGTAAATCTTGGGAATGTATTATGTCTTTTTAAAAGCTTAAAATCGTTTCTGGTAGATACACAGTTCTGGAAATTTTTTTTTTGGCTTTTTTAGATTAATTATTTTATTAATACAAATAAATGAAAAATGAATAAACAAATAAATACACTTTGATGTTCTTCGATTTTAACTGAACTCATAAAATTTTTATAGGTATCAAATTTAACTTCTATTGGACATTTTCTTTTAAAAATCTATACTTCTTAGGACTTACAGAAATATATATAAATGGCGCTAGAAATTAAATCATTTTCCGTAGTAAGCAAAAAGCAATTGGAATTAAATTGTTCCTTGGATTTTATTAGAATTGAGAAGCAAAGGTAAAAGCGAGTCATGTAATTGACAATGGCTTTGGATTTAGTTTTAGATGTATATTTTTCATTTTTATAAGCAAAATATAGTCCGAATCACATTGTTCGATTTGATATTATCAATTTAAGAAAAATATGTAGATAATCGATATTGCCGTAGTTAAAAATGAGATATACATGCAGATAATGCTTATATTATGAATTTAAAATATATCTTTTAAATATATATCTTATAAATATATCTCTTAGCGTATCTTGCACTTGAAATATATACATACCAAGACAAGTGATGTAAACGCTCATCGCTTTAAAAATAATTAATTTAGCATTCCTAGAATCCATAAATATCTCTTGCAATGTACAAAATAATAATTTTGATTATTTATACATATATAATATTTGAAAACTTCGTGATTTTTTGGCATATCAGGAACTACTTCATGGCATCGGTTAACACATAAAAAGAATTATTGTACAATAACTAAGCCGTGTTTAATTTCACTTAGAATTGTTGTTTGAGCACGTCATCTCTCATATTTAAACCATTAGAGTAACGTAAGTAACATAAAATAATTTAATTAATCTACTGAAGACATATCTTCAAGGCTAAAAAAATACCTAAGTTGGCACTCCGTCCATTATATGGCTTATTGCCAAGTTACAGAAATTTCATGATCAAGTTGTCGTGTATTCTTGTATGATAATCTGCCAAATATATATTAAATAATTGTAAATTAATTATGTCGAACTCTTAAACAATATTTTATACAGGTTAACATTTCTTGTGCTAATTTTTTCGTCGAAAAATTGAAGCTCAATTTATGTTTCCTACAAAAAGAAAAAAAGAAAAATTAAAAGACAAAAGAGTAAAATTGAGAACAAAAAAATGAAAGAGTTATCTAGAGCAAGTCATGTAAAATGTGCATCAAAAAGTTTTAAAGAATTTGCTTTGTACAGTTCCTTATATGCTTTTCCCACAGAGCTAGGGTATAAAATACACATATCGAAATGCATTGGATTGTTAGTGCTCACGCTGAATGAATTCAGTATTTCACATCTTGCTGCCGCACATTTTATACTTTGTGGCAGAGCCATAAACGTATAATCTTATGTCTTCTGCTACAAATCGAAAATCACCACACTTTATTGATAACATTGTTTAGATTCTTGCAGAGAATAGTAAAAAGAAAACACTAAAAAACTAAATAAACACAGAAAATTCTCTAAAGTACGCATTGATATGCAGAGAATAATGCTCGTCTCGAAGTACTGGAAATGTTTGTCTTCAGTTAATAATTGCCACTTATGTTACGTCTAAATTTGCCGACATCTTGCAGAAATAGTGCTGACATAATGCGTACCCATAAAAGTTCTGAGTTTTTATATTCACTGCACAAAGGTACGAAATGTCTATAATTTTCAATTCGTTATGAATTTTCATTTGTGTATGAATTTGGTATATAAATTAATGCTGCAATATCTAAAATTTAAAAATATTCTCTGCGTAAAAATCCTTTATCGAAAGTATTGGTATCGATTTTTTAAATTGATTTTGCTGATAAAATTTAATAAATAAAAAATTGTAGTTGACTCTTATAATAATAATAATAATAATAATCTGATATTGACAGTATATATTTTGACTTTTAGCCGTATAGTTGTTGATGTAATTTTTCAACAAAAAATTATATATGTTCCCACAAGATACTTTGACAAAGTTGTTGAAAAATATTTGATTTTAAGCACAAATTTTCAAATTGGAAGCACGATACTCATTCCGATTTAGTAGGTTTCGGATGATTGGAATCGACTTCGATATTGTCAAATTTTAAAATAATCGGATAAGTATCACGCAATCCTTAGTATAATGTCTTTCAAACTAAAATAAATACGTCTGTACGAATAGGCTACTCAAAAGGCAATAAAAACAGGCAGTTTTCCTATCTATCGATTACCTATTAATGAAAATGTAATCGTTTATCATTTGCCTTAACTCATCTCCTTATGTTTTGCCATTTCTGCCGACTTCCTAATTGACATGAAAATCACCATAAATTAACGCTTATCAAATGGTTGACACAACAAATTAGCACCTCAACTGTGAACATGGGTATTAGCCAATCCTACCAAAAACCAACAATAACGCCATATCAGCATCTCCATCATCACCAATGGTACGCATCAGGGCTGTATGGTGGCCATATGGCTGCTAATGAGCGTCCAAATGTTTTAAAGCTGTTGCCACAAACAAATGCAAGTCAGCCCCATACGCATTAGACAAATATAAATTGCAATCTCTCTGTTTCCGGGGTCCACCGCATGAATTGCACTTTGGCTAAACTCACTTAAGCCCACTCCCGGCTGCTGAACGAGTGGCACTGATTAAACGGACGGGCACACATGTGCGTAACACTTGGTGGCTGCTTGGTGTATGGGCAACTCCAACTAGAAGTGGTCAACCACTGACAGACTCACTTTTAACTTTTTGATTTTGCAGTTTATTCACGAATTTAAGATGCATTTTGAAGTGAATCTCTTAACAAAACGAATTGATTTATGTAGCTTAATCAAAATAGCAGGTGTGGCATCCACTTGTATTATTTAACAAGTTTGCTTTTTTTTGTATCTTATGTTGCTAAACTTCCCCCCGCCACTCAGCTGAAGCTACCCTCACTCGACAAATTCCATTGTTTGCTTTTCTATTAAAGGCATTAAAAATCTAGACGGGTGATTTGTTGCCAAAAAAAAAAATGAAACAACAAAAAGATTATATTTGTTGCAAGTATCTAAGGGTAAAGGGCCACTGGGGGTTGTTGACGCTTGCAGAGATTTGCATAATGCGACTTGTTTGCTTTTAACACTTGAATTATTGGCATTTATCATCATGGCTCATACGATGAATGCCAGCCAGCTGTGCTAAACAAACTTGTAGATACACAGATAAATAAATAAATACTCGCTAAACAGCTGGACATTGTAGCAACAATAACAGCTTAATTACAACAACACGTTAACGAGTGACTACCAATTGTCTACATACAATTGCCAATTTCATTTAAGATGGCCATAAACTACAGAGACACAGACAACGGCAAAAACTAGAACGACAATAGCAACGAACGCAACAACTGCTACTCTAGTGCCAAGTATCTTTCTACATGCCACAAATAAATCTCAATTTGTGGCAACCAAACGCACGAACAGTCAGCCGCCACCGCAATGGGCCATTTACTTCTACTAAATGCTTGAATTTATTGTTTTAACCTGCAATTTTGACTTATTAGCAGAGTTTCAGCGGGAGTATGGACGCTGAAGTACATAACAAAAGCAAAACAAGTTGATCGACATTTGTTGAGACAATAAAAATGAAGATGGCTTTCTTAAAGAATTGCACAGTAGTCAGACAGACTAATATGCACTTACACACAATCTATGTAAGGATTTGAAAATAAATGATAATTTTTATTGTATTTATATCGACAACTTTTTGGATACAAAAAAATATTTTGGTAGATATTAAATTTTGAGTTGAAAAATGTTGCCTTTATTCCGGCAAGCTGATCGTGACGATTTAAGTTTCTTAATGTACGCTTGATAGAACCCCTAAGAAAACTCCTTACACAACCACATTCATTATTGTGTTAATTGTTCGGCAACTAAAACTTAAAAAATCGCTTACTAACTAAATAAATTTGGAAATAATAATCACGAATACCAGTTGATCTTCTAGTGACAACTGCCAGAGGCGGAGTAATAGAAAATAATAAAAATAACGAATCTTCAGCTAACGTTAAAAATGTATGATATATTTTCGTGTACTATAAGTTTTAATGTAAAAAAGTTTATAGCTTCTTAAGCTTAAATTTTATAAATAAATATAAATAAAATGAGGTTCCTTTATTGGGCAGACTCTTACTTTACATAGCATGCGTGCTTTAAGGTATCAACTCTCTCACATACATTTGCTTAATATACTCTCTCGTGCTCATTTATGCTCTAGCTGACTGCGCTTCTTAGTCATAAAACTTTTTGCTTGTATAAGTTTCGCCCACAGTAAAGTGATAATGCCGAAAGAACTCTACCAAGAGGCTGCCCAGCGCTGATCTAGTGCAGTTATGGGCAAATAAGTCAGCAATAGTGCAAAATAACGCAAATTGGCAATAATGCTCAATCGTCTCTTTAATATTTTCACTTTAACACAATGCGCTGCTCTATGCATGTCTAACATAAAAATTGGGACTCTATCCACCATTGATCCAATATTTGCAATTTGAACCACTGATTTTAAGATTTTTACTTAATTTGAATTTTTAATTCTGATCCGCTTTAAAAATAATTGGATGAATTCAACGAAATAATCGTATTTTCGTCATAAAGTTGTCACATCTGAGGAGTAGAAAGCTAGTAATTTATCGAATACACAACAATGTCTCCATAATAAGTGATTGATTTTTGCGGATCTTGCTTTCTTGACAACGTTTTATTTATATTGTAAATATAGGAGTCGCCATAGGAAACGTTAAAATGAAGCCCACTACTTGAATATACTATTGGGTTCACAAAATGACACTAATTGCCTTACAATTATTGGTTTAATTGTATTTTTTGTGCAAAAACTTAAAAAATCGCATTATTTTTAAGAACAGTGCTATGTGTTGGCCTTTGACTGGATCGAATTGGTTACCATAAACGAATATTATCGAATTTTTATTTTGGATAAATGACCTAAAACGACTCCATACATTTTTTCTTTCTCCACAATCCAAAATCTTTACTTCACAACATAAACAATATTATTCATAAAATTTCATGGACGATTTTTGAGATTTATTAAAGAAAAATTATGAAATGCAAGTATGTCTGGTGAAATTGCATTTAATAAAAAATTTTTAGAATTACACTCTATCAAACTCGAATCTTTTTTTATCATGCATAGGCATGGATTTATATGATATTCTTATTGTTTTTTTTTTACTTTAGCGCTGCACCCAATTTGTACAAATTCGGTTAACTTTCGTATGCCCTTGCGACTATTTTTTTTAGTTCATAGAAATATATTATTAACTTTACTTTAATTTTCAACCCAAGAGTAGTTGATTCTGCGCTCTTTGCATACCAAACCCTAAATGTATCTTTTGAAATTCATTACTGAAATAACCATTTAAAAACAGAAAGAACCTTTTCGAATTTGCTAAGTACTGGTATTGGAGATAAGCAGAAAGAAAAGGGATTTTTAAAAATAGTGTTGAAAAATTGTAGAGGATTTAAGAAATCAGTATTTCGAAAACTTTTCGTATTAGAGTGTTGTAGTTTTTTGGGATTTAGTATTGATATAAGTAAAAATTTCATACCAATCAATGATAGAAATTTTTCTAGCTGAAAACTAAAGGCAAAAAGTCCTTATTTAAAGCGTTTATTTTTTCAATAGGGGAACAGTTTTAGTTTGAAATATCTTTTTTATTCTTACTTCAATGATTAAAAGTAACGATTAGAGGTAGCCATCATTTTTACAGTATCGATGAGTGTTTTACCTTATGAAGTGCTCCAAAAGTGACAACGGAAAGTATTTTCACGCATTGGGATTTGCTCAAGAAACGCTACACAACACCATGGGCTCCATAATTACTTTACAACGTGACGTGATCTATGTCAAATCAAGTGAGCGTGAAATGTGAGCTTAGACATGCCCATTGTATGGATGGCTAGAAAAAATTATGCGTTCTACATGACTTGGCGTTAAAATTGGCCAATTATAAGTGTTGTTGGCAAACTTGGGAAAGAAGGCGTTTTATAGGTTGATTTAATATAGTGGCGACAGATTGTACTTAAGTGCATATGAAGAGTAACCTGTGAGCTGTGAGAGGCACTGATTTAGATTGGAAACCAATTTGTTTTTAAACTTCTAACACACGCTTAACGCCTACGCGTATGCAACATAATTTTGCAACATGGAATGTTTAATTTACGACAAATAAATATTAAACGGCACAAAATTGAGAGATTCCGGAGTTATGTTATCGAGACGTAAAACTGTGTCAGGGGTACGCAGCCAAATGGGGTGTAAAATAACGAGAAAAATTTGCACAAAAAAAAACATTCACTGATATTGCTATAAATGCTTCGTAAATGATACGGGTAGCGGGGTAGGGGGTTGAGATAGACAGTCATGTGTATGGGATGTGGGACGTAAGGGATGCGGCATAGAGTTGGGGGCAATGATGATAAAAACAGCAAAGGATAAACACAGTGAAAGCGTTTATAACAAATTGAGGCTAAAGAGTGTTAAGCGCCAGACAAACAGGCAATGCCACAAGCGACGACAAGCGACGACATGTGTGTGGCAAGTACTAAGCCCACACACACACACTCGACACATGCTGCACAAAAAAAAAAGAGACAAAATTTACATGCAAATTTGTCTGCAGCCCATCAGAAAGTTTACTTAAGTGTAAAAATGTAATTTGTGGCAACTTTGAGATGGGATTTTCAATGCTACATGTGTTATGTTTTTTTTTTTTGTGTGGAGCCTTTTGCAAACTTTTGCTATCTTATAACAGTTTCTTACTGATGCTTTCAACTTACAGTTACCTGACGCCAAAGATTTACACAACATGTCACTAGTCGGCAACTACAGCACCCATTTGCTACACAATTTCCATCCTCATCTGCTGCAAACGCTCAATCATGGCATGCTGGCGGCCAATGGAGCTGCCGCAGCTGCAGCTGCTGCGGGTGCAGGTCCGGCTAGCTACTTTGCTAGCGAACGTTCACCACTTGGTAAGCCGTCGGTCTTGACCAATTTCTCACTGCCGTCGGCATTTTCACCGCCCAAATATATGAGCATATCGCTGGATCAGGTGAGTGTGGCTTTGCTGTAAGCATACTCGATTGACAGTTGTCATAATTGGATTTGGATTTCTGGGGTTTTTTTTTTTCACTAGAATCTTTTCAATGGCAGCGAATCATTTCGCACGGATTCGGCCAGTCCCACATGCACATCACATGAATCCATGGAGGGCTCACAGGATTATGATGCTGTTGAAAAGGGTGAAAGTCCGCGTAGTAATCATTCTCAGGATCCCAGGGATTTGAGACGTAAGTTCAAGTTTACATGTATTTGTTATTGGCAAATTTGCATGTTGCAAATATTTTTGCGATAAAGTGAATTTGCAACCTTTTTCTCGTTTATGAGACTGTGAGGCATAGATAAAAATCTTGCTGTATTTATTTCAAAAAAAAATCTCTTTTTTTTTGGATTTGCTCCAATTTTGCTGCGCAATTTTAACGCTTGAGTAACTTAACTTTGACTGACAGCACGCTGAAAATGTGGCAGCCGACGTGGGCGAATAAACATTTTAGACACTCTACTTTTATTTTATTAGTTTTGCTGCTTTAGGGTAGACATCTTGTAAATCAATTTGATGCATATTTGTTTGCGTTTTACCTGAGGCGGGGTAGGCCAGATAGGTTTGTGCTTTTTGAAACTCTTAAAGCTGCTCGGATTGGCCTAAAAGTAGACTAAAAAAAACTGACAACAAATGCGTTGCTAATTGGGTTTCCCTCAAATACTTCCTAAGCGCTTCAGACTGAGCAACATATGAAAATGATAAATATGCAGCTTAAACACTGCTTGGTGACAGTGGTGTAGCTTAGAGGGGTTTGCAAATGCGACAATTAGCTTTGCGTTGGGCAATAATTCGCTATAATTTTTAGAAATGTCTCAGTAATACTAATAAAACAACGTGCTTATATTAATAGTAGTAATCAATTACATTTATTTAGATAATTTTGCACGTTAAATTTCATAACTATTGAAAATTATAGTATTTTTGCAGGCAACCCCATATCGTATATATTTGTATTTTTTGTTTTACTTCAAACAAACAAAAATCTATTGCAAACCATTTCGTAACCCTTTCTCAACGCCACTGCACGCATTTTATATGCCTATTTGTTTAACTTACATTGATATTTGCATTTGAGCTTAAGCCGGTAAACCAGTTTTTTCTATCTCTGGTCCTTAATATACCCCTGTGCAGTAGTTTCATTCACCATATGGAAAAACTTTGCATATTTGATTTTTGGATTTTCTAACTGGCTTACATAAGGCCATAAATTAATTTCAATAAATAATACACTTTTAATTAGCTAAGTTTTGTATATGCCAACTTATATGTAACAATTCCGCCGACTGGCAGCAGCATATCAATAAATAAATTTCAAAGACAAACACCTCCCTCCAGTATTTCATGAAAAAGTTTAAAACCCACCCCACGGGTAACACATGGCATTTGAGCGCCAAAAGTCAAAAGCAACTCAAAAGGCATTTCAAATATTTATGTAAAGGGTTGTAAGGGTTGGCTCATAAAGTGTTTTAAATGGCTTTGGACTTTGCTTATTGAAATGTTGAGCGCAGCACTTGACTACAAAGTCAAACCGCAGCGCATCCTTTCGACATGAACGCACGACAGGCTAATTACCAGAGGACTATGATCACGCGACTGCACTTGGTCATAACTGCCTGCTGCCTCCTGCTGCCTGCCATCCTGCTATACTGGCGCTGTTCAGCACACTTCAGCCAATTATAAGGCAGTCAACCGCCCTATACAGCCGTGTATAACGACATAAAATTCATAATGTTTCATTTTTTTTCGCCTTTTGTGACTTTCTTGAAAAAGGATACATGGCGCATCGCATTGGGCAAGTGTGGCGAATCGCTTTGATTGCATTGTTGGTATTGTGTTTTGATGATGTATTATATCAATGCACACTTGGAATTTTCATATTAATTTTTGTTATATTAATGGCAACCCACAAAAAAAAATTGAAGAAGGAAACCGCGTACACTGCGCAAAATCGTCAAATATGCTGAGAGGAAACAGGCACAACATAAGAAAGCAAATGTAAAAAACTACTTACTAATATTGTCAATCAATATAGACCCAGCAAGGCTTAACAACTACATTGTTTAACTCACGCTCAAAGCTGTTGCGCGAATTTTTCATTTGTCTCTGTGGATGCTGGAAGCCGAAGATCGGTAGTAGGATTCCCCGCAGCAGCACTTGTGCAATTGTCAAGCACACATATAGCTCGAAATAGAGACAATTTGACCAAGTGAATCTCTGTTAATGAAAGTTACCACCGTTCGGACTAGGCTATATAAACTGTAGCTCCCAGTTCACTTCGATAGAATTCGAAGAGATTTCCCCTGGGTTTCCTTTGGAGTAATGACAGCATAGTCAAGAGGAATAATTTTAATTTTAATTATTTTTAATATTAAATATAAGGTAATGTCAACCATTAGCCGAGATCACCTTTAAAACTTTAATTCAACTATGATTTGAACTAATTTTGTCTAAATATATTCATATCGATTTCGTAGTATCGCTTTTCTCTCATTCACACAAAATTCAAGCCAGCGAACACAGAAATTGACATATATTAAATTACTTAATTAATAGTATGCTAATTCTTTTCCATTTTTTTTAATTTAGTACTCGTTGTTAGGCTTGTTCACTCCATTACTCCGAGTGTTCTTCCCTTTTTGCATATTTTTCTCGGCAACGTTTTGTATAAATCTTACTTCAAACACGCGTTTCACAATTAGCTTTCACACACTATTTTCTTTCTGTGTAGCAGCTCATATTTCATAGGACATAAATATTACAGCCCCCTTGGGTTAGGCTACAACATTTTTTTCCAGTCATTCGTTAAATCTGCCAACTGACCAACTGTTTTTGTTAGCGCTCTTTAACCAACATTCACAAAAACACATATTATGTCCAAATATTTTAGATAAAATTGTAGCTAAACTTTTATGTTTCATAAATTCTATACAATATAATAATAATTTAATTGTTGCCACAGTCACGTGCAGATCGCAAAACAGTTTGTATTTATTGTGGTTTCATTTTGGCCAGGGCCAAAGCAACGCAGAACTACGTGCAACTGACAGTTGTGGCAAACAGTTGTAAAAAAAAAACCATCAAACTAATTAAAACCAAAATTAGCCAAACTTTAAACACTCTTACAACAACAATAAAAATAATTTAAATACAATAAAAAAAAGTACGAATTGAAATTGAAATTGCCAATTGTTTTGCCTTTTTTGAGGAAATGCCAGTTTCTAATGCATTTTGTTAAAAAATGAATAATTTTTTTGAGTAAAATGCATACAAAAGTAACTTTTTGAAATCGTTTTTATAAATTTCTTCAAGGTACAAAAAGCTCAAAAATTTCTACCGATTTTTAATCTATGTGTATATACTATTATGTCCTTTTTAAAAAGAACTTTATATCGTTGTATTACCAATTATTTAAATATTGGCGTCATGGAAATCCCGTATTTACATATACTACTCGAATTTTTGGAAAACAAATTAAACCATTCCAGAGGGAAACCATTTTTCAAAAAACCCATGTGTAAAATTAACTTAAAACTATAACTTAAAACTAATTTTTATTTTAAACAAAAATGTTTTTAATATGAGGATCATTTGAGTATATACATCTTTCATGAGAATTAGAAAAAAGTATGTTGGCTCGATTAGATACCATTTCGATGTTGGTTAAGCTGTGCAGATCTGAAGTTGAATGATGCCATGGAAGGTTTAGAATCATTTTTAACAGTTTATTTTGGGGAAACACTAATGTTATTATAATCATCCAGAGCTTCAATGTTCTCTGAGATGAGTAATGATTCAATTTTAGAGTAATTGTACTTCGTCGACCATTGAAGTTCCGCCATTTTGAAAGCTCAAAAAACATCAAATAACCTTAAAAAAAAATCGAAATAACAGTCTTATGCTTCTGCTGATGTGATTCTAGGCGAAATCGGCGTTCTTCCGCAGGCATTCCGCTCTCGGCTTATGCCATCGCTTAGAACCATTAGATTACTATTTTTGTTTAACCGATCCACGTATTTGGCGGTTTGTCTGGTTTTGTAAAACTGAGAGAGTTTTTGGAGCACTTTTTTGGGTTATAAAACCTAAGCGAGAGATTAAAGCATTCATTGTACCTTGTTCCCAAATTCTCAACTAACTTGGGAACAAGTTACTGCTTATTAATAAAAACTCACCGCTCAGTACAAGTTGATTTACAAACATTTTTTAAAAGGTCCTGGGTTATGGGTTGTCCTGTTTCAGCCCAAAATCAACGTAGCCAAAAATTCAGCAATGCTCACAAATTACGAGCACAATTAATTTTGGGGGAAGTGCGCCAAGTGTTCCAAGTACGTGTTAAAAATGTTCAGCATGCAATTAGAAAATACCAACAGTCAAATAGCAATTCCAAGCAAAATTTATGAGGCCATCGCATGGAAGGTGTGAGTATGGTATGGAATTTCAAAATGCCAAATTGAAATCAATGCAGCAGAATTTGGGGTGGGAATCTAATTTTTATTGCTTTGCCGGCTGATTGATGATTGCGGGCAATGGCTAATTTTATGTAAACACTTCAACACCAATTGTAAGCCAACCTAACACTTGCCTCTTACCACAATAGATTTACACAATGTTAGCAAAGCGCATACCGTGGCCTCCTCGGGTTCCAGTTCATCCTCCTGCTCTACCAGCTCTGCCATAGCAGCTATAAGCACAGCTGCCTCAATAGCCAGCAGTACAGTGGCCGTGGCCACGCATCTGGCACACCAGCCCCACCATCAACATCATCACCATCAGCATCATCACCATGGCGGAGCTGCCGGTCATCATGTGGCACACTCTCACCCACACCCGCTCTCGCATCATGCAGCACATCATGCGGCGCTGGCCAGTTTGGGCATGGCTGGACTACGAGCTGTGCCTGGTGGCCTGAGCTTGGTCAGTGGTCTGCAAGCGGCCGCAGCTGGTGGTGCTATACCCGAGCTATGTCCTGTGTGCGGTATGAAGCTGAGCGCCGAGGAGTGGCATACACATTTTTTAACCGAACTGGATAGGTTGTATAAGCTAAGTGCGGGCTTTGAGCGCGCCAATCTGCAGGCTACCTACATGTTTGCGCCGCCTTGTCCGGCACAGGAGAATGCCATTCGCACCAGTCACAATCGCTGGGAGGTAAGCTATTGTCTTGCTGAAGTGAATAAGGTTTGTCTTTATCGTATATTCCATCTTTTTTCAAAGACCTTCCAGCGTATACGCAACAATCGCCAAAATCGTCTACGTCTTAAAGTGCGCAAGCGTAAATATGGCGAAATGTACATGATGGAGAGTCTCTACTGTAATTCGTGTCCCATATGTAAGCGCAAGTATGCGCTGGAAACGGGCAAAATTCCAGGAGAGGTGCGTATTTTTCCCTTTTGTAAAAAAGTTTCAGGCCATGCCGATCCCGAGGTTGATGGTCATCTTAGCGTGTGAATTTTAAAGAACTCACAAGTTTTCCTATTTTTCAATCCTAACGATTAATGAGTTTTAAACCAAAAAAATTATATTTATGGAGAGGCGAACTTTAACTGACGAAAGTAACCTTTATTTTTACAAGCTCCTAAGTAGTCTTTTAATCTTTTACAGGACGAACCCAAACTACAGGATGAAATCGAAACTGTTGACGTGGAAAGCTGTAATGATGATGTACCCGATTCAGGTTCGGAGCTTCCCAACGCAACAGCAACTGCAGCCCAGCTGCCGTCGTCTATGCACAACAGCAATGCACAACCAGGCAAACTGGATGGCATACTCTATCGCACAGCCTGTGTCATCAGTCAGAAAGATGCGCATAACGATGAGCAGGATGTGACCACCAATGTGTCTGCCAGTAGCAGTAGCTGGCAGTCAGAGGCGACACCCCAAGCGTCAGCCAGCAACCAAGCACATATCAGCGGTGAGTACACCCACGCGTAGCTTAGCTCGGGAGGTTGCTAATTAGTCCCATACCCCATCCACAGTGAAAAATGTCAGCGAGCTGTCATCAACAACACATCACTACTACAATGCGGACTCCTGCGGTGTGGGCGTGTCCGAGCATAACAGCAGCAAGGAGCTAATGATGGATACAGCTTCGTGTCAGAATGACAGCGATGAGGATGTCATTGTGGATGATGATGATACGATGAAACTGGCAGCCAAGTCATCAGCTTTTAACAAGCAGCAACGCAGGCAGGACGAGAACGTTGGCAGCAGCAGGTAAGTTAGCTGCAAAAAGTTACCTACTTAGCAATGTTTTGTACCAACTGGGTGTACTTCTTAGAAGTCTGGAAAACATATCGCCTGCCGAGGAGCGTCCACGTTCGGAGCCCCAAGTCAGCAGTACAGAACCTGGACCCATGGATATAAGCCATAATAATAATAATAACAACAACAATAACAACAACAACCCAATGAATGCCTCCAAATACGGCGAAGCTATGGAGAACAGTCTATCACAGCTATCTTCCATGGGCGTGCCGGGATTTACGCAATTGGACTCAAAGGTGGGAATTAGTTCGGATTTTAAACCGGACGATGAAAACAAATGTTTCATTTGTAAGGTAATTTCAGTTTGCTTTAGTTTTCTCTTCAGTCGTCTAAACACTACGCACTCTCTCTTAATTCTCAACTTGCTCTCTTTGCTACACTGTTGCATGCTGAATTTTTGCTCTTACTTTCGCTTCTACAGCTGCTCTAATTTATGCACTCTTTTCTCTCTTTCTCTCTTTACAACTTCAAGACAGGCATAAAGGATCTCAATACCGATGCGTTCCTGCGCGGTCGTAACTTTTACTTTCATCAAAGCTGTGCCAACGTCATGAGCAGCTATCGCCTCAACAAGGAGCTGCTCAGCCAAGCCCAGCAGCGCTCCGAGCCAGCCACACCCACAACCGCCGGCGCCTCGGCCACACCGCGCAGCTTGTCCCCCGCACAGTCACCACAACAAAGCATTGCAGCCAGTGCTATGGAGTAGTATGCAGTCTGGGCTTTACAATGCAGCATGCATTGTGCGGCATTTGCAATCAAAGCGTGAATTTATTAAAATTAATTAATAAAAATTTTAAAAATAAAAGAGTAACTGCGTATTGCAGAGTTACGGCGAGTTATGTATAGCTAATGAACCAGAAAATGTTTAATTGAGCATGGACACGTTAAAATTCGATTTCAATTTTCAGCGCCGCCCAAAAGTAGGCTGCATTTCTTGTGCAATATACCTGTGTTTTGTATTGCTCGTACTTTGTTTGAACAAGTGAAGTGCAACTTTTTTTAAATCTGTTTTTTTGTTGGGTAATTTGATTTAAAATTAAATTTCATTTTATAATTAATGTTTTAGTCAAAATTTATATAAAATTACGTATTGTCTCTTATGCTGTTTGAGTAATTTCCATTGATATTATCGAATGACGTGCTATAAATTGTTAAAGCAATTAATTACAATAAATAAGCCAATTTTAGTTGTAATATTAAGCGTAAATATTTATGAAAAATCAAAATAAATTATGAGCTACTAACAAAAATTTGTGCTTTGTTCAATATACACATAAGGCAAGTGCCCATAGATGCACATTCACCAAGTACTGAAATGTGACGTAATTTTATACAGTTCTTGCTCAAATCTGTAAAAATATAAGTTACAGTCGAAAAAATTGGTTTCAGAACCGAAGGGATAAGCCCAGCCAAATTTATGAAGATGAACCTTCTAGACTGATAAACCGAAGAATAATTACAAGAGATCAGATTTAGTCAGTGTCTAGACTAGCTGAGAAATTAAATTGTATTTTCTGTGACCTAAACAGAAATTATTATTATTGCTGGGGAAGGGAGTTGCACCGTGATTTGTACGTTCAAACGCAAATACTACGCTTTACAGTAAAGATAATAAAAGATATCAGCCCAGTCCGGGTAAGTCATCCCAATAAAAAAAAAACCTTATCTCAGGTCGTAATGTTCTCCCATATTATGGTAGATGCAAAGAAAGGGATGCTAACGCCTCCACAACTATTCTCTAAATATGCTTTACACAAGGTTGAAGATTTTAATTCAAAATTGACATCAATTGGAGTTTGAGCTAATTATCTTTCGATTCAGAGATGTTCATTAAGTAGGCAGACATAATCAATACTTTTGAGTTATAGCTCACCGTAAGCTTTAAAAGTAAATAAAAAAATAATCAAATAATATGCCATAGCGAAAAGTCGGGCGCAGACTATTTGGTATTCCCTTGACCACTTCTGCGTAATTAAGCTGTATTGCTTATAATTCTAGACATTTTGTTGGTTAAATCGGTTACTATATCATTTTATACAGCTTTACAGAAATCAAAAATTATGCAAAAATTTTTCGACAGATTTTCCCTATGATAGCTATTTGATATAGCCAACCAAAAAATTTTGTACAATACTTGGAAACGTAAGAAAACTTTTGAGTGCCAAAATTTACTAAATAAACAAATACATTTGAAATACAAAAAAATTATGTTAACAATACATATTTTGAAAGACTGAATCTGTCAATCTTTTATGATTAAATTCAACGCCATGCTTAAAACCACTTAAAGACTTTTTATCGCCAAATGGCTCACGATATCTTATAAAACAAATGAACTAAAACTTAATTTGGGCAAAAGACAATTTTTTATTCGATGTGCACTATTGAAACCATATGATAGATTTTACTGATTTGCTTCACAGAGCTCGAAAAAATAAAAAAAAATTTTTACATGCAGAAAATCTTTAAAATCCAACGAAATGAAGTTGATTTTATGATAAAAAACGCTTTTTATGTGCGGTGTGCCTTATAGTAAGCAGCTTTCTGGCATAGACAACAATTTTTCATGGAATTTGAAGTGGAGCTTAAATAAAGTTCGTTGCTCTTATCGCCTTCACGTGTTCATACAAACAAACAGACAAGAGGGCGTGGTTACATTGATTTAAATTTTCACATACATGTAAATATATATATATTATAATAATATAATTATCAAAATCGTAGAGCAGCGTTGGAAGAGTTGGTTGTCTGCCAATATAAATTTAACCATCTTTTTAAGAGCTAAAAATAAGGTAAGCTTAGCCTTATACGCATTTTGCAATTAATTTTGACATATTTTGCTCACCGACGGAATTTTTGTTTCTTATAAAAACAATATTTTTTTAAAAGTTTTTTCAAAAGCTTTTATAGGATGAAACTGGTCTAACTTGCATGCCTTTAAGATACCTTTCGTCATCGCCTTATAATTAAATTGGTTAATTCACGAAAAACTTAGGCAAGTAGTGAGTGCTAAGAAACTTTCATTTTTATATTGTATTTTCATGAACCAACATAAAATTTTGTTCTAACCGATTCATTCTGTGGTAATTATGAAAAAAAAAAATTTTTCTTTCACACATCATATGAATCTAAAGCAAAAGTCGAACGTCAAATTGAACCTCCTTTAAGAGTAACGTTACGTCGCTGCGTAGAACACAAAGCTTGCTGACTTGTAAAACGAAGCCCCACTCGGCGATGTCGTGCTATGTACTATCGTATGAGCTTTAATGATTGCCACCGACTTCGCTCGTAATACTCGCGGCCTATATCATGCAAGAAAAACAATCGACATAAAAAAAGCTTTCGCCCACAATCATCGAGTTCAATTGAGCAATGGAAAATTTTTTTTTGTATGCCTGTTGCGCCGGCTGATTGTATTATAGAGTGGACAATAACAACAACAACAAAAATAAAACACATTAACCTCTGCTCAGAATCGTAAAAATCGTTCTCAAAGACTATTTATAAATTGCGACAAAAAAATACGTTTGCAAATCATCAAATATATAAGATAAGCCGAAAATGCAAATTTAACGTCTAATCCGAAGCCTCTACTCTTAGGCTCTGAGTACACATTATAAGCAGCGCAATCAGAGCAGACAGCAACCTAGAGTACTACGTTGGGGGTACCGATTGCTTATCGCACTACAGCCCAACAAATGCAACAACAACAACACGTAACAAAAAATAAAGTATAAATAGCGCCACTTTGACGCCGGAGAACTTTTAGAATTCCCAGTGAGAGACACAAACGAACAGTTCCAAACAGACAGTGCTCCAGTGAACACACAGAACGCTCCGTGAATAAAATTCAAAATATATATTATAGCAAATCTCAAAGCTGACATCATATAATGTTCTCAAAATTGACTACTCGCGGCATAGCCACACGCCTAAGCAGCGCAGCGCAAAAGACGCAATTGAAACAGGCCTCGGCAGCCACCGTACCCAATCCCGATGGAGTTGGCCGTTCCGAGGAGGTCTTTGCACGTGAGCACAAATATGGTGCGCACAATTATCACCCATTGCCGGTGGCATTGACACGCGGTGAAGGTGTCTTTGTCTGGGATGTAGATGGTAAACGTTATTTTGACTATTTGAGCGCCTACTCTGCTGTAAATCAGGGTCACAGTCATCCCAAGATTACCAAGGCACTTATAGAGCAAGCACAAAAGCTGTCGCTGACGTCACGGTAAGCTTTTTTTTGCAGCCCAACCGAACGGCATGGGGGAGAGTCAAGTTGAATGCACACTGCGTACAACTAAAGTATTTTTTTTTGTTAATAACCCGTCCAGACGTGCCCCTTTCGTTTGGCCAATAAGCGCGCAACTTGCCATAAACATTTATCAGCGTTTAAATTTTGTTAGCCTTGAAAACTGTGTGACTATTGTGAATGTTTGTGATTTTTACTTAGCGCAAATTTGACGTGAAATTATTAATTTGGTTCCGAGTTAATTCTATTAAAAATATTGCTTATCTCTTTGTTTAAAAAGAAAGGGTAATCAAAAGTTATAGCAAAAAAGGGGATTATACTTGAAGTCTTTGTTTTTGTGTGCATAAAGCTTAATTTTTATTGAGTGGGGTCTGTTGGGGAATTATGGCTTTAATTATCAAAGCAGTTATCGCCAAAGCCACTTTCGTAAAATAATTGAAGAAGAAGTCTCTCAGATAATGTGTTTCATCACATCGCTAAATAAACTTACTTAAATCTGTACAATTTCATATTTTCATGCTGAACTTTGGCTGAAGTGAAAATGAATCTAAATGTTAATAATAGATTTAAGTTCATCAAATACAAAAAAAAAATAAATAAACAAAACAATTACTCTTTAGAGCAATTGTAAATGGCTTTAAGCATGTTTTTGCAAATTTTACATTATGAGAAAAATAAGTTGTAGCTCAAATTTAATTATTATTAAAACTCTTACAAACGTATCGTATATGAGGAGTTTCATTGCTTTAATTACGTGACCAAGATGTACTAAAATTTTATAATATTTTTTGCTCAAAATGCTAGCGCTTTTTTGCCAAAAATTGTAGTAAATTTTAGGTAAATATTTTGGCTTAAAACTTTAGTGCATTTTTAGTTCATGGCACTTTTACCAAAAAAACTTAAATACATTTTAATCGTTTTAATAATTGTAGCGCTTAACTTACAAACATTTTTAAGTTTTTACTATAAAACAATTTTGATACATATTATAATGATAATATATAACATTTCAAATACATATTTTTGCTTTAAACTAAAGAATAATTTTAGCAAAACTTTCAGCATAATTTAATTTAAAGTGTTATATTTTTTTACTAATAATTTCAGTGTTTTTTTTAACTAAAAATGTAAGAAGTTTTTACAATAAATCTTAGTACACATTAGGTACAATTTTTGCAGCATATTATTTAGTAAATTTGTAGTACATATTTTTGCTTACAATACAAATATATCCACTTTAAATTTTAAAGAATTAATAGTAGAAGTTTTTACAATAAAGTTTGATGTTTGTACTAATACGCGCTACAGATTTTAGTAGCTTTTAGTTAAACAATTTAGGTAACACATTTTTGGTAACAATTTTTTATACTTTTTGTTGAAATTTTAGTACATATTTCCTTAATAATTTACACGCACACATTTGCTTAAAATTTCATAAGCAAAAAGTTCAGTACATTGTCGCTATAAAATTTACAATATTAGTACATATTTTTAACAAAATATTAAAGTACATAAAGTCTCTACTGTATGGGCACACTTTTCTTAAAATCATACAGATTTTTTATAAAGTATAAACATTGCTAATGTGCATTAGGCACTAATTTTTATAAAAAGTATATTTTGGGTTATCAATCAAATAAAATTATCATTATCAATAATAATAATCGCCTTGTTGCTGTTGCCAACTGCCAATAAACTTAATTGATTAGCCTGAAGTTCTTGAAAAGTTTTATTTAATTGAGGGCGTAGCCCCACGATGTGACTTGCCGATTTAAGTTGACGACTATGGCTGAGTGATCTTCAATACATTTTAAATAAAAACAGGAAATGATTATAAACAAACTGCAAAACAGGGGTTTCTTTGTTTGATTATTTCTCAGTAGCATAAAATATTAAGTTAGTTAATGAATTGATATGCCTGATTAGTTGAATATTGTGATTAGCTTATGATTTTTATTGAGTTAATGTCAACTTCAATCAATGTGCAGAAAAGTAATCTTTTAAATTCGAAAGTTAGTGATAATACTTTTAAATGTGCTATATTGTCGTACAACTACAAAATTAGGCTTTTTTCAACTCTAATTTATATAAAAAATAACTAGAATGATTAGGGTACTCAATTTGTACAAAAAAAACGAAAACTGCTATTACCCTAAACGAAATTCCTAACTTCGATGACTAGAATAGAAAAATCGATGTCATGTTATGACTTTTTATGTACTATTTTTGGTATTATTTATATATAGGAGAGTTAGTTTGATAGAAAACTTACAATGTTAGATGGTATTCATGGTTTTTTTTTTGCGTAAAAATGCTTATATGAATCGAAACTGAAAAATGAATATACATTATTTCTTTAGGTACTTCCAATGTTGCTAAAAAATAGGTCTTAATGGCTTTAGTCGAACAGATAGAGCCTACCTTTAATAAGAAGATCTCTGGCAAAATATAGTACGCAAATCGCAAAAATACCATAAGGACTACAAGTCAATTCCATCATATTTTTGAATTTCTTTTTATTAACTAGAATATGTATTACCTATAATATTATATTATACCTATAGTAGTTTTCGAATGACCCCCAAAAATTGCATTCATTGAAAAAGACTATAGTCAGAATAAGTAGAGTCTTGACAATACCCGCGGCTTTCTAGATCAATTCTGAACCATGTAGCCACATTGTGCCCGGCGTTGCCGTCTTGTAAATTCCCTAAAAACGTGATAAACTGATCAAATTACCACCCTATAACACATAAATATATAATCTTCTTAACACTATTCTAGAGGGAACTAAAATTAGAATTTATTGTGGAATTACGCATTCAATATTATATTTACGGATTTGAACCCCCTGGAACGCAAAACAAAAACAAGTAATTAATCAAAATATGTCGCATTTTGAATTGCTTTGACTTTATCGCACCATTCAACCTGCCCTGGCAACCCAAGAACCAACCAAAACCGGCGTCAATAGGAAAAGTACTTGACGTTTGAGTTCATAGCATTCTGATAATACCAAAATAATGTCTTCTTAACGCTGATAAAGACGAATCAGTCAGCCTCAGCAGGGTTATCAAACTTTGTTTTGGGAAACTATGTCATTGCTGGCAGCTCGTGACTTAAATGCGCTTATTAATGATAACATGTTTGTATTGGCAAAAATGTGCCAAATTAATTCGTAGTGCGATTTTGTTCTAAAGTCGAGAGTCCCATAATCTTAGTACTATTTGTAGTTAACATAAAAATTTTAATTTTGTTGCACTTTGTTTTTAATATTGTAATTTTGTCTACTTACAGCGCCTTCTACTCAGATGTCCTGGGACAGTACTCGGAGTACATAACAAACATGTTTGGCTTTGACAAAGTACTGCCCATGAATACAGGTGTCGAGGGTGGTGAAACTGCCTGCAAGCTTTCCCGCAAGTGGGGCTATCTCAAAAAAGAAATTCCCAAAAATCAAGCAAAGATTATCTTTGCGCGCAATAATTTTTGGGGACGCACTTTGTCTGCCGTATCCGCCTCGAATGATCCCAGCAGCTTTGAAGGCTTTGGTCCTTTTATGCCTGGCTTTGAGCTCATTGACTACAACAATGTAGCTGCCTTGGAGCAAGCGTTACAGGATCCCAATGTTTGTGCCTTTATGGTTGAGCCCATACAGGGCGAGGCTGGTGTGGTGGTACCCGATGAAGGCTACTTGCGTAAGGTGCGTGAGCTGTGCACCAAATACAATGTGCTTTGGATTGCCGATGAGGTGCAAACCGGCTTGGCGCGCACTGGACGGATGCTGGCCGTAGACTATGAGCAGGTTAAACCAGATATTTTAATATTGGGCAAGGCGCTATCCGGCGGCATGTATCCCGTTTCGGCAGTATTATGCAATGATGAAGTGATGCTGTGCATCAAGCCGGGTGAGCATGGTTCTACATATGGTGGGAATCCTTTGGGCTGCCGTGTGGCCATGGCTGCCTTGGATGTATTGAAAGAAGAGAAATTGTCTGAAAATGCTTACAAAATGGGTGAGCTGTTGCGCGGTGAGCTATCCAAGCTACCCAAGGATGTGGTATCAGTGGTGCGCGGCAAGGGATTGCTTAATGCAATTGTCATCAACGCAAGTAAGCATGAAAATCTGCTTTCAATATTAACCAAGCATTTTCTTAAAATTTAATATAATCACTATAATTTTATTATCTTTTCAGAATATGATGCCTGGGATGTTTGCCTGAAACTCAAAAAGAACGGCTTGCTGGCCAAGCCCACACATGGTGATATCATACGCTTCGCTCCTCCTTTGGTAATGAACGAGGCTCAAATGCTTGAAAGCATTGATATCATTAAGAAAACCATTTTGTCCATGTAGACAATTAAACTGAAGCCCCACAAATAGCATTTAGATAATCATAATGATCAAATGTTTGCTCATAAGTGGAAAGCAAAAGTCTGAATATTTCAAAATAAAAATATACTAAAAATTATTTGAACAAAAGTTAATAGGCAGTTTTTTCTTATAAGTTAGATTATGATTTATTGAGGGAGGCTTTGCTTGGAGCAAAAGTCAACTCAAAGTTAAGATTTGAAGGAGTCTCATGTAGGGTTCTGTAAGTCTTGATTCTATGAAAGATAGGAGGTAACTATTTTGTGTTGTGGACGGATGCAGCTGCGCTTGGGGTTTTCGACAGTAAAATTATACTCAAAATTTTTGGTCCTTATCGGATTGGGGGCCACTATCACATCCAAATGAATAGACATGGTCCGACTGAAGCATGTCGTTCATATAAATAATGTTCGATGCAAAAGCCGACGAATAGAGACGAAGAAGACCTATATTCCCTTGGAATGAACAATTTCATTTCAAGCATTTCTTCTATTATACATACCCAAAGTATCCCAAGAATGCAGGGTATAAAAATGTGTCAATAAGCAAGGCAAAAAATCTGTTTCATAATGCTAATAATTGAACTAAATACTTTCAGCGTCTTCCATTTTAATTAAAATATAAAAAGCGCCAAAAATAAAACGTGCCGCGGTCGTTAGGCAATAAACTTGCAACATTCAGGACAATTACAAGGCGGAAAATGTCGCAACATTCCACGTTATCTGCACGGACATTCTCTAAGAGAAAAGGCGCCCGGGCATAAAAAGGCGCATAAAAGGGAAGGAGATATGCAAGTTACAGTGCTACAAAAATGTCAAACATTGTAACGCTTATCGTGCGTTCCATTCTTGCTTTACCTTCTCTACCCCCACAAACAAGTTAGCTTGAAAATCTTTTGGAAAATCTTTATTTTTAATTTTAACGCTTATTTAATTATGTGAAGCTGTTGACAACAGACTAGACAACTTCAAGTTCAAAGTTGCTCATAAAATGCTTAACGGCTACTTCAGTTCAACTTTGCGCCCAACTTGACCGAGCAATAAAACCCACAAAAAATGGGCTAAAAATTGCCTTTTCTACGCTTCTTTTTTTTAATAAAGACATTTGGTGTGCAGCCGGCGACGATAAAAACCCCAAGATTATGAACAAAGGGCAAAAGGCAGTCAGCCAAACAAGGAGGGCACACTGGGACGGCGTGTGGTTGTCGACAGACTAGGAAAAAAAAATACTCCGATAAGCCCAAGTAGTAGTCACTGCATTCAGATGCAAAGTAGCTGCTGTCTTGACCGTAATTTCCAGCAACACTTGATATGGGGCGGTAGCCGGATCAAACGTTGCTTACTTAAGCTTATTATTATTTTTTTTTATGGTCTTAAAGATAAGATTTTTAAGTTTATATCGGGTTACTTTACCAGACTCTCGCTGTGTTTTACTTCACTTTATCGTTAATGCGCAAAGTTTTAATTAAGAATATGCCACCTGCAATTTTCCAAACCCTCCCGCGTAAAATGTTATAGTATTGCATACAATCGCTTTTCAATTGGCCTTACAAATTGTGTCAACAATCAAAGTCAAACACTTGAAGATACTTTTGATAAGAAACACAAATCGAAATCTGGCATACGCTGCTCCCAATTGGAACTGTTGCCGAATTGTTGCTGTTACAAGTTTGTTGACAGCCCAAACAAAGGGGACGACATCTAAACGGTAACAGGGCTGGCAAAGTACTTGTGTCAAGTGTTGCCTACTTATGGGCTGCTGTGCTCATAATACACTACAAAATAACACTTAGAAGTGTCCACAGGTTTAATGAACTAAAAGGTTACTGCTACGAGACTAAAATGCTTATTAAGCGCCAAAAATTATTTTGCAAAAATCTTTTCACTTAGTTGTGAGGAATGTTTTTGATAAAAAAAAGGGGAATTTAAGCTACTTTAGACATTAAAAAAAAAATTAATTATGATTATACCGTTAAAAAAACTCCGCAAGTTAAAATACAAAATCATTGGTTAATCATTCTAGATTATTAAAGTATTTCGTTTGTCCAGAGTTTGCAATATTGGTTTAACATTTTTGAAGTCTCTGAAAAACAAAATTAATTTTTAAACAAATTTACTAACTACTAATAATTTAGCTGATACTCTGTGCTTATTTAAGTTATTGTTTAAAACAAGCTTTTACAAAAAGTTTTTCAGAGCTTTTGAGAGCGTGTTGTTTGTTTAGGTCAGGAGAAAAACACAAATCCAAAACGGAATACGACACAAAGGGGCTTCCGCACACTTATAAATGTTAGTTATTTTCTTGGTTAACTATTATTATGCTTCCAAGACAAGATATGCTACTTTTTTATATAAGAGAGAGAGACGACGCCTTAGAGCGCATAGCATCGACTTTTATTACGTTCATACGGAAGTTCTATCATGAATTAAAAAAAAAAAACCTTTATAAAAAGTTTTACTTATTTACACATTTTCTTAGAGAATACAAAATTTCTCATCTCAATATGAATGCTTTCACCTGTTGTGTCAGATACTTGCCTGCTGGAAATCTTTTAAATCAATATGCAAACTGCCAGCTGGGGCAGTTACAACATTCTAAGTTTAATTCAAGAGATGGGGGATGAACTTGTTGACATACGAAGGTTATCTTGACGCTACTTTAGTGACAGGAGAATAGGAATGCCTTGGGTCACAGACAGCTCAACAAATTGAAAAGGTGCATCATATAAGCTGGTGAGCAGCAGTGTTTGTAAGTGTTTTTAATAATATCTTAACCAAATATTGTATTTATTTGTAAATTACAAGCGGATTCTTAATATTTGCAGATAATCAGAAAGAAAGATAAAGTCAGAAGTCAAAAAAGCAAGGATCTGGTGAATTTTAAGGCAGAATTGTAAACAATTAGATTCTCTTATTTTTGTTTAAGAGTATTGCTATATATCTAATTTTCAAATTATACACAATTTAAATGCGAATTGCTTTCGACTGATTATGAGAAATTCTGCAACTTCCTGCACCTAAATTATGTTAATAATCGACTTTAAAATATGAAATCACACTAACGAGTACTCGTAAGTGTTGAAAAATTGCACGTTTTGCAACACTGTGTATAGCAACACACATATATTTTATTATGGCAGTGACAACTTTTTGCCTTATAAGTTGCAGGACGAACATATTTAAGATCATTACAATTTATGCAACAATGCCAAATAAATTGCAAAACTGCTTTTTATATTAAAATCAACACTTTAAGAGAAAATTGTGCAAATTTGTTGTTATTTTCTTAAACATAAATTTATTGCAGCTTAGTGGAAATTGTCGCGCCCACTAAAGGCTCGAAGAAATATCCACATGTGCGTATAGACAATTTTCCTTGATTAAGGGGATTTACTTAGTGCCACATAAGGTGATATAAAAAGCGAAAAAAAAAATAAACGAAATTCCCCGCATTGAAAGTCAAATGATAAAATAAAAAGCAATGCACAAGTAGCTTATTACTGTAAGGCGTAAAAGAGGGTGCTAAAAATAGAAGACCAAATTTTTGGGGTAAAAAAATATATATGTATATAAAGAAAGAGCGTTTGTAACATTTGCAAGGACACACAGCTAAACAGCATGGCACGGGATGCAATAATTTTGTGCTTATGATGCGAGCGCCCTTGGTGCTTCCTTTATGTTAATAATCTTGAGGCGACTGAGACCATAAACGCTTTGGCCTTTTAATAATTACATTGAGTTTGGTGTACTTTTTTATGGTTTCCATTGTGGCCACAAAAGGCAATGAAGAGCAAATATTATTTTGGTTGTAATTTTTTTCAGCTTTTTTCCAGGACTATCTGAGTTGTTATTGCGATTTGCAGTTTGTATTTGCCTTGGAAATCTAGTGGCAGTCGTTAGTCGTAATAAAAACATAATAAAAACAACGAAGTGTGTATACTTTTTAACAGAGAACACTATATTGCGCAAAGAATCATCAAAACCACAATTAGAATGTATATATAGATATTTTAAAATTATGAAATCAAAATATATAGAAGAAGCTTTTATTATTTTTAATCAACTTTTCAGGATATTTGAGAAGTGTGTTATCAGCTGATTTGAATATGTATAATTTGTATTATTTGTTCTCCGGGGTTTTAAATTGGGATCCCAGCATTTGATTGCCGTTCTATTCTTGTAGACTATGCCTTAAAAAATTACCTCCTCTCCTCTTACTCGGTTTTATTGACTTTAAGACACTCCTTAACAAAATTTCTTTTACCATTCCATCTAGAATAACTCGTAATTTTCCACCTCTAGCATTGCCATTTTGTAGATCTAATTATGCATTTCACTATCCTTTTTGCGTCTTATGCGTAAATTATAATATCCCCTACAATATCCTATACTATCCTTAGAATCTATTACATTGTCTTGATCATCATCTCATCTTGATTCGAGCACCTTTGGCCAATCACGAACTTTGAAAACCCAATCTATTGGTTTCTTTGTAAAGAAATGTTTAAACTTGTATGTTACTTCATCTTTTATCTGTAAATCCAAGTTCCTAGCCAGCCCCAGATGTGAGACGGTGCAAAACTATAAAAAATTCACCCATCAGGCTAGGAATACAGATTACTTTTATATTATATTTTCCTCTTTATCTTTTAATATGTCATAATTTTAACATTTTCAAATTGTTTATTTTGAAGATCAACCGGACTTAGTTGTACCCTTAAATTATATTAGTAAATAAGTAAATAAATAGTTTCCAAAAAAAATTGGTATTACATTTTGATAAAAATAATTAAGAATCGTAGAAAATGCTTCTATATATTTGCATCTCTTACAAAATGTTGTATATTTCTAGTATTTTTAATTGTTGTTCAACAAAAACGGTTCTAGAAGCGCCTAATTTTTTAATAAATAGTAATTGTCTGTTTTCCGCTAAGCATCAGACTGATCTACATTATATGAAATCCCCTCCCCCCCCCTTCTCGGGGGGCCTGCCGACTTAACCTAACCTTATTGTATGTTTACATTTTTCCACAAAAAAAAAACAAAGAATCGTCTCTTGTACGCACAATTTTCAATATATTGCTACCTCAATGTCACAACAATCAAGAATTGAGTAAGTCTGAAAAAAAAAAAACTATTTTATATTTTAATTTCATGGCTTAAATTGGGCTCGTAACATTTGTGAGCCGTACTATTCATGTAGATTTTCCTATATAATCGTAGAACATGCCTCAGCGTGTTATTACTGCATAAACTCTTATTCGTTCACATTGACTCAAACGCACTTCTTAACAAAGTTTGTATTATCATTCTATGCAGAGTAATTCGTAATTTTTGACGTCATATTTTCTGACTATAATAAGTTTTACGCTTTCCCCTTCTGGTCCATGCAATCCATTTCAATCTTTATCTTAACTCATCTTCATTAGCCAAATCGAGCATCTTTGAACAATTTTGAACTATGAGTCCCCCACTTGGCCAACCGTATTCTTTTGGCACTCCTTGTTAAGAAATGAAATTTGTATAATACTTTATGTTTCAAATTTTCTAGCCAGCCCGAATTAGTGCGTCTATAAAAAATTCAATTGCACCACTTAAATTATTTGATAAATAAATTATCACGGTTTACTCTTAATCATATTTTGGTTAATCAAACTATCGCTATAATCGGTATTATTATCGAACTAAAGTACTAAGCATACTAGAAACAAATATTCATTTACCATACAATTAATTAAAAAGAGATTTTTAACGATTATTTCGAAAAACGTTATTCCCAATTGAAAAATGCCCTATGTCAATGCTAGAGCATAAGAATTGCAATTGAATTTCGATGGACAATTAAAAATGGTGCAGGTAAGAGTTAAATTCGGGAATGAAATGTGGAAAGGTACTACAGTTATGAAACTGGTTTTGCATATTAAACAGTTGCAGAAAAAAATCAACGGCAGTAACTTTGGGAAAGCACGTAGCATGCAAGTATTTTTTATATATTTTTTGGCCCAAATGTATGAAAACACATTTTTAAATGTCCGAGAGACACGTGCATTCAACAGCCCTCGGAGTCCAAAATACGGCAAGGACAACAACGACAACTAGAGTGGAGTAATTTACAAAACTTTGACAGCCGGCGACATTTCGAAGTGGAGTTGACTTTCCGCGTTTGTCTGTGTCGGCTCGCAATTAGGCAAATTGAGCATGTGTGTGCATGTCTGTGCTTGTAATTGACAAAAAATTGCACGCATTGCAAGTTGTAAGACATAGACGTTGATATACACTTTATATGATGATCCCTAAATAACCGCACGTTAAAAGGCTTTGAGAAAAGTATAGCCTTAGCATACGATATTGGCATATGTACATATGTATGCTGTTCTTTGACAAGCATAAATTTATTTACTTCCAATGATTTTGCTAAAAATACTTCAAGAATTTGCTGAATTTCCTAAAGTTGCGGTAAACTTATTTATAAATTTAATAAGCTTTTCTTACACTTTATTTAAAGGGCACAAAAATTGTTGGCAATTGTGAGCAAAAAAAAAAAACGAAATTGATTTTTGTATAATGAGTTCAAAAGGGTTATACGTTTTTGTGAGTTGCAGCATGCTGGCTGCATATTAAAATGCACATTTCATTGTGGACTGTCAATTTTATGAAGTCAAAAAGTAACTACCTGTGGGTGCAACAAAAAAAAAAAAAGTACTACTGCACTTACTTGCAAAAAAGCGCATTATTTTAATTTTTACTTATACAATTATAAAATATATTTTTTAAAACAAAATAAGCAGGTATGATGATGATATTAATAAAGTCTACTTGACGTGATATACAACTTATTCTCACATTTGCTAATATCGTGTATAAATAACGTAAGACATATATTTATATTTAATATGCTTTACAAGAATAAAAATAATATTTGAAAGTTTAATTTATGAGAAAAATGGCGCTACTGCCCAGCTGCTAGTCATTGACTTATCACGTTTTACAACACTTTTTATGCACTTGTACTTGTACTCACAATTGTTGCACGGCATCGAAATGTTGCGTTGCCACATTTTCTTCAAAAACAAGCTGGCAGCACCGGCCTGTCACTTTTTTGTTTCTAGCTTTTAATGTTCATCAGTCGGTGAAAAATACTTAGTACGAGTGTTACAATTAATTATATTCCTAATAAGTTGTAATAAAAGTGAACATGTCGCGCGAACACTCTTCTACTAATGAGGGCAATACTTTCAACAGCAACAATATTACACCAACTGAATCTAATCAAGCCACAAATGTCAACAACGTCGTGGAAATTTTGAACGACAGCGAAGAAGACGATGTTGTTTATATGGGAGTTGTGCGCGAAGGACACATTCCTAATGGTGGTATGGTTATCTTTCAGCAGCCATCGACTTCAGCTGCTGCAGCTGCGGCAGCCGCCGCTGCAGCTATAGACTCCAACGGTGCCGCTACTACCAATGTCGAGTTGAAAACTTCGACCACGGAATCGCGTAAGTTGGCTCAAAAAACAAAATATAAAACGTACGCAAACTTGTTACATTTCATATGTTTTATTGCACACAGCAGCTGCAATTGGTGAAACTGCTGCAAGTGAAGCTACTGCAGTTGCTTTGGACTGTCCCATATGTTTGCAGACTTGCATTCACCCTGCACGTCTACCATGTGGTCATATCTTTTGTTTCTTGTGCGTCAAGGTACGTATACTCAACAATATTACGGAAATACTAGTATTTAAGCATGCAAAGCGCGCTAGCAATGCGTATTAATTTTTGGCAACTACGTCACAAGCATGTATGTATGTGCTCACGTAGCAAGTTCAAGGCTGCAGGTAACCCTTTGGTGCCATGCTTGCGCGCAAGCGTCAACTTGACAAGAAAATTCGTAATTTACGCGCGAAGCACTCAAACTTAGTTTGGTGTTTTGGACTTTAAAAAATAAACAAGTTCTCAGAATTGGTCGGTCATCATTTTATTTGAAAAGAGAACGTTCTTGAACATTGTAAACCTTCGAAAGGGTCTTCGTAATTCGCCCTAAAACTCTTGTCAAATTTAGTTTATCGATAACAAGCATTGCTTTTTTCAAGAAATTATGCCAGAGTAAAATAAATTAGAAATGTTATCGATAATTTAACAAGAGACCAACACAACAATATTGGTTATTTTTTATATATATCATAAATATATGTCGACAATAATTGTATCTTCTAATTATAGGGTGTCGCCTATAAGAATCGTCGCTGCGCTATGTGCCGTCGCGAAATCCCTGTTGAGTTTTTGGATCGTCCTCAATTGGTTAATGGCATCGAGGACATATCGTATACACGCGCTACTGTTGATGGTTATCAATGGTACTATGAAGGTCGCAATGGTAAGACAAATTTTGGTTTTGTTGCACTGATTTTTCGTTATTCATGACTTATTCATAATTGACCATCAATCGTAACCCAAACCTTTAGGCGGCTGGTGGGCTTATGACGAGCGCACCAATCAAGAAGTTGAAGTTGCTTATAAGATTTTCACAGCCAACTATGACGCCACTTTAGTTTCCCAATCAAACACAACGGACCCACCCCGCGAACCATTTCCTGGTTTTAGTGATCATCAATCAATTGATAGAATGGTTCTAACAGCCAATATGGCAAGTTCTACTATTTCTGAAAGTGAATTTGAATGGAACGAAACCCCACAAGCCTTTTTAAGTAAAGATAAGACCAAGTTGCTGCAGCTTATTTGTGGCCGTCACTATGTTATTGACTTTAAAAAATTACGCCAGTGCCAACTCGTTTGTTCTGCACGTCAACGCAATATATTGCGTTGTCGCGGACGGCGACCATTTCACATCAAGGGCATAGCTGGTATTCGCTTCCCAATTGTCTTCATTTAAGCAATTTTTAAACGCACGGACGAGAAGTATATTACTCACGAACAGTATTACACTTAACATTAACCATCCATTAAAAAAGAAAACATTGCTTATACATAGTCACCAAATCGATGAAACGAATGTGATATTAAAAACCAAAAATAAAACAACAACAAAAAACAAAATTTTAAACCCTTTCACACAGGTTGGTGGCAATACGATGACCGCACCAGCCAGGATCTTGAAGAGGCCTTTAAAAAAGGCGAAAAGTCTTGCACCATACTCGTTGCCGGTTATGTTTATATTGTAGATCTTGAGGCCATGCTACAACAGCGTCAAAATGAGCCAACTCGTTGCCGTCGCGTTAAACGCGATCTGGCCACGATACCAAAAAAAGGTGTAGCAGGACTACGCATAGAAGGCAACACAGTAACCACCGATACCAATTTTGCTGCACAACAAAGCAGCAGTACGCAGCGCGTGCGCAACAGTCAAACCAACTCCCAAAGTTCAACACCTGCCGTCAGTTTTATCTCCAATTTAGCAGCTACAGGGGCAGCCATACGCATAGCCAATGATATTATTGGTTCAACATTGGCACACGCCGATGAACTGACACGTGGTTTGACCGCCAGTAACATTAGTGACAGCGCCGGCGATCTAAGCGGTGAACATACGTCCAACAACTTGATTTCAGTGCCACAGCAAAGTTTGGCTCAAAGCAGCACACGCTCGCTTGCCTCCTCACACTCCAATTCTACACAAGATATCATGCGAAGCGTTACCGAGGACTTGTTAGATACCACACAACAGGTGATTGAAACAAATCAATATACTATAGATTTGTTCGAACAGGCCTTGAATGATTTTCAGGCGCTAACCATGCGAGACTTTGTGGACTCAAGCGATGAAGAAAACGTAGAGGAGGAAATGGAGGCAGGCGAGTCAACAACAGATACGCAAATTTTGCCGCCTAGTCTCGAACGTAGTAATAATGATAATGGGGAATTGGGTTTTTAAATCAATAGACACATATACAAATATATTGTTAGTTTAATTTAATAAACAAACGCTCACGCCTAGTATGCGAATAAAGTTCCTGATTTTTCGCGCGTACCTGAAGGCTCTGTGCGTGAGCTTTTGAGAATCAGAAAGTCTACAGGGTAATTACACATATTCCTTACAACTCAGAGAACAATTGTAATACAATTACATACAAATACATATTACAAATAAAATTAGAGAACGATGTAGGCATTATTGTTTAGAAACAACTCAGATAAAACGTTAAAATATCCACTACACGAAACTAATATACAATACAATAGATTTAAAAACCTATGTCAGTCAAACAAACCCATAGTATTTATAACTTTCCATCTGTAATATTACCAGTTTAGTATTACGTTAAATATTTCCTAAGTGCTTTTTTGGAAAGGTTCTGTGACATATTTCATAAGTTTATTTTTTAAGAGACTAACCCACATACGCGATGGCTTAAAATTAATCTCAATTTAGGACTCGATTTTTTTTTTTAAGATACTGCTTATACCCTGCCATTATTTTTTATCATGTCCAGTCTTATATCTACGATATATACCTTAATGTCAGCTAAGCGCTACGAAGCGCATATTATTGGTAATATAAAAATTTAATTACAAAGTACCAATTTGACTCTCTTTTGCATCTTCTGTTTATTAATCGTTCTTTAACGCGATTTTGTCTTAAAACATTATGTTTTTCCACAAAATCACAACTAACCAATTTGTTATAAAAAATCTTCATCTTGAAAAAACAACATATTCGTTAATTAATTTATTAAAACTCATCCCTCAAACTATCTTAATTTATTAAACTTTTAAATACATTTGTACACACACATATATTGGCACAATTTTAGAAGCATGCATAAAACAGTGCCAAATAATAAATAAAACACAATTGCAAACAAAATCCAATAATGTTCATTTTGTTTTTAATGTTACTCTAGTTTAAGTTCCCGAAATCTTTTAAAGATAATAAGCATATTTGGGTCATCTAGCTAAATTTGCGATTAAAGTTTGGCATTAAGTATACGCGACATTAAAACAGAATGCAAAACATTTGTGGTTTTTATAATATAAAATAACAGCAACAAAATAATAAAACGTGAAAGTTAAGACTTTCCATTTAATGTTTATTGTAACTTCTAGAAAATTCTATTGTACATAGGCAAAACAAGAGTAGAAGTTGTGAATTAAATCTTAATGGAGTCATTTAAAGAAATTTGAAAAATAAGCATGAAATAAAAATAATAATGTTGAACAATTTCATTCTTGTATTATTATAATTGGAACGACAGCAACACGAAAGTAAGTTAAGAACAAAAAAATACATTTCTTAGCGCTGTAAAGCGACACAATTATTAATCGATTAAATCGGTTCTTTTCTCTTACAATAAAATCGAACTTTTTAGCATGCACCACTATTATACACAGAGAGAAACAAGCGCAAAATTAAAGTATCAAAATAAGTTTCAGAAAAAAAATGTAATTATAAATTGCTAAATTTATTGGAGCCGCTGAAAGTGACGACCAAACAAATCTATCGATGTATTCAATAATTTCAAACGTTCGAAAAACTGTGGAAGTTGGCATAGTTGCTGAGAGAAATAAGTTAAAGAGGCGCTACCGTAGCACACAAAAACGCTGAAATCATACAGGTCTTAAAGATGTTATAAGTCCTGCGTTAATGTATCCTGATACGAGGTTTCCAACGCCAAAACAGTACCTAAAATGAGAATGTTAGATTAGTGATATAATTTAAAAAAATATATTTAATTAAAGTATTATATTATCATATATGTTTATTTTTTGTAAAGCTTCGTATGAGCCACCATCATTATTTTCCTTTAGAGACTCAGTCGAAATTATTGATTCTGAAACATTAACAAACTCACAATGGTCATTGAGTTGATAGAAGTTCTGCGTTGTCTATGGTTATGCGAGTACCTGAAATATTATAGTTATCTATATTAGCGTTTTTTGTAAATAATATATAAAACTATAACATTACTAATAACATACATATATTTTTGAAAACGTTAAGCATTATTGAATCTTGTGTTAAGTAGGCAAGTATTAAAATGACCATTCTAAGTGTTTAAAAATAAACTAGATTAATAATTGTATATAGAGTCATTCAGAAATAAAACATACAGTCTAAATAATCCTTTACGTGGTTATACAAATCCTTAATTCAGGTTTTCTGATTTACAATTTAATATTGACAAATGTATGTCTTATTTTATAAGATATTGTTGTATAATAGGAAAAATAAAAAAGGAACGGTCTCAAATTTTGAATTCAATGTATGTGTGCATACATACGTATGAATATCAATCAATGTATTTTATTTAATTTCCAAATCAAACTCGAATTCCATTTCTAGTTATTTCCCCCCAACAACATTTGTCTACGAAATTCTAAGACATTGAGTCATGCGCAATGGACATGGACCAAAAGAAAATGCCAAATACAAGCAAACAGGCGGCATACTAATGAATCTCGTTTAGGTACAAAAACGCATGGTCTGGTCTGAGACGTACCGAAAGGCCTATTGAGAAGTGTCAGTCTGAAGTACCGAAGATTGTATGCTCTACCTTGTCAGAGTAACTTCATATTAAAAATTAACAAAATTATAATGAATATGGCTGAAAAGAAGGATTACAAATTTTTTAGAAAAAAAACGAAGGAACGATATAATCTAATTACAATCAAATACATACGGGTGCAATTCTTCACCATCAATAAAAATATATATATATATATACGAGATATTGTTCATTTGATCATTTATAGAATGGGTACGAGAAACTTACCACTAGTCCCTTACCCAGTTGCTATAATTATGCTTAGATCAATCAATGTGTAGATGGCGCTTATAAACAAAAAAAAAGCTAAACTAACTAGTGAATGACTTTTCCAAGCTAATGGTAAATATTGCAAATTTTTGTGAAGCTTTGCTTCGCTTAGCCAAAAGTGGTTCATTTCGAACGAGACAATTTCTGCAATTGAGCAAGACCATAAACTATCAGAATGATAGGCATTCTTTAACGGCACCGTTCGAACTAAACTAGAATCATATCGTAATGGAATATACTCTTTGAGCACAGATGGGCTCTCTGAATCGTTACCACACGCATCCGAAGGCAAGTATACTTATTAGGCCAGACAATGCCTGAAAAACATTACGTCTATTAACAGAACTTCGATACTGTCCACATAACGGCTGTCTGAATGTATCAGACTGCATAATCCGTATTAGGCTAAACAGGGCGTAGATAACATTTCGAAATTGAGATAATGTACAGATAAGCTGGATTGTCAATGAACTCAGTCGCAAATCCGAGAGGCTAAGAGGGCATAGTTTTAAATTGAGATAATGTAAGATAAGCTGAATTGTCAAGAACTCTGATAACTGAAAGATTCTTGGGAATAAGTTGATTGCATCTTCTAGTAAATAAAAATAAAATAAAACATTGCGATACACTTTATACTACGATAATCTCGTTACAAACTGTTCAAAGAACATATAAGGCTCACAATACACAACATATGTAGTGTGTAGAAAGGGCAACCGAGGCACCACACAATGCCTGTCGTGTAAAGAAACGTTCAAAGCTGTCACATAAACATACAAGTACAATAATGATTTTTTTTTTTTTTTGAATGAATCATCTTTGTTTACATTGAAATTATGCTGTGTACCTGTTGCACTGCATCTACCTGGAAATCTACACATCGATGCCAATCGTTCCAAAGTAGTACGGCAAGTATTGAAAGTTGACAAGGCTGCTTGACACCCTTATCAAAGTTAAATGTTTTATTTGAGCCCCCATCCCCACCAATTTGAGTGCTGACAAGGGAAACTATTAAATGGAAATCTATTTATAGCATTTTCCCACACGAACAACGCTACCTAGTACCATTAAGCCGGCGCACATATACTATAAAAGCTTTTGACGATCATGTTTGTGCTTGCTCGTTTCGTTTATTTTATGCTGAAGCGACAAAAACAACAAGCAGAGTAAGCACCTTGCTTGCTAGCCAAATTAGTTATTTTTGTTGGTTATAGCTGTTGGCGTCGACTCTTGGTGGTGTTTGCTCTCACACGATATGTGCCCTCTCCAGCTGACTCGTTCGCTCTCTCTATCTCTCTCACTCTCTCGCTGTCTGTCATGCGCAGTAAAAGCAGCGCTTGCGCTCCAAACTGGTTTTGAGGGAGGAAACTGTGAGACAATAAGCCTAGACGTTGTTGTTGCTGCGCCACGGCTAAGCTGTGCGGTGGTACATACCAATTTTATATGGCCTGGCTCTCGTGTGGACCGAGTTTGCGCCAGTTTTTTTGTTGGTTACTTACCTTTGGTGCGGACGGTTGGTCGGTATCAAAGCGAAATAAACGTTATCTTAAGCGTAACTTAAGAAACAACGGGGCCCATAATAAATTTCACAAAAAAACGGGCGTTATTAAACAAAATCTAAACAAAACTTACAACAAATGTAAGCTAGTGTATTTTAATGCAATTTAATTAATGAAAATTATGTGAAAAGTTTGCAAAAAAGTGCAGAAAAAAGTGTAAAACAATTATTGATTTTCTTTTGCTGCTTTTGCATGCATGTATTTGTATGTGCGCATGTGTTTGTGTGTAAGCTTTGCTGAAGGCAACCAAACAGTGTAAGAAGCAGCAGCGCTGTGTGTGTGTGTGTGTGTGTGTGTTTGTACATACATAAGCTTCGCTGTAAGGTTTCCGTGTGTGTGTTGGTGTTAGTGCGACTGTGAGCAAGCCAGTGCAGCGCCCAATGTGTACGTGTGTATGTATGCGAGTGTGGCAAAATTTCGTCAAGTTGTTGTTGCTGCTGTTATGTTCTAGCTTTAGCCAAGTTAAAAAGCAAAGCAAAGCAGAATACAAGAAACAAGTCAAAAAAAGAGACAAAAAAAACAAGTCTGCAGCACTAAGGTGTATATGTGAGCATGTGTGTGTGCGGGTTTTTACGTTTTGCCTTTTTAAGGCATAAAAATAGCGCGTTGTTTGAAAGTGAAAGATAGGTTGATGCATAATTGATAATAAATGCAATTAAAGAAGTTGTTTTAATTTTATTGTTGAAGGATCAACACAATGCAAGGGGTGCCTGCTTATGCTGTTTACTCTCTGTTATGGAACGGCACAGTTTTCTAATCTTACTGAACATCTTTTGGTCTTTGAGCAACATTCTTTTTAACGGTACGACGAAGAGATAAAATTAAATTTTTACAAAAGTATCAAAATATTTTTTATTTTATTGTTAAAGAAACAGCACAAAGAAAAGGGTACATGTTATTTTGTATGCGCCTGCTTATGCTGGGTTCACACTTCTGTTATGGAACGGCACAGTTTTCTAGTGTTGTTAAACTTTTTTTTGGTTATTGGACAATATTCGACAATACAGAGATAAAATTAAATTAAGCAACTATAAAAAGAAATGCCATACTTGTAAAACCGTGTGTAATTCGCCTCAAAGGCAACTAGCTCCAGCTGACAACCTTTGGCTCATTGTCACAGCGTGTTGCAGTGCAAACTTGGCATTATATAAACTTGTGTGTATACCATATATACACGTTTATCGGCTTATTCAATACCCTTTGCGTGGGCTTTTCACAGAATTTGTTTGAAACATTGTTGTTGCTTTTTATGTGCTGTCCACCAAGCGTAACGCAGCAGTGACGCCAATTGTACTGCCGCTTTTCACGAGTCCCCTCGCCCAGTCAGTTTCAAACACACACATGCGCAACCAAACGGGCGCAAATCCTGCAGCATTGACGTCGGCCGCTTTGTCGCTATAAACTTATTGATTTTGTTTTCTATACCATAGTCCTTCATTGATAAAGATTGCGATATGATGTTGTGTGCCTGTGTGTTCGTATGAGTATGTATGCATGCGCTTGTGTTAATAAAAGTTTATACAAGTTCAAATATCATCGCGAGGTTATAGAACTTTTTTTGTGTCTGTATTATAATTATGCTCATTGGGCAAGTGTTTTTTTTTATTAATAAAATGTGATACCCCCTCAGCATGTCGTAAAGCAAGTAACGAAAATATCGGAACATGCAACCGTTTAGCGACAGCCTAAGCAAAAGTCGTGATGATCTGGTCAGTGTTGCCGCACCACAACAACAACAACAGCATAAACGTTGGCAACATCATGGCAGCAGTCCCAATTTGTCGTTGGATCAAACTGACAATTTGCGTAGAAGGTAAGAGTAATTTTATTTTATATAACAGAGGAAATATTTTGTGCTGTAGTTCTAAAGTTTTTAGGTAATAATTTAAAGTTGGAAAATCACCTACTTACATTTAATGATACTTTCGACAGAGCCCAGAATCTTTAAGACTATAACCAAAGTTTTCCAAGCATAATATAAGAGATGCGAAATAAGAACGCGGTATACTTAATTTTTTATGCATGTATATGTAGGCAATCAGAATAATTTTTCTCTAAAAACCTAGAATGCAGACTTGAAAACAGAGTAACTTTCCGCGGTTCTTGTATTTATTTGAAAATACTTTCGATAGAGCCAAAAATTTTTAAGTACAACCACAACATATTTTTATATGATAATCATGTTACACAAAGCCTTGTATGTAAACATGCAAAACATTGTGAAGGATAACAATAGTATATAGAAAATAAAAGTTCCAAAATTATTTAATAGGAATTTCTAAATATGATAAATCAACAAGGCTTTGCTAATTTTATAGGAACATTGGAACTATGTATATCCGGCCTCAAATTTTGCAGATATGTGTTACATATAAAAACAGTATTCCAGATGTTTCCATGTGGTAATTTTTTGCTGGGCAGCCTCTTCGTTGTTTGCAGGGTATTCCAAATTATTGATAAACCTTTGTATATGCTTTATATCATATGGTTAAATGTAAAATAAGTATGGATCTGACTTTTTGAAAGGCCCATTACTATTAGATCTAAAAGGAACTATATGTACGTACATGAGTACATAGTTTACTGTTCAATTAGTACAAAGTTTAAATAAAAAATTTGTATGAAAGTGTTTTGTAGATGTAATTACTGAATTTACTGATCAGTCTTATATTCAGAATATATGGTGAATATATGTATGTACATATATTGCGTTTAAAAATAAAATAAGATGAAAATACGATTTTTAATTTCTATTAAACTATTATTTACACTTTAAAAAGTTTTAAAAAGCACGTGCAAAAATTGTGCACAATGGTGAAATATCAGGCAGATAAAAATTGTACACAGTGCCGGATTTAATGTAGGGAGGTGTGTTTGAATGTTTGTATATTGAACTCTGGCAGGCTGTGTGTGCAGCACGTTCGTTAAAGATAAGTTGGCATTTATTCCCGCTTAGTATTGCTTAATCGTGTCAAAGAAGGAAAGCAGAAAATTCAAAGATGTGCTTGTGTCATGTCTCAGAATATATTGATAGTGCTGCAAAGTTTTATTATTCCTTAAATAAACACCTTGCGTTTCTTACCTAGTACAAAGCTTAGATGCGGCCCTGACTTGGGGCATACACATTGTACATACAAATTGGTATTTTCAATGGAGCAGCATTTAAACTTCCTTGTCACCCCACTGCACTTAAAGCAGCATACAAAGTAAATATTGAAGTACATACATACACATATACATATCTATGTACATGTGTATTTGTAGCATACAATTGTATGTTTTCGATCATGTGAACATAAAACGCTAACCATGAAAACCGGTTTTAAATTCACATTAAGGTGACCAGCCAGCACATGGCCATAGAGCGCTGCTCCAATCGTGCCATCTATTTATAGGTATTTGCAAAATTTGGTCACCTTTATGAACCAAACAAACACACAAAGCCTGATAACAAAACTAAGCAAGAGAACCACAGAGAGCTGAAGAGCGAAAAAGAGCGCAAAACGAGCATCCAAAAACGAAAAGTGGGGCCGAAGCTTTGCTGATAATGCAAAGCCTGGCCAGCTGGCTACAGCTGTGAGGCAATATTAACCAATACGTTCGCAAAATTTAGTCTGCGAAAATCAATCGTTTCTGTCGGTCGAATGGGGCGCTTATTAAAACACTGTATGGACCCTGCTTGTTTTATATGTATGTGTGTGTGTGTGTGTGAGAGTAAAGAAGCTTTCGGGCAGTGGGCGGAAAGAGCGTGCGCGCGTGAGAAAATGAGACAACAGGCAAAACAAAACAACAACAACACGCAGCATTGTGATGTTGCCTTATCGCCAAATCAGTTTTTTGTGTTTTGCCAGCGTGTCTGAGTGTACGTGTGTGTGTGTGTGCTTTTGTGATTTTATTGTCGCGTAGTTGTTTCGGGACAATTTTGCAATATAACTAATACATTTTAGCAGAAGCAACAACAAAACAAGTGAAATAAAAACCACCTCTTGTAATGCATCAACAACAACATGCACCAATATATATGTACATACATATGTATGTATCTGCTTACTTACATATGTATGTATGTATTTACGTTAACGTTTACCACTTACCTTGACGTCATTTTTTTTCTTTATTTAACGCGGCGCGCAAAACGTCAAAATAAAAGAGCAAAAAAAAACCCCGAGCATAACAACAAATAACAGCGAAAACGTAACGTTTTTGTTGTTTTTAGCCACAAAAGTGAAGTTAAAGCCCTGACGGCAACAACTGTAGTGTGTGTGTGTGGGTTTGTGCGAGAGCATGCGTGTGTGTGTGCGCGCGTAGCGGTATATGCCAGTGCTTGGTACGGGGCCGGGCAGGGCCGAGTGCAAGAATACGCTACAAAAGAAACCGAGAATTAATTATTGTTCTTACTGTTGTTGTTATTTGCATTGTGCGTAAAAATAGCTAAATAATTTGTTGTTTTTTATTCAATTTTTTTTTTTTGTTTTAACAATTTTACTACGCCAACCGCAGAAGCGTAAAAATTTGCATTAAGTGCAGCGCGCGTATGAATGAATGCGCACATTTAGTACATAAATAAATGCAAAAAAAAAAACACTAATTATACAAACAAACAAAATTACCCGTGAAAATTGGTGAAAGCAAAGTGTACGCGATAATAAAATGGTATTTTACATATCGTTTCTTGGCCGCAACCTTGAGCCACCGGATAAAATTATCACGACTGAAAAAAGGTAAACAGGATACGTTTTGTAGCAACTGTTGATTTTCGTCAGGTGTTCAATTGATGACTACTACAGAGAGAGAAGTACTGCAATAGACTACCCGTACTTATACACTCAAAACTGATTGTTAGTATGTACATATAATTCTAACACGTCACTGTGAGGCATATTTTGGGAGCCTGCCCAACGTTGATGCCCGAAAAAAGGAGAATCATTATCAGTCATATAACACGGCATAGTTAGCTACACCATATAAAGATAGATACACTGCTTAACGTTATAGAGAGCATAGGACTCAGAGATATGGCTGCAACAAAGCTTAAGTATACTGTAAACACTCATAAAACTTGAGCGATACAAAAACATCTGAGTTACTTTTAAATATGGTATAGGTTTTTTTCACCTGATATTCCGGTGCTTTGTTCCATACTCAGTGTGATATATAGGATGCATGCATATTCGATTACCGTAGTAGTTAGACAGCAATGTCACACGTCACGCCATGTTGGTACCACAGGTTCCTTGCTTTTATTTCGTAGTACCCATTTAATGATTACGCGATGCTTCCGAACCTCGGCTCGACTCCGCTGATCTAGAACATCTATTTGACTTACTTAATATCTGTACTTAAAAGTATTAAGATGCAATCGTGAAGATAAAACCCCTTTGCAATGTCGCGACGCTTGAGAATTTTCCATATTGTTTCTTTTGCTTTTATGTATTACAAAATCAAATCAAATGAACCCCTATATGTGCCTATTTGCAGTATTTTGAGTTTGAGAAATTCATAAATCGGATTTCTAATTTTTTGACAGCGGCAAGAGGGCTGCGTAAATTTCCCCTTAATACATCGTTCTTTTTAGCAAAGTTTAGAATTTTTTTTAAACATTTTGTTGCGCGTAAATTTACAAACTAATAAGGCAGTTAACTAAAATGGTTCCGATAAAATCTTTACGCGCATGGTTGAGTTATAAAAAGTCAAACTATTTGTAGCATTACTTTTTTATATATAAGACTCTGTACCTTCATCTTCAGTAGATCACTTATTTGCACACTTTAGGCTGAATGAGTCATATCTGCATAATTTTTATGATAAGGCAATGATCGATATGCTCTTTGAAAACTTGAAGATAGTTGAAAAAGTCTAAATATATTGGTGAAAAATAACACATTGTTCAAAAATATTAAACGTCCTCGTAGACAAACGATCCTAAAATTATATAAACTGAACATATTTTATGTATAATCGATTTTGAGCCCCAAATTTAAGTTCTTATATTTTTCGAAATGACCTGTAAGAAGCTGTTGTGAAGTTTTTTAAATAGATAATAATCGCACAATGCAAAATCGGACTTCGTACATGCTTAAACAGTAGCTTTGTTATTTATACAAAGTAAAATCTAAATGTATTATTTTGTAAAACTGGGCTTAAATTACAAACATATGTTTATTTTACAATGCATATTTTGGCTAATCAGCATGCATTGACTCATTGTCGCTTAAATTAAGCCGAGTAATGCGAAAATAGTTATAAGAAATCTACAAAATTTTTGGTGTTCTGCATCAAAACGTTGAAACGCGCTACAAAAAAAACTTGCAGAAACCGTGTTTTTTTATGAAATTTATTCAGACTTATAAACAAATAAAAGGTTTTTGACATTAGTTAATTAACTTTTTTTGTTTGTCTTGTTCAAAATCAGGCAGCGCGATAGAGATGCCTATAGAGTGGGTACACAGGGACGGACTTAGATCAAAATATTCTCAACTAGACAAAAGTTTCATTCTTGTTGAGAGAGTTTATGTGAAAAATATGCCGAAAATGCAAACATATTGAAAGGGGAAGTTCGATCCGCGCCTGGTAAAAAATTCAGTAAAAAATCTGCGCAGAACCGTAAACACTTTCATGGTATGCGAACCAGGGGAAACAGGTGATTACCTTTTCCCGCGTTTGCTTTGACAGCTTGACATACCTAAGCGCTACGTAGTTCATATTGTTGCTATAATTGCTTTTTTTACCAGTAAAAATCGCGCTACGTTGTTTTGATGGTATAAGTGTTCAGTTATTTATCTTATCGCAAAAAAAATAATAATAAACTGCAAATACAGTGAAACACGTTACCACAGCGAATGTTGAAGCCTATTTAGGTTTATATGTGTAAATTGGGAATGTGTATGTGGGTAAAAACTCTCCATTTAACAGAAATCAAGTTATCGCCCAAATATAATATATATGCTTTTGTATGCTCTGCTCTTTTCAAACAATTTTATTACGATATTCAGGGGTTAATTCCCTTAGTTCTGTGTTTAGATAGATATGTCGCTTTTAAATCATTTTAGGGTTTTTCTCTACTTGTTACTTTTTCGGATGTCTTGGATAAATTTTCAGAAGTTAAACCAGGAAATTTTTTACAACCCAAAAACGAACTCTTGAACATGATCAAGCATAATGTTCTTCAAATGCAATATGGATTTGACTTTCATTAAATTTTATGACTATTTCTAAATTTTTACTAAACTCTGCGTATAAGTAATATTGCATTCAACTTTTAAAATACAATTACGAGTAGTTCTCAATGATATGTATGTTATATGGAATTTAGTCGTTTTTTTTTAATTTAAAATGGTGCCGAAATGTATCTTTTACATTAGCAAAGTCACTAAATGCTCAAAAATTGTATACACAAATATTAATATAAAATTTTAAAGGTTTATTATTATTTATTTATATTTAACCTTTAAATCACAAAGGTCCCTGGTTTGCTAACCACTCTCAAAAAGGACACTTAATACTTGCTTCCAAAAATCATTGACAGAGCTGTTTGGGATAGGCTAGCTGAACGTCCCGGTTCTCTTCGAACAGCTAATAAACTTATTCAAGGGAAAGCAAAACTATTATTATACTTAATTTGAAAACAATTAAATTGAAGAGCATGGCTTATTCCTATTTTAGTATTTGGCTTCAAAAATGTTTAAATTTATTGTAGTTTTATTATAGAGAATATATAACTGTTACTGACATTACTGCTCACATTACTGTATTACGATGATTTATGACCCATTTTCAATTGGTCTACATACTTTGACTTTTACATCGTATGTTATTTCAGTCGAGGTTGTTGAAAAAGAATCACCTAAATTAATGCGAGCCTGAGTTGGGAATCTCTTAAGTTTATTTTTTTAGTGTTCCGGCTGTATTGCAGAAAGTATTATACTTGTTAACAAGAGTAGCTTAATTTGATACAAACGAATTACTCATCTAAAACTTTTTGGTTTTTTTTTCGATGCGTAAGCTTTTTTTCAATCTCAAAACACTATAATATACTGGCATCACCTTACATTATAAACCACTTAATATGAAACTGGGTTGCTGTAGCTCTTACCATATCTGATTTCTTTCACATACATAGACAGTTGGACAGAAGTACTTGATATTATCAACTCACTCCAATCATACTTTAAGTAACTTGAGGAAATCTTATTTTTTGCGATTTGGCAATCTTCCAAAAGCGTGTAAATAAATAGCGAGTGTAATAATTAATTTTATATTTATATATGTACAAATAACCAAAAATATTTAAAAAACAGACCGTACTGTGTTAGAAATTATGCCTTAAAAACCAAACAACTCTTAGATTTTAAAGTGTATAACACAATCGGCGCTCACCTACTCACATTGTTGATTTAATTTCAAAATGTTTGTTTAAATGACAGAAATTGAATATGTAGAAACTAATAACTTAAAATATATAAAATATTTTAAATACGTTTCTTATGTTTTAATTTGTAATATGTATATTACGAATTCGATAGGGTATATACTGTTCGTTGTGACAAACAGCAGTTTTAATTTCTCATTTTTATGTCATTCTCTGTGACAGCCTAAACGCATAAAAAAATGGTATTAAGATTATAGACTTTAAATAAGTAATAATAATAATCTTTCAAGATATTTTATTTATCTCTATCTATATTTAATTGATTTGATTTTTTGTCAGAAAAGCAGTAGGTTTTTCAATTGAATTAAAATATAAAAGATTTAACAATTTGTACAACCCAACCTGTATTTGCAGCATGGCGTGTCTTCAAGACGAATTTGGCCATTTAGGACTTGCGACCACTGATCTGCCCTTCAAATCATCAGAGACAGCTTCCCATCTGCAGCATCACAATAACTATGCTGAGATTACCGACAGTAGTGCAGAGAATACGTGCCAACAACGCTGGCCACATCAAGGCGGTGGAGCAGCTGGGGTGTTCGGTCACTCGGATAAGCCCATTAACTGGATGGTTGGTCTCTTGGGTTGCATGAAGCCTGTGCTGTCATTTATCGGCAAAGCAGGCGTTATTGAGGTTAAGCATCAACGTAGCGAAGATTGGGAAATACCCTTCGAGTGTATCAAAGATCTGGAATGGCTAGGAAGTGGTGCTCAAGGAGCGGTGTTTAGTGGCACATTTAAGAACGAAATTGTGGCTGTCAAAAAGGTTAAGGAGCTTAAGGAAACCGATATAAAGCATTTGCGAAAATTAGATCATGAGAATATCATAAAATTCAAGTAAGTACTGTTAAGTTTATTAGTCAATCAACTTGTAAGCAAAATATTTATTTTTACAGAGGGGTTTGTACTCAGTCACCCGTTTTTTGCATCATTATGGAGTTTTGTCCTTACGGTCCACTCCAAAATATACTCAAAGAGAATCAAGTCATGCTGCCGTCCCGTTTGGTCTCTTGGTCCAAACAAATTGCTATGGGTATGCAATATTTACATTCACACAAGATCATACATCGTGATCTTAAGAGTCCCAAGTAAGTATTTCATAAAACATCTGTACTTCAACTGGTACTCTACTATACTCTATATCCCTAAAGCATACTGATTAGTACAAATGAAACCGTTAAGATTAGCGATTTTGGCACCAGCCGCGAATGGAATGAGATTAGTACCAAGATGAGTTTTGCCGGCACAGTCGCGTGGATGGCCCCCGAGGTAATACGTAATGAGCCATGCTCGGAGAAAGTCGATATTTGGTCCTACGGCGTAGTGCTTTGGGAGATGCTCACCTGCGAAATACCTTACAAAGATGTTGATTCTTCAGCGATTATCTGGGGAGTGGGAAATAATTCATTAAAGCTGCTAGTGCCCAGCACTTGCCCAGAGGGATTCAAACTATTGGTTAAACTCTGCTGGAAAAGCAAGCCGCGTAATCGGCCATCTTTTCGTCAAATCTTATCGCATCTGGATATAGCAGGACCAGAGCTGTTGCGTAAAACGGAAAAGCAATATTTTGAGACACAAAAGTCTTGGAAAGAAGAAGTACGGTCGCATCTAAAAGAAATCACACAGAACGGCACAAGCATACACAAGTATGAGCAAGATTTGATTAAAAGACGAACAGCTGAGTGGCGGCATGCACAGGATATACGCATGGTCTATGAGGATAAGCTACAAAAGACAAATCAACTTTTTTTTGAGTTAAGCGAGTGCATGTCGCAACTTCAAGAAAAGGAGAAAGAAATAGCTGAGTAAGTCTCAACACTGGTAAAATAAGCTTAAACAAACTGAACAAATACAATTTCATTATATAGACGGGAGCGAAAGCTACCGGGCGGGTATAAGCCAACAAGACGACTAGGCAATACGCTAAGAAAAATGCAACATTATCGCCGCCGACTGAACGGACCCAATGCGGCAATTTACGCAAACCCACAACAACAGTCCACAACGCCGGATCCTGAAACTACACCGGAAGTAAGTAATCGCGTTCGATTAGTATTTGGTAAATCAACGAAAATATTATATTATATTATATGTCTTCAGAGTCCTGTTAAGTGCATGCTTTATGCCCAGCTTGATGCCAATTGTCAACCTAAATCCTATTGCACCATTGGCAGCATGGCGAACAAATCGAAAAAAACTTACCGCCACCGCCGAAATGGCTCGGGCTCTTTTGCTCCACCACCCAAATATAGCCCAATGAGAGATCGTCGCTATCAAAGTGAACCCGAAAATCGCAAGGTGCAGCTGGTTGAACGTCAAACACAAACCGATGCCATGGAAGTCAGCGAAACAGATATAAGTCCAAGTGCAGATATGCCTGAAGCATTGGTGGCCAACAACAGGTCGCAGCCAATAGATGTGCCACCACCGACGCATCGTCAGTTACCCTTGCAACTGCAGCGTGTACGTCAAATGGCCGCTGCGCAAGCACAAGCCAAAGCAACAGCTGCTGCTGCTGTAGGTGCGGCTAGTGCTGCAACAGTCACTAGTCCATCCAACGGCAATTCCTTAAGCAACAGCGAACTTACCTATCAGGATGCCTGCTCCAGTCCAGATCAACTGATTGATGATGTCATGAACAGCAACGAGCGTTTGGACATTACCGATTGCTGTAGCGACAATGAGAAGCTTGATCGCCTTGGTCGCAAAGTCATCGAATTCATCAACGAAAATCGCTTATCCATACAATCGACAACAACGGAAAACGGCAATGGTACTGGTAGTAATTACAGCACAACAGCTGCTGGAGTGGAACGCTGTGAAACTGGCGTAAATAGTAGTCCTTGCCTGAGTCGTTGCAGCAGCACGCATAGCAAGACACGAAGACAACCGGCTCGACAACAGCAACAAGGTGAGAGCGTGGGCACAGTAGTCGTACTTAACGCAAATGGCGAGGCGCATGAGGACGCATGTGAGGACAGTTGGTCTGATGAAGAGGGTGAAGATACAGACTATAATTACTCATTAAGGCGACGCAGGTAAAATGACCAGGAGCGCTTTTTTCGTATGCAAAACTCAAAAGTCGATTTTTCTATTACAGCATTGGTCGCTTGCCCATTGGACGTGGTATGCGGCCGAGACGAAGCTACAAAGCGCCGCAAACACAAAAGATAGCTGTACACAAGCGAAATGTTGTTGTCGTATCGGATGAGGAGAACACATCTGAATACAGCCATTCACCTTCGAGTCAGCACTCAACATTAGAAAGCAATACCGACATGCCCGCAGCTCTTAAAAAGCAAAATACGAGCAAGCCAACACCTACTGCAAGTGACGTGGATTCGAGTGATTCCAGCGAGGAGGATGAAGCTGCTAAGAATATTGTGCAGCATGCTAGCAAAACTGTTTTGCCCAAGACCACAACAAAGCGCAGCGGCGATGTTATATCCATTCCAACCTACGAGGCTGATGGCGCCGTTAATATGGTCTAACCTACTTAAAACTAATTAGATTAAGTCGAAAATACTACCTACCCTAAATAACTATATACTCAAAACAAAAAAAAAAAACAAAAAACAAAAAAACAATGAAAAAAATAACTCCCAAAATGTATGGTATTATCTATGTTGTATGTCTCTATGTTAATGTGTGCGTCTTTCTAGTTTGTAATGTTTACGGCGTTGATCGCTGCTAAATTGAACTTGTCTGCTTTAAGGGTACGGGCAATCTTTTGTAATAATTATTTTTCGGAAATTTTTTTTTATTCTATTCCATGTTGCGTTTGGCTCATTTTTGGCACGCACACACGCATAGTAAAAGATCTAGTGTATTTAATTTGCATAATTTAATTTAAATACAATTTAATTGTTTCGTTTTTAAGCTGCCTTTGTAATATATTTAAATTGCCGTAATATTATGTAATTAGTTTTAAGTGTACTTAGTTTTTGGATCATAAGAGCTTATTGCATAAGAAAATGCAACTTTTGTGTTATTGGCCCGAAACAATAGTAGAGAGCTAAGAGAAATAGGCCTCAGGCATATTTACATAGTGAAAGAAAGATGAAATAGTCAGGGATATTTTTATATGATGGAAATTGATAATACGAAATTATGAAAAAGTAAGCTTTTATTATTTTATTGTTTTGCTTCCGAATTCCTTGCTAATCCACGTCTACTTTTGAAAAGCACAAAATTCAAAGCTTCAGTGCCTTAAAGCAAAAATTTCGGAAACCTGGAAAGAGAATCTGTAAAAGTTAAACTACGGCTAGCCGCAGTTATTGGTAATGCTCTTTTTTAAAATTATATTGAAGTCTCCGAAAAATGTGTCCATGCTACTTGCCTTTAAAATAAATGTTGCTGTTTATTGTCCGAACTCATATAAACCTCAAAGTATTATATGAAAATATTTATAACTGCTTAAATGGTCTTTTTAAAAATTAGCTTACCAAGCTACAAAACTATCTACAAATTTAAAATATTTCTATATACACTATATATAATATATATATATATATATATATATATAAATATAATTGTATAATCCGCATGTATGCTATATATTTACACAATAGTTGGATTTTAGGTGTCATAAGATGCGTCGTATGCAAATTCTCTACATTATGTATATGTATTCCATATTAAGTTTAAAAATAACGACTCATACGAATTAGCTCTAATAAAAGAAAACAAAAACCATAATAGATTTATTAATTTTCATCCCTTTCATAAAAATAGCCTTTACATTTTACAGTTTAGGGCCCTTTGAAATGTAATCCTCGAAACGCTGACAGGAATCATCAAAGCGGGAACGCAGCAAATTTAGTGAGCGAGCTTCGCGAGAATCTATCATATGACAGACTACATCTTTTAAGCGCTTAAATGGCAAGAGCCCTTTGGTTCCAGAGCTTAGATCCAGATGCCGAAATCGATCTATATTACAAATACAGCCGTCAAATACGCAAAAATATTGTTCACCACCTTCAATGTGGGTAAAGACTACAAAGTTGCCCCAAGGCGTCATGGCAAGCACACGATCAGTAACCTTGAAGCCACAGGTAAGCAGACGAGTTAAACTTTCCACAGTACCGCTCTCCGAACCGGCAACGGCCATACTCTGTGGATGTTGAACAAAACCTGGATAGTGTTGGGACGATTTTAGTTCTTGCTTTTGGCTTCCCGTTTTAGCAGACCCTTTTTGGGAGCTCATTTTAGGAGACTGTTTTTGGGTTCCCATTTTAAGAGGCTCCTTTTGGTTGCCTATTTTAGGACGCTCCTTTTGGGTGCCTATTTTGGGAGGCTCCTTTTGGGTGCCTATTTTAGGACGCTCCTTTTGAGTGTCTATTTTAGAAGGCTGTTTTAGGGTTCCCGCTTTAGGACGCAGTTTAGCTGCAGTTTTTTCTGGAACTAACTTATAGTATGTTGTAGGATATTTTGTTTTAAACAAGCCTTTATCAACTTGTTTCTTTATAGTTGTCTCCTTCTTTTTGTTGTCGGTTTTGATTTCTACGCTTTTTGTGCTGCTGTCCTCGTTGGTGCTTTTATCAGCAAACTCAACTTTCATTTTGGGTTTTTGATGTTGGCTTTCTTTATGTTTCATTATTGATTTTGATTTGCTCTTTTTTCTTTTTACAATTGCAGTCTCCTCGATCATTTGCGCGCCTGCCTTATTATTTGCCATATTCGTTTTGCTATCAAATCCAGCTTTAGATCTTTTAACTTCCACTTTATCTTCTTCCAAACGCATAAATCCATTTTCTTCCAAGCCCATAAATTCGTCTTCTTCCAAACCCTGAAAATCATCGTCTTCCAGCTCCTTACCCTCCAGTAGTTTAAAGTTCTTTTCAAAATTGTCATTATCAAATTTCTTACAATAATCCTCAAAATCACTTGTATCTGACATAAGTTCACGAGCATTTTCGTAATGCTCTGGAAAATTGATAATCTCATTTATTGATTGTACCTCACATGCACAATCTTCTGTCAAAGGCGCCAGAATATAGCCAGCTGGACAATCTGCCATATTCTTTATTAACAAAGAGTGTATATAGAATTGCGCGTATTCGCTCGACTGCATAAGTATCTGATTAAACACGATAAGCAAGCTTTCCAAATCGCGGAACATGCTTATTGTGCTCCAAGTTGCCTTTTCAGCCCTGCGTGCACCAACTATGGTATGACGATAGGGATCCAATAGATAATAAAAGTCGTTCTTTTTCCATATCGCATACATGTGATTGGAAATTTGAAATAGTGCATTGCTATAACAATCCATCGTTTTTGTGAGCAGATACTCAAAGTCACTGTTCTTAACATATGGCTTGGAGTACCAATAACCCATGCACACATTGGGCTGCAACTTCACCTCAAAGACAAATTGGCCCAGGCGTAGCTGTGTGGGAAACGTGTCCAAATTAATAGGCTTTCCGTCATTCACACACGATTCCCAACAGCTTCGGCATAGTTCAACGCCGCAGCATATAAGTTGATCAAACATAAGAGTAGTCCATGTAGCCGGATGATTAACTTTGGCAGCCAATAATACTGCAACGCCTACCATAACACTTGCACGATTGTGCAGCGGCTTTGTGGGACTTCGTGTCAAATGATAGTTAGACTTGAGATAGGCATAGTTTTTGTCGACAACCTCAAATTCAATTTGACGATGTTTGCGCTCCCTTATATAAACGCGACCCTGCGGTGTCACCAGCCGCACAACCACCAGCTCCCTCAAAGCAAACGAGTGATCCAACTCAATGCCACTTAAATTGGTTATCAGATAAACCACATTATCAAGGGATTGCAAACACATTAACATAGCAAAGCCATCATTTTCAGTACTAATCAGGTCCTGACGACGCCGTCCTTTGATATCCAGCACAAAAAAAACCTTAAGTCGTCGCCAAATTAGCAAATAGCCATAATCGCTCTTAAACAGGCAATAACGCGCCTTACGGAAGAAGGCCTTTAACACAACATCGAGGTTTTTGATAATGTGCTCTGTCTGCTTTTTGGCGTTTAGGGTTTTGCTACTTTCAAAACTCGGCTCTAATTCAATAGTGAATGTGTGATCCTCTATTTTAAAATCGCGTCTTATACTCAACTCATTGTCAGTATAGATAGGATTCTCTTGGGAAATATTTAAGTTTTCGATATGCTCAGAACTGGAGTTAAACAAGTTCATCCCCTCCTCAAGTAAATCATCTATATTTGTAGCGGTCCAATCCACTTCGGGTAACACATAGATTAATGCAAAGGCCTTCAGATACGTAGCAAACTGCACAGCTTCTGCATTTTCCGAGCTACTGGCAGCTATCGTCTTGTTAGAACTAACTAATCCCACAGTTGTGCCAATTGAGTCAGCTTCAATATCCGAGCGATGCCGTAAAGATGCTTAAAATTAAATGTAATATAGTTTGTAGGCTTTTATGAAGTTGATGGACAAGATGCTTACAGAAACAGCTTTTATAAAGATCATCACTGCACTGTTCGAGTTTCAAAGAACCCGTATGAGAGCTGCAAGTACATTTATTTGGTTTTAAGTATCTGAAATATATAGAAAATGGAAAAATCTATGCGAACCAGCAACATTTATGCAAACACCGCCCCTCAAAGCTGCTGGAAACCTTGGGATCACATCTTAAACCACTGCAAGGGGAACTATGACAGGCTCCAAGAAGTCCAACGCGACGAGAATTCATTTTTCGTAGTTTGATTCTGCACTTTTCAAGTTTTTACTCAAGTTTTAAAAATACTAATAATTTTGACAATAATTCTCTATGGATTCATAAAGTAAACTGGAAATGTACGTCGGAATATTGACAAGTTGTTGAAATATATATCATTACTTTTCATAAAGTTGTGCTACGAATCGGTCAAAATTTTTAGTGGTTCTTTATTTTAAATAATAAAATGGCGATTAGTTTTTGTGGAAACGGCCCTTGTTGCCGTTCACCAAATTGTCCTAAGAATCAGACAAATACCGGTGCAGCTTGTATGCCACCCGCAATACCCTGGTAAGCTTTATCAATAATAAATCTCAGCGAAAGACTTTGGCTTACTCTTATTTACAGCATGGACAAACTCATGTACTTAAGAGAAGATTTTCCGTGTTCGCGTCGAAACTGCGTCATATTTGGTGGTCATGATGAGCCATATCATCGGCCATTTAATCCCAAAGATTGTCAAAAAGGTAAGTTTGATAGCAGCAAAAAATTGCTTGCAATAATTTATCAACTTTTGCAAGGACGTCGCGGAAAAATTGACAAGTCCCTGGGCTACCCAATTGGACTTGTCACAGGTACCATGTTGACCTCTGGTGCAGCAAACAAAGAAATAGTACGCTACGCGAGCTATCTTAAGGCATTCTCAACCGTATTCTTTACACGTCGCGACGAATGGAACGCAGAACTTATCGATAAGATATGCGAGGAGGGTGAAGTTTTATTTAACGATTCAGAAAACATGATTTCACCAAATGAAATGAAGCAGCCAGACATTTACGATGAAAATGAGCAACGTGTCACACGCCACTTTAAGATGAATAATTACGAATTTATTGTCGAGTTGGAACCGAACTTTGAGTATTATGGAAAGCAGGGCCTTTATTCAAATACTATGAAAAACTTAAGACCTATTATGCGTGCATTTTTCAAAAATGCAAAATATGGTCTTTTCTCAATACAGAGCTGGTATTTATTTATATGGCGTGACAACGGATTTTGGTTTGTTTTGGACCTGAATGGGCGTGAAGTGAATAACTTGACACCCGATCCCGATGGTGGCCTTCCAGTGCTGCTTGTGCTTCAAAAGTTAGACAATGTTATATACTTTATACAGGAGAAAAGTGATCTTATGGAAAATACTGAAGATTTTAAATTACGTGAACTTTTGGTGACAAAACTTGTAACTCCGGATGGCATGACTCAGCAGCGTGAACATGGCATGCGAATGAGCGAATTTGACGTAATAGCTTCCGATTATGCCTTTTTAAAGTCAAATTTGCACTTAACCCTGAATCCCAATGATGCTTTGCGTAATCGTAGCGCCTTGCCAGTGGCAGTAGCTACAGCCTTAGCTAGTAAAATTGATCATCCTGCTACCTGGGATATGCGCACTTATGATAAAGTTTTATGTTATGGCGTTAATATGTGTGAAAGATGCTGGGAACCCTGCATAGATCTTAATAAGCCTATTGATTTGAATGCATTTCCGCGTCAAATACGTATGGGTCAGTTTGTAGCTGAAATACTACTAACGCCCAATGTCTATGAAGGCTGGTGGAAATGTGTGCCCATGTATAAGTTCAACGATTTTCACTTAATGCTGGAGAAGGCGCTCAACGAATACGATTACATTATTTTTCAGATAAACAATCAAATGTATTCGGTGTGGAAAAAAGGCCAATTTATATATCTAATGGATCCATATCGTCATCACATAGTTGGCCGTATTTTGGAAGAGGGTGAAGATGCAAAAAGCGCAAGTATACGCATGTTCGGCAATATAGATAGATTTCTCAGCGTTTTTCATCAAATTCTGTTGGAGTCCAATAGGTCGTCTATTTTTCACATTCATGCCCTTAAAATACGCAACATTACTGAGTGTCCGCCGGGTACTGCGCCGGCTTTATTGCCACCTGATGAGGATATCGAAGTTAAATCACTTAATGAAACTATATTGTTCCAAGAGAACTACGACAAATGCTTAGAACAATTGGGCGAGATAAGCGATTACGAAGTGGATTTGGCCTCCGAAATAGAGCCTATCGAGGAGGTCAGCTCTTCCGAAGTTATGGTCGAAGAAGAGGAGGGTGGCGAAGCAGGTCCAGCCGAAGAAGTTGATGAAGATGAAGGTTAAATTCTATTAAAATTTTTTATGCAACAAAATTGTTTGCGTATTAAATGTAATTTTTATTATAATATGAGTTTAAATTTAATTTACTTAATTACGAGACGAGCCAGAGCCAGCGATCTTCTGTTTTTATGCTTATGCAAGTGTTGTATGTATTCATTCCATGTGCAAAACACATGGATGGTATGTACGATCTATAAATGGTTAGCTTTAAAGTTCACTCAGCATTCCATTGCCAGGGAATTTGAATTGTCGTTCAGTGCTTTGACGCCATTCTCAATGGGCATTGCCAAACTATTATCATCCATGGACGCCTCATGTTGAGCTGCAGATGTTGAGGGTCCGTCTACATCGGTATAGCACATGCCCATGCCATTGTCGTGACCATTGCTGTTGCCATTGGTGTTGCCATCATCCCAGTTGATTTTGAAACGTGTGACACGTGGTTTGCTGGCCAATATATTGCGAGTGAGCTTGTCAAACAGTGGTTTTGGTGGCGGATTCTCGCGCATCTCTTGATCCGCGTAATCATTGTTCACATAGTAGCCGACGCGCACAAATTCCTGGCCACGATAAGAACATGTCAGCAGCACAATGGTAACACCAACTGCATCTTGTTCAGGTATCTTGTTAAAATCTGGTGGATCTGCTTGAAAAACAAATATGTGACGTCCTTCCGGCACAGGGCCTACATAAATAGTGTCCAACACCTGATCGTGCTCCTCAGATTCGGCTGAGCCGACATATATCATTTTCCATTCGAGATCCTCCTTAAGTTCCTCAATGCATTCGAATGTGAGTTCAAATTGAAAAGGATTGAAGAAGCTGCTAGGGTTATCAAGCACAACTACGTTGGTAATGTGCACCTTGGCCATATTGAATAAATAAATGGACGCGCGGGTGAATTTCAACAATTTAATGCTGCAGCAAATATGACGCTGCAAGATGCGCGGTTTTCTCTTTGTCCGAAGATTGCGTTTTCCGTTGAAATTTTACAAGCCGGCAACTTTTAAATAAATCCAATTGTGCAAAGCTAATTTGAGCAAAACATAAACTATTATAAATCAAATTTATTGCGCGATATATATATTATTACTCTTTGCTACTGAAAACGTATAAATTTGCAGTTCTGCTGAGCAAATAAATTCCTTGACACTGGCTGACAGCAGCTGACAATGCTGGTTCCCGCCAATTCCAGCTGTCATTGTAGCAAACTGAATGCCAACTTGTTACAAATAATTGTTTGTCTGGCAACGCTATTATAAAAACCATTTTGACGCCAGTTGGCATCAACTGGCAGAGAGTTTACGTTTAACACTCCTTATAGTGAAAAGTAGCAATAACAAAACAAAACAATAATGATACATTTAACAGGACAAAACTATAATGCACGCGATATAATTAAAAACATATTTTCACCGCTTATCGGCGTGCTCAGCAGCAATCTAGCTGATGAAATATGCCATCGGAATAATCTTTCTTTTGTGGAGCTATTGCAGCCCTTTGCTAAGTTGCCCAGTGATGGTTTGTATACAGCACATTAGTCGTAACATATAAAAATTAAATTCTTCTGTTTGCAATGATAGCGCACTTTCGTGATGTATCTGGTACCAGTGTTTCTATACGCGGTTTACGCCTCAACTTTTGTGACGTAGACTGGCGACCACCGCAAACAGTTTTAGCACGCAAAATGCTAAATGAATCGGTAACCAATGCACACAATGATAAAACTAAAGTTGCTACAATTGGTCAGTATAAGCTTAAAAAAAGGCGTTTTTCCTATTGCCAAATGTACCCATTTTTAATTTAACTTTAGCTGGCATGAACCTTGACCTGCCCAGTTCTGAGCCTTGGTTTGAGCAATGGCGAGAAACTTTTCTTACTGTTCAATTCCCAGCGGAGCATGAGTTCACACGACACTTACTCAGCTGTTTGCTTGTGCTCTCCAGCGCCGATCCTCAAATTGTAGATACTGCGCATAAACTAACACAACGCATTCAGCAAATGCAAAGCATTACGCCACAAAAGCTTCCCAAATGGTTCCATCCATCGGAGGTGCTTAATAGCTATATTGTATTGCATGAAGGCAGCCAAGCAGATTTGTCTAAAGCACAGCAAGGCTTCGAGCTGCTCAAATCTACATTTGGCGACAGTAAATGCTTTTTAGTTTCGATTAATTCTCTAGAAGCTAACAGCAATAGTGACATACCGGATCACTGGTCAACGTATATTAAACGTCAGCCAAAATCTGAGGTTATATCTACCGAGCTTAGCGCACCCAAATCACCACAGGAAGCAGTCTCAGTCATAGCCATGCCCACAATGCAAATGTCTCAGCTGCTGGAAAGCGCAACTGCTGTACAAGATAACGATTTGACAATGCTGCATCCACTAAGTCCAATGCAGGAGAGTGCTACTGAAGCTATAAACTCGAAATTCTCTATAAGCAGTGAGAGCATTGCCTCTCAGACCATTAATCCCAATGTTTGGGCCAACGAGCTAGATGCCGATGCACCACATGGCGGTTGTTTGCACTCGCGTGATGTAGAGAATTTGCGTCATTTTGTACAGGACTATGCTGTTCGGGCATTGATACCATACGTAGAGCATCTAGTAGCTATACTTAGCGAAGGCGTGACCAATAAAAAGGGAGTTAGCAAATCGCTACTGAGCGCCACAAAACGTTGGTTTGTCACTAGTAAACCTGGTGCAGGAGCCAACAATCAGAATGCTGTGATGTAAGTTACTGCATATTTTATATTATGTAAAAAATTTAATAAGAATTCATGTCTGGACTTAGATACACCAACGAATCGGCAGAGCTACAAACGCGCAAGCTTGGCGATCTCTACTTTATGTTTGGGCATTACAATTTAGCATTTCAAGCGTATCATCAGGCTAAGCGAGATTTTAATGCCGATTCCGCCTGGCAATACTATGCGGGCGCACTGGAAATGGCCGCCTTGTCCGCTTTTATGCTGGGTACAGCACATCGTAAGACCTACGATTACATGGAAGACGCCATTGTATGCTATTTAACTGTATGCAAGTAAGAACGCTTAGTTCTAGTTCTCAGGTCCTTAAATTAAATGCTGTCTTTTTGCAAAGATTACAACAATTTGCTACACGCGCCACTCTCCTAAGCATGGAATGTTTAAAAACCGCACGCCTATACAGTGAAGTGGCCAAGCAGCTGATACGTATGACAAGTGAGGAGTCGGATTTGCGTTCCGCTTTGCTACTAGAACAGGCTGCCTATTGCTTTCTGGTCACACAACCTCCAATGCATCGCAAGTATGCCTTCCATATTGTATTGGCAGGCAATCGTTACTCTCGTGCGGGTCAACGAAAGCATGCTTATCGTTGCTATCGGCAAGCCTATCAGGTTTTTCAACAACGCCATTGGAGTCTGGCCGAGGATCATATACAGTATACCGTAGCCAAACAAGCTTATATGCTGAAGAAGCTGGAAGAAGCAAGTCTTTCGTTTGCTCATTTGTTGCGTCCAGGCAGTTTGCAAAGTGCCCAGCAGCAGATCAGTTTTCTAAAGGAGTACATTCAGACGCAAAACGTAAGTAGTAAATAAGAGTTAAGATTCTTTTTTCCGTATATGATTACATCATAAACAAGACTTTAATATAATTTTTAACAGGAGCTCCTCAAGCGCAGCTCCGATTTGGGCTTACTCAATCATGCATTGCCACAAGTTGTGCAGCAGTCTGTGCGCGTTCTTACTTTAGTGGCACCTTGCAGCGTACAAGGTAACCAAGTCCCGGCAACCAATATTGATATATGCTCTGATGTAAGCAATGATGCCTACAACTGGCATAAAATCGAGGAAATGATTGTTATTACAGCTGCATCCAACAAGCCCTTCGTTTTTAAACCCTCCCGTTATCTGTACACAAAGGAACAGCCAGCTTTGGAAAACCCGCTGGCCGTGCAAGGTGAACCAATTGAGTTGGCTGTGACACTTTCCAATAGCGTTCGCTGCAGCATTACCCTATCTAGTATAGATTTGCTTTGGCAATTGACATTGGACAATGGCGAGACCATCACCAATATGTCAATTTATGACCAGAAGAGCGATAGTGCTAGTCACGCAGCACTAAGTGCAGCAATTAAAACCAACTGTCAGGAGGAAAGCTCCATTGTATTAGAAGAGCATGCAGAGAAAAAACTGCGTTTCAAGTTAACTCCAAAGCTGACTGGCCGCCTTAATATTTTGGGTTTGGTTTGTCGCGTTGCCGCTACTGCAGATCCAAGTGCCAGTTTATTGGGTTGTCTAAATTTTGAAAAGCAGCGCGTAAAACCAAGTGCGGCTAAGCAATCGTCTCAAACGCTCCTGGACAATAGACTAAGTATTAAATTGGTACCTCAGGTACCTGCATTAAGTGTTAGCTTCAGTGCAGTGCCAAGCGAGCTTTTAGCTGGTGAAATTGTGCCTGTAACCATAACACTACGCAATCTAGGCATAGCGCCTATAGAGGAAATTTATTTGGGCTGCGATAATCCACGATGCATTGCGCTCCTTGATCAGCAAACAGAATTGCCGCTTTCAATATTAAGCTGTAAGTTACATATCTATTAAATAACTATTTTTATTATCAGATTTATTAAATTTTGTTAAAATTAATTTTAGCTTTACGAGATTTATCCAACGAAAAATTGGTTAAGGACAAGGAAATACGTCGCCAGCGCGTCTTTCGCTTGCTGCAACGTCCAGCTGGCCAAGTTGCTTTAGACGCACAGCAATGCCACACAATATCCATGTGGTTGCAGGCACCCTACACATCTGGAGCATTTTCATTGCGACTGCTTTTCTATTATGCGCTGCCCGCGCCAGCCAATGCACACATTAAATATCGTCTGGTACGTCACATGTGGCAACTAAATGTGCAACAATGCCTGCAGGCTCATGCAACATGTGGTCTGAGTAATGTGGTATCTAAGGAGTTGGGCCTAGAAGTCATTTTAAAGAATGAGCATGATGAGCAACAGCAGACGGACTCCAAAATTGAAATTTTCCTTAATAATTTGGCCTTGTATTCTTCCGAATATAAATTGAATACAAACAAATTATTTGGTAAGTCAGATTTATAGTGAAAAGCATTTTTGTTTGTTATGAGCTTCGATATAATTGTTTTTTTATGACTTCCCAACTTTTAGTTATGAACGACGTAGAGTTGGCAAATAGTTCAGCTGGTTCATACTGCCTTAAGTCTACCAAATCTTGTAGCTTTGAGTGTCGCCTAGAGGCCAAAGACACACAGCGGCTTACTGATATACCGCTGCTTCAGAACTTGTTGGAATCACGTCTTAGCCGTATGGAAATTTTTCCAGGACAGCAATTCAAATCAAGCAGAGCTGCACATGCCCGCTCTGCATGAACCACACAGTTTTCTGACTAACGAAGAAACTGTTTATTTTAATACGAATATAAGTTCTGAAGAGTTCAATGCGAGCATTGCCTGCTATGCACCGCATGCCACTTTGGCAATTACCTGGACCGCGGTGGTTGATCGCGGTGGAGTGCAACGGTTGGCTAGTGGATTACATTTTATACAGCTATACAGATTATACGAAACAGGCAGTTGTCCACGTAATGCTTCACTTAGCGAAGCTGTTTTGCGGCGTCGATTGGCCAAGGAAACTAATACGACGGCTGTAAAACGAGAATTTGCTTTGACAGAGAGTGATGTTAGTGGCACAAGTGAGCCACTGCCAGATGATAATGATGATGAAGACTTTTGGGAACCCAATGAAAATTATGTTGGCTCACGCTGTTTGCTGGAAGACGAGAGCTATGTGATGGCTGCAAAGGCATAAGTCTTAAAATATTTTGTTGATTCGTTTAATGTTTAATGTATTTGTAATATTTAAAATTAGAATTGGGATTAGCCTTGCATGTATACACATCGCTCGTAATGAATAAATGTCTTTTGTGTGATTAATTGTTAGTTTATTAGTTGATTGATTAAAAAAGAGATATTGCACTCTAATAATAAATACTTAAACTTGTAACAAAGAATATTAATTACTTCTTATATTTTTGGTAAACTGCTGACTAGATGGATTTGTGTTATTTTGTGGCAGCGCAAAGTAAGTATTATTTTGTTGTTAGGGGCAGGAATTTTTTAATTTTATTGTTTAAATGCGTTTTTTGCTCATATAAACTCGGGCAGTTGCATATAAAACATGTGTACAGGCATAAATATTACCCAAGGCGCTGCCCAATAAGGCTCCAATTACATTTGGTATGGGATAGATTTGCCAATCGCGCCCCCAGTCTAATGGTGCCACAACGCTTCCAGCCCAGGCGCCTAATATGCCTCCTAGTGCATTGTATTTAAAAAGTCCTAGAGCTGTATCCTCGCATTTAGTTACAAAGTCAGGTTTCTCACAAAAGCAAACCTGCAAGGCGCCACCACCGCCCAGCAAAAATACAGTGGGCGATACCGTCAAGAGTGTCATAAGCAAAGCAAGCACAAAAGTCTGCTCGTAGTTGGCCAGCACAGGTGCACCCAGTATGATGCAGATAAATGCGTAAAGCAGTGTGCAGAGAAACTGCAGGGTGAGCCCACCAAGTAGCTCGCGTGGCGTAAAATAGGTAGAGCGCTTTTGTCGTTGCTTCAAGGTCAGAACTCCATCTTCAATACGACCATAAAAGCGGGCCAGTACTACTTTCAATAATTCTCCTATAAAAACGATGGGTACAATAAGCGAGTTCCAGAAGCTGCCCAGGTGTGCCCAGTTTCGGCGATGCTGCATGTAAGCCATGCAAATTAGTATGGTGGCCAAACTAAGCGATACATGGAAGAGCTGGTGCTTTGTTTTTTGTTGATCAAAACGACTGGCCATTTTTGCGTAGCAACCGTATTAGCTTGACGCGTATAAATGCAATTATTTACTTTTTTCCAAATTAAACTACTTGCTAGGAATGTACAAAATTGTAGCCGACAATTCAACCGATAACGATACTTGCTACAAACTATCGGTAAGTAGGAATGACAAACTAAATTGTTGAATTTTAGAACACTGTCATTTCATCAGCCGCTGTGTTGTGTTTCCCATCACATAATCTTTTGCTTGATCACCGTGAATTTGTTTAAATATTTCTGATAAAAATTTAAATTAAGCATGTTAGTTCAGCTGGCACGAATGCGTCCATTGGTACGCGGTATCTCCACAGTTGTAACGCGTAGACCACAATCCACCGGTTTACTTAAATATTATAATGAAGTGCGTGCCGTCAGTTTGCGTTTGTCTCGTCCCAATCGAGTGGCTATTGTTGCTACCGCACAACGATTTTGCAGCAATAAACGTGATGACTCGGATGACGATTTAGCAGCAAATCAGCAACCAGAATTGGTACCAGATCGTGATGTAAGTTTGCCAGCCACAGTTGCTGTACCTGATGTATGGCCGCACGTGCCACTTCTGGCCATGAGACGAAATCCACTATTTCCACGCTTTATGAAGATGGTCGAGGTATGTTTGAATTTCTACATTGAATTACGATTATTATTTTATTTACCGTGCTTCTACACAAAGGTGACCAATCCCATTATCATGGACGTTCTTCGACGCAAAGTTAAATTAAATCAACCTTATGTAGGAGTGTTTCTCAAAAAAACCGAGGGAGAAGAGGAAATTGTACACAACTTAGATGACGTATATTCCACGGGTACATTCGGCCAAATACAAGAATTGCAGGATTTAGGGGATAAACTGCGCATGGTTGTTGTGGCTCATCGTCGAATACGCATTACCGGTCAGGTTGTTGAAAATGTGGCTTCAGAGAAGCCTGGTAAGTTTTGCAGTTAATGCCTGTGCCCTATATTGTGTCAGACAAAGTGTATCTCAATCTCAGTGAAAATGACTACATTGCATTATCCGCTCTTTAATATTAAACTAAAAGTACCATCTGATGATATTCATACGGATCAAATAGATGAACCAGTGGCTAAACCCCGTAAACGAGGAGTGCGACGTAATTTAAATAAACATAATGACCCTGCTGCATCCACTCAAAACTTAGTAGAAAAGGCTACGCAGGAACAGCCGCTATCGAATGTTGTACCACCTGGCGAGCAGACTTTATCAGATAAGAAAGCAAAAGCAGAAGAGACTGTGGGTCAGGCTCAAGAAGCCGCGAAATCTTCGGGACAGAAAAATGAAACCGAGCCACAGGCTCCGCAGCCCGTGCTAATTGTGGAAGTTGAGAACGTCAAACAGCCTCCGTATCAAGAAACCAAAGAAGTTAGAGCGCTTACACAGGAGATTGTCAAGACTCTACGTGATATCATTACCATGAATCCCTTGTACCGGTATGTAAGTCAGTTCATAAACAATACCTTAAAGGAATGCCTTATTTTTTTCTAGGGAGAGCCTGCAACAGATGCTGCATCAAAATCAGCGGGTTGTGGATAATCCTGTATACTTATGTGATTTGGGCGCCTCGCTTTCGGCTGGTGATCCAGCAGAGTTGCAAAAAATATTAGAAGAAATGGATGTAAGTCAACTTCAAGCAACTATTATGCTTTATACAAAACAATTCAATTTCAGATTCCTGCTCGATTGCTACTGGCATTAGACCTTCTTAAAAAGGAGCTTGAACTTTCCAAACTGCAACAGAAAATTGGACGCGAAGTAGAGGAGAAAGTTAAGCAACATCATCGAAAGTATATACTTCACGAGCAGCTTAAGGTTATTAAGAAAGAGTTGGGCATTGAAAAGGATGACAAAGATGCGATTGGTGAGAAATATCGTGAGAAACTAAAAGACAAAACTGTGCCGGAAAGTATTATGACTGTCATTGATGAAGAACTAAACAAATTGAGCTTTTTGGAGAGTCACAGCTCCGAATTTAAGTAAGTCATCGTACTTAAAAACGAATTGAATTAATTTTTTAATTTTTATAGTGTTACACGCAACTATTTAGACTGGCTCACTTCTCTGCCATGGGGCGTCATAAGCACTGAAAATCTTTGCTTAGACAAAGCCACTGAAGTTTTAAACCATGATCATTATGGAATGGATGACATTAAAAAGCGTATATTGGAGTTCATTGCTGTTAGCTCACTTAAGGGCTCAACACAAGGAAAAATTTTGTGCTTCCATGGTCCACCTGGCGTGGGCAAAACTAGTATAGCTCGCTCCATTGCTCGTGCACTTAATCGCGAATATTTCCGTTTTAGCGTAGGTGGTATGACAGACGTAGCAGAGATTAAGGGACATCGTCGTACTTATGTAGGAGCTATGCCAGGCAAATTAATACAGTGCCTTAAGAAAACAAAGACAGAGAATCCTTTGGTGCTAATTGATGAGGTCGATAAGGTTGGCAAGTGAGTAGTTTTATTTCAATACTTATAAAAATTATGAATAAAATTTGATGGTATTTTGCAGAGGATATCAGGGAGATCCCAGCTCTGCTTTACTAGAACTCCTTGATCCCGAACAGAATGCCAACTTCTTGGATCATTATCTTGACGTGCCGGTAGATTTGTCACGCGTGCTCTTTATCTGCACAGCCAATGTTATAGATACCATACCCGAACCGCTACGCGATCGCATGGAGTTAATTTCAATGTCTGGCTATGTAGCTGAAGAAAAAGTAGCAATTGCGCGCCAGTACCTGATTCCTCAGGCAATGAGTGAATGTGGAATAAAGAACGATCAAATTAATATAACTGACGATGCTTTAAACACACTTATACGCAGCTATTGCCGCGAGTCTGGTGTGCGAAATCTGCAAAAACAAATTGATAAAGTCATACGTAAAGTAGCGTATGCTTTAGTTAAAAAGGAGGCGGAAAATTTTGTAATAACTACAGACAATCTACCGACGTTCCTGGGCAAACCTGTTTTCAGTTCCGATCGCATGTATGAAGATACACCATGTGGCGTAGTAATGGGTTTGGCTTGGACCGCTATGGGCGGTTCATCGCTTTATATCGAGACCTCAAAACTTCATACTCACCTTGATGATGCCGATGCCAAAGCAAAAGGTTCCATACACCTGACTGGTAACTTGGGAGATGTAATGAAGGAATCTGCACAAATTGCATTGACTGCCGCGCGCAATTACCTGTACACTCAAGAACCTTTAAATAAGTTTTTGGACCAACAGTAGGTTATCAATTTAAAATTCAAGCTGTGAATCTCTTAAAATAATTATATTTTTAGGCACATTCATTTGCATGTTCCCGAAGGTGCTACACCAAAAGATGGACCCAGCGCTGGCATAACTATTATTACAGCTTTAATTTCATTGGCCACCGGCAAGCCAGTGCGTCAAGACATTGCCATGACTGGCGAAGTGTCCCTTAGGGGCAAGGTTATGGCTGTCGGCGGTATTAAAGAAAAGGTCATTGCGGTAAGTTAAAAAGTGTTGCCATTTTTTATTAAAGAGAAATTTTTTCAAACTACTTTCCCATTGCTTTTTTAATAGGCACGTCGCAGCGGTGTCAACTGCCTTGTACTTCCCGTTGACAATAAAAAGGACTATGAGGAGTTACCCAGCTTTATAACAGACGGAATGGAAGTTCATTTCGCGAAAGTCTATGAAGATGTCTACAAAGTAGCCTTTGCTGAAAACAAAACGCCCGAATTAACGACTAACACAGCTGAACCCACTAGTCCTGAGCAGTTGGAAAAGATACCAAGTGCAGCCTCAGCTACATTGTAGTGTAATAATATATTTTTTAAATATTGCTAAGCATTAGGGACACAGAAAAAAATCTAAATTCAAAAGAGTTAAGAATTTTCCATTGTTTTTATTTAGATTTTACATATGGTATAAATGTAAAAGATGCTTTGTATATAAACAAATTCATGCCTGTCTGATGGATAATTATTAGCATAAAACTATATATCCGCATTGGAAATGATCCAATCCAAGTATTTATCAACACGTGTATACATGCCTGGTCGCTTGGGTTCGCCACAGCGTACGCCCCATGAAACGATACCAATAGTAACCCAACGTTGATTTGGTAGTTGCACAAGCAAAGGTCCACCGCTGTCGCCCTGACAAGAATCCTGACCACCTTCAGGCTGACCAGCACATATAACAGTGTCGGGTATTCGTTCAACCATGGCATTTTTACAATCTACATGCTTCCAAACGGGCAAATTGACCTAAATAAGACCAAATTAATAACTATTGTGCCTATAACACAATACACAACATACCTCCATTAAAGTGCTTGAGTGTGGGCCACCAAATTGCGTGCTACCCCAACCGGTAACTATCGCACTTCTGCCTGTCCAATCCTCGTTCAATGGCGGCATGCAAACTGGCCATATATATGTGTTAAACAATGTCGGCCGCTGAATTCGTACAAGACCTATGTCATTTTCATAAGTTTGTGGATCATAATCCAGATGTAATACCATGCTGCCAATACGAAAATCACGTGCACGTGTCTCATTCAGCTGACGTGTATTGTATTCTCCTAGACGCACAAATATTTGTTCCTTCTTTAGTTTGTGTAAGCAATGTGCCGCCGTCAATACGTGCCTATCAGTTATCAGTACACCGCCACACCATACATATGTTAATCCTTCACGCATTAGAGCTGCCATCCATGGCCACTCATCCGGTTCTGCAGGTCTGCCACCGGTTATACGTGGAAATTGACGCGTTGTAATGCCACAGCCGCGTTGCTCGGGACGATTGACTATGCGGGGACTGTCTTGAACTGACTGTTCGTTGGCATTAACACCAAATTGCGGATTAAAGCGAGAGTTGGTCGACTGGTCAGTACAACAAATACCTATGGCGCTGTTGGATATACAAAGTTCACAATTTGTATATATTTGCTGCGTAAAAAATGTATATTCTTGCAAACCTTTTTTCAATGATGCACAACTGTGATACTAAGCGCCATACATCATTTTTTAGTTCCGGCATGCGACAATAGATAATGTGTCGACAGCGTCCGTTGTCACCCAAGGGTGTGCGACAAGCACCATAGTCTTTATTTTCCTACAATATAAAAAGGGTAACAGCGTATGGTGGAGTATGTACTTATTTGATTGAAAATAATGATTATTATTAGATTGTTCTAATTGTCTTTCAAGAGTTTTTTAAAACCGATTAGAACAGAAGTTGGACTTTTTATTTTGTAGTAGTCAACTCTGCACATTGCTTGGTCAATCCACCGGCATTTCCTAACCCTTGCTTTCCGGGTTAGTTTTCGTTGCTTATGGTGTTCGGTCAAAACACCTGGACTTGGACTACTTGTAATCAGCGCATGTGCCATTCCAAGATTCGAAGATGATTTTAGTGCCAATAGATAAGTGCATTGAGTGTAAAGCATTTATGCTGACTTGATTCGATTTACCCTAGGTTGCATTGAAGCTCACAGCTTAGTGCCTTACGTTCAGTCTCCTCAAATCCGTGAGCCAGATGACCCATATACACATATCATCGCCACAGCCCAGGTCTCTAAGACGCCTGCCTATTCTACACGTTGTGCCTTGACAGCCATGACGAACGACCACTTTGCTGCCCCTATTCTCCTTTATGACGCTTTCATTCACGTACAACGCGTTGAAGAACTTAAATATTTGAGGGGGCTACAGATTCCTTAGAGTGGCCTTTTCGAAAACTATGAACAAGACATAAGTTTTGGTTCCATGCAGAATAGTTTTTATCTTAAAATCAAACAGCACTGTATTCACCAACTTTGCTTATGGAAAGCGTATTGCTATTAATGCAACAATTTCCATTGTCTCGAGCTATACGACTTACCAGTAGTTGTCCGCCAGCTGCAACTGCTTGGCGCTTGCTAAGTCGATGGCGTGCTAGGAAATTTGCCGTATTATGGCTGTCATTGTGTTGCGTGCTGTATATTGCATTTTCCGACACGCCCCATTGAAACTCCGCATTATCATCCAGATCCAGCAAATCTGGCATATAGCATTTCAATTTTGGGAATTTATTACGAGAAATATTAGTGCATGTGCCTAACTTACCTAGGTAATTGCTGTTTTTGTCGTGGAAAGAAGCCACAACTAACGCAAGGCAGCAGCTCCATAGACCAATTCTAAGCATTTGCATTTATTTTTATTGGATATAATAATTTTCTCAAATATTTCGCACAAATTTTACAATACGCTCAAGTTTCTTAAAATGTACAAGTTTTTATCGCGTGCCGCTTCCGTTCACTGTGAAGTCTGAGCTTTGTTTGACTTTTGATAGCCTTTCCCGAGATGAGCTCAATGCTCACTTACATACAATTCACCTTGTTAAGTGTAGTATATAGTGAGTAGTTTTATGCATGGTTTTGCAAACTTGTTTCGATTTGAGTTTATAAAAGGCGTTGACACTTTTGGTTTTTACCAGCTACAACAACAATAGGCACTGATATAATGATGCGTCTGAAAATCAAGTCGCGTACTTAAGGTTCCCAACTGCATTAAAATAGAAACATGTTTCTTATATAAAAGCTCTTGAGAGAGTGCTTTATATTTCCCAACAAATATAGTATGTATATTGCTTTTTTTTCTATAAAGTTTATCTGGTAGCGCTCTGAAATGCCGGTCCCTTTTAATGCTTATGAGTCTAAGACCCAAATTCATTTTTATCATATAATTGTAACTAAGCTCAAGAGCGTTGGAGCACGGCTTTGGGACGACTACACTCATATAATTTAAGCAATGTCGGAGACGTGGCTTGCATTTGTAATAATGCGGTTCGGCAAGTTTATCTACCATAGTATATGGATTTATATGGAAGATTACGCTGGTAGAAAAGTAGTTAGACAAAGTATAATTTGATGTCTTATTATAATTTAATTCATTCGAACATCTTCAAATAATTACATTCATTACTGAGCTAATGACTTTATTTATAAAAAAAAAAAATAATTAATTTTTTCCCCTTGACTGCGCTGTCATCGCTTTAAAGGCGGATGGGCATGCGCATATCTCATTTAATAGCGGAGAACAGGAACCTCTACAGTTATTAGAGGTTAGGCAAATGTTGCAAAAACCACCTCTCTTCAGTTTCAGAGGTATTTACATTTTTATTTATTTAATAAATTTTTATGGTTTTTCAAATGCTAAGGCCTTCTAGTTCACATTCTAGTCAAAAGTGTATCAGCATTCATAACAAGAATTATTTCAAATACTTAGTTTGTAAGCACGAAGTTGGCATTCTTTGCCGGCTTCCGATGCTATTGATCCTTTAGTTGATTTTCCATTTTAGTCCACAGGGACTACAGCAATGCATCATACACCAAGACGGTGGCGAGGTTGCTATCGATTAGCAGAGGGTGCCTGCCAGTGTTAACAGTCGTGTCTTTAACCGACGCGACGTTTGGTCCGTCTTCCCAGTTCTGAATTGTTCCATTTCAAACCACTGAACTTAGTGGAAACTATGTATGAAACTTAGCCTAGATACAGTCTCATAGCGAACAAATATTTACAGACTATTCCAGCTGGCAGCACATCAGTTACTACCTTACCTAACTTAAGCTAGTTTGTATGGATTAAATTGATTTAATATTTAGCCTTAAAATTTGATTTCACGAGATAAATTTTAAACTAACCAAATGTTTCGGTTTTTGTTTTTTTAAATCAACCTCAAGTTTGCGAACAATTATCCAACGATTATTTTCTGTAGTCTTAAAAGTTAATATAAACACATGTTTCGGGTGAGACCTTTAAAATGTCACATTTTTTATAAAAATTTTTGTTCAAGTACACCGCATGCGTGTCGGTTTGTAAAGGATTGAGTTAAAGCAACACGGGAATTTTGCTCGTCAATCGTTAATTTTATAGAACTTTTGAAGTTTCAGTTATGTTATTGCGCCTATCAGTTTAAAAGTCTATTTGATTTATATCAATGTTTTCAATTATAATGTGATTTGTCTGATGCTTAAAGAAAAAGTTTTTAAGTAAATTAGAACAAATATAATTCAACACTAAGCTTCGTCTCAGTTGATGGCGCTTCTCGTTCACGATGAACACCTGCCGTTGGTTTCTCTGCTATACGTCTGGAGCCAATTAAACATTAAAAAATTACTTAATATCTGTATCGCAGAATCCGAAATACAAATTGCCGACAGTCAAAAGTGTGGGTCCACTGCTTATATCGACAATGTGTTAAGGCCCTTACGCCACGTTACGCTTCTAAGCGCTATTTACATCCTTATGTGCAAATTTTGATTTCTGAACAAGTTCGGGCCCTTGAGCACTCCTTTTATGACACTTTTTTTAAGATGATATTTTTTGCCATGAACTATAAATTATAATTTCAAAAGGTCAATAAAAGATAATTACAAAATTGAAACTAACAAATTTTTTCGTTGTCATTTGTAAAGGAACGTAACCCCAAAAATTTGATTTCTGTTGAAGGCACCGTAAAAACGTGTGTAAAATTCCAAAAATAAAATACATTACACATGCTTGTATCTTTTTTATTTCAAACATTGTTACACCTTTATTGCTGATATCGCCAATTGAATACAATAGATTCTGTTATATTTAATACATTTTAAGGAGTTTCAACTTTATGAGTTAAACAAAAATCTTAGACATAGGTATCAAACATAAACCTAACAAATGGACAAAATACACAAATCTTAATACTTTTGTTTTTTTTTTTTTTTGTTTTTAGGGGATCACATTATAAAAATAAAGTCTACAAGTTAAAGAGAGTTTTTATTAAAAGTTGTTTCGAAGTCCATGGGCTCTGTAAAAATTTATAGGAATTGCATAAACTATTTACCAAAGTCATGGAATTAGTGCATTGCTTTACTTTGTATAAAAACTTTTTTTTGTTTAAATTTTTAGGTTTTAGGTTTAGGTTTTGTTTTTGTCTTGTTCAAAAAGGATTTCACAAAAATAGAGCAGTTTAGGAAACCTATGCGGTAGAAATTGTACGGTTGCAAAATTGTCTGTGTAAATATGTATAACTAAGTGTCTATATGTTTTACATATATGTTAGTATTGTATATAAAATCAGTACACATTCAATATCCTATTTATGTATATTGTATATTGAACCTTTTGATTTGAAACATAAACTAAAAGTACTACTACTAGACACACACACACGGTAACATACGATTTTTATGCACACACAGCTAAATAGGTTCGCAATACATTTTAGGTATTTTTTTTTATTTATTATATTGTATAATTAGCTGACATTAAGGAAATTTAGTCGATTATTTGTCTTGCCAGCTTGATTTTTTTAGCTTCCGATTATTTTTTTTTTATTAAATATTTCAATTGTGGATATATGTATGTTTTTGTAAGTATATAAGATTGATTGTGTTGTGATGAGTGTGATTGTTGAATAGTTAATGAAAATTTAATTGCGTATCTAATTTTGGTAAAGATATTTCAAAAATTGATCCTACGCATTTTATGTTAAAGTTAATGGGGTCGATAAGGGGAAGACGTTAACTTAGCTTTAGGTGTTTTTGAGCAAAGCAAATTTAAAGTATTTGAATGTGTGGTTTAATATGATTAAGTTTGCATTAAAAGTATTAAAGCTTTAGAAAAAAACTTTATTTTACGAAATATTACAAACGTAGCAACATCAGCAGTAAATGTTGCCTACAAATGTTGCTAAGCTATATTTTGTTGCTAGCGTATTATAGCAACTATTATATTTATTTTGCTACATGTTGCTGCGTTTTTATGTAAGATCGGGGCAATTTATTTTATCACAAAAAAAATACATAATTGTTGCGCTTATAAATAATATATTTAACCTTTATAACTTGTTGCGTTGTTGCTTTCAATTAAAATTTGTAATTTGCAAAAAAAACATGCTGCAGCAGTAAATGTTGCCCACAAATGTTGCTACGCTATATTTTGTTGCTAGCATTGTATAGCAACTTTTATATATGTGTCTTTGCAACATTTACGTGTAGCAATATTGAGATCTGGGAAAAATGTACGTAGTGTTGCTTTACAAAAATGTGTATTCGTAAAGGGTGCGTTTTTCGAACACAATTTTTTACATGCCTAATTGTTCCGCTTATAAGTATTCTAGCGCCTGGCTGTATTTTTTCTAAGCCTTACAACTCTTGCGTAGTTGCTATAAATTAACATTTTTGACTTGGCAAAACTTTGAAAAAATCATTAAAATCACGGCATACAGCATTTTTTGTTCATTAAAAATAAATAAAACTTCAATATTAAAGAAAATTGTGGCAAGTTAAGTCTGTAAAAAAAACTGACTGACCAATAAAACTGCTGAATAATAAAGTGTTGTTCGTCAGCGAAATGGCGAAAAAATCAACTTTAGAATTTGTTTAACTGCAAGATAAACACAAATAAAACTGTGAGCTACAGTTTATAGACGAAATCAAAAAGCGCTGTCCTTAAATAAAATAGAATTTCTTAAGCAAATAGCGTCTTTTTGCTAGCTTTGCCAGTGCTAGGCAAATGCATTTGTGCTGCAACGAAATTCGAGTACATTACCGAGGCCTACAGTTGGACCGCTTTTAAAAAAGTGTTGCCAAATAAAAATCTAATTAAAATAAAATCGCTATATAGTTTGTAACATGTAAAATTCTTAGCTAAGCAACTTATTTTAAGGCATTTTACAAAAACCTTAAACTTATTTTAGAGGGTAACATGTACATACATAATATATATTTAATTTTGAATTTAATTTTTTGATTTCAACAAATCACTTCATCTTTATATATTGTATTTACGGTGCGCGTTAAGTGTTGTCCTATTGGATGTATTTTTCTTTTCTTTTTTTCCTTTTTTTTTTGTTCAATGTAATATGCATACATTTTGATAATAATCAAATTTTGTTCTTAAAGGGTTGTCAGTGCATTTAAAGCTATAAAATTGCTCACTTACTCCATTAGCTGCACGCCGGCCTCCACATCATCGGCCATGGTAACGCCTTTAGCTCTTTTCTTGGGCTCTCCATTCGTTGCTTTCTTTTTATTAAGCGCCAACGTTTCCGGTTCGCCAGTGCTGCTCTGGGATTGCTGACGCTTTGCGGCCCCGTTGTTGCCACGCAACTTGAAGCGTGTTGTTGCTGCAGCGGCATTATTATTGGCGCAATTGCAAATGGCATCAAACATACGAACAACAAAACCACGCGCACGATTGACCACTTTGCCGTTCTTAAAATCTGGTATGGCGAAACCTAAACCATTAAATTGGGTGATAGGGCACATTGAAAGCAAAGAATATTTGTTTAGAATTAAGGTTGGCAGGCATTTTGACAATTTTTTTAAATTATAGCTAGAACTTTTGTTCTTAAAAGATTATACTATTATCAGTAGATGAATATTTGTAAAATAACAACTAAATTGTTTTAAATCGACAGCTATCGTAATAAAAAAATAAAATTGCTTATAAAAAAATAATAAAATAAAATAGGTCATATGATTGGCAATTACTGTTTTAAATTAAAGAGTTTTTGTTCTTTATAAACTTCAGTATAATCAGAAAACGAATATTTGTAAAATAATAACCTTTTTTTAAAACTACAGCTATCGTCATACAATAAATAAACTTAAGAATTATTACAAAAAAAAAAACGAATTTAAGAGCTCGTTGTTTTATCTTTAATTTATAGGAAATATATAGACTCGACAGATATATTTGAAACTCGATTGACTTTCAACGTTTATTGCGCTTTCGGTTGTTTTTGTAAATATCAACATCTAGAGCTAGGCTACAATTTTTTTCAACAACTACAGTTTTAAGGAACCCTACAAAGTTGTGTTGACTATATAAAGTATTTTCCAACGGAAACAGGACTAAGAGCAGAAACGACTTGTTCTGTTGAAGTCACCTATTGGTATATGCGTTGGAAAACTACATACTTTACTAATAGCTTGTAAACTTATAATTATCGGACCATGGTATATTGCCCGAAAAATGACAAAAAAAAATATTGTTTAAATATTTTGATTTGCTTTATGATTTATTAAAAAAAATTTACAGAAAGTAATTCAAGCAAAAGTTGCAATAAAGGAAAGTGTATAACTAGCGTATACAAATAAATTGCGTATACGTCATGTTGTAATAATAAACTGCAATGTTGTAATTATCAAATTGTTTTTAGTTACTTATTTTTTAATTACCAGCTTATAGTTTTGATTGGGCGTGTGCTAGCACTCTGCCATATCATCGCAGGCAAAGCAAAACTTATAAAGCAACCTATTGTGATTAAGTTTTCGCATTTGCTCGTTAGCATGAAGCATAACAATCTAAAGTTGCACTTCATTTGCTACAGTTTGCTGTACAGCTGTCTTCTGCAACTTTGCGAGGCCGTAAATAAGCAACAGTTTATGGCATCTCTGGATATGATGCGGAATGGTTGTGCACCCAAATTTCCATCTGTCACGGTGGATGTTATGGATAAGATGCGTGTGGGTGATTTTCCTACTGAACCTACTAAGGACTTGATGGTTAGTTGAGATGAAATATATGTAACACATAAAGTTGAAATTTTAACTCTATTATAGTGTTACGCCAAATGTGTGGCCCAGTTGGCGGGTACAATAAGCAAAAAGGGAGAGTTTAGTGTATCCAAGGCACTTGCTCAAATGCCAATTATACTGCCGCCGGAGCTACAAGAACCCGCCAAAGCGGCGGTAAATAATTGCAAGGATGCACGTAAGTAAAGTCCATTCCGAAAACTTCACTTTGGTATATATAAGCTAAAATGCTTACTTTACAACCTATTATGTTTCAATACTTTACAGAAAAACCCTACAAGGAGTCATGCGAAAAATTATACTATACAACCAAATGCATTGCCGACTTTGATCGTGAACACTTTATATTTCCTTAACGACGATGTGAGTTTTGTACTTACTTTGTCGTTTCTCTTTGCCCTGAAAATTGTCGTAAGTTTGGTTAGTTTATTGTAAAGTCTATTAATAAATTAACAACTTACCTGTTGCGATTTGTTTGACGCCATGGCCTTTTGCTTATTAGCCTCAGTTTCAGCCTGCTGCACCACTTCATCAATAAACTCATGCAGCACAGCCATGTTGCTGGAGTTTTGTTTAAAGTGCTCAATGCGTATCTCCAGTGGCTCGCTTTCAATCTTATCTAAACTATCTGGTGAGGCAGGTTCCGCAAAACGTGCATGCATTTTGAATTATATCTTGAGTAAATCCTTTCTTATTTATGAAAAAATTTAAGAATACTGAAGCACACAACGACCTTTGTCTGCCTGCTTGTTATTGGTATCTACAATGAGTTCGATATGCTTTTGTGTATATATGCTATGATGGGTCGGTGGACAACGTCGTTGAACTACTACAGCTTTGTGCGTACTGATGCGATATGGCAATGGGCCAACCCACCCGCACTGAATTAATGGGAAAAATCAATAGCCAGACACTTTACTGGCATCGCACATGCGTTGTGCGTTGCGCGCCAAGTTTTTTTTTTTGTTTTTTTTATGATTTTTTAAATAAAATGGTTTTGGGATGTTTTGGATTTTACAATCTGTTTATTGAGTTCAAAATTTGCATTTGTTGAAGGCACTTAAAGACTACTCCAAATGTGTTAAGTCATCCAGTTCTGGTGTCGCACGCACTATTTCGGTTTCTATAATCATAGAGCTGTCATCTATGTTTGCCTAATAGAGAGATATTAAAGATAATTTTTAAATAAAGCAAAAATGTATTATGTGTTAAGCTCAAATTTTATTTACTTAGTTGTTCATATTAAAAGTGAATGTTTCATCTCAGTAAGTTTAACTTAAATTTTGCATAAACTTATTGATTAAAAACATGCTTATTTTTTAAGAACTTTATTTTAACACTAATACCTATGTTCTATTAAAACTGAAAATTCATAATTTCAAAATAATGTGTTAGTCTAAAATATATACCAATAGAAAAGAGCCCGTTCTAGTAACAGACAGCCCCAATTTTGCAATGAAACCAGGGCCTTTTATAGGAGCCTTCCACTTACATTATCATTGCTGCGTGAAGCTGTTGCCACAACATTGCCGGAAGAGGTATTCAAGTTGGATGCTGCGACGCCACTAACACCAGTAAATACTAAGTTATGTGGTGATGAGTCGCGTCGCGGTACCTTAGCAGGTGGTTGATGTGATGAGCTCTGTGTGACTATGACGAATTTCTGCTGCGGTTGTGCAGTTTGTAAGGCGCGTATTTGAGGTATAGTAGTTACAACAGGACTACTGCTAAAGTTTAACACAAGCTTGGTTACTTGTAAATTGTAGTTCTTTGAATCAGTTGACTTACCTTTGGCGCTGCGTGTTTGGTAGGCTAACACGTCCACCAATAGTTGTGGCAGTCTGCGCCGCGCTAGTTATGGGTGAGGTATTAATTGTATTACAGGAAATGGCTACCAGTGTAGAGGCTGGTGTATTGCGCACTTTGACTACAGCCTGACAAAGGGAAGGACCCAAAAAACCGTAATCTGATTTATATTCTTCAGCGATGTCGGGAGCATTGCGCATTTGTTTTAAAATGGGTGGGCAGCATTTCTGCAGCATTGCGCGTATGTGACCAGCCGCGGTCTTATCTGTATTGCTTATGGAGGTGCCCAATAAATGGGGCTCTATGCGTTCTGAGATAAACTTAAGGCGTGGTATGATAAATACTTTGATTACCTCGCCACCCAGCTCAGCAAGGCCAGCAATAGAGCCATAGAGCGAGGAAAGGTGAGTTTTATCGTTTTGCAAGGCTTTGCTAAAAATGCTATAAGAACAAATCAGTATAAATGGTTTGTGGTAATAATATGTCTGCTTACCGCGTGACTCTAGTTTGTAAATTATTGGTAAGCGTGTTAAAAGTTTTGCAAATTTGCGCCATCAGGCGAGAGGCAAAATCACGCAAAGCCCAATGATTGTCCAGCTCTGGACGCATGCAGAGCTGCTTGGAGACAATGCAAGTCATGACCGACGGTATCAATTCATGCAGCTACAAGAAAATTAATAGCTTAATAGTTATACTAGCTACGAAGCAGTTTTCAACTTACGTATTTCTCTAGATACAACGAAGGATTGTCCAGCAAAGCACGCACCATACGCATCAGATAAATAAGCAGCGCTAAGTTATTCTGCACAACATTAACCTTAACGCCTTCGGCAATAAAGGTGCACATGCGTGGCAACATTTCGTGCAAACCAGGATCGGAGCCCAGTGACTGTAGTGCTTCGCCACGACGTGGCTCATCGGAACCAACGCAAGCTTCAGTAATTTCTTTATAGTACAACTGTTGCTCCACAGAGAGCTCGTGTGTGGCCAACTGCTTGACGTGTATAGTTTCAACATTCTTAAGTTTGTGTATTTTGCCGGTGGTAGGTTTGCCGGCAGCATCTTTGTTTAACCCTTGATCGAGCTTGATAACCGGGTTGACGGAGTCAGTAAACTGCGAGTCTTTAGAAAGCGGTGGCGGATTCTCTGGAACTGTAGGCTGAATGCCCTCAACCACAAACCAATGCGAACGCAGAGCCAAATCAAGTGGAATTTTTATTGAGTTATTTGTAATAATCTCATTTAAATCGACCTCTTTGTCTTCCGTAAAATGCAGTTCGCGTCCACCGCCAGAGGCAAAGCGAAATGGTATAAAGTCCTTGGAAACAAAACCATATTGCGGTTCCACATTTCGGACCTTAAGCGACATGTCTATATCTTTGACAGTGAGTTTCTGGCGTTTTGCATGATTCATAAACTTTGTTGCATCTTGCAAAATTCGTTTTAACTTAATGGAAACGTCTTCCGATAGTTCTTTAGCAGCGTCGTCGGAAAGTGTGCCAACGCCAATGCTTTCAGCTATAACTTTAATTGATTCAGCAGATATGCTGCTTCCGTATAGCATGCTACTGGCGGCATTAGCATTTTTCGACGCCTTCGAACTCATTATTAAACGTAAAAATTTTTTCCGCACAAAAATGATTGAGCAGCAATTGTTTTGCTGTACTGCCGTGGTAGTGTTGGTAAATGGTTCAATTGTTTTGGTACTACTTCGATATGCGATGCAACATTATCATCGATAGGCATCGATGAAATTGTTTTACAACCCTAATGTTTCTTTTCTTTATTTATGTTCGTGCGCGATTTTGTGAGTTTTTAGTTTTATTATTGAAATCAATCCATTTGGTATGCAATTTAATGACATCAAAATGTGTAAAAGAAACCATTATCGCTAGTGAAGTGCATACAACAAAAAGACCAAATTTAAATGGCATTTAAAGCATGTTGTGCATAGTATTGAACAAAGCAGTAGTCAGCAGTGAAAATTATACGCGAGACTCTGCTGCTGAGTGAAAACGGCGCCATTTTAAGAAACAAAACAAGCTACTGCAAGCAATGTATAAAGGCGCAAACGCGCTACCATTGCCAATTTTATTTAATGTTTATATTTTGTGGGTTATTAATTAACATTAAAAGTGTAATCTTTGCTATAAGTAAAGCATAAAAAGGAATTCAAAACGTAAGTGTGTGAAAGTGTTTTCGTCAAAAGTACGCCCCCTCCCTGCCAAGCCCTCTTGCAGCTCTAAATGACGCCGTTGCTTTATAGTTGCTGCTTTGTCGTTGTGGTTTGACCTAGTTTGGTGCATTTAAATATAATTTACTGTCAAAATCTTTATGTCGCAATTAATGCTGTGTTTTTTTTTACCAGTCGCAGCATTAAGTGCAGCTGCCATGTTACGCTTCAGCGCCTATTGCTGCATTTGAAGCTTGCGTCCTGTGCATACTTTTGCATGTAGGTAGATAATTATATTTGTGTGTATGTATATTTGCAGTGTGCCCTCGAGTCGAAATATGAGCAGTGGGCAACATGAGACAGCAACAGCAAAGGTTTTGGAAACGCAACGTACACAAGAATCCGTCAGTGAAAATGAGGTATAGTTTGTTTTAGATTTCATAACAAACTTTATGTAATTTTACAATTAATTTTAGGAAACTGATTCCATTACGGATCAATCGAGCAAGTCCTCTTCGGTACAGCAACATGCGAAATCAACGAAGTCAGCCACACAGTTTAGCGTGCAACGTTCGGATACCGATGGATTACGCATGAAGATATCAGCCATACGCCCGCCCGCAACAAGCACTACAACAAACACATCAACTTCATTATCATCATTAAAAAGTCTCATCCAAAGTCATAAGAAATCTTCGAAAGTGCACAAAATGTCCACCCCAGTAATTGCAGCTCATCTAAGTGATGCTACTGAATCTGGCTGCTCAGAGGCTACTACTATTGCTCATCTTAGCAACGACAAAAAAAACACAGCATCCAAAAAAGTAAAGGTTAAGCGCAAGAAAAATCCCCAAAAACCCAACAGTAATGCATTCGGACCCAAACAAACATCTAAAAAAGCTCGCATCAACACTGGCGCATTTTCATCTGATTCTGAGGATGATTTGCCCTTGAAAATGCATCAGCAGCGTGCACCGCGGTTGCTGCTTACAGCAATTGGCCACGGCGTTAACTCATTGCTTCATGCAACTAACGTTGCTGCCAACGGTAGCGACAATATAGGCATCTCCTCCAGCGACAATGAGCTGCCAAATTTGGTGAAGGCGGCCATTAAACGTGTCGAGAGTGACACTGAGGACACCACAGTCGAAGGCAGTTTTCGTAAGGCAGCCAAAACCAAACAGTTGCCTCAATATCAATCCACCCTACTGCAGGACTTCATGGAGAAAACTCAGCAAACAGCCATTAATAACCTAACAGAACAAAGTGTGTCCAATGCTTTGCCCTCCTTAGCTAGCTCGAAGTCCGAGACTGCGGTCTTAAGTACGGTGCGTAAGCGTCGAGGGCGGCCAAAAAAGGTCGTCTCTTCAGCCAATGTCACTGTGTTGCCCACCAACACTTTGGCTATTAATGAGTCGGCCGATTCGGGAGTTATATCGACAACTTCTACTACACAAAGCACTACACCATCACCAAAAATGCAAAGCTCCAGCACTGCATGCAATATTGAAAACGTTATACTCCCAGTTGCATCCAGCAGCACTACAGCCAAGCCAAAAATAGACATGGCCTATTTAGATAAACGCATGTATGCCACAGAGCGCGTTCTTTACCCACCTCCACGCAGCAAGCGGCGTCAGTCGAACAAGAAATCTAATAAAGAGGACTTACAGCTCGATCCAGTTTGGCGTGAAATCGATGTAAACAAAAAGTTTAACTTGCGCAGCGTCAGTGGCTATAAAAGCGATGGCGGTACACATGCGCCAACTATTTGCAGTAAGATTTTGGCAGCCAAAAGTGGTTATGTATCTGATTACGGCAGTGTGCGCCATCAGCGCAGTCAGCATGCCCACAACTCTGGTTATAAAAGTGACGCCAGCTGTAAAAGTCGCTACAGTGTTAAAAGCTGTGCAAGCAGACGTAGTCGTGCCAAAAGCTGTGGCTATAGAAGCGATTGCAAGGAAGGTAGTGGAAAGTCCAGTAGTAAACTAAGACGTCGACGCAGGGCCTCTATGCTGCTAAAGAATGACAACAAAACAACTACAAACCCAACAGATGAGCAGGATATACTTCAATTGGCTGGGCTTTCACTTGGGCAAAGCAGCGAAGAAAGCAATGAGTATATAAGTAAGCCAAGTTTGCAAAGCCTCCCTACAACGAGCGCTATAAAAAAATATGGTGAAATTAATCGATATGTGACTACTGGGCAATACTTCGGACGCGGTAGCGGTAGTAGCAGTACCGCGGGAGCAGCTACGCCAAATCATGATGCTTTTATCAGTAAAATGATGCTGCAGCGAAAAAACTCAGTAAGCCAGGAAGCTAAAAGCACAGTATGCAAGATCAAGAGTCGACGTTCATCAGCGGCCAGCATGTGCAGCTCTTATGTGTCCGGCACATCGCGTGTGCGACGACGTCACCGCCGCAAAAGTCTTTGTTTATCGCGAAGCAGCGCCAAAGCCATGAATATTGATTCTAAGCTTTTGACCGAGATTGATATTATAACAACCACCTTTAATGCGCGTTGCCGAATACAAGATGATCGCTTGACAGCCACCAGTGGCAAAGAAAAACTATTAGCTGATGCCAATAAGCTGCAGCAAACATTGGCTGCTCCGCCTCCCCCTTTAATAAGCAGCGGATCGGCAGTTGCTGCCGGGAGCAATTTAACTGGCAAACCTCTTAAGCGTGCACTAAAAAAAAGAAAACTAAGCGAGCCAATGGTAGACTTCGCTATGCTCTCGGCCAGCGCGGCTGCTGGTGGAACTTTAACTCCCAATGGCAATAACGGCAACAGCAGCAGCAAGCGACGTCATAAAAAGTCCGGTAGCAGTTCCAGTCCTGATGATCACAAATTGCCCTTGAAGAAACGCCACTATTTACTTACGCCTGGTGAGCGCCCACCCGCCGAGGTAGCGGCTGCATTTGCATCAAATGGCAAACTTAACGCTGAGGCCTGGGCAGCAGCAGCTGCTGCTGCTAAGAGTACAGCCTCAACTAAATCTCAGGCTCAATTTAATGCGCGTGCAGCTAGTTCAAAGTCAGCGCTGACGCCCAAAAAGCGGCATTTGTTGCAGAATGTTGGTCATGAGGATACAACGTCAAGCAGTTCCCCGCTGCGTATTCTGGTAGACACAAATTCTATTAGCGGTGGCAAGCTGCTGGATATCAGCCCCAGTTCACTATGTTCGCTCAAACAGCAAAGGCGGCAGCGTGCGGCGGTCGCCAATGAAACAGCTAAGCAAAAGACGATCACTGCAGTGCAACAGCAAGTTTTGCTGGAATCTAATGTCACGTATCCGCCACCTGGTATTTTTGAGCCATCTGTAGAACTGGAAATACAAATACCCCTTGCTAAATTAAACGATGCTACTGTAGGTGTTATAACAAAAGCTGAAGTGGATTCACCGCTTTTAAGTTTAGACATTAAGGAGGACACTAAAAAAGAGCATAACACGCGCGTTGTAGAAAGTTTGCTGCACAAAACTGGGGGCAACTTGTTACTCAAGCGTAAGCGCAAGAAAATAAATCGAACCGGCTTTCCGACAGTGCGACGCAAAAAACGCAAGATTAGTGATGCCACAACAATCCCTACAGAGGAAGCGGCGTTAGCAAAGGTGGCTACACCAACACGCGAGACACGCAGCAACGCTGTGCCACTCATGGAGTGTGAACGTGTCCCGCTGGCAGGCGAAGCACGCGAAACTTTTGTGGCCCGTAGCAATCAACGCACTCCTCGTCTTTCAGTAGTAGCTTTAGAACGCCTGCAAGGCTCTCCTAGACCAAGTACACCAGCAGCAAGAGGTAGCATCAAAAACAAATTGCAACCAGAGCTAAAAGTCTTTGGAAAAGGACGAGGACGCAAGCCAAGGGTAAAGCCCCAGCAGGCAAGCGAGGCAGATGTAAAAGAAGCAATTGTTTCGACAGAAGAGATCGCAAGCAAACCAGCTCCGGCGCCTGTAAGAAAAAAACGAGGTCGTTCCAAATTGGAGAAACCAGAAGCAAATTTAGTAACAACTAAAAAACCATCGCCAGTAACCAAAGCCAGTAAAGATAAGCTACAGTCGAGTATTAAGTTGCCCGCAGGCATAGACCCGAATACTAATTTTAGCTGCAAAATACGATTGAAGAGGCGCAAAAACATAAGTAAGATGACCCCCGTTGTCACAGAGCCTTATTGTAGCGAGGCAGACATAGAAGCAGAATCGGCTGCGAAAACAAGTATTCCCATAGCAATCGAGCATGAACCGCTTCCTACTAGTGAATTGTTGCCTGGTATGCATCCGGATTATAATAGCTGCAGTGATACAAGTGATGATAAGTCCACTTCTTCTGCTGCAACCGCAGTCACCCGAAAGTTAACACGTTTAAAGAAAAACTTTCTGGTGGCAGGCCTTTTTTCGAATTATTTTAAGCAAACGCAAATGCCACCACCTGCTAAGCTGGGTAAAAAGGAGGAGCAGTCAAATAATAACACACAGCTTTTGCCGCCACCACCGTATTGTGAGCGCTATTATCGCCGCACAATAATCGACTTTGAGCTACCTTATGATATTTGGTGGGCTTATACCAACGATAAACTGCCCACGCGTCACGTGGTGCCCAGCTGGAATTATCGTAAAATACGGACTAATGTGTATGCAGAATCAGTGCGACCAAACTTAGCTGGCTTCGATCATCCTACATGTAATTGTAAGCCCGATGCAGGCTGTACAGACAACTGTCTGAATCGCATGGTGTATACAGAGTGTTCGCCCAGTAACTGTCCGGCTGGAGATAAGTGCCGCAACCAGAAAATACAACGCCATGAGGTAGCGCCTGGAGTAGAGCGCTTTATGACTGTGGATAAGGGTTGGGGAGTGCGCACAAAACTACCCATACCAAAAGGCACATATATTCTTGAATATGTAGGTGAAGTGGTCACAGAACGTGAGTTTAAGCAGCGTATGGGCACAATATATTTGAATGATACACATCATTATTGTTTGCATTTGGATGGCGGCCTAGTTATTGATGGTCAACGCATGGGCAGCGACTGTCGCTTTGTCAATCATTCTTGCGAACCCAATTGTGAGATGCAAAAGTGGAGCGTTAATGGGCTCTCCCGCATGGTACTGTTTGCTAAGCGTGCCATAACTGAAGGCGAGGAGCTAACGTACGACTATAATTTTTCGCTCTTCAATCCCTCTGAGGGCCAACCCTGTCGGTGCAATACGCCGCAATGTCGTGGTGTAATTGGTGGCAAGTCACAGCGTGTCAAGCCGCTACCAGTAGAGCCCAAAGCTTCGGAGAGCAATGCATGCGTATCAGGGAAAGATGTTCGCAAAAATGGACGCCAGCGAAAACACAAGGCACGTAAGCATGCACAGCGCCAACCAACTAAGGAAGTAGCCGTGGCACGTGTGCAACAGCTATCGGAGAAGGAGAAGAAGCTTGTCAAACAAGTCAATATATTCCTTGTGCGCAACTTTGAAAAAGTAAGTAATGGTTTAGAGACTTAGTTATAAATTCGATTTAAAAAAAAATTTCTTTTAGATACGTCGCTGCAAAGCAAAACGTAACGCCAAAAAATTCCCGCTTGCAAATGTACCTGTGTCTAGTCGTCGTCCTTCTACACCTTCCACTTCGTTAGCTGCACAAATTTCGGCGCTTTGCACTCCACGAAACATGAAAACGCGTGGTCTAACGCAAGCCGTGCAAGACCCAGAGGTGGAAAAGATGGCCAAAATGGCTGTTGTGCTGCGTGACATTTGCAATTCTTTAGAGGCACTCAAAATGCCCGAACTGCTAAATTCTGTAGTCAATAAAAAGAAAAAAACTGCGAAAGGCGTTAAACCTGTCATGCGAGTGGATTTTAAGACCATCCAAGCCAACGTAGAACAGGGTCATTACAAGACACCGCAAGAGTACGACGAGCAAATGCAGTTGCTGTTTTCTGATTTGCGTCAAGTGCATGGGGAGGATGAGTGCAAACTGAAGGCGTTGGAGTCAATGCTGGCAAATTATGAGCAAAAAAAGGAAGCAAGTTATGTGCAGCTCTTCGAAATACTTGGCGAGGAGGCTCCATTGGATAGTTTTAAACCAAAGGTAGAAACAAATAATGATCCAGCACCAACAACAGAAGATTCTTCGCAAAAAGCGTCGGTACCGTTAATTGTAGATACGCCTGAAGTTACCGAGCCCAATGCACTTGAGGAGGATGTCATACGCTGCATATGTGGCCTCTACAAGGATGAAGGTCTAATGATTCAGTGTTCAAAATGCATGGTATGGCAGCATACCGAATGCACCAAGGCTGATGTTAATGCTGACAATTATCAGTGTGAAAGATGCGAACCGCGTAACGTGGATCGCGAGATACCACTGGAAGAGTTTACCGAAGAAGGTCACCGATATTATTTATCACTGATGCGTGGATCTTTGCAGGTGCGGCAGGGCGATGCAGTTTATGTACTGCGTGACATACCAATCAAGGATGATCAAGGCAATGTAGTGCCAAGTCAAAAGCACACTTATGAGACAATTGGTGCTATTGATTATCAGGAGTGTGACATTTTTCGCGTAGAACATTTGTGGAAAAATGAAGCGGGCAAGCGTTTCATTTTCGGTCATCATTTTCTACGACCCCATGAGACATTTCATGAGCCATCGCGTCGATTTTATCCAAATGAAGTGGTGCGCGTTTCTCTCTATGAAGTGGTACCAATTGAATTGGTAATAGGCCGTTGTTGGGTGCTGGATCGCACGACCTTTTGCAAAGGCCGACCAATGGAATGCAAAGATGAAGACCATTGCTACATATGCGAACTACGTGTGGATAAGACAGCGCGTTTCTTCTCAAAAGCTAGGGCGAATTATCCTGTTTGTACGAAAAGCTATGCGTTTAGAAAGTTTGCGCAAAAGCTAAAAATCTCAAAGTGCTATGCAGTAAGTAAAGAGCTATTATATTTCCAATCAATCTAATTGTAATATTTATTTTGTTTGATATTATCTATTCATTTTAGCCACACGATGTGGATCCGTCGTTGCTAAAAAAAAGGAATCAAAAGACTGACAGTGAAGTAGCAGCGCCTATTACCACAAAGAATACTTCGCGACAATTGCAAGTGGTAAACGGTGGCAATAACCGCAAGCAACGCGTAAATGCTAATACTGCAGCTGTAGAAGCCACAACATCTACAGCTGTGCATATAATTCCGCCGGTGGTGCCCAATTCGCAAGTGAGTGTACATGCTTCAATCAATTTTACTGGTTTTTCAATATAACATGTATTTCAGACTATTAAGAAAAAGAGGGCGCGTTTGGAGAACGTTCTCATTACAATGAAATTGAAATGCCTCGATGCTCAAACGGCGCAGGAGCAACCCATCGATTTGTCGTATCTATTATCTGGTCGCGGAGCCCGACAGCGTAAAACCAACAATTTCAACATGAATTCGCCTTCTGCCTAGTGGGCGCTCGTAAACGTCATTAGCAATTAAATACATATTCTTAGCCATGTAAATATATAAACGTACTAATTACTACTAAAAAATAGAGGCAGCATTATTAAATAACTAATACAAGTAATGATTGTATAGTATGATTATCGAAAGCCAGATTTAAATTATAAAGCGCATAAAGGTGATAGTAGTAATTCTATTTTAATTTAAATATTGTTATGAACAAATGAAGGGTTTTAAATATTGTTTTGTAAGAAATAATTTATGTATGATTATTTAAAAAAAAATAACCACAGCGCTCTTTTTAGACAAATTACTGCTACATTTATATGTATATATACATGTATTTGTTTACTGAATTTCCATTGAGTTTGTTTTATAAAAACCCCTTAAACTAAGTATTGTTATTTTAAATTATTATTATGTTATGGCCATTGCAGCTTACCAGCTACTTAAAACAGGAAGTAGTACGCATGCGCAAGTAGTTTTAAATTCATTGAATATTGTTATTAATTTCTAACAAATATATATTTTCATTAACAAGCAATCTTCGTAGTGTTTTAAACTGAGGGCATAATTTTACGCTATTTGATACAATATGGAAATCGTCAAGATGAATGACTGGTGAAAGTGTATGTATTTTAAAAAATATATAAATTTAAACAAGTAATTTTTAATATCAACCGATTTCACTATTTTGTAAAGCAAATATTGTTATCGATATTTTATACATGGTGCTATTTCTATGAAACGTAAGTTGGCAGCGCTTTTTCGATAATTTAATTTTTCGCAAGTTGACTGCCTTTACACTTATCGATTACTTTGCAATTCGACAAATCGCATGCTCAGTGCATGCTTTTTCTTCGCTAAATTACTGGAGTTAAAAAAGTATATATTTCATAAATTGATTAACAAATCAATTAAAAGCATTAAATAAAGGCTTTTAATTGTTAAGCAAGCGCTAGCAGCAGCCAACGTGCGTTTGTCTGGTCAAGGTCAATATTAGAACGTTGTACATCATATTTTTGTTAGCAAGGATGAGTAAATACACAAGTATTTTGCAACGTGAGTTTCCTGCTATAGATAATGAGCTCAAGGATTATGTCGAAGGTAATGTTGTGCTTGGATTTAATGACAAAAAACTTCTGTGTCATAATGAACTCTCTGAACAGGTGTTTTAAATGGCAGCGTAGAAGACTTTGAGACTTGCGATGACATATTTGATGCAGTAGGTGACATATTGCAGAGCATCGACAGCGAAAAGTCCGAAGAAAATGTACGTGCCGTGTGTGATGAGTTTTTTAGTATTATGAAAAACAACTCGAAAAATGTAGAGCGCAAGGTGCTAAACGCTCCTATGAATATAGCTGAAATGGCGAAAAATATGGATCAAATTGACAAAGACATGCAAAGCATATGGATGGTTAATAAGGACGGCGGTAATGTGAGTATTAAACAATAATTTAGATAAATAGCTATTTAAAGGCGGCTTGACTGCAGAAAGTGGACTCAAAAAAGCTAGAAAAAGCTGAAGCCAAGCTGCAGCAAAAGCAAGAAAAGCGTCAGGAAATTACGAAGCAAGGAGTCGTGCCTGTTGCTGTTAAATTGCAAACTGCCACGGCATCTCAAGTTACCAACAAGAAGAACACCAAACTGGATCAAAAGGGTCTTAACCGTTCCATGGACGTTAAAATAGAAAATTTTGACTTAGCTTTCGGTGAAAAGTAAGTGGAGCAAATCGATTGTGCCACGTCAATCTTTTACAATTTTGATTCATAGAGTGCTGCTGCAAAATGCCAATTTGCTGCTTTCGTTTGGACGACGATACGGTTTGGTGGGTCGCAATGGTTTGGGTAAAACCACATTGCTGCGCATGATAGCTGATCGGCAGTTGCAAATTCCATCGCACATATCTGTGCTGCACGTGGAGCAAGAGGTTGTGGGTGATGATACCGCTGCTGTTGATAGTGTACTCGAGTGTGATACGGAAAGAACGCGTCTTCTAACGCGTGAAAAAGAAATTCTAGCTGCGTTGAATAGCAGTGTGCAGGATACGACGTTAAGCGCCGAATTGAGTGAGACATATGCACAACTGCAAAACATTGAGGCTGACAAGGCGGTGGCACGAGCTTCTGTGATACTGAAAGGTCTTGGTTTTGATGCGGACATGCAGCAACGTCCCACACGCTCATTTTCTGGCGGGTGGCGTATGCGTTTAGCCTTAGCACGTGCTTTATTTTCCAAGCCAGATCTGTTGCTGCTTGATGAACCGACGAACATGTTGGATATCAAGGCCATTATATGGCTGGAAAATTATTTACAAACATGGCCAACAACCATTCTGGTTGTCTCTCACGATCGTAATTTCTTGGATACTGTACCCACGGATATTATACATCTGCATTCCCAAGAGCTTGAAGCTTACAAGTAAGTGACCACCATAAATACTGTTAATAAATTTCAACAGAGATCTCGCAGCAGAATAGTATTATTGCACTTAATTTTATTCAATTCTAATAGGGGTAACTATGAGCAATTCGAAAAAACAAAGACGGAGAAGTTAAAGGCACAGCGACGAGAATACGAGGCACAAATGGCACATCGTTCACATGTTCAGGAATTTATAGACCGTTTTCGATATAACGCCAACCGTGCATCTTCTGTGCAATCTAAAATCAAGATGTTGGAAAAACTGTATGTTTCTATGATCAACAACCTTATGCCGTGGCACTTATAAAATCTAGTAATTTACAGACCTGAGCTCAAACCTGTTGAAAAAGAGACTACGGTAACGCTCAAATTTCCAGAGGTGGAACCACTTAACCCACCCGTTCTCGCCATCTCAGAAGTATCATTTCGCTACAACGAAAATGATCCTTTGCCGATTTTCAAGGGCGTCAATTTGTCGGCCACATCAGATTCACGTATTTGCATTGTAGGTGAAAACGGTGCAGGCAAATCTACGCTGTTAAAAATTCTCGTAGGTCAACTTAGCACTATACATGGAAATATTGTATTACACCGCGGCCTGCGCATTGGCTACTTTGCACAACATCATGTGGATCACTTAAACATGAATGTTACGTGTGTGGGAGTACTGGCTGAACTATTTCCTGGCCGGCCAGATGAAGAATATCGACGGCAACTAGGCAGTTTTGGTATTTCAGGGCCCCTGGCTTTGCAGAGCATTGCCAGCTTGTCTGGAGGACAAAAGTCACGTGTTGCCTTGGCGAAAATGTGCATGGGTAGATTTATCGAATTTAAGTTAATTGACTGATGACTATATGCAATTTATTTTAGCGGAACCAAATTTTTTGGTACTTGATGAACCGACTAATCATCTGGATATTGAAACTATCGATGCGCTAGGTCGAGCTATAAACGCTTTCAAAGTAAGTTGATGAAAGTCGATATTTTAATATGGAGTAGTATTTTGCATTAATTTATTATTGCAGGGCGGCGTTATTTTAGTTTCCCACGATGAACGACTCATTAAAGTTGTTTGCAAAGAGCTCTGGGTATGCGGCAACCGTACTGTGCGTTGTATAGAAGGTGGTCTGGATGAATACAAGCGTGAAGTGTATAAGGAAATTGAAGCTAATAGTTGAATTTTATTTATTGAACTAATGTATTTGTGAATGAATTTAGCATTAAATTTATATTATATTAATAATGTAATAATGCTGGTCTTTGGTACTAGTTGCACTAGCTGGGTGTGTTCAGTTTCCTTTTCAACTCAAAAAGCAACAAGGTTAGCGCTGAAGCCACATTTAAGCTATCTACGCCAGCCGCTAAGGGTATATATACACATTTGCCCTTGTCTCCAACTTGTGCCATAAATCTGGAGAAAATACAAAGGAATTATGTTAGTATAAAAAATTGTTCCTCTAAAGCCCAGTTTACTATTTAAATATTACCTGTAGGCGTCGTCGCTAACACCATGACTCTCACCACCAATGATAAGAACGTTATGGGCACCCGTATTACACAAGTCTGCATATTCTATGGCATCGGCTTTATTTTTCAACTTGCTTAAATTGTTTTCTGCTATAAAAACGTGACAATTATCGGCTGTTTCGGGTGGTATAGTCAGCGCCAATTCGTCCCAAGACACATCATCACGTATAGGCACTCTAAACTGGCCGCCACAGCCCCCACGCAAGGCTTTCGATTCCCAGGGATCACAACAGCCGTGTATAACAACCACTTGGCTGCATGGTAAAGCAGCGCTGGTGCGAATGATGCTACCTAGATTATTAGGTTCGCGAATGTTGTCGCAAACAACAGTTATTGGCAGCGGAACAGAGCCCATTTCTTCTTGCTGCAGCAGCTGGTGTTCCAAAGTGATTGACGATGGTCTTTCAAAAACAGCTAAGGTACCCGGCGGTGTCACAAGCGAAGACCATGTCTTAAGATCATGTTGAGGCACTTTATAAATTTTTGTATTAAGTTCCCTTTGTGATTTTTCTACTTCGTTACGTAGCAGCGCCAACTGATCTTTTTGGCTAAATAATAAAGTTTGCATGCGCAGGCCGCACATTAAAGCTTCACATATAAGGCGACGCCCTTCGATAATGATTTGCCTGTTTTTGTCACGTCGTTTTTTAGAACGCACTGTGGTCAGCAATGTACTAAGTAAAGGATCCTGAAGACTAAGCCGAGTAAACTCAAGGCCCAACTCACTGTCTTTAATAAGTGGCGGAGCAGTAGCATGTGGTTTCGAAAGTTGTGCACTTTGCTTAGCTGTCGATACACGCTGTGGCGTTTGTTTTAGGTTGATGTTTTGTTTATTTGAAAATTTCGGTTTATGCTTGCGTAAAGCTACCCGCGTGGAAACGGGCTCATATTTTATTGCTGAATTGTCAAAAAGATTTGCCTCGATATCGAGGGCGTCTTTAATATCATTTTGTGGCCCAACTGCGTTGCTTGATAGGCGCAAAATACTTTTCGTGTTTATGAGTTTAATATTTGACTGAATATGCGCTTGTAAAGTTCGTTTTATAACGTTACAGAACATGTTTGCCGCCCGTAAATAAAACAATTGTGACGACTGATAATCCACGTTTTTTGTATCGATATATAATGAATCGATTTTATGCAACAAATCGGCATAATTTTAGTCTTGATACTTGAGATTTAAGTGTGAAATTCAAATCAAGTACAGGATCAAAATAAATTTAAAATATGCTAAGCTCATTGACAATATTATGGGAACATAAATATAGTCTATAATATAACACGTAATATTTTTCTTGTTGCCGTAGCTTTCAAATTGTAGGCTGCACGAACAGGAAATAGAAGAAAGTCTGAGTTTTTTTGCTTCCTATTACCATATTTAATTCATTAATTAAAAGAAATGTCTAATTTACAATGTGATTGCGGGCCTGTACCAAATCGATGGCTATACTGTCCGAGGATAAGTGAAACACCCATTGCACAACGATTTCTTGCGTTTAAAGCATCGCTGGGTAAAATCTTTGCAGATTAAATACCAATGGAGTGCGAATATTTGACGGAAATTATGTTCGAATATTGCAAATCTATTAATTTAAGGCTTGGTATATGGATTGATTTAACCAACACTAATCGTTTTTCTAACGGAGCTACTGTGTCAGCTTATGCGAAGCTTCGTGGCCATGGGTTAACTCCGACACCATAAGAGATAAATTCTTTTGTGGAAACTGTCGATCAACGGAAGATTCAATGTGTAGTCAAAATAACAATGCCATGGAAACAAAATTCCAACAAAGAAACGCCAATATTGCAATATCAGTTCAATATTTATGGCGGAGTACCAGGTGTTAAACCAGTATTAGACGAGCCACGTTTAAGAAATCTGCAGGTTAAAGTAAAGCAATGGTGTGGCTGGCATAAAAATAGGTTTCCTGGCTTCCAGCCTGTTGCAATGGATCTCAACAATGTAAATTGTTTGAGCCAGATTCCATATCGTATCTCATGGAAAGCAGACGGCACCCGGTACATGATGCTAATCCAAAGACATGACGAGATATATTTCTTTGATCGTAACCTATCATGTTTTGAAGCTGGGAATATGTTTTTTGTTAGTGCGGAAAACTTAAAGGAGCACTTCTAAATACCCCTGACTCACCAGCCCGATAGGCTCATATTTTAACCTTCTCTTTAACATTATACTGCGGTGCAATGTGTTGACGTCTTGAAATGGAAACCTAATGAATTCAATTCTGCTGCCTTCTACTAAAGATATCTGTAGGAAATGGCACGGGTTTGCTTGTCATAAAGATGGGGTTACTCAATGTGGGCCAATGTAATATGGGTTTTGGTCGTGTACAGTAACTAAACAACGAGTTGTATGAAATGGACAACAAAATTATTGAGTGCACATTGAACAATAATGGAAATTGGGAGTTCTTGCGGTAACGTATAGATAAATTATTTCCAAATAGTTACAATACGCAAGGAATGAAACTGAAAGTATCAAGAAGCCGGTTACAAAGAAAATTCTATTAGATTACATAGGCAATTTACAGTGTCGCAATCAATTGTATAGGAAGCGATGACGGTAACTTACAACTTAGCACAAGCACTAAGTAAATAAATAATTGACCTTGTTTGGGTTTTTATTGGTACAAAGTCATCGTACCAATTAGCGCGTAGTATCGCATTGTCTTAACAAACATCGAATGCGACGATATATTTGATGATTGTACTATCGATATATTTATGCAGCCCTTTAGTATAAATTGTAATTGCATAAATTTTGTAATATGTTAACTAAGGTCCGAATAATAAGCTCAAGTACAGCGCGTTTTGCTCATATATTTGGGCAACGAACATTTGTAACCACTCACCGATTAGGTCAGGCCATTAAGAACCATGCACCTAATGATTTGGAGAAGCGTTTCCTGGTATGGACCGGAAAATACAAATCGCAGGCTGATGTGCCAAGTTTCGTAAGGTACATATGTTCATAGACAAATTTACTTAACGGCCAATATAAATATTGTTTCTATTGTTGCAGCCAAGAGGTAATGGAGCGCTGTCGCAACAAGGTAAGAATTCGTGTTGCCAACATTATGATAGGCTTAACTGCACTTGGCTGCATAATAATGATATACAGCGGCAAGCAGGCGGCCAAGCGTGGTGAATCTGTGACCAAACAGAATCTGGAATGGCATAAGCAGTTTAATGAGGCAGTTGAACCAGGCAAAACCACAGAAAATAAGTAGTGCGAACTAAGTAAGATGAAGCACACACAAACTTACACGGATATAAGTCTAATGAATGATATTTAATAGCAATTGTTTATTTTAATTAATTAATGTAAAAAGTTCACAAATGTAAAATACTTGATTGTTAAAAACTCATTTCGTTGTTGTATACATACTTAAATCATGCCTAGGCTGATATTAGGTTAATATTGCATATTTCCATTTGTTTACGCAAGCATGTGTGAAATATTGTATACAAGAAGTTTGTATACGAGGAGGGGTCATGCAACTATTTTTATCACAAGACAAATATTTAACCGTTATCGACAACAGTAGGTGAGAACGATGGGAATGACATGAACAACGCATACGGTGTTGCAATGTTGGCTTTGAAAGCAGTTAATTATTAATTTCAATGCAAGTTACCTTCAATATTGTGCTACGGTGTCTGCGCTTTTTTCGCATATTTATAAGGCAAAGTTCTTGGTATTTGCAGTAGAAAATAATTTAAAATTCAAGCCTATGCTAAGAATTTGAATGCAATCTCGTAGTATTTATTTTTTTTTAGACGAAATCGTTTTACCAAAACTAACAGTTAAATTCAAATAAGGAACAGCTGTTTCCTATACAAATTAAACAGCGTTGTTTTTCAACCAACAGTCCCAAATATACAGCAGCACTTGGACCACCACTTGCGCCGGACTGCACTGCGCCGACGCTGAGAGAGTGCAGCAGCTGCTGCTAAAAGTGCCCGGATTGCGGGCGGTCGTACACATGGCTGCCACATTTATGTATGTAGGAGGCGTTGTTAGGTGCAACTTAGTGTATGACTCCACGTTGCTACTTGGCGCTTTTCACTTTCAGTCTGTCGAGAACATTTGAACGCAACGCAGCGGGCTGCCAGCCAGATTGACGGGCCAATCGTGCGTGCAGCCAAAAGAAAAAAAAGAGAAAAAAAATTAAAAGTTGGACAAAAAATAAAGAATTAAAATTAAAAAATTGATAAAATCAAATGAATAGAAGTGCGGTGCCTATGCCTTTCAAGTGAATAAGTAATGTAAAGCAACAACCAAAATGCAAAAGCTACGAAATTGCAAAATCTAGGAGTTAATCTAAATCTGTAATGCAAACGTATGTAGGTGTGTAGGTGTGCGTGCGGGCGTGTGTGTTTGAGTGTGTGAGAGAGTGTGAGTATGCAGCCAGCCTTTGAGTGTGTGTTGCGGTGTGACTGCCTATGAATGAGACAAAATAAAAAATTAATGCTTTAATTGTTTTATCATAAAATCCATAAAAACTACACTACACGTCGGTTGAGTGCTCCTGTAAAGCCGTCTATGTGTGTGTGTGTGTGTGTGTGTGTGTGTGTGCATGGAAATGTTTCGCTTGCTTTTTTGATTTGTGAAAATGTGTGTATCCGCGAATGTTGATGTGCTCCCGAAGGCGTCGCACGAGAACGACAACGGCGGCGTCGACTTTTAGCGTCGTACGTCGTGTTTTTGGTCGTACCGTAAGTTGGATCCACAGAGCCGCACAAAAAAAAAAGTAAAAGCCAACGTACAAAAATCCAAATAGTAAAAATATATATACACACATACACACAGATACATTGCAGTTGAGGAATGTTAAGTGTCCTTGTTAAGTGAAAATAATTTTACTAATAACGTACTAGAATTTTTAATTTCAATTGTGCGCGTTACTACAACTACTTGTTGTTTTAGTTGCAGTCTTAGTTGAATTTTGTGTTAGTTGCATTTGAGCTGGCCTATTTAATGTATATAAAAAGAAGCATACATATATGTACATATTAAGTATACGATTAGTCGCCCGCCCACTGGTGTGCGCGTTGCAGCAGCAACAACAACAATAACAAAAAAAAAAGTCATTCAACAAAACTAACGTGATGGCCGCGCGTCCATTTTCAATGTGTGAAAGTGAAGGTCGTCTGTAGGAGAGAAAGAGCACACTGTATTATAGTGGCACAGTAGCAGTGAGTGAAAGCAGCGTTGACTGCGACGGCAGCGGCAGCGTTCCGCGTCACAAGCATTAAACAACAACAATAACAGCAAACAGCATAAAAGCAAAGGCAGAGGCAGCGGCAGAGCGAACAGCAGCAGCAGCAGTCCTAACAGTCGTCCATTTGCTGGCGTAAATGTGCGAAAAATCCTTGGCTTGGTTTTGGCGCAACAACAAAGCCGCACATAGTACATACATACATACGTACAACGGACACACTCACCCACAGGATTATGTATATAAAGCGTAGCATAATTCTATGTATGTATGTGATATGTTTGTTTGTTAGTATGCTGAGTGTGTGCGTGTATGTGTATGAGTGTGTGTGATGACGCGTTTGATGCACAGCAGCTGTGCTCTATGCAAGAGTATTGTTATCTATGGCACATAAACGTACACCACACACACACACACACACATATATATATATATATATATATATACGCGCATACGTATATACACTGTAACCAAATTTGATAAGAAATCCTGTTTCGTAAGAAATTGAAAATATCGATTTGTACTGGATTTTTTTTCGATTTTCCAGTTCTCTTTAGAATCGATTTAAATAAAGCCACTTTTGGTTGAATGTTTGAAATTAAATAGCACTCAATGTCTAAAAATATTTAATTGCGTAGAGTAGAAGTAATACATATGTATTTATTACGATGTATTTATCGGTTACTTTGTTCCTCTAATTGCTACCATTGCCCAAAAGGTGTATATCTTACAAATTGTACAATTTATGTAACGGTTTGAAGTTGGCGTGGCAGACTCAAATTCCTTTGCAACAAAATGAGCGTCCTTACATCCATTCACCTAGATCTTGGAGTGTAAAAATTCTAAAGGCATAAAACATTAAACATCCGATGCGCATTTTATCTGAAAATATGACATTTACCGAATCATCTTTCTTGTAAATATCTATCCTTGCTGCATCGAAGTGAAATGTTAACATGCAAGTCAGTAACCTAATAACTGCATTTCAATTTTCATGCCGGAATATATCTCATGTTCCAGATTAAAAAAAAAAATTTACAGAATACTAAAACAAGCTCTGGATCGTTATTTGGTATTTATTTAGAGTAGTGCTCGTAATATTTTGTAGCACTTCGAAGATAAATTAGCTGCAGTTCTTAATAAATGTGCCGATTTTTATATTATATGGATTGAATAAAGATAATCGCGGATACAACTATTATCAAAACAAATGAATGAATCTCTCTATAACAATTCATTGCTCCAGAAGGAGCTGAACACACATTTAAGTTAGAATTTGGTTTGGTAATAATTATATCGAGTAAACTCTGCTAATATCTTGAAATTACTTATAAAAACGTTTGATCGCGACGTTAAGTTATATGCTGCAAAAGCAATTCATATTCTTATTATAACCCTTGTATTCATATCAAGAAGTGCCAACATATTGAATTAAATATGTATTTCCGAAGTTCATTGAAAGATCTCTTACCATAATTTTTACCATTTCATTTAAACAAACACTTTTATAAAACCACGCTAATTAGATATCATAAATAACATGTGTAAATAAATGTGTAACCGCAATTAAAAGCATTACTCTTATTATTATTGTTTATCTATTTATAACTCTTTGCCCACACAACTTTTCCCTTATTTTATTTACTTTTCCTCATTTTAAATGAGCTTGTTTACTTAATTATGTAACCAACATACCATTATTTGATAGGTTCGCTTGCTTTTTTAATAATAATATTGGCATTTATTTGCAATGAATTCTAAATTTTGCACTTTTATATATAATAATATGGTTATACTTATTTCACAATAGCTTTCCTCTCAGTGTGTTATACACACTATTAAAGACAGTTGCGTAGATATAATCACATTTCACGCTTGAAATGTTTAAATGCCACTGCCTGCTTCAAATTGAGCCTTACCATGTATCCCGTATTTTGATTGCCATTTGCTTTGGGGTCACTTGCATGTTTTCGAAGCTTATGGCAGTGGACGGTGGTTATCCTTTCGCCAGTGGTGCGTTAAATGTAAGCAAAAAATTACAAAATAAAAAAGTTAAACCTTTATATAAGCTTTTTTCTTTTAAAAGCTATGTGTTTGAGGCAGTTCATAAAGAAGGTCAATCAATTTCATGGAATGAATGCTAAAATACACAAATATATAGCATATGAACACACATACATATAACACATATATAACAATTATATATATATATACATATACTAAATAATTAATCATTTTGCAATCGAAGGCTTAATTTGCTTTTTATCACATACAGTATTGCGTATACGTCATGTACAACACGTCTCATACATCATGTACTTAATTAATAATAAGCATACGACATGGTGTCCAATACCAAAGCCATTACAGCGTAACAATGCAAATGACATTTAATAATTATCATTTACTTTTCTTCTATGTCTGTTTCTGACTTACATTTATAATATTAAAGTTTTTGCAAAAGACTATAATAGAAATATTGTAATTGCGCTATGCGTAATATACACTTAATACGGCATATATAACTACCATAATAATTTGTTATTAAAGTAACGCTGTTTAAAGTAAAAGATTTCTACCAAATCTCTAATTCCAGCCAAAATCTTTAAATTACATTTTATGTGCGAAAAACTTATAATTTAAATACAAAACTTGTAAGAAAATAAAGAAAGTTAGCTGCGATTAAAGGTTTATTGCACCAAATTATTACATTTAGGGTATGTTCAAGTATTTCAATTTCCTTTAGACAAATAGTTAAAGTTATAATTTTATTTAATTTGATTTTGTACGCCATTTATTACTCATAATGAAATATGTAGAAGTGCAGTTTTGTTTGTTTTAGGAAAACAAAATTAGTTAATGAGAGTACAAGAGACTTGAAGAACTACATTAAATACGTGGGTTTGTTTCTTCTGAAGAAATATTATTAATTATTGTTCCAATTTTGTATGCTGCTTACTATTTGGTTTTATAGACAAACATACAAAAATTTAAAGTTTACAAAAAAAATGTAGGTTTTCCTAATAATCCACGCTCTCATCGTTTTTATGATTGCATTTTACTTCGGAACATTAAAACTTAAGGCGCATAAATTTTGCTGTAAACTCACAAAAAAATAAACAGACATAATCGGCATCCAGGTACTAAAAGTTTATTACACATAAAGTCAAAATTAAAAAAAAGAAATTGCAGCAAAAATAAGAAAAGAAAAAGTAAAGCACATTAAGAGAATTCAAAGTTTATTTTCAATGACCAAAATTGTAGAAATATTAGCATATAAATTACTTTTCATATCAGCTTAAATATATTCCAATATATATTATTTTTATTACAAGCCTAATTATTTTTCTTTAAGATAATATAACAGCCTATTTAGCATTATTTTGTAAAATATAAATTAAATTAGCCTTTAATTAAATACATTAAATAAAGCTTTAGCCAACTTAAAAATATTAATCATACGCAGTGTGAGCTTTTTGTTTATACTTTATAGTCCCCATAATTATAGCAGAACGTTCAAGATTAATGTAGTATCATTGTTTAGATATTTAAAAAAATAAAAAATTACTTTCAAGCCAAATAAAATTTAGCAATGTACAAATTTAAATCAGCGATTAAACTTTTCAAAAACTTTGTCGAAAATTATGTAACATTGAATAAAAGTTGGTTGCTGCGTACGTGCAATGCGAATGAATATATTTTCAGAATATTACAAATATCTCTTTCGATGAATAGCAGAATGTGAAGCTTTCGTAATATTTCATTTATGGCGAGCTTAGGCAAACTGTTTTGTTAAAATTTGATTTGTCCATAGGCAAACTTTACACTTTTTACTAGGTTTTCTTAAACAGAAAAACTAAAAGTATACTAGAATTTAGCAAACCGTAACAATTTTCAAGCCATTTAATGTCTCAAATGTTCGCATGCAAATTTAATTTTTTGGTTTTATTACACATTTAGGAGCACACACACACACACACACATTAAAGCTCTGTGACGCCTAATTGAATGCTCAGGCAGGATGTAATGATACATAAGTATGGACACAGCTACTTAGTCAGGCCAAGTTAAAATTAAAAAATGCTCAAAAAGCAAATGCCAGAGACAAACAGAAAACTTTTTGATATTGCTGCGACAAAAGACGTTGAAGAAGTAGCAGACGTTTCAGCAACGACCCCGACAACATCTCATAAGGACTCACATTGGCTTTTGAAATGGGTGTTTTTAGTGGGCGTCTGTTAGCCAAGTTTACAGTGCGCCTGCTCTCTCTCATTCTACGCTCGTGGGCCCAAAATCCCTCACAGCTCATTTGGACATATTTCATTAGTTTTAGTTTCGAAGACGCAGACAAAGTAAAACGCCAACGCTGCCCAAAATTAAAATATTCAAAACTGTATGTAAACAAATTTTCCAGAAAAAAAAAAACACACACACACACAAGCAAATAAACGCATGTGGAGAGGGAAATATTGTGCTGCTTTTAAAAATAGCGCAACTAGAAGTAAACATTGTTAACTTATTGTCAATAAAAATACACAGAGAATGGAATTGATTTGATTTTATGATTTGAAAATTTTCCAAATTTTCTGTTGTTGCAGGGTAAACGTAAAGCCATACCAGTTAGTTGCTAGTTTTTAGCGGTTTTGTGGCAAACACTAGGGAGTGTGCGTGAGAGCACTGAGCGCACACAACCAACCAGCTTGCCAACAAAGCAAGCGTATCATAATAACTAGGCCCCTGGCATCCTCCTCTAATGCTTAACGAGTAGTGTTATTATATGACAAAGTCATCATCCCCTCCATACAACACAAAAAAATTCACAGGATTTCCGCAAATTTTACGTGTGTTTCGTACATTAATGCCCGTATAGAGGCAAACAGGCTGGCTGGGTCGCAAACTGGGCGGGTTCCTTGGAGTTTTGGCTGGCCTGACTTTAGTTTGAGTGCCGCACTCAACGATAAAATATAAGCCAAAAAAAGAAGTCAACAAAAAAGCAAGCAAAAAAGCATTACTTGAAGACGAAGTGTAAATGCTCTGCACAAGCAATTTATGCAAATCATGCGTGAAATGTACTTGAACCTTAGTAGGAAATTCGTTTACAAGTTTTTTTTTACCATAATTATATTATAGCTCGTTTATATATGTTTTTTTTTTTTTGTAAGCGAGTAACAATTGCAATTAGTCATTAAAAGCTTGCGAATTATATGCATATCTGATAAGATCGCATTTGGTATACGCAACTCTATTTAATTACAAACAATTTTTATGTATTATTAGGAAAAATTGTTTGATTATGAAAAAATATTTAAAAAGTTGTTTAAAAAGGGCAAAATATGTTCACTCCAATTTTGGTTGCAATATCTGTTTGTGTCGAAAAAGAACAAAGCTATTTAGTCAACATAATTATTTTTTGATAGTCATACTCTTTGACTTTGTTAAAAAAAAAAAACAATAATTTTATAAACAATCCAAGTTTTTTTAGGCTTTTTAAAAAAATTGTAATTCCATTGAAGAATTGTAAATTTCACTATGACATAAAAAAATGAAAGAAGATCGATACTGATCTATCGTAGTCTTGGACAATACCATAAATTATTTCTGATATATATTCATTTTTTAATGCTGAATTCATTTGCAGGCATTTAGTTTATGCGTTAATATTTATTATTAGAAGATTTTAATTTCTTTCAGTTAATGTTAAATTTGCCAACGTTAAATGATTTATCAAGAAATCAAGCAATTCTTAAAAGGTTTTAGAAGACAATGCAGCCTCATTCTGGAATTCAATTTTAAAACACTATCCCACAGCAACTATGCTTTTATTTCAAAAAACAACAGTCATTCTAAGAACTAAAAAGAATAAAAGCTGCCTACTTTAAAGGTACTTTCTAAGATTAATGCTGCATAGAATTTATCTGTTCAAAGTAATTTCTTCAAATAAGTTTTCAATGCCACAAAATCTACCCAAAGTTTTTTAACTCATAGCAACTACTATTAAAGGCACTTCGTGACCAAAATTTCATCTTCAATTTTAGTTTTATCAACACATTTTGTTGTATTATTTGATAAGCCAAGTCAAGCCTTCCAATAATTTTTTTTCTATTTTTATTAAATTTCAATATGCTCGTCATAGTTTTGAGATAATTTTGCTGAAGTTCTAAAAATATGAAACTCGAAGTTCCTATTCCAATTAATAGCTTTAAAATGTGGCTTGTGCTCTCACCTTTTGCTGTTGATGTATTCAGCATAAATAATACCCACAAATTGAGTGAATTAACATTTAATACATTTTAAAATAATTCGATATGAGACTAAAAAATGTATATTATGAGCAAATAACAATAATAAATAAAAAAAAGCACGGGTTCATTATTATTATATAAAAAATTTTAGAATTTGTCATATCGAAGGTCACAATTTTAAAAGCAAACTATGCAAAAAAAAACGTTAAATGGAAATTTGACAGCAATATTTTTGCAAAATTTAAACAAGTAGTAGTATTTGAATAAACATATGGTCTTGATTAAAGTGTTTCTTGATTGATGGGTTTCCAAGGGAATAATGATGACGCTTTAGATTGAGAAAATTTTGAGTTTACTGTATTGAACCGTATTGTTGACTATTCTTAGTTAGGTACGATCGACCTAAGTTTTTAACAACTTGTGTCATATCAATATTTATTATTTTTTACTTATTATAACTTTATTGTGAAAGATTTAATTTTAAGCAAATAAGTTGTTAGAACCGAGTTATGCATTCTTCTGCTAAAGAAAAATCATTGCCTTTGTTAATTATTTTTTCTTGTTTTTATTTGCATAACCTTGGTCGGCACATAATTAGCAAGCGTTGGCACATCATTAGCTTCTTAAAATAACAAAAACCTTGTAGTCTTATGTCTAAACTAATCCAAACTAAACTATGTAAAAAATTTAATGAAGCCGAAAAAAAGGACATGTGGCGCCCCTTTGTTTAGATGACGGAAGTGCTCATTACCCGAAGCTAAATTCAGCCGTAGTTGTTTTTGTTCGTGTGGCTGTTGTTGACCAAAATTGTTGTTATTGTTGTGACTGGTGTGTGTGTGTAGGCAAAATAAAGTGTTTGAGTCGACTAGCAAATATCCTGCCAGCTTGGATTCAACAAAACTTAAAACCGCTTGCTGGAGTACATCAGCCGCTTTTGGTTGGGTAACAAGTTTTCTTTCTTTAACAGATGAAGAATTGCAATAAATTTGCTCAATGTGCCCTTTGGCACCTCTATTATGATTATTCAGTTTAAATACAGAATTATGATGGTTTTCTATTTCTACTACTATTCACTTATCGACTTAATTCTATAATTATGCGCTCTCAATTAATGAATTCAACGAAAACTAGGAGCTTATAGACGAACACCTACACATATGCGGCTTATGTCGCTCCTCGAGGCCGTGCTGCACATTTTAGTAGAAATAAATATTATAGAACTATTTATACTACACTTGGTCCTAGAAATACAGAGTATATATAAAAAAAATAAAACTGGTAGCGCTAGCTTGGCTGCTGCTGTTGTTAAAGGAAGGCTAACCCAATTTAATGTACCATTTGATGTTTGACAATTTATTTTGATGGCGCACAACACGCACTTTGTTGTATAACTATAGGCTAATAACACGGCCCAGACGCTACCGCCGCCAACCCCCAGCCAAATCCGGTCACCCCCGCATGTATGACCATGTCATATAGTCATCGTCAGGCTTATTGTAAACGTCAGCAAGGCGGCATAGTGAACCAACAACGATAACAATGAAGAGCAAAGCAAACGGCATTGATTAATTTTCATTTAGGCAAAAAGAGCCAGGACGAACATGCAAAATTGTTGATAGGATAATGTGGCATTAAAACATTAAGGGCTGTCAGGGCCAGGACGAAGACATTGCTTTGGATAGATAGATGAATGGGTTGTTGTATGTTATACTAGTTGTCAATGGGTGGCTGTGTTTTTTGATTGAACCATTAGGTTGTTGTGTTGTTTTGAATCAGCCAGGATATGGAATGCAAACTACAAGTATTCGAATGTAAAATACACATGTTAATGATGTGTAACGATGATTTTCGTTGCCTGATCCAGGGGGGTAAAGGAATTTATGTATAGTAAATTTTGAATAGAAATCAACATAGCTGTGGTTGGGAAGGACAACAAATTCTGCTCAAAACATGGCCAATTTATAATAGATTATGTTTTTCATTTGCAAACATTACTCCAAATTGTAATTAGGTAATTGACTTATGCGTAATTGTTTCTAATGTTCGCACCTGAAGCGGTAGCTTTTTTTAAACACATTCAGAATAAAGCGATGACATAATATTTTTAAAGCTTATATTCCAAATGTATATCTTTTTTAATTATATAATACACAACTTAATATATAGAAAGAAATATTAAGTTTTTAAATAAAAATACAAGATACTAGCTATCTACATTGAATTTGCGACAACGCAGAAAAAAATTAAGCATTTCTTATTTAAGAACTAAGAAACCCAAACTTGATTTCAGTGCTAGAACGATAAAAAGTTTGAGATGACAAATAATTAATTGGAAATTTGTCTTATTATATATATTTTATATTTGGATATTTGGTCTACGCGCAGAAATTATGCCGATTAACTAAAATCTTTTTAATAAAAAGGAAACACAATAAAGCTGTCTCTTGAGTCGAGATTTATAAATACTTCTTTATAAAATAACTCTTTGAGGTGTCCAAGCCGATTTTTGGTTTTGTCGCAAGACTTTCGCTGCTTTGCAAAATATTTGAGCAAATAACTGATTTCCAAGGAATCAACTAGGACGCACTATAGCATATTTTTATACAAAATTTCTAATTTAATTAATTTAATTGATTTTAATTTTTATTTAGCCTAATCAAATCCTATCGTTTGCCTGTAACTAGTCAGTAGGCAATCACAGTCAGTTTGAAGTTTGGGAAAAAATTAGATTTTTTTTGTAGTTCGCGAAAAAGCATAAACGTTTGAAAATAAAACTAATCTTGTTTTGTTTTTGTATTGCGAACAAAATATAAACAAACGTAAGAAAGTATCTGAAAAATAAGACAAATTAAAGATCTAAAACTACAAACCTATCCAAAAACGAATAATTCACTATGTATTTGATATATAAAGTAATTTTGCCCAATGGCTAACATTACTGAAAACGAATAATTCGAAACGAAATAATTCTCTCAAACGTTTGCCAATCGATTTATTTTTGTTTTATAATTATTATGAGTATCGTAAACATACAAAACGATAAAAAAATTGAAAAGTTAGTGGCCTTTCAGAAAACAGTTTTGCAAGATTTCCTTTCTACTCATATCTTGATAACAACTAAAAACGATGTTTTTTAAGTTAATAGCGTAAATTCAATTATGTTAATAAGTCTAGATCTCTAAAAGTTTTTATTTATATAAGAAATCATTAATTTTAATAAAAATAATAAAAATTAAAATCACTTTACAAAAATTTACATTTTTCGACCTGTGACACTCTTCTAGTAAATTTGCGATTTTCATTATCTCAATGTGATTTCTTTACAATATATGTTTTTATAATATATCTGTAATTTCTGCTACGCCTTACTTATAAAAATGCAGTTGTGCCTAAGTAAATATACAAAATAAATATGTTAAAAGAGTTAATTATTACAGAAACTAATATATAACATTTTGCTATAAATGTAATAAACTAAACCATGCGCGTAAAATAACTTTAAATAGCTTTTGACACGACATAGCGTCTAACTCGAAATATGTCCCCATTGGTATACATCACAGTCTACTTTATAGTTTGAGTGGTAAATAGTTCGAGCACAACGGATTTCCCAATGCGCCATTATTATATTCGATTGTCATTTGACATGGCATCGATAAATTTATCACACGTAACAAACTTTTTCATATGTGACTACGTTCAAAGTAGTTCCGAGGGTCGATTTTTATTCATATCAAGTCAATTTTACTAAAATAAGACTAATTTTTGAAAATACTGTTTATAAAGGTTTATTTCCCGGCTAATTATAGCAATGCATTTAAACTAGCTCGAATTAGAATTATTAAATATACCTTATATTTTGTAGAAATTATAAATGCGGGGAGAATTAAATAGTTAGCAGAAGTGCCTCACTCGCAGATTTATTGCAGATGTTTAACTGTGTTTACTCATTAATTCCAAGATCAACCCTCGCATATTATAGAATTTACTGCAATTATTACTCGATTGACGGTTTATAAATAACACACTGCTCAGTTTACTTCACAATTTATGTGCGCCCATAAATATGCAAATACTTTTTTTTAAATATTATTTTTATATACCCACAAAGCGCTTGCATTTGGCTTGACATAAAAACTACAATGAATAGATCGTATAAACTAAATATGTATATCTATTTTATGTACGTTAAACAAGTAAGAATCTATAAAATGCATAAATCACAGAGACACATTATATGGTCTTCAAAACACGCCAACCATTTGACATTCATGGAAATAAATGACTTTTTGTCACAAGCTCAAGAAATATGGCGTTGTAACAAAGTAATATTATTACATAGTATTGTACAAAAATTTGGAAAGTCAAGGGTTGCACTTGAGGCTGGGGTATTGGGGCATTCATGCTTGTCGAAATCAGCGAGCTGAGCAAAAATATACAAAAACAATTCAATGCGAAAAAAAGTTTTTGCGTTTTAATTGCAATAGTTACGGAATGACTTTTGGCTTATGCGTATGGCATACAGTGTCAAAGAGTGAGTGGGTGTACTGCTCATGGTGGGTTTACTTATAAAAATCTCTCGTACATTTAGCCAGAAATGCGCACCAACTGCCGCCGCCTACACGAAGTGGACGCCAACGCGTCAAGAGGCCAGAGGCGTTCGAGTGCTTTACACAGAGAGTTTGTCAGAGAGCCAGAGAGAGAGAGAAAGAGAGACTGTGAGAGAGCGTACAATGAATGGACTTATTATACTGCCCGAAGTTGAACTGCATTTTGCGGGAATATTCAAATATTTAGACAGTTTGTTGACCAACATTTGTTGACAATGTGTGGGATTTGGGTTGTGCATCATTTATAGAAAGTATTAACGACTTAGCTACTAAAAACAAAATTTGGGAATTTCGTACGATTTTTTTCCAAAAAAATGCATTTTGATTAAATAAACAGAAATGTAGCAACTAGTAAGTCATTATTACGTTTGACAAAACGAATATTTCGGGAACCTCTGCGCATTTTAAAATTAATTGGCAATATTTTAAATATATTTTGTTTGATTTTTTTTCCTACTTAAAAGTATACTCATTAATCCTATTACTTCAACTTTGATAGATCGTATCGACAAACGCGTGTTTATTTTTATATAAAGAAGAACCCATTCAATTTCATTTAGGTTATTCACTACTCTGCATGCCATCGGTAGTGTTCTGATCGAGCTTACACGTGTCGAAAAGCAAAGATCGTTGTTTCAAATCCCACTGGAGCATTTCTTTAGTACTAGCATCGCTAGCTGAGTCACTTTTTGTCCATACAAATGTCTATCAATTGAATACATTTGGATTCAACTATATAAATCTATAAATATTTAATAATTTCGATTTTTCCCAAGTAATATTTTATATCCTATTTTTATATCTCAAGAAAAACTGAATATACAGGCACTAGGAATATTTAATTTATTACAAATAAATAAAAGTAACTATTTTCTTAAAAGTCTGCTGAAAATGATTAATGTTTGAGTTCTAAGCCAAAAAAAATATCATTAAATTTCGACCAAACTAGTCCGGCGTAGTTTTGGAAAACTGAACGCTCTGAAAATAGATGACTTGGAAGTATAACAACTTACTGTCTAATAAAGTCTTTTATATTTTTTATATATTATTCGTTAGGAAACGTACTAACAGAAGATGTTTTTTAACGATTCACAATTGGTGCATTAAATTAAAAATAAAGACATGTTTTCTTTAATAGTTTCAGTTAAAAATTGCCTGTACTTAATATTTTGGTAAACATTTATATGCGACTTTTATTCGTTAGCAAGTAAGCCCCATAACGCAATTTTTGGCTTTGTAAAATAATCTATTATTATTATTAAGAAATAAAAGGTTTCTGGTTTCTACCAGATCAACGATCCATTGGTTGAATTTTAATAGAGAATCAGAATCATCAACTTAAATTCAAATTGAAATCGCGTTCGATATACCAAAAATATTATTGTGTGGCTGGCTGGCTGTGCATCTAAAATATGGGTTTATTATGCCATGACTGGACCATAAAAAATTGTTTTATTTGTTTAAATGAATTTTCGCCCCAAAACACAGACCTTGGGCTTGAATGCTGTATCATTTTGCTGAGTATTGGTCCAAAAGCTTGTGGGAGTGTTTGGGCCAATAAATGCAAGAGTTTTTGTATGTGTATCATAAATGCGAGTGTGGGTGGATAACTGACATTTGCCATGACATAGTATCTAAAACTTTTCTTATTTTTTCTTGCAGTGCCGCAACAATAAATTTCATATCCCGGCGTGAATATAAAAGCAAAAATGACAGCAATACAGTTAAGCAATAAAAAACTGCAAAGTTTTCCAAATAAGCTGAACAAAATGGCAACGAGACAACAATAAAATCTAATAAAAAAACAAAAAACAAAAATATTTAGTAAAAAGAGATAACCAAACAAAATGCAAATCAGCAAAGTTCAACACAAATACCAAAAAAATACTAAATTAAAAAAGTGTATAAAGTAGAAAATATTCTAAATGCGAAACCATATTCTAAAGTATAAATTAAATAAGAGTAAATGAATTTGTGTGTATAATTAAGGCAGCAGCTTTAACTAGAAGTAAGTGAAGTAGCTTACGGCATTGTAAATAAGCAACGTGAGAAAACGACGTGACAGTAGCACAAACAACGTAAAAGCAGCCCTCCCAGCGACCTCAGGTACCTCAAACCCAAATTTGTTGACACTGAAACATTCCACCACACAGTATGGCCTCGGTCGCCGCTTGGCTGCCATTTGCACGGGCGGCGGCCATCGGTTGGGTGCCCATTGCCACTCATCCACTGCCACCGCCGCCGATGCCAAAGGATCGGCGTAAAACAGACGATGAGAAACTTTTGATCAACGTCTCTGGTCGTCGTTTTGAGACCTGGCGCAATACTCTTGAGAAATACCCAGACACATTGCTTGGCTCTAATGAGCGTGAATTCTTTTATGACGAGGACTGCAAAGAATATTTCTTTGATCGGGACCCCGATATATTTCGCCATATACTTAACTATTATCGCACTGGCAAACTACACTATCCCAAACACGAATGCCTCACCAGCTATGACGAAGAGCTGGCCTTTTTTGGTATCCTGCCAGATGTCATTGGAGACTGCTGTTATGAGGACTATCGCGATCGCAAGCGCGAAAATGCCGAACGCCTCATGGATGACAAGCTGTCAGAGAATGGCGATCAGCACTTGCAACAGCTGACTAACATACGCCAGAAAATGTGGCGTGCCTTTGAGAATCCGCACACATCGACCAGCGCATTGGTCTTTTACTATGTCACCGGCTTCTTCATAGCCGTCTCTGTCATGGCCAATGTGGTGGAAACAGTACCCTGCGGGCATAGGCCAGGACGAGCTGGTACTTTACCCTGCGGTGAACGCTATAAGATTGTCTTTTTTTGCCTGGATACAGCCTGTGTAATGATCTTCACTGCGGAATATTTGTTGCGTCTCTTTGCTGCACCTGATCGTTGCAAGTTTGTGCGCAGTGTGATGAGCATCATCGATGTGGTGGCCATTATGCCATACTACATTGGACTGGGTATTACGGATAACGATGATGTGAGCGGCGCCTTTGTCACATTGCGCGTTTTTCGCGTATTTCGCATTTTCAAATTCTCGCGGCACTCGCAGGGTTTACGTATTCTCGGCTATACGCTTAAATCATGCGCCAGTGAACTGGGCTTTCTGGTATTCTCGCTGGCCATGGCCATAATTATCTTTGCCACTGTCATGTTCTATGCGGAGAAGAACGTGAATGGCACAAACTTCACATCGATACCGGCGGCCTTTTGGTATACCATTGTCACGATGACTACACTGGGGTAAATAGTCTATTCTATATAAGAACCCCCAAGGTGTGTGTTTTCAATGTGTTTCTCCTTATAGTTATGGTGATATGGTGCCCGAGACAATAGCTGGCAAAATAGTGGGCGGCGTTTGCTCGCTTAGCGGTGTGCTTGTCATCGCCTTACCTGTACCTGTTATTGTATCGAATTTCAGTAGAATCTATCATCAAAATCAACGTGCCGATAAGCGCAAGGCGCAAAGGGTGAGAAAAAATTGTACTGAAATAAATAGCTTTGCAACAATTTAGGAGAGACCTTTATTTTGTAAGCGGTTTGTTCTGATATTTTCCATGTAAATAATATTTTATTGAAATTTTTTTTATGGTCTTGCAAAAATGTATTTTTTTTATGAACTTTTTTATTTTCAATAATAAAATTGTATATGACAATTTGAACAAGGTGAAATTTAAAGATAATAAAATGTAAATTCGTGAGCTGGAAACTAAAGCCGATTCTGGAGAATCCCCTAAACCATCCCTATAGAAACTTAATAAAATATATTTAGAGCTTGACAATTTGATTAAAAAAATGTAAGATTAAAGAAAATATATAAAATGTTTAAGTCGATAATTCTGTTTAAATGTTGACAAAAAAATTGTCCGCACGCTTGTCCAATTTTTACACACTTTCTTTAACATATTTAAAATTGGCTTTTAGTGCCGTCTTAACAGATCCGCCCCCAACATAAAATAATCTATATACCATTGTCACGATATATAACACGATAACAAACATAATCTCGAAGTCTGTTTTCTATTGGGCCATTGTTTGCGTTTTGTACGCCATTGTTGAAGCCACAATTTAGATTTAATTTTTTATCTTTTTCATTGTTTGGCCCTTGAGGCTTTCTTTAAGAAATGCGGTGCAAAGGTGGCGCCGGCCCTAAATGTAAACCAAGCAGTGAGTTTTTCTAGATACATTGGCAGTTCTTGCAATACGCCTAGTAGCTTATAAGGTAGAATAAAGCTGTGGGGCTTATTCACGTATAAGTTAATATGCATGCAATTAGCTTTCGTTTAATGTGAAATTACACTTGCTTTTCTGAGCATTAACTTTGATACTAAAATTCCATAACTTATAAAAGTTATTTGATTGTAAAGCGAATTATGGTAAACTTATAAACCAGCTTGAACATCATTGACAGTAAGTAACACAAGGCATGGAAGCCGCATCAGCTGTTGACTACAGCATTACCAAAAAACAAGTAGTCAAAAAATTACCCTTTACCAGTCAATAAAACTTGTCTTCCCGGACATAAAATTTCATGTAGATATAGGACGGTAGACCAACTTTAGATCTCCCTATTGCCTTATACAAAAAGCATTGATTGATGAAATGGAAAGTAATATATAACTTTTATAAGGTACATTTAAAAAATCTTAATGTAGTTTATTTCAAAAATGACCGTCCATTACACTTAAACATTGGGTTACACATATATAAGAAAAATTCTAGTTATTTTTTTATTTTAGTACTCAATGGTAAGCAAAATTGTTATAACTTGCAAGTAGTAAAATAATGCCTAAATCTAACAAGTACAATCTTCAGAGATACGCATATCTTAATATTCATTCTGTTCTAATTCGAAATTTACAGAAAGCACGTCTGGCGCGAATACGCATTGCCAAGGCCTCATCGGGAGCTGCATTTGTTAACAAGAAGAAAGCCGCTGAAGCGCGCTGGGCCGCGCAAGAGTCGGGAATTGAGCTGGATGACAATTATAGAGATGAGGATATATTCGAGTTGCAACATCATCATTTGTTGCGCTGTCTCGAAAAGACAACGGTGCGTATGCTTAATGTTGGTTGTTGAAATTCTTTTGGTTTCTTGATTACATTGTACATCGTCAAGCGTCAATTGTGAAGCGTCCGTCCATGGCAGGAAATTATCTGAATCTCTGTATCTCTCTCTCTCTCCATTTAACACTTTTTGTTTGTTGCATTTAATTTATCACATGTTTCTCTTTGTTTGTTTTTTCTACGTTTTCATTTTTATCTTTTTTCAACAGATGTAGCAACATTTGAACATCATTTTAATAGCAAAACATTTTCACGTTTGCCTTGTGCTGCTCGTTAGTCAAGCAATGACAAGCCACACAACAAGAACAACTACAACAACTACTACTACAACAACAACAACAACTACTACTACTACTACAACTACAATAGTTGAGAGCACACAGTACACTAACAACAACAACAACAACAACTATAACAAGCGCCACATAAGGCAATCAAGAAGAGTATGCAACAAAAATTGTTGCAAGGATTTGTTGTACAAGTCGAAATCTCTCGTGCGTGCTCTTTAATCCTCCGTGACGTCATTTGTCTTTGTATTATACAAAACAACAAGAACAAAAAAACATTTTGCTCAAAAAATATATTTTATTTTTGCTAGCAATGTGTATTAAATTTTATTGTATACACTTTTCTATGTGTAATGTTTTTTTCCATTACTAAGTATATTTATTTTCTACATTTGGGTCAGATTTTTCACAAGTTCTTGCAATTTATTTGTGTTTATTTTGTTTTCTATTTTTCTTACTATGTTTTTTTTTAAGTTTACCACCAAAAACATAATGTAAATTAAATGAACAAATATTAATGTCTTTTTTCTATAAATACAAAAAAATGAAACGTAAATAATAATAAAAAAAATGCCCAAGTGCGGCAAAAGTAAGTGTGCTTTTGTATTATATTATTTTCCTTTTGTTTCGGGGTTATTCTTGTAGCTCTTAAGCATTGCAATTAATTTTTATTATTTGAACTTTTAAAAACAGCAACAGTTTGTGTTGAAAGCTATACAAAAGAAACGCTGTTTATTGTTTAAGTTGAAAGAATTTTAATACTTTTGTTTGGTGTTTTTTGTTTTGATTTTTTGTTTTTGTTTTTAGCAGTAGGTCGTTGAGCAGGCAACAAATTGCTTTCCAAAGAAAAATTTTATGCGGCGCCATATGAGCATCTATAGCTATCAATAAAAATCCATAAATAAAATCATAAACCAATAAACTTGAACTAATTCGTATAAAAAAGATTTAAAGAACTTTGGTTTCACCGAAGCTTAAAAACTCTTTGCGTAGTTATTTGTTGTCAGCCATGAGCAGTTTCTTTAATATAAAAAATTATGGTTAGGGATCGAGGGTCAAAGATGCGAAAGAAGCTAAAGCAGGTTTATATATCTATTCATAAAGTAATATTCAAGAATTCCTAAGTCATACACTATAGTTATTCTTTATTTGTTATGGTTAATTTCCAAAACCTTGCCAAGTTAGGAAAATTTCTACATACAAATATGTGTTTTTAATATTGCTTTAAATTATGACAAAAGTAAGCATTAATTTGCTTAAGACAGAAGCTAGTAATAATGAATGTGTTGTTAATTTTATAAAAAATAGACGCGGCAGATACTCTACAGTCCATGGTGCAATAATAAGATGACGCCACGAGAGCCACGCTATGATAGCTTTCAACAAAGATAGCTTTGTATAGAATCAGGGACAGCATTTACCTACAATAAATTTCATCTTATATTAGACCTTGGTACAGCGAATATTTATTTATAAGGTCTGTACATATACAAGTTAAATATCTGTAATGTATAATATAAAATAAAAAAGTTGTTATGCAATATATTAAGTTTTGTAAAATCTATCTTCATATATCAATTGTAAATACTGGTTAGAGGTCAAATTTCAAATAATTTTAGTCGTAAAAAAAACGGAATAATACGCATTTTAAACATGCTTATGATACTAACGAAACGACATTACTACGTGAAGAGTGGGAAAAAATTATAATAAAATTATAATTAACTCATAAAATAAACATAAAATCAGCTATAAACTTAAATTGTATGATTCAATTGGCATAAAATTCTTGCAAATAATTTAACAAATCTCATTTACCCAGCATCAAGTTCTTTAAATTAAAATCCCAGCTATAAACTTGCCCCACATGTCGATTGTATTCCTCACGCAGATAAAATACAACACGCGCGCGTTTTGAAAACGCTAGCAAAACGCACACAAAAAACGCTCGCCTTGCGCTTGCTATAAATTCCCGCAAAAACCGCCGCGCCTTATAACCAACTGCTGTCTAATAATTGTTCATTGTGTTACTGTACTATTGTCATTGCTTAAAATAAACTAATAATTATAAAATTTATCTGGAAATTTTTGAGCTCTGTAGGCGTTTTCTTCCCTTTTTATTCTAGACCATAAACCAAAAATAAAAAGTAATAGTGTTCAAATGTTTATACGAAACCCGCTTTATTGTTCTTGACGTTGTTTTAATTAACTTTAAAAACACACATTTCTAAACATAAATCTTTCCCTTGTTTTCTCAATCTTGCTGTAAAGTACGTACCTAAGTTGACTATAGTATTATTTTAGCCTTATCATCAAGGTTCGTTAACAAAAAAAAACTCGGTTCAAAAATCTGCCACTTTATTATGTTATTAGTAAAAATAATACTTTCAATTTAATTGTTTACAATATTATGTAATTTAATAGTATGACACAATTAATTATATATATAATTAAACTCATTAAGTAAATATCGTGTCTTGTGCAATTTATCGAAATATTTACCGTAAGAATCGATAAAATGAAATTTAACTCTTAGAGTTATAGCCTCAAACACTTTTAGCTTTTCAAGCTCTGTTTTCAGCCCTAAGCAAATATATTATTTGCATTCTGTGTTGATACACTTTATTTTTTGTTTTACTTGTAATATACAATATATTAAAAAGAATGGATGGAATGGTCACTTTCGGTCTCTCGCATATCTACATCATTGTTAAAACAAGTTGCTGAATGAGATAAAAAATAATTTATAGCACTGCTAAATGGATAACAGCTCAAAGTTTAATTTGAAATGCATTACAATATAGTAAAAAACCTAATACATACTGTTTTGCTAAAAAACGCAACATACTTTTAGGAGAGGCCAAGATTCAACTAGGATCGTCGCGACAGTAATGATGATGATGACTTTAGGGATAGCCAAATAAATTATTACAAATTTTTTAAATATTTCATTGGTATATTTTGAAAATTTATTTTGAGATGGGAAAAAAACACGTCACAATTACGTTTTGTTATAAAATATATAGCAAAAATTTTTACATTTTTTGCGAAATCAAGGGGTAGCTGGAAGTAGCCTTAGAGCAAACGATTTTAAAAAATATGTGGACAAATAAATTTACTTAATTTTTTCATTTTGTTACGAAAATATTGACCATAAGCTGGCTACACATTTGATTTGAACATTTAAGCTTGTATAGACTTTCGTTTTATATTTTTTTTTTGCTTTTGAATATAATGTACACTCTGTTCTGTCGTATGTCTACATTTCGCTCTGTCATAGTTGAAAACTTTAAAGCAAACTTTTAATCTTACAGCGAGATTGAGAAAGCAGCTACTAGTACTTATATAACACCACCCAATTCTCCAATGTTTGTGTTTGTGTCTATGTAAACCTTGCTTAACACCCGTATTCCTCATTTCTTGAACAATTTGATCAATTGTTATGTACTATATCTATGTAAAATTGCTATAAACCAAGCAAATCAAAAAAAAATAAAAATATTTATATATATATTATCATACAATGTACTCTATGTTCTTTATGTTTCTCTTTGTAAATTTTTCTTGCTCTCTGTCACTATTTAACAAACCAAAACCAAAAATAATAAATAAAGGATCGTGAATTTGTCGAGTTAGAAATACCCTATAATGGCCAGCCAAAACGACCTGGCTCGCCATCGCCCATGGCAAGTCCTGCACATTCCACAAACAGCGCTGCAGGTCTGCTGCAGTCCTGCTGCGGTCGCTGCTGTTCACAACGTTATCAGGTAAGAAACAAGAATATCAAAGCTCAAGACATAATTTTGTTTGAGTTACTTGACTTTGTATTGTTTATTTTTATGTACATTAAGTGCAGGTGGGTGGTAGAATGTTTTTATGGTTTTGTTTGTTTGTGTCTATATATATATATATTCGTGTGTGTGTGTGTGTATAAATGTTTGTATATGTTAACTTGTTGTAACTACAAATACATACACATACACCACAGAACACAACAATAAAAGGCGACCCCACAAGGTATGCAGCATTTTCTTTCATTAAGCATCAAAAGTAGAGCATACTTTCAGGCTGTCGTATTTTTAGCGCAAACAATTTTTTTCCTTTTAGTGTGACCTTTTCGCTAATGTATTTCAATTTTATTTTTATATACTCTTTTTTTCTCTATTTATTTCGAAACAGGCCTGTGGCAAGTATATGCCAGCTGCAAGTAACGCTCAAAATAGCCAAAACAATCAGCCCATGGACGGCACCTATCTGGTAGAGGCCTCGTTCTGAGCTAAAACAATTCTAAAGCAACATACAATGAATACGCTGATAATGTTGAGATTAACGATAATGATGATTAATGCTTATGTTTAGTGTAACTTGAAGAGTTTTTAAACTTAATTGAATTTGTTGTAGACGGTGTGCAGGATATTAGACGTCAAAGGCAAAAAAAAAAAAGAAAAATGAAAATAAAACGCAAAACAGAAATAAGAATAAAAGTAATGTAAAATTTACAAATTAATAATAATAACAAATTGTCAGCAGTAATCTCTTAAATCTGATTTTCGAGTTTAAATTTACTTAAAGAAACGAAAAAACAAAAGAAACAAAATAAAATAAAAACTAAAATGAACAAATGAAGTAAAAAATTCTAAATGTATAAAATAAAAGAAATTATTTTAAGCTGTGTTTACACTAACTTTACAGCCAAATATTAGCTGCAAGTTTTTAACATTTTTATTTGTTTTCATAAAACGTTTATAGATAAATACCGACGAAAATATTAAGCTAGTGTAAGCACAGCTTTATTTAGTCATAGCGTAATACAGAAACAACAATAAACAAATGAATAGCATACATGCGTATATATAAACATATACATAGTAATACTACGTAAAGTAAAAACAAGGCCGTTAATACATAGAACAAGAAATAACTTTTAACTTTTAATTACCAAGTGGCCAAGTTGGATTTGATTAGCATGGTCCCGTTAATAAATTATAAAAATAATAAGTATTATAATATATATGCAACACTATTTACTTTATATATATGAGACAAGACAACAACAACAACAACAAGAACAACAACAACAACTACTACAGAAGCATTTTAGAGGAATTTACTGTGTATGTTTTTAAGAGTGTAAAAATAAAACTAAACAAAATAATAGAATTGATTATTTAGCAAAGAATACTAACTACAATTACACAAAATAAATTACATACTAACACTCACTCAAGCAGTTGCATTGGGTCCAACATAAAAAAATGTTATGAATATTAATTTAAAAAACTGAAACATAAAAGAAACAAATATAAAAAATAAATGCATATAGAAAGATAATATTAAAGTCGGCATATGCCGACTGAAGTATACCCTGTTATCAACTACTCTCATTTTTTTGTTAACGCTCAAGACCTGTACACACTCAAACGTTAAGAATTAACTTATAATTTTTTGTCACAAAGCAATGTGTTCTTATCGAAAATCAATTGGTTTTTGTCTATAAAAAATTAACAAATTTAATGCATAAATCTCGTCAATGTATTATACAATTGGTAATACTAGTAGTACCCACTCAAATATAAAAAAGGCCAAGTAAAGAGAGTCGCAGGAAAAGGATGACTAGTAAAACATATAAATATATCACTAAATTATTTACTTTAAATTAAATATTTATAAAATGATATAGCTTCTACAATTAATTTGTGCATACTTAAAAATAGCTACAGACATTTTATCGCATTTTATATTTGCTGCACATTGTTTTAATTGTGGCGCCACATCGAAAAAGCTGATTTTGCTAACTGCGCCATCTATGGGTTGCTATAACCAAACAACCAAAACTGTTTGTTTCTGACTACCACTAGAGAAAACTTTTACAAAAAAAAAACGTTTCAGAATATTTTTTATGTGATATTTTTTCGTTTTTTTTTGTTGAGTCTCTTTTGCTGTTGTATAGGCTTTGCATAAAAACGAATGAAAAACTAACAATCAACCAATAAACTTTTACTTTTTTATCCTTTTAAGTGTTACGCTTAGTTGCGATTTTTTGGCATAAATTTAATTATACTATTTTTATTTTACTAACAAAATAGAATAAAAATCATGTAGGATTATTGATGAGTTATCCGACATTATTGTGTAAATCCAAAGTAGTTAAAATGCATCTTTCGCGTAAAACGCGTTTTGCACTGCTTTCTGGAATTCTATTTCGAAATGCCGTCATGGTGCCTTGAATATCTTTAAAGAAGCAGGTAATGCCTATAATTGCGCTGAATTTTGTGTTGTCTGGTACAATCAGCTGCTTTTCGAATGGAAATAGTTGAAAATATTGAGAGATGGCCAAAACTTTTTTAATAGTTTAAGCTGCATATGTCAGTATTACAGTGTAAGAGAAACTTCATTTATAATTCCGCTTAGAACCTAAAAACTAACTTGCGTCTATTGTAGAACTCCTAAACTGTTTAATAGCTACATTTCACGATTTTCGATAAATCACAAATTTTATTAATTGAGCCACACTGTTTAATTAAAAACAAAATTTAGTAGATTTTTTAATTGGATGTCTGTGTACAGGTCTTTAAAATTTCAGCACATTTTATTTGTGATAACACTCTGATTATGCCGATTTATACAAATAAAATAACTTGGAATGAAAACAAAATTTCATAATGCCTAACTTAGCTTTACAGAATATTTTCAACAAAGTGAAAACTTCGAGAGACAGTCAATACGAAAAGTCAAATTACAGGCTGCCAGTAAGATGTATATCATCCAGAATTCTTTAAGTACTTAATAACCCGAACCACTTAAACAAAATCGTTTAAATATGTCAAAATTATCACACTATTTTCGAATACAGAAAAGAAAATACGTAAACTGATTTGTAGTGTTTCATTGCTTGATTAAAACTCTATAAAGTTGAACTACATATACTTGATATTTTTTGCAAAACCAAAATGATTTTATTATTCATTAAAGCAAACAGTAAGTTTTCTATAAGAAACTTTCAGATTCACTGCAACCCTGATAAACATTCATTGAAACTGCACAAGTTAGGGTCAATTCGGTACAAGGAAAAAATACTTTCAAAAAATATTAAAACATTTAATTATTATGCGATTATTTATTAAAATACACCGACTGCCCTTAAGATACAGGGTACAAAACCGTTAGCTAACGAGATGTGTAGTAAAAAAGAAAAAGAAAAATTTTAGAATCAAATTAAAATTAAATTATTATAGTTAATAAATTATGAGTAAATTTATTTATTTTTTAAATGGTCTGTAGTTTAGTATATACCAAGTTTAACTAAGTAACTAAGCGACATTTGCAATAGTTCTATAGTGACATTTTTACATATGTGCACACATGCAACAAATCGAATCATTCCAACAAATAGTAATAATATTTTTATATCGTTTTTAAGAACGAATTCATTTTTAATCTACATTTTGTATAGAGAAAACGGTTTCAGTTCTCATTTCCACAAATTCAAGTAATTAAATCAAAATCAAGAAAACTCTAAGAATTCTCTCTTCCAAGAACTAATTTAGCAAACTTATGTAACTTAACTTAATTATTTACATAGTTTTAATATGTATGTGAGTGTGTGTTTAGAGGCGAAGCTTTAAATTGAAGCATTCAAAGGAATAACTATACTTAGCGAATTCTAACTAACTCAAAGTAAACTAATGAATTAATTAATTAAATTAAAAATTAAATTACAAACTAAATCAAACATTTAAAATTAGTTCAAAATAATCAATACGTATTTAAAAAAAAAGAAAACGAAATGGAGCTTGTATGTATGTATAGTACATTTATTATTATTATTAAAATAATTATTATTATAATGATGTTGATGACTATTAAATTGTATTTTTCAAAATCTGTTTGTAATGCCCTCGGTTCTTTTCGTTTCAAGGCAAAATAATTGTTAAAAACAAAAGAGTATCTAACTTTAAAAGCAACAAAAACCACAAATAAATGAAATAAATTTTAATGCAAAATATAAAACAAAAAATATATACATACATATATATAATATAAACAACTTGGTTAACAAATGCAAAGAATACTAATTGTGAAAACAAAGAAAACTTTTATGTATAATTAGAAGGGCGTACTTAAACAAACAAACCAAATTTTGGATATTAACATCCAAACACTCTCGTAGCGATATTCTAAATGAACAAAAACCGAAAACCGAAACAAAAAAAAAGTAAATTAAATAAATCACATCTTTTAAGTAAATAGAAAAACAAACGAACCTAAAGAAGTTTTCTGTTTCATTTTTAGTGATAATTCAATTTGAGTAAAACAAAACGAAAAACAACAAACAAAATAAAACAAAAAAAACCAATACTCTGCCATGGGTTTGTAATGCAACAAAACAGAAAAAAAAAACTAAAAATTAATAATAAAATAAATAAAGAAATCTGTTTACTTCCACAACAACAATAAAGTGTCAAGTTTCGCTCTCTCTCGGCACGCCAATCTCTGTACGGATATATATGCTTGGCTACAAACGCAAACCTATATATCTTTACATACTCTATATTTGTTTGTATGGTAATAATAAAATTATTTTAAATTTATTTATACTTCAGTAGTATTTGCAACATTTGTCGCCATCAAGCGACAAAAACTAGTTCTCGCCATCTTGTGGCGGCAATAGACGTCCCAGTTTTTCTTTTGTCAGAAATCCAAATATAGTTTTGCGCTTCATTTATTTTATTAAAGCTTTTTTTGTAGAATCCTGACATTCTAACTTGAAGACTGTTCCCGGATTTAGTGAGAAAGGCCTAAGATCCAAGAGGGCAGTCCTGACACACGTAAAACTCATTTTGTTATAAACTTTTCATTATTATACTTCTAAAATATGCAATAAAATATTTGTAAAGAGTTCAAGTGCCAGCTGCTGACATTGTTGTATGTGCACCATAAAAATTCTTTTGGGAAACTTGGCAAAAAAATAAAACAACTGAGTTGCCAGCCTCGAGCCATTCTAATTCTAATATTGTTATTTTTTTTGAGTTAAACAGCAAATATCGTTTTCGCTCTAAATCAAATGAAATCAAATATGATTTTTTTTATTTTATGTTAGTTAAACTGATTTTTTTTTATGTTGCTAAAGGAGCAGGAGTGCATATCTTCCTATGAAAAATACTACAAAGCTAGTCTAGAATTAAAGCAAATCGCATCAGAGACTGCCGCCTCTCAAAAAGCAGAAACAAAATTTCTTCCGACTATTCGCAGAATTGCTTGCAGGAAGCTATTTGGGTACGCTTAGTGACGAGTACATGATATGTAGCGAAATGAGAGGCTGGAGCAGCTGGGCGGCACAACAACTTTTGATTACCAGAAAGTTGGCAGGCAAGCGTACAAGATGCTTCCGACTTTTGCCGGAAAGGGCCACGAAATTTACAGAGCCATAACAACCGCCTATTACCGATGACTTTAGGCACCAAACTTGGTCTACATGAGACTCCAACTCCTGTAAGTCAATCGGTCTCACGTATTAAAGAAACTTGTATTCAATTCAATTCATTTTTGATTCCATTTATTTCTAAGCTGTATGAGTTTTTGAATATTGTGCAATCTTTGCAATCTATTACTTACGAACGAATTTAAATTAAATAATATAAATAAAATTTTCAAATTAACTTAAATAATGGCGTAACAGATTTATAAAAAATATAATTATCTTTAATATTTTTATCAAAGCAATAGCATGAATGGACGGAAACTATTATGGTGAGAAGATAATTTACAAGTCAGGGCGTTAATGTGGTTACAAAAGTAGCGTTCCAACTGAGCTTTTTACTTAATCGTCGTCTGTACTATTACAAAATATGCACTTCGCTTCCGATGTACTCCACCTAAAGTGTACAAAAAATCATAGATATCGCTGGCTATATACTTAAAATGTTGTGAGTTAACTTTTTATCGACTAGTTACGGAAATTCCCATTATTCATCATCTATAAGTATATATGTTTTGAAGCCAGCTGGTGATATTTATAAAGTTGATCTTACTTAGTATCTACGAACCTATGTGAATATTGTGTTCATATTTGTCTAGAGCGTCCACGTCTGAGTCGTTGCCATCTGCGTGTTAGCGCCAATGTCTGGTCTAGTCAGATATTTTTAGACAAAACTATAGACTTGAAGTTATGTTGGAGAACGCTTGAATGCAAACATTTTAGAGACCCGTCTAAGCATATATGGCTTGAAAGCAGCTTTTCGACGACTGGAACATTGAAAAATCAACAAGATAACAATTTATAGCTTAAATCGATTCTCATGCACAATCAAAAGCACAGTCATTTTTATTTTCAATGCTCATTAGTAACGTCATTGACTGTGCTTTGTGGCATTTGTGTCGGACACAACAACTTAAGTTTCTATATAAAACGGTAGTATCTGTGCAACTGAAAGGTCGAGTCTATAAATCAAGGCAAATAATATTAAGAAAAAATTAACAAAAATTATGCTTATATGTTAAAAATAAATGTACTCACACATTTAAGTTTGTGGTATAGCTTTACTCACGTAATTAAAAGCTTAAAACATATTGTAAGGTAAATATAAAGTATACGTACAGTGCGCAATTCTCTACGATGCATAAAACATATATTGCAAAAAAATTTCAATGCAATCTCTTGAAGCATTTCAATTAATTAAAAACAATTAAACATGAACCAGCCAATGCATGCTTGTGAGCACTTTGAACGTACGCTCATTTTGAAATTTAATACCCAGAGAAGAATCCACATAACAACACACACCTTTTTTTATGAAGGTGATGGTCACATGTTGCTTGATTCTATAAACTAAATTTTTTTTAGAATCCATTGATCCATTTAATCCATTTTTTGTATCCATTGATCGACTTACCTATAATGCCAAAAAAAACTTTTTTTAAACAATTAAATAAAAAAATTTTCAAATGAGAATGAACTCATAGATATTTTACTGCAAGTTCGGTGTTCGTTGGCTTAGAAAACAAATTATGTCTTACATAAAAATTGAACTATCATAATTTGCAATTTTACATATTTATTCATTTACATTTTCTAATTTTATTTCGTGAATTTAATCTATTAAAATTGCATTAAATCTTTGATTAAATACTGTAATGTGGTGGGCATATTTTAATTTTTTAGCAGTATTAAAATGATTTCTTTATTCTGTAAAATATTTTTGGACTGACTTCACTTTTTTGGGTAAAAATTCAACTTTGGTTGCAGAATTGATCAGATCAATGTACAGTTTCTCTACGCCTTGCATTAATTTGGCGAGATAGACTTACAGGCATTTTTTAAAATAGTATATCTTTTTCTAAATAAAAAACATTTGTCAATTGACTCTGATAAAAATTAAAATATTGTATTGCCCTCATCCATCACACAAAACATATACAGCGATTTTAAAACAAATTGCAAAAAAATAATGCTTCAATGCTAAATCACTATTAAAATATTCTTTCAGCGTTCTACCTTTATTAAATAATGGACTTTCTTAATGCCAATTGTATGTTGTATATTAAAAATAAGTTCTGAAATTGTGTTTTGAAAATATTATTTTTAATAAAAAATTTCTCACAGCACAGTGACCTACTGTCCTAATAAGAACAATGTTGTCTTGAATAATCTTTGGGAAATGTCATCCGTTTGCAAGTGAAGTCAGCGCAAAGCAAGTGCCGGAATATTGAACCAACGACCTTCCGGTTTACAGCCGAGTACACTTCCAATGACCACGTTTTAACATAACCGTAAGGTTTCCTAATTTTATTTAAAGTTGCAGCAGGCTGGTCTTAAATAATTTTTTCGGTTCGTATAATCCCGTATTTGTATTTGTTGACCAGACGCTAATATTAACTTCGGTAAGCTAGCTTTATGACGTTAATTATCACTCATACAGCTAGATAACCAAAGACAACATAGCACCCTGTATATATATATTGTAGATTCAAAACACCTTGAAAGAAACGCGCGCGTTTTTTATGCGTTTTTATGGCGGATTTCTTCATCTGTTTCGTCTACGTATATTTTATATGCAGTCCCATCACTATTGCCTGAGGCTCACATGTACAATGTTATTTTATTTTTTTTACCTTTTAAACTTTTTACTTGTTTTTATATAGTTAATGGTCATTTTTTATTTGTTGGCCTTCCATGTGGCACAATCACTCTTGGTCAATTGTGCGTCAGTTTGTTTAGTAAATTGTTGTAAATTTTATTTTATTTTATTTAGTTTGTCATAATTTAGTTTTTAAGCGCACATTCAAATAGAGTTGGTTAGTTATAGCTTGTTTGGTTGAATCGTTGGTTAGTATCGCCCACATGACTGTTGTCATCGACGTTGGCGGCGCCGTCGCGTCATACGCCTGCGCAAAAGCGGCGACGCGTCACTGCAATGCTACGTGGAATTTTTATGCATTTTGCATAGAAAAATACAGCGATAAATGGCTGAATGCTTTGCAGCCATTGCCACAGCTTTGGAGGATTGATTGTGCGGCCGTAAAGAGGTCAAAGATCGAGAAGCGTTCGGCCAGAACTTTTTACTTATTCTATGAAAAATATTCCCATAAATATGCACGCTTCAAAATAGCAGCCATGCACCCCGCACTCTTGTTCTCTACAATTATGCCACAACGAATGTCTTGGCGTATTTTGTTTTATTCTTATTGTTTCGGTTGGTCAAGTGACTGTAACTGGAACGACAACGACGCTCGACTGGACTGGACTGAACTGAGCCCAGCTTGGCGCGGCTCAGCTCAGCTGGTTGGGTTTTGTTGCATTGGCATTATAGCGCCGGCAAAACAGGCGGGTGAGTAAGCCAAGTGAATGGCTTGGCTGACTGGTTGGTGACTATCACTCGGCCTGGCCTTAGCTATGTCTACTGACTGCTAGACAACGACTACGACGAGCTACCTTAGTGTAGGACGGATGACGGGCCACGTTCCGTAACGTAGGTTCCCACAATTATGCGGCTCGCTCGTTCGACTCCACTCGGCACTCATTGTAATAATCGTTGCAAACATAAAGCGGCGGAAAATGTTGAAAAGCAGCAAAACGTACCAAGTGAATTTTCTTTTAGCTTTTCGAAATGTCTTACTTAACTTTTGTAGCCACTTTGGTCAAATTGTGCAATGATATGACGACAAGCAGCCAACAGCAACAACAACTAAGAGCACTGAGCCATGCTTGCAAGCTATGTATGTAGCTGCTGCTGTTTTGTTGCCTGAACCATAGTACTCAAATGGGGTGTGGTAATACTATTTAAATTTTTAAGACCACTGAAGCTATCAAAATAAAAGGCCACAAATGTTAGGCAGTGAAAACAAAAACAAACATAAAACCGTTTCAAATTTACAGTCTAGAGTTCTTGGTATTTGGCAAAGAATATAGGGTGTTCTTGTAAGTCTTCTAAAGAAGCGTAGACACCCGTTTTCTCTTTGATGATCTAGTTGAAACCTAATAAAACGTATTTTTTAACAACGTTTCGTAGCCTTGTAGATTCGCTACAAGTAGATATTTTATGTTATAATTAATGTGTCAAGAATGAACTTTGAAATAGTTAATTCTTGTGCGAACTAAATAACTGAAGCGCCTAGCGAAAATGTATTGTTAAGTTGTTAATATTTATACTAAATGTATACTGAATAGAATATTGTTATAAACTGACTAAGCGCACTATAACGAAAAAGATTATTTTTAAGATATAAAGTCAACTCTTTTATTTCACACTTCTCTAATTTTGAATCACTAAATTAATCTGATTTGGTCACTACTGTTAGAAATAAACTCAATATTATTCGATAAAACCAACTTTTTAACAGCGTTATTATTTTTAAGCGGATACAAATGCTATATGTGACTATTATGCATCTGTTATCGTGCATACACAATGTTTTAAAGTTGATTATCGAACAAGCTTCGATTCGTTCACAACGTAATTGTTGCAAAATACTATACATATATTTGCGATTAAAATGCAGCAGATGAAATGTAGAACTGACAGCACAGACACAAATTACCAGATTATCTCGAAATTTTAAAGTTGTTTAATATGAAGAGTTAAAGTGCAATTATACAGATATTCAAAGTTTATCTTTACAGCTTTTATTTATTTAGATTGCCTTCTTAGATTTGCCGTGCTGCCCTAACCCTAATAGAGTTCAACAGTTCATTCAAAGCCATTACAAAGCTTAGTCACAATATTTTTCTTTCCCCGTGACTTATGCCATTTGGATATTCCTTAACTGACCATTGACCGACCGCAAAACAAATATTTCCAAGAATAATTCACACATCGCGTTACTCAAAAAAGAGGAATAAAAATTACCATATTCAAATGTAGCTAAACAAGAGATGAGGTTGATTAGGCTCATAAACGAGCGACTAGCCGGCCGACGCTGATGACTGCCACAAATGGCAACGAATACATACATATGTACGTATGTATATACATAGCAACAAATATTTACCTAGAAACGTTCACAAATTGCCCCAAAACACGTTTATAAGACAAAAAAAAAAAACCGAACAAAAAATTGCCTATGCATTAGACGATGACAACGCCTGAAAATTTTTGCGTATAACTAATGAAGAGTTAAGCAACTTGAAGATTCTGGAAACGCGTGTAGAATTGTGTAGAAAACATAGCGTATAGACAGACGCCTAGCCGGATGTGTTGAAGAATTTAGCTCACAATAGTGCATACGATTAACAGCTGCGAATATTTATATATGTACGTTTGTACAAACGTGTATAATACATACATACCTTGAAGTTGTATAGTTATAGGGCTGGGTAACAGGCGCCAGTTGTATAAGGTAACGACAGTCTCGATAGGCAAATGAACTTTGTTAGAGGAGATTGGATTGGATTGGATTGTATTTAGTAGTCGCAGTAGTAGTAGCAGTAGTCGTAGTATACGAGAGTATCGAGAACACTTTGGTTGACACTTGAACAGCACTTTGCACAAAACGGCGACTACGACTAGTTAGTTTGTAATAAAAATGCCCCTAAAAATGGCATAACGATACACAATCCAGCATTTAGCTTGTCTCGCCTTTCCTCTCCTTGGCGTGAAAAAGTTTATACAAAAATTGTATAATTTTATATATATATATTTTTTTTTTATTAAATTAATAGCTATAAGGTAGCGCTGTTGACGACCAGACCCAGTGCAAACCGCTCTCTGACGCTTACTCTCCAAGTGTTAAACTGTTTCAGGCAACAGACACCTTTTGCAACCGCCAAACGCTTCTAAACTAAATTCAGTTTTGGTAAAAACGCGACAAACGAGCTCGAGATCAGCTTCTTGAGACGTCGGCGCAGCGGCGTCACAACGACGTCAACGCAGCAGGCTTGTACATAAGACTGTGCCACCGTGTATGTGTGTGTCGTTGCGTTGGTGTTTGTGAGCCGCTTTTGCGTTGGTGTAGCAGCCATGATGCGATTGCTGTGTTGCCTGTTGCTTACCTGTTGTTGCTGCCGGCGTTAGCAGCGACGCATCGCTTCGGTCGACGTCAGCAGCACGTTGATTGCGTCGCATTCCCCTGGAGCGTTTTGTGAGCTTGGCTTGGTACCTGATTTTCGGGTTTTTGTTATTTATTTATTTTTTTTCTCCATTTTTTTTGTTTTTGCTTTAAAGAGCAATAATGCTATGATTTCCCGCCAAATGAGAGACAGGTAAATGTAAAGTGTTCGTGTGTGTGTGTGTGTGTGTGTGCAGCAGCGCTCAGGTGTGTGTGAGTGTGTTTGCGCGTGTATTTGTAGTTGTGTTGTGCATATAGACATTTTGCGACTGGGTTGAAAGACGCGTCGACGATCTTTGTCGGGACTGTTGTGTATACCCTGCAAAAACAGTTACAAAAGGCATACCTATGTTGGTTAACGCATAGAAGAAGGCGTGGCAGCTCCCAAAGCTCTAACAAAATCGGACGTCACGCAAAAGCTGTAAAATGGCTACATTTTCTTTCGTAATGGCTTCTACTTACACTTTGAAGTAACGTGACTCAAAGCCAAAACATTGTTTGACTACTGCCAGCATGCTTATCAGTAAGTTACGATGATTACAAGTTCGCGGAAAGTGTTTTTCAAACTGTTACTCATCAAGCAAGTACATCAAATTGACATAATGAAATAACAGATTCTTAAAATGTCACTTCATGCTTATTTGAACTTGTCTAACTCGCATATTATAATGGTAATAATAAATAAATCAATGATTATTATGAATTTATGTTTTGCAATGTTTCGATTCCCTGCAGATGCTTGTTCTCTTCAAACAATTTATAATAGTGTTATCTCTATGATCTTCCTTTGGAGCGATGCAGCTGAAAATAAATTTATTTATTTTAATAAACAATTAACTCATTTCCAACTTTTATAAGTGCACGTTTCCTGTATCATGCGATCTTTTAAACCCCCCCCCTCTTTTACTTTTTTCATTTTTAAACTTGAATTAAAATAAATAGCAATTAAATATATAATTAATACTGTTTTGTGCAAAGAAAATTCATATTCGACATTCAAGTTCTCGGTGAAAACCTTTAAATATTTTTTTCGACAAAAATTTTAGAGGGTATTCGTTATTAAGCATGCTCACAACTCTCTACCTTATTGTAGGTTTAATGCTTTTGTGTGCGAGATTGTGGTGTGTGTGTATTTGGAATAGCTATTGATTTTTGAATTTCAACAATGCGGGTGAAAAATGTTGAAATTATATTGTACGTTAAGCTAAAATTATAAATGTTTAAATGTGGCTTTGTATAGCGTGCTTCATAGTTAAACTAGGCAAATGTGCTATACCAGCATACTCAACGCAAGCACCCTGTATTTTAACCAAAACTTATCCAAAACCAGTTAAGCACATAAGCGTGTACGTTATTTTTCTTCTTTGAACCCAGGCGAATTTTTGCCTGGGAGTTAGGCATAAAGTTGACTTTTGCCAATGAAAGCAGCAGAAACGAAAAAAAATAAATAAATAAAAATCTAAAATAAAATTTATAAAGAGTTAAAATTAAAGTAATACGAGAGGCCATAGGATTATACCCGGCATAGCTTAGACGTTTTTTCATAGTGTGGGCGTCTTTGGTGTAGGGCATCTCTAAGCCAAATTGATTAAAAGTGGTTCGTAATAAGTTATAAATAGATTATAATACTAAGATAGAAATACTTTTGAATAGTGTCATAGGTCTGTTGGAATTCGCTTCAAAAATGTATAAGCCACCTTCCAAACTAACATCAAACATGAAAAAGTTGCTCTTAATAAGATATTAACCTTCAGAGATCATACATTTCTAACAAAAAAATTTAAGGCTCTACTGTTCTGGAAAAGTAATTAGGATACATTTTTTAGCAACTTTGCCCGAAGTAAATCTTTGATGGTATGTATCACTAGTATGCGACATGTGGACCTTAATACGAAAATTAGTTTGTTGTCTTATTTAATTTTTTTTAATAAATTAAAAAAATAAATTTATTCCACTTGACTGGGCTGTTAGCGCTTCAAAGGCGTTGCATACAGATATCTTTAATAATAGTTGTCCGAAGAGTAGAGGGACCTGCAGTTTACTGCCGAATCCGAACGGCGGTGTCTTTAATTAGTCTAGATTTACTTAGACAAATAGTGTATATTTGCTAGCTATATCAGTGCTACACAAACTAACCAGTGCTAGACGCAGGAACCGAAAACCCGATCATCGGTTTTATAGGGTAGCATGCCACCACTAGGCCATTGTAACAAATAAGTATATTCCTATTCCTATTTATAGCTGTTTAAAGAAAACATAAACATATAGTTTATAGCCTTATCCGTATGTCAGTGGCTGTAAGTAGTAGAGATTACTTAGAAAAAATTGTTTTTTATTAGATATTCTGGTACAAAGCCAATGCACCGATACTGCTACGAACAATCGAACAATTGACCTTCGGTTTAAGACGCGAAAATGCTGCCAGAATGCTATCGACGCTAATAAATAATATATTTAAAATTTCGTACAAAAATCAAAAATTTTATAAGACCTATCATTTAAATAAAATATATATATATTTTGGTAAAGAACAAAAAAATCGTTAAAATATTTCAACATATATATTACCAAGCATTTGATGCAGATCGACTTAAAATAACGAAAAATGCGAGTTTTGGGTTGTCCTATGCTGCTCAAATTTGATCAGCAAAGGGGAATGTACAAAAGTGCACAATGAATTTTATTCAACTCGAAATTAATGGAAAACTCGATTTCATGCTTTTTTCTTACCGTTTCAAAATATATTCTTAAAAACTAGCATCTTAGTATTAATTTAGAGCAATTATATGACTAACCTAAATAGAAAAATGGATATATCATACCTTTGAAATTAAAAATTATCAACGTTTAATTTGTAATACGCTTGATACCTTCCTTATTTAGACCAAAACTAAGGTAAACTAAAAGCAGCACCAGCTGTGCTAACTACAAAGACGGAAAAAAAAACAAACCAAAAACAAGTTGCTATCTAAACTCAAAAACTAATTTCCAGCTTATGTAACCTATATCTGACCCGACTTGAATACAATGTGCAATTAATCTTATTCGTTTGGCTTGTCAAAATATAAGTACAGCACTCATTTGGTGTAGCGCAATGCCACGCAACAGCGACAGCTAACAGAAGACGTTAAGAGAAAAAAAAATCACTTTTATGGCAAAGATCAAACTGGCAGAAAAAAAAATGAAAGCAACAACAACATACAAAAATACGTTACCAAGGCAGACCGGCAACAGCAAAAGCAATGCCGAAGAAGCAGAAGAAAAGGCGAAGCCGATGAACGAAGACGACGATGAAAATGACGATGACGACGCGCGCTGCGCATGCGTGGCAACAGACAACGCAGAGAAATGGCCGTTAAAAGTTGCCAGGCAAATGGCAAAAAAAAAACAAGAAAAAAGCTGAAATGAGCGAGAAAAAAAATTGGAACTGTTTGTGAAGTTCGACAATGGGATACACTTTTATACAAAAGAAAAAAGTACATTAAGCTTACAAAATTTCGCAAATAGTTCGAAACTTGTTGCTACGTGGGCGTAAGGCGTGAGAACTTTTCACAGAAGAACATACATAGCCCTATTTGGAGAACTTTTGACCAATCCATAAAGCACAAATAGTGAAATGGTTTAGTTTAAGCAAAAGTTCCTAAAGCAATTTAGCGACTTTGAAAACATGCCTTGATTACGGCTATATACGGCAGCATAAGTATGTCTACAGTATGCTTGGCTAAAAGCTTATAGGGTATAAGAACAGTGGCGTAGCCGATCTATAGTTACAACAACAAACTGTACATGTGTGTGTGTGTGTGGTGTGTGGCTCTCTACGTGAGCAGCGCCAAAAGCACGTTTTGGCGTGGCTGCCGCCTGTTGGCATCATAAAAGAAGTCAATTGAATTTAAATTTAAAGTACATAATGACAAAGATGTAGAGTTGCCAGGGCCAGTGAAGGGTACCGTCCAGGGTAGTCGCAGTTGCTGCTGCTGTTGCTGCCTTTCGAATTTCACAAAGTCATCTGCTGTGGGGGCTTGGGCATACTGAGTTTGAGTTGTCATGTTATCGTTGTTGTCTGTGTGGGCTTTGTACATAACTTTTATATACAAACAACACGCAAAGTACATATACTCACATATACATATATCTTATAGATACCCTACCTTTTCATCTGCACGGGTGTGTGAGTGTCTGCGTGCTCTTTGATTTTGAACGTGTTTAAATTTAAAGATCAAATTGCTTGAAATTTTGCGCACCGTATTTTGTCTTGGTTTTTTTTTTGCGGTGTGTATATTTTTTATTTTTGGTTTTATTCGTAAGGAATTTTAAATTGTAGACAAGTTAACCGCAATGCACAATAATCAGCCGCATAATCCGTGCGTGTGAGTCATTTTGAATGTCGTTTGCTGGCGGATATGGTTTACTATTTGCGCTCCACAATTAGAAAGCACTGATGCCAAGAGGCTTTGGCAATTTCTCAAGTTCATTTGGCTGACACATTTCCAGGTACGCCTACAAATGACTTTTATTCACAGTAAAAAAAAATTATCCAATGATTAGTGAGACTGAGTAGCTAAACACCAACAACAACAACAACACCTACGACAACTAACATAAATAAACAATCATCTCATACACAGACAGGAAATTTCTCGCTTTGAACAAACAAAAGACTCAGGCAACAAACTTGTCTTTAACCTCTTGACATTAAATCAAAAGGCAGCCTGATAAGTTAAAAGTTCGCTTGCGCCGTCTTCATTAGCAACATATCTTCTCGAAATTTGCAATGCTTGCAAAGTAAACAGCCAAATATTATTTAAAAGAGAAAAATAAAAATTCAGCATCTTTTTTTGTTTTTTGTTATGCCTTGCAGGCAAACGTGAGATTTCAACTTGCTAGTCTCTTATTTGGTTTATTTGACATAGAAGGTGTAGTGAAATATTTGACTTTTATGCATGGTTATATGTACTATACGATACATAAATAAATGTATATAAATATGTCCAAGTATTGCTGTGGGTTTGGGTTACTTGGTCGTTGCGAAAATGGCTGTGGGACCAGCCAGAGTATTTGCCAGCATTTCACATGCAAACCGAAAGCGCTGTACGGGTTTTGTTGCTCATGTTTCGTGTTATTGAGGGTAACATGTACAAGCCTGATCGTGAGCTGATCTTAAGCAAGATTAAATATGAAGTAGTTTACCCTGTCAAGATTTTCAAGCTGGATTTACAACTAAGCTGTCTCAGGACTAGGTACGCAAAATTCCCAATAGTGTTGAAAATATTATAACTTTCTTGATCATAGAAGTGACATAAAAACTGCTTATAAGACGCTATGCTAGACATATTCAGTACCATTCTTTTTAAAGAAAATACATATCTAACAGTTGACGACCTTGTAAGACCAAGAATTATGCAATTGCATCTATTTACTTAGCTGCCAAACAATATTCATAAAATATCGTATTAATTTCAAGCGATTTCATTGAAACTCGTCACGCAAGTTAAGTTGGAAGTAGTATTTAGGGCAATTTTTACTGGTTTATGATGAGGGAGAGGCAAACGTTGTAAATATACAATAATATATAAATTTAAATGTAGACATGCAATAATCGTTTCCAATTTTTTGACTAAAATTTTTGCAGTTCATTTTTTACACAATGATGGGCGTTTGTTTTGATATTCTTCTTATCGTTAAATACAGTACATAAAAAAAACCTCCTCAAAAAAAAATTAAAGGGGTTAGCTTACCCAAAAACTGAACTGAAACTGAAATGTTTGTAGCTACCGAAAAATCAAAAACTACCTTTTAGAAAAAAAAAACAGATAAAAACTTCTTTAAGTGATTGCATATCTTTCTTATCATATGTTTCATATTTCCTTGGCAGGATAGTTTTGTAAAATAGTTCTATCAGATACATTTGTTTATGTATCTCATATTATAACAACTAACAATTTAAACCCATTGTCCTAACTCGAAGATATCATAAACAATTCTCACGCTATATTTAGGACTAGCTAGCATTCCAGATGAATTTATTCCGTTTTCTGTCTATTGTATTTGCAACTTCTTCAAAGCTAGGTTATAATAGTATTGTGTGTAAAGATGTACTGTAGCACAAATGTCCCTATTAGGTTAGGTTATTCCGGCTGGCCCCCGAAGGGGCCTCACATAGATCAGAATGATCCTCAGCATTACCGGAAATGTCCCTATTGTGACCCCAAAAGTTCATTAACCTTTATAAATTTTATTTATATTTCGTGGCTTGGTGTAACAACGATCTCCCGCACAGGAGCTCGTTTGTTTTACTATTACCTGGTGCAATGCTACTATTGCTACATTGCGGTTAGTTCCTTCGTGTAACATTGCATTCACTACGGCGATATTTTAGTAAGTAATATAGAAGTCAGCAAAAGCTTATCTTGAGATTAGTGATTTTTTATATTTTAGTAAGTAATCTAGAAGTCAGCAAAAGCTTATCTTGAGATTAGTGGTGATCCTTATGGAGCTTGGACGTTTTATGATTGGTGAGTTAGAAAAAAGTGTTGTAAATTGCTTTAGATCTTGGGTGAATTCTTAACACAACTATTAAATAATGGAATCAAATATAATCGAAATAGCCTATAAAGTGAAGTATATGAAACTCAAATTTGGCTAAATTATGCAATATACTTATACTCTATTAAGCTAGCTACCGAAGGAGAAATTAATTCTCACAATTGACCAAAACTTATTATTATTATATTGCAATATTGGGAGATATTGCATTAGATCTTTATAACGTAATTTATTGCTGTCAAATGTATTCTCCTTTTCTTTGAATTGGGATAACAGGTACTTCGTCTCGTCTGAGATAAACGTATTGTACAAAATTGCTATACAGCAGACTTAAAGTATTTTTAATATTTTTATTGTGGGTCGTCCAGTTTTCAGTAACTGGAATAAACCGCTTTATGTGTCATGAAAGTCGCATTTGCAGTGCATTTACATTTTTGTCTGTATTTAAATTCCACAAATAACAGCTCAGCATACATTTTACACAATTTCTGATTTAATGCTATGTATAATGGACCCAATCATTTAAGAACGAAACCAGTTTGGCTGCGCCTATCTGCTCGGTTCCCTATTAATAGAACCCTTCTATGATAAGCTCAACTCAATATGCATAGAAAATTGCCTTCTTTTTAAATGTAGTCTTAAGAACAGCTTGAACCTCATTTGGTACACATCAATATATGTATATATAAAGTATGGGGTATATGCCATTGCTATTCAAGCGGTCCAAAGCCAGAACTAATAAAAAGTCGTTAAACAAAACATGTTTTGGCTCAAACAAAGGCTTACCATACATTTGAATAATGTACATGCAAAGAACGAATGTCGGATCGAAAGAAATACAAAAAATAAAAAAACCCAAAAAGTCAATAATCTGATTGTGAAAGAGAATAACAAGCGAACGACGGCGACGGCAACGCGTTCAATTAAAAAATCAAATTAATGAAATAAAAATAAATTAAGTAAATGTGTAGTAGAGGCAAAGCAGCCAATAACCAAACCAAAGCAAGCCAACTGGGCTCAAAAGAAAGCAGCGATCCACCAAAAAAAAAACACGCTATATATATATTATAACTTTTCAGTTACGAGCGAAACTGTACCCCCTTTGCTTGTTGGCCTTTTGGCTCAGAAAAAGACAGAGAGAGAGAGAGAGAGAGAGAGAGAGATGCTGCGTGGCGTTGGCGAAGAACGAACGAGCAAAGCGTACAGGCCAAAAAGAACACAAAAGGTGACGCTGAACCGGCAAGATCGATACAATTCTTTTCTTTTTATTCGTTATACTCTTTTAATGAGGTTCTTGGATGTTTGTAATACAGTTTGTACAGAAGTTTTTTTGAAATAATGCTTATATATCACATGATTCAAATTTTAGAGTAGTTTTAAGAGATAGGTTTAGAAATGTCGTACCTTTTTTATCAAAGGCATTTCATATAGTTCATTAATAAAAATGCGACCGCATTTTCAATACTTCGATTCTTGAAAGTTTTACTGAAAGGGTTTTTCTTATCTTGTATTTTATCATAACATATTATTAAGTGTTTATATAGGTAGTTCTACCAGATTTTAAGTTTCTGTTTTTTTCAGAGTAATGCATTAGAATTTATTTAGTTACACAGGCCAATGACATGGATAGATTTACAAAAAACATATTTAGCATTTTTAAAATCTTAGAAGAAAAATATTAGTTTTTCGTATATATTTTATTTGAATAAGATTGAATTAAACAATTATAAGTGTATTCCATTGCAATAAAAGTGCATCATATAGCCGTATCTACAACAGAAAATGGTATTTTTATATCTTATGGCCAGCTAGCCGGGCAGTTGGTTAGCTGAGACAACGCTTTGGGTTTTGGGCATTAAAAAGTCAGAAAACAGTAACAATACAAAGAGACAAAGGCATACACCCATACCCTTGCATGTGTATGCGTTCGAAGACAAAAGGCTGGCAGCACAGCTTCACGTGGAATAAGATCATTGCATTTTTGCTCCCTTGACGTTACCAGTTTTACCCAGCATGGTAACAAGTTTGACTGAGAGTTCTAAAAATAATGCCGGCCGGTTTTTTGTTGCTTTAAAAGAGTGGGTATCTGTACATGCGTGTGTGTGACTGTGTGTGAGGGTATCTGTGTGCTACAAAAATAACCAAAATGAGTAACATTTCAAAGGAATGGACAAAGGATGCCAAGTCACTCGTTTCAGTTTACATGGCCAAGCAAGCTGATTGCCTACCGCTCTGCATCTTGGTGTTTCTCTGAGCCCTGCTATGAAAAGAACGGCAGCTGCAATGGCCAAAAGGTGCTGCTTCGGCTAAGTCTTGCCTGATGATCATGACGTTGCTAAAAATGTTGCTTTTGTCAGCATGGGGGTAGCCAGCCTCTGTCCTCTTGTCCACTTGTCAGCCTCCGCAGCTACAGCTCTTAACTTTTGTTTGTAACAAGTAACACGCAGCTATGTATATCTGGGTTTGGTGTGTATGCAAGATTGTGTGTATGTTTGCCGGGCAAAGAGTTACCTGTCTTTTGCTACCTGCGCACAGGTAGGCGTATGCATGCACGTATCCTTGCCCTGTAGCAGCAGCAGCAGCAGCAGCAACACCACCATCAACAACAGGCACCTTTGGTCAGCGCAGCATCATCAACGGCAGAACCTTCATGATGGTCAAACCAAGTCAGGCAATAGTACATAAACGCAGATACATAAATATATATATTATGTACGAGTATCTTGAACATACCAACCATATAAGTTGGCGTGTTGCGTTTTATATAGTAGGGCCCAGCTTTGCATGTCGTCGTATGACTTTGCAACTTGGGGTAGCTGGACTCACTTATGCTGCATAGTTGTAGGCTTCGTTGTCTTTGTCTTCTGTGTCTGCTTTAATGGTTTTAGGAAATCGAAAATTAAATAATTTATCTCGATTTTATGACGTTACAAGCAGGTTTTTGCTCTTACCTCTAAGCTCATCTTCTAATGCAACCTGCGATAAATCTTAGGCAATGACTATAAAAGCAGCTTAGGCCTTGAGTTATCTTCTATTGAACATTACAATTGTGACGTCAACTATGCATTACAATCCTATCATGACTGAGTTCGACCGTCTGTCAAAACTCTGTTCAAATTTTATTTCAAAGTTACTATACAAATTTAGTATTTTTATCAAAAATTATTTGTTATTATGTCATTGTTTAAATTCGGTTGTAGGTAATCCTACTTGGATTCCATAAAGCATCAGTATTTCAATTTAAATGATTATAAGATATTTATTAAAAAAATACAATATTAACGATTTTCAAACAAAATTTCACTTGAATTAAACTTAAAGGATGATCTTAAACGTCATCGAATATAAAAAAATCAAAATTATATTGGGGAATATGGATACAATTTATTTTTTTTTAGTTCCTCCTGAGGCTTGTCATCTTAGCGTTCTTTGGCAAACATAATGATCCTGGGTAATGTCTTTGGCACCCATTTTGTTGGTTAATATATTATATGCTTGTTGATCGGGCAATTATTTTTAGTTCGTATAGAATTACCATATGAACCCTGCCGAAAAGTAACAAAGAATTGAAAAATAAAACTAGTCCAAAATATGCATTCTCAATGGAATAATAATATGCTATATTAAAAATAAAAGTCAGCAATTAGATTACAAAGCAATATTAAACAAATTTTAAATAATTTACAATAATTTTATTTCCTTCTCCTTTTTAATTGATTAAAAAATAAAATTTTAAAGACTTTTTGGAACCCAAAGGTAAAGTTATTTTTTGTGCTTATGTAAATTTAAGATATATTGTCCAGTTTTTTGTACATATAACTAAATCACACTTCCAAATGATTGAATGCACAAAGGTAAAGATATTACGGAGTTTGTAAGAGTATACATATTCAGTAAGGCACATTTATAATTTCATTTCCAATGCCTTCGAGCATCCTATATACTCAGAAGTGTTTATTGCTAGTAAAATTATGTAGCTCTTTCTTTGGCCATGGCCAGAGGCTATCAAATCAAATCAAGTTGGCTATTTTTAAGCGCTCTTCAGATACTTTTGTTTGCCACTTTTTTTTTGTTTAAAATTAAATATTATGCTCAGTCATCGGTTCACTTCACACAGAGCTTAAGTGGTCAAAACACATTGATTTGGCATTACTTTCATAAGAAAGCCATAGAGAAAGTAAAGAAGAGACAAGACGATTGAAAATGGCTTAAAGTGAGATGCAATAACAATGAGATAAGTAACGAAGTTGCAGCATCAAACATAGTCACGATGAAATTTCTAGTGCTGTGCATAAATTAATCGAATTATTATAGTTTTTATCTTTTTAACGCTTTAGCTTAATGACATTTATAACCCAAAGGATATAAGAGTGGATTTAAAAATGTAGACTCTACAAACCTGTATCATTAGTGATAACTTCCTCCGAGTAGGTATTTTTATAACTAAAAATATCACCATATGGTGTAAATAGCACCTCAGTTGATTTGCAATGTGAAATATTCATTTGTGTTTGAAAAACTACATTTTAAAGGTAATTTTCCAAGTGTTTTCCCAATTTTAAATTTGGCAAAATGAACAGCAGGAAGAAAGAATATTTGTTGACTATTTCATGATACCACAACACAAAAAACCCCCCCCCCCCCCCCCCACCACCCCCACCACACCCCCCCCCCCCCACCCCCCCCCCAAAAAAAAAAAAAAAAATTTTAATAAAAAAAAAAAAAAAATGTTAGACACCAGCGGCTTAGTACCAAAAAATTGTAGAATTCAATTAACAATATCTTAAAATTAATCTTATGAACCAACGAAACACAATATTTTTCTATAACACTCACTAACAAAAATAGTGAAAACTATTCGCATTTTTTAATGTTTATTACAAAAATGATTTTGAAAGTTAGCGACATTTTGAACTTATCGATAATTTAATTACTGCCAATAAAAGCTGAATAGGACTGCTGCTTGGATAAGCTACTGAGAATCTCACTCACTTAAAAATGAGCAAGAGAGCTAAGTTTAGTTTAAATGTGATTTGGTTTTACATCAGTGTTAGACAAAGCTCATGGAGGTAAATGTACATATGTGTAAGCAGTGCAGTCAGTAAAAACCCAAATGAGCATGAGAGCGATCATGAAGTAAATGCGCGTGAGAGAGTTGATACACACGGACATATCGTTGAACATCAGGAATACCATAAAGTAGCCATTTAGGCCCTCTATTTATTGATTTATTTTTAAACGATCTTCCTTATGCAGTCCCCCTCGCATATGATATTAAACTTTTTACGGCGAAAATGCTTGTAGTAGAAACTTACTGCTAAGTGTAATATTTAGATGTGTGAAGGACAACATAGTTGAAATTTGGCATTGGAGCGATTTTAAGTTTCTTTTTGTTGCAATAATATGTATCTCCTCAACCCAATCCTAAATACTTTTCAGTTTTAACTCAAATTTTTAACATTAATTTTAGCTGATTATTAAATCATTTATTTTCACAGAGGAGTTTTTCGATCAGTGAATTATTCTTTAGGTATTACTATATTAAATGTATATATACTATATTATTATATTGCTGAGAAAAATAGCACTAACTAAATTTTTTTTAAGATGCCTTGAAATAGGTCGTTTTTATTGAGGTTTTCCTAAGATACATTCAAAAATTATACAAATAAATAAGATTAATTACAAAAAAAGTCAGCACAGTATTCCTAACATGCCGTACAATCGCGACCTTTTTAAAGTTTTATGTTTGCCCTAAGACTGAAATATTGTCAAGGTTTCGGGTTTCGCTACAGATCGAACACACTTGCAAAGTCAGTTAAGAGAAAGGTTGCGGAGGATTCAATTTTGACACTTTAATGACGAAAATTGAGATACAAAACTGAGTCATTAAACAATTTAAAGTATGCGCTTCGAAACCTCTGCATCGTGAAGTATGGAGGAGATTTCAAGGGGAGGTCAAGATTCAACTAGAATAGTCGCGCCACTAATAATAATAAATAATAATAATGCGCTTTAAAATAAAATTGTCAACTACATGATGTAAGTGATGATCTTATAACAAATTTTGTTAATAAGCATTTCTATGTTCCACATTAGCAACAGAAAGAGACATAGTGAGCGATAAGGGAAGTATAAGTTTCCTTACATTGAAAAACGTGGTTCATAGACTGCAGTACAGAATGACTGTTCCTTTTTGGTTTTGTCCTTAACGCCGAACCACAAAGATGCTTGGGCGTTCCACCAATAAACCCTATAAAGCGAGATATTTTTGAGTTTATCCAAGAAATCTTGGTTCGGTTAATAACTACTATAATATAAACTTCCAAAGATCCCAAAGCAAGCGATTTTCAAATATGTTTTGTATTTGTAGGATTAGTAACATTTAACGGCTCACTTATCAAAAAGAATCCTATTTGTATTAACTTACACAAAATTATTCTAGAAAACTACTAAAAGAGGTCCTCAGAATAGCACAACTTCTTCGATTGTATACCAAGCGTTGTCATACTTTGGTTCAAATTTTCGCTGTTCCACAATGTTTGTTAATAACGGCACGATCTCCTGCAATTGGTCAAAACCTTGTGCATATAATTTTAGCAATTCAGACCACTTCTCTAAGGCGTCCAGAACTTTTGCATCTTTCGAAATAGTTAACATTGTAAAGTGTGAAGATAAAATTGCACCAAACCATTTCATGGCTTGCCTCTCTGTAAACGCTATCGATGCCGCATATTGTGGTCGCTCCTCCAATTGCAGATCAGTGTCAGTGGTTAACTCATACAAATGGTGTACCAATTGCAGCACATGAGACATACTTAGGCGATGATTCAGATGCTGCTCGATTGCATTGACATCAAAGTTACAGGAGAGCACGGCATTAAGCAGCTCATTCCCAGGTGGTGGTGCATCGTCTACGTCCATTGCCTCAATATGACCATTTACTGGGCTATTGTCGAGTGCATAACGTAAAGACCAAGCGAGCATGCGCTCTGATATATTGGAATACCGCCGCAGACATAACAAAACATGATCGCTAGCATTTGTCTTAATAAAAAGTGTTAGCATTTTTTCTGTAATCTCATGTTCTCCTGCGCCGCTGCGCTCCAGCTGGCGGGCTATTGTTTGCACTATAGTGTTAGCTGCTCCTTTGTCTCCGAAATTGCTCATAAGTGTTATACTCAAGTCCTCAATGCCACTGTCGTCGCTAACCACTTCACCGTGAACATGTTGCTTAATAAGCTCTGTTAAATCATTTTCGAATTCTTCGGGTGGTATATATGCGACAGCTTTGTTGTCAGTGACTATAGCTATGCTCTCGTTTTTAACTTTTGGATGTTTCATTGACTTTTCTGAAATACTGGAGCCAGCAAACTTTATCAAGCTCTCAAGGGACTCCTCTTCATTTATAATATCAAGTTCAATGGGGGTTATATGCGTTTCACTGAACTGCGAGCCTATCATGTCAATAAGCAGCTCTTGGTTCATGCGGTAGCGAACTGCGGCAATGTTTTGACCCATAGTCAGCAATATGTGTTCACCACGTGACCATAAGCGTGAGAAATTTAAAAACACCTTAAAGTACTGTTTAGCGTTTACCACTTTAAATTGGGTATTGTAGACCAAGAGTGAGGCGCCTTCTTGTCCAAAGTTAGAACCATAAATGGCCACAAAATTGCGCGAAACGCCGTGTACAGTAAGCTGGTTTTCAACATTAAGATCCGACAGCATTGAAACAAATTGTCCAGGTGCTCTATCAACGGTGCGTCCAGCGAGGTTAAGCATAAAAATGCGTTTGTCAGACCCTAAAAAAAGTGTCTGTTAGTTCAAATTACATAACGAAATTTAAAATTAGTGAAATTGCTTACATATTGTAAGTAAATGTGGCGCACTATCACCCTCGATGACTGCATATCCAGAGAGACGGTTATTTTCGCGAATAAGACTATATCGCTTGGTGAGTCCACTTGTTAGCAGATGGCAGACAAGTTCTATTTCGCCGCTCGCACGTTGTTGTTCAAAATAAGTAAGCAATTGCTGTCCCTGCGGCAGTGTGTGCACTGTAGATTTACTTATTGTTTTGCTAGCTGCCAGTGCAAGTTGTTCTGCAGTGTCTGCTTGGTGATCTTTGCGTGCGTCCAGAGCTTTAGAGAGCAACTCACAGCTACCATCATTGTAAAGCACAAAAGCTTCCGCTTCTGTTGGAACCAAGTGTGCAATACTTTTTTGAAACTGTGCATAAATATTAAAATACATTAAATTGCTTTCAAATCATAATTGGACTGGCTTTAAATTACCTTCAATTTCTTGCATTTGGACACATCAGTTGTATTTGAATTCCACAAACGCAGCGAATGATTGCCGAAGACGCCGACATATTTTTGACTGTTGCGATCATAAACGACCTTTGTGGACAGTTTTTCTGGCATGGACCAGCTGCGCAGCTGCTTTTGTGTGCTTATCTGTTCAAATTAAATATATTTATAAGCATATAACTTGTTTATAGTTACAAAACTTACGTTTAATATAACAACAACATTGCGAGCGAGCGTTGTGATAACGTTGCCCTCCTCGCTGTCTGCTGCAATGCCCAGAAACTCCTTGGGATCCGGTATAGGAAAAAGATTATAATATGATAAAAACTTGGACATTTCTCAATGTTGTGTAGCAGCCAAAAAATAAACTAAAACATAATGCACGTGCAAAATTAAAAGTTATCGAAAAGATGTATCGAAATTTTATGGTGCTGCCACCAAGGCAAATTTAAAATTTTTTATATCTTAAGCAATTAAAAGTTGTATTAAATACTCAACTTTATATATATGTTGATCAATAATAAAATATTAATCTAAAAAATAATTTTTAACTCTCTTAGCTGTAAAGTTGCAAAAGAGCTAATATCTATTTTTTGTACACCTAACCGGATTTTATATATGAAAAGAATTGAATTGAATAAATAAGATATTTTCTGTAGGGGCTATGGCTAAATTCTCATCTATTTAATGTTTGCTAGCGTTTAGACTTTACCTATCACTTGAATTTGGCGTTTGATCTTTAGTGTCGTTTCTCTTGATTTCTGCTTTGAAAACAACGCCATCTGGCACAATTGGCAAACGATGTGGCATCACATAATATATAACTGCAGTGCTGTAAAACACATAACAACATCTGTTTTACTTGAACGCCCTGTGCGCCTCGTCATTTGTTTTAGTTCTTACTCTGGTTCATACAAAAGTTTTTGTTAAACGTGCTAAGATGGGTGGAAAAACTAAACAAGCGGCGCGCACTAAAAATAATGCAAAAGTAAGTGAAAGTACACTGTCTTTTGGCGTAACTAATCACAAGTTAATCTCCCTTCTAGCCGTCAAGCAGCAGTCGGACGGCAGAACTTCTTGGTACTGCGACGCCAACCTTTGTTGGTTTTTCGGCTCAATCCGATGGCATGGTACCCTTTGCACCAGGTTTTGCCTGTGCAGAGCAAATGCCAGAGACCTTCGATACCAACATTAGTCCACAGACACAAATCATATTACGCAAATTATGCAAAAAAGATCCAATGACCAAAAAAAAGGCACTGCAAGAGCTTCACGAGCTAATAGCTTCAATAGACCTGGAAACTCTCAAGGGAATCTTGCCTCTATGGCCCAAATACTATCACAACCTGGCGAATAATATAGAGCATAATGTACGCGAATTAGCTCAAACGGTTCTGCAATTGCTTATGTCCAAATGTAAGCGCGCTATGGCGCCATACTTGAAACAATTGGCGCCTGTCTGGCTAGCTAGTCGCTATGATAACTATGCCCCGGCGGCTAGCATAGCTGGTAATTCATTTCGTGATACCTTCGCAGGAAATGAAAAACGTACACAAGAGGTTTGCCTGCATTGCCAAACGGAAATACTCGATTATATTACGCGCAATTTGACATTTCACACGGCGGCAACGTTATCCATGGGCAAGAGTCTAACGCCAGAAGAGTCAGAGCAAAAGTATCAACGGGTTGTGATTTGTAGCTTAAAAGAGTTGTCATTTTTTGTGGAGCACACAGCGCAGGCACAGGATTTAAGCCAAATAAAAGAGGGTATCAGCACATTGATTGCACATCAAAAGTTTTGGAGCTTTTCGAAGCATAAAATTCCTGCCATTAGGCAAGTTATAATTACAATTTTTCTTGGAAGAGCAAATTTAATCAATATTTACCAACAGAGCTGCCTGGTTTGAATGCACTTACCACATGCTACAGTACCCGGCGTTTATTGAAGTGCTTACGCCACAAAAAACCCAGATTATTACCACAACTTTTCAGTATATAGACGATGCGGATCCCTTGGTTGCGCCTCATGTTTGGGGCTGTGTACTATTGCTGCAAACCAACTATGATGACTGGTAAGATGAGGTTTAATACCTCTTATTGTTACTTAATTTGAGCATAACACCTATAAATGCATTCAATTTAGGTATTCCCCATTAAAAATGCGAAAGGCCGTTTTGCCCAAATTTTCCTCGATGTTGCGCAATGCGTTTAATCGCAATGCTCAGGCTATTTGCCCAAATCTGCTACCTTTCATATCAAAATTATCGTCAATTAGTCTACAAGATATGGATCTCTACGAATTTTACCAACGCTTCTTTGAAGATATGAAAACCTCAATTACAACTAGACACGAACCACCGATTTCCAAGGCCGATTGCTCTGTAATCAACAATGCCTACTTTGAGTGCCTGCGCTTTTTGTTGCAACAGATTAACAATGACACTGAACGAACACATGCAACGGAAGAGTTTGCGCACGGATTGCTGGAGCAACATTTGCTAGAGCCTATTGCTTGGTTATTACGTAGCGATAATGCACATGTTAAGTTCTATTTCCAACACACTTCGGCCTTGGTAGCATTTTGGGATAGACAATGCAATAATGGTGCGGATAATGGATCACTTTATTCAAAGCTGCTGAATACGTTTTGGAAAAGAATTTTTGAGCTAGTAACCAAAGACTTGGCTCAAGAAGAGGTTAATGAGCAGCTTTTGGCCCATGTACTTCTCTTGGTTCAGGACTTGCACGTGGCTAATCCTAGCCTGGAAGCACCCTCCGTAAAATTTGTGGAATCAACAGAAGAAACTACCGTATCGGAACCTACATTACCTAATAAGAAGAATAACGATGGTGCAGCGTTTATACAAAAGGAGCTCAAGCAGCTGGTTGTGAAACTGGTGCGCATTTGCTTGGACAAAGCGCGCGGTAGCGACCCAGCGAGGTATATTGGTCAAGTGCGCATATTGACCAAAATGTTTACGGATGCGCAATTCTATCAAAAACTTACTGATCTGGACAGCTTGCTGGCGACTGTCGATAGTTTTGTAACCATATTAGAAAATACCCATGATGTAGATTGTGAATCACTTGTGGATATTATTTTTGAAATTTTGGCATTAGTGGAACAACATGAACGTTACGATTATATCTCTAAAAAGTTACTTAAAGTAAGTAGCGCGATAAAATGACTTTCAAATAAGACTGCATATCTTTACATTCTTCTTTTTTAGTTGCAGCAACCTAATGTACAAAATCTTATTCTGCAACGTTTGCTAAGTTACCCACTGTGCAAGGAGCCTGTAGTACGGGAAATGCTTTCATTACCCGAAACCAGTGCACTTATCATACGCATAGCCAAGGAGGTTGTGGTGGACAATAACCGCAATAAACTAAACCTGCTTCATAAATGTTTCTTTCAAACAGACACGGGCGATATACTTATCAATACTCATACCGTTGACCAAATACTGCTGGCTATGTGCAAGCCATTGGACAGTGCACCAGCTAGTGACATGGTAGAGGTGTGCGGCAGTTTTATTGCCCAGATTATGCCAGTCATATGTAGCAAAGACAATTCCTCGCTCGCAGTTCGTCAAGAAATCTTTCTTCGGCTTTTTAAATTCAGTTTATCCTATAGAACCAGCGACTACCTTTCCGAGGATACACTGTGGGAGATAACAACATGCTGGCAAGATGCACTCTCAAGCAATGATATTGAAATTGATAATGAGCTTTTGCAAAAGTGTGCGGACATAGTGAAACAGCTTGTACAAAGCTCGGAATTAACAGCAAACGCCTTAGACGACATGGCGGAAGCTATGGCTAAATTTGTCATATGCTCAACAGAAAATATAGAAGAAGAAAACAAACGCTTAGCGCGTATAGATGAAACTATTGCGGCATTATTAAGTTCCCATGTAAAGACTGGCCAGCGAGTGCTGCAATTTGAGCAGCACTGCGTTTTTTTGGAAGCATTGCAATCGGTAGTAAGCCCGGGGGTGCCCTATGATAATGCATCCCAGTGCCCCGAAACTGCAGCTGCATTGCTCAAGCGTACTTTGCTCAACTTTGGAACTTTGTGCAAACTGGTTTGCCGAGTGGACAATGCAAGACAAGCACAACAGGATGTTGAACCAGATGACGAGTTAACTGAAGACTATTGTGATCCAAATGCAAATATTCTTAAACAATGGTCAGAACCGTTACTAGCAGAGTTGGAGCAATGCTTGCATGTAGCTGCAGCAGCTGATGGCCTTGTGGAGGTCTCCCCACAACTGGATGCTAAACTGGAAGAGCTAGTTTTATGTTTATCAGAAAAGGTGCACATATTTATGGGAAATTCTAGCAATATTGTGGCTATTATAAAGGACCGATTAATTAAAGATGCCTTGCAGCAGAAGAGTATTATAGCGTGTCGTGTTCTCAGTTATTTGGTTGACAGTCCGCAATATGCAGCTTTTGAAGAAAACGCAACTATTTTGCTTCATGAAGATTTTTCAGAAATATTTGTAATGCAAGACGCGTTCAAAGCTTATGTGATGCTATTGCAGGTAGGCGATTTTTAATGTAACAACGTTATCTAAATAATACATTTTTCATTATTTCTAAGTATCTGCTGCCAAAACTTTGCCAAAAGTCAATCAATCTTAGCAGTGCCATTATGCGAAAGGATCCGCCAAATATGTGGGTTAAGGCAGCCATGTTTCGATGCCTGCTGTTGAATAACTTCGAATCTGATGTAAATGAGCAATCAGACCATAATATAATCGTCTCAGCCATTAACTTTATTGTTAGTGTGTCTGAGATGCAGATTACACAAAAGGATCTTTTGCACTACAATGTGTAAGTCTTGGTTAATGCGATTACACACTTATTTCTATTATTTAATTTTAACTTAGAGATCTATGTGTTCAACCATTTGAATCTGTGCTCAACACTGTGGAATATATAAAACTGCTCAACGAAGTACTGCAACGTTTTCCCTACGAGTTAACCATTAAAAATTGGGATGCTATACGCATTGGTTTAAGTTCGTGGATCTTAAGCATCTCCAAATCTGTGCAGCATTGGAGCGATCCAAAAGTAAATTGCTAAAAAGCCTAACATAAAATATTTTTAATGACTTGTAAATTTTTTTTATAGACTTCCTTATTCATTGTAAACGTTTATCAACTATTTGCGACCCTTATAAGCTTTATTCGCTCAGAAAAGAAAAAAAGTTCGACAGAGATGTTAAAAAATATGATTGATGAGTGGGAAACGTTGTTTGCACGGGATGTTAATGTGGTGCTTTTTAAGTCCTATTATGAGCTCACTCATGAAGCCAATATACAAGCCGACTTTCAAGCATGCTATGAAGCGGTTTTGGAACGCATAACACCTACTTTGGAGCTGCTGGACTTTAGCTACATATATGCGGTAATTTTAGCCTCTCTTTATATTTTTATAACTTTGGATTTGTGGCGGGGACGGTTTTTTAGTTTTAAAATTTTGTAAAATTTGCGATAATTTTATTTATTCATAGTTTTGCAAGGCACCTTCATCCAAGTTAAACCTGGATCAATTATGCAATTTTCTGCTTAAGCAACTCTACTGTGAACAGCATTGCGTGCGTATGAATGCTGTGTATGCCCTGCGCCAACTTACAACCCATTTTGTAGCCGACGATATAGTACTAAACGACAAGCAAAGCGATAATATTGAGGCTTCCCCCACAGTTTTAAAATGGCATTATCTTAATCGATTTGAAGACTATCTTAATCGTTACGATGCGTTGATACGCAAATATCTTGATGAATTTAGTTTTAAGCTAACTGAATTGGATGACTTGGAACCCATTGATAGGCATGATGCTTACAGTTATTTGTTAATCTGGGATTGCATTATCTATGCATGTGCCAAATCGCCAGTGGCTCTGCGCTCTGTGTATACCAGTTGGTTACATGAAAATAGATATGAGGAGGTAAGCTGCACTAAAATTTATAAAATTTTACTTGACAATTTTTTTTTACACAATAGAATTTTTTGCACTTCCTATTTCGCGCAATGCCTGTGGATATATTGAAGAATCACAGCGCCAAAGTCCACACCAATGGAGTATACAAAGAGCTTAGCTGGAGTGAATTAAAAGGTGAGCATATTGCTGGCTTATATCAATGTATGTTCCGAAGCAGTTTGTTCCGGAAAGCTAAGTAAATCTTGCAGAAAATCATCATTTGGTGAAAATTCATGACCTTCAAAGCCTTCTTCACAACAAATGTAATCATCGTCGCAACATATTTCCTCTTCGCCTATGTAGTCCGAAAGGGATATGTAATCGGATAAAGGCACAAACTTTTCAGTTTCTTCTGTAGGTTGATTTTGCGGCACTGGTATTTGTTGTGGTGCCAAATATATGTTCAAATTCGATATGAATTTATTAATCCAAACTGTTAGATTATTGGCCAATATGCGCTGATATTCACGAAGATTGTTGGTTGTGTAGAACTCTTTGGCTATAAAATGAAGAATATTTTAGTTATCAAATGGTTGGGTAAAGCTATAAACTCTATATTTAACTTACCCGTGAAGTCTCGGATGCGATCTATTATAACCGCACACAAAGGCGATTGTTCGTCAATGATAAACTGATCATTAAGCAAGAAGTCCTTCATTTCCTCAAAAAGAACGTATACAATTTTGCGAATTTGCTTGCGTTGGCGCTGCAAGATTCGCTTTTTTAAGCTAGTACAGCGTCTGCGGTGTATTTGTCTGGCCACACGACGCAAACGCTTCTCTTCCACCATTAACTCCAGCGCCTTGTCTAGAGTCATTACTTCTACTGGGGGTTTCGGGTCCATGTACGCAAGCAATGCTTGCAAATTGCGTGGAGATAAAATGTTTCCATAATGTTTTAACGTATCCTGCACATGCAATGGATGCGGTTCGGCCAAACGTTCTACTCGAGCCGTTATGCTAGGTACGGCGACTTTCTTATGATAGACGAATGGTGGCTTGCGTGCAGCTGCCTTGTTTTTCTTTGGAGTAGCCAAATAACATATATGTTCCTCTCTGGTCAGCACATCACGATCAATTATAACTTGGCCACTGTGCTGGCAGTCTTCATAGTTGGGATGAAACGGCGGGCAAACGCATTGAAACTTGTAGGTGTAAGGCACCTCAACAGGCAGTGCTTTAACCAGCGGCTTAATGGGCTTGCTGCGTTCAATGCGTACTTGAAGCATGCCCAGACGTGCATTAAGTTCATCTGCTACGGTGACTACATCCTCCTCCTGCTCCTCTTTCTTAGGTTGCGGCAGACGCTCGCAATTTACTTTCTTAAAGTTAACGGGCTCTGGACCCTGAAGCTTATTTTGTCCTTCCAGCTCCACTATTTGCGGCTCGGGATGATGGCATTCCGTTTTTCGGTAAATTTTGCGTTTATAACCTTTACAATGCATTTTATAATTTATATTTCAGAGAACCGATAAATGATATTACGAACAGTTTGACGAATTGAATACGTTTGAATAGTTGATAAAAGATTTGGTGTATGAATGATTTTTCAAATGCTTCTCTGTTAATATATTCAATATTTTTTTTTTTGTATTTGTATTTGTAGATTCCCAGCTGCCACTAGATCGTTATGTGTGCCATTTGTATACAGAAGTATTGCGTAAGCTGCCGGCTGTGGTTCGAAAATGGTGGAATGTCTGTCAATCTCGACAGAAGAACTTTGTAGATAATTTGACAACGAATTATGTGAGCGGTTTAATATGTAGTGATGAGTTAAAGTCAATATCAAATAGAAAGGAGAAACATGTAAATATGCAGGTAAGACGCTAGATATAAGTATGAGCTGCACTTGGTAGAATGTGCATTAATCGGGCGACTCCATTGTCATGCGTAAAATAAACACTACAATAATGCTGCACAAAAGTGTAATGATAACGAGCCCACGAAATATTTCCAAGTGTGTGTACATTGTGAATATTTTCCAGTGGATTTCTCACTTTCGTATATGTGACTTATCGCTTTGGATTGCGCAATTATTGTAAACAAACTTGATAGATCCTGATTTAATTTTGTTTTAACTATGTTTTAAAAAGAAATTGATTGGTTTTACCACTTTGGTGCGTCACCTAACCCTTTGAGAGGCGAAATTGCAGTCAACAAGCTTGCAATGATTTTTTCTTGATTGAATAACTTCTTGTTGCTCCCAAGTCAAAGTTATGTCTTAAATGATTTATTAAAAATGCTTTTCGATTTTTTTTAAACAATTTTCAAGCATTTACTTTGGCAACAATTTCTAGACAAAGACTTCAAAGAAAACCTAAACTTGCCTTTTCAAATACCCCAAATTCGAAGCATACTGAGTGCAATTTAAATACTTTTTAAGGTGACAGTACATACATCAACCAGAGAGGTATTGGCTGTCTACGCGATAGATGAAGCTCGCATGGAACTTGTCATAACACTGGCACCCAATTACCCGTTAGGCTCTGTAAAAGTTGAATGCGGCAAACAAATAGGTGGACGCGCTTCTTCACGCAATGTGGGCATGCAGTTGACCATCTTTTTGACACATCAAGTAAGTAATGATGTTACTTAACTACGGTAGATGGATACAATATTAAATATTTCAAATAGAATGGCACAATTTACGATGGTCTCACACTGTGGAAAAATAATCTAGATAAGAAATTCGAGGGCGTTGAGGAATGCTATGTGTGCTATACGGTTATTCATCAGGATACCTGTCAGCTGCCAAAGTTGACATGCAAGACTTGTAAAAAGAAATTCCATGGCCCCTGTCTGGTAAGAATATGCTCTTGAACTTCCTAAAATATTTGTATATAACAATGTCCTTGCAGTACAAATGGTTTACCACAAGCAGCAAATCAACCTGTCCAATATGTCGTAATGTGTTCTAAACTGAAACAATACAAGAATAGAAAGTTTAAGCACACGTTTTAATTTGGAAAAGCCAAACACTTAGTTAATATTTCCGTTTCGATCTGATTTGTATAAAAAATAAAACAATAAAATTATTAGAATATAAAAAGTGCAGTAATTGAATTTGTGGTTGATTTGTTATGTATCACATTATATTTTTGTTATATGTATATCATAAATCCTATCCTTCGCGCTGTTGAAAGCTATTACACTTGGGTTTCGCTTGTGCACCTGCTACGTTATCTGTATTTTCTTAAAATACATTGGCAACAGGTAGGCTTACCAGCAAGCCGAAAAGCTTCCAGCAGTCACTTCTTTGAAGCTTTAATCAAAACTTTGTTAACGTCACGCTCTGTGTCTTGCATATAGTTTTAGGGAGTCTGCATGCTACGGCGCAGCCACAACTGCGATCCATTGCGGCTGTCTCTGCATGAGTATCAAGGTGCTGTACTCACTGCTTTGCCAGAATGTCTACCATTTTATTGTAATGCGTTTAAGTCATACATACATAAATTTTTAGTTTCTTTTTTGCAAAATGAGGTTTTATTTGCAATTTTATTTTTTTTTAATTCTTAATATATTAGAGTTTGTATATTTTAAATTTTCAGCCTAATTTCTACATTTGTTTTTTATTTTTTGCTTTCATATAATTACTTAACTTTTTTCGTTTTATAACAATAAATGTATTTTATATATTTCTCAAAGAAAAAGGGACTTAAAGCGTAAGAACTGCGATATCTCTATAAATATCTCTTTGAAGAGAACACCATTTTTTATTAAACAAAAAAAATTCAGAGTGCTTAAAAATCAAATTCTTTTTAAATAAATAAACCGATTGTCGTTTGCTTTCAAAACTGCCCGTCGTGTCATCAAATCAAGTCCCACAACACCAGAAAACTCGATTCTGCGCTCTGAACACTAATATTCAAGAGGTGGGGTCGCACGCGATGAGTCGGCAGTCGAATGGTGACGTTGTCAACTGCATCAGTTTTGCACAAAATTGCAGCAGAGTAGCCATATTTGGTAATAATATTAGATATATCCGGAAAACCCTACAAAAAGCAGCGTCAAAATGACGTAAGCGCTTGTTAATAATATGTCAAAGGATATACAAGCAAAGATTGGACAGCGTGTACAATTAACTGGCAAAAACTTGTTAGGGCGTGTAGCCTTTGTGGGCCGTACAAACTTTTCTAATGGCAAATGGGTCGGTGTGGTACTGGATGAGGCACGGGGCAAAAACAATGGCTCAGTGCGTGGCAGTAGCTACTTTAAATGTGCACCCAATTATGGACTATTTGTGCGAGCTTCACAGCTGGCTAGGGTAGATGAGCAGGAGCAGCAACCGAACCAGAAAAAAAAACTGGTGGAAACAAAAAACGAAGAAATTCCATCGATAGACCCAACTGAGCAGGACGAAATGACAGATGTTCATCAGCAGTCTGATGAACTAGCGACAATAGAATCCGTTGCAACCATGGAGCGCTCTGTGCAGCCTGAATTGAAGCAGATGCAAGCAGTAGAAGCTGCGAATGCATCTTCCACGCTAGCACCGACAATGACGTGCAATCAAAGGCGGTCCACTTCCTACACGCAGCTGCGTCCTACGCGTATAAGTCAACCAAAGCCCACCACGGCAAAGGCGCAAAGCACCGTGGCACAGCTGACGCTCGCCATGCCAGTACCATTAGCATTGGCGCCTAAGCGCAGCAAGACAAGTGTCAGCCCCACAAGTTGCCCTAAGCGTAGTGCCGCTTTTGTGGAGCAGGGTTTCTTAGAAATTTTGCGACCGCAGTTTACGCCTGGTCCGGCCTTACGCACCCCCAGCACAAGTACAGGAATCGGTACTACCCTGGATGGCGCAGAGGTAAGGCAGTTGCGGGAGGAACTGCAGTTGTTGCGTGGTCAGCGCAGTGAAGACAAGCTAAAGCTGTTGGAGTTAGAGCGCGCCAAAATTCAAAGCGAGCAGTTGTTGGAGTTTAAGACTCAGATTCTGACTCAGCAGGTGCTGCTGCAGCGTGAGTTGCAGCGTTGCCGTCATGAGTTGCGCGAGGCGCACGATACTATATCGAAATACAAGCGTGAACTTGATGAAGTTAGCGAGAATATAGAGCTCCTTACACTGGATAAGGAAATGGCAGAGGAGCGAGCTGAGACGCTGCAAATCGAGCTAGAAATAGCACAGGAACGCAACGATGAGTTAAATTTAGATTTAGAAATAATGCGTGCCGAGCAGGAAGGTAGCCTTATAGACGAAGTAGAAAAATGCGACAATAATGAAAAGCAACAGGCACATGTGCAGACAGCTGGTGAAATGCTTCGTTTGGAGCAATATAATCAGCGGCTACGTGAGACTGTTGTCAGGCTGCGTGATACCCTGGCGCAGGAGAAACAACAAGCACAACGTACGCACAAGGAGTTGCAGACAAAGCACTCGGAAATTAACGAATTAAAAAGTATTAAGGAGCTGCTTAGCAAACGTGTTGACCAAATGGAATTACAGCTAATAGATCTTAAAGAGCAAGTAGATGCTTCGCTCGGTGCCGAATCAATTGTAACTCAATTGGCCACCGTCAAGCTAGAGCTGGAAGAGCGCGTCAAGTTGCTTGAGGATGAGGTGAACGAGCTGGAAGCTCTGGAACAAATACAAGAGCAGCTTATAGAAAGTAATCAGGAACTTGAAACGGATTTGCGTGAGGAAGTCGAAAAACTAAGTGGACAGGTTAAATGCCTGGAAAGGGAGAAAAATGCTGCAATCGAAAGTCTTTATGACCGAGATGTGACCATTATGAAGTTCCGGGATCTGGTACGCCAACTACAAGAACAGCTGCAATTAAGGGCAGACGGCACAGGGACACTGTCCATTGAAGACTTTAGCAGCACCAATGAGTCACAGCAAGAGGAGCACTCACAAAGTCAAGCTGATTATCAGCACATATTCAGCGTAAGCAAGGCCTATGGACGCGCATTGGAGCAGCAACTTAAGGCCGTAGAAATGCGGGTACAGCAGCAACACTTGGAATTAGTATTAGCCTTTGTGCCAGAACAATTTATGTTACGTGGTGGAGAGCATGATGTGCTCTTGGTTATGCTGTTGTTGGAGCGAACGAGTGAAAAGCTGGAGATTGTTTGTCGGTCTATAAATGAAAAATTTCCCACAGCCTGCGAGTTTGGTAAGTGGGACCAGTGGAAGAGATTAATAAAATTAAATTTTTAGAGAAATATTGGACACTTTGTTATAATCAACATATTTTTAACAGGTCGCGATGCCATCTTTGAGGGCTACTCCGTGCAGAGGTTCATCTTTCGCTCAAAATGCATATATTTGTTAAAAAGCTTACAGCTGGTGTTGCAACAATTTCGATATGGACTTAACCATTGCGACTATGAGCTATGCTCACATGCGGCCATATATCGCAGCGACTTGGAGGCACAGGAACAGCAGGTGGATGATTTTGTGCATCTGCTAAAAACTGGACAGTTGGATGAGCACACTAATTGCGAGGCTATGCAGCGTGTACTTCACTATATAAATAGTTTACATCAAAACCTAATGCCGCCGCAAGCCTTGGTGGAGCTGTTGGATGAGCAGCAGCTTTATGTCACGCTGCTCGAGGTCTATGAAGCAGGTCTGGATTCGGTGAATGCAAATGCGGGAATGTTGCACACAATTATACAACTAGGTGATGAGCAAACTGATTCCTTTCACTGCATGCAACTGCTCATGGAGCAAAGCTGCACTCACAAACAAAAGCTGAAGAAGCTACAACGAAAGCTATGTAGCAGTAAATCTGCATGGACAGGAATGCAGTGTGCGCGTTATCAGCGTATTTTGGAAGCCAATGACCAACTAGGCGCACTTATAAACGTGCTGGGTTTGACTGCTCATGAGGCTGGCAAGGAGTCGGGTGGTATAGCGCATGAAAGGCTGTGGCGACTGCTGACACTCAATTACAGCAAATGTGCGCCTTGTCAAGAAACAGAACAACGTGAGTTCCATGCATATAGCCAGCATTGCATGCAGTTGCTGGATGAGCAGTTGGATGAGTTGTGCACAGTGCTGGACTCAAGCGACGTGAACACGGAGTATGTGCGTCATGCTACAGCTAATACATTATTGCAGCGTGCCGCCCAGGTTAAACGGCACTATGAAGACGTAAAGACTCTGGAACTGACTGTCGCTGAACGAGAGAAGGAAATAAAAACCCTGAAGTATACGGCCAAGTTGAAGCAACAAGACTACTCGGAGTTACAAATTCGCAAAGAAATGGCCGAAAAGCAATTAAGCCGCTTCACCACAGATCAGTGCACTACGCTAACTCATATGGCAGAGGGTGTGGAACAACTGGAGCAGTGTATGCTCAGCAAGGAGGCAGCGCTCATAACTGCAATAAATACGCTTAGCGACAAGCTGTGTGCTTTGGAGGAGGCACAGCAGCATTGGCAGCAACAGCAGCAGTTGGACAGCGCTTGTGTTACTACATCTACTTTAAGCTCCAATCGTGAACTGCAAATGCTACACCAGGCTTTGCGTCAAGAGCGCACTATGCGCCTCAAGTTGCAGGGCAACGAGCTGCGCAAAAGCTTTGCAGCCATGGAACCATTGTATGTGCCGAAAGCTGGGCCAGATTGCAAGCACTTATTGCATCTGGATGCCGAATTGACTGCGTTAAAGAATGCTTGGCTCTTAACTCAATTAGAGCTAGAACCAGCTGCTGCGACTAGACGTGCTGAGATTGAGCGTCAGGGCAACCGCTTGTTGCGACATATCTTCCAAACATATTGCACACGGCATCCACATCGAGCGGTGCCCACAGATTTTGGCCTATTTGTAAGCGGCGACCTACGTCAAGCACTTTAGTTAAATTTCATAACGGAAATTTACGAAAATAAAAAATACAGAAAGCCAGATGTGATTAGCTACTCTTCTAGAACATTACCTACGATACATACAAAAATATATTAAAGTTCGTTTATGTGTTATTTTACAGCTAACAAAATGTTTCCAGTGACCCTTAGCTAAATTCTAATATGTATTAAATATATTATACTAGTATTATACTACTTAAAACCGAAGAATAAATGTGTTATAACTTGGTTCGAAGGTGTTCTTCAATGGTAAGAACTTTAGCTTGAAGAACTTTTAGCTATTTTCGTACCATTTAATAAAAAAAAAGTTTATTCCTAGGGGATCAGCTCCCTGCTCGCTATACTAACAAATCATGTGTCTGTTCATAGCATTGCTGCGGCAGGGGAAATAAATGCTGTGCGGATTGTTTTTATATAATGGAGAGAAAGATTAGCGTGCTACGGAAAAAAGATAAATATGTTTCTATTCAAATAAATATATTTATCATTAAATTTTAAGTTGCGTTTTAACTATGTCTGCCTGTCCATCCGTATCATCTATATCTCGGAGACCATATGACTTGGAGTTACCATCTAATGCTTATTTTTCCTCAACAGATGAAGATTGTAGAGTTATGTCAATATATTTCCCCGTACCCATACAGAAGAGTTTCGCGGTTTACGGTTAAGTCTTTAAACGTATGGAACTTGAAACTTGGCAGAGCTACAAAAACTTGCCAATAATATTTTATTTAACATTATGGTTTGTGAAAAAAAATTTGTTAAGATGATTCGTGAGGGTGCAATTAACCTTTAAATTTTTGCAATGAGACATCCCTAGACATCACCTAATCCAAAATATCTTTTGTAACTAGCTTAACGTGTATTTTGAATTTCATCAATTTAGATTGAAATTTAACGATCTTTTAGTTATATATCACCGGTCTAAACAGAAAAATATCAACTGTATAATTAAACAAAAAAAAGACCTTTTTCTAAATAAAAGGTGCAGGATATTGTGTTAATTAATTACATAATTAATATTATTTTTTTCTACGGAAGTCCAAAGGCTACAGGCACTTTAAGCGTGATAATATCGCCGTGTTTTGATTGTATTGAAACTTTTCAAAGATGAAATATATACATACGTTTGTAAGTCATTTAGGAAGAGCCAACAGAAACAGTTTTTTTTTTAATATTCTGTTTCCTTTGAGAAAGATGCTTTAAATAGTGAATATCAGTTTAATTAATGGATAGATATTATAGTATACATAGATATATATCTACTATTTACACACAATTGGTTATGCCAAATGGAATTATGTTTATTTGATTTACACAAATATATATGTATTCACACGTAATAGTATATATGTACATATACACAACTATATATAAGATACGCACAGTTTTGTTAATGAGAGAGAGAAAGAGAGAGCAGCGCGCAAGCAGTTCGATAAACGCTTATCACATGAGCAAATGATTGAACTTTGATCGATTGATTGAATTGGAGTGGACTTGGATGAGCTGTCAAGATGGCCTTGTTGTTGTAATTGTTTGTTCTGCGAAGTGGTCGTTGTTGTTTTTGTTGTGAAGTTACATAAATAGGTTTAATGTTTAATGAGAAGAAATTGAATTGTTGGCTATTTACAGTTGTACAGTTGCCGGCAAACAAAACAACCAAAGTTGACTGAGCCATGGACGGCTAGAGTTAAGATATCAATCGATTAATTAAAATTAGTATTCATTATTGGGCATATATATCCTGGACTTACCCTCACGACTTGGCCGCTGTTGTTGGCAGCTGGCGTTTGGCCAATACTTTGGCATGGTCACGACTGTTAATGACCTCAGCATGGAAACCAGTTTCCCAATCGGCATAGTATTTAACAGTGCGCACATTGCCATCGGGTTCTACCAGTGAGTATTCTCCCTTAACAACATCACCCTCTCGCTCTTCGCGCTGATGCTTAATATCGCCCGTATGTGGATCATTTACATCGTATTCAAAAGCATAGCGCGGATGGGCATCCTGTTGATAACGAAAATTTTTTATGAGCTTGCGCCTTAAGAAAATCCATGTGCAATACTTACAAAATGCTCTAATAGCTTTTCGGGTACGATTTTGAGATGTGCAGGCTGAGCAAGATGCGCACTTTTTATATAGGCCGCCGAGGGCAGCGGCGCATGTGAGCTTAGCGCTGGTACACTTGGTGCATATCTATAGAAACCAGCGCCCAAAGGCCCTATGCCTCCAACGCCATGTGCGTAGCCCGCCAGCGGCTCGTGCAAGGCGATCGATGGTCTTGCTGAGGCATGGGATACACCTGCGGCATGTGCGAGAGCACCATGGTAGTTAAGCGCTGGAGACACTGCGCCATGTCCCAATGATATGGCACCATAGAAGGCGCCGTCATGAGCACCAGCAGAGCCGTAATATTGGCCTGTGAAGAAGAAGCGTCATTAAAAATTAGCAACAATCATCTATATGATCTTTAATCTTGCTAAAGACTCACCTGCATGAAGACCATAAGCTGTGCTGCTAGCCAATTTACCACCTAAGGCGTAGGCTGGTGCACTAGTTATTTTAGTCAGTGGCGCTGTTGCTGCTCCATAGCCCAAATGATGGGATAGAGCACCATGTTCAGAAGTGACAATCTTTGCAATGCCTGGGGTGCCACCGATGGTAGCAAGGCCAGGCTTAGAAACATATTGATGAGAAACTCCCCCATGACCAGTACTTCCGTAGCTTCCAACAATCTTTGCAGCTCCAGTTTGATATGTTCCAATGGTTGGGCCAGTAGAGACATGACTAACAGTTGGAGCAGCATAAGCAGCCAACTTGGCCACAGCAGGGGCAGAAGCATAAGTGGCAACAGCTGGCTTGGACACGTACTGATGGGAGACTGCGCCATGACCAGTGCTGCCGTAGCTCGTTGCTACTTTGGTCAACGCAGGAGCAGCCGCATAAGTAGACACAGCTGGAGCAGCATAAGCAGCTACCTTGGCAATGGCTGGACCAGTAGAGATATGACTTACGGCTGGAGCAGTATATGCAGTCAATTTTCCTATGGCCGGCGCTGCAGCATAAGAACCAAGAGCTGGCTTGGACACATACTGGTGTGAGACAGCGCCATGACCAGAGCTACCATAACTTGTTGCTACCTTGGTCAATGCAGGAGCAGCCGCATAAGTTGAGATTGTTGGAGCAGAATAGGTAGCTATTTTAGCAATTGCAGGCTCAGCAGCATAAGTAGCTAAAGTTGGCTTAGAAACATATTGGTGGGAAGTGGCGCCATATGCAGCAATTTTTGTAGCGACCGGAGCAGCAGCATAAGTTGCAACTTTAGCAACAGCTGGTGCTGCCACATAAGCTGGGCCAGAAGCATAGGCAGGCGCAGGAGATGCAGCAATTATTGCAGGCTTTGAAACGTACTGATGGGAGACAGCACCGCTGGTGTGCGACGAACTTATCGCTGGTTGGCTATAGCTGGCAATCTTTGTTATTGCTGGTGAAGTAGCGTATGTTGCAATTGCGGGAGCTGCAGCATAGCCAATCTTTGAAACAGCTGGTGTAATAGTCAAAGCTGGTTTGGAAACATACTGATGAGAAACAGCGCCATGACCTGAGCTGCTGTAGCCTGAGCTTCCATAGCTGGTGGATACCTTGGTCACGGCAGGAGCCACTGCATATGCGGATGCAATCGGGCCACCATAGCTAGCTACTTTGATCAGGGCGGGCGAAGCCGCGTAAGTAGCAACAGCTGGTTTCGAAACATATTGATGGGAGACAGCACCATGTCCAGAGCCACCATAGCTTGCTGTAATTTTTGTGACTGGAGTAGCGGAGTACACGGTTGGAGCAGTATAACTAGCTACAGTGGCTACGGCTGGAGCTGGGGCAGGATAAGCGGCTACAATGGGCTTGGAGATATACTGATGAGAAACATCAGCAGCCGTACTATAGGACGCTTTGGCAGGCGCTGCTGTAAATGTTGATATTGTTGGTCCGGCATAGGTGGCAACTTTTGCAACAGCAGGAGCAGTAGCATAAGTGGCCACAGCTGGTTTAGACACATGCTGATGCGAAACAGCCCCATGACCAGAGCTACCATAACTTGTTGCTACCTTGGTCAATGCAGGAGCAGCCGCATAAGTTGCGATAGTTGGAGCAGAATAGGTAGCTATTTTAGCAATTGCAGGTTCAGCAGCATAAGCACCAATAGCTGGCTTTGACACATACTGATGCGAAACAGCGCCATGGCCAAAGCTGCCATAGCCTGTTGCTAGTTTAGTTACTCCTGGAGCTGCTGGGTAAGTGGATATAGCTGGAGCGGCATAGCTGGCAATTTTTGTTGCTGTTGGTGCTACGAACGCACTCGTTGTGACTTTAGCTATTGCTGGAGCCCCATAAGAGCTGGATAATATTGGTTTGGAAATGTGCTGATGGGAAATAGCACCTGAGCCGCTGCTAGTATAGGAACTGGCAATTTTAGTAACAGACGGAGCCGCAGAATAGGTAGACACAGTGGGACCGGCATACGGGGCAACCTTGGCCAGCGCAGGAGCAGCAGCATAAGTGGCTACAGCTGGTTTGGACACATACTGATGCGAAACAGCTCCATGACCAGAACTTTCATAATTTGTGGCTACCTTCGTGACAGCAGGCGCGGTTGCGTAAGTGGATATGGTCGGACCGGCATAGGCCACTTTAGGTACTACAGCAGCAACGGCATGTGCAGGTTGGGATACATATTGATGGGAAACAGCACCATGACCCGTACTTTTGTAGGTGGAAATAGTTGGAGAAGCGTAGCTTGCAATCTTGGTAATAGCAGGCGCAGCGGCATAGTGCACTGGAGCTGGTGATACATAGTTGGTCACCTTAGACACGGCTGGTGCGGCATATACGCTTGAAACCACTGGAGCTGCATAGCTGGCAACTTTAGCTACGGCTGGAGCTGTTGCATATGTGGAAATAGCTGGCTTGGACACATATTGATGCGAAACCGCACCATGCCCGGTGCCACCGTAGCTAGTGGCTACCTTAGTGACGACTGGAGCTGCTGAATAGGTTGAAACTGTAGGGCCAGCGTAGGTTGCAATCTTAGCTACAGCAGGCCCGGCAGCATACGAGGCCAGGGCTGGCTTGGACACGTACTGATGCGAAACCGCGCCATGACCTGAGGTTGCATAGCCCGTTGATATTTTGGTGACTGTAGGTGTTGCCGCATAGGTGGATATGGTAGGTGCTGCGTAGCTCACCTTTTCACTAAGGGCTGGTGCTGCAGGCAGATAGGTTTTAGAAAGTGATGGTGCATAGCTGGCTAAGTAGCCCGGACTATGGGCAGAAATCAGTGATTGCGGAGCTGTTAATTTTATTGTAGGTGCAGCGTAACTAGAAACCTTTGCAATTGTCGGAGCAGCGTAGGATATAGCAGGTGCATAAGCAGGGGCATGGCCTGCACTGGAATATGTGGCTATCTTGGAAGTACCTGGCGAGGTATGTGCAAAGCTATACCCAGGAGATGTGTAGGTTTCAACTTTCGAGAAGCCTGGGGTGGCCTTGGCAAAGCTGTATCCGGGAGACGTAAAAGACTCTACTTTCGTTGTTACGGGCGGTGCATAGTAAGGCTCATTAACGGCTGCAGGTGGGGATGTGTAAGTAGCCACCTTGGATATGGCTGGAGTCGCATGGCTGTACGTATATCCAGGTGAGGAGTAAGTTGCCACTTTGGTTAAAGCAGGAGAGGGCGGCAAATAGGCATTGCTTAATTTTGGAGCCGTAAGTACAGTTTTCGTCAGCGCTGGCGAAACCAAGTTTTTAACTTCAATGCCGGAAGGCACCACAGTAGCATATTTGGCTGCAGGTGATTTATCCGCATATGTAATACCAGGCCCACCATATTCCGCCGAAGGTGTAAACAGTGTTTGCTTAACGGGAGCTATGTACTTATTAATTTGCGTGATCCCGCCGTGAGAGTGTCCTGCAATGCCTGCCGTGGACGCATATGAGGCAGAGGAACTTCCAACACTTGCATATTGCAATTTGCTATTTTCCGAATATGTTGAAACTGCAGGTGTAACGCTGTATTTGGTCACAGCAGGAGAAACTGAGAATTTAATTTCAGCTGGTGGGGGATACTCGTATCCGGCAGTGGTGGCATGAACACATGGCACAAGGGCTGGTGCTAACGTAGGTGATGGTCCAGCCAAGACTGAGCTCAATACGCACAATAGGGCAAAAAGATGTAACTGCCATTCGAAAGCAATATTGCAGAATAAATAAAAAAGGGAAAGAATTTGCTTTTATTTTAAAAACACTATTTTATTTTTAATTTTATATCCACTTGAAAATCGTCTTGAATTAAAGAATAAAGTTTTACTTTTTAATTGCGAAACTTTTACATTGCTTCAAATGATTTTTAACCAAACAAATTGTTAACCATTAATTAACCCAAATGGTTTCAGTTCAACGTTTTGTGACTACGAATTTATAAACAATTTTGTGTGTGTGAGAGTTAGGAGTTATTTTCATCAAAGAACTTTGATAAAAACGAACACTTGGAAGTATTATTGGTGGGATTCGAATGAATGATATATAAATTATGATTGGACACTTATAAATGATACGTGTTATAGTAGTTCTCGAAAATATGAGCCTAATTTAGTTAAATTTTGAAAAAATTCCGAAAGCGATTAAGGGTGAGCTATTTAAATAAGACACAATAATTAATTTTTTTAATATTCTCACAAATTTGTAAATCATGCGTGTACGCAAAATATTTTATTTTTCAGTTTAAAATTTTTTTTATTTGTTATCAATGCTTTGAATTCCTTTCAGAAGCTCCCCTTTAAAAACAAATATACTCTTTATTTTATACAAAAATGTAATATTATATTTTATTTAAATGTGTATGCTTTAATTCGTACATATTTCATTCTATATTCTGAATTTATTTTTTAGTTAATTTTTTTTAATGGTTAGTTAATAATATCATTGTAGGTTAATTGTCCTTTTGCTTTTAAAAAAGTCCATTTTATAGTGAATTTTGTTATAATTGGATTAAATTATATTTTATCTTGAAGTTCTTTAAATTATAAAATCAACTTTAATACATTTTTTTTGCAAATATTGATTTTCTCATCAAATAAAATTTAGTTAATTTTCAGCACTTTCACAATTTTTTTTACAATGCTTTAATAGCTTTTATTTATTTCAAAATTATTTTCGTAACAATTTGTGTTTGAAATTTAAGTTTTGGAATATTTTCTATGTACTTATTTTTTTATAGTGTTGTGTATTACCAAAGAACCCACCTTCATTTTTTTTTAAATTTTAATTTATATTTAATAATAATTTCACTAAATATTTGCTTAATTCATAACATAGGCACATTCAAAAAAATTTGTTGCGATATTATTCACTCATATATATATATAAATCCTTAACGTTGAAATCCTCTCTTGTCCTAACGCGCTGAAGGCGCTCTCTCTCACAAATAGAATATTTCAAGTTGTTCAAAATTCTTTTATTTTTCGATTTTTGCTTGTCTCGGATCACGCAACGCTCGCGAAGTAGAGCAACGCGGCTGACTGTTGGCCAGCCCAGCCCTATAATCGCTTATATACGGTCAGTTGGCTATCGGCCTGCACGCATGCGCAGCAGCTGCTGCGTCTACAGTGACTGCAACGATTGCAGCGACGCACGCACTAGTTTGGCGACAAAGCAACAGCTCAAGAAACAAAAAAAAAACACGCAGAAATTAAGATCAAAAATTGCACGAAATTCATTTTCATTTGCTGCATCAAAACCAAAAAATAAAAACTCAGAAAGATATCGAGCAGCACGCAGCCGGCAGACAACTCGAGCCAACTGAGCGACGCGTGCAAGAAAATCCGATGGCTTTTTGGCTGGGTTGAGTTCGATTCGATTGGCAGCGACGCAGCAGTTGGCTACGACTACAACGTCGTCGTTGCTAAAAAACAAGAAAATGTATGCTTTGTTTTAAGTTCTCTTGCAACCTGCGTAATGCATTTGGGGCCCCACCTTCGCCACTATTGGCATTTTTATTAGATCATACCTGAGAGGCTGTATGGTCTATGTTGCGACTAAAGCAACGCCTAAGCACGAAAATTTAAAAAAATGAAAATAAAATTGAAACTTGCGTTTAAATCAGCTGCAGCTTCTACACTCTTTAAGGATTTTCTATACGTTTCTTGGATTTCTTCGATATAATTTCAATTATGTGCTAAGTAAATTTAAGCTCTTTTAGAGCAATGTTCTTCGTTTTTAAGGCATTAATTGCCAATAAAACTTGTGTATATAATTTACGGTAACATTTTAAAAGTTAACAGTTTAATTAATTCGTACTAAAAAGTACCCTGTGACATACAAGGAACCTTTTCACAAAGTTTTATTGTTTGTCAGTCCAACTAATAACACGGATGCGTATGCGTAATTTTTTAAAATAGTACTATGAAGCAGACTCTTAGACATACGCTGACCTCCAAGAAGGCAGAGTTATACATAGACCTAGTTTGCTGCTAGGTAGGTAGGTATATAAAATAATAATGTTCCAATATATAAAAGCATTAAGGTTGCAACACTATTTATCTACCAGCGTTTCTATCTTGTGTATGTCTTCTCCAGTTAGAAAATGGCGAACTTTGTCTTCATTGACTTCGTCTTCTCAAAGTGTCCACGGATTTCTTCTCCTTTATAGGCCACTACTTAACGAACTGCTGAATGTATTGCTTAATTGTGCGTTTAGGATACACTATTTCAAAAGCAAGAGGATAAGCTGAAGAAACATGTTTCTTTTGCTGAAACTCTCTTTGCCATTTCCTAATTTTATTCCAGCGATTTTGTAGATATTAGATGCCCTTATTGCACTTTTTTATTTCTGTTTAAAATAATTCTATCATTTTTTACAAATACAAATACATTTCACCTTTTATATAATAATATTTAGTTACGAGTGCTGAATGATAGTCTTTGTTTTATTTATTTAATCGAACACCTTTGAAATCCTAAAGCATATATTTACTTGTTGCTTAATTAGTTAAATAGTTTTATTTTTATGGATTAAAATTTGACTTTTAAACTTTTCAAACTATAAGAAATAGAGTATGCTTTCTTATATATAGTAATAGTAAGCCCAAAATAGAGAATTCTTACACTTCCCAGCTACTTGCCCCTAAATGTTATGCATCAATAATATTATTTCAAATTCCATATATAAAATATACTGGTATACGTTACAAACTTCTCTATTAACTCGAAAGTTTGTTTCCCAAAGTGTAGTGTATGAAAATAAAAACTGCGCGTGGTGCGTTTTGACTTACTTTTTAGCCAGTTTTCAAGCAATGTATTGTTGGCCTGCATATAGTGCATAGGATTAATTTTTGTTTCTTGTATCTGGTTTTCTATTTTTTTTTGTTTTTGCATATGCTTTTAGAGCGACTTAATTTGATTTAGATTTTAATCGCGGCCATTGCGTGTACCAAAGTCCTCATACCCCACAACTGCAACTCCCTCGTGCAGTTCTGCGACAAATATTGCAAGACTTTAAAATTTATAAGCAACTGCAATTTTGTCTCTTGTAAAAGAGTAATAAAAAATTGTATATATATATATATATAGTTGGGTATTAATGTCGCTATCAATAAATTTTGTCTATGTGAGCCAATCATGCGTGCTTGGGCCTTGATTGTTCATTAGCCGGATAAAAGGCGACATATACTCATAGTATATGCTATTACTTTGTAACTTATGGCAAATGCCTGCGATATCTCCAAGTGTTGACTTGCAAGCAATTAAGGTCATTTTTGTTAGGTAAAACGCTGTGAACGCGTTTTAAATCGCGCAAGGGTGTGTTGTGGCTGCCACAATTGACAAATAAAAATTAGATCTTAACTGCAGGTGATTTTTATGTGCGTAAAAAACATAAAACGGACATAAATGCGTGGTTGAATACAAATTGGTGAGGTCTTTCAGTGAGTTATATATATACATATATATATATATATATATATATTTAACCCGCTCGAACTATAATTTTCAATAAGTATTATTTGGAAAAAAAACTGCAAAGCTTGAATTCAACTTGAATGTCGAGTTTTGTATTTTATGAGTTTTTTTTACTTAAATTATATGAATAAATCACAATTGTGTATTCAACAGACTTTGTCAGGTGTAAATTTTTTCTTAAGTTACTAAAGTCTGTGGTACATGCTATTTTATGGGCGCCAAAAAAATTGATATATTTTTAACAATTCTTAATGTATCAGCATGTCTTAACGAAGAGGTCTACAGAAGAAACACATATTTTTTCTATTTTAACAAGATCAATTGGCCTATTTAGTTTTTCTTTGCACAGTAATAGTTTGGTTAATAGTTGGTTAGAACTAACTCAATTATTTTGTTTTAAAAAGCATATATTGCCAGGGCAACGTTTTACTTTTCAATAAAGTTTTCACTGATTGGCTTCAGATAATATTATATCGTTTCTTACATCATTGTAAATTACACATACAAATCATATAATAACCCGAGTGAATGCATTTGCGCCTTAAAAATTGCACACCTATGTAACAACTACCTGGGGACTTAGTCATTGTCTCTTGCATCACTTGTTTAGTACCTTGAGGCCAGCTTTAGAGTTGCAAATCCCACTAATCCTGCAGCCATTTACACAACGCACTTTTTGTATAACACGCATACGCCATGTTGCACCCCACAGTTACAACGCAAACAAACAGGCGCACATAAACAACAACAACAACAACAAAAAGCACACAACTGGTCGGCCTTTCTCAAAAACACACAAACAAATTAGTTTATAGCGTTTTTGCACTTTTCAAAAAGATTTTCAAAAACTGGTTCACAATTTTCTATGCATTTGATATGTAGAACTCTAAAGGCAAAACAAAACTCTAGGCAAGCATATAAAATCAAAGTTTTTATGAATTTGTGTGACACATTTTGAAATGTTTACGCAGCGGCATGTACAACATGCTTTACTCTTTGAATGAGCGACAAACAATCTTGATAGATACTATAGTTAGTCGTATCTAAACGCCTGACTGACTATATGGTACTACGCACTCTGGGCCTATACAAAGTCATATGTAAATGCGACACTTGTGTCGCCTGAGCGTGAAATTTTAAACGAAATCTAGATTTTTTCAATTAAACAACAAAAAATAAAATTAAATCGAGTCGACTACGTAGATTTCGTCATAAGTTGCAGTTAAGTAGGCATGGCAACCATGGTCGGGGGCTTCAGTACCAGAGACACAACATCACTTACGTAATGGTCAGTCCACTCGCTCTGCGTCTATGCGTACCTGTATATGTATGCGTGTGTGATAAATGCGAGGCGACGGCTGTGGCAACGCGTACTAAACTCGTCCAGCTCGAAGTAGGTTAAAATTTTCGCAGCCAGCCTTAGTTTATTTCGTTTGCAAATGCAAAAATTAAAATTCAATCAAATTGCGAAAAGCTTTAAGCTTCGAAAAAAAAATAAACAACATAGCAACAACCAGGACACTGAACTGCGTGCGATCCAATGCCGAAACATGTTTCATGTTTCATTAAGCTACTCGTGGGATTTGCAGCAAGCCCAACGACAGCCTTTCACTTGACATATACTGCGTATGCGTAATGTGCACTATCTTTTGTTTATAATTTGAGAGCCTACTTTTTGTTGCAATAATCATTTATATGCACTTAATTGGCCCATAGGCCACATTCAAATCCATAAATGCTTATCGATGCCAATTTCCGCCTGATTAGTTACATGGAAACATGCAATTCTTTTAACATAATATACCCTTTAAAAATGGACTCGATGTTGTTATAAATTTTTTTAAGTAATAAATTCAATGGACATAGTAGAAATTTCGAAGTATTAAGAAGTCTTTAAAAAAGCAAAAAAATAGGGTATTTAACAAAAAAATCCGGTTCTTGCTTGGTGAAGAAGAAAAAGGATTTTTGTATAATTAATGTGTATACGTTTAACTTTCTGCTTGGGGTGTGAAAACATTGGCGGACAGTTTCGTCGTGCAGTTATCAGATAAAGATTAAGACCTTTGTCGCGCCGGCTGTCTTTAAAAGAGTTTCAATTTTACGAAAATCTGTATTTGGAATATACTCGGTACTTTTTTTATTTCTATTTTATCATCCAGCGTTGCTTTGGAAGAAAATCGCTGATAGGCAGATCACAACATCAAAGATGTCGCAAAGACATACTTTTTGATAACATTAAAGAAATTTTAGGGTATACGACTAGCGATCATTGCCGCTGCTTTTGCTGAATAAAATGTTTTCCACCTTTTTTCAATCTCTGATTGCATGCTGAACCGACTTGACCAACTGCTGGCCATTGGGCTTCTAATTGAAATGTCAACGCGTGTGCTACTCAATCAATTTTCCAGTGTGCCGTTTATGGGCTGCTTGGAAAATAGTTAGTTACCCGCCAAGCCAGTCTTTCAATTGATTTGGCTTGGTTTTCCATGGGTTTTTCGAATCAGCTCCATTGGCTCGTAAATTTGGTTACAGTTTTTAATTGATTTGCACGCCGTTTGGTGTCAACTGCAAGTCAGGGACAATGTGCCAATATGTTTCAGTTTGAAATGTGTCCCGTCTGCAGGCAGAGACAGCTAATTAAATATAATATTTGAGTGGCATGCAACTGAATAGCAGTCAATGATCAGAGTAGCAACTATATTAGATAACCACGTTGGCTATTATACCACTAAAATGTGTATGAGAAGTATAGAAGAAACCACAAATCGATCCAGATACTGGCTTTACATGTTAGGTTTATTAACACCAAGCAGCTGTCTGAGGTCTTAAAAGAGACACTCACTGACCATTGTTATTAATCAATGCTTTGCAGCTGCAAAAGTTAATTTGCAACAAAATCTTTCTTTTTATTTATGAAAATATTTTCAAAATATTACTTTTGAGATCTGTTTGTACATTATTTATTAAATCCAGTCTGACCACTTAAAAAACATTTTACGTGATGAGACTGTATGACAATATCGTTAACAAGACAAAGATATCTAAATTGCATGTTATAAGTATTAAATCGAATAATTATAGTAGTAATTTCAGACATGATTTTTTAATTTATTTATTCGTATTTTTTACCGATTTATTGAGCTCCTTTAGCGTTATCCAAATATGCAAACAAAGTTGACAAATCAAAATGAATATGGTTATGCAGGAAACAGCCAATGGGTTAACAAGAATGTTTGTGACATATTGGTACCACCAATCCCCACACCTTTTACTAGACATCATGCTACGCAATCGAAACTCCGAGTATCGTAAATAACTTTAAGCCGTGGCATGAATACAACCATAAATTAACACCATTGGAACTCAAATCTCAAGCATTAATTATTCTAACGTCAACATCGTTACGCAGCACCAACGAGTGCCCCAAAAACATATCACATATATGAATCGTAAGCAATTGGAAATCTTTTGCAATTTCAGCGAAAATTGAAATTGTCTCACATTTGTTTAACCAACCAATTGATACGCCTTGGTCTTGTCAATTCTCTCGAGATACTTCAGGGGTAGGAGCTCTAACTTAGCTTATATCCCTTAAAAGGCATGGCTGTCAGCCAAACAGCTTTTCCAATGATTTTAAAAGCTGAAAAATCAAACCGGATCTTAGTCCCCAGTTAGAGCCGACTGACTCATAGTGCTTATAGTGTTCCATGTTCAATGTCAACGGTTTGGCAAAGCGCACTGACGGCGCCTAATCTAGAGAATTGTTAATTGTTAAAAATGACGCCTGGGAGTATTTGTAAAGATTTCACACAATTTAAATGGCATTTTATAGTTTCACTTTTGATTTTAAATGAAATTGATCTGAAATTGAAAACAGTCAACCAGTTTTTGGCCTAGAATGTAGTTGTCAATCGCCTGACGACGTGGGAGCTATTTGCATATATGCAGTCAATTTGCAGCTCTAATTGAAAAGTCTAAGAAAATATCGTGGATGGCCTTAATCGTGCTACTGATCGATACATATTAGTAGCAGTAGTAAAAATATAACCATTAATATGCAGATACAAGGCATATTAATTCTTGTATGCAAATCACAATGCACTTTGGAATAGTCCAGATTTGATTTAACTATGTGGCTGGAAAGATACATTAACTATGTTATAAAGTTAATAATAATAAATAAACTGCTATGGGATGTAGGCTTAACTCTTCAGTCATTTCGTCAGAATTGTGTTTTAAGAAAACTGTGTCTTAAGTAACTGTCTGTCAAAATCTATAATTATGGCATCGCTGTATTAGATTCGATTTCTCCCAAAGACCTGATCCGTGAAACCGTCGAAAAATCCAATAGTTCGTACTGGAAAGCACTAGAAGATACGGCGCCTGGAGAATGCAATTCACGGCACAAATGCATTAGTTGTAGTCATTAACGTTTCCAATTAATGGTTTCAACTAGTCATACCTGCTGATAATAGGCCACCCCATTTGGTTCCTGCAAACGCATAACATGACCTCTAAACCGTGCATGTCTCAGCTTCAACATGTAACCTTTCTCTATTATTACAAATCCCAATATTTTTAACTGTGCAGAAATTATTTTCGTTATCAACAGATTTCAAACCTTTTCAATGAGATAGGTAATCGATTTCAATATCATCCGTAACTTTCAAAAAAAATCTAACATAAGTTCACTTCCAATACACATAGAATTAGGATCTTTAACCTCCATAACTAATCAGTATATTCGAAAAAAAATATTATAATACAGATCAACGGGCGCAACATTTTTAGACATGATGTATACACTAAATTCGGCTAAAGCTCTAAGTGTGTGCAGAGTTGTATGCACCAAGTAAGTTTTCCAATTCAATTTAAATTTTTTGTTTTTAACTCCTTTTTTTTCTTTAGCGACGCACGATTTCAATGCCAGCACCCAACTATCGTCTTAGTATGTTGCGCACACTAAAAGAACTTATAGATACTTTTAATTAGAATACATTTGGTGCACATTCAAACTAGTTTTTTGTTGTAAAAATTTTTTAGTGCTCAAAATGTTGGTGTATTTGTTTCACCTTGTAAGATATTCGGCCAATGCGATAGTGTATTAATTGGATTAGCCTAAGTTGCCACCTGGTGGCAGTTAAATGAGCATAAGTGCGTTGCTTTGAAATCAAAAAAATAATTTGCTTAATTATGACAAATGTTTATGATCTGTCATAGGTGTTTACTTTTTGAAGTACGAGGGTTGATCTTAGACGGATTCAGGGCCAACGTTTAATTGAGGATTATGCATTTACTTTGATTGTGTGGGAAATCAATATTTACGAATTGTTTCTAGTTTTAGTAAAAATGCATAAAAATGGCTGCCTACATTCGAGCAAATCAGCTAAGAAATGTTTTTTCAATTAAAAAACATGACCAAAGTTTAACAACTTTAATTGTACAAAAAATAAATTAAGAGTTAAATAAATACAACGACAATAAACAAAATAGCATAGGAGAGTTACTTAAAACTAAAATCAATATCTAAACACCTTCAAAAGAGCTGCGATCAGACCGAAGGCGTCGATAGCTATCCGCAGCAAACTTATAGCTGCCTGCATACATGGGAAGCATATGCTTTTTGTCCCGATGCGTCATGGCCCTAACTAAGCTGGCTGACGCGGCACTTTGTCCATCCTCAAAATCCTCAAAGTCATCGTCTAAAGTTTGAGGAAAAAGCACTGGACCCGAGTTGTTAGGAGTGCGAGCTCTATGGCTGTGAGAAAGCTTCTTCGGCTTGCGTTGAAAATAGCTAGAATAATCGGGACGCGCAATGCTCTTGGTTACTCCCTTGTATTTGTAGTGCTTGAGACCCGGCGTGGTATGTACTACCTTCTTGCTGTGTATGTGATTCGAAATAGGTTCTGAGTTACCTCCTCCTGTGCGCGTCTTGGACGATATAAAGCTGGTATGCAGTGACTGTTGTGGCTTGTGCAAATAATTATGTGGCAATTCCTTAGGCTTATAGTAGTCATGGTAGCTATGCTTTGCTGGTGCACTCGTTGTATAGTAGGGACGGTATTCCTTGGGGTCACTTACAATCAACGCCTTCCAATCGCTCTCCTCGACAGCATAGTTGGGCTGTAACTTTAAAGAGTAGTCCTCCAATTTATGAGCTGCAGCCACCTGCTTATAGTAGGTATCTCGAGCCTGCTGCAGCCGCTCCCGAATACCTGGCTCCAGTTCCATGGGCACCTGCTTTATGCGGGCATGTGGCTTAAACTCTATAAGACTTGGTATATTGGGATGCGAATGTGTAAGATCCTCAATAGGTTTTTTTAATGGCTTTATATCCGAACTTAGCACAATGTGTTCCTGATCTTTGCTATAATGATTGATCTTGGATTGGGATGTATCATCGTTGACGGTATTATGGCTATCTGGCGTTTCGGTAATTGGATGTGAGTTGGCGCCAACAGTTTTCACTATGGCATTAAAGCCCTTTTTTGCATCGGCTGTGTAGTGAACAGTGCGTATGGAGCCATCCGGTTCAAGTATGCTATAATGGCCTTTGATAGTGTCACCATCGCGTGATTCCCATTGGGATTTTACATCACCAGTATGTAGATCCTTAACACCGTAGCTAAAGGCATATTCAGGATGTTCCTGAAAGTACAAAATTTTTATCATTTTAATTGTTAAGGATAACAAAAGAAACGAAAGTTATGCAGAAGTAGCAACGAGACAGCAAAGGGCAAGATCAGCACAAAAAAACAACAAGGAGATGTGCAATCTGTGAACCCACAGCAGCAAGCACAACGTGGCAGATTTCAGCAGTAGCTTCGCCAAAAAAAGGGTTTAAAGGAAAAGTCTTGTTTAAGTGCTTTATTCCATAGAGAAATGTACATGTATAAAGAATAATGATATAACTACTGCAATTTGCAATCACAATAACCACAAAATTGCACATTTAAGGCGTTTAAAAACGCGTACAAATCGCCTGGCTGGGCCGCACCTTCGCATAAGCCTTAAGACGTTTCTTTTTTTATGTTACTGCCACAAAATAAAAATAACTACATGAAAATAAAAATAAAAAAACACTCGTTTTGGCTTACAAAAATATTTTGTGTCAAGGCAAAAACACGCGCTGTGCGTCGCGCAGTTTGAAAGCCACTGGGCTAGGCTGCTTTTTGATCCATTGCCGCTATCAAACAAAATGTTAAGTCAATTTAATTTATTAATTAGACAGCAGAAGAAAATGGTCTTTGACTAACAAAAACAAACACAATTATTTTATATATTACAATTATATTTATAATCTTGTGTGTTGTTTTTTTATACTCTTAACGTAAAATTTATGAAGCATGTTAAGTTGCTGTATAAGAATTTCGAGATAAAAGTTGCCTAGTTTTACCCCAACACCAATATCCATTAAAAAGCTACCAGCATCTCTTAATCACGTCAATCTCTGCAATTTTTCACAACGGCCAGCTCATTGTTTAGAACCAAAATTCCTATGTGGCACTTAGTGCCAGCGAATCAACGCTTTCAAATCATATTTATAATTATAATTTGAATTTCTTTCAATAATTCTTAAGTAAGTTACCATCAATCAACACCCAGATAATTAATAAAGTTTTGATATATAATTATAGTATAAAAAAGAAAACGCTGGATCAACTAATAAAATATTTTCAACAATGGAATTCAAATATAGGGTGTGTGTAAGTCGCAATTTGCACCAAATCTTCAGCTTCAGAGATACTTCTGCAAAGTGTGTAAATTTCTGTCAAATTGCAAAAGTTTTTCACATGCCTCAGTTTTGGCTTCAATTAAGCGTCAAACACCATAAATGGCCAATGGTCCAGTTAGCCAGCATCGTGGCGAGCAAAAGTTGCACCCAATTGCCAAAAAGTAGCCAATTGCTTGTTGGCTGCCTATCAATTTTGTGGCTGCCACATGGGGCATGCATGGCATAAAACAAATGATTACAAGCGTGCGCGTAACTTGAGCAGCAGTCTTAAAAAAATGTTTAATATATTGCATCTTATATATGTTAGTCGTATATAGTGTTTTAATCATGCAGTTTTGCAATTGCATAAGTTGGCCACCCAGAGAGGTTTACCCCCCGTTGCTGACTTGTGGGTGCGTGTGGGTCCATATGAACTATGGCTCATAAATTGCAAACAGAATTTATAATTTGGCGTTATGCCTTTTGTTGTCGCTTGCCTTACTGGGCGTATGCGCATTCTAGGCACAATTACATGCAAATTAAGTATACGCAGTGTGACAATCGTTTTGACTAGCAGTGGAGTTGTCTAGAGACATAATAGGCTCAAATATACCGACAGATCGTGGGAGCACTGCCTTAAAATTGGCAGAAAAAACCATGCTGACTGATAGACAAGCTGCCACGCACAATTCAAGGCGTTTACCCATGCCAATGAAACATTGTATCTTGCTGTTGCTAAGTATTTGTGGTACGTAAAAAAAATATATATATGTATATATCTACATATGTACTGGTATATAGCACGAAAAACATTTTAAAATATTAAGCACGCTGTCAGTTGGTTCACAGTTATGCCAAAGAAAAGAATTGTGTTTGCCAGTGCGTCTTATGGCCTTTCGCTTCGTTTGTAGCTTTGTTGCGGATTAGGTGCAGCAGTAACAGCAGTCACAGCGGCATGCAACGCATGCGCTTTATATTTTTGTCCATTTATGGCGCCAGTTTGTCAGCTTATGGCATGAAGCATAGCTTTTCCAGCTTGCAGCAGCTACCTGCCGCCCCTTCCAAGTAATAAAATAAATACAAAAATGTAGGCAATGCCAGGCCAAGAGAGGCCACGCAATGTATTCACACATAAACATATATGGCCAGCTCACGGTTGTACTCCTTGGCTGGCAAGTTGATTTATGTGGGCGTTAAGCTAGACAAAAGATATTATCTATTACGGATGAAATCGTAATGGTCAAGAAAGACTGTACTATGAGACACATTCTCGTTTGAGTCTAGATGTTGTACCGGATACGCTAGTCTCTTCTCACCATTTGTACATTCTAATGCTAATAATCTTCTCTGAGCACAAAAGAATTAATATAAGTGTTGAAATTGGTCTATGTAGTCAGCCGGATTTGGCAATAGCTCTATATTTAAACGTAATAATTCAATCTAAGTAGGCACCATAAAGTTAGCTTCAACTACATTTACTTGACAGGAGCTCATTTAAATTTTGGCTTTTATAGTGAACACGTCAAGTAACAAACATTTTAGATAAAAAAAAAAAATAAAATGTTACTGGACAACAAACAAGGTAAGCTAATTTGAAACACATTGCTTAAGACATTAATTATTAAGAAACAACATTTTTCTTATTTTGTTTATTAGTTTTTCTTCACTCCCTCAGCAAGGTACAAGCTTTATATAAAACAACTAAGGAGTCAGAATGTGGGAGTCGATCTATGAAGACGGGCGGATTTGGTAATAGCTTCATACGTAAACGAAGTACGCGCCATAAAATCAGCTTCAATGATATCTACTTGATAGGAGCTCAATTAAATTTTGGCTTTTGTACTGAACATGTCCAGTAACAAACATTCTAGATTGATAAAAAAATAAAATGTTACTGGACTACATACAGAGTAAGTCAATTTTAAACCCATTTTTAAAACATATTTGAAAAAACATTCTTCTTATTTAGTTTGCAATAAACACTTAAAACGGTGCCACTTTTAGTGCTAGACGTGCCGTATATAAACTTTAGAATAGGACTTCTAAATACAACTTGGCATCGCTTGATGAGCTTTTCCGATAAGATGATTGACGAAATATTTATTAAGCTAATGTTATAAATAAGACTTATTTATTTGAGAAATAAACTACATAAAAAGTAAGCTAGCTTAATGCTTATTATATTCGCTATGGTCAAGTAAGTTTCGACACAGCAAATAAAACCTGAAATTGGAAAGAACACAATCAACTTAAATTCTTAGTTGAATGCTTGCTATTTCGTTCACTCCAGTGTAGAGTAAACCGTAATAACAATACAGTCCACAGGAACTTATTACCATGAATGCAATCTCAGGAACATTTTATGAATGAAACTCTGGGTTTACTGACACACCTAGTGTAGATAAATTGATGAACCCAATATTTTACAATAGAAATAGAACTCGATCGTTGAGGCTACAGGATGGATGTGATATTAGTAAATTGAATCCTCATCTATATTTACTTTCCTCCGTCTTTGTGGACAAATTTATTACTACATCGAGCAAAGGCCGCACATTTAGTCATGCACATTTTTGGCTTGTATGCATTCCAAAATCAAATTGATATCGTTTTGTAAACGATATTATGTACATAAAATTAACTCAATTAGTTACTTACAAATTGCGGTGCATATTCCATCATTTCGTCATCATCAGATACCACAACAGGTGCGGTTCGTGCCCCAATCATTGGTATCCAAAGACATACGGTAAAGAGGCCCAACCAAAGCGGAGTAGCATTTTTAATACTGCTTTTTATCTATAGCATTTAAAAGGAAAATAAGTTTATAAATATGTTATCAAGGTAATATAAATGAAGCGATAAAACAAATTGGCCAACTCGCCAAAAAAAATCAAATAATACTAAACATTTTATGAAAAAAAATCTTAATAAATTGGCTACAAAATGATTACGCGAGTTTAAGCCAATTAATTGCTAACTGGTACGCAATGTGCGTATTTTTTGTTGCCCATAAGCTTTCTTGATACAGCATTGTGGCATTTTTCATGACAGTACCGTGCCTGGGCACATGCAGCAGACGGTGAGACCAGACAAGACCGACCCAGAGACAGACGTCATGTCATACACCGTTGTGACAGTTGTCAAATGGTAATACGGGTAATACAGTTTGTACTGACCAAAATTTGGCACGGCATGCGACAACGTCTACCATGGCTAAGCGCAACTACAACTCTACAGATTTGAGATTGATGGTTTTGCTCAAGACCAGTAGCTGGACTTTTTGGCACAACAGGTCTGGCAGGATGGCTACAACATTTTGATACAATTCAATTTTGAATTGTTGTTGCTGCGTTTTGGTAACCAACAAATTGCAAAAGTTTTTGATATTTCGATTGCAATACTTCACATTCGATTGACAATCAATCTACGGTAGAGTGCATGCGTGTGAGTGCTCTGTATAAAGTGGATATCACTGAACATTTGCAATTGAGCGGATTCGTTTTCATTGACATTATGAAATTTGCTTAATTAGTGCAATGTTTGGATTAATGGGTGCAACACAGCTAGCAATTAACTTAGAAAGAGGACACAAATCGAAGACAATTAATCGATTGCTTAAGAGCATAGGACATGTTGATGTTAAGGGCATGAAGTCCCTGGTATTGATTAATTGCCTTTAAGTCTAATGACTGCTTGGGTGACAATATTCTAGGTGTTCAAATATAAAACAAGTACTAATCTTATGGCGGTTCAAAGAAAGCATTTTTAATAAGATTTTTGTTTTCAGAATACTAGCTTTATAGCTATGCATATTTTCCTCTATTTAAACTTTGAATGAAACCAATATTTTTAAACAGAAATAAAATATAATTGCGAAATATTAACCATAAATAATTATTATATACCAATATGTAGAAGTCTACTTAGCGACGCAAAAAAAAAAAAAAAAAAAAAAAAAACAAACAAAAAATTACAAAAAAACCAACATAATAAATGATCTTGGTTCCACTATCCATAACAAAGCTTGATCAACTATCATTGCTTTCTTTATCTTGTCCTATCTTTCGATTTCATTCACCAACTTTAATCGGACAACTTTTTGGTAATATCTCTGATTTGGATGATGTATCATTTGGCTTAATAATCTCATATTACGATAGAAAATCATACTCAATTTGTGTAAAAGTTGCCTAAAGCTATTGTATTTTAGAGTACCTGGAGAAGTGGCTATGACCATGTCAAGCTTTCTTTCTGCATGAACGCCTAGATCTTGGATCTACCATAAAAGCAAAAGAAACTACATTTTAAACGAATATTTAAGATTTTCAACGCATATGATGCGTTGTAGCTCTCGTGAGAATGTCAGTATATTCCAGAATCCAATCTAAATACAAACATTTTTAAGATATCGTAACCATGAGATAGTTTTCAACCTATTTATATCATATTTTTTTATTCGGTTGGTTATATTAAACAGTTTGCATGTTTTTTGTACCTTGTTATTTAATATAAACAACAATTGTGATTGTTTGTATTATTTTAACCGAATAGTTTCTAATATGAATAAATTGTGAAAAGAAGTCTGCTATTGCTTTAATTGATTCATAGCATTAAAACTCCTAAATAAATAATTCGCTTATGTAAATTTCTTTAATCTTGCTGAAGTACTATTCATATGAATAAAATACTTTAATTTGAAATGCTGATTGCATTAATTGTATTTGAATTTTCACAAACTTTCACTTCAGAGAAAGTTTTACACACTTTCGCTCTTATTTATTCAGCTTTTTTAATTTATTATTCCATAATTTTATTCTTTGCATTAATTTGTTAACACTTACATGCAATTGCATTTTGTTTTTTATTAAACAATTGCAAGGATTTTTCTAAATAAAATATTATTTATTTTTAAATTTAGCTACGTCGCACTGCTGAAGCCAGCGATAAAAATCGCACGTAAAACGCGTCGTACTTCTTTGAAATCGCCCGCTTGGTTGTTGCCAATGTCAAGGACAAAAACGAAATTAAAGCGTTTGCATGGCAATACCAAAGTATTTATAGTAATTCAACGAAGACGAGCAGCTGCAGTAGGCGCCATCAATGCAGGCTATATGGCAAAGCGCCAAATGCATTTTCCCGTAGACAAGATTTTCCGGCCAGACGGGTTGTCAACCAGTCTGTATTACAAGCGGGCCTGGGAACAGGCAGAGCAAGATGCGCAGCTGGTGTGGGTTGGTATCTCTTTGCCAAAGCTTGGTCTTCAGTCTAATTGACAATTATATGAAGCCGCACTGAAGCATCCGTTGCAAGGCAAACTCGTTTCGCTACATTTTGTTTTCCTGTTGCGGGGAATATTTGCTGGCTTATAATAAATGTTACACAAAGCTAATAAAAAGCATTAAATGCATAATCCTAAAATCCACATTAGAGAGAAGCTCCAGAGACTTTTTTAAAACTGTAAATGTGATGAATAACAAACAAAATGAGAGGTATAGGTTTTTTCCTATGCTTGCGGCTCTGCTGAATTGGAATCTAAAAAAGAAAATAAGCAGAAAAAGGTATACTGAAAAATGTAAAAGTACAGTTGGCGCAGACCCATTAGATGTAGTTGTGAACACTTTGGTAAATGCTAATAAAGTGTATCTTGTCGTCGTTGTTAATGCTAATAATCCAGACATTTGACTTTGCTTATCAACGTACTGATTTGGCTGTCGCAACTTTTGGTTTCAATTCAAATACCGCCCGACAAGTAAAAGTCGCCACATGGACAAATTTCTTGACTTGGCTGCAGTTGCGATTTCTGCTGCCTTGTTGCAGCTGTCGACGAACATTATAAAATTTATATTAGACGGAATACCGCTGGGGATTGGTTGTAAACAAACTAGTTCACTATGTGTTTTTTTTAATTGTTTGTTATTTAAAAATTATAAAGAAAGTGTACTTATGCAAAATACGTGTTTTTAATAACGCCGGCTTAACATGCTAAAAAATTTTATTTTTGGTATACTCTACAAAATCAGCGCTAAAGCTGACAGCATCGACTTTGATCTCTGTTCTTGGTCGAAATTGTATAACAATCAATATTTAGGACTTGATTGTTTAAAAAATATCTAACTGAAAACTGTAGAGAATACTTCTATTTAATAAATCTTAATTTTGTAAGAAATTGAATTTTTTTTCTTTTTAATGTTATTTATTTGGCATTTGGCCATATGTAATGGCCTTAAGTAAATTAACTAGATTTTTTTAATGCGATCCATCAGTTCCCGCTATTATTTGTAAGAGTTTATATTGCCACAATTTAAGGCATCCAGTTTTTGTAACTTATGAGATGAGTTTTGGGCAAAACTATTGTAAACGATTATACTTCCAATCCATTATGTGCATAAGCTCCTTTTGGCGCTTGAGCTTCTGTGTCCGCATAGGCACTGCTGGGCGCTTAAATACCACTGGCTCATTTTCTTTTTCCTCAGTTACCGCAAACTTACAAGCTGAATGCTGCTTGCACTCCTCTGTCTGACAAGATTCCTGCAAACGATAAAGCTTCTTTAACTTCTGTGCCTGCATAAACACAACGGACTGCTTCAACACCCCTGGCTGCTGCTCAACTATCTCCACAGGCTGATTTAGCAAGCTCCATTCCAAATTATGTTGCCAGCATTCATTTATTACGTAGCCTCTCTGCATAAGTGATACGGGCACAACATTACCTAGAAATGCGTAGCAATATTTCTGAGGTACGTAGCTTACAGCGCGCAGCTTCAGCTTGGCCAGAGCTCTCACAACAGTGGCAAAATTGCGTATATTATGCTTGATGGTTGTGACATTATTTAGCTTCAATACTTCAAAGGCTTTATATAAGTGACGAGGTTTTGCACCTTTGGTACGCACGGATTCATTGCAAAGTTCGACAAGATCTTGGGACAGATGTAATTCACAAATGTAATTCACCTCTGTGGCAGCTAACAATTTCTTTGCATTGTGCTTACCTGAGCGGAGACGCAAATAGGACATATGTAGCATGTGCGCTTCTGGGTTATGAATGCCATAAGTCTGAAAGATGACTTGGATGATATGGAACAATTCACGCTCTAACGGAGTCATTTTGCAAACATTTATATTTCTGCACAATAGTAATAAAAGCTTTAGTTCTATGTCGTTTGTTGACTGCAGCGAGAAGATGTGAAGTGTTGCTTCTTATTTATCGATAACGAATACAATGTGCTGCACTGCAAGCATTGCGGCTTATCGAGACTGCATTGCGTTGTGCGTAGGGTTGTCGTTTAAATTTAGTACGAGGGTCGCGCAAAATATCAAAATGTTTCGATCTTCATGCGCATGCTACATCAGCTCGAAAAATTGTAATGCTATATAATACATTGTATAGTGAGTTATTCGACTTAATTGCTTTGATTTTAGAAACTTTCAGGAGTTAATTAACATTAACTTCAATTATGAAGTTATGCGTACTCGGTTTTGCTTGCTGCTATTGCCAATTTTTTTATGTTATCGATAAATTAATATATGTTTTAATCAGCTGATTGCAATAAGAAGTTCGCAAAATTGTTATATGTATTCTGAGTTTCTTAGTTGCGTTTATATTTTATTTTTGTTTTTTTTTTGTATATATTTGTTACAACTGATTGTCTAGTTGGTCAATTTACTTTAATATGTCGGAAAACCTGGTGCAGAGCCTCGATACTGACGGTAGTGTACACTGTGATGGTTGTGGTACCTTATCGCTACAAGTGACTGATACGTGAGGATTATGTTTTATGTGCCACTTATTGCGTTTTACGTCCTCATAATGATAATCATCCTACGTTCCAAAGATTATTGGATTACAAAGTTCGTGAAATAATGCTCTGCGGTGAACAAATACCCAGTTTATAGGCTGATAGTTTGACTTGTTCATTTTGAAGCAAAATGGGACGCTCTTAAAAGAAAGCTGCCAGAACACATTGAATCCTTGCATAATAAAGAAATAACTCCAGTTATCTGTCCTATTTGCGTATCCATTCCCGAAGGTCAATACTTTCGTCTCGCAAACATTCCGGGTCACAAGCGAAGTGGTCACTTGCATGAGTAATACAAACGATGAAGATTATGTTACTGGCTACCACACAGACATAGTAATCACCAGAACCACGCATGTACACACGCTAAAACTTTAATTGCCCACGTGATAGAAGGAATTAATGCCGAAAATGCTATTTATTCAACTTCAATTTTTTCAATTCACATTTATATACCATTTTGTTATTGCGTTAGGTATACAAAATATTATCTATCATTGTCTTGTTTACATCTTATGTTCGTCAATATAATGATACTTCTTCTTCTTTAAAATTAAGTATTTTCCTATTATCAAATATAACTTTAGCAACAATCCATATTGCAATTACACAATCTTTGCTGTTTTCAAGCATTCCTACCAGCAGGCTACAATGCAATTGAAAGCTAAAATAAACTGAAAGCTAGTATAGTTTCTAATATAATCCACACAAAACATGCCAGTTTGAAAATAGGAGCAGAACTTTCTGTTCCATTAAGTTTTTCTTATTTGTTGTCATGTGTGTAATGTGTTTGAACGAGGGTTCGTTTTACGCCCTTCGGCACTGCCATCCATTGAGTAAGAAATATATAGAGGCGATAATTTTATAATTATAATTAGTATTATTTTATATTTTTATATTTCTATTATTATTATATTACTTATTATTATTATATTACTATTATTTATTTATTAAAAAATGTATTGAATGGACATACATATGCCAAATACAAAACAAAATACAAGCAAAGGACTGTTTTAAATTGTACTTGCGAGCCCAAGTCAAGCATGAATATGCCTTAGATCAGATCTGCCAAAGCAAGGCGAACATTTTTGGCTAGTGCTCTAGTTAGGCACGCTTCTACAAAGGCGAGCGCCCACAATACAAACGAACGAGTGTATGTTGCTGCTTTTGATTTGATTTGATATGATTTGAATACAATTTTAAATTTATATGAATGACATATTATTTACAATTTAAATGTTATTAATATGTATGTAACATGTATTTATTTATAGCTACATGCTGTATATTTGCATACTATTTTACTTTATATTTTCTTAAATAAACAGAAATAAAGTAAAAGTTCGCACGCAAAACCAGCATTCCTAAATTCAAATATTTTAACCCAACCCAACGGCCATACAAAAGGATCATTTGTAATACATGCAAAGTCATTACCGTTTCAGATTGTTTTTACGAGCCCAAATCAAGCACGAGGAATTCGAAAAACTCAAAGACAGAATTATCGTCTGTATATATTTATTACTCAATGGCCCGGGCTGAGCAGTTAGTGATTAGGTTCCCCATTGACTCGGCGTTCTCCCAAAAGAATCTACACAAAATGACCTACGCTGTATCCTATTTACGGATAGAGCTGCCTTGGCTCTTGCTGCATTAAGGCACACAAATCTTTTTTAGTGTCCTAATTTGTTTTTAACACAAAAATCAAGCAAGTTAGTAAATTTACTTTTTATTATTCATTTTTATTTATTTATTAACTGTTAAGATTAACTTAAAATTTAACATATGGTCAGCATTGGCAACTTAGGCCTTCGGCTAAAGAAATTTATATTAATACTTTAATCATTTAAATCAAAAAGCTCATTTAACGGCTGTTGACAAACTTATTCAACTGTAGCACTGCTTGCGGAAAACTGCTTTGAGTAATTTATTAAAAACTGGTAGCACTGCTTAGATTACACTGCTCAAATTGCTTAAATATTTTTACACTGCCTACTATACTGCTTAAATATTTTTACTGAGTAAACTGCTTTCTGACGCTGTAACAGCAGTGTTACTGCATAAACTGCTTGTACTGCACTGCTTTGGCACCGGAACTGCTTGAAAATAGAATCCACAACATGCCTAAAAGTATGCAAAATTAGCAATAAAATACACAGCTATTTGAAAACTATTTTATTTTAAACAAAAAATGCATATTTATGCATAAAAACGCATGTTTACTCGTTAATTTAGTCGAATGCTTTAATTAATGTTTCATACTTCATGACGCCTGATAAAAAATAAATTATATGTAACTACCCTCAAATTAGTCATCAATTGAAATTATGACTACTATACGCCAAATAATTAGTCACACAAAACTCAAACAAGTTCAACAAACTTAACAAAACGAGTTTTCTTACACATACGCAGACAGACATGCACGTGTGTGTGTGTGTGTGTACACACACAACATTTCACAATTGTAGGTCACCAAGAAATCAGAATGTCGATGGGGAAGGTACTTGTATGTACATTGCAATGGAAAATGTGGGGCAACACTTTCACAAATACTATCACTGCAATATGCGTGTGTATGCGTGTGAGTAAGGGAGGACGTCTACCAGTGACATTGCAATACACTCCCACATGGTCAAGTTCATGTGACGTAGCAACAAACATTTGCATTAGTTTAAGTATTTGTGCACTTATGACGTAGTCACTGAGAAATATTGCGAAATTTTAGCGGCAGATGGGAGAGAGAGAGCAATGCTTGCAACAGAGTGTAAATGTGAGGCATATGTATATGCATTTGTGTTGAAAGTCACGAACACCAAAGTCAAGCGCCAGCTGATGCAGCTGACTGTTGTACAGACAAACACACAGACAACAAATACTCTTACTCTTATTTGCCACTGTCTGTATGTATGTTAATCTGCATCTCGGAGTCTCAGATGGGACGTTATGGGAGTTACGCTGACAAAGTGCACAAACTATATTAGAAACAGCATTTTGATAGATAATAATTGTATTGTAATTTACGAAATTTGCAGATTTATCTCTTAACTATGCCGTCATCGCTTCTAATGCGAAACATGCATAGCTGTTAGAAATGAACAGGGATCTACATTTTAAGCCGAATTCGAAAGTAGATATCTTAAATAATCAGAGATGCAGCCAAATAGCATTTTTTGCTAGTACCAGTACCAACCACCGACCGAGAATCTTCATACGATTTATAACTATTCATTAACAACCCCGAATACATATCATTAACTCACTAAACTAAAAACCTAAACACTGCAACAAAAATATACATACATTTTTATCAAGACAATGACCCTACGCATATAGCGTTTAATTGGAAGAACTGGTTCCTTTACAACTGCAGCAAGATCATCAATACACCGCACTGACTTGAACCCAATTGAAAATTTGTAGGCCCGCAAAGAAAAAAGTGGCAAAAAGGTCGCTTAATAACCGAGCAGCACTGAAAGCTGCCATTCTAAAAGAGTACCGCAAAGTCCCAGAGGAATATGACCTTAAAAAGCTAATTTTTTTAATAGAATAACGCCCACAATGTGTTGTTAAACCTAAGGGAGGGCATGCAATATATTAAATTTACATAAATTAATCAATATTCGTTATACAATATTAATTTTAAGATAGCTTAAGTATTTTGTGTAAACACTTTCTTGACAGCAGCGCATCTATGATAAATTAGATTTTGTTGATTTTCTCGCTAAGTGTAGATAATTTTGTAATTATTTTTTTACATATTAATAAAAACATATAAACAAATAGATGTACATCAAAAAAATTGCATGAATTTAAATAAAATGCTTTTATATTTACATTGAAAGTCAAAAAATACAAATTTTTTTTTTTAATGTGTAAACACGTTCTTGACAAACTGTATATATTTTAGCAGTAAACGCACTTTAATGCGTTGATTACAAATTGTTATTATTATTTAGCCATCAACATTTGCTAACAATGATTTGATTTATTGTGTTCGATATCTCTTATAGTGTTTGATCAATTGTTACTACGGATCTGTCTGTACACTCAATATAAATAGAATTCATAATAGATTTTCTCTACATAAATGATAAAATATCTGAGGGCCCAAACTATTCTGTACTAGACAACTCTTATGTAAAAATAAAACGATTTCAGAAGGTATAAGTTCATTTTTGAGTGCAAACTTAATATATACTTGAATGCGCCTATTGACTGGCGATGACATACTGAAGATGAGAGTAAGGAACTGGCGCTCGCTTGCTAACAACAGAGATCAGAAGAAGAGATGAAGAATTGTTGAGAAAGCCGATACCCACACCGGGTTGTAAAGCTGTATGATGATGATGGTGACGTACTATGATTTTTAATATGATTTCTTGCAAAATACTTTATAAAATTATTAATTCTTATATTTGATGAATTATAAAGTTTGCTGTTGAGGTAAAACTTTTTAAGTAAATATTTATGGAACACTATCACAGTTGCATATATTTTTCATATCCCAAGTCTTTTATAGAAAATTCTAATAACATTAATTTTAACAATTATCAATGATGCGGGCGACAAGCACAGCGAACTGGCGGGCAATTGTGCCCTATACAATATTAGAGTAACCGTCGCGTCGGTAGCGTAGTAGGCTGTAAAACCATACGCTTTCTTGCAGCAGCACTGGTGCATATGCCTAGCGCTGGTATTGCTCACGTTTTCCAAAGGAAAACTATTACTATTATTACACCGCCTTTCGAATCTTTTACTGTACTTAAACTCAAAATCCTTGTTGTAGATTAACAGATATTATTATATTTCAATTTCACTCCACGGTCAAAATGCCAGAAAAATTTAATTTTTAATATTGTTAAATGTAACATAAGCTATTTTCCAACACACAGAGTATTCAAAAGTCGTCATCGTTATATAATACATATTGACGCATGTAGTATTGTGGCGCGCGTGTTTCGCAGCACGTGTGCGAGGACAAATTTATTGGCAACAGCTGCCTTAGGTCAACCAACACTCTGATGGAAGGAAGCAATTGTATGCAGCAAGGAAATGAATTTCAAATTGTGGAGCGCATCTTGCAGATACATAGATGCATTGCTTCATATTTGCATTGTAAAAAAGCGAACAATGTGTGCAACTTCCTCATATCTCCAGTCAATATTGAGATAGATGGAATGTATACAACAAATTTCTGGCTAAAAATAAAATCCAAACAAAGAGTGGCGACTGTCAGCCAAAGGTCACCTTGACTAACTTGGCCAACGCATTCAATGGAGCCGTAACATTTGGAGAGCATTTCAGAGAGTAAGCCGCTAGTCACGCACACACTTTCACAACAAACGCAAAGCAATTTCGTCATTCATCCTGCCGCAACCAGAGAGCACCAAACAGTTAGCCGCTGTCTACACTGAAAGAAATATTACAATATATTTAAATTAACAATACCTAATTTGGTGTATTAATACATATTGTTTTAAATTTTATCGTTACAATATTTCGTTGGTATTCATAAATATTTAATATTATACAAATAATTTATTTGTATACTTGAGAATGAGTTTAACGAATCAATCACAAAGGCATTAATTTCTTACTTTTGGTTTAAAATTGCTTAAACTGATATTGAAAGTATAAAGTAATTTGAAAATTCGCTTTTTAAAACGTCGTACAAACTGTTTGAGTCTGAAAATACAGTTTTGAAATCAATACTAAAATCAGACATTTTCTACTCGAACTATTCGCTGGTTTATTGACAATAATAAATAAATATATTTGTTCACTACAAATTAACTTTTTATTAAAATAAAAACTGCTTTCTATATAAATTTTTTTCAAATTTAGTATTTTACTATCTAGAATTTCCGATTTTAAAAATTGTGTGTCTTAATGAAAGCTTAGCTTTTTAATGGATAATACTTTGTACTAGCTTGTAAACTATTCTTAGCCTTTGATTTTAGCTTGACTGCACTGGCCTTTTTATACACCGATCGTTTAAAAAACAATGAATATGGTATAATTAATACACGTTTCAATAGGTTAATAACTAAGGCACTACAAGAATTAAATGCAGACTTATTTTTAATGCAATTCAATTCTTTATTGTATACAATTTTGTTATTGAATAAGGTTTTTTATATATTATAGAGATAAGCTCTGTAATATTCTGTTTCTATTTAAAGTTTATTTAAAAATTTATCAATTTTTTGTTTAACCATTTAGCAAAAAAAGAACTAATTTTTCCCCTTGACCATGCTGTCATCGCTCTAAAGACCGGTTATCTGCTAATCTCTATTAATAGCTGGGCGGGACAGAATCCTACGGTTTATAGTAGAATCGTTATTATTAATTGATAGAATTTATTTATTTTGGCAAATTTTACGTATGTAAATTCTAGGCCAATGCACCAGTGCTGCTGGTTGGAATAAAACACCAAGCTTTGGTTTTAAAGGCGCATACGCTACCTTTCTACTACTACTACCACAAACGAAGGCCATCCTGTACCAAATTGGTGCACAATATAGACAAAAGCTGTCGTGACACAGCCCAAGTTTATTATGTTAAAATACTTATCCTGAGGTTTTGATGGGGTCATATATATTTTTATTCCATTTGTACTAAGATAAAGTTCTTCGCAATATGTTTAAATTTTCGTATAAATAGATTTAAAGAAACATCTACAAAATAATTTTATAATAAAAAAGTAACAAGGTATTAAACTATAAGACATACTGCCAAAACTCTAAGTATAAATGGAATAAAAAATAACGCACTACTAAAAAATTGATATGATAAACAAATTTCTATAACAAATGAAAAAAAAAAGTTTTTTAAACAATTTTGAATGAAACCTACTCGAATACTTTTTACTTATTTTTTCCAGTGTAGAGAGAGAGAGTGCGCTCACACACACGCAGCTGCTATTGCTGCCGCTTATAAAGCAAAATCCAGCAAGCGGCAACAAAATTCCTAAAACTCTCGTGAAGCACAAACAGTTCGAATCGAACACGCAAAGAGTGAACAGTCATTTCAATAAACCCGAAATTCAACGACCTCAACTGCAAGCAAAGCAACTGAGGCGCCAAAAATAAATTGTATCCAGTGGATATTCAGTACCAGTGCATTTCTAATTTACAATATACTCAAATAAAAGTAAGTCAATCGAGACTTGATTATTATTTTAAATATAAAAAGCAGAAAATTCTGTCAGTGCTCTAAGGAAACATTGAAAAATATATTAAAGCGAAGACAGTAATAGTGTTAATGTCGCAGAAAACTTGTTTAAGAAATTCGTGACAATAGCCGGTAAAAAAAAAACAACCCTAGAATCTATCCATAAAGTGCATTCAACTTTTCAACTTTCAACTGCGATGCAAGCCTCGCCTTGGCCTTGCACACCTAGTCTAGTATTAGTGCAGAATTCCGTGTGGGAGCCGGGTGGCATGGGAGCACCTTAACTTTCATTTTCTTCGGGAGCATGCGCCGTTGCCAAACAGCTGTTTAATATTTGGAGGCAGCTCCCACTCGGTGTCTTTTTTGACTTTGAATGAAGGTCATTTAACTTGGAAAATCTAAGGCAGTATGTGCGTGTGGCAAGTAGACGGTTTTATTTTATGTTGCAACAAGTGAGAGGACGTGTATACCCACTATGGGTGAAGAACAGTTGCTTTTACATATAAATTGTTCGAGTAACTTTTATTCAAAATCATTTCATATATTCAATTTCAAATTGGTACTATATTCTACACTATTCGTATTTATTTTTCTTGTATGTGATAACCTCAGTAAATAGTTTGAAAAAACTAACTAGTAGTACATAAAATTTTTTATCTAAAGAGACCGATGGCCTTTACTACCAGCATTTATTAATTAAGTTAGGTATGTTTTTTTAAAACCACATAACATTATCATGCACTTAAAATTTAAGTTTGCTAAAATGGGCATAGAATTATACCAAAAACTAAACCTTACCAAAAGAAAGTAATACGTTTAAAATACAATTTGAAATTCTGTTAATACAATTAAAATAATGAATTCTAAAGAAAGTCAAAAATTAAACTTAAAAGACCACGCTGAAGGCCTGAACCGACATATTTTGTTGTAATGATATTCCAAACGTCAGAAAAAAATCCTAATTCCGTACAAGCGACCCTCAATAAATAAACTGATTATACAATTTCCAACATAGCTAAGTCGGTAGCTTTTACTACGCTACTGCCGTCCAAAACCTATAGCTAACAAAAAGACAATATTATTATCCTTAGTGAACATCTATTAATTAAAGACTGTCGTTCGGTTTCGACTGTAAACACTTCGAACAGCTATGAACCGGGTTATCTCCATGCTCTGCTTTTGGAGACGGAACTGTCAGAGGAAATACATTTTTAAATCAGATTCATGCCCATTAAAAATTATCAAATGTACAATTTAGTTTAAAAAAATAATTCAAAAATTAATATCATGCATCTCATGAGTCAATGAACAAGCAATTGCATTTAAAAAGCTTTTTTTATCAACTATTCTCCTTTATTATAGAAACTTTTGCGATACTTGCAGCGTATAGCTCAAAAGCTTTCAAAAAACTATTTACTACCGCATCGTGCTTTGGATCCGACTGAATTTTGCTATAATTACATATTGTTTGTGTTACTATTATGGCACTTGACACCAGCTTTTCATAGAAACCCCATCAAAATTCAATTAGTTTCTCAATGTCTCTTGTCAGAAATTCCACATAAAAACTATGAAATGTGACTTTTTTGTTATACTTTGTCATAAAATCCCCTAAGCATTTAGCTGGAAAAGTTTATATTACTAATAAAACAGCAGATTTATTTTTAAGCTGTAGTTATTTAATACTACAGTAAACAGCTGTTAATTTAATGATACATAAGCTTAGTTATAACCATCTTATCGCAAATCTATAAACAATTGAAGGTCTCACCATACAATATCCGTATTGCGAGATTATACTGTATCGCTGCGTCATCTGGCCACAGTTTGAATGCAGCAATAGTTTAGGTTCAGAGATAACCATAGTACTACAAAATTTTGTCAATAAATTCAAAAGCTATTCGTTTGCTAAACAGAATTTCGGGACGGAAAAATGCATTAGATTGATTTCGCTAATTACGGCTATAAGTTTGTGCTGATAAGATAGCTCCCATCTGATAAGAATTTGTTTCGATTCGATTACAAGCAAAATCACTATGAGTGGGCTTGACCATATGTTTTTTAGGTGATTTGAATTCATTGTAATTCTTTTTATGACTGCCGCGTCATACAAGTTCAACCAAGTAGTAATAAAATAATACAGATGACGCTTTTAATCAAAATCTGGCAGCCTAGTTATAGCTTCTTTGGTACTATACCAATAAAGCTGCTTAATAAACGACTAATCTTCAATAAAGCCGAAAGTGCAAATTCAAAATATTGCCGACTTCCCAAGATAACTTTAGAAGATAAAGCTAAAATGCTGCAGAGCGAAAATTACTTTGCACCGCCATCTCTTAAAAATGTTTATCGGTAATGTATGAGCCTTGTACTTTTTATTAAATTTCGACGTGCACGTTGATTTATTAGCTGAAAGTGAAATGAAAAAATTATATTCGCCTGCAGATGACGCGACATGTGACCAGACCGCTCCCAAAAGCAACAACAACTAGTTCTAAATAGATGAAACGCGCCAAAAAATTAACTTAATTTTTTTTTTCGGTCGAGTGCGTGCGTTGTTGTCAGTTGTCATAGTTTTCATTAAAACGACCTCTATGAAGGTCGCACAGATGATGTGCCTAAGAGTTTTTATTCATTCATAAAACTGGGGCAACCTATTAGACACACGTGTATTAAACTTTAACAAATCTCTTTTGCAGCAGCACTATGGCCGCTATCAAGGACAATCTATTGGCACAGGTTGCTGAAGTGTTACCTAGCTCAGGTCATAAGGTGACCATTGTAGGCATTGGTCAGGTGGGCATGGCCAGCGCATTCAGCATACTGGCTCAGGGTGTCTCCAAAGAGGTCTGCCTTATTGATGTATGCGCCGACAAGCTGCAAGGTGAGCTTATGGACCTGCAGCATGGCTCAAATTTTTTGAAGAATCCCCAAATTACGGCCAGCACTGATTTCGGTATTTCGGCTAACTCAAGGCTTTGCATTGTTACCGCTGGTGTGCGTCAAAAGGAGGGTGAATCGCGCCTGTCTTTGGTCCAGCGTAATACTGACATCTTGAAAAATATCATTCCAAAACTTGTGGAATACAGTCCCGATACTATACTGTTGATGGTCTCTAATCCAGTTGATATTATGACCTATGTAGCCTGGAAGTTATCCGGCTTGCCCAAGAACCGCGTTATTGGCAGCGGCACCAACTTGGATTCATCCCGTTTTCGTTTCTTGATGTCCCAGCGTTTGGGCGTGGCGCCCACCTCCTGCCATGGCTGGATTATTGGTGAGCATGGTGATAGCTCAGTACCAGTATGGTCTGGCGTTAATATTGCCGGCGTGCGCTTGCGCGAGTTGAATCCCAACTTGGGCACCTCTGAGGATCCAGAAAAATGGAATGAGCTACACAAGCAAGTTGTTGATTCCGCCTATGAGGTTATTAAACTAAAGGGTTATACCTCCTGGGCCATTGGTCTGAGCACTGCATCTTTGGCATCGGCTATTTTGCGTAATACCAGCAGCGTTGCAGCTATTTCCACATCTGTTTTGGTAAGTATACTCTCAACATTTTTCTAGGTAATCATTTGCTTGATGCTCATTTTTCAATTTAAACAGGGTGAACACGGCATCGATAAGGACGTTTTCTTGTCACTGCCTTGCGTGCTCAACGCCAATGGTGTAACCTCCGTTGTCAAGCAGATTCTTACTCCCACAGAAGTGGAGCAATTGCAGAAATCGGCCAATATTATGGCTGAAGTGCAGGCTGGCCTTAAGTTCTAAGCTAGCAGCTATTCAAATACCAATTTTAATATAAACGAAAAAACAAAATGAAGCTAGTTCCAGCTTATCTAAGTCAAGGCGTGAATGATTTTGATGATGCGTGAGAGTAATCCAGTGACACAAACAGCAGAAAGTATTTTTGACTACCAAAATTTGTTTTAGTAGCATTTTATATCTCTTTAATTTTTGTTATAATTGTTTACTTTTTAAGTTCCTATTCAATAAACTATTTAATTTTACTTTTTAATTAAATGCATTTGTTACATTTTTAGGGTATACAATTATTATACTTAAGTTTTCAGCTCAAGTCGTTCAGATTTGGAATCAAAAAATTCTTTGGTATTATTATTTTCCAATATCACAAAAAATTAAAGAATTTATTTAATTTGGAAATTTGATTTCATTTCGGTTTAAGTTTAGCTAAATCTGCTTTAATAGCTTTTTATAGCTTTCTTTCTTCATAAGGTTTCGTTTATTTGTCAAAATATTCATTAAAGTCGCCATTAAATCAAATATCAAATTTATTACAGCGCTAAGACTAAACGATACAATTCCTGGCTAGTCTCAGTCTCAGTTTGCTTTTTTAGCTATTATTACTAGTCTTAAGGCAGCTCTAGAAAACTTAAAAAAGTTTTAGAGCAGGAAAACAACCGCCGCTACCTCATTAGAGTAATTTTGAAACGTAACGCCGGCTGATCTCGTTTTGCACGGTCACAGCGCTAGTCAAATTTACAATAATCACTTAAAACAAAGCGAATTGTAATCGTATTTAGTGAAATTTACTCGACACAAATAATCTCTAGAATACTTCAAGCACCTAGTTAGTTGTCTTTGCGCACCTTTAACTTTCTCAAAAATCAAAAAGTACTTGACTCTATGCAAGAGTTGATATTTCAATGAAAAATAAAAGAATCAACTTGGGTACTTATAATGCAGCGTTTTCTTGCGGTTTGATATGATAATCAAACCCGGGAGTATCACTATTACAGATTGCTGTCGAATCCGGCGCAAACTTGCAAAACGTGCAGCGCTGAAATTGCTTATCTAAGCTGAGACTAGAACCGTAGACAATGGCCAGACCAGCTTACAACCGGAGAGTAAGCCACTACCAAAGACGTGATATTGTAAGTGCGCTAGATAAGCTACGAGAACTATGCGAAGATTTATATTGTCTGCAATAAGCCGATAAGAGCTGCTGCTCAGTTGCAGTTCGGCTATATAAGACGGCGGATGCTACATATTGGTACTCAGTAGCAGTAACAAAATGCAACGCAGCTTGGGCAGTTGGGCAATGGAGAAGCATTTGTGCTGTTCTCTACTAAGCTTAGCACTGGTATTGCATAGTGCGCAGTCGAGTATAAGCACTGCCAGCCAGCGCAGCCAAAGCTTGAGCACGAGCAGCATAGATCGCATACAGCAGCACAATACGGATATACTTAGGGATCAACTTAATCGTGGTTGGCGCGCATTTTGTAAGTCTTACGTTAATGGACAGAAAAACAAAGACAATTTTTACCAATCATTTCTGTCTCAGGTGATGCACCGGTTGATGAGGGCGTCATGTCGCTATTTCAGGGTATTAATCCCAGTGATGCACGTCTGCACATTATGACAATTACTAATCAAAGTGTGGAGCTACCAATTAAGTCTATCTCTGAACTGCGTGATTTCGATATATCGCCGGAACGCAAAACTCTTCTCTATGTAAATGGTTTTCATACGGCGGACAGTTACTTCAGCGTACAGGAGCACTTGGCCTTGCTGCAATCTACGCGTCGTGATCTTAACATAGTCATTGTGGATTTTGCTAAGAATGTAGAGCAGTTGTACTATGCTGTGCGCCATCATCTTTCGGTGCAGGGTTACTTTGTATACAAGGTTTTGACAGCACTGACGGATGCAGGTGTGCAGGCTGGCGATATAACACTTGCCGGTCATTCCGTTGGCGCAAATACTGCCGCCCTAGGTGCGGAGCTATATGCCAAGAGTAGTCAGAAACTGGTGGGTCAGCTTATAGCCATAGATCCGGCCACCATGTGCCGCACCACAGACATACTTGTGCGCCAAAATGTGGCCAGTCGTGTCATTGTGCTACATGGTGAAGGCGATGTATTTGGAGTACGTATACCACTGGGTCATGTAGATATCTATCCAAATGGCATTGGCTACTTTCCGCGGCGCAAACTACAGCCTGGCTGTGATACCAAAATTTGCAGCCACATGTACCCTTTTGTACTGTTCATGGAAGCACTTATTGAAGGTGTCATGATTCCAGCCACAAAATGTGACAGTTGGGCAAAGTTCCGTCAGGGCGATTGTAATTTTGAAAATACGCTAAATATTGGTCTCATTTATCCGTCTGATGCGCGTGGCTTATACTTTTGTGTAACACAACCGAATCCACCTTTTACCTATATGGAGCACGGACTGAGATTCAAAAAGCCAAAAGTAAAAGCTTAGTTTTAATTTTATTGTTACATTAAAGTTGTTGTTTATAATTAATAATAAAATAAAACAAAAATTTCGCATTTATTAATGTGACCATATTTATGCAAAATGCAAAACTGCCAAAAAGTATGCTATGCATTTGTTAATTTAATTTTGGTGCGTTTATATGCTCTCTTCCGTCTAATACAAATGCAGCCCTGAGCAGATGGAGCTTTTGAATTACTCCATTGTGGCCTATTGGTCTAAGTCTACTCAAGAGGAATTTAATGAATGTTAGCACACATTAAGAGGGGACCTTTAATAGATGGTTAGCCAAGTCTAGTGTGGTTCTAAAACACCTTCAGTGTATACTCTCCCATCTAACTAGGTATCATTAAAATGTTTGCAAACAAAGTGACCTGATACAAACAATTGTCATATCAGCAAATTCTTTAGGTAATTAGAAACACAACATATTCGAAAGACATCCAAATGAATAAAAAAGATAAACCATTTGTTACAATGCTTGGAATTATTTGGTTTTTATTAATGCGCGTTCTCTTGCCTTTAACGTTAATACTTGGTAAGTTAAATATTAATTGACACGATTACAAACCCTCATAAGTTTTTAATTCTATAGTAACATTGTTGCGACCTGCTGGTATATCCATATTCTATTTGCTGATGTTCTTCATGTCACCATTCTTATTGAAGAACAAATCTAAAAAGCAAATTAGGAGGCTGAAATGCTTTTTAATATCTCTCATATTAATAAGCTTGGCATTTTTCTTGGGCCATATAGGAACCCAAATAGCTGTTATATGGATAGATTTTTCGGACACCTGCAATGAGTGGCAACCATTATATATGTTACGTCAAATTGGTTTTTTAAGCTTTGAGCATAAAGGGCAAGTAACTAAATACATCAATCAAATTGTTTTAGCAGCAAAGCATAATTCTCGATTACAGATTTTTTGAGAGTATGCTTTGGGCACTGCCAGATATTTTTGCATTCATTACTGCAATTTTTGTATATATCGTTGCGAATAAGATTATCAAAAAGCAGCAGCAGGTGCGAAAAGCAATTGAAGAAGAAAAAACATCTTTGAAAACCAGCTTCTCAAGTATGAAGCATAAGGAAATAAATAGACTACTTATACTTGTGTATATGCGCTCAGTACTGACCACCTGTAAGTGTATTGCCATAAATTAAACAAGAATATATGTAAATACAATTGCCTAAAATTTTTTTTAGCTCCATTTCTTTCCATAATAACATTATTCCTAGCTGGAATTTTTAGACCATCGTTACCATCCAGCTTTTATTTCGTATTATTCTTGCTAACTGGTACTTACTGGGCGGTCTATAAGCCAGTGAATCAGTACGTATTATTAAGCCCGAAATCAATAACAAAAATCCTAGATTTAATGCTTATAAATGCCTAACATTATTTCTATACATGTAGCCGCATGCGTTGTCCTCTTTTTGTAATGGATATAGCTCTGGCAATTCATATTTTTTGCTTTGTCATCTATCAATTGCCTCTATCTCAGATCTTTTTTAATGGCAATGAACTGTGGACACGGTAAGTTTTTTATATGCATATATTTAACTTAACTTAAACCAAATTAATACTTATCACAGCTTGGCTGGACTGGAAGTATTAGTTCTATCATCTTGCGAATTTCACATCTGGGAAACTAATTTTAATAATAAATTGCGTGCGGATTCGTATCTCAATCCAATAGCGTTGATGGTGGCCTACTTTGTAATAACGCTAACACTTGTTCATCGAACACGATTTGAACACAGCTTCCGGGATATACGAAAGAAAATGGAACCAAAATCTATGTCTGAACCTGAGTCCATAGCCACACCCATTGCTGAACATTATGAAGTTGCAGAAAAAATGCATGAACAGCCTTCAATGGTGGAACAATTTTTCTATATGCTTTACGATATAACAGCCTTGATATATAAAAATAGCTATATACTACTCAATATTGCAATGATGGTAAGTATAAGTATAAATATGTTGACTACAAAGTATCCTTTACTTGCCATACTGTGCGTACGTATTATCAAATTTTGACACATTAAGGTGTTGGCGAAGCCGAAAATTACAACATTAGTTAAAGTTATTCGCATTTAAAGTATTTCTTTAATTGGGATCTTGTTTTATTATAATTATACTATTATAAATTATGTTAATATGTTAATTATAATATTTATCCTTATTCTCCGAATATTCAATTTAGATCTGGTCCATAGTATACCACAGCTGGTTGACGTTTGTACTGCTCATTTGGGCAAATATTTTATGGATGATACCAAATCAACGCCATGCAATGCAGCGTTCCAGTTTCTTTGTTGTACTTTATGCTGAGTTTTTAGTCGTTGCTCAATACATTTATGGAATGAACTTAACCGAACAGGAGCTACCTTCAAAGGTACTTCGTATTTGATATTATAACAATTTTTATGCTATAACAAAAACTAAAAAGGCTTTATGTTTCAAGGTAAATAACATAAATCTGGAGCAAGTCGGTTTCATACATCCACAAAAATATAAAGAGCTACCTTGCGTGTCTTTAGCACTAAAATCTGGATTTACCGTCATATTTTGGATAACTTCGCGACAATATTTCAAAGAAAAGGCGAAAGCACATGGTGATCTATTGCGGCAAGTTTTCGGGCAGCGTACATCAAGCTCTTCCCGCCAAACACTATTTGAAAAATCGCATGTACAACTCCTGCTGGTTTTCCTTGTCGAAAGCATTAGAAACTTTATTACGCGCATATGGATGTGGATGCTTATCTTTTTAATATTTTTGTGTTCAATGGTCGAGAGAAATATGACCGCATTCCGTATTTGCTACATGTCATTGTTTCTGCTGTTTTTCATGATCTTTCAGATGTCACTACGCCTTTGGCTAAGATTTCTATACGGCTATTGGATTTTTTTAATCTTCTATGCCATGACCATACTGACCGTCATATACACATATCAGTTTGACAATTTCGACTACTATTGGGATAAATATTTAAATGTGCAGCCAAAATTGTACGTCTTTCAGGCGTTAAAAAGCTAACAATAATAATTATGCTCTTCTAATTGTAGACAATCGGATATTGGACTGCATCGCTTCGAGACTAAAGATCTTTTCCTGAATCTGCTCATTCCTACTTTGACGGTAATTTTTACGGTGGTGCAATTGCATTACTTACATCGTCATTTCATACGCTCCTTGCGTGAACCAGTACAATTGAATGCCAAAAGCAGCCGTCAATCATTGCAATCTGCAAGTACTTTGAAACCAAAAGGTGGTCACACTCGTAAGAATTGGAAATATATCTTCATAGCCAGTTATAAGAGGCTACGCAACAAAGCGAAACGCTTTTTTAGACCAACTAAAAGGTACGTCTGGAAGTTTTTACAATTGCACATGATAAAGGCTGTCATGTTGGCCGCTTTTGTAAGTGCCGTCTCGGAGTTATCTTTTTTCAATATTCTTCACCTTTTCCTGACATTATTGTGCACCCTGGTCAATCAACTAATTCGGCGTATTATTTTTCGTTTAATCACTTTCTGTATTTCCGTTTTGGTTCTTATGAAAATGATGTACCAAGTAAACCATATTAGCCATGACCACTACGCTGCTAAGTGTGTAAGTATAGAGGATTAGATATATTTTTTTGAAATGCTAAAATGGCAGAAATTTCTTAGATATTACTTGAAAGTAATAGAGATTTTTCATTTTTTGTATAACAATTTTACCAATTCATTTCATTTTTACGCTTCCAGGACAATAAAACTGTCAATTTTGCCGAATGGGTTGGCCTTATTAAGTCAGACGAAGTTTGGGGATCACTTGTTCACTACCTATCTCCGTATCTTATTTACCTCGTTTTGACATCAATGCACGCTGTTGTGAAATTACGCGAATATCTTGTAAACATATCCATACGGTTTGATCGTAATCGTAAATTAATGTTTCCGGGAATGAAGCGATACCATGCAGAGGGGAATCTATATGACCTATTTAAATATCTGTGTAATTACGGATTTTATAAATTTGGATTGGAGATATCGCTTATTGCGATTGTCGCAACAATAGCTCATGGTCGTGATATTATATCTATGACGTATATCCTATGGCTATTATTATTAATCTGTTTGTCACGGAAGAACTGCGCTCGCATATGGCAAATTCTGCAGCTTTACTTTATACTCGCGATTTTAGTGCGGTATTTCTTTGTATTGGGCTTTCCACCAAATCTTTGTATATGTAAGTTTTCATTGTTTTTTACATTAAAAACGAAATGTACTGGAATGCCTGCCCAAATTAGAATTATTTAATGTTCTTAACAAATAGAGTCAGTTTTGGGGAGCATTCAATTTGAATGCTTCTACTCTTAGTCCACCCTTTTTATTCTATTCTACTTCCGACGCAACGATTTTTCCTAAGTGTAAACTGCGCTCGTAAAACTTATCATTACCGAAAGTAACTCTACATTTCGAGCTCCATCAAAGCTAGCAAAACCAACTTTAATAAACACTCTTTAAAGCCATTTAATGGAATAATATATAGGACTAAAACATATGGCCTTCAACACAGCTAACCTATCATGGATTAAAAAAATTAAATAATTTCTAGCGAAACTAATGGTTTTACTTTTTTATAAGTTTAATATCCCATAATAAGTAACCCAAAAACGAATACTTTATTCTCAAATCGCTGGCACGCTAATCTAATTAATCATTTATTTTTCATCAGATCAACCCTTTCCAATGCCTGGAAATTCTGTGCTTATTCAAATTTGGCAATTATTACCAAAAAATTACAAGGATTTTTTCAAATCAAAACTTATAATTGATTTCATTGTTTTATTAATAATATCCCGACAAAGAGTTGCTTTTAAAATCGAAAGAAAAAATTCTTTGGAAAACAAAATACCCGGTGGCAGCAACAAAAGTGTGCTACATCTCATATCCAAACTGGGACGTGTATTTTTCGACAACCCTACACACGATTTCTGCTCCTCCGTACGTAACTACGCAGATGTTTTAAAAACAGCCGTATTTTGCAGCTTCTTTTGGATTACGCTAGCTCTGGTGTTTCTGGCCGGTGTCTGTAGCCAGGATTTCCTCTCACTGGGTTATTTAATCTTTGCTCTGGTCTTTTTACTGCAAGGCTCCAATATGTATCTACTTAATATATACACCATTATGCGTCGTTGGAATTGCCTGTTAGCCTTCAATGTGGCCAATATAGCAATAAAGACTACTGTGATTTTTATTGGCAGCACTTTTCGCCTAAAAGAGTGGTCGATGATACACCACCTATTTGGCGCAGTACGTTACGTTGGTCCTAACAGCAGTTTGTTGAATGCAGTAGACGATGGCTCACCCAAACATGTTGAATATCATTATGGGCCAAAGGCGTTACTTTTTGCCAACACTATGACCTGGCATGCAATTGCGTTTGCCTTTATCATATTTCAAAGACGGATTTTTCGATCGTATTACTTTTGCCATATCATACTGGACACACAGGCAAATACGCTATTAGCTTCACGGTAAGCATGCACATCAGCTATTGCACCAACAACGTTATTTATCATCTGTAAAATTTCAAACAGTGGTGCTGCTATCATAGAGCACCTACATTATAAACAGATCTATGATAGGCGGCAACATGAGAATAATGTATTGGAAAAAGTTAAGGCAAAAATGGAACGCATACGCGCAGCTAATCGACAAAATTTAAAGAGTAAGTAAGGATAAAATAATGATAAGATGTTAATATTCACATAAAAACGAGATCTTAGAACGACGCCCATCTGTGCCAGTACGTGTACAATATTATACCTTGCCTTCTGGCAAATCAGTGTACGTTAGTGAAGAGGCTATAAGCCTTGACCGTTCGCGTACCGAACACTATTTGGCACATATACCACAAGAGAAACGTCGCGATTTACGATTACATCCGCACGCCGTTAGATCCGGTGATTACTATATGTTTGAGGAGATAGACGATGACGATGATTACGATACATATATGGAGCAGGACTTTATTGCTAAAGCGGAATTGAGCGCAAAGCGAATGTCTGAAACAGCTAAGACTAGTCCAGACTTTATGACAAACATGAGATCTCAACCTTCAAGCCAATTTAGTCTTTATGAAGATAGCACCGACTCTGATGACTTGGGTTTCTATCAGCATCCTGTAGTTAAGCTTAGTTCAGAGCTACTAACGCTTTTTACCTTACAACTTAATAACTTATCACGCAATTATCGATTTGTACACAAGGTGCTATCTGCCGAAAAGAAAGCATTACAAGAAATTAGGAACATTAATCGTTTATCGCTATCAAATACGGCCGGCATGTTTCAATACACAAATGAATCGCTAAATTCGTAAGTCGTAGGATTGCAACGAAATCGCCTCTCTGTATTCACATTATTTTTTCCCCAAGGGAAGCACGTTTCCTTCAAAATAGCTTACAAGATGGCAAATCGGCGTCACTTGTAACAAATAAATCGAATGACTTCACACAACGCGAACATAATAAATTTGTTAAATTATGCATTGCTTTTTGGTATGCGATTATAGGCAATACAGGGTTTCTGTGCTACATAGCCGTGGCCCTTAATCAGGCGGCCAACTCTTCGATTATATCGATTCCATTGCCACTCTTCGTATTCTGTTGGGGCTCCTTATCGTTACCCCGTCCTACCAAAAAATTTTGGGTAACCATGATAGCCTACACACTAGCGTTGATATTGACGAAAATGGTAATTGTACTAGGCCAGAATGTTGCCACGCTTGACATTCCCCTAAACATTAAATTGGAGTTGATTATGAAACATGAAAACGCCGCATTTGATTTGCTACTGATTGTCGTACTTTTTTGGCATAGATATATGCTTATAAAGCAGGGTATATGGAATGATCAAAGTGACTATTATAAACCACAAAAAGGTATGTTTAGTACTTTAAAACTGCCTAATATTTGTTAACTTTTTTTTTAATGTTAATACCTATAGAAAGTATCGCGGAAAATATATCTGGCGTAAGAGAAGATATACGGTAAGTAATCCAAGAACAACACATTTCAAACTTCTTCGATATGTATTAAAAATATTAAAACATAAAAAAAAGGCACAGGGTGATAAGAAAAGCTAACATATCCATATCGTATCAGTTCATTTCTTTTTCATTCGTTTGTTATGTTTCAATAAATAATAGCCTTAGTTGGATTTTAACGGTAATGTTTTAATCTATATACAATAGCTTCTAATGACTTGTTTATTTAACAAAAAAATAAACCAATGCCTAATACGTAGACTTTGTAACCCGTAACGATCGACTTTGATCAGATAAGGCCGACCTTAGGTTCAGGTTGCCGACCGATATTGTGTGTTGCCACCACTTAGTTCGATTCCTTTATTTTTTAGAGCGAAAATAAATGTAAAATTTATAATCGGCCGTCCTAATGCAAAAACGAATTCCATTGTTGTTTATTTAGTTGCACCAGCTCCCAAATAGAAACGATCGCCCATAGGTATTAGGGGATTAAAGAGGCCAAAAATATGAATCATCCACACTAAAATACTTTTTAACTTTAAAGTATCAAGAATTACAAGTTCATAAAATTCATTTTTATAGCAGAGAGAATGCGGGTAGTGATACGGCTAGACCGCGTGCTCCACAACGAGCGATTGAAGACGACATAAATGAAGTATTGCAAACACAGGAGAATAAATATGTATACGAAAATATAGAGTCAACACGCTATCGAGCAGCCATGGACCGTTGGGAGTAAGTTCAGATTATATTCAAAAATGTTCATTTATTTTAATTGAATTATTACAGAGGTAAAGGTGGAATTATATTTCGTATATGTCGATTCTTCTTCGCGCTGAGATTCAAAGCCCGACTTTCCAAAGATGTCTATTCGCTGCTATTCTTGTGCGACTTTATAAACTTTTTTGTGCTGCTATTCGGCTTTCCACAATTTACGGTAGGTGATATTAGTTTTAAAGTTTTTATAATGATGTCTATCTAATTAATGAACCTTTAATAGTATCGTTATAAATACGATGAAAACGTTATAGGTTTATATTTCAAAGAAAATAAAGTTCCGATTGCATTTTTAATAATGCTGATCGTGCAGTTCATTGTAATTGTTATAGAGCGTGCTATCTATCTACGCAAAGCATTGCTGGCTAAAATAATATTTCATTTCATCACAATTTTTGGCATACATATATGGATATTCTTTTTAGTACCTTGTTTTACAAGCAGAAGTTTCGGAGCGCCGGCGCAGGTAACATTCTACTTGATTAAATGCCTACATATGATACTATCAGCATACCAAATACGCTGCGGCTATCCCAAACGTATCATGGGAAATGTGTTTACAAAGAGCTATTCTGTGGTCAATTTGGTTGCCTTTAAGGTGTAAGTGAGAGTTGAATTCTATAAATCTGTATACATCACTGTATATAACGATATTAATTTGAAATAATTGTTTTAGGTTTTTAGAAATACCTTTTCTGTACATACTGCGCACCATGTTGGATTGGGTATGCATTGATACAACACTTACTCTTATGGAATGGATCAAAATGGAAGATATTTTTCAATCTGTGTTCGTAGTACGGTGCTACAGGCAAATGGATATAGACTTTCCTGTTATACGTGGCGAGGAGAAGACGCGATGTGAGAAACTTTCCTTGGGTGGCACTATCATAGTGGTGCTTATAGTTCTAATCTGGCTTCCATTACTTGTTTTTGCTTTGGTGGGAACTGTCGGTAAAGCCAATATACCCACTAAGTCCGATATTACAGTGCGAATTGGACATTACGAGCCAATCTATACTTCAACCAGTTACTCGGATATTTATCAATTTACTGATGACGATTTGCAGGTTTTAATACACAATTTTGTTAATGATGACTATGCCTCTGATCATTTTAGAATTTATGACGCTGTAGATATTGCCGCAATTAAGTTTGATGCTAATTCCGTTTCACTATGGAGCATGTCTCCACCGGACAAAGCTCGCTTAATGGAAGACATAAAAAATGGTATTTCATGCAGTCTGTAAAATTAAATTCAGCTCAACTTGATAACTTTTTGTGCAGGCAATGAAATTGGTGTACGTATATCTCTCTCCATAACGCGCTCCAATGCGGAAAAGATACAAGTAGAAACATCATCGTTTATAAACAAAACTGATACAAATACTCGTAATGATCTTTTGAGAGTGCTATCTGGAAACAACAACAATGACGTAGTCGTTATTTATGACGTTTTACCTAAATTTGCCATTGTGCAAAACCTCCAAATGAATTTAAAAATTGTTAAGGATTTTAATCGTAAGTGAGCCGACGGTATTCAGTTTTTTGGTGTCTAATATGTATCGTTAATATACATTAGATAAATGGCTACGTCCAATGGTATTGCAGAAGAAAACTGCTGAAGGCAAAGTCTGGTGGGAACTGCATGATTATTGTTCGGATGCTTTCGCAAGAAGGGCCCTAAATAATTTACCACTTAGTGATTGCGATGGTGGATTTGTTTTCTATACCTTTAATGATAAATCCTTTCCGTCTACTATGACTTTCTTAGCTAAACTGGGGTAAGCTTCAAGTCAAAACAATAGTTATTTAGTCTCAAAAACTAAAATCAAAATACTTTATACTACTGATCTTGAAGAAACATATAATCCAGTTTTATTACGAAAATATAAACAAAAATGTTTGCATCGATTTAGTACTGAATCAAAGTGTTAAATTCACCAAAAGCTACTGTCATCATGTCCGTCTCTTAAATTATTTCCAATTTTATATTCAAATTATAGTCCGATCGGTTGTGTCCACATTAATTTTGATAATATAGGCAGTCTATCAAAAAAAAAAAATTTATGATTATTTGTCCAAAAATCAATAATTAAAACTATACCCTTTTAGAATCATCGGACTGTATACCACATTTGTTTTTGTGGTATCTCGCATTATTCGCTCCGTAATATCCAATAATCACCGTCGCATTATGTTTGAAGATTTGCCGTATGTGGACAGAGTGCTTAAGCTGTTATACGATATATATTTAGTGCGAGAAACTCGAGAATATAGATTGGAGGAGGATCTCTACGCAAAGCTTATCTTCTTATATCGTTCACCCGAAACGCTTATTAAGTGGACACGCTTCAGGGAAGACTTCCCTGAAGGAAGTTTCGCTACGTCCACGCGTCCCACAATTTTTTCTGGTGACTTGCCGGCGCCACCTTCGTCGCCAGTTGATGATGAATCTGAGGATAATATTCCAACGCCAGAAACAGATCAGCAACCAGACCAACCACCGAATCAACCACCTAATCCTCAGTAACATTAATAAAAAGAATTTGGTTTCAAGCATTTTTAACAAAAATTGTTACGTTTGAACACATTTTCGATGACACTTTTAGAAAATTAACTGTGTTAAGACAAGTTTTTATTGTATAATAAATAAATTTTTAAATATCTCAAAAGTTTAAATTTTTCAATAGTTTCTGGCTTGAGCTCTAATTGCTTCACATAATAAAACATGTATTAATTATAAAGCATAAACTTAGTTTTATTTTTTTTAATCCAAGATAAATATTTTTTGTTAAATGATTGATAAATTGGGTTGCCAATGATAGTTCTATCCGTGTGCATAAAAAGGTTCGGGTACGATCGTGTCATTAAGATGCTGAATCACGCGACTTGTGAAAGTGCCTTCCCCAAAAGTATGGTAGTGTATACAAACTTCGACAAGGTGTTTTCACATTTTATTCGTGTCTCTGTGAATGACAAAAAAGAGGAAGCGCATATTTCATATTTATGAAACTATTTTTATGATACCAGTTCATATTAAACAAAATAAACCCAAAATTAAAGTAATGACAAAACTAATACAGCGTGTTGAAGTCACTTTGCGTAGTTTCTACATATTCAACTCCGTGTATGGCCAGAAGGAAGGCGATGTAAGTATGTAAATGAACGCCCACAAATGGAATGACAAATTGTTCGGTTTTTAGGAGCATAAAAAAATTCTTTATTATCATCCAAATGACATTGAGTTAAATACAAAAATTAAGGATGTGGGACTCAGCGAAGCAATTATAACATTTACTGGGTAAGTATCTTACGTGGTGAGAACATCGTGAACACACATTTTGAAAATTTTGCTGCAGTACATTTACATCTAATGATGACTGCAAGGCGCTGCACACGCAGAAAACGACACAACTATTTTATCAGGCAGAACCTGGTTATTGGCTCGTAATAGTACTTAATGTGCCCAAAGAGATTAAGTCCAAGGACGGCATTGAAGTTGCCGAATATCGAGGCAGCGAAGTCTGCGATCGCGTGTATTACGCGATGTTGCAACAGTGCTACAATATGTTTCGCTTTCTAAATGGCACTATGCATGATTATATGGTTGCCAAAAACGGAGATGTTGATAGCCAGCGGGAACGGCTGGCCAAAACACTGAGCGAGCTCTATGACAAGCATTTGAGTGGTTTAAAACAGTTAGGCTATTGTGATATTTTTGACATGTTGCATTCCATACAGTACCTGCCGCTGGATAAATCCATATTTCTGCGTGCCCAAAATTTTGGCAGTATGCTAAGTGCCACATTTCCTGCAATTACGGAATGTATAATGTTCTATAATGACCAGGTGGTGTGTGGAGGCAAGATGAATGCCGTCGATTTGTATAGCCTGCATGCATATGTGGTTGAGCATGTCTTGGAGTTGGTGTCAGGGGCATCATCCATACGGTCACGTAGTAGCAGCTGCACTGTTGAGAAATTCCAAAACGCGGCATTTGTGTCGCGATCCATTGACGATCCGAGTTCGGTTGCGCCGCTTACAGTTTATTTATCTCTCGAAAATGCTGCTAAAGCGCATCATATGCTTATTTATCGCTCCCTGAACGTTACACTATGCCTGTTTATGGATGGTGCGTGTTTCACAAAATTGCTTATTTTAGAGAATATTTTTTTTTGCTAATATGCTTATTTAAAAACAGTCCAAAGTGCTAATCCGAAACCTGAATACTATGACGAACTACATGCCTATATGGGACCACAGCTAACATGGCTAGCGCATGAAATTGCAACCGAAGTTTCCAAACAAGACTCAACTGCGCCAACCCAAGAAAGCGACAACGCTGGCAACGATACCGCTCCGAAATATCTTTTTATCAACGAACAGAGCTTGAAGCATCACACCAATATGCAGCGACACCTTTCGGGTACTCATCAATTAATGCCACGCAATGTAATGAGCCTTATAGCTGATTTGGCCAATCCAGTTGATGCTAATGATGTTGTTAAGGGTACAACCGAAGAGCTGCAGGTTAAGACTACCGATGACTTTTGGATTGTTAAACGCCATTGCAACTGGCGACAATATTATGTTATACTCTCAAATAGTAAAGCTACCTTGCTCGATGTAACTCAGGAAGCAAAGCGTATATTTGAACAAGAGCTCACAGATGATGTATTTTTTGACAAATAAAAAGCAATATTAGATAAATAAAGGGAGTTCTCCAATTGTAGTGACTCGGTGGCTGGGGTTGTCTATGGCGCCAACAAAAACGGCAACAGGCGCTCTGCTGTCGTTTTCAAGCCAACACAGTGGAACTGCCAGTGTTGGTGCTTTCTGGGACATCGTTGCTTTCGGTATAAACGCTAGTCGTGGAGCTCGATCCGTTGGTTGAACCATTGCTTTGTGTCTTGCCTAATTTAACAATAAAAATGCGTCGATTTGACATGCATATGCTATAGGTATGGTGCTCGTAGTCAATGGTTATACGTTCACAGCTGCTATTTGGCATAAAATTCTCATCGATGCTGTAAAACATTTGTTCAACATTAAGAGCCTGTTTTAGCATTTTAGCGTACGCACCTTTCGGTTAGATTAAGCAAACCCATTATGATGTTTGCACAGTGCTCATCGTTTTTTAGCTCACCGCCAGACTCAACCACAGCACCATCATCTTTTAGGACTAGGTAACCAACTTGATTTGGGGCAAGTTGTTTATCCATTTTTGTAATAAAGATTTGAGTAATGATGCTTTTTCTTAAGGAAACAACATTCGCAATAATACGCAGCCATTTTGAAACAAGGTGGCAACTCTTGCATTTTGTAACACGCAATGGCAACGCCTGCTTGGGCTGCCGACATTTTGTAAAGTGCTCTTATACTGTGAACTTCGTATGGAATAACAAGCGCTGCTAATTGTTAAAGAAAATCAGTAAAAAATCAATATTCGGTTAAAAATTTAATAGAAAAATTACATGAATACAAAAAAGTGTAAGTTGCATAGAGTTTTGTACGCATAATTAGCATTTAAGTAGCAGAAAATGAAATAAACAAAGTCGGCGTAATTTAGTAAAAATTTTATTCGGGTCATCGCCACACCCTCACATATAATATTTTAATCCAATTAAAAGTTAGAATTGTGAAAAGTTGATATATTTTTAAATGAAATTTATAAATGCATAAACTATTACAAAGTACTAGTCGAATAAAACTGAATAACTATAAAGTTTTGCAAAATTAAAACATTTCTCTGTATACGAACTTTCATGTGAAAAAGATGTATAGTAGCTCCAATTTATGTAGATGTTGTATCTGTGTGTATGTGGTGCGTGCGTGTGTGTCTATGCAACGAGTGCGTGCGCGTGCACGTCATCGGGTGGTGTTTTATTTTTTGCGGTAACTTCTTGTGGGTCTGAGAGAAAGTGAGAGAGCGCAGCGGCGTATGTGTATGTTGTGTAGGCTGACTGACTGCATGTTTACAAGAACGCAACAACAATAATTTTTGCATTTCTTTCTTGCGCTTTAATGTCCTTGACTTTGGGGGATGCCTATTTTAAAATTGTGTTTTAGTTTGCAATTTGTAAATGAAAAGTTAATTAAAAGTTGCCAGTTATTTCAATTATGTACATATGTATGTATGTATGCATCGACGTTCGCCTAGCATTACGTCATCAGCTATTTTTTGATTTTTCAATTTCAATTAATGTAGCTGTTAGGTGTGTGAGTGTGTGAGTGAGTGTGTGGCAGAGAGCGAACATACATTCCAAACAAAATTTCACGCTCTCTTCTTCACGTATGCTTTACGTTTTTGTTTTGTTGTTATTGTTGTATTATCATACACACGATAAACAGTTATGGCTGTTTAAATGTTTGTATGTACATATATACACTTGTGTGGTGTGTCTTGGAGCGACTGTAGCCTTCAAAACCCGGGCCTAGGGTATGCTTTTCAATTTCCGGCCATACTCGAATTGACGTATTCTCTAGTTTACTTGATTCATGCGCTTGAATTGTATATTTTTTTTAATTGTTTTTTACTCTTTTTCACTTTTGTGTATTTCTCTGCGTGCTTGTGTGTGTGTGTGTGTGTATTGTCACACTTGTATCAGCACAACCCCTGCTCAACTATGGTTGATTATACGTTCTCTGCGATGATGTCACTAGTCATATTCCAATTGAAGTTATTACGCTCCTGTGTTTGCTTTACAGTTCTGCTAGTTGACCCCTTTCAATAACATTCATAATCATCCATTTATAGGGTTTCAAATTATTGAGCAATCAAATTGTTACAAAATCTTGTGTTGATTTTTTGGTATATTTAACTAAGAAACACTATCAAAGTTCTTTTGAAAGAAGCGTAATATATTTTTTCAAATAAACTCTGGCATGATTAATTTAATTAAAAACTACCTTGATTAAAAGGCTGGATGAAACGCAGTTGAATGTTTGTAGTCTACATATGTATGTAATTTGTTTAACAAATTTTGGCACTGTTGCTGATGTCAGTAGTGACTTACTGTTTAGACATCTATGTATGTAAATGTATTAAAAAATTAGTTCCTTTAATGGCAAACATTGAATTTTGTGTCTATGTAAACGAAAGTGATGTCATTTTTTACAAAAGTCGAAATACTTCTATAACAATAGCAAGAACCATTATTTCTCTCTTCAACCTCAAAAAAAAGCATATCTCGAGCGTACAAGCAAATTTTCTTCTTCCATCTTCCGTTACAGGAAACGGCCATTCAAATTAATAATATATGATACCATACACACAGTTTTTGTATAATGTTTCCAAAATAATGTACGCAAAGCTTCTATCGATATAAAAAATAAACAAAATGAGCTTAACGGAGGAGCAACAATTACAGGAGCTGGTGGGACAGCTTGAATCTGTACCTGACAATCAGCTACTGCAAGAATTGGCCAAAATACTAAAGCATCCAAGCACAGCCCTAAAATGCAGCTTAGAAGACTTTGCCATTTACTTTTTGGCTGCTCTTCGTCAAAACACGGAACATCATTTTCGAAGCAGTGAGTTAGATACTCCAAAATGTGAAACACCAGTGCGGAATATAAAGCCGTCGGCCGTCAACAATAGCTCCATTTCTTCGGCGTCGAAACAACTTTCCATGACACCAGAGCCAAATCTCAATGAATCGCAGTGCAGTGTTAGCAATGCATCCCCCACTGCTGCATCATTGTTCTTCCAAAGCAACGTTTCTACGCCGATGCGCATTACACCGAACCAGCAACAGGGACGTCGTTCCGGAGTTGCTCAGTATTGTAGCACCCCACAAAGCAGCGAACGACCCAATCGCAGTGGTGCCGGTAACAACAGTTTTTGCTTAGGCGACTTTATTGCCCAATCTTCGCCATCTATGAACTCCTCACGTTCGCACAGAAAGAAGTCAACTAACCCACAACAGACAGCAACTACTCAAAACACAGCCACTACGGCGGCCGGCAGCAAGCCAAAGCGCCGTGTGTTGCCCATGACCATTAGCAAGAACCTTACGGATAGCTCTTTTGGTGAAAGACCATTGGGCACTGGCACCAGTTCCTTTAGTAATGAAAATAATCTCTGGGATCTTTCCCACAGTACGGAGCTAGTGGATCGTAGTCAAAGTTCGCAACTAGAACTAGAAGAACGAAAATCGCTGCTGTTGCATAAGCAAGAAATAAGAAATGAGGCTGCGGTAGCCACGGAACAAAAGCACGGAACTGAGCTAGAGGACGAGCAGCTAGCGATATCACTCTTACCTTGGGAAACTGTTGATCTAACTGACATACCAAAGGCCAAACATCTATTGATACTAGCCAATATTTATGCTCAACTAATAGATACTAATCTGGTGGCTAATGTCTTAAGCGAACTAAGCTATATTGTACAACTGTTAAGCTTACCCAGATCGAATCCAGCATTAGGCGCCCAGGGACCAGAGATTGAGACACCGTTTTCCATTCTAGACAGCCTGCAAAATTGTGTATACTTTGCCGTAAAAGTTTTGGAGTTGCAAAAGCCTTTGTTATTGCAGCTCGATCGCAAATCTTTAAGCGTATTGCTACAAAATGAACGTATCAGTTTGTTAGCAAAGAGCACTCACACGGAACTAGAGCTGGCATGCCAGGTTAAGCAACGACAAGTATCAGGACCAAATGCGTTGGACATCATCACATCTTCCAAAAATGTAGGCGATTCCAAACATAATGTCTATTACCAACATGATAAAGATTCGCGTGATCACTTTCCAACGCAAAATGAGTTTTCCGCCTTTAAGACCCAACGTGACCTCTTTTATAAAGTCTTTAAGCAGTGGGAACTCAATCATCTGAACCGCACATTCAACTTTCAAATCGATTTGACTCCAAAAATACGCGACATTTTTAAACAGAGTGAGCATAGTGTTAATATGGCACACTTAGCAAAGCTTTTTGTTAGTCAATTATTAATCTCAGCCAGCGAAACAGCTGAATCTCCAGAGGAATTAGGCTTGAAGCTTGATCAATTACGCTTAAATCGCCTAGCCCAACGTTTAGTTACAAGCAATTCAAGTGTTGAGGACCAATTTCCGCGAGCACAAGCTTTCTTTCGTGACTTTTTGGATGAATGTGGATCTGTGGCGTTTCTAATGCAACTAAAGCTAGGACTATATGTTCATCTGTTGCGCTACAATGATTCAACCTTTGAGCTAGTGCAGCTGCAATTTGGCAGAAAAGAAGATTCTGACAACTCTGTCATGGATCACGAAGAAACTGGGTCGCAATTGTTGGGTCCTTTTATTGTACGTGCTCCGGTGCTGGCATCTATGTTAATACTAGGAAAATTTCTAGGTTATGTAACTGCTTTACCGTACAACCGTGAAGGAGCACAAGGTGCAACATCAGCTGGTACGTCATTTATTCAACAGCAACTGCAGCTACGTAGTCATTTTCAATCTGACTTCGATCTTAGTAAGATACTCGTGAATGCCATGAAGCAAGGCAAGTTGCTTATAACGTTACCTTGGCTAGTGCAGTATTTAACAATGTTGGACTTGGTAACGCTTCAACTGAAGGACAATGAAATAACTTTGGAATTGTTGTATGCCATATATGCATCCGTACAGCTAAATGAGCAGCACAAAAATTTGCAACCGTGCACTGTTTTTATCATACGGATTGCTATTGGGTGGCTTTTGGAAGCCCAACCTCCTTTGGCCAGAAACTATTACAAATACCGCTTAAATTTAGAAAGCGTAGCACCGCAGGTAGAGGAATGCCTGTATAGTCTACGTACTTATGACAATTCAGTCTCAAAACAACGAAGCGGATCCGCTGCATCTCTGAAAAAAATCAATTTTGAGCCGTTGCTAGAACATTTGTTACCAATTGCATGCCCTTTTTTGGCAGAATTTCGTGTAGCCATTACGCCTTCGCGGCAGACTCAAAGTACTTCACGTAGCGGCCGCTTTCGATATATAACTACACGATTGGAACAATTCAGCTCGATTAAGAATACGTCTTTAGATGGTGGCGATGCCAAAATAGCTACAAATGGTGCTACACCTCTTAATATTGCAGATGAACAGCAGCGAAAATTGACTGAGGCCTTTCTACATTCGCAAAATGCTTCAATGCGCCGTTTGCTAGAATTCATCATTGAGCGCAGCTTCAAGTGCGTCGTAAAGGATGCACAGCAGATGATATTACTACCATCAAAGTTGCAAGCCGATGCCCAAGTGAACGCTATTACGTCTGTGCAACAAAATGTTATTTACAACGAAGTAAAACGCATTTATAGCCAGGCTTGCACTAAAGCTTGCCAGGATTGGAATGATCAAGTGTCCGGTTTATTGGAGAAGCGCATACAGCAGTCACTTCAAGCGCTGCTGCCGGCCAACACTAGCGATGTGGTGCAGCGTACCTATGAACAGCTCATCAAGAGTCGCGCACAGCCACAATTGCAGCAGTGGCTACAATCTAACATTTTGCAGTCCAATTTCTATTGCAGCGATTTGCATGAGTTATCTGTAAAGGTTTGCAAAGCAAACAAGCTTAATGCTGGTACTCCTTCCCGCACCACCTCCACATCAACCGAGTTACGTCTTAATATCAATGCCGGCGTAAGTTTTTCGGATTTACTTTATGAATTGCAACAATGGTTGCATTGTGCCAGTCTAAGACCGGACTATATGCGTAGTTATGCTGATTTGTTGGAAATGCTTAAACGCGCTCAAATTGCTGTGATGCAGCCCCAACTACCCACTATTTTTTACTACCTTATTGGGTCGGGCTTGGTGCACTTGGCCCAACTTCTGATTTTGCGACATGCGCAGCTATTTACCATCGAATTTATACGTCTGCTGTGTGAAGTATGGCAGAAACCACAAATGTTGCAATGCATTAGACGCCAATCGCAAGCTGGAGGCACTGGTGATATGAATTGCTCGCCAGGCATCTTTGATGCTCTGCTCAATGTTAGTTTCATAAACGAAATGGTGGGCAAACAAGAAAAATTTGGTTTGCTGGAACAATTGCTGCGTTTCATGATACAAACTGGTGTCTTGCATAATGATCTGTTAAATGATTTGTGCATGCCTTTATTTAAGGAGAATTGGACACCGCAAACTTGGAAGGCATTATCAATACTATTGGAGCACTTAGCACAACGTCCCAACAGTGGAAACAGTTCTAATGTATCAGTAACATCATCGGAATTTAGTGCTGAAGAAGAGGCCAAAGCTCTTATGATGACAGAAGTACTGGCGGATTTATCAAGAGATTTAGACTTTTAGAAAGTAGTGGAGAATTTAACCCTGCATTTTTATATTGCTCAGCGCTAACGCTTAGTTCTATTTGTTAAAAAAAAAATAAAATTTAAAAAAAAAAATAAAAAAATTGAAATACTCTTAGGATACATAGGTCTGTTGAACAATAATTAATATGATTCTAAGAATAAAGTTTAAAAACATATTCAACAATAACTAGATTGGCAATATGTACTTAATTTCGATCATTTATATCGGTTTTGTAACGACAAACCAACTCTTTGCATTATGTCATATTTATATATATATATATATATAAGTATATATATTCTGAACAGCTAGGAGGCGAAAGGAATGTTACCTCTTCGCTATCGTTTCTGTGCGTGCGATGTCGTTAATTCTTAACCTGACGTGATAAGATAAACATTGCTAATCAGTTGAGTCAGTTCGTAATGAAGTGCTGGCGGCAATTGTGCTAAAATTAAACAATGCCAGGCGGGCGATGAGTAAGTAAGCAAGTAGACGAATGCATCGATCAATCGGGTAAGGTTGCTTCAGTTTAGAGCGAGCTATGTAATCGCCTCACACTCAATACAAGTCGACGTTCGAGTATGCGAATACGTATTTTTCTAAATAAGTTCTCGTGTATATATTATGCAATCAACAAAGAGGGTTAAATCTAATGAAAACTAATTATTCCTCTCTCTTTACCTCTCTTTATATCTCTCTATTGTATAATTTTAGTTGATATCAGCAAAACTTTGTTCACCAATTGGATGAGCAGGCAGCAGTATTAAATTAATATTAAGCACTTTGGGAGCGTTGAAGGTAGGTCCAAAATATGCCTGAAATATCGGTAGTGATTGCATTGTTAATAATTAAATAAATCTATTTTATTTTAGCTTTACAAAATTCAAAACGAACGACTTTAATTTATAGCCGAATAGAAAATTAACATGGAGAATTTCACACCGAAAGAGGTGAAAATCCTCGAGACTGTAGAGGATATACAGGAGCGTCGTGAGCAGGTGCTCTCACGTTACAACGAATTCAAAATTGAAACCCGCCAAAAGCGTGAAAAGCTTGAGGACTCGCGTCGTTTTCAGTATTTCAAGCGCGATGCTGATGAGTTGGAGTCATGGATACACGAGAAATTGCAGGCAGCTAGCGAGGAAAGTTATCGTGATCCCACCAACTTGCAGGCTAAAATACAAAAACATCAAGCTTTCGAAGCTGAAGTATCGGCGCATAGCAATGCAATTGTTTCGCTTGATAATACTGGCCAAGAGATGATTAATCAACATCATTTTGCTTCTGAGACTATACAACGACGACTTGATGAGTTGCATCAGTTGTGGGAGCTATTGCTTAGCCGTTTGGCTGAGAAAGGCTTAAAGTTACAGCAGGCTTTAGTCTTGGTGCAATTCTTGCGCCAGTGCGAAGAAGTCATGTTTTGGATCAAAGATAAAGAGACTTTTGTTACAGCCGATGAGTTTGGTCACGACTTGGAGCATGTTGAGGTTTTGCAGCGCAAGTTCGATGAGTTCCAAAAGGACATGGCTTCACAGGAATATCGTGTCACTGAAGTGAATCAACTGGCAGACAAACTTATTCAGGATGGTCACCCTGAACGTGACACCATAACGAAACGCAAAGAGGAGCTCAATGAGGCTTGGCAGCGTCTCAAGCAATTAGCGATTGTGCGTCAGGAGAAGCTGTTTGGCGCACATGAAATTCAGCGTTTTAACAGAGATGCTGATGAGACCGTGGCCTGGATTGCTGAAAAGGATGTTGTTCTGTCATCGGATGACTATGGCCGTGACTTAGCTAGCGTGCAAGCTTTACAACGCAAACACGAGGGCGTTGAACGCGACTTAGCTGCTTTGGAGGATAAAGTTTCGACACTGGGCGCTGAGGCTCAACGATTGTGTTCCATTCATGCCGATCATAGCGACCAAATTCGCGACAAGCAGGCTGAGATTGCCAATTACTGGCAAAGCCTTACGGCTAAGGCTCGAGAGCGTAAGCAAAAATTGGATGAATCGTACTATCTGCACCGCTTCTTGGCTGATTTTCGTGATCTGGTGTCCTGGATTAATGGCATGAAAGCCATAATTTCAGCCGATGAATTGGCCAAAGATGTTGCCGGTGCTGAAGCTTTGCTGGAACGTCATCAGGAGCATAAGGGTGAGATAGATGCTCGCGAGGATAGCTTTAAGCTCACCACCGAGTCGGGTCAAAAGCTTTTAGAGCGTGAGCATTACGCGGCAGCCGAAATTCAGGAAAAGCTTGCTGCTCTGGAAAATGACAAGAGCTCTTTACTCTCGCTTTGGGAGGATCGTCGAATTCTATACGAGCAATGCATGGACTTGCAGCTATTCTATCGTGACACAGAACAAGCTGACACATGGATGGCCAAGCAGGAGGCCTTCCTAGCCAACGAGGATTTGGGCGATTCTCTGGATTCTGTAGAAGCTTTAATCAAGAAACACGAAGACTTTGAGAAAAGTTTGGCAGCTCAGGAAGAAAAGATTAAAGCACTAGACATATTTGCCACCAAATTGATTGATGGCCAGCATTATGCTGCTGATGATGTCGCTCAGCGTCGCCAAATGTTGTTGGCACGCCGCGCCGCCTTGCAAGAAAAGTCTGCAAAACGTCGACAACTCTTGGAAGACTCCAATCGCTACCAGCAATTTGAACGCGATTGTGATGAAACCAAGGGTTGGATCAGTGAGAAACTAAAGTTTGCCACTGATGACAGTTACCTTGATCCCACTAATTTGAATGGTAAAATGCAGAAACATCAAAACTTTGAGCATGAGTTGAACGCTAATAAATCTCGCATTGAGGATATTACCAATGTAGGTACGGAATTGATTGAAAAAAAACATTATGCTGCTGATCAGATCAATACACGCATGCAAGAAATAATGGTACTATGGGAAACTCTTGTCCAGGCCTCTGATAAAAAAGGTTGCAAGCTCAATGAGGCTTGCCAACAACAGCAGTTTAATCGTACCATTGAAGATATTGAGCTATGGCTTAGCGAAATCGAGGGTCAATTATTGTCCGAGGACCATGGCAAGGATTTGACTTCCGTGCAGAATCTGCAAAAAAAACAAGCTCTGCTAGAGGCCGATGTTATGGCACACCAGGACCGCATTGAAAGCATTAAGGTGGCAGCCAACAAATTTATCGAATCTGGTCACTTTGATGCTGATAACATTCGCAACAAAGAGGGCAATCTGTCGACTCGATACGCAGCTTTGGCAGCTCCCATGGGAGAACGTAAGCAGCACTTGCTGGACTCCTTGCAAGTACAGCAGCTTTTCCGCGATCTTGAGGATGAGGCTGCTTGGATCCGTGAGAAAGAACCTATTGCAGCATCTACCAATCGTGGTCGTGACCTAATTGGTGTGCAAAACTTGGCCAAAAAGCATCAGGCTGTACTTGCCGAGATTAATAATCACGAAGCGCGCCTTTTGAATGTCATTAGCTCTGGCGAAAATATGCTTAAGGATCAACCATTTGCAAGTGATGACATACGTCAGCGCTTGGATGCATTGCAAGATCAGTGGAATAATTTAAAGGAGAAGTCCCATCAGCGCAAGCAGGATCTAGATGATTCCCTGCAGGCTCATCAGTATTTTGCTGATGCAAATGAAGCTGAGTCATGGATGCGTGAAAAGGAACCCATTGCAACCGGCAACGATTACGGCAAGGATGAGGATTCTTCCGAGGCTTTGTTAAAGAAGCACGAAGCCTTGGTTTCAGACTTGGAAGCTTTTGGTAACACCATTCAAGGTTTGCAAGAGCAAGCCAAAAATTGCCGTCAGCAAGAGACTCCCGTCGTTGATATCACCGGCAAGGAGTGCGTGGTGGCTTTATACGATTACACCGAGAAATCTCCACGAGAAGTTTCCATGAAAAAGGGTGATGTTTTGACTTTACTCAACTCAAACAACAAGGATTGGTGGAAGGTGGAGGTGAACGATCGTCAGGGCTTTGTTCCAGCTGCTTATATCAAGAAGATCGAGGCAGGTTTGAGCGCCTCCCAGCAGAATTTAGTGGATAATCACTCAATTGCCAAGCGCCAAAATCAAATTAACTCACAGTATGATAATCTCTTAGCTCTGGCTCGCGAGCGCCAAAATAAGCTTAACGAAACCGTTAAGGCCTATGTGCTGGTGCGTGAAGCTGCCGATTTGGCCCAATGGATTCGCGATAAGGAAAACCATGCCCAGATTGCTGATGTTGTAGGCGAGGACCTTGAAGAGGTTGAGGTACTTCAAAAGAAATTCGACGATTTCAATGATGATTTGAAAGCAAACGAGGTGCGTTTGGCGAATATGAATGAAATAGCCGTGCAACTGACCTCACTTGGACAAACTGAAGCCGCACTTAAGATTCAAACCCAAATGCAGGACCTTAACGAGAAGTGGAACAATTTGCAGACATTGACCTCAGAGAAAGCTAGTCAGCTAGGTTCTGCGCACGAAGTGCAGCGTTTCCATCGCGACATTGACGAAACTAAGGATTGGATTGCTGAGAAGGCTAATGCCTTAAATAATGACGATTTAGGCAAGGATTTGCGTAGCGTTCAAACTTTGCAGCGTAAGCATGAAGGTGTTGAACGCGATTTGGCCGCTTTGCGCGACAAAATTCGTCAGCTGGATGAGACAGCCAATCGTTTAATGCAATCGCATCCGGATACTGCTGAGCAGACATATGCTAAACAAAAGGAAATTAATGAAATGTGGGATCAAATTATAACCAAGTCAACAGCACGCAAGGAGAAACTGCTCGATTCGTATGACTTGCAGCGCTTCCTTAGCGACTACCGTGATTTGTTGGCTTGGATTAATTCCATGATGAGCTTGGTTACATCTGATGAACTGGCGAACGATGTTACCGGAGCCGAAGCACTTATTGAGCGTCATCAGGTAAGTTGAAAGTGCTGTTCACTGGTCACACATAACTTTTTACTCCAGCTTCCAAACAGCAAAAATTTATTTTTTTCTTATTAAGTCATTTAATTTTCAATTCCGCTGAATTTATGATCTATGTTGTTCTTTTTGGTTCGTGGTGCATTTTTTCAACAACATGTCACGTAATAAATACCAAAAAACAAACAAAACAATCGAATTTATACAAAAACCATCGTTTTGTCAAACCCAACAACAATGGTTCATGACATTCATCATGTTTCGTACCTGCATTCCAATCTCTATATATAAATATATATATATTAAGGCACATCGTGCTGAAATTGAGTTTACGCTTGGTAGCAGTGGTATCCCAGCAACAACAACAACAACATCACCATCCAATGACGAGGTAGTTTTGTTCGTATTTTCATCATTTATCAGTGTTTATGTGTTTTACGTTTCTTGTCTTAACTTATCTATTCAGAAGATTATTGTTTACGCACCGCCTTTTAATTAAGTTTAAAGCCTAAGACGATCTTTCATTATCATCAAATATCATTTTCGAATTTCAACATACCAGTAGAGTACACTGGCGCTTTGCATTTGTATATGCTGTCGAAAAGTCTGTCGTTACTCGTGTTGGTGGAAGTAGATTAAAGATTGAAATAATTATATTCCCAAAAAGTATGTTAATATCTCGCTATACAATGTACTTTAATAACTCGGCAATTGTTGAAGATTTTAAAATAGAAATTCTTATTTTTATTGTATACTTTCTTATGGATTGTAATTTTTATTGAAATCTGAATGTTTTTAAAATTTCGAGCAATAAAAACCAACCAAAAATTCCAACGCGAATTTTAAATCATTGTTATTTACCATTGCTTAAGCCTGTCATTATAAAAGGGTGACCAGATAAGCTATTTACATAATAAATATTCAAATCCTTGATTACGTCACTTTTAAAATTTAAAATGTCTATCATTGCTATCTGAATACCCTTTATAAGAAATCAATTGAAAGCTTTCAAATTCTTTTCTAATGGACTATTACTTTAACTTTTCGGTACATCATTTCGACATACTACTTACTATACGTTACTTATCAACCATATCTTAGACTATGTATGTATGTAATCCTGTTTCCTTGTAAACTAAATGCAGCTCCATGTCAAATTCTCATCATCAATGGGGGTTCTCATTCTACATCGCTCAATATGTTATCGAATCATGCAGCAAAGCAGCGCTTCGTTGTTGTTAAAATTTAGGTGTAAATTGAACAACAAGCTTTAAGTTTTAGTTGAATATTTGTTTTTTTTTTAACTTATTTAAAACAATAAAAAGAAACAATTAACCTCAAGAAGACACACCACAAAAAGCCTATAAATATAAACTGATAACGTTGTTCTAACCAAGTGTTTCTATGAGCGCATAAATAATTCCCCAAAGCAAGTTGCAATATTAATACATTTTATTTAAATTAAAACAGGAACATCGTACTGAGATTGATGCACGGGCTGGCACCTTTGGTGCTTTTGAGCAGTTTGGAAACGAGTTGCTGCAGGCCAACCATTATGCTTCACCTGATATCAAGGAGAAAATTGAAGATTTGGCCAAGGCACGTGAGGATTTGGAGAAGGCCTGGACCGAGCGTCGTTTGCAGTTGGAGCAGAATCTGGACTTGCAGTTGTATATGCGTGATTGCGAGTTGGCCGAGTCATGGATGTCGGCACGTGAGGCTTTCCTGAATGCCGAGGACGATGATAAAGGCGGCAATGTTGAGGCGTTGATTAAGAAACATGAGGACTTTGACAAAGCTATCAATGGTCATGAACAGAAGATAGCTGCTTTGCAGACAGTAGCTGACCAGCTGATTGCACAAAATCATTATGCCTCCAATTTGGTAGATGACAAGCGCAAGCAAGTGCTCGAGCGATGGCGTCATCTTAAAGAGGGTCTTATTGAGAAGCGTTCACGTTTGGGCGATGAACAGACTTTGCAGCAGTTCTCTCGTGATGCCGATGAGATTGAAAACTGGATCGCAGAGAAACTGCAACTGGCCACTGAGGAAAGCTATAAGGATCCGGCAAATATACAGTCCAAACATCAAAAACACCAGGCTTTCGAGGCAGAACTTGCGGCCAATGCTGATCGCATACAGAGCGTGCTGGCCATGGGTGGTAATTTGATTGATAAAAAGCAGTGTAGCGGCTCAGAGGATGCTGTGCAAAAGCGTTTGACGCAAATAGCCGATCAGTGGGAATATCTCACTCATAAGACAACAGAAAAGTCGTTGAAGTTGAAAGAAGCCAATAAGCAGCGTACTTATATCGCTGCTGTCAAGGATTTGGATTTCTGGTTGGGCGAGGTCGAGAGTCTTTTGACCACTGAGGATTCTGGTAAGGATTTGGCATCTGTCCAAAACCTCATGAAGAAACATCAGTTGGTCGAAGCGGATATCGTGGCGCACGAAGACCGCATCAAGGACATGAACAACCAGGCCGATTCCTTGGTCGAGAGCGGTCAGTTCGATACTGCTGGCATTCAGGAGAAGCGTCAAAGCATCAATGAACGTTACGAGCGCATTTGCAATCTGGCCGCACATCGTCAGGCACGCCTTAATGAAGCATTGACACTGCATCAGTTCTTCCGTGACATTGCTGATGAGGAAAGCTGGATTAAAGAGAAAAAGCTTTTGGTGGGTTCCGATGATTACGGACGTGATTTGACAGGCGTTCAAAACCTAAAGAAGAAGCATAAGCGCTTGGAAGCTGAATTGGCGTCACATGAGCCAGCTATTCAAGCTGTTCAAGAAGCTGGAGAAAAATTAATGGATGTATCCAACCTTGGTGTTCCAGAAATTGAGCAGCGTCTAAAGGCCTTGAACCAAGCATGGGCCGAACTCAAGAATTTGGCAGCAACTCGTGGTCAAAAACTTGATGAATCCCTTACCTATCAACAGTTCTTGGCTCAAGTCGAGGAGGAGGAGGCCTGGATAACAGAGAAACAACAGCTACTGTCAGTTGAGGACTATGGCGACTCTATGGCTGCCGTGCAAGGTCTCTTAAAGAAGCACGATGCTTTTGAAACCGATTTTGCTGCCCACAAGGATCGTTGTTCGCTTATATGCGAGCAAGGAAGCGATTTGGTTGAAGCCAAGAATCACCACGGCGATTCTATTTCAACAAGGTGCCAGCAGCTTCGCAATAAGCTGGACAATTTGAATTCTCTAGCTGCACGCCGCAAGGGCGCTTTGTTAGACAACTCAGCCTACTTGCAGTTTATGTGGAAGGCCGATGTAGTTGAGAGCTGGATCGATGATAAAGAAAATTATGTACGCTCAGATGAGTATGGACGGGATTTGTCCACTGTGCAAACGCTACTCACTAAGCAAGAGACATTCGATGCAGGTAAATTACTGAAAATGAATTGAAATAATAATAGAATAATATACATAGATCGTCAAAGAACTCCACACTAACTTTAAATCCTTATTCTTTATGAAGGTCTCAACGCTTTTGAACAGGAAGGCATACATAATATTAGCGCTTTGAAGGATCAACTTATCAATGCTAATCATGCGCAATCCCCAGCCATTTTGAAACGTCATGGTGATGTCATTGCGCGTTGGCAAAAACTGCGGGATGCTTCCGATACACGTAAGCAACGCCTACTTGCTATGCAGGAGCAATTCCGCCAAATCGAGGAACTCTACTTGACATTTGCCAAGAAAGCTTCGGCCTTTAATTCTTGGTTCGAAAATGCCGAAGAAGATCTTACTGATCCTGTTCGCTGCAATTCGATCGAAGAAATACGCGCTCTGCGCGAAGCCCACGCACAATTCCAAGCGTCACTCTCATCGGCCGAAGCTGACTTTAAGGCATTGGCAGCACTCGACCAGAAGATCAAGAGCTTTAATGTTGGACCGAACCCATACACTTGGTTCACCATGGAAGCTCTTGAGGAGACCTGGCGTAATCTGCAAAAGATCATAGAGGAACGCGATGGCGAACTTGCCAAGGAGGCCAAACGTCAAGAGGAAAACGACAAGCTGCGTAAGGAGTTTGCCAAGCATGCGAATCTTTTCCATCAGTGGCTAACCGAAACTAGGTGAGTAACCTGCCCTCAAAACATTATGCACCAAAGTGTAGGTGTTGGTTTTTCACATGAAACATGTTCCAACTTCCTTCCACATCCATAAATTCCATATCGATCAATCCATATTAATGAAATCAACTCTTGTGGTCTCTCTTTGTGTCGTACACAAATGTCGCACCCAAACCAAAATGTGAAACGTAACTGAAACGTGTAATTCTATTTTTCTAGATATTATATGCTGGGTTATAACCGTCAAGGGTAATTTGAGATCCAACAAAGTGCCAATATTTTAAAGGCTCTTTGGTTTTGTTGTAAACTGTGTTACTTCTATATTTCGTTCTCTAGTTGAGAAAAGCTAAAACTTAACAACTGCGTCGCCAAAGCCGCCGCTCTTAGCCCACACTAACCAAAAGTGGAAACATTTCCTTTTGTGTTTTGTGCCATAAACGCTTTGTAAATACAAAAACAAAAATAAGAAAAAACTAAAATGCAAAATAAGAAATCCTAATGAAGGTTTAGTTCTAGTTCTTAAACATATCTAGTTGTATTTAGTGACTTACATTACAGACACCGGACCTTTTGGTTTCCCGATTTAACTATTTTAGTTGAATATAGACCAAATCGCATTTGATTTGATTCTGATTTGCAAAGTTCATTTTGTTTTTTGTTGGAGAGCAGCGTCTATTCGTCTCTTATTACGATATTTTCACTTTAATATATATTTTTCAAAAGTTGATAAACAAAATTTCTTGATTATTAAAATAAAAAATTAAGCATGTAAAAAGCGCATAATGTAGCATTAAAAATAAGTAGTGGCAGAGCAATACATACATATATATTCTTTTTTACAAAGCGTTTCCTAAACTTTAGTAGCTTTTTGTCAAATTAAAATGCAATTGCGTTTTTTTTTTTAAACTCGCTTTATAAAATAGCCTTAGTGAAATGACTATTGATTTTGTTTTGCTAAAAAGAAATTAATTCGAAAATTACACTAATCAAAGCCCCTGAGCGCTGGCAGCATAATTAACATAATAATTACACTTAACGATAATATTTCAAACAAAATAAAACACTGTAAATATACACAAGAAAATCAATTTAGCATACTGCGTCCTGTTGTAACGCTGTCAGTAACAGACCCTTAACAAGATTTGCTTTTCTTATGCATTATATCATTGTAAAGTTTACTATTTCGAAAACTAATGCCCCAAGCTGATATTTGCTATTTCCTACTAACGATTGTTTTGTATTTTAAACTATTACTGACACACTACACATACACACACACACTTTCTGAAAACCACACAGAACATCTATGATGGAAGGCTCCGGTTCATTGGAACAGCAACTGGAGGCACTTCGCGTCAAGGCCACAGAAGTGCGGGCAAGACGTGTAGATCTTAAGAAAATCGAAGAATTGGGCGCATTGTTGGAAGAACATCTAATTCTAGACAATCGCTACACCGAACACTCTACAGTGGGCTTGGCACAGCAATGGGATCAATTGGATCAACTTTCGATGCGCATGCAGCACAATTTGGAACAACAGATACAAGCGCGTAATCATTCAGGCGTCTCTGAAGATTCACTTAAAGAATTCTCGATGATGTTCAAGCATTTCGACAAGGACAAAAGTGGTAAACTCAATCATCAAGAATTCAAATCTTGTCTGCGCGCTCTTGGCTACGATCTGCCTATGGTTGAGGAAGGTCAGCCCGATCCAGAATTCGAGGCTATACTCGATGTTGTCGATCCAAATCGTGACGGTTACGTATCGCTGCAGGAGTACATCGCATTCATGATATCGAAGGAAACTGAAAACGTACAATCCTACGAAGAAATCGAGAATGCTTTCCGCGCTATCACTGCCGCCGATCGGCCCTATGTCACCAAGGAGGAGCTCTATTGCGTAAGTAAAGCGTTACTTTATTAAAAAGCATCTGACTTATCCATTTGCATTTTACTGCTTTTTTTGCTACAGAATCTTACCAAGGACATGGCGGACTACTGTGTGCAACGTATGAAACCATATTCAGAACCGCGTTCCGGCCAGCCCATTAAAGATGCTTTAGACTACATAGATTTTACTCGAACACTGTTTCAGAATTAAATATTGCGATTAGCATTTAATAATTTTTTTGTGCTGCCTAAGAACAGAGTTTTATATATTTGCATACATAATTATTTTCGATAATTTTAGTAGTTCTTAAGTACAAAATTTTATTGCTTATTTAGGAATTATTGCCACTTTGAAAACCAATACAAAACAATAGCCGCACACAATATAATTGCAAACTGTAGTTTTTCATGTGTAATTCCCTCAAAAGTATCTTAAATTTTGACATTTCGTTCTATAAAATGGCTAAGCTCTATTATATTACTCCGAAAAATATATGGAAATAAAAAATAAAAGCTTTGCTTGCTTAGTAATAAAATAAAGTAATCCAGATTTTGCACTTCTTACTATTTAATGCTTGTAGTAAGTAAATGTTTAATAAATATTGCAATGAATTATAATGAAGAAATTTAAGATACTACTAAACAACTATTTATTGTTTTCAGACTATATTATATGGCTATAAAATAAAAATATTGCATTTCGATATTTTCAATAAATATATTGCTGCATGTCAAAAATGTTAAAAACTAATACAAAATAACGTGTTTCATTTAAAACTCAAGGCGTAAAGTATAGAGTAAAAATTTTATGTTCAACATTTATTTTTAAAGAAAAATGTTTACAATAAAAATTTACTTATGCTTTTTAAATAATCAGCATTTTGAAGTTTTCCGCTAAGTGCCTCTTTTGGCAGCCACTCATACTTTGCTGATGGCAGCTCCTTTGCATCCACATTGCCTTTGCATAGTGCTGCACGATAGAAGAATACCTTAGCGCCGACACTTTGGGTACGCTGATTGTTTGGGTATTTATATTTATAAAAACCAACTGGAGCGTTTCCATAAAACTGCACATTTAAGGTTTTGCCACAATGCTCGCGTAATACTCGTTCCGCCGTCTGACGCATGCTTTCTCCGTCCTGGCGTATCCCTTGAGGTAGAAGTAAATGCTGTTGTGAGCCCAACTGTTGTTGCACCAACAAGTAGAGCGTCTCCTCAAGACAGCGGTCTGTTGAAGTTTTTTTGTTTGCAGCATCATCGGCTGTAGTGCGTGACCCTGTCTCAAACTTTTTTAATTCATCTATGTAAGCATCTTTAAGGTCCTGTGCAGTTTGCTTGCCCGTACTTTCGTCCAGATCGACTTGAACTTTGCCTTGTTTAATTAAATCCGCCTGCGCAAGGTCGCGTTCGTTTTTCAGTTCAAAATCGGATTTGAGACTATTCTCGTACTCGACACGCCATAGCAAATCCTGAAATTGTCTTTCGAGTGGATTCAAAGTTTTCGAAACTATGGGCAAACGTTCAACGAGAACCCCAGCATACAAATCCCATTTTTCGTTAATAGCCGCGGTGGACTGCTGACGCTTCAATTGAACCACACCAATTTGTGCTAACCGGCGAAACATTATTTTTCATAAATTTTTATAAAAGAAATCTATTTGCTCACACTTATAGTCGATTACATGACCATACAACCAACAGCTGACATCTTTCTACATTGAGCGATATGTGTAATCGCTTTTATTAGTATATTGTTATCGGTGTTGCCTGACGCAAACGTTTGTGAAAAATAATTTGCTTGGAATATTTGTTTTATTGAACAAACGGTAAAATGTCCGGCTTGGAGTCCTACATAAACCACACGGTGTCGATAATAACTGCAGATGGACGCAACTTTATAGGCACATTGAAGGGCTTTGACCAGACAATTAATATTATAATAGACGAATGCCATGAACGTGTTTTTTCCACTACTGCAGGCATTGAACAAATTGTCCTCGGTCTGCATATCATACGAGGTGACAATATTGCAGTAATTGGACTCATAGACGACAGCATAGACTCCCGCTTGGATCTGCCGAATATTCGGGGGGAACCACTGGGACCTGTTGTGCATTGACTGAAACACAATAAAATTAATTAAATAAAAAGCCGCTGGTTTGTTTATTTGAATTTTTACATTTTAATTTACAATGAAGACTCAGTAACACTAAAGCTTATCTGATGGCAATCAAGTGTGTCCAAATCAACGACAGCGATACATTGTGTCTTGCTAAAACTTGGCACACAAACCAAACGAGTGCGTTTGCCATCTGCACCTACGTGCAGATCTGTCTCAAAAGATGCACAATTGCTGGTAAAGTATACATGTGGACATTCACGCATTATGAATGGATCGTTTTCTATGTAAGGATAACAGGCTAAAGTATCCGGCGCAGTGGGCGCTATGTGACCCCACATTAATGTACAACGTAGCGCTTCAAGTGACGATTCTAGTGATGTGCTGCGCAAAAGGTCTGCCGTGTTTTGACCCGAAGAACCAACAATAAGTGCATCATCTAGACGGCAGGCGTATGGATTAGACACAGCTTGAAATGAAGCAAGCTGTGAGGCTTTTGGAAACATGCATTTATGGAATGGTTGTTGAGGTAGCATAAAGTTAGCTGGGTCATAGGCACCAGGCATTATGTCCACATGTAGAGCACGCGCCCAAGCAGCGAACCAATTGTCTAAATGCGCAATTGCAATCACTGTATCGTTTGCATTTGCTTGACTTTTTGCCACCTGTAAAGTCGGAAGATTGGCAACAGCAGAGCTTCGCACAGAATTGCCAGCTACAATGAGTCGCACTGTGGCTTTAGCCTCTGCGTTATTACCCAAACTACCACTCAGCCAGTATTGAAACATATTTAGAGCATCAACATAGTTGTCAGATTGTAGTTGATCCAAACTGGATACTAATATCAACAATCGCTTCGAGCCAAGAATTGCCAGTGGTCTTTGTGGTCCACTTTCGTAGAAGAGTATATCCTTAACATCAAAGTAGCCGTCATCTTCGGTACCGCCCAACACTGCACACACTACTCCAGTGGCCATTTGGTGCTCTTGCAGGTAATCACCTTTTAGACGTACACGCTGCAGCTCATCCTCAAGTATTACCTTGTCGCTAGGCTCAGCATAATTTTGACGTTGTGGCTGTGGGGCCAATTGGTTTTCTTCGGAGATGTCACGAAGAATACTGGGCTTATGAACCTGATGTTTATAGATTGTACCAATAACAACACAGTGTATGTTTTGTTCGCCGCGTAGATCACAAAGTTTTTTAATAGGCTGCTCTGCACCCCATTTTTTAATGACCAAAGGTGTCAGCAAGCGCGTCATCTCCGCTAATCGGTGTGCGTATAAATGGCAAAATTGCTTTTGATAATCAAAAGATTTCAAATTGTAATAACTACTCAGGTTTTCGTAAGTGACTTCCAATCGCGACGCCATTGTTCCAGTAAGTAAACACAAAGTTATTAAAGAAAAAATAAACACAGCATGCAATAAATGCGCGCCAACTATGCTGCCACCACAAGATATGTAATCGATAACAACAAAAGATGCACTATCGATTAGACCTCAGCTGTGATACAGAGATTTTTTGGGAAGAGGAAGCGCAAGCAGCAGAAGAAAAATCCAAAGTGTTGGGCATAAAATAAATGAAATTATGATTATGACAGATAATTAAGCACTTTAAAGCTACAAATCATACTTCCAAAGATGTAATGCATTAATATAGCTTAAAAATGTGCAGTGTTCTGATTTGATCAATTGTTTAAAGTGCGTATTGATTTTTTCTGTTCTCTACACCCAACGCAGTCTTTATTGTTTGCAAGAGCAGGCCATAAACAAAAACTGCGTCGCAACAAAAGCAAATCAATTGCAAAGATGCAGTAGTCACAGTATTAGCGTATAGTAAGAAAAAATTAAAAGTCGCTGCCACGCCCTTGGTGTACATAGTGTACCTTTGTAAATATCGATCGTTGGCGCTGCCATGGGTGGCTCTGTCAGTCAAGTGTTTCGTTCAGGTTCCGCGCTGCTCTCACATCGTGATGGCCATAAAGTATCAAAAGCAACAGAGGAAAAGATTCAAACACTCTTTGAAATCCTGCGTGCGAATCCGAAAATTTCATTGCAAACACTTGAAAGTCTGCTGGTTCAGATACCCAAACATGAAAATATATTGGTAATCCACGACGATTGTGGGTACAACATACTTCAGCGTAGCGTAGGTCTTAATCACATCGATCTCACAAAGTGGCTGCTGCATCGCCATCGACCTGATGTAAATCGTGCGCCTTGCTCATTGCCCCTACACATCGCTTGCCTTAAGGGTTACGAGGAATGCGTGGAGTTGTTGTTGCGACATGGCGCTCGAATTGATGCGGACACTCGTATGTGCTTTCCTGGCGCACACTCGCATAACTGTGAAGAGAGTGGCAAATGGCATGGGAACAATGTGGATGACGTTAGTGAGCGCATTAACACAAAACTTCAGAATGCACTGTGCTATGCCATTGATGGTGATCAGTATAGTGTTTTGAGTATGCTAACGCAGAAAATGGAGGAGCCTTGGATACCATTTCGTGCCAAAAAACCGCTGCTACACTTGGCTTGCGAACGTGGCGCGTGGAATTGTGTACAGCAGTTGGTAGTCACTCGCTCTGAAGAGATTAATCTTATCATGGACGAGTATGCCCCCATACATCATGCTGTTTTGCATGACGGCAGATTTCTTGAGCTACTTATACAGCATGGCGCTGTAACAACTGTGCGTACATGCACCCAGCAAATGACGCTTCTGCATGTCGGTAAGTTAATCCCAAATTTAAAATTATTTTTAAACACAACATCAATCAATAATTACTTATGATCTTGCGCTAGTTATCTTTGCGGCGCGTAAGTCTGCCGAGGACACTCTGGCCACACTGCGTATTTTGCTAGAACGTGGTTGCAAGGAGCTTATTAATGTCCCCGACTCCTTGGGAAACACGCCTCTTCATGCTCTGATAGTGCGTTATGCTTTAGAAGAGGCGCGTTATGGCTATGACAAGTGGAGTAAGTGGGACGTGCTGCACTTGGTGCGATTTCTTTTGCAAAACGGCGCGAAGCAGTCAATTAACCAGTCAGGCAACAGTGCGATGGCTTGTGTATTTCGCCATCTTCGAGACTGGGAGGTATGCTATGAGCTGCTAAATATGCTTATTAAAGAAGATGGTACGTTTTGATCTTACTTTTATAATTGCTGACTGCGATGTAATCAAAAACTTGTACGTTTTTAAGGTGATCCGAATATTGTGGGCCGTGATGGCTCTGTGCCAATTATGGTCTTACTGGTTCCGCTAATAAACAAAGATCATTTACATCATTTTACACATTCTATGAAGGTAAGTTATATATTTATTTTATTTATGTTTAGACATAAATTATTAATTTTCTTTTGTTATAAGGTCTGCTATTTGAACTGCTTTCGGATACTACTGGAACATGGCGCCAATCCAAACTGCTCGTATCGCGCTAATCTTAAACCACTACACGTGCTGGTGTTCACGGTCAGTGAAAACTTTACGCTTAATTGTGATGCACAGAAGCGCACAAACTTTGACTTTATTAAGAATATTTTGCTGTTGCTGCTGCAGCATGGCCTGGACTGTAATAAGACATATCAGCACATACTGCAGGCCGTAATGGACATGGTGCAGAATGTGCGCACTTGCCACGACATGGAATACATCTACGAATTGCTTATCATTTTGCTACAATTCGGCGCCGATCCAAATATTGTGCTAAGCAGCAAAACGACACCAGGTATTGCAATATTCTCCAGCGAAATTGCCAGCTACGGAGAGGCATTAGGAGGTGGCGGTGCTGCAGCTGCACTTGGCGACAATTCGTTTCGAAATTCGTTTCGCACAAACTCACGGTATCTGCTTTTCTACTATATTATACTTATTACCAAAAAAGAGTTTATACTCAACGATCCGCATTTGGCGTTTACGCGCATTATACACTTGTTCTTTCTAACCATGCAACATGAGCCACTTTATAATTGCCTCAAGTCCCTGCACAATTTCTATGTTGCCCAAGTGCCGAACAAGAAAACTGAACAACTAATGGCCCTGATCTCGACACTGTATCGCAAGCCACGCAGTCTTAAGCAGCTAGCACGTTTGGCTATATACAAGGCGATGAATCGCAAGCTGGCACAAAATATTAATCGCTTGAATTTGCCTGGACCGCTTAAAGATTATGTGCTGCAATTCGAAAGATAACAAGTAATAGTAGGGTAGGGCCTGTTGGGTCGTCGTCGCCGTCAATGTTAACTTTTTAACGACCAATGAATACAATTAAATAATCAATCATTATTAAAATTGGTACGTTGACGTTTGAACCTATTATATAATGTATACACTATATACAATCCAGAATACCCAAATTTTACAACCAATATACATATAGTATGGTAGGTACTTGTAGTTAATTATGTATATCTAATACAAAGACATAAAAAGAAAAAACGCTTAAACGTACCTAAAAGCATCGTCAAAATCAAACATGTGCAATTTCTTTTATACAAAAAACTATTGTTGAAAGCGCTCATATATGATTATAGATTATTTTCAACATGCAATATGCGGGAGTTGCGTTTCCATAACGCTTGCGACTATATCGAGCTTTGGCTCTAGGTTACTTTATTTCATTCTCCATATTTTTTCATTTTCATGCTGTAAGTTATTGTTATCTGCATAAACTTAAGGCTGTTTTTAATGAACAATTCAAGTTTAATATATTTTTTATTTTTGGGAGTTATGTATTTATATATCTGAACGCAATTTTGAATAATGTTAGATAATTATTATTGTAATTATTGTTAACTAAATGCGGCGTTTCTAAAAATTGTTAATATATAATGTCATTTTCAATCGAATCAATAAATAATAAAAGTATGTAACTGTCTAATGACTTACTAACTACCAATAAATCATCTGCCTTGGTTTGCATTAGGTAAAAAAACAAGGTCTAAGCGATTATAAATTGGAGTGCTCAGTTACTTTGAGCGTAATATCAAAATACATTCTCAAGCATTTTGTAACACATTAATTTTGTTTTTGTTTTTTTTTTCTCTTCCTCTAAAAGACTCTTAATAGCGAAAGAAACCCTTCCATGATTTATACAACTTAACTAACTTACAGCTTGCCTAGTTACCGCCACAGCCTGGAAATCTGATTTACATAAAGTAAACAAATTTTATACTTTGCAAAATAAATAAAACTCAAAATTTATACACAAAAACAAGTTGTCCCAGTAACAGAAATTAATAAATTTTCATGTGGTTTCCAAGGTGCGCAAGGCAACTTTATTGAATTTTCTTAATCTTTACATATATTTTAAAGTTTAAAGTAATCATGTATAGCCGTAAGTTGGCACGCATGCATCGTCCTCCTTCAGACATAAACAAGTACGACAATGAGCCCTATATGAATAATCCATTGTTGAAATTTCGTATATCTGAAGTACACGAAAGGCGGCACTATGCATTTCTAAAACAGAAGGCTGCCGACATAAAAGTTCAAATTGCCAAGAAGCAGTTGCCGCCTGATCCAGATATACGCCCATTGCCGCAGTCACATTATGTGGATAATTTACGACGCGAAGTGCGGAAAATTGCTGTGCCTCGAATGTTGCGCAAAACAGAGGCCAAAATACTAAGCTTTGCATCTGAGCGATTAAAGCGCAAGTATCCCGAGCTAGTACAGGGCTATATGAAGGAAGTCCATGCAGAGTTTGATCGACTTATGAAAATTTATAGCATGAAAAATATATTGCTGCATCCAGAGATCTCCGACGAAAATCCCAAAGCATTTGAATTACCCCGTGTAGATTTTCATTTCAAAAGACCGGGTCGTACGCAAAATTATAAAACATATTTGGAAAATCGCCGTAAAATCTCAAAAAGACTACTGATTTTACAGCTACCGCTACGTATGGTTTTAAACTTGTCGGTTACAGATCTGCCGGAGCTGGCTTGTAACTTTCAGTATGGTGGCAATGTGTCAGGAGGGCAAATGGTGCAATTAGGACTGGGTGGGCGAGAAGTCATTTCCTATAAATTTTACCGAAAATTTATTCAACATCAGTTGGATAAGATGAACACATATTTGCGATGGCATTGGTATCCAAAGTTGGTCACAAACTTGCGCAAGCTCTTTCGGAAACGTGTTATGCCAGCAGCTATGTGGAAACGGGCGTTTGCAGCACTAGAAGGCCTCATGAATCGTGAATTGACTAACCTTAAGACGCGCACTTTTGAGGAAATGTTTCGTATTTGTAACAATGCGCGGACGATGCCAGTGTTCCGTATGACCTTAGAGTACATGGATCTTGAGGGAGAGTTAGATCTGCGTCCAAACGTTTATAACATTTTGCGTGTTTTTACCGAAATTGCAACGGATATCTCTATGCTTGGTTCTCGAATGGAGGCACTACAACCGCAAATAGATCCTAATGTAGTATACGAAAATATTGCTGATTTTTTAAAGATCGAAGTGAATCCTAACTATCTATCGGAAATCAATGAAAAGACGCAGGTATGTTAAAATTCATATAAGTGAGTACCCTAACTTTTGATTATTTTTTACGTTCTAGACAATCATTATGAGGACTTATATACCATTGCTTGACTATATTGAAAATTATCGACGGAAGTATAATGCTCTGTTTTCGGAAGTAGAACGTAGCGAGCTATTCGATTTTCTACAAATTCCGCACAAATTTGAGGAATACTTTGAGCGTATTTATACGTACCAGAATTTTATAAAAATGTTACGTAGTGAGCCTCAGACAGACTTCTTTGAGATGGCTACGATCAATAATGAGCCAGCATTAGAGAGCATGCGTAACTTGGCAGAGAGCTTGATAAAAGCTATTTTGGCAAAGGTAGTTGAGGTGCACATCAAGGCCGAAGAAGGTATCTGCGAGGAGTTTGAAAAGATTAAGTTTCGTGCATTAGAAATACCAAAATCAACGGAAGAACTGTTGGAAAGCGCCGATTATATGATTTATGTGAAGAAAGAGAAACTATTTGAGTTGGTTGATCGTATACAGTATTGTCTGCGAGTTGGCACAAGCATTGTGGAACTTATGCAAATGTCAAAATATCACTTTGATTTGACCATAAAAACTATTAATTGGATTAATGATATTAACGAAATATGCGACTATAATGCATCGCAGCAGGAACATTATAAGTTCTTATTCGAGGAACACCTGCAAGAAGTGGTGAAAAAGTTGAATATTGACATTGAAGAACTCTTGCCTAAGCTAAACGTAATCGATGATATGAGTCAACCGGAAAAGTTCCGTGACTGCTATATTATACTGCAGAATTTTATTGACCAGCTGAAAACGTTTGACGATTACGTGGCGTGGATAAATAAGGAGGAAAAGCTGTTTAAAATTGCTCAGAGTCAATATCCGGCTTTGGAAGTAGCTAAGGAGTTTGTCTATCCATTCGCGGAACTCATGAAGTAAGACCATTTTATATTTCTTTTTTTTAAGAATATATTTAAAATATTTTAATTGTTATAGAGCCTGTATAGATTGGCAACGATATTTGAATGTCTGGCACGATGGACCCTTTGAGTATTTGGAACCCAAGTTTGTAGAAAACACAACAGATTACTACCTGAAAGAATTCCAACGCAATCAAAAATATTATCGAGTCAAAATCAAACAGGATCTAATTGAGAACCCAGTGTGCAAATTTAAGGTATAAAGTAAACATTGTACGTTTTAAGTCTTCATTAACTTATCGGTGTTTGTATAAAATAGGGTCAAACAGAAGATCCAGATCCTGATAAGCACCCAGTGCCGCTACGCCTTTGCACTTCAATGATACAGTCTATTAAAGACTTTACCACAGGCGTCTTTATAGTGAATACCTTATGTAATCCTGCATTACGCAAACGCCATTGGAAGGAAATGTCTGATATAGCTGGGTTTGATATAACGCCCGATGCTGGCACAACGCTTCGCAAGATATTAAATGCCGGTCTCGATCCAATTTTGGATCAGTTTGAAATAATCAGCATAAGCGCAAATAAGGAGTTACAATTGTGGAATAACTTGCAGGCAATGATTAAGGAGTGGGAGAATAGGTTATTTCCCACAGGACCTTATAAAGAAACGGGAGTTACGATATTGTCCAGTTTAGATGACATACAGGCATTGCTCGATGATCATATACTTAAGACGCTGGCCATGCGTGGCTCAGCGTTTATGAAGCCGAGTGAAGAGGAAGTACGTGCGTGGTATGAGAAAATTATGCGTGTCAACGAAACACTTGATCAGTGGGGCAAGGTGCAGTCCAATTTTTTGTATTTATTGCCCATCTTTTCGTCCAAGGATATTGTGGCACAAATGCCTGAGGAGGGACGCCTCTTTAGCATTGTAGAACAGACTTATTTGCGTAATATGAGCCTGGTATTACGCCAACCGTTGGTTATGGAAACGGCGCCTGCTGCAGGCTTGCTAGAGTCTTTGCAAAAAGCCAATGAGCTCCTCGAAGACATTCAAACGGGTGTCAGCAATTATCTAGAGAAAAAGCGACTCTTCTTCCCGCGTTTCTTTTTTTTGGCCAACGACGAAATGTTGGAAATTTTATCGGAAACAAAAGATCCACTTCGAGTACTGCCACATTTGAGCAAGTGCTTCGAAGGCATAAACAGTCTGCAGTTTGATGAGAAAAAAAATGTGTTGGCCATGTATAGCAGTGACAGGGAGAAGATTGATTTTATAGACCAAGTATCTACAGCCGCAGCTGGCGGTAGTGTTGAGAAGTGGTTAATCGGCGTTGAAGAGGAAATGTTAAAGGCCGTACGCAATCAAAACGAACTCTCCTATGGTAATTACCCAAAACTAAAGCGAAATGAGTGGGTCCTAAACTGGCCACAGATGGTGGTGCTGGCCATATCTCAAGTTTATTGGGCTTCACGTGTACACGCTTGCTTGCGTCGCACCTTCGGAGGCAATCAAACGATCATGATAAATTTTTTTCATGATCTTAGCAAGGAATTGAACGATATTGTGGAGCTTGTGCGCTCTACTAAGATAAGCAATCTCAATAGAATTAGCATAAAATCGCTTATTGTCATTGATGTGCACGCCAAGGATGTAACTGAGGAGCTGATAAAGTTAAAAATCAGCAGTGAATTTGATTTTCAATGGTTGGCACAGATGCGCTACTACTGGGAAGACTCAGAGACATTGGTGCGCATAATAAATGCCACGGTACCATATGCTAATGAGTATCTAGGAAATTCGGATCGTTTGGTTATCACACCCTTAACGGATCGTTGCTATCGGACTTTGGTTGGCGCCTATCAGTTGCATTTAAATGGTGCTCCTGAGGGTCCAGCCGGCACTGGAAAGACCGAGACCACAAAAGACTTGGCCAAAGCGCTAGCGGTGCAATGTAAGGTGTTTAATTGCTCGGATGGCTTGGACTACAAGGCCATGGGAAAGTTTTTTAAAGGCTTGGCTTCCTGTGGTGCTTGGGCCTGCTTCGACGAGTTTAATCGGATTGAGTTGGAGGTTTTATCTGTGGTCGCTCAGCAAATTTTGCTAATCATACAAGCGGTGCGTGCAAATGTTTCTAAATTTATGTTTGAGGGAACAGAGTTATTGCTGAATCCGGCGGTTTATGTCTGCATTACTATGAATCCTGGTTACGCGGGTCGTTCGGAGTTGCCAGATAACCTAAAGGTGTTGTTTCGTTCGGTGGCTATGATGGTGCCTGATTATGCCATGATAGGTGAAATTTCGCTATATTCGTACGGATTTGTAGATGCACGAAAGTTGGCTGTTAAGATTGTAACCACATATCGACTTTGCTCGGAACAATTGTCCAGCCAAAACCACTATGATTATGGCATGCGTGCTGTAAAGACTGTACTGTCTGCTTGTGGCAATATCAAGAAACAATTTCCTAATGAGCTAGAGGATATTTTGCTATTGCGGAGCTTAATCGATGTCAACTTGCCTAAGTTCTTGTCTTTTGATGTACCACTCTTTGAGGGAATTATTTCGGACATATTTCCTGGCGTAAAACTGCCATATATCGACTATAGCTTAATGGAAAAAGAGTTTAATCGCGTCTGCATAGAGGAAGTGCTAGAGCCTAGTCCGTCTTTTCTTACAAAAGTCATACAAACTTACGAAATGATAATTGTGCGACATGGTTTTATGTTGGTTGGAGAACCATTGGCAGGAAAAAGCAAAACACTGCAGGTGCTGGCCAAGGTGATGTCGGCCTTGAAGGTAAAGGCGCCTGAAAAAAGCATCTACTATCAACATGTTCAAATGGGTATTATGAATCCGAAATCCATAACAATGAATCAGTTGTATGGTTCGTTTGATCCCGTTTCATACGAATGGACAGATGGCTTGGTTGCAAAAATTTTTCGAGATTTTGCAATGACACCGACACCGGACCGTAAGTGGGTATGTAGCAAATAATTATATGCCTAAAAGTATTGCTGTAATCTTGTAAATTTTTGTGCTTAGGTTATTTTTGACGGGCCTGTAGATGCGGTTTGGATCGAAAACATGAATACCGTGCTGGATGATAACAAGAAGTTATGTCTTACCTCTGGCGAAGTCATTACAATGACAAATGAAATGTCTATGATATTCGAGGTCATGGATTTGGCACAAGCCTCACCAGCAACCGTATCACGTTGTGGCATGATATACATGGAGCCAACAACATTGGGTTGGCGGGCTTTTGCAAACACCTGGTTGAAAAAAGCAGATCCTGTCTGGGCTGACCCAGAGACTATTCAATATATAATGTCAATGCTGGAGTGGCTACTTGTACCGGCAAGTCTTTGTATACTCAACCGTTTGAGAGCTACTTTCAATTGTATTATTTTTTTTTTTATTTGTAGTGCCAAAATTTTGTGCGAAGACACTGTAAACAGTTTATCAAGCCTGGCGAGTTCAACTGCCTCTTGACCACCTTCAATCTAATCGAAATGCAGCTGCTTAAAGCCGTTGAGGAGAATCCCGATGACTTTACTAAGTATATGCAAATTTACATACAGGCTGCAATGCTTTTCGCGCTTTCTTGGGGGGTAGCCGGTGTTCTGGACACGGAGTCGCGTGCCAAGTTTGATAGTTTTTTGAGAAACGTAGGTTAAACAAATTTAGCAACGAATTTTGTGGTTTCACACTTTTACCGCATTTTACATAATTCAGATTTACGACAGCGAGACTTCAGAACCTCCGGAAGTGTTAGGTAAAATGGAAGTTACACCGCCAGCGGAAGGACTTATTGTGGATTATATGTATTTGTTTAAGCAACGCGGTAGCTGGCGTTACTGGCCAGACTTGGCCAAGCGCATGGATGTAGAAGAGACAAAATCGGGTGTCATTGTACCTACTGTGGACACTGCACGTTATGTGCATCTATTAAAAATGCATGTTAAGCACAATAGGCGCATGTTGCTTGTAGGACCCACGGGTACCGGCAAAAGTGTGTATATTCAAAACTATTTAATGAACAAGCTGGACCCGAATACATACGAAACCGGTTTCATTACCTTTACGGTAATGATATCGGCCAATCAAACACAAGAATTGATAATATCAAAGCTGGTGAAATGGAAACGTGGTATATATGGTCCGCCAAAAGGTATGCAAAGCATAATTTTTGTCGATGACATGAATATGCCGGTAAAAGAGCAATATGGTGCACAGCCACCACTGGAGCTGCTGCGACAGTATTTCGATTATGGTCATGTTTACGATCTCAAGGACAGTTCAAAACTGTACATAAACAATGTGTTAATATTATGCGCTTGCGGCTTACCGGGAGGCAGTCGACAGGATGTTTATGCACGTTTTCTCAACCATTTTAGTGTTTACTCCATTAACACGTTTAGCGATGATACGATGTTTAGAATATTTTTAAACGTAGCGCTAAATGGTTTTCGGCGGACTGGTCACGGGCAGGATGTGTTTGTGGTGAGCAACCAAATTGTCAGCGCCACACAAAGCATTTATAAAAGCGTACAGGCAGAGATTAGAGCCACACCTGCCAAATCGCATTACATATTTAATCTAAGAGATATAGCCAGAGTGGTCTCTGGATGCACGCTTGTGCGTAAGGAAAGTGTATCTGACAAAAAAATACTGGTACGTGTGTGGTATCATGAGGCCATGCGTGTGTTTTATGATCGTCTGGTGGACGACGTTGATCGCAAGTGGATGTTTGACAAGCTAAACGATTGTTTGCGTGCCAACTTTAAAGATAAAGTGGAGTCCATATTCGAACGGTATTGCGTGCAAGAAGGAGATGAGAATGTGTTCACCATGGAAGCTGCCAACAGTTTATTTTTTGGAGTCTACTTCGATGAGGACAGCGTGCCCGATGAACGCCGCTATGAAGAGGTAACCAGCATGGATGTGTTCTATCAGCTGTCTGTAGCCAGCCTGGCCGACTACAATTCTACCAGGCGTAACAAAATGGATATAACTTTATTTACCTTTGCGCTACAACATTTAAATCGCATTTGTCGCATAATATCTATACAAGGTGCCAGCGCTTTGCTTATAGGTTTGGGCGGCTCCGGTAGACAGTCACTGACGAAACTTGCGACCAATATGGCGCAGACTTCGTTTTTCCAGCCGGAAATTACCAAAAGCTATGGTGCCAACGAATGGCATGATGATATCAAGGCTATACTTAAGACTGCAGGTGGTATGAACAAGCATACTACGTTTCTAATCACTGAAAATCAAATTAAAATGGAACTATTCCTGCAAGATATTGATTGCCTACTGAATCAGGGCGAAGTCCCTAATATATATCCCATGGACGAGAAGCAGGAAGTGCTGGAAATGGTGCGTTTGGCTGCACAAGGCGGAAATCGTAATATTGACATATCACCGCTCCAAGTGTTTTCGTTTTTTGTGAATCGCTGCAAACAAAAACTGCACATAGTGCTTAGTTTAAGTCCCATTGGAGATGCTTTAAGAACCCGCGTTCGTCTGTATCCCTCCCTGGTAAACTGTTGCACCATAGATTGGTACGATAGCTGGCCCGAAGAGGCACTAATGATGATTGCAAAAATGACACTAGTCGATGTAAATGTGCCTTCTGAGGAGATCAAATTGGCTATAATGGACACTTGTCAATATTTTCACACTACTGCCGCAAAGGTGACACGTAACTTCTGTCAACTTACCGGGCGCCATATTTACCAAACGAATGCTTCCTTTATTGAACTAATAAGATCTTTCCAAACTTTGATTAAGCGCAAGCAAGATGAGACCATGTTGGCCAAAATGCGATACATTGGTGGATTGGATACGCTGGCCAACGCAGCAGCTGCCATATCTGTTATGCAAAAAGATTTGGGCGCTCTGCAGCCAAAGTTGATAGCCATGGCTGAAGCCTCGCGCAAAATGATGTTGATGATTAATAAGGAAACGTTGGCGGCTAGTGCTGCGGCTGAGCAGGTGAAGCGAGATGAGGAGGTAGCTTCAGTGCAGGCAGAGGCTGCACAGGCTTTGAAATACGATTGCGAGAAGGATTTGGCCAAAGCTATACCTGTTCTGGAAGATGCCTTAGCTGCTCTCAATACATTAAAACCAGCTGATATTACGCTAGTCAAGTCCATGAAAAACCCTCCACCTGTAATCAAATTAGTTATGGCAGCAGTGTGTACAATAAAGGGATTGCCACCAGATCGCATAGCAGACCCATCCACGGGGAAAATGGTTAACGACTATTGGGGTCCAAGTAAACGAGTTCTGGGCGATATGAACTTTCTGCCCGCGCTTAAGGAATTCGACAAGGATAACATACCGCCCGATATTATGAAGAAAATACGTAAAGAGTTCATTCCCAACAAAGACTTTGATCCGAAAGTTGTGGCCAAGGCTTCGAGTGCAGCAAAAGGGCTCTGCCAATGGATAATTGCAATGGATCTGTATGACAATGTGGCTAAGGTAGTGGCACCTAAAAAAGCTAAATTAGCAGCTGCTGAGAAAGAGTATTCCGATACAATGAACTTCTTACAAGAGAAGCGGGAGCTCGCCGCTGCCTTAGAAGAGAAGGTGGCACAACTAAATATAGAACTGGACAAGGCAAATGCAGAAATGAAGTTGACAGAAGAACATGCTGAGGCATGTCGCAATAAGCTCATACGTGCCGAGGCTTTGATCGGAGGCTTGGGAGGTGAGAAATCTCGTTGGAACCAAGCAGCTGATGATCTTCAGCAGCTATATGACTATCTGCCAGGCGACGTACTCATTTCGTGTGGGATTATAGCTTACTTATCAGCGGTGAACCTGCAAACGCGTAGCCAATGTGTGCAGGACTGGTTTAATAAATGTAAAACATTACAAATACCTTGTTCGCCTAGCTATTCTATACTAGAAGTGCTTGGCTTGGAGGTCACCATACAGAACTGGCAATTGTTTGGTCTGCCCAACGATGAATTTTCCAGCGAAAACGCCATTATATCGGCCAACTCAAGCCGCTACAGTTTGTTCATAGATCCACAAGCGCAAGCCAATAACTGGCTGAAAAACATGGAACGCAAAAATCGCTTAAACTGCGTCAAGTTTAACCAAAGCAACTACATGAAAATTATAGCAGAGTCCTTAGAGTATGGCACTCCAGTGATCATTGAGAACGTGCAGGAGGAACTAGAAGTACCACTTGATCCCATATTGATGCACCAAACATTTATGCAAGGCGGCATAAAACACATAAGTCTTGGCGAAAATGTGGTTCCAGTCTCTCCGAATTTTCGGCTTTATATGACCTGCAACCTGCGCAATCCTCATTTTCTGCCAGAAACATTTAACAAAGTAACGATTATTAATTTTGCTTTGACTCAGAACGCATTAGAAGATCAGTTGCTTAGTATTGTGGTTGCCAAGGAAAGACCGGATTTGCAAGAGATGCGCATTATGCTTACAACGGAGGCAGCGGCCAATAAGGGCGCATTACGTGACGCCGAAAATATGATTTTAAAAACTCTATCGTCTAGCGAGGGCGATATTCTGGAAAACGAGGCTGCCATACAGATATTAGCCGAGTCGAAAACGCTGTCAAAGGACATTGTAGAGAAGCAGGAAATCGCCAAGGAAACTTCAACTAAAATCGAAGCGTTTCGCTTAAATTACAAACCGGTGGCGGTTCATTCTTCCATTTTATACTATTCCATTACAGATTTGCCAAACATAGACCCCATGTATCAATTCTCGCTAAATTGGTATATTAATTTATACATGTATTCTATTGAGAATGCAAACAAATCAAAGGATTTGCCACGGCGCATAAAGTTCCTTGTAGATGGTTTCAGCAAGAATCTTTACAGCAATGTTTGCCGCTCGATATTTGAGAAGGATAAACTACTGTATTCATTTATACTAACAGCTCGCATTTTACTTGGTACGGGTCAGCTTGAGATGCGACATTTGGCGCACTTGGTTACTAATGCAAAGGAGTCAACAAACATACCACCCAATCCTGATCCGAGTTGGGTAACTGAACCTGTTTGGTTGAATATCTTACGACTTGAGGAGTTGAAGGAGCTGCGTGGCATTGTGCATTCTTTTACAGATGACTTAAAGAGCTGGCAAGCGATTTATGATCATGCCTCTCCAGAACTGCAGCCACTGCCAGCACCTTGGCAGGATAAGACCACCGCATTTGAGAAGATAATAGTACTTAAAGCGCTGCGACCAGATTCCGTTTTTCTGGCTGTGCGCAACTTTATTTCCAATAGCATTGGTGAGCAATATGTGTCTCCGCCGGAGTTCGATATATCCAAGTCATATGCCGATTCAACTGCCTTGACGCCATTGGTGTTTATCTTGTCACCTGGCGCAGATCCTTTGGGCTCTCTTTTAGCATTTGCTGAGAAAATGGGTCAAGAAGAATCGTTTCAGAGCATATCATTGGGACAAGGTCAAGGGCCTATTGCAAGTGCTCTTATAAAAAATGCCCAGGAGATGGGTCAATGGGTGTGCCTGCAAAACTGTCATTTAGCAGCTTCTTGGATGTCTACACTAGAGTATCTTTGGGAAAATATGGATACCTTTAATACCTCGGGTATGTGAATTTCACAATTATTTTTAATAACATTTTGAAGTTAATTTTGGACAAATTGCAGGTGACTTCCGTTTATGGTTAACTTCGTATCCGACGCCGCAATTCCCAGTAACCATACTGCAAAATGGTGTGAAAATGACTAATGAACCGCCCACGGGGCTTCGGGAAAACCTTATGCGTTCCTATAACTCCGAGCCGATCAATGATTATGAATTCTACACGGGTTGCGCTAAGCAGGATCGTGCATTTACAAGATTGCTCTATGGCATTTGCTTTTTCCATGCCGTTGTACAAGAGCGGCGTAAGTATGGACCCTTAGGATGGAATATACAATATGGATTTAATGAATCCGATTTACAAATATCCGTACTGCAGTTGCATGTAAGTGGGCTTTGGCTATTTGTTGGTAAAATTCAGTATAGTTAATTGTGAAAACTTTAAGATGTTGCTGAACCAATACGACCATGTGCCGTATGATGCAATTTCTTACTTAACGAGCGAATGCAACTATGGAGGCCGAGTAACAGATAACTGGGATAGACGAGCAATAGTTACTATACTTGCTGACTACTGTAATCCTCAAGTTGTTTCCGACAATCGTTATAGATTTGCTGCAGACGATAACTACATACTGCCACGAAAGACAGAACATAGAGAAATTCTGCGTTACTTGGAGGAAAATATTCCATCGCTTGCACAACCAGAAGTTTATGGGTTGCATGCTAACTCGGGCATTACTCGAGATTTGCAAACAACCAAGACGTTATTAGACTCTATGATCTTATTGTTGGGAAGTGAGGTAGCAGATACAGCCACGGCTGGTGTTAGTCCTGAACAAATGATACTGGATTTAATTAGGCAGATAGAAATTGAGATGCCCGCTGACATGGATATTGAAGCAGCTGCAGAAAAGTATCCAGTCAATTATAACGAATCTATGAACACGGTTGTCGTGCAGGAAATGGAACGATTTTTAAAGTTGCAAAAGGAAATACGTGCCTCCTGCAGGGATCTGGTAATGGCTATTAAGGGCATTATTGTGATGACGCCTGAGCTTGAAAATATAATGACGGCTATGAAATTTAATCGCATACCCATCAAATGGATGTCAAAATCATATCCCTGTCTTAAGCCGTTGGGTTCGTATGTGCAGGACTTGTACAAGCGCCTTAATTGGCTACACAAATGGTACCAAGTCGGCAAACCGCCTACATTTTGGTTATCGGGCTTCTTTTTCACACAAGCCTTTCTCACTGGAGCTATGCAAAATTACGCTCGAAAGTATAAAATACCCATAGACACTTTAACTTTCGACTATGAGGTGCTAAAAGTGGAAACAAAATCAATCCCTCCTGAAGATGGTGTATTTTGCAATGGACTATATCTAGAAGGAGCGCGTTGGGAATGGGAACAGAATATACTTGTTGAACAATTTCCCAAAATATTGATATATGCCATGCCCGTTATATTTTTCAAACCCATGCTAATTACCGAGGTTCAAGATGGCACACGCTACCGTTGTCCCTTGTATAAGACTGGCGAGCGGAAGGGTACGCTGTCGACTACAGGTCACTCTACGAACTACGTTGTTCCGTTGTTGCTTAATACTCAAAAGAAGGCAACACATTGGGTTAAACGAAGCGTGGCGCTTATATGTCAGACCAATGATTGAAACTCCGAATATGCTTTTAAAAATAAAAATACGTTGCCCTTAGTAGCTTAGCTGTAATTCACTTTAGTTTTCGTATTTTATTGTCTATGGAATTTTCTATTGAATTGAACTATCTCTACTTTTTTATAACTGCCCATGAAAGACAATAAAAGGATTAACATGTCCTAACAACTGTATAACTACATATGACTACATTTTGGCTAAATCATTCATTCTTCGTTCCTATCATACTTTAGTTTATAATGTTGAGCTGATGAGACGTCTAGCTTTCCGTAATTCATTTTGGACCGATAAAATATCTATTCATTGATAAAGGATAAATAATAAGACGAAATCGAACATTTTTCGTTTTGTTTACAAGTGTACTATTTTAAACAATAATTTATACACAACTTAATTTAAGAACATAAAAGTATTGCGTATAAGATTCACCTTAATTTAAAAACTTTAAACAATGTTTATTTTCCTTGGATACACTTTGTTGCAAACCATTAACAACATTATTCGTTGTCATGGGCTGCTATGTGTGTATTGGAAGTAAGAAAATATCTTAATTTTAACTTGTCCCAAGTCCAAAAAGTTCGAATATGTTTCTTTTTTTTTTTTTTGTTAACAAAATGAATAACTTGAAAGAAAAATAATTTTGGTAATGCGTGTGAACAATTCAAAGAAATTTCAAATTATACATTAGATTATCGTTTTGATCGACTTTAAAAGCCAGCCCCTCTTAATTTTAGCATAAAATATAAAATTAACTTTGGATTATTTTCCTTTATAAAGACAACAAATCGTCGGAATTTATTGAGTGCGACAGCCCAAAGAAAAATCATCCTCATCTGAGCTATTTCCGTGCTGAGCACGACGTGCTCCAGGGACATCATCTGTGGTGGCACTTTGATTGCTGCTTTGACTACTGTTGCTGGCACGTGTGGATCCGTCATCTGAATCACTACTCTGACTACTGTTGCTTCCAAAAATGTCCAATTCATCTGGCTGTGAAGCCGTTGAACTACCGCTAAAATGTCTTCGGCTACGTTGGTAACGGTCGTTGCTTAATCGATTGATATACTGACGAACGAAATTGTGGAAATGGTTAATACTGACATCACCGGGCGTCATTATGTTGCGTCGAACGTTCCGCAGTAAAATCTCTTTCAATTTAGATCTATCAGGCACGAGCTGGAAACAAAACTTGTCAATTAAATCACTAAATATGCCTGAGGACGACTGTTGCATTACTTTATCCGATGATGGTGCCCAAATTTTTACATTGTGTTCCAATCCAGAAGTCGCCAATATGGGCATCCATGGATGTGGCTCTAAGCAATTTACGACGCCATTATCTGCTTTTAAGTAATTAACGATGGATTCCGTTGTTTTATCCCAAAAGAAAATGTGTCCACAATCGCTACCGCTAATCACATACTCTGAGTGGGGTCCAAAAAAATTAACACCCTTAATGGTGCGGGAATTCCTTGTGTATAAAAAAAAATGTTTAATTTAAACATGCGAATGAAATTATAAATCAACCAACAGTTTCGTATGAGGTACGTACATGTGTCCGTAATAGCTATGTTCATGTTCGCCTTCTTTGTAATCGCAGGCGTTATAAAGATATATGCATCCGTCATTGTAAGAAGCTAAGATCTCGCTGCCATTAAAATTGTAAACGGCACAAGTGATTTGAAGGGACGAAGTCTAAGCAAAACATAAAAGTGACATTTATTGTACTACCAAGAAATTAATTCGTATTTTTCAATTGATTGACTCACCTTACTGGCCGATTTTGGAAACATTACATGTATGGGCTTGGCGATTTTACGCTTATCGTAAACACGCACTGTATTATCAGAGCCACTAATGCAGAACTGTGGAGCAAATGGGTGATGAGCTATGCTAAAAAGTCTAGTGCGTAAATCTGCACTTCGCCTGTCGACTAGTGTTATAGCAGCAGCATCGGTGCGCAAGTCAAAATGTTTGACTGCACCATCTTCGCCAGCACTCATTATTTCGTGTCGACTTGAGGGAACCACAACTAGTTTATGTACCGCATCACGGTGTGTGTACAATCGCGTAGGCTTTACGTTGCCACCGGATGGCGGTATGACTACACGTCTTACATGTCCATCGCGGCTAGAGGAAACAATGTCCAAACAACCGGTACTGTCAATAAATTTTGTTTGAAATATGTTCATCAAGTGACCAGACTTGAAATTATGTAGTATATTTTGCTTTGCCCAGTCCCAAACAATGATACGTAGATCATCAGAGCCAGAGCAAATAAGTTCGCCAGAACGATTAAAATTCAAGGAGTTCACACAACCGCTGTGGCGTTTAAGTGTATTAGAGAGTGCCAAACGTTCGACGGCCTGGCGTGATGCATAGTAGGTTTGACTAAAGCTATAAGTTGTAATGTGGCCCTGTCGCCAACCAATGCGATTGTTTATATTGTGTTCTCTGTCCATTAAATTCTGCGCAAGATTCCATGAATACGGTGGCGGTGCTTTAGAGCTTATTACATTAAACACTGCATCGAATTGCTTTTGCTCCGAAGCATTCATAGGCAAATCATAAACATCATTATCCTTTACGACGCAAAAGCGTAATGTCACTACATAAAAGAAACATTATTTGCATAAACATACCTCATTTGAATCGCTATCCGTTAAGGAAAGGCTTAAATTGTCAGTTGGCCCAAATGAGTCTTCGCTGTTGGGACTACTCCCGTTTTCTGGTGAGCTCGAAGAAAGCACGATTTCTTCCTCATTTTCGTCTTCATCGTCAGAACCAACAACTGGGGTATGCTCACCTTCGTCGGACTCGCTTGATGAGGGACTATTTGTACAATCTACGTTTATGCGGCGATAGGAACGTGTTGCCGGTATGCTACGATGGATAAACGGTATTGAAGCAACGCCATCTTCGCCTACAGTTTCTTCTTCATCGTCGCTATCGAAAGCGACACTTACAACTCGAGCATTGTTTGACAAAACAGCGTTTGCCGCTGTAGAAGATAAACGTATTTCCACAATCGAGTTATCCGGCTGCTCATCGCTTGCAGGCTTATCTGGTAAAATATTATTCGTTCTGTTATCTGGTTCATCTGCAACATTTTCAAATACTTCCACTGGCGAAATTTCAACAACATGTGCATCACTTGTATCAATTAGGTCAGTATCCTGTGAGTCCAACATTTCGCCTATTTTAGGCATATTGTTGACTTTGTCTTTGTTATTATTGTTGCTACAACTGCTGCTATGGCCATCCACACTAGCAGGTGTGAATGTCGCAAACAAAAACAAAAAATCGATGCATACATTGCATTTATTTTTGCAATAAGCAATTAACAAAGGCTTACCTAAAGAGTATTGCAGTCTGTTCATTATCTATTATGTCGGCCGGTGCTTCCGATTTATCCAATTCGATTTGCTCTTTTTCATCCATATTTAAGGTGCCTGCGACAATAGAATCTGTTGAATTGCGTTTCTGTCGTTTGCAGGCTCTGCCCACTTCTTCGGAGTTTTCCTCACTTAAGTCCATAATGTCTTACTAACAAACAAATTTTTCCAGCGTCTTAATGAAAACTGAAAAATTAATCTATGCACGCAATAATTTAACAATTGTTTATATTCGGCTCGTGAGTGCAGCGATGATTAAAAATATCGATAGTCAATTGTTGAAGATTGCTACAGTTTTGATAACTCGTTAATGGCAAATAAGGCGCGCTTTGCTTAATTTTTAATATTTATTTACAATCATTGGCAACCAATAAAGAAATGAAATAAAAATACAAGGCAAGACGCTTTTAGGATTTTGATAGAATTTTTTTCAATTTAAAATAATAGCAAAATAATGACAGCATGCTTTTTCTCGTTCTGTTTTTTATTCAAAAGCAAAACTAAGAATGAAAGTATATTTCACTGGGATGGCGTTCAGTAGTGGTGGCGTTTATCTTCTGATAGTCTCTTTGGCGATGTTTTACGAGCGTGTCTTGTTCGTTCAAAATCGCTCTTTAGCGATTTGCCGTCAAACAACTTGCTCCGTCTTTGTTTTTTTCTGCGTGCTTGCCTTCAGTTAGCTTCAGTTTGCTGCTTTATGTATCAATTTTCTCTGGGCCAAGTTATTTGTTTAGTTACTCGCGTTGGCAACGGTTTGGTTTCTTTGTTGCGGTGCGCGTAGAAAATACGAATAAAAACGCGACAAGTCTGTAAGTGGAAGTGTACGTAAGGTTCAATAATTCATTTTGGTTATGCGGCGCACGTTGAGGAAGATCATTAATTGTGTTACCCATAAAATATCACTTTTATGGCCACTGAAGCACACTGAGATTCTAAGCCAATGTTTTATTTCAACTCCGTTGCGCTTGCGCAATATATACTGTCGGACTATACCATAGTTAGGGCGTAACTAACTATTAAATTTTAAACACAAATACATGCATACTTATAGTCTTATTATGAAGCTTTGACTGCAGTTGCTGAAACCAAAAACTTAAATATTTCTTTTTGTGCTCTTAAAATTGCGAGCTGCTTCTTTCGTCTCCGTATTTAATTTTATTTTAGGTTTTTGCATGTTATTTTGGGTGCTTCCGCTTCGTTGAACTCGTGAGTTAAGTCTCTCTCTCTCTCTATCATTTGTATTCCGGTTTCTATTTTATCATATATATGTATGTAAAACTAATTAATGATATTTACGAAAGATTCGTTGATTTGCTGAAAAACCAGAAAGACCAACAATTTTTAATATTTGGCGCGTCTTTAAAGTGCCTATTCATGCTTTTTCTTATCAAATATTGTTTGTACTTTATTTTGTTAAAGTTAAAGTTGCGTATGATGAAGACCTTATTGGAACCAGACAACTGCAAATGGGCTATATGAGTCATGGTCATATGCATTTTGCCGGTTGCAAAAACAGCTTCTTAAAAGGTGGACATTAACGAAAGTTGAGAATCAGGTTTCGCAGCCCACACTTGGACTCGCATGTAGACCCAACGGTGTATATTTATACATTTGGTAGTAAAAAAAAATTGTTTGTTTTAGACAGGTTACAAGTAAGCTCGAAATTATCGCAAAATAAAATAACAAATTTCATTTGGGAGTTAGAATACGTTCAGTTTTTAAGGGTTCAAAGTTTGAGGAATGTCTAAGCATTAGCATCACAAGGTCTTGTTAATTAAAAACTTGATTTTAAGCTATATTCATTTTAAAGAAGTAGTTGTAGTTTGTTTCAATGCCTTTTGCTTTTTAAGCGCCTCACGAGTTGTCCACAATAAAATAATAATTGATCTTAATTGGAATTATGAAAAAGTATCTTATAGCTACATATACACATCTCATATATGTATGTGTACATAAAGACTCAATTTAATGGCACTCTCACAATTCAATAAAAGCACAATACTATCTCTGTTTACCACGCAAACAGCTTTTCTGTTTGGTTTAGTTCTTGGTGGATTTCATTAACTCTTTCATTCATTTACCCAGGAATTGTAGAAATGCATATGGCAGTAGATTTAAACGGAAATGCAGGGTCATTGCTGAAATGCTTGCTTCTGCTTCTAGTATCAGGTACATTTTGGGCTTCACTGGAAGCTAAGACTGGTAAGTGCTTAAGTGGTTACACATAAAGGGGTTGATGATATTGATTGCTAAAACTTTGTGGTTTCATTTACAGGACCGGCACATGACAAAGTGGTTGTTTGTTATATATCTACCTGGGCTGTTTATCGCCCAGGACAAGGTGCTTATACCATTGATCACTTTGATCCCAGTCTATGCACACACGTTGTCTACGCTTTTGCGGGCCTGGATATAACACAAGCTGCTATTAAGTCTTTGGGTACGTGGCTATCAAAGGTTTTTATTTATTTCATTGCTTAAATGTAATGTTGCCTGCAGACCCGTGGCAGGACTTGAAAGAGGAGTATGGCAAGGGTGGCTATGAGCGGTTAACAAATTTGAAACGCAGTCATCCACATCTAAAAGTAACGCTTGCTATTGGTGGTTGGAATGAAGGCTCTCAAAACTATTCCACACTGGTCGCTGATGTACAAAAACGTGGACATTTTGTCAAGCAGGTGTCTAGTTTTGTACGTAAACACAATTTTGATGGCTTGGATCTGGACTGGGAATATCCAACCCAGCGTGGCGGTTTGCCCGAAGATCGGTCAAATTTTGTGGCTTTGACAAAAGAATTGCGGGAGGAGTTTGACAACCATGGACTTTTGTTGACCTCAGCAGTAGGTGCGGCCAAAAATGTTATCGATAAGGCATATGATGTGCGACAGATTTCAAGGTATCTGGATTACTTGCATATAATGTGCTATGATTATCATGGAAGCTGGGATCAGAGGGTGGGATATAATGCACCTTTGATGGCGGCAGCCGTCGATCCGTTGAGTGTAGTAAGTATTTATTGTACATAAATGGGTGACAATTATAACTGATATTTTTAAAATTACAGCAATATAGCATAGATTATTTGTTACGTCTAGGCGCACCACCTTCTAAACTTGTCTTAGGCCTGCCATTCTATGGACGCACTTTTCAAACTGTTACTGAAGGCAACATAAACGATGCTTCAGATGGAATCGGTTTCAAAGGGCCATTTACTCGTGAAGACGGCTTTTTAGGCTACAATGAAATATGCACGATTTTAAGCAATAAAACGTCCGGTTGGTTCAAGCAATGGGATTCACAGACATCACAAGTGTTGGCACGTTCCGAGCGCAATGTTTTCACAGGCGAAGTGAAGGTTGTTACCTTTGATAGCGCGCGTTCCATAGCCAACAAAGTGAAATATGCCATGATGAAGCGTTTGGCTGGCGTTATGGTCTGGTCTGTTGATACTGATGATTTTCTAGGGAATTGTGAATTAGATGACGATATATACGAGGACTTTAAATTTGTTAAGACGCCACCAAGACGTCTCAATAACAACTACGCTTTATTGCGCACAATAAATGAGGCCACAGTATTAGCTCTAGAGGAGATGACAGCTGACACTGCTGTGATGCCCGATGACTCGGAAAATGAGATACCTCATGGAAGCATTGCGGATCGTAAAAGCTCTGGTGTTGCGACTATTAGTTTGAGCATATTTTCGCTTGTTTTCACGCTTCTTCGCAGCTTTGCGTGCACATAAGTTCCAGTCCCTATTTTAAGAATGAGATTGTTTGAGTTATGCTAAGTAATTAGTGCGCATAATTATGCCAAAATAAAGTCCTCTAGTTATTTGTAAATTTAAAATCCAACTTGAATTAACATTTGTTTGTCGATGCAGTCGATAACGTGCTTACAAATCTATAGAACGCTTGAACGTCTAGATCAAGATGTAGATTTCGCCCGTTGCATTCCATAAAGCTGAGCTTGGAACTTTACAAAAAAAAACTTAAATGTGGCGGCAATTAAAAAGAAACAATGGAGTATTTGTAATATTTTACTTGTAACTTTACTAATATATTTCTTTTTTATTAATTTAACTGACGCTCTAACATTTAACTATCTATATATGTATGTATGTATGTATGTTTGTGTTTGTTTTATATGTATGTATGCAACTATGTAGTATACGCTGGCAAATGTAACATAATTTGTATAAATAAATAGATTATCGTTGCTACTATTTTAACATTTAATTCAATACTACCATATAATATTTTATATATTCGTGTGTGTTTGTGTTTATGTTCTTGTGTGTGTGTGTGTGTGTGATTTTTTTTTAATACATTAACATATACATATGCATGTATGGATGTAGTAGATACGAAATACAGCAGGGTATGGGGAAGTAAAAGTTAATTAAAGTAAGATTAAAACTTTGGCTTAGAAAGCCCTTTTTACATTGGACCTACATACATACAAACATAAGTACACTTATTAATAAATAAACAAGTAGTTATGGATGGCAATCATTACTATATGAGACGTTTGGAATAACCAACTAATAAACTATAAGGAAGACAATAAAATGTATTATACAATTTCAGATAAACAATCCATTGACTCTATAGAGTGACACAATTCAATCCAATTGAAACAGTTTTGAATTAATTCTCGTACAATAATGCGGACGGACTTGAATGCGAGTCCGATGCGAATTTTATAGACGTGACTGGTGATCGCTGATTGTGCAAAGGTATGCATATTATATTATGCTGATAATGAAACCGCTTTTCTTTAACCATCGATTACACAAAAACTTCGTCTCACAAGCGTTTACTGCTGCTGCGAGTTGCGCCTCCGCCATCGGAGGACCATTCGTTGCGCTCGACTGCGGCATTGTAAATATCTAAATGTTCACGTGAACGCGTTTTCGATTTTGATTTATGTTTGCTTCCACTGGAACGATGCGGCGGATAGTTGCTGTTGCCACGATCATTGATGACCTCGTAGTGCGATTCGCCATTGGCCAGCAGCAGCTCGTGTATGTTCTTTGTAGAGCGACGATGTGCTTCCAGACATTGTGATTCTGAAGAATAAGGAAACGATGCGACGAAATTTGGCGAAGGCTGCTGGGGCTTTGGCGTATTTACAGCTGGTGTAGGATCGCTGGCAAAATTAGCGGGCGGAGGTGGCATGGGACCGCCACAGGGTGTCGACGGTGAAAGATCCGTGAATTCAGTCTTAGCCTCCGACTCCACAGAGCACATGCTCTGACGCGAGATATCCTTTTGCAGCTGCTGCTGTTGTTGCTCCAAAGCGGCACTTTTTAGCGTGGGCATATTTAAATTGGAGCTTTCATAATCATCTTCTGCACGACATTGAGGAAATGGCATACGACTGCGTATAGAATGTTCACGTCGTCCGAAGCGTTGTGCCAAATAATCTTCATTGGCTGCCGAATTGGTATTGCCGTTTAAGGTGCTGACAGCATTGTTGCTATTACTAGTCGAGCCGCTCTGATTGCTGCTATGGCTGCAGTTGCTGTGTTGATGACTATGATGATGATGATGACCGTGATGGTGGCCAACAGCTGAACGATGTACGCGCTGTTGTGCGTCCTCGTAGTAGTTGTCGTTCTTTACGGACATGTTACAGCAGCTGCTTACATCGGCAAAGTATACCTCAGATTCAGCAGCCTCTATGCACTCAGAGGCATTAGTGTTGACCACCAGGCCGTTGACACCTCCATTAGCAATGGCTCCATTCGAGTCTTGGTAGCCATTGTTTTCCACACCGCCAGGATTGCCAGAGCTGTTTTGTTGCTGCAGCTGCTGTTGGGTTGAAGGCTCGCTTAGCTGCGGCAGCAAGGACTCGCAGGCAAACACTTGTTGCACATTGGGACGCTGTTGACTGGCATTGTTGTTGGGTCCAATACTTTTAGCACCCGCCTCTATACGCTTCTTTAACTTTCGTGTGGGCAGCGTATTGGAACAACGATCCCTAGCCACACAACCGTCACTGTCCGAGTGCGTGTTTTCATACTCGGCTACAGCCTTTGCTTTGTAGGCAGCAATTGTGGCACGGCCAACGGCAGTTGGAGCCACATTACCAACGCTGTTAGCCAATCCATCCATGCGCTCAAGTGTAGCGGCTCCTTGCAGCTGTGCACATAGACGCTGCTGTTGTTGCTGCTGTTGATGAGACTGATCCAAAAGTGCGCTACTGTGTGCGTGTGGCAAGGCTGCTGCCACCAATGTATTGCGTTCAGCACTGATTGGTTGGCCACCAGCTAAACATGCGCCCGGCTGCAAGTATTGGTAGTAACCACGTCGTGCAGGACTATTGGGATCACTGTAGGGCGGTGGAGGGCCCCAAACGCCATAAGGCAATGCATTCGGCGGTGGCATGGCATTATATGCTGATTGTACAGCTGGTACCAGCTGTTCCTCAATCAGCATTTGATTGCCGTCTGCTGCAGCTGCTGTCGAAGAAAATCCATACTGTGAATCTGGACTGGCCGCAGCTTGACGAAAGCGCCGCGCAGAATCCGGTGTTTGACGGTGCCAGGGCATTCGTGGCCAGCTCCAACCACTACTACCGCTCCGTGCAGCACGATCGTTGCCTCGACAACCAGTGCCCGCCACTACATCATCGCCCCCTGGATTGGGGGAATAAAAGTTTCCAGGTGGTTGAGCAGCCCAAAAGCGTTGCTCTGAAGCTCCGCTTCCAGCTGCAACGGCTGCTGCCGCGGCAACACTTGCCTCATCCCAAGGATATGCAGTTGCTTGCAGCGGGAGCGTAAGTTGCCTATGAGCATGGCACTGTTCACAGCAGCGGCAGTTTAACATACGGCCGGGCGCACCCATGGCGCCCAAACTGGGTGCTGGCGCCTGACTGGCGTAAAGCGAGCGGCAACGCAGTTCTAGCTGTTCCCAGTACATTTTTTTCCTCTCGTGGCTGGTGGGCATAAGGAATAACAGATATTAAATATTAAAGAGAAAGGGTATTAAATGCTTACCTAAGTAATTGATAGACGAGCATGCAACTAAACACGGCTATGAGAACGCCAGCCACAGATAAGCCAAAGATGGCGCGCAAACAGGAGTATAGGGATCCATGGACGACTCCACAGTCGGACAGAGAGTCAAAAACAAGACGCACACCTTCTAAAACAGTAGACGTATAATTATTTGTGAAATTGCTGCACTGACTATGCAAATCTCACCCTTGTCCACGCGATCCACCTGCGACTCTATGAGATCCGAATAACAGGTGCAGGTACGCGTCTTTTGAGCATATTCACACTCGCGCAATGCCTGTAGACGACTCATGTGTAGCACCGTAGTTGTAACCGTAACCAAGGCACATGTTAGCGCAGAGACAAGGCCACATGCGCCGGATAGTTTGATCTACATAAAGAATTTTAAAGGACATTTTAAGGCAACTGTTTAATAAGCCGGTGCTTGATGTCACCTACCAAATAGCTGTAGCGATTACGCCGACGTGCCAAGCTCATGATGCAAATACCCGTGAGAATCAGCTATAAGTAAACAGAGTTAATTACGTTAGTTCATGCGCTGCAAGTGCATACAACTTACCAAAGTGGCTGGAACAAAGGTTGGCACTGTCTCAAAGTTACCCACGGTAATGGTATAGGAATGTAGCAGAAAGTAGACGCCCAAAAAGAGCACACCGAGCAGGCAGGAAAAACCGCCACAAATAAGACACCAAACGACATACTTTTTTATGCCTGCACCATGACGATGAGCTGCAAAGATTAAAATAACGTGCACAACCATAATAATCGATGTCTTAAAAAGTATTCCAACTAAAAAAGCACGTCGGCGGAACCTGCATACCAGCGCCACGATGTGCATCTGCATTTGTAGTTGGCGGAGGACCAGGCACCCAAGAACATGGTGGTGGCATGCTGTATTGCACAAACTGCATCACCGGATAACCATGCATGTTGAGTACAAGCAGCTCTACTTCTACGTTTTAACACTTATTGGAATTAGGCACTCTGGAGGGATGCTGTGTTTTGGGTAGGTGCTTTAGCAGGATTTTCAGTTTCGACTGCCAGTGGCCATCATAAACATATTAAAGACACATTTTGCAATGTATAATGAAACGTTCACCAATTGACAAAAGACGATTAAGTAATAGAGCAAAGATTTGTCGCCAGTTCTAAAATCTTTTTGCACGCTTAGCAAATTTTTTTTCCGTTTCCGTGTTTTTTTTTTGCTACCCCGCCACAGAAAAATGTCTACACACAAGTCGCAGAGCTGAGCGCGAATTGTTTCAGATACGAATGGTGGGTGGAGTGCCTTGTTGTATCCATGCAATTACGGAACGGTGTCAACTGAAAATCCTGACTGACATTAACACAGTTCCAACCACCACCCGTTGGGCCCCAATAAATAGTGCTGCAGTCGTGGGCGCTGAACCAAATAGCAAGAGAGTGAGAGTGCCCTGCACTGATTTCCATTGGCAATGCGCAAGCGCCAAACTGTCACTTAAGGAAGCTGAGTGAGATGCTGACCAGTAGTCGCTGGGAATGTCTGCTGGGTAGCTGCAGATACACCGTGAAAAACATGTACCATTTATGTACATATTGAGCGAACCCACTTGGCCGAAAATATATGAGCGATAAACTATCATGCTTGCAGAGTCATTCAAGTGCGACATAATCAACTTGACTTACCTAAGGAATTGCTTATGGCATTACGCGGCCTGGGCGGCGGTCTCGGTGGCAGAGGTGGGCGGTTGTCATCAATGTTTTGGGATTTACCAAGCGCTACCGCAGCATCCAGTTCGGTGTCATGATAGATATCGTTGCAGCTACCAGACGGCTGCGTCTTGGCTGGTAACTCTCCGGCCTTAAGACTAGATGTGCCTATGCGCGGTTTCTTCTTTTTTAACATTGTGCTGTTGTTATCAGACTCGCTGACTGTGATCTCGTCTGCACCCAGCATGGCATCGGCTAGTAAACTGCGCTTATGCTGTGCAGCGGCACTGCTGCTATTGTTGGCAGCACTAGCACCACAACTGCATTCCAAATCGCAGTCACAGCTCGCGGCTTCTACAGAAGTATCTAGTTGCAGGTTTAGGCGCTTCTGTTCTTCTTGCAGTTGCAAAGCCTGATAGGAATGATTTAGCAGAGACTGTGCCGATTGTGTTTTCAATGAAGTTTGCTGCTGCGGCTGCTCCGGTGACTGCTGATGCACAATGACAGCTACGGCCATTGGAGCATTCGATTGCTGTGCTTGAGACGCACTAGCGCGTCCACATGAGCATGGACACTGACATGGCTGTGTTGTTGTAGTGCTCGAGTTGGAAGAGGCGTTCGCTGTTTGTGACTGCGTGGCTGGTTGATAGTGCACCGGATACTGTATGTAATGATAGTGATGCTGCTGTGCAAGATTTGGCTGCATCAAGCTGGCGCTATTGGATTCCTGTGTGTCTGCTGTTGCTGCTGTTGGCTCCATAATACCGCTAACTAACTGGCCGTCTACTGGCTAACTCTGGATATATGCTAAGCGATAAACCGGTTTGACCCTTTAACTTCAAATGCTTATTTATGCTACACACAGCACATACACACATACGTATGTACACACACACGCGCACGCAAGTAAGCCGTAATGAGTGGATGTGGATCTCGCGTATCTTGCAGATACATACATATGTATGCATAAGTTTATCTGCACTGACAAAAGGAATAAGCAAACGTTACGCTCTCACGCTTTCAATTTTATCCACGCAAAATTGGCTGAATTAATTGCCATCGTTGCACAATATTTATGTGTTCTTCTTTTGATTAGCAAATCAATTGTATAAATAAATTAACATAAACACTAAAATGATTGGAATAACAAAAAAACATGAATAAGTCTAATATAAAAGACACCGCCGCGCACAACTCCAACAACACACACACACACACACACAGCAGAACGAAAAAGAATCGAGCGCGACCAGGAACAGCTACGAAATGATCAACCTTAAACAAGCGCAACTCAAACACAACTGATCGCTTCCATGTTGTACAGAGCCCAGCTAGGAGCAACGTTAATCGGTTCGAACGCAACTCCAGCGAGTTTGACCGCAAGTTGTCTAAGCCAGCGAGTTGCTTTGGAAAGTCAGGAGCGTCATGGCTTCAAACATATTCCGGTTCTCATATTATGCTGATGTTGATGCCAAGATTCTGGACATCGTTGGACTTGTTATTGTTGTTGTTCCTCGTTCCCGCTGTTGCACTGATTTCAGTAAGAATTCTGGAGGTGTAGACCAACAAAAACAACAGCAAAGTTATAAGTTGTCTTGCCTTGAATATGGTATGCACTGTATTCTGACAATATTTGTATGGATGAAGGAAGGTTTTATTGTGATATGACTAACAGACTGAAAAGGACTACTCTGGAAACCAAAATTGTCTCCGAACGTTGTATGGATTTGGTATGTAGGCTTATGCATATAAAAATGTGAAAATTGTTCACACTATTTGTTCATAGTTGGGGGCATGTTGTTAATTTGACGAAAGAAGTTGCGTACATTTCACTTTAAACCTTTTGCACATACATAGCTAATGTACTCTCGTTGCCACTCTAGCTTATAGTGTGCAAACAGAGAAAAGCCATTTCTTTGTAGTGCACATTTGTTTTTATTTTCGTCTCTGTTACCTTTACCTACTCATCGCTGTTGTACCTCGACTACCTGAGCAACACCTTTATCTATAGTCCGCGCTACTCTTACGTGTGCCAATGTGGATCAAACAGTAGATACTTGAATTAGAACTTCAGTCGATACAGTGAAAACGCTACAATGCATCGCGAATTTAGAGCAACTGTGCACGGGGGTTTATCCTCTTATCCATTTCTTACCAATTTGATGACACTTCATTACGAGTCTAAGTTTTTAAACGCGACTTATAATTGAAAGTTTGACATTCGTTTAAAGAATTTGCACTTTCAAATGCAAGCAACTTAATAATGTTGTCACTTATAAAAAATGAAACTATGCCGTGAGATATCAAAATGGCAGTTCTGGAGTATTATATTGAACCCTAATGTAAAATCACTACAAATTTTATATTATTCTGTTGGAAACCTCGTTACACAATGATTGAAATAATAAGAAAATTCCGAACAACAACAAACTAACGCAACATAAATTATTCATTGCGGAAGCATTGCAATAAATGGCTTACCTGTTTCTTCAGAGCCACCACATTTTTCTGCACTGAATCATAACAGAAAAGGTTAAAAGTTATAGTAAGCCAGAAGTTCCTAGCGATAGTATCGATAAAGCTGTTTTGAGCTTTAATTTCCTTTCTTTAAATCCCGATGCTTCAAATAATTAGTTTTCTTAACGCTTTTCTCGATTTAAAAAAAAAAAGCTTTTAAATCACATGCTTATATGCTTTGGTATCGCCATCGATGACACCTATCAAACTCATTAAAATTTTTATTAGCCTTTATTTATTTTTAGTTGGATAACATTTTAATTAAGAAATTGAAAATTGACAAATATGGTCACACTCCCCGATATAATTTGTTTGTTTATTAAAGTGATTAGAAGGAGATATTAGCGTTTCCGTTGTCGATAACAAAGTTTTTTGTATTTGGTATGTGTTGGGGGCACTGATAGTAGATGAGATCAATAAAATCATATTCAATATAAATAAAATAAATAGCATTTCACTCGCTGTTCATTTATATCGTTTATGTAAGAATCAAATGTTTTTGCTAGTAGGCGGCACTTGTTTGCTTAATGATCTCATCGAGATTTAAATCTATTTATCGAAATGTAGCAAATATTGCATTAAATTATCGTATCTGGAAGATGTCGTCATAGATGTTATGACAATTTTAAGGATTCTTAACTGATAAGCTTAATCTTTTCTGCGAATTTCATTATCAATGCTCTCATTTTATTGAAAAAAAAACTTTATCCCCAAGTCTTGGCACACTGGGTAAAATGTGCCGACTTGTCTGTGTGCTGGTAAATGTTTCGTTCTTCTTTCAGTTAGCAATTAATGTTGCTCACGCATTAAAATTAAATATGCAACAAATGTATCGATAAGATAAAGAATCTTTATAAGTACATACGTATGTATTGTGTTAGTTAAAGTACATAAACATAAGCGTTAGCTTATTGTCTTTTATGGCTATACAATATACATAAGTCGTTAAACTAAGGAGGTATTATTATGACATGGAAAGGGCGAGGATTACAAAGTATGTACAATTTTAAGTATTATAAGCCATTTGCTTGAGATACACTGGACTATATACAAGGCTTTCAAAATTCCATTCTAAATTAATATGTATCACAACGGAAAACCAAATTGAGAGCATGCTCAATGATACGGTATAGGCTTCTCAGAAGTACATCCTTTAGTTGGTCACGGCTGCCATTGAGTGCACCAACATGGCAAAGCTGCTGATTAGAAATATGCTGGCAGGCAGTGAGGATAACAGCTTGTAGTTCTCCTCGGTATGTTCTTTCGTCTTCTTTTGCTTGATAACCCATCCCAGACTGCGTTCCACAGCACGCTTCCATTTGCCATAACGCTCTTTGCGTTCCAGCTCTGTGGTTGTAGGTAGAAAGGTGTCATAGTGGACATTCTCGTAATAGCGCTTGCTGGGTTCGAATTTGCACAGATTAATGCCCTCGGCCTGGGCTGCGCACATGGCTGCACCAAAGGCCGTGGAATCCATTAGCTGTGAACGGAATACGGGTAAACCTACCGTATCCGCTTGCAGCTGCATAAGCAGATTGTTGGTTATCAGTTTGCCATCAGCATGCAATTTGGTTATTTCATAGCCGCACTCTTGATGCATGCACTCAAGTATGTCGCGTGACTGAAAGCAAATGGCCTCCAATGCGGCGCGCACAATGTGGTTTTTGTGGGTAAACTGTGTGAGTCCAATAAGTATGCCACGAGCGTTCTGCCGCCAATACGGCGCATAAAGACCGGTAAAAGCCGGCACAAAGTAAACGTCGCCGGAGCTGGGCACCTGTTCGGCATATTTCTCGGCATCACGAGAATCGGGTAATAGACGCACCTTGTTCTGCAGCCAAGACAGTGCATGTCCAGCTACAGAAACAGCACCTTCGATGGCATAAATTGTCGGCGCATTTGGTCCCAATCGATAGGCAACTGTAGTCAACAGGCCGTGACGCGAAAATACAGGCTTCTCGCCGGTATTGCAAAGTAAAAAGCAGCCGGAACGATAAGTGTTCTTAGTTTGGCCTGGTTTTACACACATTTGACCTAACAGCGAGGCTTGCTGATTACCCATAATACCGCTGATGCTTATGCCGCGCAGTGGCGAAAGATCCCCAGTAATCTTGCCAAAGATTTCCGAACAGCTACGTATCTCGGGTAACATGTGCTCTTGTATGGCAAATGTTTTCAGTAGCACCGGATCCCAGTTTAATGTCTCGATGTTCATGAGCAACGTTCGTGATGCATTGGTCACATCGGTTATGTGCAGCGCGCCTGTAAAAAAACGTAAAGTTAATAAATTACTATAATATTAATGTGCTAGCTATTTGTGTCTGTTTACCGTTTGTCAGATTCCAAATAATCCAACTGTCCACCGTGCCAGCTTTGCAGCGTTTTTCTCTTACCGCACGTCTTACATCGGGCACATTATCCTTAAGCCAGCGTATTTTCAGCGCGGAAAAGTACGTAGAAATGGGCAAACCGGTGATATGCTTGAAATGATTTGCATCCTGCACCTTGGCCACTATCTTTTCTACCGTCGCTGTTGTGCGAATATCCTTCCATACAATGGCATTATACAAAGGTTTACCTGTCACTGCATCCCATACAATTGTCGTCTCACGCTGATTGGTAATACCCACCGTTGCAATATCAGTGCTACTGTAGCCATGCTCCGGCAGTTGCTTAATTGCCTCCTCGGCGCATTTGTTTATGCAAGCCATGATCTCCATGGGATCTTGTTCATACCAGCCATCCTGAGGCGTTATCACAGTCAGCTCGACACGATGTGCTGCTACTTCTTTGAAATCGGGTGTTGTATAGATGGAGAAACCCACAGTTTTGGTACCCTCGTCGATGACGCCCACTAGACCGGTATGTTGTATGAGCGATTGCTTGCGTTGCTCCTTGCTACGGAATGGCACATCAGCACTGGAATTTGGTACATTTTTACCCTCGGTCATGTCTCTGGCTGAAATAGAAATACCAAGCTGTTCATTGAAATGGCCCGATAAGTGACAACTGCGTATATATACAAATAGTATGTATGTTTGTACTTGTTAATTATCTGTTAATTATAGCATCTGTATGGCGTATGTATGCTTGAGCAGCTGGTCGAGCCCTCTTAACCGAAAGCAAAGTCCAAATTTCGTATTGTCTTAAAATTTAAGAATATATGTATGTGCAAACATATTGTTGAGAAAAAAAGGGGCGAATCTATCTGCCTGGGGTATTTATTGTGATAGGATATGGTGTATGCCATATTCTTATCAGCACACGTTGCTCCCTCGAAGCTAATTCCAATCTATTTAACCATATTCATTCATGGACATTTGGTAAAAAAAACAACTTAATTATATTGAAAAGCACAAAGTGTAATTGGAACATGTATTGACAGGTATTTCAGTTGTTGCAGGTACATGGTACATACCTATGTATATAGGTATGTTTGTACATAATACCTACGTCAAGCACCAACACGCATAAACATGTCTATTCACGCTTGTGATACTTTGATAGCACATATTGATAGGTGTTCGGGAACAGGTAAAAATACAAAGAGAACCATCGAACCCGATAAGATAGCGCCATGCCAAAAGACACCCAGACACTTGCGAGTTGAGGGCACGTCAGACATTATAACATTCTATGTATGTTCATACATATAAGAATATTAATAGATGCCTATAGACTTGTGTTGGCAATTAATCACATTTTCCAACAGAAATACATACAATTATCACAATTATCAAGAAGTTTATAACTGCATTTTTCAGATAACCTTATCAACTGTGGCGCAAAGTCTTGGGACTTAAGGGGTTTACCATAAGTGCGCACCTAAAATCAATTACAATTTGTTTTATTTCTTTTTTTTGATAACACCGATATAAACAAAACTATAAGAGAGAGAGAGACTGAGAGAGCGGATATAAGAGTGTATAAACGCAAAGCACTTTTAAAAGAAAAACACTGAAACACGTCCGTCCAAAGCAAACGCTAGAAAGTATCTGAAAGTCACAGACCCCACAAACGGAACCCGCTGTCACTTTGAAAAGCTGGCAGCCACGACGCTGTGCGTCTGTTCGTTGTTATCAAGGCGAAGGCGCGGCAAAGTGTTTTTTTTTTCGTTTTCGTATAATCTCACGATATATTGAAAATAAACAACAAAAATGTTGAAAGAGCCAACGAAATGCTAATAAACTTTACCCATATACTATATACAAGACAATAAATAACCGGTAGCCCACATAAGCGGCGAGTGTAGAGACCCAGCTGATAAGGCTAGCCGGCAATTTGTGATATGTCATAAGAGCTCATTGCCAATACCGTCAGTGCAATAAACTGAGAACCGATTGAGAGAGAGCCAATTGTAACAGCCTTGACATTTGAGATACTTCTGGGAAAGTTTTGATAGTTTTATAAATAGCGTAGCGTCGTTTAGATTTACGAAGCGAATATGATAAAAAAAATGGTAATACTGAAAAAAAAACAAGAGAACTTTTTATAAAATCGATCAGATCCTTTGACGTAGATTCACAAAAATATTTTACACTGAAAGTATATATATTATTGTGACGTTAAAGAAAAGCAAAAGGGGAAAAAATTAATAAATCCCTGAAGTAAACGCCTGCGAGCACAATGCCTATCTCAGTGCTGTATAAGAGATGGATTCTCATCCGATAAAAGTGCAGATGACAACCTTGACATTTGAAACACATTTGTGTATCCATTTTATGGGCTATAAGCTATAAGCCATTACCGATTTCTATTTGCATATGCATATAAGCCATGGCAATACTTAATTTGCACTGCATACAGCAAAGAAATTTGTATGTAACTAATACATTGTAGATATATATTGAAAATGTTTTGAATAACTTAAGTATTAAGAGAATTTCTTATGTGTGGGCGTTCATTCAGCTTCTTGTGAAAAATCTCACTCCTGACGCAAATATTTTTTTCTATTTCTTAGGTTTATAAATAATAATAATATAGAAAATAAGAACATCCAATAAGACGCGAACCTGTCACGAGACTCTCACTTAATATTTTGAAAACAAAAAGTGGAAGTGTTTTATATAACAAGCTCATTTACATGCGCAGACAGCTATAAAAAGCTATAAAGTAAAATTTATTGGCATAATTACAGAAATTTTTTGTATCTTCGACTGGTTGTGATATCCACTACTCGTATACTCGATTTAAATTTCAAATTTTTTGCTTAAAAAGCGGGTCAATATACGACGTAGTGACACAGAAATTTGCTCCGAACTGTGCAATACACTCAAGAGTTTCCACAGAAAATCAATTTTGAAAACAAAATCTCAACCCTTGTACTTATCCATGACTATCTACTTGCATGTTTTGAATGTCAATCTGACTCACCATGCATGAACGCTTTTGTCTGTTTGGGCACTGTTGGATTGGATGCAGCCCAACAAGTAAATAGACTCTTTACTTTTATGATGACGACCGCATAATGAAGCCGTCAAAGTTCAACAAACTTTGGAGCGCCATGTAGTATAGGGAATTACTTTGACTGTTGACTAAGGGAAATTACGCAACTACGCAGCGTCGAAGGAAGCCACATTTTAATTTGGATCGGTATCAATTCTGGACGATCCGATTCCCTATATGCTCAGACAATCAAAAGTTTAAAAACATGCACATATCTTTTAGCGCTCAATTTGCTTAGAACTACTTAAGGATGCCAGTAAGCAGTAAAATCCCTAGATCCAAGTGCTGTCAGAGATTATATCGCTTGAAAGTCCGTCATTTGATATTTCATTCTATTTGCGTTAGAAATCTGCTTTACAGTTTTTCATATAGAGTTTTCGACAACGTAAACGGTTTTAAACCGTTCTAAATTTTTATTTTTGTATTATTTTCTTATAATTTAGGTAGTACTCATAAATCTCTATTCCCTGCTTATTACTGCGACAGCAGTCAGCAACGTGTAAATAGTGATAAGCTTTGAAGCTGATTAGGATTAGTGATTGATATCAGCAAATATTGTTCGTAACAATCGTACGAGTTGCCAAGCTGTCGCAATTAACTTGTCAGTCAATCATAAAAAATTACAATAAATGTAGAATCTCAGCGTTTAATCAGGAATTCAAATAGACTCAGCACTAATTTGATAACTTTTATAAACTGTAGGTCAAATATTTTCGAATCAATCGATAATCAGTTTATCAGATGACAACAAGATCATTATTTGCCAAAGGTACTAACTCAAAAAAAATTTATATTAACACAGAATGCAGATAATCTAAGTAATATAAATACAACGTTAAAAAACAATGCCAATCGTCCAAAGATGAACGATTATTTATCTTTTAAATTAATTTTGAACTTTATGAGTTTTTTATAAAAAAATGCGTGAAATCGTTTTCAAGTATCCGAAAGCTTTTGACACTTACTACTATATAGTACAGTTGTAGTATTATATATTATTAACAATCGTAAATTAAACTAACAAACCTGCAGCTGTGGCATGCACTGTTTGTATTATTTGCTGTTGTTTTTAGATGGATTTGAGAATATAATGTGATCACTAACAACAATATTTAATAAGTTAAGTACAGCGTCTGTTTAAAATACTATATACTGGCCATTCAAAGAAACACGACAATGTAATTAGTTATGCGAGAATTTAACAAAAACAAAAATAATTAACAAATGGTTCGTAAAACTAAATTTAAACTTCCGCGAGTTGTTGGCTCTTGCGTTGTTGGCGACAAACTGATTCCAAGTGCTTCCACATGTTTGCATAGAAGTGTGTGGCAGTATATGTATGTGTGTGTGTGTGTGTGTTTGTGGGCAAGGTCGTACCTAGCTGCTCTCTAAGGGGGCTCCATTCAAAGATTGACGGTTGTTGTATATTTAGATAATAGAGACAACTTTTTTTTGGATACTTGACATAATGTTTTTGTAGGCATGCAAGCTACTAATTTTTATAATTAATACTTGAATGTTAGTTGCTGCTATTAAGCAATTATCAATAAAACGTAATTAAATTAAGTTAAAAACACCTTAAAAACCCTTCTGCTTTACACCCTTGATCTGTTTAATATATAAATATGTATATACAAAGTATCGCTGCGTGAGGCAGCAGCACAATGTATATTCTATAGGTACATATATATTTGTTTACTTATATAGAGTTGAATTAATGCATGTCTTATCATATTGGTTGAGTGAAACTGGGCTCGTGGGAGCACGTGCTACGTAGATTATGTAAAAATCAATATGTCTCGTCTGTTGCATACGTCATTCATTCAATTTGCGTCCTTGACGAGCCCCTCAAGCGATGAGCGCTGATTGGTTGCTGGCAACAATGACGTCATCATGCAAAACAACAATAACACTGCAAAACTATAAATAAACACACCGACGCCTAGTGCACAAGTTAATTTTGTTTCTCAACAAAATTATATATATTTGTGCATTATGCAATTGCCGAATTGCATTCTTTCCACAATTATATTTATTATTATTCATGCAACTTTTATACAAATGTCTGTATATGTATGTGCAGCCACTTACATTTTAATCCTTGTTGTATTTATCGTAACACTTAATATTAAACATTGTTACTGTTTGTAGCATTTGTTTTAAGCTATGCAAATAACATTTTATTGCTTTGTAAATAAATTAATTTCATTATTTACCGGCGACGAGCCCTTTTTTTTGGCACTCACGCAATTTAGCATGGCATTTGCAAAAGCTCGCTAAAGCTTCTATGTTATCGTTATTGAAATTACGCGGTTTCATAGCAAGAAGCTGTTTGTCAATCGTCTACTTAAGCTTCTGCTATTAAATTGCAGCAGCACGCTTTGAGTGTTTAACAAAAAACTTTTATTTTATTATTTTTTTAAACATGATGCAGTGTTTAAGTATTGCTTTCTTAGCACTAATATGTATTCAAATTATAACAACACCAAATTGTGAAAAGTTATCGCTCTATCTGCTATCGGTGCTGCTACGATAAACAGCTATCGATAAACATCTTATCGATAGAGCTATAGCTCGTACTACTTTTTACTCATATTATGAGTTTAGTTTTGAGTTGAAACTTAGCGAGAGCGGAACGAGTCTCGCGTGATTTATTTTTACTTAATGAATTAAGTCAATTATATCTCAGTGTAAATAATAAAATTAAATAAATGAAGCCGCAAATGTCTATCTTTTGTGGGCCACACTGAATATGCTCAATTGAAGCGACAATAAATAAGTTAAAGTGCATTTTGTGCTACGTTTTGTGTTCGTATTTGAAATAATTGCGTAGTAAGTTCAACGAAAATACATAATTGAAATATAATTTTAAAGTTCTTGCGAAATCAAATTGTGCCCACTCAGCAGCAAAAAATTGTACATAATTATTGCATTTTGTGTTAAATAAGCGTGTTGGTTTAAAAGAAAAAATATACTGAAAAAAATATAATTGGTGCCAAAATGTGTAAAACGAGTTTTGAGTGCAAATGATTTAGATATTGTTGTTGTTGCAGCCAAAGAGTGAAATATAAAAGATACAAAAGAAAGATTTTTGTTGATGCTGCAAGCATTTAAAAATAAGATACAAATCTTATAATATAAACGCAGCATTGTACTCAAAAGGTTAGTTCGAGTGCAAATATGAGCACAAATTAAAGATACTTTTCTAAAGGCTAGAAATGCATTCAAATTGTTTAATTTAATGCAATTTAATAAATTAGTTTTATAATACCTACAAAACACGCGTAAAAATGTGTCATATCAAATATTCTGAGGATTTCTGTTTACAATATTTTTAGTTAGCTTGCTTACGTGTTGAGCGTATCTTGTCTCCGCCCGTATCTCAGCTGAATGTATTTGTTTATGTTCCAAGTATCTGTGAGTGCGGCACAGTCAGTCTGTCAATTAGTGCTGTTATTTTGAGCGAAAACCTGTTCTGCTTTCTGATGGTCGATGGAAGGGGCTGTATTTTTATTTTGTTTTTCATTATTTGTTGCCGTATTTCTTATTCTTACGTTCACTGTAGTAGAAAGTCAATGCAAACAAAGGCCCAAAGTATAATAGAATAAATAAACATATGAAAGAAAGTGTGTTGAAATAGTATCTACAATTGGCAACTGCAAAAATTGAGAATATCTTTCAGTGAACCGCCCGCGGATAATACCGCCGCCTAACACCTCATATCTCTGTACCAGAATTAACGAATTGCTACTACTTAAATGGCTGCTGTTGCTTCTGTAGCTACTGCAGTAATCCGGCATCGTATCATCGTATCAACAAGATGAGAAATCCAACATATATAATTTGCTTTGGCAGAAAATTTACGAATAGAGCGATACTCAACGAATGCCATATGTGCGGCATATCTCACCATTACTTTGGCATACTATCGCATTCGAGCTCACACTCGCTATGAGGGATGCTTTATAAGAAGCAAAAGCAACTATGAACGCATTTTCAAACTCAAACAATTACTATGCGAAGTCTCTATTGGTCACTTCGAATATTTTTTTTCAATATGGTTAGAGCAACCCTCGTTGCTGCTTTGTTTCATAAAGAACTTTGGGCATACATAGAACTGAGCTCTTTGCTGGTGCTCCAAGAAGCTACAAAATATAATTTTGCCGCTTTGCTTACAATTTTAATGGATGTTCTTTCTCTGCTAACAGAGAAAATCTAAAGTTACTTTAGAATGTTTTGTTTAGTTTATCTTTTTGCTTGCTGATTGCTTGCTGACCCTAAGCAATATATATATTGAATTACTCATTTTAACGTAATCTTATCAGTTCTTAGTTAACATAACAGAGCTCTTTCATTTCTATTGCTCAAGCAGCCGAAAGAACGTTGCTTTTCATTTTGAACTTGGTGTAAATATTGCAAAGCCTGCATAAAATTTATTTGACATTGAAAATTGTGAAACGTTTAGGCTGAAAAAGTGCAATCTACAGTAAAGAAAAGCCCAGCAACAATTTAACGAGTCGCATTGAAGTACAATATTCTACCTTCCACACCTTTAAAAATGCTCGTAATTACTCAGACTTACATGTACATAATAGAGCAGACGCACCAGACGCGTGGACACTGCTGATACACTCAAAGAAAAATTGCAAACACTCTACAAGAATCTTCATAATTTGTGGTTTGAACTGGCTATGATCTATTCCCCTATAATATTATTATTTAAATATAGATACACAGCTAATCTCTTTGGCCAAATTCAAGTTATTTTGCTCAGTGTAGACTTACTATATAATGCTGCGTTGCATTATGGCGGAATAATTTATAGGAAATTAAAGGGTGTGGCGGGTGTTGCTTGTGACGGTTGTGTTTACATGGAACAATCACTGTCTGGATGATATGGGTACATTTTTATTTTACTGAGTTTAGTTTCCATAACGTGCGCTTACCGTATAAGTCAATGACCATCAAAGGGGAAAACCATTGGGATGTCTGAATCTGTCAGCCAAGTTTGCGGCAATACACTCTCAACCTCAGCCTGTTTTATCATCAACCAGTCTACATGAAGATACATATGTATCTTCTCTGACAATGACAATGTTCCAACATTTTTGCTTTTCTAATTATGCGATAATGCTGCCTATTGTTGCTGCTGCCGGTAATCAAGTGCAACAGACAATGTCGACAATGATTATGCAAAAATGTTGTTACCCTTCTCTTTGTATTTTTACAAGATTTTATCAAGTCTTCTAGTCAAGTTGCCAACGTACTGGTTGCAGTTTGAAGCTTACTAGCTTCGCTGTTTCTAATTTTGGCGATTGCATGTTAGGGCTTGGAAATGAAAACCAATTGCTGCATTCTATGGAAAATTTTGAAACTTGTTAAACTTTACTGATTTGTTTCACACAATTATTGGCATCAGTATTTCCCATTTTATCACTAATTGGCCAATAACACATCAGTAGAGTGAGCTATTGTTGCTAACTGAGTTGTTGGATATTGTTGGTCAATCATTGTATTATGCTATTATTATTGTTTAAGTTTTTTATTTGGTAATTTTCAAGTTGTTTCAAACACATTGAAAATATTATATAATGGATACAGGTATATTGTGTTCTTAGATCCAGTGAATATAGAATTTCAAAGAAGTGGAATTATAACAAACGCTTTGGATGCGCTGAACCACGAATTCAAAATCACAAAATGACATTCTTGAATAAGTATTTGCAACTCAAAATAAATTGAAAAAAAAACTGATATGTAACTGAATACTCTTAAAATGGATTTTAGGATTTCCTGGTTTAAAGTGCGAAATACTTAATATTTAATCTTTGGTTTTGTTAAGTCTTTACTTACGTGTGGCCATTGCTGGGTTAAATTTGAACTTATTACGAATAAATACTCTGTGCTAGAGTATCTTTTTCTTCTTTTTCATCGTTCTAACGCTTTTCGGATAAGTTATAAAGCGCAGTTCATACTTTAATCATAGTTTATACTGTATACCTGTTACACTTCAAAGTCGGAGACCCTTTAAGGTTACCTAAAGTATGCTCAGGATGACTAGAGATGTTGATATTCCATATCCGTCTGTACGAACGCAAAGACAACAAACTTTTCGCAAAAAAACTAATTATCCCACGAATGGAAGTTTGTTTAAGAGTTTAGTTGTCGGGGATAAATGATAAAGATTTAAAAAATGTTATAATATAATCACGTCACGCAAGCGTTATTTATTGTAGCTCTTATTTTTTTTCACAAAATTTGTGTATTTCTTTGTTTTTCAACTTATACCAACTAAAGTTGGTTTCTAAAAGTATTTTTATACACTTAATCGTTGCCTCGAGGTTAATGGATATCGTTCGACATTATCGCGTAGTTTTCATAGAGCAAGTTAGTCCCGCCAAATTCGGTTAAAAGAAGAATTTTTTCTTTCCAATTACTACGTCGTTTAAAATTATAAAAACAAGAAATAATATTAAGAAAATTGTTTTTACGTATGACATTGAATTTGCACGTAAAGCTCGATTTATAAGTTAAGGAATTTGCTTACTTATTTTGCAAAAACTGATGACGCCAGCAACTTTTGACCGAAAGAACAAAGTACTTTTTTAATTGCAGTAAAATATTTCAAGCAAAGTCGTTTCCTCCAGTAATAGCTTACAATATTATTTTGATTGTGTTACTTGCCAAATTCTATTGAAATCACGTAGTTTAATAACAATTCAAATATCATGCCATTTTTATAGTTTTTTGAGAATATTCTTTCGAAATAGAAGTTGACACAGCTGAACATAATTAATATTTGATACTTGAGACTCTAGTTTGATTTTGCGCTTTTTACTTAAACTGAATGTTTCCTAACTTATGTCGTGTTTTATTTCAATTGTGCCAATTTCTTGGTCTTATATTTTTATTATTTTCGTCTAAATTGTGGTTGCAGTGAAATCCAAGTCTATTTTGTAGTTTTTATTTATATTTAAGTTTGCTAGCATTTCGATTATTGCGTTATCAATTTCATAGTCTCAAATTTGTATATATTTCGTGTCGGAAATCTTGCTCTACTATGAAGCTTGTTGTAGAAGAATTTAATCATTTCAGCTTGCTCGCTTGAGGCTGCTAACGGCGGCTATAGTAGATGCAAACAAATTGCTAGCTTTGATTATCGTCGACTTGGCATCGAGAATTGTGCTTTAATGGCAACTCTAGGCGATGATCCAGAAAATTGTTTTAAATTTTCGCCAAGATGATAGATAAGCTTCTGAGAACATAAGCAATTGTATATTTGTGTATTCTGCAAAAAGTATTGCAGAATGACAAAAAGAAGCATACACTTTGGTGCAAAGATATTTATTAAAAATATGTAAAATGAAAATGCTGGCTGGCTGTTGGTAAACAGCAAAACAATCAAAGTAGCTTTCAAACTAAAGATTTCTAACAGCTTCGGAATAATCTTTTAGACTTCTTGGAATATTTTGTATTCTGCTTTCTATATGCGAACTCGTGACAAATGTTACTTCCCGTAAGTTGAGGTAAAAGTTTTTGAAAACGTTGAAATAATATTTTATTGTTTATGCTGTGGACACCTAAAATCCAAGTGAATTTTATTGTTTGTATGTGTTAATGATAAATGCAGCTATATTATATGCAGATAAGTTGTATATGTCGCGTAAGAAAAACATGAGCGTGTCATTCTATAATATATTATTTCAATTTTGTAATTTAGTTTAAACAAACTTCGTAAAACTTCCATTGGTACATTCAAAATGATTTAATTTATTAAATTAGTATGAAGTAGTTAAGAACTTGAGCTTGAACAATGAAAGTTAATAATCCGATTTGTAGCAATTCAAAAAAAAAACAAATAAAAAGACATAAAAAAATATTATATTCTAATTGATATACTTTGCACGATAGCGCATGAAACGTATTATTAATGTGTTTCAGTTTACTTTATGAATGAAATGCATCAGTTATTGTTAATTAAGGTGCTTATGAATGAATTGACGGATAGGCATCTAAACAGCAGACAACTTTACTTTTAGTTCCAATACACAACTATTATTCATACACCAAGTCAAAAAATAAACAGACACATGTTTTTTTTCTATAAGATCTTAACTTATAATATATACAACTAATATCATATGTATTGTGTATTTTCTAGCTAGTTTTCTCTCTCACTTGTTGGCGCTGACTCATGCATGACATTTTCATTTAGCTCATAAAATCAAAAACAACAAAAAAAAAAATAAAATAAAATCACATAAATGAATAAATAAATAAACGCTGGAAATTCAACTAGCGTCAGCTTTTACAATTTTTTATTTCTATTTTACACTCGATACACGACACGGACGGAACGAGTCATTTGAATCATACAAATGGCACAGCACCGCAGTTCCAAGTGACCAGCTTATGTAGGTTATACCATAATAGGGAATGGAAATGCTCCTATTTCTTGGTATAGAAGTTGCAAATCGCGATTTTCTCACTCGTTTAGTGTATTTATGTACTATGAGTCAGAGAAGAAGCCGGGTCCTTACACCCATCTCGTATCCCAACTATGTATTTTCTTCATACAGCTAAAGTAGACATATTTGCTTATTTGACTTTCGTAAGCGAAACTATCCACACAGACTTCTCGGCTGACTTAGTTTATTGTAAGTTTAATGCACTAAGGGAATTCTTTAGTACGACGTAAAAATTATTATTCACTTTTTATAAAGTGAATGAATAAATTACATTAAAATGGAATTCAGTAGATCTTGTAAGTTCGCCTAAACAGAGCATGACAGAGTAAAATAATTGAAGACAAACTGTTACAAGTATACATCATCTTGGTTCGCACTCTAGGAATCTTTTATAAGCTATCTCATAAATGTGAAATGATCATATTTACAAACAAAAGCTGGATTCGAAAGTGATTACTAACGAGATCACAAACTGAGTCTCATTAGGAGTATCCTGGCAACAAATAGTGGTGCATCCACTTGTTTTTTCCGCTTTTTTAGTAAAAATATTACCATTTAACATTATAAGTTGTGTGCGTCCGAGTAAACTATGCTCTCTGATACGTTTTCTCTCATTCTCCCACTACGAATTTATGAACAGTTTATAATTTAGAATCTTAGCTGAATCAAAAATGAGCAAAATTAAGCTAGTAAAACGGAAGTTTCAGTCAAAATTGAACAAATTTTTACCAGCCTTCAACCGGCTTCAATAATAATGGAACTTTATTATGAAATCCAAGTGGTTTGGAATCAAACAATTTAGTAAGAAAAGAAATTTATTAGATGCTAGTCTTAAATAATTTTCTAAATAACTTTTTTATCTACAGGTTTTTCGCATAAACAAAAAATAAATTCAATTGTATAATTGTTGTAGGAAAGAGATAGACAGAAATGTGCTCTTTTTTTTAATAAAGAAGAGTACAAGACATTCTACTATAGGGCACCGTATCAGCTGTTTACATTGTTAATATTTGTAATGGTAATTAGTCATTGTGCTTATAATCGCTTTATTTGATTCTTAAGGCGATTTGCCGATTAATATGTGTTATCAGAGTAACTTAATATTAATGCATCTGTTATCTCTCGAAATGAGTAATCTGTTCTATGTATTTAAAAAAAAAATAATCATCGATTGGATTGGATTTACGTGAAATTGCTTCTTGTATCATTTTGCTGCTTTTTTTGGGCAAGCACAAAACATTATTAAATTGAATTGTGTTCCTTGGCCCGAGAAACTTTTGCTATGTGGCAGCGATAATAACGACTGGATAATGGAATTTATAAACTGTGCACGCGATTTCAGTTTAATGACAACCTTGACAGTGAATTTGTTATATTTGTTTGGTAGGAATAGGGACATATAATATGTTTTCCCCAGTAGTACGTAACCCTAAGCCATGTCGTGTCATTAATTGACTGAGATTTTAGTCTAGATAAATAGTTCAACTATGTCGTGCATTCGGGAAAGTGAGGTAGTACAAACGACCAACTTATAATTATCCCTAAAGTGAATACTATAAAAAATGTGTAACATACTTTAATTGCTGGTTTATTTTCCCCAATTGAAGAATATGAAATATCATACAAATGCTTCAGACTTTATAATCATATGCTATATGTATGCATATATAGTTAGCTGTCCGGTTTATTTTGCAAATGGAATATGGATAACTCATTATAATTAGCTCAATTCATATAATAAAATTCAACATTTGCCTTTAATTGTTTATTTCTATTGTTGGCATACGGTTTTCACTAAAATTGTAGCGAAAAATAAATAAAATTGTGCAAACATATGTCTGATAGAATTTTTCTCAGGAAATTGCTCACCTGTTTGCCATCTTAAGTAGCAGCCAAACAAGAACAAATAGTGCATAACTTTCGTATAAGTGTTGTATTAGTTTATTGTTAATACTTTAAACGCTTGCCCTTTAGCATGCAAACGTAGCAAGCATTAAGTAATAATTGCGATGTTTATTTGAGCATTGGAAATAGCAGTTTATTTCACACGCAATCTTGACCCGTTTGTCATAAACATTTTATGCATTTCCTATCGATTTTCATTGACTTATTGAAATAGTACGCCATTGAGCTTTTTTTTGTTGCTGTGCAATATTTTCAATGCCCTTACTTGAATTTCAAAAAGGAAATACAATACTTAGTATATGTACATTGAGTCCGTTGTACACTTTGTACTACTTACCTTATGTATAGCGTACGTTTAGCATTGGCGAATAGATAAGCAGAAAACAGCAGGCAGCATTAGAAGTTTTTTAAACATTATCTTAACATACATATTTGATGACTGCTATCTACGGTAGATTCGAATTATTTTGTTTATGATATACGCAGCAACCATGAATAGCGATGAATCTTTTTTAAAACTAAACAATTTCATTTCATAATCACTTCAATTTCAATTTAAGAAGTTGGATATATTTGATTCATTTGTGAACTAGTTCACTATAAAAATTCATGCAGCCTTAGTTCAATCAATGTTTATTTTCAATATTAAATATAAATATTAACTGTAAACTAAAAAATTGTAAATCTTTTGTTACTTCAGCCCGGATGAGATGATTTTAAAGAATATTTAAACCGTTTGCAAAGCGTATAAATGACGCATTTTATATAGTTAATGCGCGTTGGTCTGCGTACGATAAAAATTATCATATACAAAGCACATAATATACATATGTTTAAGTATATAGTGTGTATGTAGTACCATTGAACGATATACATACGATGTGTGTATGTTGTGGATGCGTGCTGCTCATAAAGTGCAGTAGCATCAGCAGCAATTGAAAGTGAAATGATGCCACTTGGAATAAGGAACGCAGCAGGGGCTATGGTTAGTTGGAGGGACAGCCTCCAACTGGCCTCGAGGCCATTGTAGAGGCTCAGATGAGCAACGGAAATGCTTTTGTTTTACGTACTAAAAAAATATTTTCATCTTTTTTTTATATACTCATATTATATGCATATATTTATTTATTTATTTATTTATTTATCATTTAATAAGCAACGAAGAGACACAATTTAATTGCATGGATAGGCAACGTTGCGTATAAATGATTTAACAAAAATTTGTCATGGCTGATGTGTTGTTGCAACTAAAGATGGTGGCATTTATTTGGCAAATGCGTTGCGTTATTTATACAAATTAATTTTTCAAATTAATTTGATTTTTTTTAAAATACGTTAAGTAATAAAATTTAGAAAAACATTCCCATGCGAATGTTTTTCCAGATTAGTAAAAAACAATCCGTGATGAGTAATATTGTAGAAAGTACAAGTCCGATTATGCTAATAACGAATATCCAGGGTGAAGCCAGGGCCACAATCAAAAAGTGGAACAAATCATGGGTTCCGGAATTGGTGAGACGCCACAATAGAGTACGCATTATATAACGAATGGAGTTGCGAAGACGCCACAAACAGGGACGAACTACGGGCAGTTCGTTGTAGCTCCATTGTTCTTGTACCTTGTTCAGAGGAACATTCACCACAAAGATTATAAATTGTAGCAGCATGCATAGATACTTGACGACTGCGCTCTCGTTGAGACGTTTCAGCATAGCCTCAGCCTTCTGTTTACGCTGCGAAGACACTTTGGACATGAGCAAGTCAAAGATGACGCGGCCCTTTGATGGTTTCGAGTACTTCAATTTGTTTGATTCATAATCAGAGCTGTATTCGAGGTCGTCGGTGAGCGAGTCGCGTTGCTGCATAAATTCTTTGCCATACAAATGATGTGTCCCACCACAGTCGGCACAAACGCCAGTGTGTTTATTGCAATCCATAGATTTGTCTCCCTCGTAGTGCTCCTTGAAAGCGGCCATACGAGGCGATAATAGGTTAGCGCCAGGAAATGGTATGCGCGGTGCGCCGCGTAAGCCCTCCATAGCTGGACCTACTTGTTCGCCGCTAATGTGGTTCGATTGGTTATTTTGTTGTGCTGCATTAGGAGTACTCAAAATTACTTACCGCTGATTCAATCGGTTGGCCTGTGGAGGAAACGTCGGTTTGTTTGGCACAAATGGTTTACCTTGAATACCGTCTCCTTCAAAAATTCGATTGGCCAAAAGGGGATTTGCCTTGTTAAATGAAGTAGCTTTCATGCCACCAAAGTTGGCGGCTTGAAGAGCAGCGGTACTAAGGCTGCCAAGTCCGCCGCCACTTGTGTATGGTGATCGAGGTCTTTGCATGTTTGGTATCAAAACAAATTAAAAGCTTTTTTAAAACTTTTTAAAATATTCAAAACCGATTTATTACTTTACTTGGGGAAATTATATGTGTTGTGTTAGAATTTTACATATAAACTGACATCGAAAGCTAGTCTCAGTGCGTACTGAGATTCAAAATTTTGTTTGCTGGGAAACTAGAACTATAGTTTATGATAAGTTCATTAATCAGATGTCTGTTGGGAAAGTGCATAATTGGTTTAATATGGCTTTATCATTTCAGCTGCCTTTGATTCTAGATCTCTTTGTCTCTTAGTGATAAATCCCGGCGCGTACTGTTGATTAAGCCGTTGACTCATTGGACTCAGGAACTAATATAAAGTGCGGCAACGGCTGAGTACATTGTAATGTGTTTGGTTGTTCATTGAAGTCCGTTGCCAATATGTTACATTTCCACTGCATTTTTGGACTATCATTGCTGGCCCTTGTGCAGGGTGAGATACTTGAACTAGCCGAATTCGAACTGAATGGACCCAATGTATGCAAAAAGCGGGAAACGTAAGTAGCAGCAGCTCACAATGATTTGACAGTAAATAAAACTAAATAACAAACTATTCCCCACCACAGGTATCCCGTGGAGGTGGTGACCACTGAGCTGCAATCCTATCAAGAGCGCGGTAACACTTGGTGCGTAAGCATACCACCGCGTTGCTCTACATATCGCATAAAAAACCGAGTTGTCAACAAAACGCATACATTGAAAAAAGTGCGTATAGTGCGTGAATGTTGTGGTAAGTAACAAACAGCCGGATTTCAATCCGCAATCAATTTGCCAAATTTACAACTTTACCACATTGTAGATGGATACACGCGCAGCGATAACGAATGCATTCCCTATTGCACGGACAAATGCCAATATGGCAGATGTGTGGCACCCGACAAGTGCAAGTGTGATCATGGATATGGTGGACCGACATGTGATATAAGTTAGTTTAATTTCTAAGTATTTGCAATGAACTGTCTTGGGACTGCTGGAAATTATTCAGGGAATCAGTCAGCAACTCCAAGCTGTAAAATTAAAATGAATTGTTTGCTAATGATAAGCACACCTCAATGCTTTGTTCCTTTCCCAAATCCCTTAAAACGCAAAGAAGACGCCTAAACGCTGTATATACATATGAATTCAATTGTATGGTTTTCTTCAACCGCATCTGATTCGTTTGGATGCTCTGTATCCATTTATGTGTTTCTTCCATGTGTTGTTGCTTCTTGTTGTGTATTCGTTACGCTTTTTTTTTTAAGTTTTAATGCTTGTTTCCTTTTGGCACACGCACGCACACTCACACGCGCTTTTTCTAATGCATAAAATGTAGGGTAAAGGTGATGCAGTTTAATTCGAAATCCTCAACTCTAGCTCACGCGGATACACCATCAGCAAAATTAAGCGTCTACTAACTGTTTGCACGTCTAACACCAAGTGATAATGTCACCCTATTACAAAACAAAACTTTCAAACTAAAACCAAAAACTTTCCGCCAGATTGTCCACCGGGCACGTATGGACGCAATTGTGAGATGAAGTGCGATTGCCTCAACAATGCCAGCTGTGAACCTTATACCGGAGAGTGTGAATGCGCCAAGGGCTATACGGGTGAGAAGTGCGGCGAGATGTGTCCGCCTGATCGTTACGGTGCCAAGTGTTTGGAGGAGTGTCGCTGTGAGAATGGCGGCAAATGTCATCATGTCTCCGGCGAGTGCATATGCGCGCCCGGCTTTACGGGTCCATTGTAAGTGCAGCGGATTGATGATGCTTGACTGATTACAATCACGACAACTCAGCCAACCCAGTCTAACCACTCATGCTACCCCTCTTTAGGTGCGACATGCGCTGTCCGGATGGTAAGCATGGTGTCCAATGTCAACAGGATTGCCGATGCCAAAACGATGGCAAATGTGATCCACAGAGTGGTGCCTGCATTTGCACGCCAGGCTGGACGGGTGAGGTGTGTGCCAACAAGTGCCCCGTAGGTTACTATGGACCCAACTGCGAGCAACTTTGTGAATGTTTTAAGGGCGCCCCCTGCCATCACATTACCGGGCAGTGCGAGTGTCCAGCGGGCTACATGGGCGAGCGCTGCTACGACATTTGCCCGCACAACACATACGGGTTGAACTGCACACAAAAGTGTCAGTGCCTTAATGATGCAGCCTGCGACAAAGCCACAGGCGCTTGTACTTGCGCGCCTGGCTGGCGTGGAGATTTTTGTGAGGAGCGCATTTGTCCAAAGGACAAGTACGGCGTGGATTGTAACAAAACCTGTGAATGTGCGATGGAGAATACAGACTTGTGTCATCCCGAAACAGGCAAATGCCAGTGCAGCATTGGCTGGAGCAGTACTCTATGTAATCGTCCATGTACCTTCCTCAAATACGGTCTCAATTGCGAGCAGAACTGCAATTGCAAGAATGGTGCCAAATGCTCGCCCATCAATGGCACTTGTTTGTGTGCGCCAGGCTTTCGTAACGCCACATGTGAGGAAACCTGTCCTGCAGGCACCTATGGCCAAGATTGTGCGCGAGAATGTGATTGTCAAAATGGTGCCAAGTGTTCGCCAGAGTCTGGACAATGCCTTTGCACGGCTGGTTGGATGAACATCAAATGCGATCGACCCTGCGATCTGAACTACTATGGCAAAGGCTGTACGAAAATATGCAACTGCCACAATCATGCCTCATGCAATCCCCAAAACGGCACATGTACTTGTGCCGCCGGCTGGAAGGGCGAACACTGTGATATCAAATGTGATTCAGGCACATTTGGCATTGGCTGCGCGCAGAAGTGCGAATGTGATAAGGACAATATGATTGCATGCGATGCTGTCAGCGGTAGATGCATCTGCAAACACAGCTGGGGAGGTACTACTACTACCCAGTCTAATACTCATCTAACTCAGGCACTCATACTCTTAACACACTCCTCCAAACACAATGTCACTTTCAATTCGTATCATTTCATTTTTGCATGCATTCAATATACTCTTTGCATTTGAAAAAAGATCACCTCGAATCGAATGGAGTTCCGAGTTACGTCCGCTGTGGATTCTCACACACATTTTCTTGTTTCGTAACGAAAATGGGTCAGTGTTGCTGGATTTGGGGTAATGACAGCCTTTGCCTGATATGTAAAGAGTATATGAACTTCGGCGTGTCGAAGTGTTGTTGAATGCATACAATTCCATAACTAATATGTTTCCTTCTTTATTTGGCACTCATTTTGCACTTGTTTGTTTTTTTGTTGCTTGTCGATTGGCGCTCTTGAAATGTTTCCTGGTCGTCATCCCTTAAGGCGTTCATTGTGAAACAAACTGCTCGGCTGGTTATTATGGTGAAAATTGTGATCAAGTTTGCAGATGCCTGAACAATTCATCTTGCGATCCTGAGACGGGAAATTGTGTTTGCTCGGCTGGCTGGACCGGCGAGGATTGCAGTAAACCTTGCCCACAAGGATCGTATGGCATGGGTTGCAAAGAGCACTGTCCAGAAATACTACATGGTAATATAATCACAAACAATCACATTAAAATCGTAGCTTATAAATGCAAACAACCCGCTCCGCTTTCAGGTAACAAGAGCTGCAATCATATAACTGGTGAAATACAATGTCGTCCTGGCTATTTGGGGATTACATGCGAACATCCCTGCCCAGCTGGTCTCTACGGTCCTGGTTGCTCAAACAAATGCAAGTGCGGCAATGGTGGCGAGTGCAACCACATAAGTGGGCAATGCCAATGCCTGCCCGGCTGGACTGGTGACAATTGCAATGTGGCGTGTCCCACTGACTATTATGGACCAAAATGTTCACAGCGCTGTCGTTGCCAGAACCACAAGGGTTGCCGCAAGAACGATGGTCTTTGCATTTGTTTAGCAGGCTGGATGGGTACACGCTGTGATGAAGTTTGCCCAGAGGGCTTCTATGGCGAGCATTGCATGAACTCGTGTGCCTGTCCCTCGTCTAATTTCGTTTGCCAAGCCGCCAAGGGCTGTGTCTGCCGCAGTGGCTACATGGGCGAGAATTGTGACGAATTGATTGCATCTCAGCGTATTGCACAACAGGATGAACACTGTAAGTTAGCTAGAGTCTTGCCAAGCGTCGCATGCAAATTCATAACAATTGTTGCTTTTACAGCGAACCGTGCTGCCGTTGCCTGGTCTCTGGTGCTGCTTACGCTTTGCGCTTTTATACTGGTGGCAGTGTTCTTCTATTTCCGACGACGTGTATCCAACCTCAAAACTGAGATAGCCCATGTGCAGTATATCAGTGAATCTGGACAGAACTGGCCAGAACGTAATCATAATTTCGATAATCCCGTGTATGGCTTTAACAACGCTGAAACGCGCTTGCTGCCCAATAACATGCGTCCGAAAATGAATAATTTAGACATGAATGGCTCGATAGCCACTACGGACTATGGTGATGATTCGAATGCGAGCGGTAGAGTGGGAAGCTATACAATCAACTATAATCATGATTTAATAACAAAGAATTTGACGGCCGACTTGACTAATCCAAATGTATACAATTCTATTGAGGATGCACTAAAAGAGGAACATGTTTATGACGAAATTAAACAAAAGGAGGGCTACAAAGATCCTGGTAGGTTACCATACATAGAGCAATAGTACTTCTAAGATTAAACAAATAATCATTATAAACATGTACTTACCGCCATGCCCAACAAACAGTGAAAATTTATAGCAAGCAATTGTTTCCCGAGGGTAAGCAGGTAGACGCTTAGTGTTCCTATGTGTTCCGTGTATTTTTGTTAGCCACTTTTCACTGTACCCAAGAGATATGTGCATAAGATTTGCTAATTGAGATTGTATTTACTTTTACTCCTTTTGCAATATAGATGAATATGATCACTTGGATTACTCGAGACCCAGCACCTCGCAGAAACCACACTATCATCGCATGAACGACACCATGCTAAACATCAACCATGACGAGGAGAAGCCAAGCAATTTAAAGAACATGACTGTGCTACTGGCTAAGCCCGAACTACCTGCTGAACCCGAGCCACAACATGACAGTATTGATCATACAAACATGGACAACGTGTCAACGGCGTCGCCCAGTTCCAGTCCAGAGTTTCGCAAATGAAGCGCTCTGCTCATATAGTCAAACATAAAACTGCAAGCAAAAAGTTGTTGTATTATGTTTCTCTTTGAAACCTTCAACAAAGAGTACTTTGTTCTTCATTGATATTTCTACGCATTGATCTTGTATGGAGTAGTAGAGTACTATATAAATATAAATAATTCTGTAGAATAATTTATTTGTAGCATTTAGTCGTCTATTTTTATGTTTAATTTTAAATAGCATTTTAACCAAACAAATCCTGATCCAATTTGTAATTATGTATTTGTGCTCAGAATGTGTTGAATGAGCGTAGAATGTGCCACATTTTTGCTCAAAGATTTTCTTAAACCAAAATTTTGTAAATTTTTTTTGTATATTAACGTTTTGTCTTAACATTATATACATTTGTTTAGGAACGATTTTGCTCATTTTAAAAGTATATGTAGTTTAAGTGAATATTGCAATAAGTACCTATACATACAATCAGACGTAGACCTCTTCCTGTTGCAAACATTTGTGCTGTTAATTCAAAATTAAGTTGTAGAAATTTTTAAAAAATAATTGTAGACAGCATGAGAGATCTTTAAAAAAGATCTTTTAACGTCTCTCTGCTTATATCTAAATCGAAGGTTGCAATAATTTTATATCATGAAATAAGAATATACATATATACATACATACACCAAACGTCAATAAAAGTGTTTTAAAATTTTATTTAAATGCATTTTTAACCCTGCACCTGGGAGCTACATATGTCTATGGGAACTGCAACGAAAGACTTCTTTCTTGGAAGGCAAGTCGTTCAGATCTCAACTTAAAAGTAATAGCATCATCAATCTTAAGCTTGCAACGGATCTAGTTTTTCCTATATATCGTACCCTCTGCATCATCTACTGCGAATTTTTTTACTGTCAAAACCGAAATTATTGTAGAAATCCTTATTTTGTTGCGCTCGAAAAATTCCAAATGCCGCCTCAGTCTCAAAGCGTAAAAATCGTCTACACCCATTCAACTGATAACAGGCGTTCAGAAATACCAGCAAGTAAAGCAAAACTCAATTTGTAACTTAAAGCATGCTACAGTTTTTTGACATTTTAAAAATTTGTATTAATAAATTTCGTTGCATACTTTAAGTGACATTTTTAGATTACAACTTGCTGCTGCTCATTATGTGCGCCTGGTATGTCAATGCTGAGCGTTGGGGATTTTTTCGTTTTTTCGACTTGCACGAACGAAGCTGGGAAAGTACTAGGTTATGTGTCTGTCTTCAATATTTGACTTTGGTTTCTGTTCTACTGGGATTACAGTCAAAGATGATATGAGTGGTGGACAATATGGTTATAGAGAATGGAAACAAATTGTGGTACGTGGTAGTTGTCAGCGCCTAACTTATTTTTACACTACGCTATCTTTCGAGTAGATATTTAAAAACCGAATTGCTCTATCTTACCTAATTTACGAGTTATAATGCACTTTAAGGCTTATCCATGGCATACTCTTATATTGGTAGGAATCGGCTTCAATCACGCAGTTCAGGCAGAGTGCCTTATTACATTGTTCATAAAACAAGTCACGAGATTTTGACATAATTGACATAGAAAGTTCTAAGTTACAACTTTTATATGCAAATCAACAAAAAAAAAAGAAACAAGAAAGCTAAACGATACAGCTTATACTTCAAGTAGAGAATTGTTTACACGTTTTTTTATTCAATATGCCTTGTATTTAGTTTTGAAGCATTCATTAAGTACAATTAATTAATATGAATAGTTTTGTGGGTTTTTCTTTGATTTGATCTTCTGCAAGTAAACTACATAATAATAATTACAATAAATTAATTCTAAATAAATACACAACTCGTTTAAATGCGATCTTATAGCTAAAAGCGCCGCTTGTATAAAACTAAACAAGTATTACAAAAACTGTGACTTTTATATAATTTTAATAGGATGTTTGCAGATCAGCAGCTATGGGGGATTCTTAGCCATTGGCGAGGAATTTAAAGAAGGCTTTAAGAAATGGCGAAGAAAGTATCCCTAAGGGATCATAAGAAGGAACGTTTCTGTTGTACATTAATCCCTAATGTACGCTTATCAGGGAAATGTGCGACAATATGCTGATGCTTGGACCATGGTATCCCACCTCATTATCACTGCAGTGCAAACGCCCTATAGGTAACTACCATGTGAATACATATACCATATGAATGAATAACTTCGTTGCACCAACTGTATATACGCAGCCAAGTTACAGGTAGCCATGACCGGCCACCTCTGCCGGTATAAATCCTTCGCGGCCATCGCGTGTCTTGACATAGAACCATTGCCGCTGGTCCTTGGACTCGCGACACTCGCAGAGTGTTACAATTTCACCTTTGTGCACGGATATGCTCTCGGTAATGTAATCCGAGTTGATGGCGACTAGAGTTTGGCGCAGACCATTCTGCTGTTGCCGGCGCACCGCATTTAGCAGCGTCTGAGGCACAGTCAACACGGGTGTTTCTTGTTGCTGCTGCGGCTGCTGCTGCTGCTGAATGCTCTTTGGATGCAAATGCTGGCCATTGTGGCCGTTGGTTATGTACGAAACATTTGAGACACGACGCGCTTGCAGCTGTAGCGATGATGCCTGCTGCGTCTGATGCATGTGCTTTTGCTGCTTGGGCTTTTGTTGTAGCGTAACATACTCATCCTGAGAGGTTGAGCGCACTGATGCAGTCGACACTTGCTTGGTGGATCTAAGTTGTGCATATGCCTTCTCCACCAGTTTGGGCTGCGAGGCAGCTCGCAAGTACAGCTTGTCCACATGTTGTTCACCGTACAAAGAGATTGAGCCTGTTGTGCTGCTGCTGCCAACGCCAGTCACATTTACAACATTGTTGTTGTTGTTGTTGTTAATGTTGTTTGGCTTAGCCAGCAGCAGTTCGTCACTGGGCTTGGAACGTGGTGTGCGCGCTCCATCGGAGCGTGTGCCACCACGTAATCGTATTTCCTTTTCCGAATCTGTCATATTACCACAAGGACGCGGAAACACATCCGCATTGGACTCCCAGCAAGGCGTATGCTTGGAGCCACGCGTTGCTGTTGGTAGTATGCCCAACGGTAGACAGCAGGCATAACCCACATACCCTTCCTCCGCATGAGGCGTCTGTACATACAGCCAATTCTGATTTTTAAAAACTGCATTGACTACCATGCCCAAGGGTAGTGGTATCTCAAGCTGATAGCCGCCTGGTCTCGTCTGATACAAGGTGCTAGCAGTGGCCAATACTACGGGTATATTTCCGGGTGTGGCCAGCGAGCACTTGGACAAAAACTCATCAACATTGTGTATCTCGTAGCCGAAACGCTGCACGCGATTTCTGTCGCGTCGCTTCCGATGACGATGTCGCCGCTGCTGCTGCTGTGCTACGCTTCCACCGCACTCCGAGGCAGCTAGCAAACTGGGCTCCGAGTAGGTACCCTTTAGCGACTGTGTCTGCTGTGTGGCTGTTTCCACCGTCACATTGCTCTCAGAGGCACCGTCGGGTACATTGGTTGCAGCGGCTACCCTTGCCTGTTGCAGCTTGTTGGCCAGCTTCTTGCGTATCTCATTGCGTTTGCGTGCTAGTAGCAGCGCCTCGCTTTGGGTATCACTTTTAGGTGCGCGCTGTGGCGTGCAGACAAAAAGCAATTCTTTGGTGGATGCGGATGCTACGGGCGCAGCACATATACGTGCTTTTTCTCTATAGTCCAGCAGATTTTGATTGCTGAAGAACTTTTGGTTAGCCAATTGACCATTTGCTGGTGGCAGATGAGCGGTGGGCGTTGTGGCATAGCCATTCAGTGGTTCATTACTGCCGGGCATTTGTTTAACACGATACCGTTTCTTGCCGACATCCAGCTGGGTGGGCACTGGCTCCTGTCGCTGCTTGGATAGCGTACTGATCTCTTTGCCATTGACCGGAGGCGCTGGCTCTTTGTGCTCGTCTGCATTTTCTGTGTGCTCTGTTTCATTGGCCTGTTGTTGAGTCTGTTGATGTTGCTGCTGTTGCTCTCTTAGTACCCAGGTCAATGAGATGCGCGGCCGTCGTAGACTTAAGTTTTGACCCATCGCTAGACTGGCATTAAGTCCTACAACATGTTGTAGTTCGGGTGTGCTCTTGGCGCGTACTCCACCGACTATTGGCAGCAGCTCATCAATCTCCACATAATCGGAGGAGCTATTATATTGCTCTTCTGAAGCTGCTAATGCTGCTGCCGCTGCAGCTGCTGGTGGCGGAGGAGTAGCAGTAAAGTTTCCTACGGAGCTATCACTGCTAATAGGCTGCTGATGTAGTATCAATGCACAGGCATGCAACAAATCCGGGCAATACGCATCTGAAAAAAATAGGTTTCTGTATAAGTTCCCTTGCGGTGACTGGAGAGTTCAAGAGAATTCATTTAGGTTTAGCTTACCCCTCAAGCCGCGTTCACTGCGGCGTCTGCGACGTTGTTGCCGCTGCTCAGGCTCACTTTCGTTTTGGCTGCTGCTAGTGGTGCTTTCAGTGTTGATAATGTTGGCAAAACGCTGCTCCTGTAATTCACGTAGACGTCGACGGCGTCGCGCTTGCTGTCGCGCAGCTGTTGACGCTGCTTCTTCTGCTGCTGCTGGTTCTGCGGCGGCAACAACCGCTGCATTGTAGTCCTGCCCCGGCTGCAGTGCCTCGGCAGCAGCACTGGGCACCTGTCTTGGCGTATAGCTGGGCGGCGGCGTTAGCGGCAATGGGTAATACAGGGGAGGCGGAGTGCGTGTGCACGGATTAGAATGCTGGTCGTCGTTAGCTGGGTCTATAACGTAATCGTTTTCCTGTGCGCGCAATTCTAAAGTGCTGGCTTGCTCATAGCCGGCAACAGCTTCCACATCCGGCGAGGATGTTGGGTTGCCGCCATTGTGGCGTTGGTAACTGGGTGGGGCAGTTGCTAGAAACAATGAGCATAAAATCGTATATAATACCTTTTTGCATTGGGATTATGAGGGTTGATATTAATTGCTTAGCTAAGCCTTTGACATTCAACACTTATACAGCCTGATCTTGCCTAGACTCGACACCATCATCGTGCTCATGACAATAAAAATTCCAATTATATGTGAAAAATCTCGACGATACAATGTTGTGGCTGTGTGTATTACCTTTGGGCCATAAAGACCACTGAAAATCGATAACGACACCTGAAACGGCGGCCAAAGACAACACCCTCACGAGCCTTGGTAAACCTAAGCGCAGCCAGCTTCAGCTGCAACCACATCTGCAACAACAACAACCACGGCAAAAGCCACAACGAATACTTATTTAAAATATTTGCCAATATAAACGTCAACTTCATGGCTATGACTTTGGCTATGAGCCGCAATATCTGACTTTCTGACTCTGGCTGCAATTCTGAGTCTTACTTTGGCTGAGGCCCAAGAGTCGTCCCTCCAATAGCTGCCACCACTGCCGTCACCATTGGCAATAGTTTGTGGCTACATTTATATGCGCTATCAAGGCCAAGATCAGAGCGCTCAAAATGGCAAAAGGCGAAGGCGCAAAGCTATGCCAACTACAACAACAACTAGCACAAGAAGGATAAAATGTTGAGCAGGGTGCACCGAAGTAGATATACTCTTATATATATAGATAGCATACAGTTGTAACTTTTGTAAATACATAATAAGAACTGAAATTGTTTCCAAATGCATTCAAAACAACGTCGAAATCTGAGGAACTCCGAAACTCTGACCGCAGATCGTCATATTTCATCTGAAACAATCGTGAAGAATTAAATATTACTCCGTACTCCAGTAAATTTCACTTCAATTCGCGATGTTGACCATGCGCAGTGATTATGCAATGCATACCCTACTCCAAAGAGTATTCAAAAACAATTGCAGCCAAAAGCCAGAGCCAAGGCAAGTAGAAGATACGCAAGAAGCGTGGCCAATAAAATTCCAAACTGATATGCTCAATGGGAACAACGTGCCAGAAGTGAGTAGTAAAATGTTAAAACGTGACGGTATTTCAAAAATACAAAATATTGTTTGTCTCTCCGCCAGCTTCTGCTCCTCTTCCTTTGTGCTTTCTGCACTCTTCGTATGCGCGTTTTGTGCGTTTTTAGGCAACCCAAATGGGAGCATTTACACAACGTTCAATAAAATGCAACCTACAAGTTGATGAAGCGTAGAAAGGACAACAAGCAGAAGCGGGATCAACGTAATCTACAGCAGCTCCAAGACATTGGCCAAAAGCTGCGGGCCAACATTAATGGCTTTAACGACCTTTACAACGCGGCGACGACTCAGTGAGTCCATCAGTGAGTTGACCAGTCAAACAACTAGAGACTAATCATAAAAGTTCAAGCAGAGATCGTGCGAGGATTACATGCAAGCGGGCACGCCCCCAACGAATAGTGTGACCATATTCGTTGGTTTTTTTTTTACCATTCTATTGCGCTGAATAATCGTTTGATTGAAGTGAAATATTTCGCAGTTGAGTCCGAAAATAATACGGTCACGACATATATACAAAAAATCGAGGATCTAAAAATTGTGATGATATATGCTACTTTTTTTTATTAGTAATTAAAAGCATTCGCCACTATAACCCATGAATATATTCAAGTTAATGGCAAACTTATGTTGACCCCAACCCAACTTAGTCTCTTTACTTCAACGCAAAAATTTGTACATTTTTCAAAAAAAGAATTTGGTCACACTACGCTTATACCTACTTATACCTACTGCGAATGGAGCAGATCAAGCTGGTAAAATGGTATTTAGTTTGGTTGGGATACTGCATGGAATGTCCTCTAAGTTAAGCCCAAGTGCGTTTGGAGGAAGCGGCAGCTACTGCTCGAAATCGAAAGTGTTGCGCGGCGTAGCTGCTTTAATTAAATTTACTCCATTGTCTGGGGCTCTTGGCCAAATTAGCTAATGACAAGATTGCGCCTGGGCCACAAATCATGTCACAAATGGCAATTGCATTTCATCAAATGCTCAGTTTGGCAAAAACGCTGACAAATTTGTTTTGCAACTTGTTGCAATTTAGTCACAACGTTGCAAATATGGCATAGCAAGCGACTGGACATGTGTCTATGCATTAACTTGGCCACTTGGGCATTGGCAAAACCAAGTGGTTGTTGTCTCCGCCGCCGCCGCCGCCGCCGCCGACTTTGTCGCTTCGCCAGTTTGTCGTGGATAATAATTCAATCGAGAAATATCGAAGCGTGCAAAACAGCCGTTTGATTTTAGTTCTACATAAAAGGCGTTTGGAATTGATTGGAGCTACGAGTTGTATCAATATGTTGGGCTGGGATTAGTGGAAAGTAGCTGCATTGAATATCCAACATGATGGTGATAGGTATAGGAAAAGTCACTTCATAAGGCGCGACCAGCTAAAGTCAAAGTTTTTGCAAAAACAGCCAGTCCCCATGTTCATAGATAAGTGAGTGTGCCAACTGCAACTGTTCCACGGCCTTGTTCAATGTTTATATTGAATGCAACATCTATTTGTATATAGTGTCTCCTGTACATATATATCTTAAATGGCAACTGCAGATAAGACACACTAATAAGATAAAAACATTTTAATTGCCACTAAACATGGCAGCGCCACTGCCTCCAACCACAACGTCAACCAACGCCACCAACTGACTCTCTGACTGATCGCTCAGTCGGCTAGTCTGGCTAATTGACGTTGGCCTCTAGGCCAGACAACTGTAAAGCGGTTGGCTTAAAGTAAATATATACTAGAGATTATGTAGCACATAGCAAGAGCAGGAAGAGTAATTTAATTTTTAACTAAATTAAATTAAATTTTTTTACGTTTTTTCTCATGGATGCACCATAGAATAAAATCTCAAAATGACAACCGTATCCTAGATGTCAGCTATAATTACATAGAAAAATTAAGAGCGACGGGATTTACTTTTTATATTAATAAACTGCATAGTTTGATTTGTGAGGTTAGCACAAAGTGGTTTTTCGAAATATTTGGAAAATGGTTTTTAAAACCTTCACAAGAATATCTGAATATGTAAATTTTGAAATATTTCTTAAGCTATGACATTAAATCCATTGAAGAGGTTTTTCTAAAAGCATGCATTGCATACGCGACTTCAAGCTGGCGCTAAAAGGATTTAGTGCACAAAGGTGCTAATTAAATTAAAATTTCTAACCATTTTCATTAAAAATTTTACGATCAGCCTAGCCAGACGCAGACCCACTAACAGCAAAAACAAAAACAGCTAAGGTAATATCAATTCGCGCGCAGACAAGGCACATAAAATCTCCCATAAATTTGCTAAACTGTCAATACACTGCAAGAATAAAAGAATAAATATAGAGAGACTGGATTCAAGATAGTTGACATTAAAATCGAATTGAATCGATAAAACCTTCTTTATAACATTCAGTTTATTTTAATAGCCGCTTGCAATAAAAAATGAAAAAATTTATGTGCCACATAATAGCATATTGTGACTATTCCGATAGACTCTTTTTATTTCTTTAAGTGTATTGGGTATATTACGACTGTCATAATCCTTGTTGACATTCTGGACTGCCTAATGACGCTTAATGGCAGCACACCGACAAACTGCATCAGCGTCAAATATGCAAATTTATGCATACGGATACTAGTTTTTGGACTTCCCTCTGCACAGTGTATCGGATGAGAGTATGCTGGCTTTCTTGGGCTTACTTTTTCGAAAAAAGTTTATTTCATACATTTATCTAAATATTGTGTTTTTCTTTTTTTGAAAGTAAATATATAAGCTCTTAAAAAATCACCCTTTATGGTTAATGGGCAATTGCTGCATGAACATTAGGAAACCGAAAACAAAATGTAAGACAATGCAGTAAGTTTGAGAAAAAGTAGCATAATTTTCCAAGATACAATGCACACAAATCTTTTCCTTAAATCAATATAAGGCACATACATACATATAGCATCACATTACAAAATGTATCTCAGGGTTTAAATATCTCAGGCTCCCTTGCGCTCAACGTCCATATAACCCGTTGCGTACACAAAGTAAGTGTCCTACAGTAGTGACATTGTTGCTGGCCAACCAATTAGCCTACAACAGGCGGGGGTCCTCACCTGGCCATTGCCAGTTGACATTTTAATGAGTATTGCGTGTTGGGTGGTCATTCCACACACACATACATACACGCAGGCACACACACAGTGTCAGATACACAACACATAGATATGTACACACATTTAAAAGACATTTTGCAAGTTTTCAACACATTTCTGACAACGATTTGATTCCGCGATGCGTCTGCCAAAAATGAATTTAAATTTTTTTTATTGACTTGAAGGAGCATGCAACATAATGCTTTGGGAGGGATGCAGTGATGTCAGGCTCCGTGTGGTTTCAGCGAGCAAGGTAATAAAATTAAACGCTACCTTGTGATGGCGCCATTTCGAGCTCAGTGCCAGATATGTTGGTGGAGCATCCACTCGATATTGGATGTTTGTTTTAAATGGTCTCAAATATTTATGGAACCCATTTGCTGGCAATGTGTTTGCCTTTTTACTCCAATATTATTATTATGATTATTTAATGGCGTTAATAAATTTAAATGTTGTATAGGGCATTCGCGAATGCCACAGAGATTTTAGATTCTTGCTATGGCTTTTGTTCTCTTTCTACAGTACATACCTATTCGAATGTCAGTGAAAAACCCAATTAGTATTGTTGAGCTTTAAATTTTAGCACAGTAATAACGTAGGAAAAACAAAGAAAAACCTCAAGTATCTTGGTCAACCGCAAATGCAAATAGCCAAGACTCTTGACGATAAAGTCACCGCTTCAAAAGTGAGTGAAAAGAGGGACATTTTCATTCACTACAAGTATTTATAACTCAATGACCGGTTGTAGGAAAGGCAGTGATGCGGTGTGCTGTGGAAGTCAAAGACGACAAGCAGCTTGCCCCTGCCAAAGGCCAGACCGAAATCAAGTTAACAAAAGACAAATGCCGCTGCGCTGCCTGCCGTTCTCAGCAAGTTTCCAGATAAGCGACAAAGGACATTGTTACGGAACTACTCTGTGTACATACGGCTCTCTGGCTACAAAGGACAAACCAAAAAAAAACAAAAAAAAAATCAACACTGCAGATAACAGTAATATGAAGTAGACTAAGGAGTAGCAGCCGCAGTCCAAGAAAAAACCAACACTAAACGAAATATTCAAATGAGATATTCGGGTGTGTGCCAAAAAACTCCAGATGGTTGTGTTTTAAAATGAAATTTGATTTGATTGATTTCCATTTATTGAAATCTAAATTTACAATGCACCGCCTTAAACTTACTGCTTGTTTGGCTGATATCTCTATGTCGCCTTCTGTGTGGGGGCTATCTCATGGCCTATTGCCCGTTATTTTCCTAACTGAAATATCCTTTCCATTAAATTGACTTTTAAGCGTAACCTTTATGCTCGTATTTTTTTTGGATTTCCTTTGAAAAGAGATTTTTAGCGCAACACTTTTTGTGTGTGGTTGTGTGCGTTTCGGGCACATCAAAGAAAAAAACCAATAAGTCCTGCAGGCGGTATGTAAATTGAAAAACGCGACCATTCCGTACGCGCACACACACACACACACGCACACAACTGCTGTTTTAAAAGTCCTTTGCAAGCTCAAGTCCAACAAAACTTAACCTAGCCCAAGATTCTTGACGTCCCCGTCAACGCAAAAACACATTTGATTTGCTGTTCGCTCCAGAACTTGATGAACTGCCATAATATGAGTGAATGCACGAATGACTCCTTGATGGCATGAGTGTGCGTGGAATTCATGCGTGTGCTTGGCAGCCAGAGCTCAATCCACAAAACAGCCAAGAAAATGCACTTTGCCCACTTTGATTGAAAAGAGAGAGAGAGAGTGTGTGGGAGAGGAAGAGTGTATGTGTGTGAAGTGTCGTTCAACCTCAAAAGAGAAATTTCTCAATTGCAATCTTAAAAACGCCATCTGAAAGCAAAAGCACGACAGGAATACACGCACCACAGCTACCCAGAGCAAATCCTTTAAATTACACTGTGAAAAAAAATGGGAATTTCGATAAAAATCCTATGGTATCCAAAAAATAAAACTCGAAGATCTCAAGCAAATTACATTTTAAACGAAAAATAAATACGAATTGGAAGGATTGCACTTAAAGAGTCCCGATTACAAAATTTACTTATGTACGATGTTAACTTAAAGTTAAGGATTATTGGAGAGTAATTACTTTATGTACTGACAGTCATGTATCTTCTAGGCTTAACATTCGAAATAATGTTTCGAAAATAAATCATTAAAATTGAAAAATTATTTTAATTTGACGATATTCCTAATATTTTGGACTTACTTTAACATTTGTGCTGGCAGTGTATCCAAGCAAACAGTATAGCCGTGCGTGCCTTATTAAAATTTCATTGATCGGCGGAAGTCAACATAAAATGAAAATCTTGGAGTGTCCCTTTGGGAACATTATTATAAATGCGTTTTGTCTGAAAAATGTTTCCAACTCGCGTATTTCTTATTTCTATGCTTTATTTTGTAGCATGATAAATTTTTATTGTAATTGGCTGTTGATTTATGAGTGAAAAGCCGAGCATGCTTTAGCCGCATACCTGCTGCTCCTCCTGGCAATGTGGAGTTGCTAGTCTGATAAGACTTGCGGTTTTTGTGCGACTTTTGGCTTTCAATTTGGCTTAATGGGCGTTGCGTTCATACCATCCATTACTAATTAGACACCCGAAGCTGCCAGCTGCTGACCAACATCATTTCCATAGCCAGCCCAATGAGTTCAAATTTCAAATGTCTGCCATAAAACCTAATCGCGAATTTGCTTAAAAATATATCTGAAATTCAAACTGTATGCGGGCATTGATGCGCAACCTGGAGACCAGCCCATCAAAAGCTTGCCCGTTTCGGTACGGCCCACCCAAGCAGGAAGTGCAATGTAAAGCCTCGTTTCGTGCCTAACTTGCCGGAATACAATGATGTTTAGTTGCGCCTACTCCAGCAGACGATACAATAAAACTTTATGAAGCACAGCCTGTTTGGAAGCTAGAAGACCTTGTGGTCCACAGACGTTATCGGGCTTAATGCGTGAAGTGGCAGATTTCTCGAACGCTTTGTGAAAGATTTCATGGTAATTTCAGCGGGTTATAACAATTTTCAAATTATGTAATCGAAATTTATTATGTTGAATATACATTGTAAACACTTGAGGCACCACTGGGCGTCATTTGTCCGCCACCACGGACATGGCACAGGTGCCTATGATGGGCATTATAACTCGCTACAGCTTAGCTGCAGCTCAGTGGCATGCAGCGAACCCTGACTTAGTAGTTGCCAAATACGAGCGTAGACCATTAGTTTGGAGCACTTTTCAAACTCCAATAATACAGCCATTAGATGCCACTAACCAACTGCAAGTAAAACTATCAAGTGCTTTAGTTTGACATAAATCTCCAACACTTGGTGAAACTTTTTGGCCACAAATCTGCTCTACGACTGACTGCCTGCATGCAGTGTCTGGTTAGTTGGTACTTGTGGCTCCTGTGGGAAATTCTCAGCCAGCAGCCAGCTATAATTAAACTAACCTCACTCACAAACCAACCACCTCCAACAGGTGCAAAAACTTTTGACCAGCGCACAAAACTTCCGTCAGCAGCTCTCAATGGTTGCAGCATCGCCATAACCCACATGCTCTACGCAACCCCATCCTAGGCACATTTTTATTTAATTTAGATTCGCGCAGTTAAGTTGGGCGTTGACTTTCATGTTGTAATTTCCAAAATTTACGAGTTTGCTTAGCAGGATATTGCGGCACAGGATGTGGCGGCAATGGATGGCAGCCAAAGGACAACCAGCACGATTTTAGCAAAAAGGTCTCAGATACTTGTTTGAGGTGGTATGGTTGAACGCAGAAGCAGCAGTAGGAGCTGTAGTTGTAGTAAAAGCTACACCAGTTATGTCTATATAGCAGTCTAAGGATTTACGTCTAAGCTTGGTTAGTTGTGCCGGACAGACAGCTTTGGGATGCCCTTCCGGCTAACTCCTCCGCAGATTTGCTCGTGTAAATGAGCAACTTTGCGCCAATCTTTCTATGGCAAACAGTTTGAGCGCGCTTGTGCGTACACTCGCAAAAAAAGTTGTCAGGATTCAAATCAAAATCGATTTTAATTTTAAATGAAACAGCTGGATTTGTTATAGAAGAAATGTAGTAATCAGAGGATAAGAGAAAAACATAATAATCAAGTTTTCTGGTCCAATATCATTTCAACAATTTTCCATTAACAATATATCACTGAACATCGCACTGTAGAGCGATTTAAGCTCGGATATTCAAATAAAAAACCGTGAGTTAAATTTCTAGACGCGAAATTGACTCAAAATCGTACTCGAATTTTTTCAGTGTATTCCCCGCTTCTTTTTTTTGGCAATTTTGCATGCATTTTATGACTAGGTTAGGGTGTTCACTCGCAGCACCCTTCAGTAAGCCGTGCAGCTGTTAGCTGCCCCATTTGGAGTGCAGCACCCTCGTCTCGCTTTACTTAACCCACTCACCCCCTTAAATGTGAAGTACGCATATAAAAGTTGATCAAAATTATTACAGCCTGCCCCAAAGCCGCAGCAGACAAACACACCCAAACCTTTCCACATTGAGGCAGTTTCAGCAGCAGCTTCAACTTTAGCACTTGGGTCTGTCCATGCGGCATGTTTTGGGACAATTAAAGTGGCTCATTGCCATAAAGTTATGGAATTCATGGGGCACGTTTCTCTCTTCAAATGCGTTGAGTTTATTTATTGCCGAGCATCGCAGTTATCTACGGGGCGTATGAATGTCGGAGGCTCTCTAACTTTTGCCACATTCCATTAGCGGAAATGTTGTGTGCTTAAAATATGAAGAGCAGGACATTTTGTTTAGCTGAGAACATTCATGTTTGTCCCAAATCGTGGTACAGCAACAACAATACAAATTAAGTAGCTGCTAAAATTATTAAGTAGCAATAAAATTATGCTGCAAAGCGACGTTATGATCTAGAGTACGCTGAGATCGCACCCTTCCACACCTCTGCACGAGTAGGATCGACTCCGTAAGGCGATAAACAAGGATTTTGAAGATGAAGAAAATTTGAAACTGCAAAGAGCAAAATTTTTGCCTTAAAATGTTTTAACCTTAAGGATTTACAATATTCTTAAATATTTCCCAGATACATAAGTCTCTCCATAAGTCGGCAATTGTATTTATAGGAAACAAGATACGAAATAGAGTAGAGTGCTATAGCTTGCTCCTCTAAGTTTCTCGTGAAGGGAGTGAAATATATATATATAAATATATTATGTACTAAGTTGTAAAACACATTGGTGGAATTATACTCCTAAATATGCATCGCCAGTGAAGACTTTTACTTTTTCCCAAAAAGTAGCTCAAAGTTTCTATATTGATAAACTATCTCTTCTTTCTACAATTCTTCGTTATCCGCTACACGCACACCTATCCCGCGCTTTCATCCCGCTTAGCAATCATGTTACGCATGCTTTCTTCCCCTCAAAGTAGGTGAATTGGTGTCCAATATATTAATGCTAATCGAAACGATCGCATAAAATATAATACGCAAAATTATATAGATGTTTATTTACCATTAGGTAGCTTTAAGCGAAGTTACCACAATTTAATTTGCAACAATCTTGTAAATGTTGCACAGATGCATGCGTCAGCTTATTATACGTATAATAAAAATTAAAAGCATTTTTCCATTCACAAAATGGTTAACAAAGTGGAAATCTATGTCTTTTCCGCATTGCCATGGAATTGCATAAAATGTTGAACAAAAAGTGAAGCTGCTGATGTTTCTGCACTTGGGGCAAGTTGAAATTCCGTTGTAATTTCCACAACTTACACGAGTTGCTACCAATTGTTTTGAAAAAATGCATGTTATAGCAAAATTACCGATTTATGTATACCCTTAACCAAAATCGATAACAACGGCTGCAGCATTCTGTGATCGCACGATTGCAAGTAATGCTTCAGTACTACACTTCAACGGAACAGAAGAAAATATTTGAACTACCATCTTGTTTTCTCCGCTTTTGCTGCAATAGAAAATATAAACTAAATCCTTTGATTTCGAAACGTTAGGCATTGATATTTTACCACCTTACTTAATTGAAGATCTTCAATACCCTTGACTGCATCTGCTAAGTCTTACAACGGAAGCTACTAAGGCGAGTCTAGGCGAGACGAGACGAGATGACGCCAATGCCAACGCTAGCTCATATTACAGCGGATAAGGCGAAGATCAGCAGCGAGTAGAAGAAGCTGTGTCCATAATTGTTGTTACTGCATACAATACTTTTGGACCGCACGAATGCACACAATGCAGATATTAATTAGGCACACGAAAGACAAGCGACCAAGCATCAGCAAACAACAAACAGAGCCCCGATGTCTCCCATTGAGGTATGCAAATCCTAACATGCTGCTATCAGTTGTGAGCTGTGAGCAAGTAACTCGAGCTAATGATGATGATGTTGTGGAATGAGACAATCAAGCATACCGCATGTGGCTACCAATGGTGCACTGAACCTGGGCTTACTTATTGGTTGACTGCTGCTCGTGGTATATCATATATAAAAACTTGGCCGCTGGTGTGCCTCTCATCCAGTATTAAACGGGAGCGCATTCAAAAAGGTTCGTCCGTCAAGTTAAGTTAGTTGTGTGTGCGTGTGTGTGTGTGTGTGAGAGAGAGTTGGCGCACTGCACAGCAAAGGATTAGGATTATGGGCAAGCTATTGGCTTGGACACATGTGAGTGTTGTTTCTCTTTAAGTGTGAACCATAGTGCTGACCAAAAGTTTTGTTTTCTACTGCAGTTTACGTGCAATCTATGCGGATTGCTGTTTCTCTTAGTTACTGCCACCATGTTGCATGCACGCCGCCTGCACAGCAAACGTCTAATCATCCATGTGCCTGTACGGGTCAAAACGCATCATCACCATCATACGCATACGGTATACAAAGTTTTGCATGGAAGTGGCGCTGGCGGTGGTGGTGGTGGTAATGGTGGCATTAAGCAGACTGTCTACAAAGTGCTAGGCTATTCGCAACATGCTGGAAACCACATGGCAAGCGGTGGCGGTCATGAGCATGGGGGCCATATGCATGGTCACGGCGAAATTAGCTACGAGGACATGCACGGCTGTGAGAGTGGCAAGCTGATGCCCGGACATCGTGATATGATATTCAATCACTACTCTCGCCACGATGAAGCCGACTTTCCCCTGGAGGAGGATGAGTTCATAGATGTTAGCGATGTAAGTGATGCCTGGGCGTAGCTATTACTAACTACTCCGACTGCCTGCCCACTTGCTTAGTGCTTCTGAATAAAGTCAATGTCAATGCCTTAAGTTTGTGCTTATTGCCGTCAAAGAGCAGCAGCTCGCCACCGCTTAATTATAAAATTCCAGGCGAAACAAGGCTGCCGTTGATGCCACTGAAAGTTGCATGCCACAGCATTTGCATGGAAAGTCAAGTCTATGTCTATGTCTCTCTTTTCAGCTCACTACAAAGTAATTACAAAATTGTTTAAGCCTTGTTGTCAGCATTGTCTGAAAATTCCTGGCGGAAAAGCATCCATTCTATGAGCTTGTCTTCTGAATCTCTGCTCCATGGTGTAGTTCCATCTTGGTCTCGCACCAAGTTCCGCTGAGTATGGTTGCTTTGCCAAATTCGTATATGCAATGTGTAATTACAAGCGCATTGTGGCAAGTGGCAAGTGGCTGGTGCGGGCGAAGTTCTGCGTGCCGGGGGTCATTTGGCGGAGAGTCAATTGCGGCCATTGTCATTGGGTTTTAGTGAGGAACTGCTAGATAGTGCAGCTGTACAAAAGTAAAGCTAAATTACGTTGCATACAAGCCAGAAATACTAAACTTTACGTGAATACCCTAACCCTAAAAACAAATCAAAATATATTACTAAAACATTTGTATTATGCGCTCACACTCAATGTCATACTATTCCCTATGAGGCACGTTAGTTCAATCAACCGGGAATCCAAATATTGGCCAGTGATTTATTTTGCAACTGGCACAAATCGCTGCAGATTCCTTACTCAAACTCAATCAAACTAAATTGAAGTGACATAAACTAGATTGATCACTTGGCAGCGTGCAAAGCAGGTGCTCAAGGTAAACTCAAATTGCAATAGCTCATTTGAATGTAATTGAAGGCGACAGCGTGTCACTGGGAAGATGATAAATGTGACGCGGTTGGTGGATGCTAATGCCAAACTCGTGTGGTGCCAGACACATGCCACGCAACAACGGGTGGTGGCCTGGACGACCAGGGTGGCGCCAAGCCGAGACGCCACACCAGTGGTCAGTTAATATCTCTGTGTGGCTATTTAAAAAGGCATTTAAGTGGTAATGACATTTAAATGCTGCGATATTAATCTCAGGCAACAATGTTGCGCCACAAAGCGTGCACCAGGCCATAAGCCTAGCTAATCTCTGCAATACATAAAAGGCGGAATACACAAAATTCAAGCTGGCTAGGGCTGGCAAGAGGTACACAGCGAGAGGAAGTGAGCCTGGAGAGGGCTCAACTGGCTTTGTCTATCAACTTGCCAGGAATTTGCAATGTTATTGAAATTTTTAAGCCTTTACCCACATATTTGCATCATTCGAATGCTGCCCTAAGGCACAGAGCGCATAAAACGATTTTGGCTAGTCAAAAAAAAAAACAAAAAAAAAAAGATAAAATACAATAAATAAATTTGAGTTTGGGTACTTGGGTTGTATATGCAGAAAATATCCCCCTTCCCCCATTGCTACATGTCTTCAAAGAGTTAAATGAAAGTTTGTTAGCTTGCTTGGGGTCCAAATAAATGTATTGATTTTAAGCAAATAGCTTTCATGCTGCTCCCGGCCAAAGCTATCTAGCAAACAGCCAAGGGGCAACAACAATCTGGGATTGTAACCAAGAGAGAGACAGCCACAATTTCAATAGATATCGCATACGCCTCGTGGCATATAGAGAAGAGCATATAATTGAATACAGCGCGTACTACTAGTTGCAGGTGCGCAGCTCCCAGTCCCGTTCATAGTTCCAGTTACCGAGCAGCATATCCCAATGTGCGTACCATGTTTACCCATTGTCTGGCCTTTGATTTTTCATTTTCAATGCTCAACTGTTGACATCCTACCTAGCGCCCACTCGGACCGCAAATTGCCAAGCAAAGTTTACAGAGTTAGCTAATTGGGTTTCATTAGGGAAATTCTCTTGCTATTTTTTTAGCAATTTGGTTGTTTCATTTCATTCACTCACCTTCTTTGCGTTTACGAGCTCGTAGTATGCCAAAAAAACGACGCTCCCGATTACGTTCCCTTTCAAAGGACACTGGTGTTGCTGTGGAGAGAACAAAAAGCGAAAATTGTGAAAAGAAAAGTTGGCTACATTAAAATGAAGTGCTCTTAGAGGTGTCGCAGGCATGTAACATGTGACGTATACGTAACATGACTGCGTAGGTGACAACTGACAACCAAATAAACAGAGGGAAAAAGTTTCCTTGTACGTCCTCTCGCCCTCACTCTACACGCACTGGCACTAATTCTAACGCCATTCATTTGCGAGCTAAGCTTGAGAAGCGAAAGGCGAGAGTCAAAAAAAAAAAAAAAAAGAAAACAGAGTAAAAGATAAAGATACAGCTACAACGATAGACTTGGCTCGGGCACAGAGAATTTTAAATTAAATGGACACAAGTTTCATTCAATTGACTGAGCTAATGGTGTGGGTGAGGTGTAGTCGAGGCGAGTAAGTTTTGGGCTGGCTAGGAGAAAATAACATCATTAAAGTGGCCAAGTGTCGGGTTACAAGCGTTGCGGCAGGGAACAGTGTATTGGACAAAGTACAACCGGCAAAGCGGAAACGGAAACGCATTACTTTGCTTTGCGTTGCCTTGTAGTTGTTGCTGTTGTTTTTGGCTCTCCTGGTGTTGCTGTCGTGTTATGCAGCACGTTTACACGCAAGTTTAGAGGCAGCAACAAGCAAAAGGGAGTTTACCACCAATAAAATAGAAAAATATATGCGAAATACAGAGAGTGTCGACCGATACTAAAATACCCTAGATGCACGTTTATTTTCTTAGGACCTCTTGAATTGGCTACAATATTTTAGCGTACAGCAATGTTTTCAGTTATGGGAAAAGAAAAAATGCGCTGAGATTTACAACTAGACTATATAGACCTAAGTCGTGTATACTACATCCATGATTTATCTTAGTTTTTCGCCAAACTACAGTATTTCTATTTCCTTTGAAATCTTTACCATGCCTTTCATTCTTAAATGACAACAACCAACTCCTATTTTTTTTTGTTCCCCTCGATTTTCCAAAATTAATATACCCTTAAGTCAAGCAGTATTGGGTATCAAAAAGGCAGCTTGTAAAGAGCTGAGCAAAAGTTGTGGCAAAGTTTTTGATTTCATGATATATTTATGGCTTTCTGTCGCTCAGGCAGCTTGCAGACACTTTAGTAGCCTGACAGCAGCAGTCCTGTTGGGGCGAACAGCTCTATTCCTTTGAGTAATAAACTTTAGGTAAGCAAGTTTCTAAAATGTTACATCCCCGACAAGTTAATATTTATTTGACTAGCATTTAAAGAGCAGCGTTAAGTCTTTAAACTTAGCATAACGTATACGCCGCGTATGCCATAGAATTTCAATGTAAACTAGTTAGCCCGTGACTCAGTTCTGCTGGGGATTGTGTGAACCAAACTGCTGACATTACTTACAACTATGCCACATTATCAGTGCGTTCTGTGATAAGCCAACCGCATGTAAGCCAAACAAAGACCTCACACACACGCATAAACACACACACACACTCAAGCTTAAAATTTAACAATGGCGGCCACCTGGCAAAATCGCTTGGGCATAAAATCAATTAAATATTAAGTAAACGTCGCTATCGGTGGCAAATAGCAATTTTCTTAATAATGTGAAGCCCAAATACATCCGCACTGGATCCATGGGAATTGCATTGCAGCAGAGTAAAAGCCTCATGAAGCCTTTTCGAAGCAGCGGAATCCTTACAATTATGAGCACTTGGCATCGTTATTGGCAACTGTTGGAGTTGCGCCAGTTGTAATCGATACAGTGAATATTGACTGCATGCGAAACAAATTAAAGTTTTCGAGATACTTATTATAGGCATAATTACCTCCATTCTATGCTTGCATTGTGCGATAAGTCAAAAACTTCTGTAGCAAAATTTAATTCGTGTTTTTTAGAATTAGAGAAATCGTTTTTTCGAGACTATAGATTAGTACAACACATCTATTATGTTCTTATATAAGTTGAAGTTTATCAATGGTAGTATATACTGTACTTTAATATCTGCAATAGTAGCAATGAGCCAATAAGTGCATTTGATTCGTCAGGAGTTGGTGTTTTCTCTAGGAATTCATATTTGATGGACTGGCATATACGAAGTATATGTAATTACTTAAGTATTCATTAACTGCAGCTCATTACGAAATTGCAAGGATATTAAAAATATTTATTCAATTGTATAAATTGTGGATTTAATTTAAACAAATTTGGGATGCATATGTTTGAACGTTCGTATTACTATGGATTTAAGCCCCTGTTGTAAAAACGCTGAGAACGTTCTTGAAGAAGCGGTAGATTGGTTTTGGAATCTCTACAGCAAAGAGCAATGGATTTTCTTCACTGTTTACCGACGGTGCAGCGCGTAGCTTATCCTGATAATTTTGACTGAAAAAAAAGCTTGGCTTGAAGTAATCATGGTTTCCTGTATTGCTGCTACCACTGTTGCCTTTGTTATTGTAAAACGGATTAAAATTTTGGTAGCCAAATTTATTGGCATTGCTGCCGGTGTTGCTGGCTGCTTCTTTTGGAGAACTAGACTTAAGCGTTTGCAATTCTTCAGTCGTCAGATTCGTTGCAGCGCCCTTGGTAGTATTTCTTTGTTGCTTTTGAGAATTCAGAAAGTCGGGATTTGGTAGTAGTATAGGCAGATGCACAACAAAGAATGGCTGCACTATTTTGTCACCATTGTCGCCCTTGTCACCTTTCTGCCTTAACTCCTCAATTTGTAGTATGAGCAAAGGATTTGGCAGCAAGTAAACGCTATTATTTTTCTTTTGTTGCTCCTCAATGCCACTGTCATTATTTGTTTTATTGAAATGGTAGACGAATGGATTTGGCAGCAGTGGAAGAAATTGTAAAGAGTGATATCCTGGTGGTTTGGATTGGGGCTTGTGTATCGTAAGTTGTAGTGCTTCCCTTAATATTTGAATTTACATCGTTAACAATTGTTTGTTTGCTAATCTTGTTGTGCTCGGAGGAGTTACGATGAGTCGGCTCGTAGTAGATAAAAATTTCGTCGTACAGTTTGTTTTTATTGTGGCCAGAGTTGTCTACTGTAGGCGCATTGCTCGCAGATAGTTCACTCTGTAGGGGTCGTTGCTGCGCATTAGCTTGGTCCTGATTTGTCTGTGACTGCACACCTGCTTGATTACTTATCGTCTGCTGAGATTCAGCCTTATGAGCTACCGGATCTTCTATGGGTTGAGCTTGCGAGTCTGCTCGGTTGATTACCAACAGCTGAGGTTCTTCCCGAGTGTTATATTGCTTTTCCGATGGTTTAGTTTGAACTGGGCTAACCTGCTCTTGTGTATTCTGAGACGACTCGCCTAGCTGGCTATTTAACGTCTTAGAATCTTGTATAGCTTGCGAGCCTTCTTTGTTGTTTGTCCTCTGCTGAGTTTTTTCCTGAATGTTGAAGGGGGACTGCGAACTTGCCACTTGTGTTGTTTGAGACTGTACATCTTCTGGGTTCAAAACTGGCTGCTGCAATTTTATCTCAAAACTAGATGGATCTTCAATATTAGGAGTTTTCGAATCTAGTTGGTTATTTGCAATTTTGTTGGACTGAGGCTGCAGCTGGGGTTGGTAGCTCTCCATGTGCACAAGTTGATTTTCTGAATTTGTCTCCACTTGAACGGGCTGCTCTTGTGAAATATCCTGCTTGGCCAGATTATAGAGTTGATACCGTTGTGGTACTGGCTCTTTGACTTCTGCCACTTTATCGCTGGCATGCTCCTGCTTCTGCTGTGCAACTTGCACTGCATTTTCCTGTGCGTTTCCCTGCTGTATTACACGTGCCTGCGCTACAACCAGCAGTCCGAATAGTACCAACAGTCGTAGAGTGCGCTTGAGGAAACAGATTCTCTTTAGAGTGTGCTCTTCAGCTAAAATGCCTGCTGCAACTTACCATGTTGAATGTTTCAATTGTACTGTAACGAATTTGAAGTCGGTCGACCTATTTATACGGTCAAGCTTGGGGCTATTGTTGGCAGATAATGTTTGGCAATGGTCGTCCTCCACTTAACTATCTTTGAACATTTCAAATCCATTAGATCAACTATGTTAAATACTATGAGAGTTATCCTCGAGCACATCGAGCTGATATCACAATGTCACAAAGCACTTCCCTCTCTTGATATGCATATCGTTAGTTTCTTTTGCTTTTATTTTTGTTTCTTTTACATTTTTTCCACTTAAAAGGGCGCCAATGGCGGAAATATCGAAAAAATGAAATTGCACTTAAGTTCTATCGTACCTTTTCAACGATTTTCCATTGTTGTTGTTGCAGTTGCTGGTATTGTTAGTATTATGGTTGTAGTTGTTGGATTTCATTCGTTTTACGTACAACATGGAAATTCCATTGTTTCGAGGCGCACAAACGGAAATCTATGGTACTGACTCGTTTTACGTGTGTATGAGGGAGTACATATTCGCCTCAACTATGTGGAAGGGGGCAGCATAGGGGCAAGTGCAAAAGACTGTCAACTTTGGAGCTGTGGGTGGAGCGGCAGACACATACGCAGATACAGCTAGTGACTCTGTCAAACGCATCAGCTGCATATTCATATAGGAAGCCGGGAAAGCGTTTTGCCAATGTCTTTGCATCTCAGGCTCAGGCTATGTCAGGTAAGGCATTTGTTGTGCGTCAAGCTGGTCATTGACTTGGCACTGAAATGCAGCTGGAAGCTATGCTGCTCTTGATAATTGAATTCTCAATTTCGTAGTGTAGTACGGTTTGAGATACGGGGAATGCGCTACCGAATATCTGTGTTTTGTTCATTCTCTGTTATGCGGATTTCTGTCATTGAGAAAATTCCAAGTGATTTCGAAATCCTTAAAGTGTAGCAGTTGGAGCAGAAGTGGTAGCTTTAAGTGCAGGTTAAGAAAACATACAATCAAATGAAAATTCTTTTGGACTGGATGAACTGTTGAAATTCCAAGTGCGGTGCTTGTTCAATTTTTCATGGGCCTCCCACTAGTCAACTTAAAGCTTAAGCAAAAGATAGAAATAACAAAAAGTAAAGATGCTCCCACACACACACATACACACACACACACACCAAAACCAGAGAGTGAGATCTGTGAAAAGGTGAAATTAGCAGACGATTCCTGTGCCCCAACGTGGCCAGACAATGAGGCAAATGGAGGCCCTTGACTCGCTGTATGTAAATAAATGCTGCTAGGGTAATGGCAACGAAAACGAAAAAACAACTTAAAACAGCAACCAAAAATCCAATATGCCCCAAGGCCAAGCCAGGGTACGCCGGACCACTCCGCGCCCAGCCGTGCGGAGTCAACTAGTATGGCAGTGAGCAAAGCAACGCATGCTGCTGCCATCCTGTCTGTCCGTTGGCTACGTAGCACAGCAGCAGAAACGACCAATGACCAACAAAAGCTTGCGGGGGCAGCCAGCTCCACAGTGCATCTGTGGATACTTTTCATTTCTTCTACTCTTCATTTTATACTCTGCGAAAAAGGTTTTCAAGGGTGCGTCAAAGTGCTGCAACACATTGGTCCCACGACAGGATTGATCAAAATTGCGATCTATTTTCAGATCCAAAATCGATCACAAAGAAATTCTGCGTTGAAGTTTTCTGGGTATAGACAAGGGCCATTAGTTCTCCCATTATCATCTTTGATCTTTGTCAGTCAATCAACAAGTTTGTCACAGCTCTATCTCTATTAAAGGGTATTTGCACTTCGGCCATGTTGCTTTACTTCTGCTTTTGGCGTGGTGTACAGCTTGCGCAGTGCTGTTTCATTTTGGCTGCGCTGCTCTGCACGGCTACGATAAGATCAATGTGTGAGCCTGGCTCAGTGGAGGCACGCCAGGTTGGCAGTTGGCTGTTGCTGCTGTGGCATTTGCAGCAGGTGTTTCGCTTTCATGTTGCAACACAATATGGGTAACAAGTTGCAACCAAGTTTATCGGCGCATATTTCACATACACACGCACACTCACGCCAGGTGTCAGGACGGGGGGCGGCTGCCGCTATAAGCCGCTTGCTGTGCTTGATTTGATGGACTCCGTTGGTAAATGCAATGCTAGCATCAAAATGAATACACCAAACAGAGTGGTGCTCAGCTAGCTGCTTCATTCAGCAGAGCAGAGTGCAGCCCACGCAGAAACCAACAGTTTGTATATGCATACACGTTGATCCCTTCATTGCACGCTCTACTTGCCGCATCCTATGCTGGCCAAATAGCTGCAGGTTAGTCAATTGTGAGTGAATCCTAACAAATGGCAGCTAGTCAGGGCAGGCAGCAACTATGCCGAGCGATGAGCCGGGTAAGATACTTTGGCAACAAATTCACACGCCTGCTGCTTCAATGAGTGGAGTTTGCGCATCACTAAACAAATATGGCACCATAGGACTCTATGGAGGTGAAAGTACTTTGCCATCAAGATGTCGACGTGCCACATTCACACTCCACGTCCAACACATCATGCCACAAACCTGCTCACAATTCAAAACATTTCAGACAAATTGGCGTCGCTTTCAGTGGAACGTGTGACAAAATGCAATGCAAACAGCCAACTAAATGCCAGTCCCAACTCCTGCTGGTCTTCGCACTCCACCATGTCACCACTTTATTTTGTGTGTAGTTCTCTTTTTTTTTTTTTGTTGCCGGACAATACCGGGAATGCTTCCTCTGTGTGTGTGTGTGAGCTTGCTGCCGCTGCCCTTGTTTAATTTATGCCAAAACGTTGCTGATGCGACGTTGACGATGTCATTTAAACGCCAGAGGTAGTGCTATAGTCAGAACATGCACATAAAGTGTTCCTTGTGAGAGAGGACAACACAGCTAGCTCATCTTTTACTGCTCCAATGTAACAACAAGTTGGCAAGGTGTCATTTTATATGCCATAAATAAGCTGTAGGCCCAGCAACTAGATTTTAAACAAGCCAACCAATCTGTGGGAAATGCCATCTCAGCCGTACACTCAGCGAAAGCAGGAAGCAATGCCATAATAATGATAATTTGTTTATGCAAGCACAAATTGGAGAAAAAAGATTGTTTTTTTTTAATTTAACTAACCCGAAAACATTGCAAAATTCATATAGTTTTAAGAGATAAAAGAGAACCTAGGTGATTCCACTTTAGAATCTTCTGAAGTGGTAGCGTCTAGTGTCTCTTATTATTTAATTATTATCAGAGTAACTTTGCCAAATTCTACAATTCGCTGCAAATTGAAAAAGTACGCAAATTTATTTATAGAATTTTATACAGATTTCTTGTGAACAGCTGCTTTATATATAAATAATATAATGCAGCATAAACGAGAGCAATTTCTCGGTTATGCGAATTCTGCGAAAGCGTGAAAAATTGTAGCATAAACTTAATGCATCTATCTACAATAACTATATATCGTTCATTACTGATGGTGGGCCAACACAATCTCGGTGATTTGTTGACGTGCACTTGCACTCGCACTAGCCGCCATTCATGAACAACAGCTCCGCGCCTTCAGAAGAATGTGACCCATTTTTGTGCAGCGCCCACAAGTTTGTTGTTTGCTTAAATGTTTGCCTATACACATATACCGGGTATAAGCCATCGTATCGTATATGGAACAAGCAGCTACATAAATATGTAAGCAGCTTTTAACACCTTTTTGAGGCATACACACATAAATGCACACAATCTCCCATTCTCAGAGCAACAAGACAGATGCAACAAACACATCGCAGTGCCTTTCAAGTGGCCCAAAGACGAGAACGACAAGCGGCAGACTTGGGTTCAGACACTGGCACAGTGGCTCATTGTCTGCTACATTGTAGCAGAGCCGCTGGCTGTGGCAGGCGCCACTTCGGCAAGTCCCATGGGCTCAGGGGCAGCAGCACGTGCAACGCTCAAGCAACAATACAAACAGACAAACAACAAAAAAAACAACTTTAATGCACTCTGTTAATATTAAATCTACAGATGATTCTTTGAAAATCAAAAAAGAATACTTTTCCAATAATTGTTCAAATGCTGCGCACTTGGGTAAACGGCAATTATTTTTTATATACACTATAAAAAGGCTTATAAAGGGGTTTCCACGAAAGATAACCATTGTTGTGGTGCAAGTCAGAAGAAAAAAGTTCATAACCGAAATTTGTTTTTCCAAAGTTCTTAAGACGCTTCATTATGAGATTCATTAATTGAATAAACTAAAATTGCGACCATTAGCAATACAGAATTATGCAGTTGAAACGGGGAAACAAAACATTTTTTAAAAAACAAAACACGGTGAAACGAGAGACCATCAATGACCTTAAAGATAAAAATACGTAACGAATTTATCAAATCGTTCAGAAGATATATTGCAAAAAACGCAAAAAATTTGAAATGTTTGGTAGGAAACTTCAGCTATAACTTAAAGAAGCGTTGAAACGTTTTTCCAAAAACAGAAAAGAAAATATGTCTTATAATTTACGTTTTAACTAACGCAATATGGGAAGAATGCTTATAGATGCTCCAATCTTTCAAATCATCTCTTATTTGGAGTACTTAATATTGTATTTAATATATTCACAAAAATGTAGAAAACATCTTCTATTAAACAAAACCAGGACGATCGCAGAAACTCTTTCTACCTTGCTTGAAGAACGCAGTAACTCCGACTATAAGGTATTACTAGGTCGCTCAATTTCGGACTCCGGATAAATATATATTTTTTGTTTTGTTATATAAGTTTTTTATGTGTGCGCTTAAGGGTCTGAGTGTGTGTGTGTGTTTGAATATTTTTAATATGCCAGTTGGGCCATTTTCAATTAAGCAAAATTAAAAATTTATTACGAGGGCCGCAGCGACCGCCGGTGCAAAGAAAACAAAGCCAAGTTGTGCCACATAAAAAAAGTATATAGTCAACAACAACAACAACAGCAACAAAACGAGGCAAATAAAACTTGGGGTAGTTGCAGCAACAGTAGAGATGTGTTTATATTTTCATTAAGGATAAAAAAAAGTAAAAGAACGGCACGTATATATATCATACCCTGTATGGGTACATGACAGGATTGAGAGCTATGCGTCCTGCTCCTGGGTCTGTCATTCTTTTCGTTGAAGTTTTAATCATTGAAATGACATTGACAGGCCCCAGAGCAATGCGCAGGACTTTGATATTGATACGCTATGGAGTATGTGCTTGTTGTGTCTTTGGGGTGAGTGGTAGCGGACAGTTCTAATATATTTTCTGTGCTTGTTTGAGCCTTTAAGCTAAGCTAAATATTTATGAGTTTTAAGTGATTATTGAATTTTATATAATGTCTTACTACATTTGTTTGTCGTTTCTTGCTTTGTGTACGACAAGTTTAGCCATTAAAAATAAATAACGATTATGTACAATTGTTTCTAATGACTTATGGAAGTAATTCAATGATGCCCTAAAGTGTGCGGCATATTGATTAAATATTGAGAGTCAAAAGCAGGAAGTAGTGATTTCAAAGATTCGACTTTGATAGTCCTGAAAGTTATATTTTGATTCTTAAGACGTTTACATGATAATGCATCCGGGACTCTTATTTGTATTAAAAATGTAAAAAATACTTAATATTTGAGCTACAGCACAAATTTTATGAAATGTATTTTAAAAATTTTCTAAATATATTTATATTTTATTTTGCTTTTAAAACGTTTCCACTCTAATCTATTAAGAACTTTGTACACTTCAAACAAATCTTTGTACTAGCTGCTTTTTAGAAATATCAGGAGAAATGTCATATCATATGAAAATACAGTCCATTAGACATATTTACAATGGACTTTGTAGCCAATTCACCACCCCTTGCCATTAAGCTATTTCAATATTTAATTAAATTAAAGAAACTTATTCCAATTAATTGTGGTTCGATCCAAAGGCGGAGCATGGGACATATCTTTTAATGCTGTTGGAAGCGAACAGGGACGTACAGTTCATAACCGCATCCGAACGGCGTTGTATATTTAATAAATAGAGATTTCCCTAGGTAAGTAGCGTCTATTTATTTGCTATCCAAGTGCACCAGTGCTGCTCACAATATTTAATTTAACTTAATTATAAAAAAACAAGTGGCCTAGAATCAATCAATTGGTAAGATGATTTGTGAGGCTCCAATCGGCTCTCACAAAAATGTTTCCTTTTACCTTCCTAAACATAGGGTATTGAAACTCGTACCAAAGTCTTTTTGTAACTAGCTTGAAGTGTGTTTCGAAGCAAAATCGGTTGATATTGATTGGTATTGGTAACTAAACCAAAGAAATTCTTTTGTGATATAAAAGTTTTTTAAAAAAGAAATAAATTCGCTTCGGCTATATTAAATTTTTTATTTTAAACTAAAATTCAAATTGAAAAGTATTTTTAAGAACTAAGTAAGCAACCGTAGGAAGGCATATGGTATTTTCACAACTCTAATAAAGTAAGTTTAAAGTAATTTGTTAAATACTTCGTAGCTATTACATTTTAGAACGAGACCCTCGAAAGCGCAGAACAGCAAATACAGAAACAAAAAAAATGCATAGTTTTATAGATTTATGCGACTTTCGAAGGCAATTTGAATGTTTCCATTTTGTTTCGGTTTCAATAAGCTCGCTGAAAATGCCCTACATACAAGTAGGACGTCAAGGAATCGCCGTGGCTTTTAATTCATACGAAAATAAGTAACCCAATTAACCCAATTCAAAACTCATTGCAAGCTTATAAGGAGACACTGCTTTGATTTTCCACATACAAGTTCTTTTCACATTCTACAAACCTTTATAACTGCTTTTTGTTTTCTTTTTTGTTAATTTGAAAATTCTTGCTGCCGTTGTGTTTTTATAATATTATAGTTGACGTTGTAATTCAATTAGCATAGCAAGTATATGTAAATTTTTGCAGCTTTTGTATAAGTTTTTGTTCAATTAAAAGTTTTGCACACAAATAAATGGCAGCATATGGCGGAAGGGAAGAGCTTGCATAGGATGAAAAGATAGTGTAAGATTTGATGAAGGCAACTTTGCCATAAATTTTAATTAATTTGATTTACTTTTTTTTTCTGTTTGTAGCACAACGCAGTGGCAAAAACTTTTTTTACTTCATAAATTTTGAGTACATTTTAAGTAAATACAATTTTCCGCCACACTAATAACACACTTCCGGTTTGTTCGGCGTTATAACAATGGCGGCTGCTGCAACTTCCGTTCACAAACACAAACACCGACTCAGACGCACACACACACACACACAAGTAAATGCGGCATACAAAATGCCGGTTAGCAAAAATATACTTATACGTGTGTATGTGTGTGGTGTGTGTGTGTGTACGTTCTGGGGCTTATTTTATGCGCAAATATTTTTTTTTTTTTTTGTATTTTTTTGTATTTTATATTTTATTTTTGCGCAATGGTAAACATAACTTACTATGAACCCACACAAGCTCACAAGTTCAACGTTCGCACAAGCAGTACTCTAACGCGTCACACAGTCAGTCAGTAGAGATTCGGTCGTCCAATACGCGCGCTCGATCTACGTCAAATCAACAAAATCTCGTTAAATTTTCGAAACTTGTTAAATTTTGAAGCGCGCGTAGTGCCTGTGACATCCGCCAGCGACAAGCGACAAATAAAAACAAAATTCGCGAAATGCGAAATGCAGTTGCAAAACAAACGCGCTTCAAAAGCTCTTTGCAGCCATCCAGCGGCAGAGAGAACACCAAATAGACAGAGTGGAAATTTCTCTCTCTTCTGTTAAAGCTTAACATTCTGAGGCAAATACAATTTTGTTGTTTACCGTTTCGGTTTGGTTTTGAAACTGAGCACGCAAATATGAATTCGGCGCGTTATATGCAACATTTGAGCTTGGAAACACAATTAGAAAATACAATCAACTTTGCCCTCTGGCATTTATGCATTTGTAGCGCAACAACTTTTTATTATATTTCGTTTTGCTTAAAAATGCATAAATCCAAAATTATTATTCAAAATTGAAAAGTAAAAATTTGACGTTTGATTTTGTCTTTGCTTTTGCGCAAAGTAAAAAAGCTCAAGCTCAAGCATAATCTCTCAACCGGTTAACATAACAGTGAGAGCATTTTACACTCTGTCTATTTGGCTGTTTCTCTCTCTTGGCTGTGGCTTTGAGCCGAAGCGCAAACGAAGTGCAGCTTGTTTATGTTGCTGCAGCATCCCGACGGAAATGTTGCTGCAACACGTTCGCTGGTGGTGACTCTAAGCGGAATGTTGCTGCATACCAAAGGCGTGCGTACATGAGAAAATGTTGCCAGAGCTGGCGAGCTTCAAACCTTAAAATTACTGTTGCAACTTTTTTTATTCTTCTTCTTCTTGGATACCCTACAATTGTGTGTCCGCCTATGCTTTGGCTTTAATTATGTGAACAATATTTTTTTGTTTTTGTACTATCATGGAGAGGGAAAATGTTATAAAGGATTCAATCAATCATTTTCTATTGCAAGAACTATAAATATGTTTAAGGTAAAGAAAAAAAATAAGTTAAAATGTTAAGCATTATGATCTTCTTCACTTTTTGGAGAATGTGACTTTTCGAAACAAATTCAAAGTTTATACCAAAAGTTACTAAACTTAGTTGTAACCATCAGAAAACTTACGAAAATATTATCAAATTTACGTGAAATTAACGTTTCTCAAAACGATATAAATCTGCAAAAGCACAATGAGTAAGTTTTAAGCTTAAAGTGTATTCAACTTTCGGCTTGTTTGATTGTTGCATTTAGGCGGGAAAAATATGTGCAGCATTGTTGTTGTTGTTGTTGTTTGCTTGGCTGTAAAGAGTTTGTAGCTACAAGCGTCGCAACGTTGTTGGCCCGCTGACTAAGCCAGCCTTTTAGCCATATCGCCAGCCATGTTACCATGTTGCAGTGATTATTTTGTCAATTGCAGTGACACAAAGGCATCTATCGAGATATCTATTCATCTATCTAGCTATCTATTGGTTGTCTACCAACGCCATTGCGCACACCGTGCCGATTCCCGCTGTAGTTTCCAGTTTGTCCCATAGCTTAGATTGTTGTTGTTGTACAGGCAGAAACGAGCCATTATTTTGTTGTTTTCATGTTGTATTGTTGTTGTATTCGACTATCTCTCCGCAGTATCTGGGAATATCTCTGACAAAGCGTGGTTAAGTAGTTGCGGGTTTTATCCGCTTTTCAGCTTGTGCATTCATTCATTCTGCCTGCCTCAATTGATTTCCATGAAAAGTATTCATGACAAATTCTGGAGCACAACTTCAAAGTGCATTTTTTTCGTCAGACTTTGATTGCGAGCTAAGACAACTTGATTTGCTTGTACAATCGACAATTAAAGTCTAATTATAATGGCGCCATATAGGATTAAGTTTTGAATGCTCTATAAAGTGTATGTGCATTTTGTGATTTTTAGCGCTATAGTCCGATTGATCTAAGTTACAGAATTAATGGGCTTTGATGGCGAAGCGTCTAGATAGATGATGCCAAGAATTGTTATTAGGGTTATCATACCGGTACAAAAATTCTTTCAAAGTGAAACCTGATGTTTTTCACGCGACTCTTGAAATTTTTATATATTATTTATAATAGCAGTCTCCATAAAATTTCCTAAATAAATCAGAGCTAAATAAATAAAGATTTATTTATGCTCACAATTTATACTTTAATAATATAAAAATTTGGAAATATTAAAATACAGCAAGAAAAATATCATATATACGACTAATACGCGTTCCTACCTTAATAGGTGAACTTTTCATAGATATGCAAAGGACTTCAATTGTCAATTTAAAGCGAAAAACCACTTTAATATTTTGCATAAATATAGCACAATTGCAACAATTGCGTGTATGAATAATATGTGTATTATGTAAATTATATTACTTGATAAACACAATTAAAAGCGGTCAAAATAATGCAAGGGAATATATCTGAACATATGCAAATTAAAATGTAATAAAACGCACGCATATTTTATTTAAATCAATTAAAATTGCAAAATGTTTACGTAAAGTCGTTAAAAAAGCGATCCAAAGCCGAATGTGTGTGGCAGCCACAATTGAAATTCATTCGATCCTGCAGTGGCACGTAAATAAACCACAAATGCAACAACGACCACAACAACAACAACTGGCCAGAATAAATGGAACCATTGAAAGTCGAATCGCGAATAGTCAAATACTTTACATTGTATTTTCGAAACAAATTAAATAATTCAATAATGGCAGCAGCGTTAACTTTAGACACGTTTTGTAAGAGATGTCTCTACGCTTGATAGATAATTTCAGTCATCATTTTTATCTATCGCAAATCCTATGATATATCCAGCAGTTACACCTTGTCCCTATTTCAGGGTATTATCAACAACGAGTGCTGAAGCGACACGCAACCAACCACTGCGGAAAGTATTTATTTAACCGACTAAAAATAATATTTTCATTTTATTTCCTTTTTAGCAATGTTTAATGATTTTAATTTGATGAATGGTGTTTACATAGAGAGTAGCGAAGTGTAAATTGTTAAGGGAATCGCAGTTGTTGGCCCTTTAATAAAAGTAAACAAAAATTGCGCACATATAAACAGGATTAAAAGCCGAATTGGCTATGCACTTCAATCGCAAAAAAAAAGTTAATTTGAAGTTTATTGCTAAAATGTTTCTTTCAACGGGATTGCTAAAACATTTTAACTCGTTATTTCTAAGGCTGGCCTCATCATGAAGTTAACTAAGAAAAGAAACTGTAAACAAGAAATAAGTCTACCTAAAAAAATAAAACCAAGAATATATTCTAATTAATAAGTAAGTCGTTAGTCAATCTCAGCAAGCGCAGGCTCATATGCATGCAAAAATTCTAATTCGTGTAGCTATACTATAACAATTTCCTATAATTCACAACTGTTTAACGCGGTAAGTGTGCAAATAAGCATGTACCTTTTATTCTTAATCAGTTTTTCTTGCTTAAATGGAAATTGTTCCAATGCCAAAGCGAGTTTTAAATAATCTTTTAATAATTGGTCAGATTATTAATGATTGTCAATACGTTTATATAGAAATTAATTAACTAATATTTGTGTGATATTAAAATAATGACCAAAATTTGTATGCAAACTGATTTAAATCGAAAAACAAAGATGAGTTGAAGTTATACATTTGTGGTTGAATATATTTAACATTTTGTCCACAAGTATTATAAAGGAAATAAATTGAAACTCTTGCTTACTACGCACCGAACACTAATCGCCCAACTTGAACTAACATTTAAAGAATATCATCAAAATACGCGCAGCAACGGTGGATGCAATGCGTATCCCTAAAAGGGCCGCCACAATGAGTAATAGGTTAAGGGGTTGAGAGGGGCTGGAAGGTGTAGCTGGCCGTAAATGCAACGCCAGGATATACAGTAAATGCTGGTAATTAAGCGCTTTTCAGTTACTTAATGCAACAACAAACAAGCATAAAAAATAAGCTGGTCCTTAAAAGTTAAATTTAAATATAAATAGAGCTGAGGGAGGCGCCGTACTAAAGTGTTGGGCAAAAAAGGCAGCAGGCTCAACAAGCGCCTGGCAGCCAGACAAGTGTCTCCAAGAGAACGTGGGCGGCGGAAATGGCTTAAGACTGTGTCTAAGAAACAACTTAAAGCGTTTCCGGCTAGCCGGCCGTTGTTGCTTGTGCCGCTGGTGCCTTCCACTTCCTGTTGTGTTATTGTTGTCAGTGGCAGTTTTTTCTTGTGTAAATTAAAAAGACGCATACCCCTGAAAGTATGCTACGAATTCTTGTGCAGCACGACACACCCTACCTCACACACACACACACACGTAAACAATGGTGCTGCTTTTGGCCAGGAAACTGCTCTTGGTAGCCGCTGAAAGGCAAACAAATTTCTTTATAATTTACATACAAAGCATATGCCAAGGAAAAGGAGTAAAACATGTATACTCAGTATGTACACAAATATATAGGCCGCCTCCTGCCTGCCTGGCTGGCTCAAATGTGACACAAACATGTGTATGCTCAGCTGGTGTCACAACATCCTACAGATACACACCCGCACACACACACAGAACGAACAAATATAAACGCACAAAAGGATTACAGCGTGTCAGATGCTGCTGGCGGGCTGCGGGCAAAATTTAACGTGCGTTAATAATACGACATTGCGTATACGATACGTTGGCACAAGGCAAAGGACTGCCATACATCATAAGCATGGAATGCCGTCGTCAAATAAACTGCTCTGGAAATTGCGTCTTAAGTTGCCACTGCCAACGCGACCTTGATTGCGCTCACAACAACAACAGCAACAACACAGCTGACTTCCTTAGACAACGCCTCGAAGCATCGTAGCTTCCACAACGCCTGAAGCAATGCCATGTCCCCCCTGCCATGTCTTTTACCATCCATGCATATGCTTGCCGGTTTGTTGCTTTCGCTGTTGTCCTTGTTGCTGCGAGGAACGCATAAAATGTATTTAACACACAATTTATGTCTGCACGAGCGCAAAAGGCGTTCAAATTTACAACCCGCTAGCAGCAGTCGTAGTCGCAGTCGCAGTTACCGTGATGGTCCTAGTCGAGGACCTAGTCCTAGTTCTAGCATAAACGAAACAAACCAAGATGTTATATGAATGGATGTGAGTGTCTTTAACGGAATACTCTTGCAGAACCAGAGTTTGTTCTTGCAAATTTAAACTATACAATGAAACAGTCTCAAACAAAATCAAATTTTTTCGGTAATTTCATATTATGGCTTAACATTAAAAATCACGATATCTAAGGACGAACGCCTACTAATTTAAGCAGCACGATGATCCAATAATATATTTTATAGGCTGCTAGCATGCATGTGGTTTGGCTGCTTCCAGCAATAATTCCACAATTGCAGGATTCCCCACTTACCCAGTTGAGCAGCTAAAAAGGGTATTAAAACGCAGAACGACGACAAATGCAGGCCACACATTTATTCAGGTTTATTTTATTAGAACAACTCGCCAGCTGTGTCTCGCATGTCTGCTAGCATCCTTCTGCGTTCCAGACTTCTAGGATACTGTCATGTTTTGCTTTATTTTGTTTCGGATTTCATTTTGCTCGTTGGCTTTGTTTGTGGCCCATTATTTGTGCTAGACATAAATTGGCCCGCTGGGCCATAAAGCAAAAATCATATGTTTTATACATGGCCAAAGTTGTAACCAGAGCAACTTCTGCGTCCTGGCCATCGCTGGTAACTTTGTGTAGCAAAAAGTTTAATAGACTTGACTTTTGCTTTAATATATGCGTGTATGTGTGTTTTACTTGACAAAAGTTTTTTATTTCACATTTTATGACTGACTTTTAAGCTTGTGCATTTTTAACGTATGTAAAGGATACGCAGGATTGCGAGCAGCTCTCGGGACGCTGAGTAAGGTTGGCAGTTAGTTGTTTCACAAAGTTCAATACAAGAAAAACCAAAAGGCAAATTTTATGGTCTTATCAAACAAAATCATGATACAATAAAAATGAGACAAGAAAAAAGCAATCAAAGGCTTAAGGGGGTTATGCATTCTTTTGAAGAAATAAGAAAACAAAATTCTACGCTTGCTATTGGATTACTTAATGTAAGAAAATTTAAAAGCGTATCCCAAAAACTTTCGCTCAATTATCCCGAAATGTCAAGAGTGTGCTTTGCTTCCATTTCACATATGGTATTTTCCCAGTTTTCTGTGCAGTTTCCCGCTCCCAAGTCAACACAAACGTGACACAAGAAAATAAAAAACTTTTAATTTTCCGCAACCGCTTTGTTGCAAGCCAGACAGGGAACAGGCCAGCTGGGGGCGCAGTCACAGCCACTTTTTTGCAAGAACTTTTCATTTTTAATTAAATATGTGTTGCAACAAGAGGGGAGAAGATATGTTACCACCAGTCATAGCCAGGCAGTCAAGGGGCAGCCTTCAATTTGTACGAGAGCCATAATAAACGTCAATTAGTTAAAGACAAAGCGTAGCCCTCAATCAATTCTGTTTGGGCCACAAATCGTGGCATATTATTTGTTTGTTTGGATTGCGCTTATCAGACAGTTGGCTGCCTTATCCAGCATATCCGGACATTACTGGTTCATCATCTACGTTGATGAGGTTGAAGCTGGGTAGCTGTGTCGCTGTGTCGCTGCGCATTGGCTACACAGAACTTGAGAATTCTGGGCTGTGGGCAATTGCAGTCACGCATCTCACGATTGCGCTATTATATTCTCACCTTATGATGGCGGATTGCAACGAAAAAGAAGTGAAGAGGGTTGGCAAAGCAATTGAAAAGCCGCAAACAATAATTGTAGCTGCGCCGATGCCTTCGCAAAAGCGTAGTTATAACCAAGCCGCAGCAATTCTCATAGCCATTCCGCGGCTCATCCCGTTTCGAGTTTGGCTTTGGCGCGAATTAGGCAAATTGTCTGCAATTTAAATACCCTTCATGCATTCGGTCAAGGGTATGCCACTTTTGGCAGATCATAAGTTCCATCAGTATGATGAAGTATGGGCACAGAGTATTCCAATGTCGAGCGACGTTTCAAACGATTCCTTATTGCTCTCTCTCTCTCTCTCTTTCTATTTCTCTGTTGCCCAGATGGGTTGCCCTTTAAGCATACAATCTTTGGTGTGTTGCTAGGCAATAAGGAAACGGCCAACAATGTAGATTGGGCTCCATTGATTGCCAGTTTGCCGTTTGCCGTTTGACGAAGCTCCAAGTTCCACATTCAGCGTTTTGTGATTTTTAGCGTTTCGTGCTAGTGTAGGCAAAGTGTGTTAAGATTCATAATTTCCGCTTGGTGCGCTGGCTGCACGAGTCTTTGGCGAGTCAGTGAGTCTGGCTAAGTTGAAGGGTTCATGAGTTCAGCACTTGTGTGTCATCCTATGCAATGCGTTGTAGCTGCTCCTGCTTGCTGCCTTGCTGCTTTCTGTGGTGCATTTGCCCCCAAGTCAATTTGTTGTTGTTGTTGCTGTTATTATTGTCGTTGTTATTTCAGCCCCCAACAGTTGCTGCTACAAGCTGAACTGAAGCACCTTCATTAACATACCAGCTGAGACCGACCCATTGGCAACGGCATTGAGTTAGGAATTTTAGCTGTATGGTTTGGAATTTGCTGTAATCCGATACAATTTAGAGGCTTTAAGCTTTCTGCCTGCTTGACGTTCAAGTTTCGCATCATCTTCTACTTCCATACATCGCAGGCAACAAACGGTCCCATACCAACACTGAAGTGTGGCACGCGCGCTTCTCGTATTCCCACCCCCGCCTTTGCCCCTTAAACGTGCTTCTATAAGGTACTCCAAGTTTTCAAGTTATTTGTAGTATTCCCAATAGTTGCATATATAGCTCTGTGTACATAAACAACGCCGATTAGGCTTAGGCCCCTGTATATAGTGCACTGAACTTTGAACAAGTAAAGAGATGAAAACCCATGTTGATTTAAAAGCTAATAATACTGATAATAATGAATTTTATCATTAGCTGCCAATATTGCAGGGAAATCTTTTTCTACGGAGTTTCCTTTCCCAATCGAACCACGAACTGCAATCCTCTACTGGGCTCAACTGGAAAATCGAGCCCAGCTGGTCTCATTTCAGCGTCATACATAAAACATGTCACAAAGTACGAATTGCGCTGACTATTTTTATTTTTTTGTTTTTATCTCTTTATGCCACTCAGATATGCAACAAAGAAAATTATCAAATATAAAGCAACAGACACCCAAAGCCAAACAAGGACTGCTACCCCAAGACGAGAAACGGCACAAGTGCAGAAGAAAATCCAACACTGAAATAGAATATGCATGTAGCCGGGCAAACAATCTGAACAATTTTCTGTTTTTGTGCTCTGTTGCTGGAACTTTGTTTTCTCCTCGAAAAGGATTACGTAACATACACGTAGAAGAAGCGCTGGCCCACATTGAATTGCACTGCAGGAGCAGGCTGCTGATGGGCAAGGCGGGCGAAGAAAATCCGCCTTTACATTCTACTTGCTGTGGCATATATGGTAATTGTTTTTTACGGCGGCACGTAGCAAATCCAAATCCGCAATATGTGCGGGCGCCTCCATTGCCACCTTGGCATATGTACATATACATTTGTCTATATGTGAAGCTTACGCGGCAGCCATTTTGTTGCAACATCAGCATCAGCACAGGCGTAATTGTAAGTATATACTCTATGTAGAATATAATTATGACGAACTGCAGCCGAGTAACAAGGTCTAACATTGTGTGCTCGATCCACGGCAGGTAAACTCACTGAGTTATGGCACATTTTAAACTAAATTGACTGCAACCAGGACCTTGTACAACTTTGTTGCATGTTGCATGCTCACACTTATTGCTCACCGGGCTTGTTTTGTTCGCATTTAAACAAGCGTTAAGCAAGCAACACATATTTCCACCATTTTGCAGCAGGACGATCCCTTAAACGGCAACAATTTTGTTTCTGGCAGTTGCATAATTTTATTTAATATAGAAAAGTGGTTGCATTTAATGCAACTAAAGCTAGCGAAGCGTCTGCCACTTTATATGAGAGCCCACAAAATGCATATAATTTATGCATTTGAATTTTTTTTTTGTTAAAATACCCTGCAACAACATTCACAAGAGGATATATGTACTTTCTAGTTCAGGTGGGATGAAGAGGTCCGGTGGTATGCGAAATAGAAAAATTTCTTAAGAAATGCTTGATTATCCCTCACTCAGAGAAAAAATCGTAACTTGGCAACAACATGTTTGTTGATGATTTCCAATTTAAGCGTCAGAGCGAAAAATAATGCGATATCAGGTAAAACTTAAGGCCAGCTAAAATATAGCAACTTTGGCGCTTTCTTTCGCTCATACCCAAAAAATATATATGTTTTTTAAAAATATATATTCAATTTAAAAGAGCTATTTTTAGAACTTCTATTGTAATAAAATTATACATTTAAAAAAAATTAACTTAAACTATGTGTATATATATATATTTTTCTCCCCTCCCCCTCCCTCCCAACCCCTTCCCCCTCTCACCCCCACGCCAGACCCACTCGCCATCATCTCGGCGACCACACCCCAAATATCCAACAAAAAAAGACTGATCGCCCAGCCTCCCCACCGCGCAACCTACTCCCAACGTCAGTGCAGCCCCACCACTAATCCATCTCCATCACCTCATCAAAACTCAACACAACCACACAAAAAAACAAAACCACCATCATACTCCACACCACAATAACAAGACCTAAACCTAAAAACCATCAATTACACATCAAAAAATAAAACTCAACTGCATCCATCCACAACAAAACGTCGACCCGCCAAAATCCATCCTCCAAACTGACCCACAACACACAACAGGACAACTAAACAACGGCCAAAATTATTCATATGGCTCTTGTAGAGGCCCTAATTCCCAACGGAATAATAAGAAAAAAAAAAATGTGTATATATAATATTATAGTAAACTTCTCGAAGCCTAAGGAACGATAACAACTTTGGTTTCTGTTGCTAAGTTAACTCATTTCCTAACTCCCATCTGCTAAATATAAATGAATATTTATTAAGAAGAAAAGTTTACTGCAAAAACTTAAACTACAAAAACAGTGAATAGAGAACAACCAGAAGAATACACCCATGGCACCACTAACATTTACCAATCGTTAAGTAAAAAAGTTGTAAACACAAAAGGTTTTTTGCATTAGTTATTAAAAGCAAGCTACCAGCTACGGCTTAAAAACCAATACAATTAAATTCAACCTGAATGTTGTTTTTAAATATTTTTCAAATTCCAATGGTACAAACAACATTGTTAGTGATGGTCGACCCAAACTCATACTCGTTTTCGTTGCCATATTTCGCGTATCAATGTTTTTGTTTGTTTATGGTTTGAATGGTATTTTTGAAATTTAATATTTCAATAGTGGCATTCAGCTATGGCTCAAATATTCAATATTTGTCTAATTCATTTAGAATATTTAGCAAATATGCAGAATTCCATATGAATATTTTTATGGGTTAAAAAAATAAAACAAAAGTTATGTAGAGACCACAGAAAAAACGCAAATATTGAATGGCTGAAAAACATTCGAGTGACAAATTATGGGCGAAAAATACTGCTTTCTTGAATGTCTATATTAAATATTTAGTAAATTTGCAAAAACTTAACGAAATTATGACATATAATACCCCCACACCTGCGTTGTCATGTCCCTAAAGTCAATCCCATGTGTAACTCAAACGACACTTAATTTAAGTACGGAAAAAAGCGAAAAAAAGGAACTTCCCCGTCTGAAGCGCATTATACATACAAATATCTACAATACTTATATTATGTATGAATAACGCGCTACGAGGGCGGATTGAAGAGTAATTAGTGTAGCTGTTTCAGTAAATTTAATGATTTTCACAAATTTATTTCGATGATTAAACATGATTAATTTTACCACTAAAGTCGTAAATATTTTCCATTTTGTTATTTCGATGGCATAATTATGTTTTGCTCAGCATCCCTACTTATTAACCAATTTTCCGCATTTCACAAGTCTCAATGACATATATGTTGAAGGATTGTACGGTACGTCTAAGCGTTGTGTTATATTGCACATAGGATATTTTGTATTCCAAAAATATTGGCAGAGCCCAAACTCTGTCATCGAAATTGCAAATGCAAATGAATTACATTTGCATTCAGATCCATAATATATATTAAGCTTAGAAAATTAAAAAACAGCAAATAAGAAGAAACAAGATTCTATATATCTATATATATATATGCATTATCTGATCTCGAGTGGCTTAATTCTTTGCCTGCCCTCGTTTACGTGTACAGCATAAAATCAATATCACATCAATTGCCAGCATTTTTAAGGCTTCAACGCCCCATTCAAAGTAAACCTGTCATTTTTTCAATTAAATTATAAAAATTACCAGGAAAGCGAAACGAGCGAAAACTCCGAACCCAGACGTTGGTCTGGGCAAGCTACACAACAAAAACAACAACAACATTAACAACAACAACTAAAAAGCGACAACAACTTCAGCACGTGCTGTCAACGTTCCTGTCGCACTTGCTCCCTCCTCACACCTATACGTTTTGTTGTTACCTTCACCTTTGATGCAATTAATTCTGGTAACATAATCTTCACTTACAAGTTTATATGACACTAAATCAGTGCTGTGTGTGTGTGAGTTCGGAGGCAAGGTGGCAAGTTGGGCAAGCCCGTAGTCGGCAGACGGCCAAGCTGGCTTCACACTTGCTGCTTTCTCGACTTTGGTTAGACTGGGAGCACCCCCCAATGAAATTTGTGTGCCCAAATTGAGGCTGCATATTATAGTAGCTGTTTTGGGGCGTTAGGTGCTCTATACCAGGGCGTGAGTTGGCCTGTCATTTTCGTAGATTTACAAGGCCTAATTATAGGCATAAGCCGGAGTCAACTGATGTGCGTTTATTTGGGATCCGTTGTTGCCCCAACCAATGCTTTGCTGCTGGGAGGTACGCTTGCTCTGTGTGCACAGACACAAATTTAATTTGTTCCTTTTAAAAATGCAATGATATATGCAGACAGCTGCAAAGGAGACCGTACCAGTACCAGTCAAAACAAAGCCAGAACAAGCACAGTATCATTGACGAAGAGACGCAGAGACAAAGAGAAATGTATGCTTTCCGCATATTTGCACGCTAACCGATAATTATCGCTTGAAATTCGGTCAGAGGTTGCCTGAATGCTTAAATGAAGCTTCGGCGGAACATTTAAACACCTGATATGCAGTTAAACTTCAGATTTAGGTGCAGGTGGAACTCGTGCGTCAAAAATGCGATTTTGTGGTGGCACGCACAACGTCGAAATACACTCTAAAAGTAAACTATAAAATGGTAGAGCGCAAATGCTTCAATTTTTAGATAAGAGATTAGTCTAGTAAATAAGGTTATCTGTATTCTTTTTGGGTACACCTATATTTTTTGTTCAAAAAGTGTGAAAACTATTTAAAAATATATCTATATATTATGAAACAGATGCCAGAATTACTATAAACTTTATGGTACAGTGAAAATGACAAGAAAATTTAAGATATACTTAGAGCAAAGCTTCAGATGAATATAAAACTTTTAAGTTTGTCTAATTTAAAAGACTGTAAGACAAGATATAAAGACTGAACTTTACATGGTTCACATATTAATACTAAATAGAGTACATAGACTTCGTTTTGCTTAATGATCAGCTCTTATACATTTCGTTTTCACTCTGACAACGGAGCGTGTCCACTGTGTGGGATCATCCACACATAAAAGTATAATCTTCAATGTCCAGTGAAGCTGTCTTAACTTTTCGACATGTTTCATGTTTCACATACACATAATAAACTTGCATACAATATGTGATGAAGATTAAGTAGAAAATAATTACAGCCTCCAACAGTATGGCTGTATGCGATCATATTGAGGATTCGTATGCGTTGTACGACTTCGGCATTGACTTTGTGATAGGATCAGCCTGCGTGTAATTACGTAAAATGCGCTGTCAGTGTGGTGACAGGGTTAAGACAAAGTCGCGTCATTAAAACTGTCAGCTCGCTGCATGACACTCCGTGTGGCTATCAGTCTGTCAGTCGTTCAGACATTCGATCATCAATCGTGCGAACTTTCCCGTATTTGAACCGCCCATCAGCTGCTTTACTACAACGTTGTTTCCTCCTCACACACAACTGGCAATAAGTTGAAACAAGTTATTTGTAATTGTAGTAAGTTTTGGAAGCACAATGGATGAAGGAGAAACAGCACGCGGCGGGCGATATCATTGCGGTGGCAGCCACGTATAAAAGGCATAAAGCACCTTTACCTTTTCCCACACGGGACACAGCCACAGACACAATACATAAATCGCAAAAAAATAAAAAGGGCCAAATCAGCGTATAAGATACAGCACAATCAAGAAGAAGAGGAACAATCAGCAGCAGCAGCAGCAGCAACGGAGGAAAAAAATCTCACCGGAACGCCATAAATTTTAAAGTAATTTTCTCTCATAAAATTTATGAGAAAATGTTCAGTAAGCTCTGTCCCAGATACGTACTAAATACTAATAAACTTACCTCAGTTAGAACTGCCAACTGAATGAATGCCAAAAACTATGCTCAATAAACTTATTAGCTTATCAGCGAATCATAGAAGACACTTTGAATAGTATTATCGATGTGGTGCGTACTGCCAATCAAAGTCGTTGCCGGTATCAAAAGGCTCCGACCCAAAGACAGCACTTGAAGGACTTTCGCAGTGTAATTTACTTTGGTATTTCGGTATGTTGAATTATTGGCTTGTGGCCACGACTTGGGACGCCCATGTGTAGTGCAGCAGGTCACGATTATCTGCATACGCAACCGGCAAAGGCACAGTCGATGCGGCTGATGTTGATACTGATGCCGATGCTGGAGATGTCGATGCCGCGGTCAATAATTTCAAAATTGGCGCACTTAAAAAAGAGGTATAACAACGAGAAGGCAACAAGCAATTGGCGAAACGCGACTAACGAATACTTTATTATTAAAAACACGAGATCAATTTATTGTAAAGTTGCACAGCACTGATTTTGCGCATTAGTGTGCCCGCATTTTGCCAAAAGTATAATGTGCTGATATCGAACGATTTTTATTATCAGCCTGCACATTGTTTTTAATCGATGACACTGAATATTTTAAAAATGTATTTATAGAGTAAAAGTAATCGTTTATGGGCTCAAAGACTAAGGCGATAATTAAATATGCAAGAAATGCACTTATTTTTTGTAGAAGAACTTAATACGAAATATGCATTTTGAAAACCTCATTACGAATTCCAGCAGAAAATTTGAACCTGCTGCTTTTGACCTAGAGGCAGCAATATGCTCCTTATGTATTAAATGCAGAGTACACGAAAAAACAAAGACGTCGAGAAAGATGTTGTGGGTATAATTTGAAAGTTATTTTGTAGCTGTTGGAAAAATTATTGAGCAATATGCTGATCTGTAAAATCATAAATAAAAAAATATTTGTTGTACTACAGCCGGCCTGGACCGGCCAGGTACATAACTTTTATGTTATTAGGTGAGAGAGTTGGTTTGGGGCCAAAAAGGCGGCCGGCTGCAACCTGGAACATCACAGCCTGTGTGTGTTTTTTGTCTTCTCATTTTTATATTTATTTTCCAATTTGATTTTTTTTTTTTTTGCCAAGACTTAAGCGATTGATAAAGTCTTTTTTATTTATAAGCTGATAATGATGGTGTAGGTGAGCAGGTCGGAAGATTTTGTGACGTTTTTGTGTTATTTATGTGCAATTTGAATGCAATCATTGAAGAAATCGGCCTTTCTTGTTGCTTGACTTTTAGCTGCTTGAGCGTTGTAACTTCAGGGATAAGACCCTGTAACACATTGGTAAAATCAATTTTGTTATATAGATAGAAATCGAAGAGAAATAAAAAACGATAAAATGAGAGGAAAGAGGCATAAAAGTGTCACAACAAAACGTTGCACTCATTTCATAGAACATTGGACTTTACGATGCGTTAAGGGCTAGGCTAAGGGGTCCATAAAGTATAAAGCCTATAAAAAATGCAAGTTAATGGCATTTCGAAAACAGAAGATTCAAGACACAAACTAATAAGAGGAGAAGAAAAACAAGAAAGGTTAACTGGAGTAAACAACTACTATGGCACGAAAAAAATGTCAACAGCATGATAGCCATAGAGAGTAAGAAGCAAAGGTATAGTTAGGAATTGTTGAAGGAAGAGCGAGATAATGGTTGAGAACAGAACAAGAATTGTCTGTCTAAGCGGATTATGCGCCACAACTTTTGGATTCGGGCTCCACAGATGGGGAACCTGGCATTCAAGCAGCGCCGCAGCTTTTTGACTTAGGCTCAAGATCTTTTAGAATCATGTTAAGCATGCAGCCGGACGGCGTCCGGACAGTGTTGTCGTTGTTCCTCCTCTGCTCTTGTTGTTGTTGTTGTTGTCGCTGCTGATGATTGTCATTAACATCAAATTACCACAAGTCAAAGTCATGTTCACAAAACCAACAAGACAAACAACAGAGAGCTCGAAGAAAAGGCGCAAGGCTTACTTATATACAAAGTATGTATGTACAATGCCCAACATACAAACATACCATACAGGTTCGGGGCGCTCCGGTCTCAGACAGCTAGTCGCTTGCAGATGGCAGCAGTTAGTTGAAAAATTATGGAAAAAATGAAATGGAAACCACAACATAAGAGAGTGCGACATCGAACGCACACAAACTAGATGCAATCTACTCGTTCTGACACTGTGGTCTTTCCACACAACATCACTCGGTTTGATTATTGAAAAATCTAATCTGACACTTGTTCATTTGAAAGATTATGAACTATGCGAAACATAAATGATAATTGTAAGATCATTAACAACTTTAGTTGAAATTGGGTTAGGGAGGTTTCCATGTTGGCAATAACCAGGGTCGGAACGCCTGCCGTCAAACGTTGGTATAATATTGATTAAACCGTTAAGCCCTCGGTAAAACCACTTGTACCCCTCTCTCAAGTTGTAGAGTAATACCTAAATCAAATTAGGCAAGTGCTTAGCATTTGTTGTACAGCACGCCCGCGACTTAACAAAATAATATCGAAAATTAAATCAATAAACCAGTCAATAAAAAAAAAACAGAAACAATTTTAAGATGCAAATTATGCAAATGAGAAGCACTGATTTCGTGTACACACAACGATAATATTAAAAGCAAAAGCAGGCAGCAGTCGAATGTTGAATCACATCTTTTATTTACATTTTGGAATCGTTTTTTATTGAAATATTTTACTTGTTTTCACTTCATTCACATTCACTCGTATATTATGTGCGGTAAGATTGTAAATAATAATGCATGCGGAGAAAATGTAGAACAAACACAATTTAATATTAATTTAAAAATTGCGGAATGGGATCTAAAACAGTGTTGGACTCTGAAATACCCCTTAATGCTTCGAAATAGTCACCAATTCAATTCGTTTCGTATAAAAATTTGTTTTGAAAATTATTTCTTTACTTTGAAAATAAAACCCCCAATATGCTATAAAATTTAATTTTATGAAAAACGAAAAACTTGTAATTTAAGATAGGACTTCGTTCGCGATGATTTCATGCATAACAACTTCGCATACTTAAGTAAACAATTACCAGAATGTCAACTTATAGTAAAATATATTGGTCACTGTCAAACTTACATCTACGATTAATGGGCTGTTGTTGCGCTTCCAATGCCGTCGATGCTGCTTCTACATTGGGTCGACAGAAACGCTTCCAAAATGACATTGCTGTGATGCGGAATGGTTGATCGAGAGCGTTCCGAGAAAGAGGTGTTGATTAGCGTATTACGTAGCCGGCTATGCGGGTGTTTTTGTTGTTGGATTTTTGTTTTGTTTTTGTTTTGATTTGTTTGCTTTTATTGCAAAACGCTGGTCGGACACAAGATATTAATTAGACAACGGATACGGAGCCAATGATGACGCTCTATTTGTAAAATGTTGTTGCCATCCAATTTGCATAATTTGATAATTTCTCTCCATTTAATTTTATTCACACTTCGATGACAACAAGCGTCTGGGCAAGAAACATACAAATACACTCACTACCACGCGGCGCTCCTACGATCTCTGTAACAGTGGAACCAGAGGCCAAGAGACCAATACGGCACGTGCCGTGTCATAGAATGCAACTGCAGATGCAGTCGAGCTAACCTCAGAGACGTAAATCGAAAACCCAAAACCGATGACGCTAACGCTGACGGTTACGATGACTACGACGATGATGATAATGGTGATGGTGATGATGATGGTGACGGTGACTGGACGATAAACGTCTGGAACTGAGTGTCAACAAACACAGAATGACACTGACTAAAAGACAGTTGTTACGACCAACCAGCCGACCAGTCAGCCGGCGGGTTCGTTCAAGAGAGTTATGTTCAATATCGAACGATTAGCTCAAGTTGTTGTTGTTGTTGTCATTGCTGTAGTTTTTGTTGTCTCGATTTTGATGGCAATGGTTTGTCCTCAATTGACCATCAGCAGAACACAGTAAACAGTACGGGTATAATAGTTGGACTTTTCCTTTTTGCACCCCCTCTCTACGTGGTGTGAGTGTGTGTTTCCGCAAGGTTTGTGAACTTCCGTTAAGCGGGTTTCATGGTGCGGCACTTGTGCGCTTCACGACGACTAATTAACGAATAAAAAGTCGGTTTTTGTTACAAAAATATTTGAGCTTGGCTTAAACGTATCGCTCGGTGGTGCCACAATAAAAATGAAAAGAAAATATGTTACACCAAAACCAACACGCAGCGACTGCGACGTTGGCGTCGTTGACGTCGTTGGCAGAGACTGCACCACTGTTTGTATCGTTGTTAACGTTGGTAAGAGCAGCGCACATTGGGGCCAGTGGATGTATAAAACAGGTGTAAAGATACATATGTAGGAACATTTGAAACATATTTAAATGGGAAAACCAAGGGAGCAGGCCTTCATATGATGCTCGAACTCAACTCACGTTGGTGTGAACAATTAGAGGCTCGTAAAAAATGAATTCCATTTTAAGGGGATTTTTTTTTAATTACAAAACTCTGCCTCTGTCCCACTTATGTCTGGACCATTCATAAGATAAGTATGACATTTGCGAACAAATTAAGTGATCAAAATCTTTTTACATATGTAGGCATTTATGTCTGTGTTTCAGTTTGTGTCTTAAATTTAGTGACTTCTTCTTTCTTATACTTGCGCATACTTGTGAAACCGGAGCCTTTTGATAATAAGACCGACATCTTAAATGATTGCTTATAATCGAATACGTAATTTATCGAAAGAGCTTCATTGCAATTGCAAATTTATCGAAGCACAGTGTGCGCGTTGCAGCCCTCACAGCGTCGCCGCAACCGCCGCCTCCCATTTTGCGGTTCAGTAATTTTGGCAGACTGCGACGCGCGCCGCTAACGTTACCATCAATAAATGCTGCTGCTGCTGTTGTTGTGTTGCAGGTTAGCCAAAATGTGTAACAAGTTGCGCTGACTCCTTCCCGCAAAGTTCATAACGCACACAAGGAGCAGCGCTGCCACCAGCGCAGCTGCTGCAGCGAAAGACACTAAATGAAGGCTTTACGCGTATTTTCTTCGACTTGAGCATTTATTGCTTTACGCTTTGATGCGCTGACTTATAACGAGAACGAAAAAAAATATATAAATAAAACTGGGTATAACAAATGCGCATCGAAACAGCGTTAAACCAAGACGACCGACGACAATGGACATGCAATGTTCCCTATGCTGGACGACACACTTGCTTCTAATTGTCATATTGCACTTGACGCGCTGCCGCAGCTGGCGCAATGTTGCTGCCTCTGCCGACTGCGTATTCATTAGGCGAATCAGCGTAGCGAAGCATAAAACAAATTAACATAAAACAACTTCTTTTTCGACTTCTTTCTATATAGAGTCAGGCTCAGTCATTGTGGCGGAATTAAAGACCTTTTTTGAGTACGTCCATCGACTACATATACACAGACAGACAGACAGACAGTGTGTATGTAAGTACATAATAATGTACAACAAAATTGCTTAGGTTCATGTCTAATTGCTACACAAATAAATTTCAAAGAAGCTTTTTGTTTGTGACAGTTCAAAGCACAGCAGCAAAGCCCGCACCTGTTGGCCTGGTGCTCACCTACAAGGGCCGACTGAATAGTAATCCTAGGTCAGTAGAGAGAGCAGCGCTTTAAACATATAAAGGCGATTCTTAGTAAATATTAAGCCTACCCACGCCAGTTTCTTAGTTATGTATTAGTTTAGTATGCATATGGCACGGAAGTCTCCTACCGTCATTTGCAGTTCTCTGCCAGCGCTCATGTGGAACCTACCTACTATATGGGACCTATGGAGCGGCGTTTGCCAATCGGACTGCCAGCATATTTTAAGCATCTTATTTTGCGCTTGCGTGCACTCAAGTAGTTATAAATATTTATATTTTTTGTATGTGTAATACTGCTACTCTTATTGTAATTATTAAACAATAAGCCACATTGCAATAACTTGGTGCTTGGTAACGCGTTGCCTTGCGTTACCATGTCGACAGCACCAAACAAATTTGTATACCTGTCTTGAGGAATAAAGCGAAAATTTTAAATATTGGCCAACACTTAAGATGTTCAGAACTTTGCCCAGAAACCATCGCCTTGAGGACTTTGAGCAACTGCTCAGAATGATAGATAAACATCCGTTGATGCAAGATGAAAATCCAAAGCATCCAATGCTAAATGTACGCTCACCGGAATATGCCAGCAAGTGTGTAATGCGTGCATCCCTAGACGACATAGCCGTGGGCGTAAGTATGATATGAGAAAGTCAGTGCGGTGGGGTAAGAAATAAAACGATCTTGGAAAGGGTGCAGCAATATTTTTTTAACAGTGAAATGAAAGGAGGGAAACGCTATCTTAAGATATATTTGCCTTTTCAGATTAATCTTTTTAAAATTCCAGTGGTCAATGATACAACTACCAGCGCAGATAAGGCAAAAGTTAAATTAGAGCCACCAAGATCGGCAACAAAATCCGCAAAAAAACAAACAGCAACACCTTTCATTAAGGTATTGTTACGAAAAACTCCAATTGTGGTGCTCTATGAACGTAGCAGCATGACTGCACTGTTGGACAGCGAAGAGGGTCGCAAGGTTATGGCAGATAATCAGCTTTATGATGAGTTAGTTGCTGGCACAGACAAGTCCCGTCGCACCCTTGATGCGGACACCCAAACCCTTAAGGCATTAAGAAAATCACGTTTGGTTAACACAGAACGCCTGACAACAGACCATGTGGGCTCCTATGTCTCCAACTTCGAAATGTTTGACACTTACAAAGACCTAGAGACTTCCACCAAAAGCGTTGAGGTCGATGGTCAACAGAAAATGAAGATAACAACCTATACGGTTGGTGGTGTGGATCAATTTGTGGCCATTAATAGTTTACCCAGCTTCAAGCTTGCTTTAATGCTTACCATGCGTCTACTCGCAAGCAATGTGTTCGAAGAGGAACAGCGACGCTATCGCAATATGATACAGCCGGATCCGCTTGCTGAAGACGTAAAATTTAAGTACCGATTGCGTTTGCTGTGGCGTTTAAGTCCGCCGGCGCCACACGAATGCATAAATCAAGCTGTCACGGATGTCAGCTTCTGTCCCAGCAACGGCGACATTATGGCCGTAGCCTATGGAATATTCTCCTATGGCAGTGTGGTTAAAACGCCTTGCAATGGGTACGTCTATGTATGGAACATTAAGAATCCCATTAATCCGGAGCGCTGCTATGACTATAAAGTTCCAGTTGTTACCGTAGAGTTTTCATCAGTCAAGCCGCAGTTGCTAGCAATTGGTCTGCACAATGGCGATATTGAGGTGCGCGACATATCGGAGCCAGAACAACCGCCTGTAGCAGTTTCCCAACGTAGCACATCGCCACACTTTGAGCCGGTTACAGCTATCAAGTGGATACAACGCAGCGATAGTGATGTCAACTGCGGTGTAGATGTTACTCCTTTTCTTGCTGCTTCTCAAGCGGGTGCCATAACCAAATATCGTCTAATCAATAGTCCTTATCTTCTCGGTTTTGAGCATCAGCGTTTGCAGCGTACAGACGGTGTGCTGGAGGGAATTGAACTGCAGCGTAGTTCAATACCGCTTTTAGCCAATAGACACCCGCAATGTCTAGAGCTAGCTCTGGACCCACAACAGACAGACATTTACTATGTGCTCACTGACGGAGGTACACTCTACAAGTGCTCGACAAACTATCCACTACAGTATTTGGAGATACGACAGGTACACGAAGCACCGGCCAGCTGTATGGAGTTCTCGCCTTGGTCACCCAAATTATATCTCACTTGTGGCAGCGATTGGTGAGTTACTTTTTTATAGTAATTTCTTCTTATTAATGCCCCTTACGATTTCCTTTAGGTGCATACGTATCTGGCTGAAAAGTATTTTGTCTCCCATAATAACATTACGCCATCATCTTTCACCGGTACATTGTGCGCGCTGGAGTCGAACACATTCTACCATTTTGATTTCGCTTACCCGCAACACCGTGGATATATGGGATTTGCGTAATAGCACGCTTAAGCCGGTCTCAACAACGTCCATCGATGCAAAGCTCTACTACACGACATTCCGGTGGGTAGTTTTCAATAAATAGTTAGACAATTTGTGAACTGATCAAATTATTGCTTGCAATTTTGCACAGATTCACCCTTTGTGGTCACTCCCTAGCTGTAGGCAATGAAGCAGGAAACTTGCTGATGCTGGCCTTGGAAGATATGCCATTTCCATCACACTTCCAATACGAACAACTGAAGCGTGCTATTTTCAAAGCTTTGGCCTTGGAACCTAATATAATGCAGCAGGTTAAGAGTGTAGGTTACTTTGGCTACCCCAATGGAAGTAAGCAACCCAAGAGTTAAACACACAATAAACATTAATTACCAAAGCTCAAGTCTAGCTAGCTTTTTCTTATCAAAGTTAACCTTAATTGGGCATGCATTTGCATACAAAACCCAAATCAGGTGAATATATATGCATATGCCCCAACACATACCTTGAGCATATCAGCTGCACTAGCAGTTTTGCTCAAGTTCAGACCGATGCCGTTTGTGGTTTTGTGGTAATGGTAATGCCTTTCCGCTTTTAGGCAGAGATAAGTTGCTTTTAATGTTGACTGACACAGTTATAATAAAAACGTTCAACATGCCTCATCTATTGAGACAGAGTCTAGTAGTGCCAACACCTCCTACTGTAACCCTACATGATCCTCGCACTCAGTTGAGGCGTATGCCACCAGCCTATAATAATGCACAAACGCCATATAACCGATCAAAGGATTTTGCTCCACAAATACGTTATCAACTGGAACTTTCAACGCGAAAGTTTAAGCTGCGTCCGTGCAAAGTAATATTTGTGGGCGATTGCTCGGTGGGCAAAACAGCAATGGTTAATCGGTATGTTTAATTTAAAATCAACACTTGTATAGAACTTTAGTTGAGTTTCTTGCAGTTTCTGCTTTGATAAGTTTCAATCGAACTATAAGGCCACTATAGGGGTGGACTTTGAGCTAGAGACTTTTAATATACTCGGACACGGTTTTGGCTTGGAAATGTAAGTACAGTCATTATTTATAAAACAATCGTAAACATTGCTACTTTCCCTACAGGTGGGACACGGCTGGCCAGGAGCGTTTTAAGTGCATTGCTGGTGCCTATTATCGCAATTCAAGTAGTGAGTGTGATTTGAAGGTTCTTGCATTAATGCAACTTTTAAAATGAACATACAATTCTAGTTATCGTTGTCATGTATGATATGTCCAAGCGCGAATCGCTAGATTCAGCCAAGAAATGGTTATCTACGGCTCTTAATTACAACACGGCAGCACAAAGACCATTGGTATTTTTAGTGGGCACAAAAGCGGATCTTTTGGTAGCTAACTTTGCTGATTTATAATGAAATTTATGTTAAAAGTCGTTATATATCTAGACCAAAGAGGAGTTTTTACGCATGGAACGACTGGGCTGCACAGCAGCTAACGAAATGCACGCGGAATATTGGTCAGTTTCTGCACGTTCCGGATTTAAGGTTACGGAATTCTTTCAACGAGTGGCCGCATTATCTTTTGAATCGGCTATACAGCAGCAACTTACCTTGTATAAAAATATAGCCAAGCAGCAGACGGAAAATACTTCGGCCAAGTCGCAAACATTTGGTAATAATCTACTAAAACAAATGGTTTACAACTTAATAACTACTTTCACTTTTTTATTAGACTTACGCAACTATTTTCGTTATGCTAAATCAGATGATGGTCGAAAGAGCGGTTGCGCTTGTTAATATAATTTTCTAAATTTAATTTAGCCTAAATTTACGTTTCAATGCACATTACATTATTCGAATAAAAAGTTGCAGTTCAAGACAATAGAGTTGCCATATAATTAGGCCTGCCAACTGATTATAGCGTTGCCATTTACCTCACATTCGGCACTACCACTTTGTGCAGGTCTGGCAGACCAAATGTCAAACGTGGTTTCCGCTAATTTGACAATGCCCTCAGTTTTCCTTTTCATTTCTTTTTCTCGCAGAAATGCCACCCAAAAAGCCAACCGAGAAATCCGGTAAGGTTTTTTCATATAAAAATGGCTTAAAATATGTGGTTTTGTTAGCAATCGCAACGTAAACGTTAACTCTATCAACTGAATATGGCTGAAAACATTATAAACGAAATTTAATAGCAAAAAATGGCTTGAATGTGACTACATGTTTGGCCACGTGCGGTATAGCTACAAATTGCTCTGGCAAGCAAGCTGCGTTGCATGTGTCATAAATTTAAATGTGCATATTGTGCTAGTTTGACCAGCCGCACATAAGTTTTATTTAAGTTTTTTATTTGAAAATAATTGTGATCGCTGCAGAACTGCGTGTGCGGGCCTAACCTAACTTTTATGTGAAATCGCATTGTTGCTGTTTACTAATAAATTCTGTGCGTGCATATTTATTACAGCTAAGCCTGGCGATAAGAAGCCAGAGCAGAAGAAAACTGCTGCCGCAGCTCCATCTGCTGCCAAGAAGGATGCACCAGCTGCTGCCAAGCCTGCTGCCGCTGCTGCACCCAAGAAGGCAGCTGCACCTGCCGCTAAAAAACCAGCCGCAGCTGGCGCCAAGAAGACAGCCCCTACAACTGTCAAGAAGCCAGTGGTGAAGAAGTTGGCCGCCAAGGCAAAACCCAAAACTAAGGATGCCAAGAAGAAGGCTGCTGCCGGCAAGAAACCCCAATCGGTTTTGGCTAAGCTGTCTGCCAAAGCACGTGCTGCTGCAAAGGGCAAAAAGCCCGCTGGCAAGGCTGGCGCCAAGCCCCAGAAGGGAACTGCAAAGGCTAAAGCTGTGGCTTTGTTGACGGCAAAGAAGGCACAAACCAAGGTAAGTTTGGTTAAAAAATAACACAATGAACAATTATAAAAAAAATTTATGTTTTAAACAGATCATCAAGGGTGCTTTCGGTACCCGCACGCGCAAGGTGCGCACAAACGTGCATTTCCGTCGTCCCACAACCCTTAAGTTGCCCCGCAACCCCAAGTACCCAAGGAAATCGGTGCCAACCAGGAACCGCATGGATGCTTACAACATTATCAAGTACCCCTTGACCACGGAAGCAGCCATGAAGAAGATTGAAGACAACAACACTTTGGTCTTCCTCACACACTTGCGCGCGAATAAGAATCATGTGCGCGCTGCTGTACGCAAGCTCTACGACATCAAGGTGGCCAAGGTAAACATTCTGATCAGACCAGATGGTCAGAAGAAGGCTTATGTGCGCCTGGCGCGTGACTACGATGCACTAGATATTGCCAACAAGATCGGCATCATATAAACAAACAATGTGAAAACGGGTTTCCTGTTTTACATTTTCTACATAGATTTTTTCTATAAAAATTATAACTAAGTTGACACAATATAGCGGGGATGAACGTTTTAATGTTGTCTGAGTATAATAAAACCAACACTCAAAAAAGTAGCGTCAGTGTTTTAAGGTAAGGGCGGGCTAAAATATGATTTTCATTTTCAGAAATAACTAAGAGTTGATACAAACTGGTTTCTCTAGGTGAGTCGTCATGGTAGAGGCACAATGTATTTAACTAAAATGTATTTTAATTTTCCAGTAAAGGCTCCAGAATTGACATACGGATAATTTTCCAAACTATGCGTAAGTATTTCGTCTTGTTCCCAATTATTGATTTTTGTTGCCTTTTATGATGATATCTTAAGTGAAGGAATCTCCATGAGCTTCAGTCATGCGTTGCTATGATATAACTCGTCTCTACTGATGCAAACAATTCGAATTATACATCTGATTGTAGTTCTTGAAAACTAATCAAATGTTTATATTTTCAGTCATTTGTTTCGTGGATTCATTGGACTTGTTAAAACGCTATAATTAAAGGTAAATAAATAATCTAAAGCTAAGTTATTTTTGTCTTAAAATTTGATGATTGTTTTGAAGGAATCTCATTGATGTAAAATATGAAATTATTTTTTAAATCTGATCCTTTAAAACAAGCGCAGACCTGCATTAATGTGTGTTCATATAATAAGTTTTTGTTTTATATTTTCAGGTATTGTTTCTCGTGGAATCAAAAGGCGATTTGAATTTAAATTTTTTTAATAAACTTCTTTAATAAACCATAAAAAAACTAAAAAATTACACTTTTATTTAATTTTAATATCTACGAAATTGTTTCCTAAATTTGTCATAATGATAATCGTCTGTTGCACGCTTCATGCCATTGGGATTCGTTTTATGATGCGCTGGTTTGCCTCCTTCATTTTCCTCACGCTTACGTCGTCGCTGCTCGTTTATATCCTCGATATTAACTGCAATTTATAAAATAAAATAGGCATTTCCGAAATTGCGTATGCAATACTTACATCGATTGTGTTGCATAAAATTTACTGCCATATTTGTGGGCACAAATTGTGAAGGCCCATCTTTTTTGTTTTTTGCATCTTGTAAAAGTTTCTGTTTAGCATCTTCTGTGGCTTCGATATTACGTATCTTCGCTTGTATGCCTAAATCCACTTCCGGTATGCCATTTAACATTTGATTGGACAACATTTCCTCGGAACGATGTGATGAGGACTGCCTTAAATGATCGGGCAATGCATACAGCGCAGCATCTTCTGGAGTTAAATATTTATTAACATCTGCAGCATCGTCTTCAGTTGCATTGGAATCTCTTGCACCGCCTTTACGCTTTTGTAGCTCTTGCTCAATGTACTTCATCATTTCCTCATCTTCATCGCGCTTGTTGGTCTCAGCAGAGAACTGTGTACCTATGCCAACATCGTAGGCATCATCAGTTTCTTTCATTTTGCCCGACTTTAGCGTCTGCATGTTCACAAGACCACCAGTTTTTACATTAAAAGGATCTTTTATGGCCAATTCCTCTTCTGGCGCTATCTTTTTGCCAAGTGCCAGACCAACAAGACTTACACCCTTGGGGCGTTGGCGAAGCCGTTGTCGTTCCTTTATTTCATCTAACGTGAGCCTGTCAAAAGATTGGCAAGTTGTTAATTTTAATTTTGTTAAAAATGAAGTAAGTACATACTGCTCCTCCTTTTCACAGTCATCAGATTTCCTACGTTGGCGCAAATTTTTGCGTGGTAGCTTTTTGAAAACCACCTGTGCCTGTGCAGCCTCGTTAACATTATCAGCATGGCTCATCGTGAAAATAATCACAATTCAAAATTAATAATACAATACAACTTTGTTTACACCGAAGCACTTTCGAGTGAATAAGAGATGTTGTGTGCGAGCAAAACAACTAGTCTTTGATTTTCATAGTGTTGTAAAATCTTTCAGTTTGTTTAGCAGCACTTGATAACGTATTGTTATTAATTCACAAAATATGTGCGTAAAATAAGATGTGATCTCAATGAAACAACTATAACATACTCATATTTATTAGAATATAAAAACACATATTTCTGCTGTGTTGCAGTAAATAATAAAAACATTTATTTGATTTATTTTCATTGCGCATTATGGAACACTAAAGTACTAGTTCAGCTGAACCATGCAGCTCTTTGTGTCAACTCTTATGAACTAGACTTGCATACAACAATACAGCCCTCGCATAAAGGCGGCTTTGGAAAATTTCGCACAATTGATTGTGCAGCGTTTTATTTTTAAGTGATTTAATACTGATGCCTATTTAGTGAAATTAGAAAACAAAGACTTGATGTGCTCGTAAGAATTAGCCAAAGGTAACAGCTAAACACTGCTTCCCTTAGTTGTGTTATGTTTTTGCAAGCATTGCTTTTAAAATCGATTTTCTAGCCAGTAGAGCACCCCACGCGTTGAGTTTGTAAGGCGCTGGCAATCGTTTAACTAAAAGTGGCTAAAAATCTAAAACCAATATGTACAACGGCATTGGTTTAACCACACCGCGTGGCTCAGGTACCAATGGACATGTGCAGCGTAATTGGGCATTTGTGCGTCCTGGCAAAAAGGAGAAGGAATACCGCCCCGAGGATGATGTTAAAAAACTTGACGCACAATTAAATCGTCCACCCAACAAAGAAATTCTAGATCATGATCGCAAGCGTAAAATTGAGGTGAAGTGCATTGAATTTGAGGAAATTCTAGAGAAACAGGGGTAAGCACTTATATTCGCGTGTACACGCACATTGTCCATATGTATGTGCTGCACACGTTTTTGTATTTTTAGCTTAATTTCTGTTGCAGTTGTTAGTGCTGTAACGTAATGTAATGGCCACGTTATATAACGCCGGTCGCTAAAGCTTACTGAGAATATTTCGCTTACAACGTGCTACTGTTTACGTGTTGTCCAAGTTCTCTGTTTACGTCTGGCGCCTGGTAGCCGCGTGCAGCAAAGAGCGTAAGAGATTGCGCTGAGCTGTGAGCATTGGCACTTTGCAACCACCAAATTTAAAAGTGTGGCAAGGACCCACCCTAACACCACCCCCTCCAAAAACATGACATATGCGCGCTCAGGCGCCCTTCCGGTGGACAGCCACCCAGCCTGTGCCGCGCCTGTTCTCTTCTGGTGGTGAAAACTGCATTTTAGTTGTAGAGATTATTTCGTAAGAGCATGTACGTATGTCTTAGCAAAGCGGAAGTTTAATCGAGCCTAAAGAAAGACGTTTTAAAACTACCAACTTTTAAACAAATGCTAATGATAATCATATGTTTAGCCATAATTGCAAAAAAAAAGAATAATAAAATCAAAACAGAAACTTTAAGCTGTCTAACGCAACATTGACTTTGGTATTCAAGTGGTTGTGGAAGCATATTTTATTGATCTTTTTAAAATAGACTTGCACAAAAAAGTACTTTGAAAGGTATTTTTTTTTAACTTACACTTTCAATTATAGTGGTTTATAATTTTAATTAATTTCTTTTTTTTCGATAGACGTACACCAGAGGAAATAAAATCACATGTGGATTCTTATCGCCAGAAATTAATGGGTCAAGGAAAAACCGATTTAGTAAAGGATGAATTTGGACGCGTAGCGTAAGTTTTATAAAATTCATAACTACAATAAATATTAAGTAATTAAAGGGCTGCAAACACAAAGCAATGCTTATGTAATTTAAACAAAATTTGCGCTCACTTGACAAATCAATAAAATATTTAACAAAACTGCCCGCCCGTCGTCGCTCTATATGGACCTTAACACAGCTGTCAGGCAATACCGCCCAGCGCCACCCAATTCTACTCAGCATGCGCCGCACAGCAAGACAGACCAAATCTGCAACTGTCCGCGCCACTTCATCCCCTCATTGCTAGTCCAGAGGCCGCCAATCAAAACAGTCAGGTTATAGAGAAAAAGCTGCTGCAAAGATTTTCCACGAAGCAGTCACTTCAAGTCTTCCAAAGTCAAAGCATGAACATCCGCTTTGCAAAAAGAAAAAAATAGTAAAATGTAGCTTAAATTAAGTAAATTTTGAACATTATAATTGTCTTACTTATGGCAAAGTATCCTTGGCAACGTCGTTGGCGATTGAAAACATTATGGCTGTAACTTCTACGAAATCCATTGCAGTACAAGTAATGACTGGCGGCTTAATTGGGGCTCTGGAAAAATCAATAGATGCCACATATAACGTAACAGACATATTCCAATGACTTGTATTGAAAATGTGATACCGAGTTCAAACTGATGGTCAGGCAGCCTTTAAAGTGTTGGGGCAAAGCTGAAATGAAGAAAAATCGAAAATTAAAAACAAGTATATAACAGCAGGGGTTGCTATCAATCCAACTACCCTTAAGACCCACGAAGAACCAACCATCAATGTTGCACCATGGATTACCAGCTTATGTTGACGTTGTTTTGCGACGTATTGTATAGTGGTTGTTATTGTTGTTCGTGCTCTGAGTGCAGGTGCGTAAACTGGAGCATCATTCAAATGGATTAAAACCAGACAGACACTCTACTCTAAGCAGTATGTGAAAACAAAAAGCAACAAATCACTAATCAAGTCTTCCAAACTTAGTTCGTAATTAATTAGTTAAAGTTGCGCTTCCGTGCAAGAAAGTGCATATTGTCGGAGTAAAATAATTACTTTACCGAACTATAAATGCAAGAAATCAAAGCTATTTTTCATAAATAATATTTATAAAAATTAATTAAAAAATAAATTTATAGAATATACATACGCTAATCCATCGTCTTCCAGTAATCGATGAAAAGTTAAAGCTTTATAAATACATATATTTTGATTAAAAAAGTATAAATTTATATTAACTAATAAAATAATAAAGACTCAACTGTCTTGGTATTAAATTATATAATTAAATAAAACAAATTTGTAACATGTATTAATCCAACGGTCTTCCTTACAAAAACAATATATATCTATATATTATATAAATTAACTTATTGTGGTCGCATCCATAATCTTAACAACGAAAAAAGTGTAACAAAATCAAGTTATGTTGTAATCCAGTGACCATTTGTAAAAATATGAATGGAGATAAACATTACATTTTTGAAATTATATGGTCCAACTGTCTTCCTATGCGCACTGTATACAGTTTAACATAAAAACTATAATAAAAATATATTTAATATTATTAAATAATTATAATATTTAAAAATAATTATATTCGGATACGCGTATCAACCAACAATAACAAGCAATAATAGAAAACTTGGGTTAGTGGATGTATTCGACGAAAAAAAGGACTCAAGTTTAATTATAAGAAATTATAAAGCGAAGTTAAAGTTCAAGCCGGATCAGGAAATGCTCTCATCGGAAATTTACACAAACGCAACCATGGCCACAACTAAAACCTCTGCTGCAACAGCAACACCAACTAAATCTGCGAATACTATACAAATTTTTAAAACCAAAAAACGCCGTAAACGACGCAAACGCACCACTCATACTACCGGTGTCTGTACCAGTAGCATCAATAGCACGGTCGCAACTTTATCCAACACCAACACTTCCAGCCCTCAAGCCAATAGTGTCAACTCCACTACATGTACTCCTGGTGCCCCAAAGAAATGCAAGGCACCGTACTTTCAACATGATAACCGCGAGTTCATAGCCAAATATGAGAGCATTCAGTTTACTGCGCAAACAACGGCAGCCGCTATTAACTATGCGGCTGTGGCCAAAAAGTTCAAGCCATTGCGGCCAACTTTGGCAAGCGGCGCCAACAAAAACAGGAGAACAGCATTGCCAAAGAAGCAAATCCGGGAATGCGCTTGCGCGTGCCAGACAATGACGCAATGCCCTATGGCTGTGCACAATAAACATAGAACAGCTGTTAATGGCAGCAAGCAGAGGGAAACAAGCTGTCTGTCTTCGTCACAAGCCGGAATTAATGCCAACGCTTTGCCGGCTCTGTTAGAGTTACTGAAGCACTCCTCCTGCACATTAATTGAAACTTTACTTGGTGGCAGTGGCAGTGGCAGTGTTATAAATAGGTAGTTTTTAGTATTTAGAATTAGAGAAATTTGTTCAACATTTATCTTTAAAGATTAGAACTTTTATATTAAGTTGTGTTATTAAAAAACTATTTATCTATTGTTTTTTTTAGCGTGCGTGACACTCATCAGATAGCTGAGGCACAGCAGCAAAAAAACGCCAAGTTACGTGAGGCCTTTAACATTTCTAAGTTTTTTGTTGAGGGCAGCAGCTTTGATAGTGATCGCAAAGCCAAAGAGGAAGTGGCAAAGAGTGTGGCATTACAAAAGGAACTGGACGCTCAACGTGAGATCCTGGCCGCAGCGGCAGCGGCTGCAGGCAAGGACAAGGAGACAGGCAAGCGTTATGCTTTGGTGCGCACTCCTTCCAAAGACCGCGATGTGGCCATTGGCGCCGAGGGTAAAGAGTCCGCAACCAGTGGAGATGAGCGCGAGCATGTTTCAAAATCTGACAAAAAGAAGAAAAAGAAGCGCACAAGAGAAAGGTAGCCGGCGTGCCTCTAAAATCAAATGCAAACATTTTATACTAAAACATTTTTTTTTTGTTCAATCACGCAGCTCGGCCAGTCCAGAGCGCAAAAAGGACAAGAAGAAAAAGTCCAAGAAACATAAGAAAGAGAGGTGAGCTATGATAAAAAGTTGGTTACAACTCCGGTTCTAAATAGCTAGGTCGTAGCATTTATAATTTATTGTACCATTTTATTTTTATTCTTTTGTTAAAATTTGTTGTAAACTCTTTTGTGTGAAATTTTTTAATCTTAGAAATCACAGCTCTTTTAATTTCCATACATTTTTGTTTTTTTATGTACCATCTGTATCCGTGTAGTAGTGATTTGTTCAATTTATAACTTCAATTACAAAAACATAAACTTAATGAACTAAAAAAAAACAAAAAATTGTTACTTGTTACTATCAACCAATTGCTTAATATTTTTTGTGTTTTTCGTCTCTACTCCTTTTTTACATTGCATTTAAAACCACAAAAGGGACTCATATGAGAAAGAAAGTAAAAAGAAGCGAAAAGTTATGTACAAATGAAATTGTAAACTCCCCCGTATAAGCACACAAGCACACACACACATACACAACCAATATTACTTACCTCTTAAGTACAATTTAAAGAAAACAAAAAGCGATTGAAATGTATAAAAGTATATACAATAATATATACATACATGTATACTTCTTAAGAAATTTTGTTGATAAATGTTTTATTTCTTTTTCCCTGGAGGGAAAGCATCGAAAATGTTTTATATCGCAATCTAAGGGTTTTGTAGAGAAACTACAACCCGTTTGGAGTAATTGAATCAGCATTCGAGTAATCAATATGATTGACTACATCGTGCACATTAAGTATGCTTTCTTGCATCATAATTCAGGGCACTAGTGAACTCTCTTCATTTTATTTGTATTTGTTTTTATTTATTTTTTTTATCGAAATCAATGCCAAAAAATCCCAAACCACTTAATCTACGGTAAGTAATAATTCGATTAGTGACATAAATTATTTGGTTTTTAACTTAAATTCCTTTTAAATATTTATATATATACATATAACGTATATGATTTGGAGTAGCCTAGTTGTAAAGTTTAAGACGGTCTTAAAAACCTGCGTCTTGCAACAATTAAAAGACAATTAATTTCTCATCTTTCTTTCTATTATTATTATTGATATTATTATGACTAAGACAATGCAATTTTGAGCAGTTTTCAATAAAGGTAAAGCACTTAACCACAAGTAACTCTTAATCTAAGTCCTGCAAAAGTATTTAATATTTGTTCTAACCAATTGTCTGGTCCATTACCATGTCGCTAGTCAAGTACGCCAAGTACACACACTCTTTGGAAAAAAACGCTACGTCTAGCCAGCAAAACTGCAATACTCTCTACAAGAACGATTGAACGATTCTATATCTTCTATATCAAAGAGAGTATAACTAACTTATTAACTGCAATCAAAATACTTATGCGTTTAATTGATAACGACTGCTACGTTTTTTTTTTTTAACTTAAAAAGCCATTTATCCATTGTATTTGCAGTAAATCGAAAAAGAAGAAATCTCGTAAGCGCAAGCACAGCGCCAGTGAAAGCGGTGGGGATAGCGATAAAGACAGTGACGAGGAGGCCGCTAGCAGTGATTCGGAACGTGATGTGAAGAAAGCACGCAAGAAAGCCAAAAAGGATAAGGTATGCATAAAGTATTTGTAGTAATTAGTGAAAAGAAAGTAAACATTATAATAAAACAAGCAATAATTTAAATAATATAACAAGAAATAGCCGAGTGTACCCAAGAAGCCAAAGCTAAACCCGAATAACTTTTAACTTTACACTGTCTCTTAAAAATATTTCTCCATTAACCATGAAAAAAAAGAAAAAAAAAACATTTTTATACAATGCGCCATATTAAGCATTATAAACATTTACCAGACATGTGTGTATGGCCAACTGTTTTTATATTATGTATAACGCATTTAATTACTTTATACTGATTAACAAATTTACATATCATAATTATTAATTATGAAAGTACCACTTATAAACTCTTTAATTATACAACCTACTTATATGATGATATCTCTTGACTCTGCCCTTTTGTTTCTTGTTTCAATTACTGTTCACCAATTAATTAAACATACGCCATTTCTTCTCTTGCTTATTTACTTCTTTTTCCACCAAAAATGAAACATTTAATAAACGAAATAACAAGAACTGAACTTTAAAAAAAAAAAGATTGCATAAAAACAAACGTTCTAATCTATATAAATATTACAGTATAAATCTCGATTAGTAAAATAAAAAAAACCAAATCACCCACAAATATTGTAAAAGGTAAAAAGGCTTTAAACGCATTCACAAACTACTTAGTATATAGTTTTTTGTTTTATTTAAACCATTTCTATGTTTTATCATTATTATTATGCTTTCTTTATTATTTAATTATAGTTGCTAGCGAGGCCATTCAAAAAGAGCGTATTACTCCTAAATGTAGAGGCAGGCCTCTTTTTGTTTGGTTTTAAATTAGGGAATGGAACCTTTTAAAAAATGTTTACAAAATATCGGGGTTCGATTCCCTGTTTTTTATTTTTAAATTATATTCATTTGTTTTTTTTTGTAGTTTGTTTTCCCAAATTAAAAATCGTTTTAAGTAATTTCAAGAAACAAAAAGAAAATTATTATATTTTGTTTATAAAAAAACCCTTGGCGCTTCATTGATATAGGATAGCTTTCAAAGGCTCTTTTGTAGTTTTGTAAGTACTTTCATTTGACTGTTTTTCTTTAAAAAAAAAATATATACTACATATACATAAAAATAAAAAAACAAATAGTTTTTAAGGTGTATGAAATAATTTTGCAGCTCAGATGAAGAACAACAAACCTCGTACAACGAAACATATTACAGACTTAAACAAAACAAAAAAAAAAAGGATAATAATGCTTATGCTCTACAAAAAAATAAAAAGATTAATGCCACCAGTTTTATTGCCTTTAACTTCACTTGCTAATCATGTCATAAAGAATGAAATATATTGAAAGACTTACAATTTATAGCTTAACGACTAATGCTAAAAGTTAGACTCTTAGCAAGCTCCAGAAATGTTTGAATTGTCTTTTAACAAACTAAAATTTTCTATTATGCAGAAAAAGCGAGATAAAAAACAAAAGAGGAAGGGCCATGCCAGATATAGCTCAACGGACTCTGCACGTTCAAAGTGAGTGAAATAAAAAAATTGCAATTAGACGACTTTTAGGGCATTTGATAATCGTAATTTATTTTTTAGATCACCAGATCACGATGACCATAAAGAAGAAAAAGGTTTGGATAAACTACGCAGAGCAGCTTCGAATAAAGGAAATGATGCTTCAAATGAAAATCCATTCCGCGGTAGATCGAGAGAACGGCGCAATGATTCGAAACAGCGTCGTAATGATTCCTCAGTCGATAGTAAACATGACAAACGGGACCGAAGTCTTCGACGCAACAAATCAAACGAGCGAAAACAAACAAAACGCGAATCTCCCAGAGAGAAGCAACGTTCAAAGGATAAACAACAAGGAAGAGATAATTCTAGAGAGCGTACACGTCGTCGTGAACGATCCATCTCCCGCGATAGGAAACTTTCAACGAACTCTAACCGACGTGATCGCTCGAGCCCCAAAAGTGGAAAACGACGAGAACGTTCTTTATCAAATGAAAAACGAAGGCAACGTGATATCGAAAGGGAACGCTCCAGGTCTAGAGGAAAACGTAGAGAACGTTCTGTATCAGGTAATAGAAGACGTGAACAGAGGTATCGTTCTGTATCGGCTGCACGGCAAAGGGAAAGAGACCGAGAAAGACAACGGTCTGCCTCCAGGGCTAAGTATCAACGCGAGCGCTCGGAATCTGCGACAAGGCGAAAAAGACACCAAAAGTCTTCATCCAGAGAAAGACAAGCGCGCGAAAGCAAAAAGCAGCACGAACGCTCTGTTTCTGCGAATAGACGAAAAGAAAGAGAACAACGTTTAAGGCAAGGATCTTCGTCAAAAACTAAAAAACGCGAGCGTTCTGTATCTGGTGAGCGCCGTAAGGAAAGAAACAGAACTAAGCAAAGATCTGTGTCAAGGCCAAAACAACGCGAAAACACAGCAACAAATGAAAATCAAAGGGAGCGGTCAACTCGCAAATCAGCAGGTGCGTCGGAAAAACGCCGTCGCAGTTCGCGCTCTACATCGGGTGGTTCGTCCAAACGCAAGTTGGGTCATCATTCCCGTTCGCGCTCACCGAGTGAAGATCGTAAGCAAACCAATAAGAAACCCAATTCCGCTGCACCTGCTTTCAATCCATTTAAAGCAGCCGAGGATACTGTCAACGATATACTTGGTAGCAAGGCTGTTAAAGTAGCACTAGAGCACACTAAACTTGAGCATAGTGTATCCAGCTCTAGCTCTTCGTCTGGAAGTTCAAGTGAAAGCTCTTCAGAAAGTGAAGCGCCAAGACATACGCCTTCGCCAAAGCTTGTGGCAAAGAAGCTGCATACACAAGATTCTCCTATAAAGCGTGAACGCAGTGGTGCACGAGATCAACGTAGTAAATCACGGAGTAAGCACACCACAGGAAAAGACAACACTAAAATAGAGCGTTCAGCCACACCACAAAAGAAAAGTATCAAATCCAAGAGCACACCAAGTCCCAAAATAATCAAACAACGTTCACAAAGCTCTAGTTCCACAGAATTACGATATTCACCAGCTGAACGCAATCCAGAGCTCTATCGCGACATTATTGATAAGGATAATAGCAAAAAGCGACAGTCCACGTCCAGTTCACGACATCGTGAACCCACCAGCAAACCTACGCCCATAGTGCGTCTAAGAGCTCAGAGTGATGATGGCAGTGAAAATGAGCTAGGCGGTGTACCAGCAGCATTGGATGAGTATCAGACATCGAAACGAGATCGAGAGATACAAGAGCTACGTATGCTGGAACAACTGAAGTCGGGGATTGCTGCCAAGGCAAAGCAAAAAATAAAGACAATGGAGAAGAATGGCGACGCCGGAAGTAATGCCGGGGCAGGGGAGAGATGCGAAGTAAGTGGCGATTCATGTGCGGCCAGTAAACGTAATTCGCTTAGTGAATTTCTTGTTGCTAACAATGTAACTGCTTTGATTAACCCATTGACGAGTGCTGTGACGGCAACGACTACGACCGCGCCAACAGCGTCGCCCAACAATGCCGCTACACCAACGGCTGTGATACACCCTCAGCCATTGGAGGCTCTGAAACCATTAACATTAGAAGCTGATGAAGATGTCGCCAGCAAAAATAATAAAAGGGACAGTAATACGCCGCCCATTTGCAAAACGTCTCGTGTGACGGCAAATGGCGACGTTAAAAGTCCAACAGAAAAACAACAAACAACAGAGATATCCCCTCCAGCAGCAATTCAAGGCAAACATAGAACGTTGATGCACCATCAACATGCGCCACATCAACAACAACATCCAATAAAGCGCGTCTTTTACAATCGTACATTGAATAACAATCCAAATAGTAGACATAATACTAACAATAATCATGCATGTGGTAATGGTGGTGGTAATGTTAATAGTGGTAGTAGTGGTGGTGGTGGTGGTGGTGGCGGTGGTGTTAGTGGGCCTCATTCTAATCATACTAACAATCCAAATATGCCGCTATTTCTAAGCGGTGGTGCTGGCACCTACAATCGCACCACAAATCGACTTAATCATGGGCCTTTGCTTACGGCCACGCATTATAACATCTGTAAGAATCAGCATAATAATGCGCCCTTAATTAGTCGGCGTGACCAGCAGCACCATTTAACGCGTAGTCTAGTTTATAACAATCCAAATATATACGCCCATAACCAACAGCAAGCTCTGTTAGCAAACAATCATCATCATACTCGTCATGCCGGTATGATGGCGCTGGGTGGTGTTGGCGGTGCTGGCGGCGCTGCTGCTGGCTTAGCGCTACTGAATCATCCACAGCAGTCGCTACACACCCGCAGTAGTATTAGTTTCAATGCAGCCGCAGCGGCTGCAGCAGTTGCAGCTAATAGTCTTAGCTATCATCATCACCATCAGCAACAGAAACCTAAAATTGTTATAAAACCTTTTAAAATTCACGATCCACAGCCCTTAGTTGCTGCCCTTGCAGACAGCACACTTGTGGATGCCATTGTTTCAAAAGTCTCGACTGCCACGGTTGCAGCGGCGGAGAGTGCAGCACGGCGTAGTCGCAGTCGTTCTCGGCGAAGTAGTCATAGCCGCAGTAAGCGACGCGCGGGTAGCGGGCACCATCATCATCGATCCAGCAGCCGCTCCAGATCGTAAGTCAGCCCTGCCGCTGTTTAAAGAATTATAGCTTATATTATATATTGAATTTTATTCTTAGACGTTACAGCTCTTCGAGCAGTCGCAGTGGCTCGCGTAGCTCGAGATCCCGTTCTGGCTCGCACTCATCCCGCTCCTCATGCTCGTCGCAAAGCAGTTCAGGAAGCTCATCAAGGTTGGTTTTTTTTATCCATTCTCTCAAATGTGCGTTGATAGTTGCCACTTACTAATTTTGTCTATCCAAATTTGCTTTAATAGCAGTGGCTCGGGCACATCACAATCTGGGTCTCGTTCACCATCAATACCGCGTCGTCGTGGTTCGCCCAGTTTTTTGGATAGACGTCGCATAACGAGGTATGAAGAGCATTAAATGGTGTGAAGCATTAATTGATTATACTTGGATTTATATGATTTTTTTGCTTTTCCTTTTTTAATACACTTTTTATATGATTTATTTATTTTTTGTAGCCGTCGTTCACCGCGTCGTTCCAGCAGACGCTAGCGAGTTACCTACTTCAGTTTGATCATTTTTTATTCAATCATAATTTTCGGATGATTTTTTTATTAAGCTTACTCAGGAATTAGATATTTTTATCGATCCTGTAAACACATTATGCTAATGCAATATCTTTTTTTAAATATTCTCTTCATTTGTATAAATAGCAAAATAAATTTTTTAAATTAAAAAATGTATATGTTCTTATAACTAGACATTTGATTTGATTGCAAAAGAAATTGTTTTTTTTTTCTGTTCATATGATTTATAATTTTTTTTTATTTGGTAAGCTACAATTCAGTATGGTTTATTTTAAACATTTATTGTAGAATGATGGAAATTGTTGCTTAAATATTGTAAACAATTACAGCGCGCGTAAACGTCCAATACCATATCACCATAAGACGTCCTCCGACGCCTCTAGCTACTGCTCGAGCTGCTTCAGCCGCGCCAGTACTCCTCGCACGCCCTCCTGCACTCCGTTGCGCCAAAGTCGTAGTCCATCCTCGGCAGCTTTTTGAGTGTTAACAACGTCGCTGCGTAATGTGTGGCGAGTTGTAAATGAAAATGTCGAAAGTAATACATTCTAGTCCACAGTCGCATAATTTGCAATTTACTTGAACATTCCGATTAGGACCTAGTTGTAAATTGGATACTTATTTAACTTCAAAGCATTGGTTAGTTTTAGACTAGGTTATTTGTTTTTGTTTGGGTGTTTTTAGTATAATGATTGTAGCAATTATATCGGTTAGTAATATTTACGTGAAGCAATTTATTTGCTAGTATTAAGCTGAGTTTTAAAATAAACACTATTTGTTGCCTTTTTAAATGCAATGCTTATTAAACGGTTTTTTATTGTAAATACAAAATCTTTACTTTGGACTTAAAACACTAATGTTATCAACGCATACGCACTTAAAAACTTTATATTTACGTAATTTATGCAATTAGCTTAAGCAGCTAGAGCACTAAACCCGGTTAGTTAAAACATTTGATAGTCAACTATGATAACGAGTCCGAACGTTATCACCTTATAAAGTAATACATAAAATGTACTATATACAAAGATTAAATTCTTGAATGTGGAATGCTCATTTGGACTTTTCGGCCTCTAGTTTCTCCTGGTGGCGACGACGTTTCTGTGCAGTGTAAACAACCCAAATGAAGCTTATAATACCCATGAACACGGAACGGAACTAAAGATGTATAATAGATTGTTAACTTTATCTGATAAATATTGTGGATTAATGGTGTGCTTACCATGGGTGGTACATATGCCATATTTATGTACACAAACAATGACAAATAACGCCAATTGGCACGCAGCAGCGGCACATACAATTTTTCTAAATTGCTGAGGGCAGCGCTATGCGACTTGCCCTGAAAGAAATTGTACCATTTGTTACTATATTAGTGAACATTTAAATTAAATGGATGTACCTCGAATATAGATAGAAAATATAGAGACAGTGCCTGATAGATCGGGGCGTAGACTAAACGTTCTGACAAAAATAGATAAAATCGTCTAAAGCGGCAGTCTTCATGAAACAAACGTTCTACCAGCTGGTAGAAATAGTGGGGAATGCTGCCACCAAAAAGTAATCCATAGAGCCCATAAGCAAAAACGCTCTGTTGATTCAGTTGCTTAGTACCACTGATGCGCTGTGAGGTCACATTAGCTGTTGTTGCCAAAATGCAGCTGAAATATTGAACATATTACCATAATCCGGCTTGATTTAACTGCGTTCAAACTTACGCTGTGATGGATTTTGTACGGACGGGATGATTAAACAATTGCTCTAAGTACGAGCCAAACAGGGAGTACAAAGGCTTAGAAAGTGCCATCTTGATTAACTGCCAAGAAAAAAAGTGAAATTGAACTTTAATTAACTTCAAAATCTTTTTGGCCAAAGTGCAAAGTGCACAAGCACTGATAACATCTCAAACTGCGGCAATGCACATTTGTTTGTTTTTTTTTTTTTGTTAAGCTCTCAGTTTACTAAACTAACCAAACGACTGAAGTAGTGAAGCAAGACTAATCGTATCGTTTTATAAGCGAATAAATTATTGTAAGTTAATCTGCAAAACAAATCAACAAAAAGTTAAAACTGTTGCCCACTACCAAAAATTTTTCCCAAAGGTGAATTTAAATGTCCCAATTTAGTGGAATGTGGCAGCTCTAATATCGGTATTTAAATACTACATTTATATTTGCAGTCTAATAGGTTTTTGCATTTAGTGTAATTAAAAGCTACACAACTTTTTTAAACTTTTTATTACAATATTTTACCAAAAGTTTTGCAATTTTGTAATGTAAGTATTGTGATGATTTTTATTAGACCATTGCAGCATTGTTAAATAGTATTCTTAATATTTTAATACCAAATCATTGTCAATTTCAAATATGGTCACACTTACGTGAATGTTGTCATCAGATTTATTTTCGATTCTAGCTTGAAAGTTTAGGCAAGATAATATAATAATTCAGTTTGGCATTTTTAAGTGATTCTTGGTGATTGCTTGCAATTATGGAGTTTCCGCCGTGTCCACCCTCCTTAAAATCAATACAGCATTTTCTAAAGCTTGCACAGGAACATGATGCACGGGATATTGTAATTTCCTATTGGGCCCGATTGTAGTATGTATTTAACCGAACATTTCTTACGTTTCCGTTTATTATACAATGTTAATTATTTATTTTGAATAAAGTGCATTACAAGTAGGATTGAAGGCGTCTACACAAAGCGCAGAGGAGACAAAATTGTTGCTAAGTAGGAGCGCTGCTACATGCATACATCGCAATTTGGTGACTCATCACTGTTGTTTTGTTTTTTTTTTCATCCAAAACTAATTGCAGGTCTTATGGATTGGTTGGAGCAAATGAAGAAAACACATGCCGACAATGAAACCATAACAAACGATGTCGCTGCACAGGTAAGATTTATGTTACCTAACATAATTTCAATGCACCAACTAAAAATGAAAATTATATAGAAATATTAATCCTGTCTTTTTTCAGGCTCATATTGAAAATTATGCACTTAAATTGTTTTTATATGCTGACAAACAAGATCGCGAAGAGAACTTTAACAAGTAGGTTAAAATAAGTTACTTATGCTATAAATATTCACACTTTTTACGCTTTAGAAATGTGGTTAAGGCATTCTACTCGAGCGGCGTGCTGTATGACATACTTCAAACTTTTGGTGAATTAAGTGAGGAGGCATTACACAATCGCAAGTATGCTAAATGGAAGGCAGCGTATATACATAACTGTTTGAAGAATGGAGAAACGCCCATACCAGGACCCTTGCCAGATGACGAAGACGATGAAAATGCTCATGCGGACGGCAATAATGAAAATCAAGGTGATGTTTCGCCACCTACAGATGCGCCAGAAGAACCCAAAGCCGATGAACCGCAGGCACCAACAACGCCTGCAACACCACCCGAAACCACACCGCCCACAGCAGAAGAGGTCCTGAATAATCCCAATAAATTACCAAGTCCACCAGTGGAGGAGGAAAAACCAGGTGGTTTTGAGCCCTATGTACCAACCGGGCAACCCAATCCGGCAGCAGCGGCTATTTACACACCCATCACGCCAGTTGCTGGCGTACAAATTACGCCGGATCAAATGATCAAGGCGCAAAAGTATTGCAAATATGCGGGTAGCGCCCTGAATTACGACGACGTAAAGACGGCTATTGAAAATCTACAAAAGGCATTAAAATTGCTTAGCACAGGCACGGAATAATTGCCATAGTTCCAGATAGTTATTGAAGCACGCTAATCTCGCTTTACTTCAAATATAACATGTTGCTAAATAACACTAAAGTATTTTGAAAACAACTCCTCTCATCGATAACGAATGAAATTAAAATTTGAGTTAATTTTATTAAAATTGTTGCTATGTCATATTTCACAATGCATAATGCGCATTCAAAGTAGAAGGTTTGACTACAATTTTATATTAGTGCCTATTAATATTTATTAATGCTTTTATGTGTACGCAATTGCTTGCAATATGATTTTCTCCTAAAAATTCTATTATTTTATTACGATTTACTTGAACACTTTAACTGTTTTGTGTTTTTGTTTTTTACTTATGCTTTCTTTGGCACTGTAGTGAAAACATTAACTCTGATTTCTTATTTATGTAAATGGATATATAATTTCAATTAATTTGTAATAATGAGAAAAACTTCTGATTGTTTATGTTTCTAAGTAAAAATAACCAAATTTTAGGTATGTGTCGAACTTAATGTGCTAGAACAAAGCAGTTTACATTTGTATCTATGAATCGTCTTATTATATATTGTATCGTCTTGCATTTTAAAATGAATTGTGCAGTTGGGATGAGCACATGACATTTTCTAATCTTGTTTAACGCCATTGGTTTGTGGTTGATTGGCTGACACCAGTTCAGCCTCCTTGCGACTTGTCTGATACCAGACCACCAGCCGTCCACCCAACATAAACGTAAAGACCAGCGCAGGTCCAGATCGCTCAAAGGGATCACTGACCATCCAGTGCTGATAGATGCCCAATAACATAAGCAACAATAAAGTCACATTAGCAGCATTCTTAACTTTATCTAAAGGAGTAAACATAAATTCAGCAAATGATTATGGAGCAGTTGTGTTTTGATTACTTACGATAGGGTATTAGTGCCATGGCCAAACCACAAACAATTTCCAATATGCCCACGGTGCGTCGATACCATTTCGAAGGAATTTTAAATCCAAAAAGTGCGGTCAATGGAAATACTTTAGCATATTTTACATATTCTGTGCGCTGTAAAAACAATCAAATTGATTGCTAACATTAGGATTAAATAAAATCTTTAAAAGCGCATAATTATTAATAAAGTGATCTTGCATATTATTAAGCACATATGTATGTATTTATATAGTTTAAACCTAGTACTCACAAGCCTTCGAGAATTATACGTTGGTGCTTACACTGTACATAATACTTGTGTTTTCATTAAGCACACTCAGTATTATAAATATTCACAAACACACAATTTGTTTGTTTTCTTTATAAAAATAAACATTTCACATTGCCTTCTGCTGGGCCGTATTTTGGCATGCTTATAAATTATAGCGAAATGATTTCAAAATGCAATTTTGTATTTATGTAATTTAAAAATGCGAGTTCGTAAAACAAGAATATTATGCGTAGTCTTCTTAGGCATTGGCATTTTATATATTAATATTGCACTACTTGAAATGCGGCTTTTTTTATTCACAAGTCGAATTCTTCTAAAGTAAAGAAATCTTTACATGGTGTTTTACCAGAGAGAAAATAAACAATAAGGTAAACAAACTGTTAACCTTCGCTACGTTTGTAAATAACAACAATTACAAGTTGTGCGTCGAACTATCAAAACGTTTTCAAATGTTCAAAAATACTTTGCGTTTTGTAAATTTTTTGGCTGTAGATTATAGTTTTTCCAAGTTTTTATTATACCATGTAGAATCACAAGATCTTTCCGAAAATTTTAAATGTCAATGCCTGCCATGGACGAGGTCGAGTTCAATGTGCACGCACAATGAAATTGTGGCATTAAATAAATATGTATATAAAAAATATACAAATACTCTTCTCATAGAAAACAGCATAATATATTTGCTAAAAACACTACTATAAAGAGTGGATAGTGTATACTCGGAGTTGGATGTACACATTATAAGACATCATCCTTGTAGCAGGAAATTCATCAGAGTTATAAATGCTGTTAGCCTAGTTATATAAAAACATTAAAACCAATTATTCGACATACTTTGCGAGGTCGGTCATTAGTTAAAATGTATGAAATAAAAAATCGATAAGCACCACCCACCACGCCCACTTACAGCGAATAAAATCGCGCCGCGTGGTAAACAAACCAAAATTCGGTTTTTTTGTTATTAAACTTACCAAATCCTTGTAAAGATCCTTGCTTATGTGCGGCGTTAATTTGAGTGTGCCGACAAATATGAAAAATAATCCTAGCAATATGGAAAGGCTCTTCAAGACTATTGTATTTGAAGCAGGCATTTTGTTTAGACTTTGTATAATTCCAGTTACTATCACACACACGCACACACTAATTCACACAGTATTTTTTTTAAATAAAAATCGCTTTAGGCCCTCGAATGCATATATATTGGTTTATGTACTAAACGTTATTATTCTGCAATAAGCACAAGGCGTGAGAACGTAAATTATGCAAATACTATTTCGAAAATGTATATTTCACAAATGGGGAGCACGAGCGCGTCTTTCGGGGGGTGTGTGTAGCTCACTTGGACCCATACAACAAATACAAGTACAACACCCTACAAATACACCACCGGCTGCTATATTTAGCGGCGTTGTTTGTGGCTTTTCGTGTTCAACGGAAAAGTACAATGAAAACAACAACAAATTTTAAATAATTTCTGAATGTTTGGCAAAATAGCTTTGTAGTATGTATAATTTTATGAATTTTTTGTGCTTTCACGTTGCTTGCCGATATTTTATTTTGCCAAACGGTCACCGCACTCGCATTCGAAATCAGACTAAAAAGCGAGACACAGTTTATTTCAGCAGCATCCCAAGCGAAAAACGAAATATCAAAAAATCAATAGTGCCGCGCGCTCCTTATGTTGGGTACCCTCGCAGTGATGTGAGAGAGTAACTGAGAGACAGAGAGAGGGCCACTGGGTTGTGTTTTTTTTTTTTTTTTTTTTTGGGGTGGTGGTTGTTTTGAATTTGCCATAATTAAGGCCAAAGACCCCGCATCAACCCTTATGTGGAAAAATGTATGACACAGGGCTGCAGCATAATAATAATTGCGATATTTATTTATTTATTAAAAACAAGTATATATTCACTAAAATAGCAAAATGTTAGTTTGTCTGATGGAAGACTACCATCCCATATGCACATTGCCATTGGGTGGCATAACTTCCTCGGGTGGTGTGTGCGAAAAAATCCTCTTTGGGTGCAACATCCGTTGAGTATGGCTGTCGATCTGTTGCTTCAGTTGCTGGTCCTCTTGCACGGCTCGTTCTTCGTCAAATTCCAAGCAGCCTACACCATCTAGCCGCTCCAATTGTAACCAGCCACGAAAACGTACACAAACGCCGTTCATTATGAAGTGCGAACGTAAATGAACTTTGCCATGTTCTTTTTCAAAGTCACATGCCTGTTCCTTTATATATGGATTATGATTGACATTAAAATAAAGCTGCAGATTTGTTCCAGACGCTATTAATGAGATTTCCGTGTAACCTTCACGGCAATCGTTGGCACAACGTAGTCTTCGTTCGTCCATAGCTCGTTTGCGATAGCCTGTATAGCGAATTTCACTTTCTCGGCTTAATCGCCGGAAAAGTTCGTCGTTGTCGTATTTTGTCTTCTGATCTGGCACAACACGTGGCATTTTAAATACAAAACGTGGATTAGGCTGCTCATAGAGAGCAAATGCCATGTTGTCGTATGGCGGCGGAATATTTTGTGATTGATTATGCATTTACAAATAATACTTTTACACGGTTCAACTACCAGCTACAGAATGTACATGTATCCGAAATGCTCAACTATTTATGCATGAAAAATTCCAAATATTGCAGCCAGGTAAAATATTTTGTGTTAATTTTAATAGTTTTATGATGGCCGTTAAGCTGCAGCAGATGGTTGAATTCAAATTTTTAAATGAGTTTCTTTGTATACCTGCTGCGGCGTTGCCAGGTAAAAAACTTTAAACGCTGCACGGCTGCGATGTTTATTGCTTTGCAGTAGTTGGCAACAATTGCCAAACAGCTGCAAGGCAACAAATACTTACTGCTCAAAGTTTTATTCATTTAAAAGTAATAATTTTTTCAAAAAATCATGTCTCTTGTTGCCTACGCCGCAAGCAGCAGTGATGAAGACTCTGACAACGAGGATAACATTAAGGGAACGACAGTGGAACTATTGAAACCGCAAGCAACAACTGTAGTAACAAGTGGACGCCCTGCTGTAGAATTGACAGATACCAAAGCTGTCTCTGCACAACAAGTTGGAGTGTGTGGCCGATCTGTGTTGGCACTGCCTAAGCCCAAAGTGATTAATGAAGCAACAGTATTTGCAAAGGAGGATGCTGACGAAGACGTAAATTCGGAAGTAACAACAGCTTTTGCTAAGCTGCCTATGCCGCGTAAGGCACCCTTGAAGAAAGTTTCTATTGAAGAGGAGGACGATGAGTTTTTGCACAAAAAGGCTATCCCTGAAGTAAATAGCGTTAGTCTGGAAAAACCACCAGCACCACCTGCTAGGGCACGTGTTAAAATAAGTATACCATCGCTTAAGGAATTTTCCGATGTTGACAAAGAAAGGTTAAAACCAAGCATTAAAGACTTGAGGCCGAATTTGCCGAAAGGGTCGGGCCTACTGAGCATATTGCCCCAAGCGAAATCCGAACGTGATTTTGCAAAAAAACAGTCGGCTCCAGCTACAACAACAATCTCAGCAGATGCACCCCAGCATGCCAAACCAGCGTTTGTGCCCGACAGTGTGCAGCAACGCCGAACTGCGCACAATACAGAGAGCGTTGATGGTGTGGCTTGTTCGTTGAAAAAACAACAGCAAAAGAAAACACCGAAACCAAATCAATTGGTTAATGTAAGCGATAGTGACGATGATGATATGGATGCTTCTACTGGAGATTTTTTCTCACTGCACAGTGAGGAAAAGTTACCCGAGGTGAACACAAACGAGCTAAGCGCCATGGTAGCTAAACGTGCTGCCAAAATGGTTGAAGTTGGCAACAAATTCCTGGAAGCAGTGGCACAATGTGAAGCTGATGCAGCTGAACGTTTACGTCAAGAAGAAGAGGAGCAAAGGTTGGCTCAAAAGCGTTATCACGAACAACAATTAAACGCTGAGGCCATGGATGCGCTTGTTGGTAAAAATGCCAAACGACGTCGTAAGGAGGCGCAGGAAATGCAAGTTATTGATATATCTGGCTCAGAAGTTCTGCCCGATCGTGAGGAATGGATGCGTACTGCTTTGGCTTCTTCGACTGCCTACCAGCCCACAGGTGTGTTAACAGATGAGGAACCTGCAGCGGGTACTAGAAGGAAGCATCAAATTACTTACTTGGCACACAAGGCGAAGGCCAACGAAGCGGAGTTGCAAGCTATGTGGTCGGCAAATAGACAAAACCGTCGCGCCACACAAAGTAAATATGGGTTTTAAGTGTCGATTTATAGTTTTTATTTAAATAATTTTATCTTAAATATAATAAATGTTTATGCTTATTGTAGCCAGCCCTCTCGTTTTCTTAACTGCCCAGCTACATAAACGATGGCGGAACAGATTAACAAAGTTATTGGTAGCAATGTTATGTAGATGGGCATCAATGTAGGATATTCCAGAGCCACACATATCATAACCTGGGATGTAATTGTCAGCAATACTCCACCAATGTTCCATTTGTATAGAAATAGTAGCTCCTTAAGGCGCTTTAGATTACGCCACTTACGAATAATTTTAATAATCACATAAATTACAAGTATGGTGTCGAAAATCCATAATGGAATAAATGTGACAAACCAGTTCCAGGTAGTGCGTGGATCGAGGCGTAAGCAGAGCAATATTAGGAAAACTAAAACAATAAACCACGTAAAGAGCGCTCGATGTGCCAAAGTCATTTTACGGCCAGTTTATAAACATTATTAATTGAGTTCAATCTAGTTACAAGTTAAAAACATGAAACCTTACAAAATGCACGCCATACCAACAAACATACAGGAGATTTATTTGGTGGCGGTGCCTATCAGCTGATCGTTTGACAGCTGCAGTTAAATGGGGAGTAAGTTGGCAGCACTGCATGTGGCAAATCAGACAAGAATAAGATATTGACGTGTCATTTGAAGAAAATTTAATATAATTGGTGTGTTTTGAATATTTTTGTAATATTTCTTAAAAGGTATAACTAAAGACATGTTTATATTGTAATTCAAATATTTTGTAGCTGTTGCGCATTTATTTATTCACGTTAGAAAAGCGCCCCGAGCAGAAATATAAGTGTTAATTTACGCCGACATAGGAGCACCCACTTTAACACCGACACGACGACATTTCCAAGATGTTGACAAATTTTGAGTCTAAATCGGCTCGCGTAAAGGGCCTATCGTTTCATCCTAAGCGTCCATGGATATTAACCAGCTTGCACAATGGTGTGATACAGCTATGGGACTATCGTATGCATACGTTGTTGGAAAAGTTTGATGAGCATGACGGTCCCGTACGTGGTGTGGCCTTTCATCAGCAGATGCCACTTTTTGTTTCCGGAGGCGATGATTACAAAATAAAAGTTTGGAACTATAAGCAACGTAGGTGCATTTTTACGCTGCTTGCACATTTGGACTATGTGCGTACTGTAGCCTTTCATCATGAATATCCTTGGATTTTGAGTTCTTCCGATGATCAGACTATACGCATTTGGAATTGGCAATCGCGAAATTGCATTTGTGTCTTGACTGGCCACAATCATTATGTTATGTGTGCTCAATTTCATCCAACCGAAGATCAAATTGTTTCCGCTTCTCTGGATCAAACTGTTCGCGTATGGGATATTTCTGGTTTGCGCAAAAAGAATGTTGCACCTGGACCGGGTGGTCTGGATGATCACTTGAAAGGTCATCCAGGTGCTACGGACTTATTTGGACAGGCTGATGCAGTGGTAAAGCATGTGCTTGAAGGTCATGATCGCGGTGTCAACTGGGCTAGTTTCCATCCAACTCTACCATTGATTGTTTCCGGTGCCGATGATCGGCTGGTCAAGTTGTGGCGCATGAACGAATACAAAGCATGGGAGGTGGACACTTGTCGCGGGCATTACAATAATGTTTCGTGTGTATTATTCCATCCGCGTCAAGATTTGATTATCTCTAACGGTGAAGATCGTCATATACGCGTCTGGGACATGACAAAGCGTCAATGCCTATACACATTCCGACGCGATGATGAACGCTTTTGGATTTTGGCAGCGCATCCAACACTCAATTTGTTTGCTGCTGGACACGATGGGGGTAAGTACTAAATGCCTCAAAGTCTAAAACTTTATTTAATTATTTTACCTTTGCTGGCTAGGTATGGTCGTTTTTAAGCTGGAACGAGAGCGTCCAGCGTACGCTGTTCATGGCAATATGCTCTACTATGTTAAGGAGCGTTTTCTACGAAAGTTGGATTTTACCACTACTAAGGATACTGTGGTTATGCAGCTACGTCCTGGCAAGTCACCAGTCTACAGCATGTCTTATAATCCAGCATTAAATGCTGTGCTTATCTGCACGCGCACAAACAATCTGGAGAACAGTACTTACGATCTCTGTCAGATAGCTAAAGAGAGCGAAAATCAGACAGAGTTTGATGGCAAACGTAGCTCAGGAATCACTGCTATTTGGGTGGCGCGTAATCGATTCGCTGTATTAGATCGAAATCAGCAATTGGTCATTAAGAACTTTAAAAATGAGGTGACTAAGAAAATACCTACGTTCTGTGAGGAAATCTTTTATGCCGGTACAGGAATGCTACTGATTCGCGACCCTGAGTATGTGACACTCTACGAAGTGCAACGACTAGTCTCTGTAGGAAGCATTAAGTTGGCCAAGTGCCGCTATGTTGTTTGGTCCCCAGACATGTCTTTGGTAGCTTTACTTTGTAAACATTCCGTTACAATTTGCGATCGTCGATTACAATATTTATGCACAGTTCAAGAAAATTGTCGTGTCAAGTCCGGAGCTTGGGATGAGTCTGGTGTGTTTATTTATACAACCAGTAACCATATTAAATATGCCATAACAAATGGAGACCACGGCATCATTCGCACTCTCGATTTGCCCATTTATTTAACGCGTGTTAAAGGAAATCAGGTCTTCTGCTTGGATCGCGAATGTCGCACTCGTGTCTTGCATATTGATCCCACGGAATACAAGTTTAAGTTGGCTCTTATTCAACGCAAGTATGATGAAGTGCTTCACATGGTCCGAAATGCACGTTTGGTGGGCCAAAGTATTATAGCTTATCTACAACAAAAAGGCTACCCGGAAGTGGCGTTGCATTTTGTAAAAGACGAGAAAACACGCTTTGGTTTAGCTTTGGAATGCGGCAATATTGAAATTGCTCTAGAAGCAGCCAAGGCTTTGGATGACAAGGACTGTTGGGATCGCTTGGGTCAAGCTGCGTTGCTGCAAGGTAATCACCAAGTCGTGGAGATGTGTTATCAGCGTACTAAAAACTTTGACAAACTAAGTTTCTTGTATTTAATAACCGGCAATTTGGAGAAACTTAAGAAAATGAACAAGATTGCTGAAATTCGTAAGGATGTGTCTGCTCAATATCAAGGAGCACTGTTGCTGGGTGATATTAAAGAGCGCACAAATATACTTAAGAACTGCGGACAGTTATCGTTGGCGTATCTGACAGCCGCTACTCATGGTTTAGAAGAGCTGACCGATAGTCTGGGCTCCCAAATAACTGGACAAGGAAACACTTTGCCGGAGGTAAACCCAAATGCAATATTGCTACAACCTCCAGTACCCATACAACAATTGGAGACCAACTGGCCCTTGTTGACTGTGTCCAAGGGTTTCTTTGAAGGCGCCATGATAACGAGGGCTGGTACTAGTGCTACTGCTCGACAGGCTCTTAACATAAATGCCGATGCCGCCGTGCTAGATGAACAAGTTGGTGGTGGAGATGGCTGGGGCGCTGATGCTGATTTGGGATTGGATGATGATGGAGAAGATGATATGCATGACACACATAGCACTGATGACGCGCATGTGGGTGGTGGTGAGGAAGGTGCCGGCTGGGATGTAGGCGATGATGACCTGGTGGTACCTGAAGAATTAGCCTCTAAAATAAAGGCTTCGGCTTTGGATAACAATTATTATGCAGCGCCAAACAAAGGTCTATCACCAGCTCAGCAATGGGCCAATAACTCGCCGCTTGTTTTGGACCACATTAAAGCTGGCTCGTTTGAAACTGCCTTCCGCCTGCTAAACGATCAACTGGGTGTGGTTAACTTTAAGCCCTTCAAAACACTTTTCCTGCATAGTTATGCTTGTGCACGCACCAGTTACACAGCAAATCCCAATCTACAGTCCTTAAGTGGCTATCCGTTGCGAAACTTTGCAGAAACAAATCTGAAATTGCAACGCCCAGCATTGGGAATTAAACTCAACGACTTAGTGTCCCGTTTGCAGGCTGGATATCAATTAACCACTTCAGGCAAATTTACTGAAGCTATCGAGAAATTCCACGCAATATTGATAAGCATACCATTGCTAGTTGTCGAGACTAAGCTTGACGTCGCAGAGGCGCAGCAATTATTAAAAATATGTGCTGAATATATTGTTGGCCTGAAAATGGAAACAGAACGTAAGGGTATGCCCAAATCTACGTTGGAGGAACAGAAGCGTCTATGTGAAATGGCTGCCTACTTTACGCATTGCAAATTACAGCCCGTGCATCAGATACTAACACTACGCACAGCCTTAAATATGTTCTTTAAGTTAAAGAACTACAAGACTGCAGCATCATTTGCGCGCCGCCTTTTAGAGTTGGGTCCAAAACCTGATGTGGCACAGCAGGTTCGCAAAATTCTACAGGCTTGCGAGGTTAATCCCATTGACGAGCATCAGTTGCACTATGAAGAATTTAATCCGTTTAATATATGCGGCATTAGCTGGAAGCCACTTTATCGGGGAAAGCCCGAGGTAAACTGTCCCTTCTGCGCTACATCTTATGATCCACAGTATAAGGGCAATCTGTGCACTGTTTGTGAGGTCAGCCAAATAGGCAAAGATAGCATTGGCTTACGCATATCTAATCTGCAATTCCGCTAAGCGGCCAGTGTTTCTACCCCACGCCGAATTCATATTAGTTATACTAAAAATACATTAATGTTAACGCATATAAATAAATTAAAATCAAAGCATTTATAATCGTTTTATTGTAATTTAATCAAACGATGATTCATTTTCTTCGTAATCGAAGTTGAGTTAAAAATACCGGAATTTTTATGCGTAAGATTACGGGTAATTATATATATTTTTTTAATTAATACTAAAACTTTATTTTAAAATGTCGACAATGCAATGCACAGATGTTCTCGAAACATCGTTTACTTCAATTTTGACCAATGATTTTGGTTTAATTGGGCTAGTTTTGAAGCAAAAGCCGTTTAAAGAATAAGGTGCATATTTCAGTTAAGCTGTTACTACGAACTACAATTATAGTTAGGAGCATATATATATATTCGATCATATCTAAACATAGTCATATCCACGGAGCATTTCAGTTTTCCATAAAATATTGAGTATTTGAATATTGAGTCTCTTGCTGCTGTTGGTGCGACGTCGCTGACCATGGCGCCGTCCAAAAGTCTAACTAACGTCGCCACATACTAGCACCTACACCAATGCCGCCGGAAGCCACACCGCGACGCACTGCTTCCATCTCGTCTTGTCGATTATCGCGATACGCGCGTTTTGTGTCCTCGAATTCGCGTAGTCGCTGATTGTAGCGATCGATTTGGTCACGTAAAATAGCATCTTCATGCATAGCCCGTCGCTCATCGTATTCAAGGCAACCTACACCATCCAGGCGCTCTAAGTCCAGCCAGCCACGGAACCGCACACAAACGCCATTCATAATAAAGTAGGATTTTATATGTACTTTTCCATGCTCTTTATCAAAATCACATTCCTTGTCATGAAGATAGGGGTTTTGGTTTGCATTGAATACCAATTGCAGGTTTGTGCCTGAGGCTACAAACGATATCTCTGTGTGACCCTCACGGCAGCCGTTCATAAAGCGAACCTGGCGCTCCTCAACACTGCGCTCCCTGTAGCCCGTGTATCGTATTTCACTTTCTCGACTCAGTCGACGAAACAACTCATCGCTTTCAAACTTGGACTTCTGGTCGGGCACTACTCGTGGCATTTTAAAGATAAAACGGGGCTTTGGTTGCTCATACAGACCGATGGTGTCGTATGGTATCATATTTGCTAACGCAGCAGCTTCATTCATCATCCTGATGCTGTTAATGGTTTGATATTGCCGAAAAAAAACACAAGTTTGCCACGAATTGTTGATAAATTTAATTGCTTTATATGCTGTGATATTATTTATCAAGTTTCTTTACTTTGTTTTAGAAAACAACGCGCATTACAACAAAAATGGGTTTTTGCGGTTTTGTTATACTAACTTTGTGAGTGATGCCACCTACAGAAATATTTCTTAGGCTGCCACCCCTGCTTGCAATGCAAACTGGCAACGCCGAGTTGTTACTTTGGTATTGAGTATGGCAACTTTTGGTTAGTTAATAGTCGCGTTTGGTACATGTGCTTATTTACAAATTGTTTACATTGCAATCGTATTAGATTGAATAAAAATCAATGAAAACTAACTACAATTAAGATTATTATGAGTATCGTAAACGAAAATAGTAATGAAAATGACAATAGCACGGCGTATGCAACACGTGCTTGTGTGGCAAATGATGAAAAGCGCCCACAATTTGGAACACGATTGCTTACTCAAAACGACGAAGTTTTTAAGCACAACGCTTGGTAAATATTTGATTTGCACAAAATGCATGGCGAGCAAGACTTGGAACCACACACTCCTGCGTAAGAAACCAAGTGGTGGAGGCAGTCGCATACTGACAGATGCGAAAGAAGTGTTCGAGTTCAATGCATGGTACCAGTCTTCCAACTGCACATTAATTTAAATAATTACGATTTAATTTGTGCTTATGTTATATAACACATCATTTGTATTTTGATTAAAGGGACCACGTTGAATGGGACGCCGAACAAGAGCAGGCCGCTCAAGCCGCTGTTGAGAAAAATTCTGCCAATAAATTGAACGAAAATGAACGTCAGCGGTTTCAAACGGATGCACACAAATTTTGGGATTCTTTTTATGGCATACACGAAAACCGTTTCTTTAAAAACAGACATTGGCTGTTTACTGAGTTTCCGGAGCTAGCTTCAGCTGATGAATGTAACGAACCTCGCAGCATATTTGAACTAGGCTGTGGTGTGGGTAATACACTACTTCCCTTGATGGAATATAGCAAAGATCTTCATTTAAAGGTTTATGGTTGCGACTTTTCTTCTAAAGCCATAGAAATACTAAAGGCGCAAAGTGAATTTGATGCTAAACGCTGTGAGGTTTTTGTAATGGACGCAACGCAGGAGCAATGGAGTGTTCCATTTGCAGAGAACTCGCAGGATATAATAGTTATGATATTCGTGCTTTCGGCAATTGAACCTTCTAAAATGCACCGCGTAATACAGAATTGCTATCGTTATCTAAAACCGGGTGGGTTACTGCTCTTTCGTGATTATGGACGCTACGATTTGGCGCAGCTACGCTTCAAAAGTGGAAAATGCTTAGAGGACAATTTCTATGTGCGCGGAGATGGTACTTTGGTGTACTTCTTTACCGAACAAGAAGTGCGTGAGATGTTTACCAAAGTGGGCTTGGTAGAGGAGCAACTTATTGTGGATCGACGGTTACAAGTCAATCGTGGACGGTGTCTAAAAATGTATCGCGTGTGGATACAAACGAAATTCAGAAAGCCGGAGGCGAGCTGAGCTTTTCAACCTTAAAAGCTTTTTAATACGATTTACTCGCTACTCGCCAAAAACGTTATCGTTAAGCAGTTTTACCCAAATACACATAAGAGTTAGAAAAGCTGCAAGTTTTCACAGTTGGCTAAAATCGTCGTAAGTGAAAATTTTTCTTGTCCTGCATTAAATTATTTGTATATATTTGTTGCTATAAAAAATTACAATTTGATACGCAAAAAAGCGTATCTAAGGCTAAAGTGTAATGTTTTAAGTGCTATATGCATAAATAGATTGTATACAGTTTTGTTAAAATGTCTATATTAAAGAAAACAGAAAAATTAAGCAATTGTGCTGTGCAAATTTTTCATTGATTTTTTCAAGCAAGTGAATAATTTTGAACTAAATGTTCTTGCAACACACAGGAAGTCTTCTATCCGACAAATATTTTTGTCTATTGATTGCGCCATAAATATGCAACTGAATATTGTTTAGATTTAAAATATAATAACGTAAATTTTCTTATATGTTTTGTGCGTGGGCGTTAGCGCAAAACTTTATTAAACATAAGAATATACAATAATAAATTGACTCTCAAAAATAAAAATAAATTCAATTAATTTATTATCTTCCCAAAACAGTTTTAACGTACCGACAAAGCTAGAAAATTCCTGTATTATACTCTGGTGCAAAGGAGTCGTGGCAAGTGTTATCCACGCACACACACACACTCTCTTACATATACCTTTCGTCATAACCGAGCAATACAAAAGTGTTTTTGCCTGTGCGCCACTGTTTGTGCGTGTGTGTGAGTTGTGTGTGCCACTGTGCGTGTGCAAAGATTCATTGACGAATAGCGCTCCTTGCTATTTGGCAATCAAAAGCTCACACATTTGACACGCCACAGGCCAAAGGAGAGCGTACATTAGACGTTAGAGCACAATTGAGCAGCGAGTGAAAGAAACATTTGAACGTAACCCTCGACAACAAAAACAACGAAACTTAAGTTGTGCTGCACCCGTCGTCTTCGTCGTACCAACATCTTTCCAGTGCATACAAAACATTGACCGAGTGCATACACCATAGACTGAAATACCGCACAGCAGTCACCGTACCGCTGCGCACCGCAACCACGAAATCGACGCAGGCGACGTACGAAAAATTTGTTAAACCAACAAAAGTAGAAGCAGAAACAACAACAACCAAAAGCAATGTAAGTGACGCTCATATGATGAACATTATTGATTTCTCTTTCTTCGTTTATCCATTTTTTTTCGCTTCTCCTTTTGCCAAACAAAAGGAAATTTATTTTTAACACCAACATTTAATTAAGTATACGCCATGGTGTTTCACGGTTTTGGTCTTCTGGGTGTATTCGTATACAATTTGCTTGACCCTTGGGATTTTCCGCAGCTGTTGCGACTAGTTGTATCCATTCAATGATTCATTTGCGCGGCATCGTATTGCATCTCAAAATCAATCAATATCTAACAAGTCTGAGTCAGTCATGCAAAAACACAAGACAATTTTTAAATATATAATTTTTTTATTCAATGTTTACTCGAAAGCCGTCTATAATATGGGCAAAAAAGACAAGAATAAGGAACAGTAAGTGCAGTTGTGAAGTTGTACTTCTACAAATTTTAGCCGGCTAGAGTTTCTTAAGCGCACTGTGTATAGATAACGAATGCAAAATGTTAAATTGTTTAGTTTTAATTTAAAATCACCATATGACATGTAATCCTAAACCAAGTAACTACTGAGCTCAAAAGTCCCTCCATTGAGAATTTAGTTATAGATCAGCAAGTACAAGATAGAACATATTTATGTATAATCATGTATGTATGTACAATCATATAATTGCCAAGTTGCTATTTTTATCACATCCACTGAGACCAATGTTGTCACCCACAGGGCGGATGCTGCACCAGCTGGCGATGCACCACCTACTGATGGCCCACCAGCCGGAGAGGGCGGAGATGGTGAGATTGTGGGTGGACCACGCAACCCGCAGCAAATTGCGGCGCAGAAGCGTTTGCAACAGACACAGGCACAAGTCGATGAGGTAAGTTGCATTAGGATATGTGATAAAATGATTTTTAAGCATTCAACATTATCTTTCCGTTTTTAAAAAGTTTCTAATCAATCAAAACAAAGCGGAAAGAATTTTATTTATTTTGACTGTACTTGCAGAGTAGTGGCCATTAATTTTATTTTAGTTTACGTACTCTTAGCTATTTAAGATTGTGCAAACTGTTGTAGTCTTTATGCTTTTAACAAAACATATTTAAATACTTTACAGGTCGTTGACATCATGCGCACGAATGTCGAGAAGGTCTTGGAGCGCGATCAGAAGCTATCTGAATTAGATGATCGCGCTGATGCCTTGCAGCAGGGCGCTTCTCAATTTGAACAGCAGGCAGGCAAGCTAAAAAGGAAATTCTGGTTGCAAAACTTAAAGGTCTATATTTCTGCACTAATGTGAACGATTTAACAATTGAGCCTAAATATTTTTCTACCTTTAACAGATGATGATTATTATGGGTGTCATTGGTCTAGTCATTGTAGGCATTATAGCAAGTAAGTTATTTGTGACTGTACAACAATTCGAATACTCGCAAGTCAAAAATCGCGAAATTCTCTTATTTTTTTTTAAAATAACAACAAGATGAATCCTTTCTCCATCAATGCTCATGACACTTTCATTGATATAACATAAGACACCTGCTCACTTACAGACTTAATTTATTCTTTAAGTATTTATAATTTGTTAATTTTTTGGTTCCCTTTTTTCTAATAAAATAAACTAAATTTATTTTTATTCCGTCAACTTTTTCTCTAGGTAACTTTATGTAGTTTGCTAAAACTATAAGAACGTAGTAACTGTAACTTAGTTACAAATGCAATGCAAAGAAATAATCACTTGCAACTGCTAGATCACCAAAATCAAATAATTAAATAAACATAGATGAAACTCACAGTTCAACTTTCGTACGTTTGATGATCGTTCGACAAAGCAATATTTTTGAAGATGATTCGAATTCGACGCTTTATGAAATTCTTAAATGCTAAATTGCTACATACATACATACATACATAATATGTATGTACTTAATAAAACGAACGATCAAGAACCCATCACCAAATCCTCCAACATCATCGAATCGGAATAGAAATTCGTATAGAAATAAATTATAAATGCACCAGGTTCGGTATTGAATTGATTTGAAGCCCAACATAAACTCGTGTTGTGTGTTGTTCCTTTATTTACTTACTATATATTATATAAATATATTTGTACTTAGTACTCAATGTATGTGTGTAAAACATTCCAAAACATACCATGTTTGGCTGGATACGATCCAAACATTATACATAAAACTGTGTTCACTTTGTCCAATAACTACAACAACAGCAAAATAAAAAGCGTTTACTTAGTCTAAAATTTAAAGCCAATCATAATTTGTAGGAAATGAATTTTTATAATTTTGTAATAAATACAATTTCTAGAGTTACGAGTTAGTTTTAGCGTCATTTTTTTGTTCAAAATGTTTGATTTTTTCTTCAGTTTTGTTCTTGTTTGTTAAATATTAAAATTCACTATTGGCGCCCACGAAATAAATAGAACTTAAAGCTATTAGCATTGTAACCCATGTAATATATCCACGCCATTGCCACGCCTCGCTATACACTCCAGTTATAGTTATATATATACATAGTATATTGTAGTGCAACTAGCGAGTCACCAGAAACAGCAACAATTATAACTAAATATTTATATACAGCAAATGCATAAAGTACTGCAATTGTTTATTTGTTTGTAAGTTTTTTAATCTCTTGATTTGTTTTTAATTTATGCTCTGAACACACAATACACTAAACTCTCCAGCAAACAAGCAAATAACCACCCAGTCCATTACAAAAACTCAACTATTTTTGTGTTATTTTGAAATTACAGAAAAAGACGAAGAATAATTTATATCCAAACTACAAATAAGTTATCAAATAAATATAACAAATCAAATAATTTTAATTTTATTTTGTGAGGTAAAACAAGAAATAAAAATAAATCTATTAATTCATTAACATTAATAAAGCTAATGAACATGACATGACTAGGTGCACCATTTCTATATTATTTGTCAACACACATATACCGCGATTCACAAATGCACATAAAACTATCAATGCAATACCAATTCGGTTAATTAGTCCTTTTTTTTTCTTATCAACAAAAAAAAAAACAAAAAAAAATCTCGCAATTCTTCTGTAGAATCTTTCATGTCGGATGATGTTGTACCTCCTAGTTTGGAGCATTCTAGCACTGTAGACGATATTCATGCATCAGCATCACACCATACACAAAAATCTGAACCAACAACACTCGAGAAAACTCCATTGGCCATACCACAAAGTCCAACGGATGAAGTGGCGACAGGACAATAAATAATAACAACAACAACAACAACCACCACCAGTACCAGAACAAACAAAAAGAAATAATAAAAATAATACAACAATAGTGTTGCACATTGACACAAAATTTAATCATTTTACACTTAGTTTGAAATATGCAAAACTAATATATTCGTATTATCCAACACTGTAAGCAACAATTTACATACCTACCTCCACACGTTCGCTTCCCATTGTGCGTAATTACTATGCGTATTATTCCCACATTCCATCGAGCGTCTATTTGTTTATAATTTCCGAGCTGCATGTCCATGTAATTTACAGTACGCCCTTTTAGTTCATTTGCTTTTCGATGTAATTTTATGTGTGCATAAACTTGTATAACCCAGTGTAATATTATTGTGTTAACAATTCCCAAGGCTTGATACTGGCTTGACGGCCCACTTTAAGGATATTTTCAATATTTATTAATTATTTTATGTGAAATATTGTATTCATTTTTATATTGCACAAAAAGTTAACAGGAGGTTAAGCCTCAGCCAGACGTTAGCAAATGGTAGAAAATTTTATTATATAAAATATATGTATAGAATACTAAAAAAAAATGAAATTTAAACACTACATGCTAGAGATTTTTGATTTAGAGCAGAGATTCAGTTAGAAATTGTCATAAGATTAAACAAGAGTAATATCTACACTTATATGTCTGCAATTGTCTAGCCAAGAACGTGCACGAGACTTCTTCTCGAACGTTCAGTTTTATACGAAAGCTGTGCAAAAATGTTGTCAGAAATTCAAATACAAGCCATTTTGTATGAATTTCTAGAATTTCTAATTTAATGATTGTTTTTGCTAAAAACTATCTTTCGAAAGATATGTCAAGTTACAACGCTTAATCATCCCTTGATTGTTCATTTAAATTGTTATACTATTGGCGCATATTTTTGTATGTATTTGTCAGCTAATTAAATGAAATATTTTAAAACGCTTTTGCGCTTAACTATATCAGCTACTAATTTTGCTACAAACTTCCCTCACAGATAAACTTGGTCTAATTGGCGGTGAGCAGCCGCCGCAGTATCCACAATATCCGCAGTACATGCCACCACCGCCGCCGCAACAGGCACAGCCCGCAAGTGGTGGGCAATCCTCTTTGGTGGACGATGCTGCTGGAGGCATTAAGCACGAGAATGCAGGCGTATAAATAATTATGGACGGCATTTACTTGTAAAGCCAACACCAATAACAACAGCAAAGCAGCAATTTCTCAATTACAGATAATGTAAGCAAATTAATACAAAAACAAAATGAAAATTTTAAATAAAAAAATAGAAAACGAAATGAAAATAAAAATACAAATTCAATGAAATAAAAATTAAAAAAAAAAAGAAGTTATAGAAAAAGACGGAAATGATGCAAACTCAGTTAAAATTATGAAAATAAAATAAAGTTGAAGTTATAAATAGAAAATGTCATATAATTGCAAAAATTTAATAATTTTCACTTTAAGTAAATTATGTCATAACAATAATATTAATAATACCTTATAATACAAAACTCAAAGACGCTCCGGACAAATTCAAGTTGTTGCTAATTTGTTTATGGTTACATTATTTCTGGCATATATATTTAAAGCAAATTAAACTATATATACACATTGTATTTAATGAATAAATAAAAGATCTTTATATTATATTAAAATAACTAAATCGGTGCTGCTGAAGCAGAAAGCCTCTAAAGCGTCTCTTTTGCAGCACACTGTACTCAGTTTCCTTAGCTTAAAAATAAAAAACCCAAGGGCCGATTTGGAACAAGCTAATAACTTTAGAGAATACCCTATGTTATCTAAGCTTTTGTTCCTAACTTGAAGCTATTTCAAATGTATGTAATCCAAAACAAAAAACAAACAAAATATATACATGTATGTAACTAACAATTGTGTAAATTCAAAAGTCCGTACAGTTGTTTAAATAAAATAACATATAAATGAATTAAACTATTAGCAAAAATATACAAAGAAGCGTATTAATTTAAAGTTTTCGGTTCCACGTAGTGCGGAAATACTAATGTTACATAGTGTTGTGTTGTCGAAAACCAAAAAAGAAAAACCTAAAACAAGCAGTTACTATATAAACATTTTGAAAAACAAAAAACGTTTCAACGATTAATTTAAGCGCTTGGCACTACTTATTAACAAATGGAAATATTATTTAAAAAAAATATAAGGAAAAAATTCAAGTAACTGCAAAAAATTATTACATCTACACAAAAAACTTCACTTTGGCTAATAATACTCATATGCATATAATTACAATATATAAATATATATATATATTTATGTATATTTATTAAATAAAACAAAAAAGTTGCATTCCATAAACTAAAACAAAAGATTGTTTAACAAACAATTTGAAATCTATTAAAAAATGTTCTCTCATGAGAATTTGCATATTGTACTTACCGCTTTCTTTTCTCAACGCCAGCGTTCGTTTTAAAACAATCAAATGTTTTTAGGGCTACAAAATATGTTATATTTAAATTAGCGTCCTGCTACAAGGCAAGGAAAATACTATATTTGTAGCGTGTACAATATGCTCATTGATTTTCATTGAAAATACATAAACTCAAGATAATAAATATAATTTCATACACAACAATAAAACTTATACATACATATATAATATCTAGCAGCGAAATATTTATGCAGTAAATAGAAAGGCGCTTTGTTTTTTGTTTTAATTTGATATAAAACAAAATCTTTATATACTAGCTAACATTTAACCAAATGCAGAACTAAATTGAGCTAAATTACAGTATATAATAATAATTATAAAATGAAACAGGATTGTGTGTGTATATCATACTATATATACTATATACTAGTTGATAAATAAATACATACATTTATTGAATGATTATTATTATTGCAATTTGAAAGCAAATATTGTAACACTTTTCGACTGACCAACGACAGTTGGTCAGCCACTAAACTCCTTACAAGGAGTGGGTGAGTATGGAGCAGATTTTACTCACAAAAAATACGTACTGCGTTCACTGTATGTATGTGCCAGACGAGCAGCAGATAAAAAGATAAAAAGAAAAACAAAACACAAAATTAATGAAATCTATATATATATATACACACAAAAAAATATATATATATATAAATATATAAACATTATACATATAAACAATAATAATACTAATTAATTTAATGATTAATTGCACCCAAAAAATACATAATTATTTAAATAAAAATAAACGAAAACTAACTGGTTTTAATGTGTTTTTCATTACTGTCTAAGCGATACACTAAAAATCATATAATGAGCCATCAAAAGGTGAACTATGTTTTGTTTATATAAATTTATTATTGATATTTAACTGAATTTGGAGTTTACACGAATGCATAGAACTTACTTTACTTTATTTTTCCATCACAACCCGTTATCGGGTTACAGCCAACCTTACTATCTCTCGCCAGGCTCCAAGTGAAGATATCTTTGCTGGAGCATCTGGGACCGATGATTTTGCTAAGAATTTTGCTCTGTAACACTCCAAACGCGGCTGCATCCGTACGCGACACAACCCTCGCACCTGCAGAACAAGTATCTTGTAGATCGTTAATTTTGTTGACGAATGCACAGAAACTAAGCAAAATTTGCATCGTAGCTGTCACTTTTTAGACACATGAATATATAAAAGCTAAAAATTAATCCCCTTGACTATGGTCAAGATGGAGCATAGGATGCCATAGGTAGCCATACCATTGCTAGGCAAATGCACCAGTGCTGCTGAATGGAATCAGACCACCGACTTACCGATTTAGAGGCGAGTGCGCTGATTGATAAATCTACAGAGCATCGGAACCAAATGAGATGGTCTAATGTCCTCCAATTAAATGAACTTATGAATAAGTTTGGTTTAAATTTCTTCTGATTGTTAAATAGCTCGAGTGTTTTATTTAAAATAAATGAAGTTTAAATATTATTATATATCAGATATATCATTTATTTCAATGAAGAAAACAGTAGTTAAAAAAATATTAATAATGGCGCGCCTTTTAGTATGCTACAATATTTTTTGGGTGCTTGAATTCCGTTACCAAATTTGGCTGCCCCATTTTTTTGAATGCATCCAAGCTTAACAGTTATAGTCTTCTAGTTTCTTTGAAAAACAGCTTTATTAAGTGTTTTTAAGTGTAATATTAAATCCTTTTAAGAACTGTTTAATGTTCAATAGATGTTAGTATGACAACAAAATTATGTTATCCTTGGGCCTTAATCAGTATAAAGAAAATTATGAGATATTATTACGCGACAGTCTTGACGATTAACAGCTACCTTGACGTTCGAAGATAAATTGACGCACCAAAATCAAAGTCAAAGTCACTTACCAAGTCGTAATGAAATTGTGTAAAAATCCATTTTTTTATTAGATTTTGTATAATGATAAAAAAGAGTTGCCACTTTCAACAAACACCACTTATGTTTAAAAATATATTTACTCAAATAGTCGTCGTTGGCTTCTTAACAGATTAAGTTCATTAGGCAACGAGCAAACCGATATTAATTAGAATGTTCTAAATCGTGGTACGATGGTGAGAATAATTGGCGTTTTTTGGTCAAGAAAATATTACAAATTATAATTGAGTTTAATTAAATAAGTTTTTACAGCGGCACACGTATGTTCATCAAAAGAAAGAAAAGTTTGTGGAATACATATTATATGAAAGTTGTTTTGATACAATTAACTTTAATCGTTAAGTTTGGATTAGTTAAAGATCTATAAACATTCCCCGCTCGATTGCTGATGATAAACGCTTTTTTTTGAAGAAATCCAGCATATCAATTGGCAAACGCTTAAATTTCGAATTTATCCTCTTCTTTGTTGTCGCAAATATTAGCATAAGAGCATTCCCATGTTCAATTATCTGTAACGCGACTGACTACCTGACAAGCAATATTTTAAAAATAGCTACCAAGTAACTTGTCTACACTGTCTACACACTGAGTAGGGATTTCCCATGCCAGGGACTCGCAAATCATTCAGTTGCTACACAAAATTTAAACAAAATTTAAAGTAAACTACGCACTTGGCAAGTCCCGCTCCCAGCCAAACATGTGCCCTGCATATTGAATACATAAATATCAATTGCCCCACCGTCCAAGTACATACACCAACTAGTATCTAGGATAGTATAAATAGCTACATGGTATATAGTTAGTTATATAGTATGTAGTCTATGCGACCATAAAAATAAATCCGAATACAAAGTGTAATGCTTATATTTAAAACAGAAGGTTGAAGTAGTCCTTGTTGACGCCGAGCCAGGCGCCTGATACCTGTTTACCACTATACTTGCCGCACCTGATTAAAATCTATTGACACTGCAGACGGTAAAATTGGAGCATGCGACAATAAGCCACAAGTTTTTCTACTTCTCAGTCTCTGCCGCCGGTTAACAACGCTAACAAAGGAAACGGAAACATTTTGCACTATTGCGTCCTGCCTGCCACTTAATGAAACCCAATTACCAAAGCCGTCCGTTAAGCCCCGTTGCCAAAGACAAGTCCATGTCGTTACGACAAGCAAACAAAAACAGCTGCAGGTGCTCCATGACGTAGCCGCTGCGACACCTGTAAACTTTATTTGCATTTCTTCTTCCTAGTATTTTTTTTATTGTTATTAACCAGCGTTCCCGTACGCTGGCAAGGACATGCGCAAACACCACCCACATACGCCGACACACAGCCGCCAGTCGTAAGAAGGGAGGGGTTCGAAGCAAGTTACCAACATTCCCTGCCTCCTAAATCGACTCAGGCAGGGTTCATCTCGGCGCGCATTTTGTGTATAAATAAGGCGCAACTTTGGCGCACAGCTTCAGTTTGTGGTCCTCGCTGCGGGTGCTCTTATACGTTGTTCCCGAGCTTTTCGAACTAAAAACTCAACATAGTTGGGACTTTTACTGCAGTTAAATAAATAGTGAATGGTATAGAAATCCAAGGCTACGGAGTTTAAGTTTAACCGTAGCAGGTAAGTGATCGTTTTACCTGGGGGATTATGTATAGGTAAATTGTTTCTTGTAGAAATAAACTTTATTTTTGTTCAACTCAATGGTTTGATTGCACCTTTATAAGAAAGTGTTGCTAAACGTGGGGAATCACTTATTTATTGCATCAAATTGGCTTGAAGATTTCTAGAACCGAGAGCGAAACAATGCAAATAACCTTCAATATTCTAATAAACCCAAAGGAACTGCGATTTATGTGTTTTTTTTTTTTTTTTGAAAATTTGAATGAAACTTTTCTTGAAAATTACAAATAAATTATTTTTTAATAATCTTTAGGCCGTTTTAAAAAATACGACAATATCAATAAAAGGAAAAGTTAAATTAGAGCGAAGAAAATATAATATGAAACTAATCCTCGGCCTGTTGGGTAACATTTTCATAGCAATGCACTGCCTCAAATCTGCAGCTGTCTATAAACTAGAACTTACAATATAAAAGTTGGAAACGGGGAGTAACATAAAAGTTTAAAGATTTTTTAACAAAATGTGCCAAAACATCACCGCTGACCAAGTGGGGTATTCATGATCAAAGATGCTCGATTTGACAAGTTAAGATGAGTTAAGATAGAGAAAGAGATTATGGATTGAATAGAATAGTTGGTGCATGATAAAGGAAAGGGATCGTGCAAAGCCTATTTAGATATGCAGAATGCTAGTCAACTACAAGTTACTCTGAATGAAATAACGAAAGAAATTTAATAAGCAGCACAGTTTTTACAGATCACAGAGTATTGTTTTTGTTCCAATTACTAAATTTAAACATCTTACTTTCGTTTTCTGAAACAGTCTCGTAATAACTATTTGGAGATTGAAATAGTAACAATAAATCAGTTCTTTTTGGGATCATTCTGTTAGTTTTTCTTATGCGTCAACTGCTGAGGTAAAAGGATAAATAAATACTTTTTCTGGAGAAAACCGATTACATGCAAAAAAAAAAAAAGAAATGTAAACACACACGCTGATAGGAATAGAGTGGAACAATCTAAATCATATGGTAAAATAGTGGTTTTATTAAGCGCTGAACCCAAAGAGAGACCAATTAGGGTTGAGAGCAGCTTTTTTAAGGGTTGTTGCCGTTGAACTTTTACTTTTTAATTGTAATTTTTAAGGGATGTTATCTATCGACTTAGAAATTATCGATACCAAAAAAAGTGCCGCATCGACTGTTTGTCAATTGGTGTCGATGTCGTCTGAGCCGTCAGTTGAGCAGTAAACTTTGGAACGTACGGTGTCGATCGCGGACAACAACTGTTTTAAGTTGTTTCGTTCTCGTTGCCATTTCTTTTCCTATAAACTTTTAGCAAACTTCTCACAAACGCACACGAACGAAAGAAAGAGAGATAGCCGCAGACATACAACTTTGCATTGTTAACTTTGTTGGTGTTCCTGTCGCATATTACGCGTATATTCGTGTGTGTGTGCGTGTGTGTGTGTGTGTGCTTCTTTTCGGAAAGTTTTCTTTCTCTGTCTCGTATTAACCGCCGACAGTCGCCGTAGTCAAAATGGCCGAAAATTGCCCAAAGTGCAAAAAATCAATCAACTCGAAAGATGCAATTATTATTTGCAATTCGGATGATTGTTTGAAAAAATTTCATCGCACCTGCGTAAACATCGATGATGCCGTCTACGATGTTATACAGAAGAATCCCATGATTTCATTCAACTGTGATGAGTGCAAAAATCAATCACCCAAGGCGCTGGCCGCCAAGCTGCACACTATCGAGGAGAAGGTTAATAAAGTGTGCAACGGCGTTAATCAGATACAGGGACGCATGTACCAGCAGTACTTTCAGTTCGGTAATAATCCAGTCGCCGGCGCCAATCTCGATGGAAAAAAGCATCCACAGCAGAATAATCTAATAGTCGTCGGCAACAATTGCAATTCGGATCGATTGCAAGTCGTTTGTGACTATGGGCGCTGGGTGCAGGTGGGCAAGTTTGCGACCAATACCAGCGAGGATGATATTATTGAGCATCTAGCTGAGGAGCTTAAAATCAATAAGAACTTGGTAAAATGCACTAAATTGGTCAAGAACGATGCAAATTTGTCGCAATTATCCTATTGCAAATTCAAGATATCCATACCGGATTATCGTTTCAACGAGCTTTTCAACGAGGCGATTTGGCCCAGCGGTGTAATGGTTAGTCCATTCACACCACGCTCTCAGCTGAACCAGAACCGCATTTAAGGTGCACTGTTCAACATTAGAGCGTTGCACAGCGATAACGAGCGAGCGAGAGAGAGAGAGACATGCGCAGCTACGGATTTTTTGGGGGGTGCTTTACCCCGAGGGTTGTTTGCCGGCTAGCCAAAAGCTAACCGTCGTGTTGTAGCAACATCAAGTATAAATTATTTTCTTTCAATAATCTTTTTGCCCTCATTGCAAGGGGCTCACATTGTATGCAAATTTTTGACACTCAAAAACTTTGTCTAAAAACTTTCAAAGCTTACAAGAATAATACAAAAAAAAAAAACAAAGTAATTAAATTAAAAAAAATTACTTGCTGATTAACTTTGAAAATGCATTTTAAAATGTTTTAGCGTTGAGTCAAAACTATAGAAAACAATACTTACATACAACTTATATTTTAAAGGAAAACGAAAATGAAGTCAAGTAAAAATATTTATTAGTCATTTATGCATAACTGTCGTATTTAAATTTTAAAGGTAAAAAATGAAATGCAAACGTAAAATCCAAAAAATACACAATGAATAAATAATTAAAAAAGACATATTTAAACTATTTAAGCAAGGCAATACTAGCAGTGTACTTCGAAAATATATCCACACACTCTTATTTATAACAAGTTCCAAGAAATAGTTTTGATTTAAAACCAACTTTAGAAACTTACGAACAAATCTTGGTTCACAATTAATTACACAATCAATTGAATATTTTATAAACTTAGTAGTACAAAAAAAAAAAAAAAACAAAAATAAATAAAAAAAAATAAAATATAAAAAACCAAAAATATTTATTCAACTAATGAAAAAGAAAAAAACAGTCAACTAATATTGTATATCTCTATTCGTATGCGTTAGTTTGAGGCATTTTCAAAGCTTGTTCCAAAAATTTTTTAGAAATTTTGCGAACCAATGAAACGTACAATTGAAAATTGTAAAATCTATTCAACAAAAAAATATATATATATGTATTTGTGTATTCTCTAAATTAAAAATATATGCATATATATTAAAGAAAAAAAGGAATAAATGAAAAATGTTCAGAAGTCATATAAATTACTACTATATTCAGAAGAGTTTAAAACATTTTCGGACATTGTCTAGTTCGAATTTCGAACTTACTGTAACAGAAATGACAAATACCAAAAGCTGGGGAAAATTTGTTGCAATAAATTCTTCAAAATGAAGCTGGAAAATAAGTGGAAAACAATAAAAAAAAATTTGAATAAAACACCTAAAACTTAAATGTCGATCGGAATTCCATTGAGAATCGTTCGAAATGCAAATTGAAGAAATCTTTTAGGTACAATATCACTTGTAAACAACACATTAGTACAGCAAAATGCAGTGACCTCTAGCGAAGCAACTCCGTGAAACGTTAAGGTCACTTAGTTATGAACAAATCGTAGAAGATCTAACATTATACAAGGATTGCAAAAACAACAACAGATATATTTATTATACAACATTATGCATGCATGTATTTATGTCGACTTTTTTCAATAAATTCTACAAAAACAATGAAATGCTAATTCAAATGGGAATGCTGGGTAGTATTAGTAGCTTGCTACTCAACTCAAGTGCGTTTTGGTAGACCTTTCCAGCAATGGCGAATTCCAAGCGCAAACCTGCCAGACCTAACGTTTTGAACAGTCCGATTCATGACAAGTCTGTAACTACTCCATCGGGTCAAATACCACATGCGTCAACATCATCCAGCTACAACTACGCGCATATCTTTAAGCAGTACACTAGCTATGATGCAGGAAATTTTGCAAATCTTGAAAATTTCACAATCTGGCTGCACAGACCCGTGGACGGAGCAGCTTTAGGTATCTTTCGCTTGCTCTATGGTGAGTACTGGTTACGTGTGCTAACAACTAAGCTACTTGTCATACGCTTAAACTACCGCTCTAGGTGCCGCCATGCTTATCGATATAGCCGAGGAGCGCGGTGGTGGCCAGTTGGACACACGTTTCGGGGAACCGCAACACTGCCACTTTCCACTTTTCAATGGACTACGTGTTTTGGACTATCCACTAATGGGCTGCGTCTACTTCTGCATGTGGCTTGGCGCTTGGGGCATAATGTTGGGCTATCGATTTCGCTGCAGCTGTTTAGCTTTTATAGTGCCCTATTGGTACATCTTTTTGCTTGACAAGCCGGCATGGAACAATCATAGCTATTTATTTGGACTGGTTGGAACACTACTGTTGTTTACAAATGCTCATCATTACTGGTGGGTTGCGAAATATGAGAATCTTCTTTTCAGCTGCTACAAGCATTGCGCACAATTGTGTATATAATTTCATTGGAATTTTGCTTACAGCTCACTGGACAAATATCGAAAGACCCAGTCAAGCCACACAGTACCATATTGGAATTATTTCTTGATAAAGTTTCAGTTCTTTATTTTGTATATGTACGCGGGTCTGAAAAAGTTCTCTTTGGAATGGCTCTCTGGTTATGCAATGTCTAGTCTAAGCTACCATTGGATGTTTGCGCCTTTTCGTCAACTGCTGGATGCCGAACTTATAGATCTGCTTATAATTCATTGGTTTACAGCCTTCTTTGATTTCTCCATAGCCTTCTTTATGACTTGGGACAAAACACGTTTGCTTGTCACGCCTTTTATGATAAGCTTTCACTTAATGAATTCACGTTTATTTGTTATAGGTAAGAGAATTCACATAAGATTTAGTCTATAAAAACAACAAAATAACCTGTGCTTGTATGTAACATAGGTATGTTTCCTTGGGTCTGCCTAGCCGAAGTTCCGCTGTTCTTTGCCTTTGACTGGCCTCGTAGGCTTTGCAAGCGCATATGCGGTTACATAACAGATAAATCAGCGACACCACAAAGTCCAAAGAAATCCACTTGTATATCTCAGCTACGTTCCATACTTATTTTGAGCTATTGTGCGCTGCAGCTGTTTTTACCCTACTCACATTTTATAACCAAGGGATACAACAACTGGACAAATGGTCTATATGGTTACTCATGGGACATGATGGTGCATTCCTATGATACGGTATTAACCTCTATTAAGATTGTGGATAACGATAACCAGAAAGTACATTATCTTAATCCTTACGCCTTCACCGAATACGATCGTTGGACCAAGTATGCCGACATGGCTGTGCAATATGCTAAATGCATAGAACGTAATATACGCGAAGACATTGCCAAAGATCCTGAACATAGTCCTTTAACAGGCACAAATTTTTCCATATATTTTGATATTTGGTGTTCAATGAACGGTCGCTTTCAGCAACGCACTTTCGATCCACGTATAGATCTGTTAACAGCACCATGGTCGCCATTCGAGCGCACTTCATGGTCGTTGCCGCTGCTCACTGAACTTAATGGCATGCGTCCCAAGCTGAGAAACATTGCCAACGAAGTGCTGGCTTGGAACAACTATTCTGATGTAATTTTTGTAGCCGATTTTCCAGGTCTAACATTAAGCAACTTTATAGCAAATGATCTTATCAATTGCACATTAACCATACTCGAAGGTAATGTGCGCTATAAGAGTACTGCTGATGCAGAGGCTTATTTTTTGACAGCGGGCAAGAGCATAGCGCTGGAAAATAATTCCACGCACTATGTTACCACAATAGGACAGAAACCTGCGTCGTATTTGTACACCTACGTCAACAAGACAATGCTGGAACAACAGATTGTTATCGATGATGACCCCTTGGCAATGGAAAATCGTACTTTGCTGCCACTTTGGCAGGAGTTTAAACAGCGCGTGCAAAACTATCAAAACTTTCTCATGCACATGGGTAATTGTATGCTATACCTTCTATACGATGTACCCATACCGCTGGCCATACGGGAGAGAGACTAAACGACTTCGACTTCTTTATGCTGCTACTCTAATGCGATATGTCTCCTTACTACCTGTAGTCATATGCAAGCTAGTGAAATGCGTAACATAATGTTTGGGTGATAAAACTGATAATAAATGTTTAATGTTTAAAATAAATAAAATTAATAAAATTGCATATCTTCCTTTGGTTTTTCATTCAAGCATATAGAAAAAGCTTCGATTTATTGTGTCCCAAACAAAACAACATATTACACATTATGAATCTACATTAAAAACCGTATTTACAAGACGACACACACTCTTTACATTTCTTTCTTAACAATTTCTCCTAACAGCATATTGAATTATGGAATTAAGGTATGAATTTGGACAATAACTGAAAATCACTAATGTGCATTTATATAGACCTTGCGGTATCCTTTAGCTTGTCATCTAGAAGACGGCTGGGATCGAATTGTTGGGTCTGTGTTTCCCAAAGCCGTGCATAAAGGCCATTCTGATTTAATAATTGCATATGTGTACCTCGCTCACCAACACGCCCATTCTCAAGCACAAGTATCTCATCAGCATCCTTAACCGTAGATAGTCTGTGTGCTATACAAATACTAGTGCGTCCAGTGGTTGCACGTGCTAGAGCTTGTAATATATTCTATAGAAATAACAATTTAATTACATAGTTGCAGTTAAGTGCATATTTTTGTTACTTACATGCTCCGTAATGGAGTCCAAGCTGCTAGTAGCCTCATCGAATATCAAAATGGGCGTATTTTTCAGAATTGCTCTTGCTATAGCAACTCGTTGCTTTTCACCACCCGACAACTTTAGTCCACGTTCTCCCACTTGTGTCTCGTATTGATTGGGCCAGCTCATAATGGAGTCATGTAAATCAGCCATACGCGCTGCATTTTCAACTTCCTGTTGACTTCTGGTCAGATTACCATAGTGTATGTTATGTTTAATAGTGTTGTGAAACAAAACCGAATCCTGTGGCACAACTGCAATACTTTTGCGAAGGCTATCCAAGTCTACAGTGCTTATGTCCTGTCCGCCAATCAACACCTTTCCAGTGTTGGGTTCAAAAAATCGAAATAGCAGGCGCACCATTGACGACTTGCCGGACCCTGAGCCACCAACAATGGCAATGTTTTTGCCTGCAGGTATACTAAATGACAAATCCCTAAAAATCGGTTTTCCAGGTTCATATTCAAAGTTTACGTTGCGGAACTCTATGGACGCATTGCTGTTATCTAAAAATAATGGCTGTGCATTTGCAGCTGTCTGTATGCGACTGTCTACGTTCATTAGTGTAAACATAGCTTGCATGTCCAGCAACGCTTGGCGCACCTCGCGATAAACACTTCCCAAAAAACCCAGTGGTATAGAGAGTTGAAACAGCAAGCCGTTAACCATGACCAAATCACCGACAGTCATGTTGCCCTGTGCAATCTCTTTGGCAGCCAAGACCATGATTATGCTTAGAGCACTGCTGAATATAGCATTTTGCCCAAAATTTAAAAGTGCCAGACTGGAGCTGGTCTTAAGGCTGGCTGCCTCATACTTCTTCAAGACTTCATTATAACAACCTGCTTCATACTTCTCATTGTTAAAGTATTTTACCGTCTCGTAGTTGATGAGCGAGTCTACAGCTTTATTCCCTGCTTCGTTCTCGGCTTGATTCATAAAAACGCGGAACTGTGTGCGCCACTGTGTCACGGAAAGCGTGTACAGTGCATATACGCCCACACAACCCATAGACACACCAGCAAAGGCAAGTCCGCACTTAACTCCCAATATGCTAGAAACCAAGGCCAACTCAAATATGGTAGGTACAATGTTGAAGACCATGGCGGACAAAACAAAGTTTATGCCTCGTGAGCCACGATCAATTGTTTTGGAGAGTGCGCCCGTTTGCTTATTCAGATGAAAAGCCAGATCCAAGTTATGTAAATGTAAAAATACGTTGGTCGCAATTTTTCGTATGGAATGGTGAGCTACTTTGGCAAATACTGCGTTACGCAGCTCATTAAAACCGGCAGCACTGGCGCGTGCTATGCCATCTGATAAAAGTAAGAAAAATGAAATATGTGAACGAATATATGTATATTCCTCATGCACTGTTTCAAATACATACAACCCAACAACATAGCCGTTGCCATTGATAGCACTGTATCCGGCGCAGTATCCATATTAAGAGTAGTCATAGTATCGACGGCGCCTTTGAACAGAAACGGCACGCAGACGGTTAATAATTTGGAGCCTGCTAAGAGACCCAGTGAAATGCCAACACTATTTAAATTTATATTGAGGTTATCTATATTAATTGTATATTACGTATTATGCTTACCGCTTGCGTACCAGCGCATCGTCTTTGGGCCATATGTATGCCATCATAGCACGCATCATGTCCTGCGAGGTCACCTGTTGTGCATCCAAGTTGCCCAGCGTTGTGCCCCCATCGGAACTGCTGCCTATATGAACGTGACATTGTCGTAATTGTTGAAGTGGCACAAGTCCTCGTTGTTGTTCTTGTTGTTGTGGTGTTGTTGTTGCTGCTGCTGCTGCCGATGCATAACATGTGGAATTCACTTAATGCAGCAGCAAAATCCAAAAACAGGCGCACACAACAAACAAACGAACAAACAAAACAAACAAACGAGCGTTGGCTTTGCTTAGGTTAGATACAAACTACTTGCTAACAGAGGTCTCAACAAAGTTAGTTAGCATTTAGAAATACTGGCGTCTGTCTACCAGTTTCAAGGGGTTTAGTAACAATATTCACTTACCTTTTGATTTCTTTGCAAAAACTCCACCCAGCAATTTGCTGCCCGGTGTGGGCGTAAAGGGTGTAACCTTTTTTGTTTTAATCGCTCGGTTGTCATTGTCAGTGGTGGCTGCTCCTTGAAGCGAGGAGTAAAGCTGCAAGATAGACGATGATAAGAGCACCATAATACCAACTGCGTTTTACTAAGAAACAACTTCTTTATTTGCTTTGTAAGTATAGACTAAACTAAGGCATAATGTGTGTCGTTGTAAAATCATTCAAATATCGCACGCATTCTAACAGATATTCGCGTGCTACAGCTCCGCTAGCACTCAGTTTTTTTAACTGCAATAAAGCCGCAGCGTACCGCTCATATTCGTTCACTTTGAAGGTTATCAAGTGGGACAGTTCCGGCTGCACATCGTCAAATCGACTTGCTTCGCCAAACGCGATTTGATTAAGTACATTGGGAAAGTAAGATTGCTGTTTAAAGATCAAATGCAAAACCACTCGCAGATTATGGGAACAACCATCTTTCTGATGCACAAACATTTGATCGCACAGGTTGTGTTCCCTTATAAATTTGAATATGTTGCGATGATAGTGTTGGTGGCTGTATTCCTTGCAGTGCTTAATAAACTGTTCAATATCCAGCAGCGAAAACTCAAAGTAATCATGTGTGTTTTGCGGTAAATAAAAGCCGTATTCGGTAAGCAGTTTATGGTTTGGCAATGCGCCATAGCTTATATATATCTGACTGTACGGTTCGATGATTGGCGTTGCAGCAGTTACTAGCTTGAGAACAAAGTCAGAAGATTGCAGCTCAGCAGTGGTTTGTACATCGTCAGTATGGTTAAACAGGTCAAGAAATGGCGCTAAGGCAAGATTAATATTGTCGCTTAATAAATCTTGAAAGAAGCTTGTTTGTTGCATTAACTGGCGCGCATTTATGTAGACGCTTCTGGTATTGACAGCGAAGTAGGCGCGGCGGAAATCCGACAGTGTCCATATATCTTGGAAATATTGCCAGCCACAGCATTGGCAGTGTTGATTAACAATTAATTTCTTTAAAATTAAATAGTTGTCGCGTATAATTCGATTTTGTGCAACTGTGCGCTCCAGGAGAGACTCTGGCAGGCACTGTAGCTCGGGTATGCTGCAGAAATAAGGCGTACTATAGCTGCCCGGTAAGGTGTCTAAATAAGCAGATAAGCCTGTTGTCACATCTTTTGTAGTTTGACGTAGGTGCAGCTGATGCATCAAGTAGCAGGCAACTAGTGCCTGAAAGGCAATACGCGTATCTTTATCTAACTGCTCTTTGTTAAATAATTGTTTAAAAGCTTCATCTGATTCTAATGTAGCAATGGATATAAGGCAGCTTGCAGGTAGGCGTATGAGCTCGTCACCTGCAACGAATCGATGCCGCTTAGAGCATAGACCTCGTCCGGTGTCTGGAAAGTTGTGCACGGAAAGATGTGTTGAATTACGCCAGCCTTGAGCGTGTAAATGCTCATAAAGTGCCTTCAGTGCATCTGCAGAAACGTTAACATCCGATGATTTATGAGCAGCTCGGCGGCCGCGATGCCTTTTTGTGCGACCCATTAGTGTAGATATTCTTACAATATGCCGAGGTCTGCGTGTGTGTTCTTTTGGCCGATTCTTGAGCTAAATATTTTTGTTTTACCCTTGCTGCAACGAAAGAAGCAAGTATGCTGAGCGTTAATGTTATTTTATTAGTTGTTGTATACTGCTCCGATAATGCCAAAGCAACACACACGCAAACTTATGGGCTTAATCTCAAAGCAATTTCAAGTACAATTACGAAATCTAAAGATTTGTTGTTCTGGCCTTGAAAACTAGCCCCAGCAGTGGCAACATTAGCAGCAACTTACCACGCGTGCTTGAGAGTTTGTTTGTTTGGTCCTGTATTTGTACCATGCGGTGCGGCAGTTGCAGCCAAATGCTTTATTGTTTATGCACAATTTTGACAAGTGTAAAAGGCCAGCCATTACTTCGTTAGCAATCCCAAAATTGTGTCGATTCGCATGCACACAATTCTTCTTATCTTGCGTCTAAATAAAAACAAATGAGTTGGCAGCGCTTCAGTGTTGAACAACTGCAAAAACAAAACAGCTGTTAACTTGCAGCCTGTGGCAAAAACAGGTCTGTTCTAGAAAAGACAAATTAAGCGCGCTACCAGTATGTTTGGCTTAATTATATCAGGACGATTGGTGAGTTATGAATAAATTGTGATTTTATTTTATTTTTACTGATCCAACGTAATTAGCCTCAAACAGACTTTGCCGCTGTGGACGAAAACAAACTACTTATAAATGTGCCAGATATCGAGTCGGTCAATTATATAGTTGTCTTTTTAACGGGGATCTCACCACTGCCACCCGGCACAGCAGCAGCCATATACTTCAGTTGGCCTGATGCTAATGCGGCTCCCACATGGCAATATTTGGGGCATATCAACAATAATAAACCGTCGGCGATATTTAAAATAGCACAACTTAAGAAAAGTCATGAACTGGAGGCGCATTTACATGGCATGGTTTTTGGTGCGCAAGAAATCTCGCATATAGCTCAAATAGGCATTTCCATCGAATCAGAGCTGACTGTGTCACAGCAAACTCCTGCGGTAGTAAGTTTTTTAAATATGCTCACATTTTGACTTATTTTAAAAAGTACAATTTATTGCAGTCCAGCGCCAATGATAACAAGCAGTTTGGCCAACGCATGCTGGAAAACTTTTTCAATTATGCGTCCAGCTTTTGTGTAGGTGTGTCGGATTTATCAGCAGCCAGCACCGAGTCCTATGTGCCTTTTTCTGTTGTCCAGAATTGGTACACGAATTTTCAAAGGCGCATGGAACAAAACCCAAATTTCTGGAAGAATTGATTAAAAAACGTAATATATATTGTGAACGTTATTTGTGTATGATTTAATTATAGAAAATTAATTTGTATGACTAATTTTGTAACAAATTTTTAAATTTGGGAAATTATTTTTTATCTGTAGGTGGTTTATTAGCATCTGAAGCCTCTTTTTCAGCCGAAGGTTTTGGAGCTTTAACGTCAATTTTTTCAGCAGGCGCGTCCTTTGTGTTTTTCTTAGGAGCTGAAACATCAGCCGTTGAAGCCGAAGCGTCCTTTGTCACAGTGTCTTGCTTTAAAGCCGAGACATCACTCTTTGCAGCCGAAGCATCCTTTGGTAAAATGGTTTGCTTAGGAGTCGAAACATCGGCCTTTGTAGCCGGAATGTCTTTTTTCACAGCCGTAGCATCCTGCGGTGCCCCTGGAGCTGCTTGGGGTTTATTTTCAGAAGTGTCTATTGCAGCCGATGCGATCGGCTGCGAAGCGTCCTTTGTCACAGTGCCCGGCTGAGGAGCCGTAGCATCAGTCTTTGAAGCCGTAATGTCTTTCACAGCCTTAGCATCCTGCGGTGCCCCTGGAGCTGCAGCATTCTTAGCCTTCTTCAGTTCCATTTTTCTCGCTTCTTCTTTCTTAAGCGCTGCAGCTTCAGCATCTGCCTTATCTTTTGCTTCTTTTTTAATTTTATCCAATCGGCAAATGTTTTCATCGGTCAAAGCTCCAAATATGCTTGTCATTACATCGTTGTATTCGCTAAGGTATTTGACCTTATTACCAGTTGCTGTAGAAGCGTTAGGTGGACGTCCGCGATAAGATAGACAACGGCTGTAGCATGATAGAGGTTCATTTGTTATTTTCATTTATTAAATTTAATTCTTTATGTTTGTGAATGTTTCAGCCGGTAAAACTTGGCAAGGGAATACGTCAGAAAACAAGTGAGAGCTCTATGTACAATATACGATACACTACCACATATGTATATGAACACTCTAACGAACAATGACATTTTTGTTTTATTTTATCAAGCATTTCTTTGTTTTATCTAGTTTTTGTCGCCTGCAAAAAGCTATTTGGCAAGCTAACATATTTTGATTTAAAAGTATATGGTATATATAAAGATATATATGTATGTCTGCTTATGTATATAGAATATATATAAATGTATATATGATTGGGATGTCCACCTTAAACACGCGCGAGCACCCTGGGTGCTGAAAATGCTGAAATTACTCTTCCTTAGCGGTGAGAATAACAATTAGCAATAGTTGCCTGCAAACAGATTGTATTGAGTATGATATACTTAAGACCCTCGTATTATTGTCCGACTAGTGATATAATTATTTTATAGACCTCTTTCTACCTTTTATTCTAAATGCAAATGTGTATATAAACACACAAATAGGGCGGTTTGGCTGTGCAGTGTATTTAGATATCGACATAAAGCTGCTAAAAGATATGTCTTGTATCTCTAATTTATTTGCAATTACCTCTACAGATTGTTGCATTGATCTGGCATTTTGCAAAAAAAAGAACGTGCAATAAAATTTCTCGCCTCAGCAACAACAAGAACAGGGAAACATTTGTCTTGCGATCGTTGAAAGATGCAACGAGTCACAGTTCCACTTGCAACGCGTTGAGTGCCGCAACGTACGGGGCTTGAAATTGGGTGAATCGCGCGTGAATTAAACTAAACGCATTACCATTGCGCTTATTGAATATAGGTCAACAGCTAAACACACACGTTAACGCTAATAAAGACGCCAACGAAGACGTAGACGTCTTTAGCGTTAATATGCCATTGAGTAACCTTAATGAACGGCAATCAATGCCAAATTTAGCAGCAGTGGCAGGAGCGGCGTTAACGGATGCAAGGGTTGCTATATCTAATAATAATTCGCAAATGCTTGTTGACGCCATGATAAATCATAACGCTGAGTCAGCTATATTAGCAAAAGGCACGGCAATGGTCGACGACATGACAACGGAAATGCCCATTTATGTAGCCGCCGAGTCGCAATTTCCGGTTTCACTTAGGAATGGCAAAGTGGACAATAAATTTCCGCAGCAGCAGGAGCTACAGCATCAAATCAAAAAGACGAAACAGCAAAGTGAATTGCATGTTGTAGAATTAATGCTTGGAACAGAAGTAGTTTGGCTCAAATTCCCATTATCAAGAGTTCAAGAAGTGGGGCATAGATTTCCCTTAAAGCAGCATATTACTGTTGATATATCTAAACTAACATTTCCTATAAAGGAGACTCGCATATTTAACATAAACAAATTTCCCGTACAGAATATAAAAATGAATGAAAAATCTCAATTAAGTAATAATAATTACTTAAAAATGTCAATTGAAAAACCAAGACACATCATAACTTGCCCAATAGCTATGATTAATGAATACTCAAGCCATACTGCAAAGTGTTTTCCCATTATTAAAAATAAACTTTCCGGATTTCCTTTTAAGTGCCTACCACTGACAGAAAAATTCTATACCACGCAATACGCAATCAATGATGTAGCTAATGGAAATCCAAACAATTTAGCCCAAACGGATGTGCCGATGAGCATAACAACAATGACGCACTCAAGTTTTGAGAAACCCGCAAAAATACATAGCACTGGCACTGGCAATGATATCGATAATGTTGATGTTCTTCGGACAAGACGCCCGTTTGATAATGAACTTAAAAATGATGAGACAACAGCATTAAACCTCAAAAGTGAAGGCAAAGGTGAGGGTAATGTTGTTCTCAATATTTGTTGTTGGCTAAGCAAAGGTGAGCCAGAGGAAATTGAGCATCAACAGGCGGAAAATTTTAATGACGCCTTCAGCCAGCTTTTGAAAAACAACGACGACGACGACGCCATGAACGACGCCATGAATGCCGCTAAAAATATCAGCGAAATGTGCGAGCTAGCCACCAAGTTAGAGGCAAAAACTGGCGATCAGCAGCAGCAACAGAAGCAACAACATCGTAATGATTTATATATGACTGAAGCGGAGGCAAGCAAATATTTAGCACATAAAGAGCAACAGCAGTCAATATGTTTAGCCAAAAAGCTGCCGCCGTCACAAACAATAGATTTGGTTGCTGAGGTTACCGAAGAGTTTGCGCTGGCGTCGCTTTCGAACGCCTCCAATGAGCAGCAGTTGGCTGCAGAATGGTCAGACGCGCGCCAAACGTCGCCAGAGCAAGTGGATCATACTAGCTGCGAATTAGCGCGCAATAATTATCTAAAAACAGCAACAAACCAAACGTCCTTGGCCGCGTCGCCGGAACTGCTCTTGACAGCAACGCGTCAAAAGTTCGCAAATATAGAATTTTTGAAAAGTGCCGTGCGCGAGTTTCTAAACCAAGAGGAGGAAGCAGAAGGCGCGTTCGGGCATAATAATCGAGCCCATACACTGCTTACAGACATTGAACTTATTGATTTATTAACTGACGTAATTGATTTGATAGCTACGCCAACGTCAAGCGTCGCAGCAACGGGTAATCTTCTAGAGACAAGTGCGCCGTACGTGCAGGTAGCTAGTGAATGCCCGGAAATGACTCTAACGAAAGTGGGTGAGGAAAGTGAATCAGTAGCCGTCGTTATAGAACCATATCTAGATCAAATTGATGAAGCTACGGACGACATTAACAACAACAATAGCCAGAACTACAATAACAGCGGTAAAACCAGCCCCATCGGCGATTTAACTACCGTCGCCATGAAATACGATTTAAAACCGATTCCCACAGTGCGTCCTCATGACACAACAACGCCAACGCCCGCGTCCCCACTGTTGCTGACAGGTCGAATTCGTGATCGTGAAAACCCTAGCCAAGACAATGTACCCTTAGGTGCGTCCACAAGTCGTATGCGTGACGTGACACCTTTGATAAGTGGTAAGCCTATGGACAGCGATCTTCGGCGTAGTTCAACGTTAAGTCGCGACGAAAATGATTTCAGTCGTTTTCGCGATATTACGCCTCTACGTAGCTCGAAGCCCATGTTGAGCGAGGTTAGCCGCAGCCTAACAAGTCGTGATGAGAGCGATATTGAATCAGTGCTGCCCGAACGCACAAGGTTGCGTCGTCAACGGCGCATGCGCTCCCAGGACTCTTCCGAAGAGAAACCCGAGGATGTGATCGAAAGGCTGAACAAGCTTAAAGCACGTATTTCAGGTGCCTTAAGCGAGGTGAAAGGCGTGCTCAAGCAATACAGCACCGAGAGTGAGAGCGAAACAGCCAATGAGAGCAAAACGCCAGAAGAAGTTCCAAACGCGTCAAATGCAAATAACGACCAACCTGTGCAATTCCGATTTGTTAAAAAGATACGACGCCGCAGTTGTTTTAATGAGGAAGACGAATACAAGGAGCAGGCGGATGAGTCACCCCTACAAGCAGGCACGGAAAACCAAGACAAGCAGCAGTCAACCGGATCCCCAAAATCTATAGATACTAATGAGCAGCTGGATAAATGCTCAGACGAGGGTAAAATGTCCGATCAGAAATCCGCAGAGAAAGAGACGACCCAACAAGATAAGAGCATTAAGTCCTTTGAATTTCTTGATAAAGTCAAAAAGGAATTGACAAAAAAGCCCAAAACAGAACTGAAGCCAACAGCGCCAGCAACACCTACTCCAATAGTAACTGAAAGCCAAAAGCCACTTGCAAAAGTTCCCACAATATCCATCACTACCAATGAAGATTCCGCACCAGATGACTCACAAGCGCAACAACAACCCATTCTCGCTAGTATAACACCCGCAACCGAAAAACCAGAGCCAACCAAGGTCGATGCCAAAGCCAAAAAGAAAATTATAGTTAAAAAGAATTCGCGTCGCGCATCAATTGCTGCAGTTGAGGGTTCCAAGATTGAGCCGCCCGTTGAAAGTGCTCTCTCAGTGCCACAAAGGCGACCCTCCGACTCTGAGGCGATAGTCAAAAGAAAGAAGAAAGAGAAATTAGCAAATGACAACAAATTGACTTCCGGCAGCAATGAAACGACTGCAAATGACAACGTCTTAGCACCCAATTTACCCATACCTACTAAATTAAAGCGCATCAGTTGCGAAATAAAAAAAACACCAACGTCAAACCCCGATGTATTAACCATATTACCGCCACCACTGTCTACAGCACAACCCTCGGCAACATTGTTGTCATCGACAACTTTATTAACAACAACTGCAACATTGCCAACATCTGTCTGTGCGTTGCCACCTTTGCCAACATCGTTAAAGTCGTCAGCATCTCTTACATTATCCACATCAACAGCACCCACTTTTACTTCAGCAGCTTCAACCACACCAACAACTGCATTATCGGTTGCGACTTTACCAGCTACGACAAATGAACAATTAACAGCAACTAAAGCAAAGGTCAATAATGGCTCTGCCAAATTCGAAAACTTAACATCAACTGCCAAAATCAGTGACAGCAACAAGGAGGACACGACAAAAGCGCCACCACCAAAGTCAGAGCCATTAGAATTGCCAGACGATATCGTTGCAAATTTAGCAGCAATAGCCAATCAAACGCCAACTGACGAACGGAACAGACGCGCCAGCCTGGTACTAGCTGAGTTGGTCGGCGAAACGGTGCTCGTTTCCCCCATAGCTAGAGTCAGCGCAAATAGCAATAAAACGCAGGACACAAAAATAGCTTCAACAGCACAACCAATTAAAATCGACTTAAGCGAGTCCAAAAAACTCATTAATCAGGCAAAAAGTATTCCGGTACAAGCAACAGCGCCGCAGCTAAATCAACAAACTGACGCAGCTGCTACTGCACTTGCCACATTAAAGTCGACCCAACAAGTGGTCGCCGCTGTTGACATTGAAGTCGGCCCCGCTGTCGCCGGCATCGTTGAGCAAGCGCATCCAACGCCACAAATAGCAGCGGCGGCATTGAGCGAAGTGTCGCACGACGAGTCATCATCATCGGTGCCCCAGCAATCACTTGACGAAGCTACAAAAGACAACGCACACGCCGTTCCCCAGAACAGTCTAGACACTATGCCGGAGCTGAAAGTACTTACGGGTCCCGTGCAGCCCGTTAAAATAGACAAAGTTGAGCCCAACTCTAATGATTTGGAGCAGCCCAGCGATGGGCTTGTAGTCAAAAAAAAGACAACTCACCTCAAGAAATTGGTGCGCAAAAATTCCATAGACAAAGAGAAGACAAAAGATGGAGAAAAATCTGATGGACAGAAACCTAATAACGCAATTAAGGAAAAGAATAAGTTTGGCGGTTTGGTGACTAAGCAAAACAAACTGACGCCACCCAAGAGCAAATCAGTCAAGTCAACGGCAGTTAGCGTAACGCCCAAGTCACAGCCAACCGATGCTGATGAGAGTGTCAGTGCCGCAGAGGCTGAACCAGATAAGCCAGCCGAAGAGCTGTTAGATGCAGTTGAACCAGAACCAAAACCGAAAAAACCGCGCAAAATCAAAAAGAAAGTAATAATCAAGCGTCAAAAACGCAAACTATCTGTTGGCGATACATTCTTTCTGCAACCTGAACCAGAGGAGCCCAAAGTACCTGAGACCGAGACTATCGAAAAGGCAATAGCCTATGTGACAGACGACGATGATAGCTTAGAGGATGAACCAGCGCCCGAGCCACCAAAACCACTTAAATCTTGTATGCATGTGCAGGAGTATAAAATTGGAGATTTGGTACTCTATGCCGAGCGATTCCGCAAGACGCAAGTCAAATGGAAGCGTGGACGCGTGCTCGAGCGTATTACTAGCATTTCATACAAGCTCGAGATTGAGGGCAAGGAGGTGGCTGCTCATATTAGTTATATCAAAAAATATACCGGCCGTAAGGTAAAGTTCGGTAACAAAGAGTACTTGGAGATTGACTACGAGCAAGTGGCCGAGGAGGAGCGTCGTGCGCGTAGTTATAGCATCTGGAACATGGTGTGATGACATATAGTCTCGTGTAAGTGTAACAATGTATATGCCCTGTTGTAACCCGCCGTATGCAGTTTATGAGTAGAATTAAAAAAATTCTTTCAAGTAAGGACATTTTTTTAAGGATCTCAAGTGACATTCAATTTTGTAAGTAGTCTTTGTATTGCTAGTTATTTTTAATGTCTGTAAATATGTAACAGAATTTTAGTGTTAAAAAACGGCGACTAGTGACCTTAAGCAGCTAACCGTTAGTTAAGTGTTGTAAAGCAATGTTTTTAGCTCTTCTCTGTGTATGGTTATCATAGTGTTAAAACGTTAAAAAATTCAAATGCCAACCAAGTGTTTGTTAAGCGTAAATTATTCCAGCAACTAGATTTTTTTAAAATAAATATTGAGAAAAAAAATTGTTTATAATTAATGTTTACAATTATTAATTATACATAATTGTTTTATAATTTAAACAAAAAGCTTATTAAGCCTTCAGCTGGTAAAAGAGTTTAGCCCTATTATTAAGCTGTATTATACTGAGAATTGAACAAAGTCTGTTAAATGAATATACAATAAACACAAATGTAATTCTATTTGAAAAATTTAAGCTATGTGCATTTTAAAAATTCAATTTTTTATAAATTTATTTTTTTTTTACATCATCACTTTGGGATTCTTGGCGTTCTATAATAATAACAAAAATGCACATCCGATTTGAAATACTCATCAAAAAATTTTATGAGTTTGTTTATTTCGATGCTTGTATTTACGATATTATTCGCCTATTGCCATTTGCCAATTTATTTATAAATTATCTTGTATTGTATAATGTATGGCGCATCAAACAAATGAATGAAAAAAAAAACAAAGCAACAAAATAATTCGAATTTGTTTCGTTTTCATTCCTGTATATGTATACACAAAAATTTTATACCAGGCGCTAGCGTTCTCTATAGTTAAATAAAAATTTGTAGTTGACGGTCAGGCCAGCGTACGAGATGAGTGTCAAAGAGCTGCGAACCATTGCGATACACGGTCGTACATTTCTGGCGAGAGTGTATTTAGTCTCGAAACTTTCAATCTAAAATCCCTAGACGAGTTTTATAAATAGGTTGCTGCTGTTGCTCTGTACTAGCTGGCTAATTGTCAGCAATATTCATAAGATTTTTCCCCCAGCAGTCATCAAGACTCCATCAACACTAGTCAAGCTAGCGAGGAATGTGTCCATGAAACTGCCTTGTGCATTGGACTGCATTAAAAAAAAAAAAAAAAAACAAAAACAAACAAACAACCAAATAGCTCGAAAACTTGTGAATATAATAATTGATTGTCAAGGCGTCTCTAAGATTATTGGGGGATTTTATATCCAAGTGTTTTGTCAACAAGTTCCAACGAGAAATCTCTCGCAATTATCGCTCAGTATTTTTTCAAAGCGGAAAATTTACTTACGACAACAAAAACAAAGAAAAAATATCTGTATATAGTATAACATCTCACATCCCATAGATACATTTGCAAATATGCTAAATTCCTGAGGTTTAGCGTTCATGTGCGTGTGGCTGTGTGCGATTTTTCATTCAAAATTTGTGGCACAGCACATGGTAGATAAATATGGTAATATTTGCGAATGGTCATCTACCCTATATACTACTTTACAGACGACTATATATACAAGCTGAGTCGTCGGGTGAGGAACTACTCTTCAGCTCGGTGGAGTGTGGTCGTCATTCTAATTTCATTTTTCTCGTAAAGCTACTTAAATATGAATTTCTTGCCCAACACATGTTTGGGGTAGCATCAGAGATCGTGAGACATACACAGTTTTTCCATAAATCATGGCAACAATCTTGCGCACCACTTGGCCACTATAAGAGTCAAAAACTACACATAAAATGAAAAATTCAAAAAACAATATCATTTTATATCGCTACATTAAGTTTTTTGTAGATTAACAAAACATTGAAATATTTCGCTGACCAAAGAACCAAGTAGAAAACACCAAGACGCTACAAGTTTAGTGTCAAACGCCCGACCAAAAACTGTGCCAAGTTTCTTGCACTAGTTCTCTTATATTATTAATATTATACTAAATATAGAGAATGCGATCAAAATATTGCACATAAAATCTATATACATAGGTTGTGTATGGGGCCTATGTACCACACATATATGTATCTAACAAATTGTAACAACTGCTAAAGTGGCAGCAAGGCCGGGGCCAATTACTAAGCAAAAACATCACAGCGAAAACATCTATGGATCTATTAAAAATTTTTAAATATTTGAAACAATCGAACAGTAATATTTCAATAACTGCTAATTTCATTGCATCATATTTTTTGTTAAATCCTTAATATTTGAAAAAGAAAATACGTAAGAATGGGTAATTAGGAACGAAAGTTTTTTAACAAAAACGACCACTTCTTTGCGAAAGTAATTCTAAAAATTGTATTTCATTTGTTTTTGTACAAACGGGTTTTGAACTCTCCCAAGGCTAAATTCCTGAATTGTAATTAAAAAAAAATAAAAAAATTATTTGCCTTTGCGCTTGTGTGTTTACAAAGCTGACAGAAAAGCTATCAATCGAACAAGAACAATCTTCTAGAATTTGGACGATGGAACCGGCTCTTGGCACACGCTTGTAAAATTCGTTGATGAACACCAAATCGTATTTTTAAAATCGATTTAAATGAAAAATCATCAAGTTGCTGGCATGCGCCACAATTCAATTGCTGAGGTGGGACGACAAATACAATATATATATAATATATGGCGTCATGCAGACCTCGAAACGCCATTTTCTGCCAAATGATTGAAAAATCGTCACAGACCACAAAATAGCAGAAATTAATTGACATTTTTAGTGGCTATTCGCGAAGGCATGTCGCTAGCGTACCTGAATCATGGCATACCTAGGTGAACACTACGCAATGTGACCGTCATTCAAGGCGCTGCTGACATTGCACATTGGACTAGCATTTTTCAAAATAAAACAAAAGTTGCGGGTATTGGTGGCACTTAGTGTAGGGAGGGTTATGTATATCAGTATCCCATTTCGAGACACTAATCAATAATGACTTACGCTTCGTTTTCCATTTTAATCAGCGTAGTATCGAAACGCTGCTGCACATAAAACCATGCACCTTGATTCTTATGCTCTTCCTGTACCCATAGTAATTCAGCATTTTTATAGAGCTCAATTTGTTGAGTAAGCAAATCGTAGGGGAAAGGACAAATCTAACAAGTAAAAATGTATACACTAAAATGTTGAAATATTGTTTATATAAGTTTACCTGTTCAATGCGCACAATGGCTGTTGTTTCCTCCTGTTCATGATCTTCACACTCCTTTAATAGATCATAGTAAACTTTGCCTGTACAAAAAATCAATTTGGTGACACACTCGGGATTCCTTTTAGCCTTCCCCTGTTCGGGTATTATTCGCTGAAATTTGCTGCATTCGTCAAAGTCCTTGAAGGGGCTGCGCGCCAAGGGGTGACGCAACACCGATTTTGGCGAAAAATTGACCAATGGCTTGCGAAAACCCAAGGCCACTTGGCGTCGCAATGCATGAAATAGATTAGCTGGCGTGGTTAAGTTTGTAATAATCCAGTTAATGTCCATAAGCTGACGTATCTCAAAGTCAGGATCAGTGGTATCGGGATAGATTTCTGGATCGTCGTCGCTCATTTGCAAGAATCGTTCCATACGTCCCGAAGAATGTTCAGGTCCCATACCTTCCATACTGTGTGGCAGAAAAATACATATGCCCGATTGGCGCACCCATTTTGTTTCGCCACTGGCAATAAACGTGTCAATAATGGTTTGAGCGGTGTTGGCAAAGTCGCCAAACTGAGCCTCCCATATGACTAAGGATTTGGGATTAGTCATGGAATAGCCATGCTCGAAGCCAAGAATAGCACACTCGCATAGGGAACTATTATATACACTATATTTCCCTTGATCGGGATATAAATGCTCTAATGAATTGTAACAGGATTTGTCTTCGGACTGATGATGCAGTACATGGTGACGATGTGCGAATGTTCCACGCTCTACATCTTGGCCGGACAATCGAACATCTACGCCATCCTTAAGCAAGGTCCCTATAGCAAAAGCTTCTCCCAGCGACCAATCGGCCATCTTGGAGTGAACCAATTGCTTGCGCTGCGCGAGAATACGCTTTATGCCCCTGTGGAAAATCATTAGTCTCGTTCGATTAGTGGTTTCCAAGCCTTAACTTACTTGTGGACTTCAAATTCATGCTCCGCTGGTGGCTCACTTGAGTATATATTTCCAATAGTCTTTAGAGTGTCAACAGAGACACCTGTGGAGCACGATCTTAGTCGATCACGCCCTTCAAAGAACGCATTCCAAGGTGAGTCAATCCAGGTTGAGTACTGTAAATAAATAAATTTGTTATGATACTCAAAAATTGTTTATAGTTGGAGTGACCAACAATGCTAGAATAAAGTCAAGTAAGTAACAATGGTATTATGTGTCCCAATTGTCTTGAAACAAGTAAAAATGACTAACTAATCGAAAGGAACTAGTCAAATATTGGAAAGCTGTACCTTGATAGATTTCATTTTTTTAGATTTATTCCAGGCCTTCTCACAAATTTTTTCATATTTTTGGTTCATGGCCTTGTATTCTGCTTCCTTGACAACGCCTTCCTTTATTAATTTCTCTGCATATAACGCCACACATGGCTTTGTTTTTTTAATGCGCTGATACATCAAGGGCTGAGTAAACATTGGCTCGTCTGTTTCATTATGGCCATTCCGCCTATAGCCCACAATGTCTATTACAGCATCTTTATGGAACTCAGCACGCCAATCTGTTACTATACGCGCGCAATGCACATTAGCCTCAGGATCATCAGCGTTCACATGAAATATTGGGGCATTGACGACACGAGCTACGTCGGTGCAGTAACGGGATGATCGTAAAAAGCGTGGATCGGTTGTAAAGCCCACCTGATTGTTGCACACAATATGTATAGTGCCATAGGTTGTGTAGGCAGGTAAATCGGACAAGTGAATTGACTCGTAAACCACACCTTGTCCACAGAACGATGCATCACCGTGTATAAGGATGGGCAGAACTTTTTCGCCATTCTTGTCCCCGCGATAGAACATCTCAGCTCGAGCTTTGCCCAGCAAGACTGGATTCACATACTCCAAATGCGCGGGATTTGCTACAACTGTTATACGCACATTTCTGTTGGTTAGGCGATTAAGTCGCTCGGTGTATAAGCCCAAGTGATATTTCACATCGCCGGAGCCCGAGTCAGTTGATTTAAGGCCATGGAACTGTGACAGTATATCCTCTATAGGTTTGCGACAAATATTGGCAAGCACATTTAAACGACCACGATGCGCCATGCCAATATATACAGATTCAACACCGAGTTTTGTAGACCGATCTATAATCTCCTTCAAAACGGGTATCATAATGTCGCAGCCCTCAATTCCGAAACGTTTTTCAGACGAAAATTTCTTAGCCAGAAAATTTTCAAAGCCCGTTGTTCGGGTAAGGCGTTCTAGTATTAACAATTTCTCTTCAGGCGTAAAACGAATAGCATCCGGTTTTTCTAAGCGGTTTCGAATCCATGTGGTCTTATTCATCGAAGTAATCTGCATGTACTCGGCACCAATGTGGCCGCAATACACCTGCTCCAAACGGTCCAGAATATCTCTGCAAGAAAGAATTGTTCAACTAAAGTGGTCAGTTGTTTGACGAATACGCACTTGAGTGGTAACGACTCCTGGTCTCCTCCGATAAGTGTGGATGAGGGCAAGCGAAACATGGTATTTAAATTATCTAATGAATTAACTTAATTAGTTTAAATAACAGGACAAAAAGCTCGATAATACTTACGAAATACATAGGAGTAATGCTGGCGCAGCACCGCCTCAGTTGCATGTCGTTTTTTACCATCTGGCGAGGTTAGGCCTCCTACGGGCCCAACAATGCCAAGCGGATCTAGATTGGCGGCCAAGTGACCACGAACCTGATAAGCGCTTATGATACCTTGGATGGCAAAGTGATCATCTATAGTATTCTTATCCACAGGAGAAGTTGCAGCAGGTGCTGAAGTTGGAGAAGTTGCAGCAGGTGGTGAAGTTGGAGAAGTTGCAGCAGGTGTTGAAGTTGGAGAAGTTGCAGGCTGCGGCTGAACAGTTGACATGGTTCGAGTTGTTCCATTGGATGCCGCCCCCATTGAGACACTCACATTAGATGTTATTTTAGGGGGCAGATTAGAGGGTATATGCTTCTTGCCACTGAAGTATGCATCCCAAGACTTTAAAGCAAAAACCGTTTTGATTATAGGAAAACAAAAGAGACAATTTTTTGCAATTACCGAATCGACCGACCCTGGATTCTTTTTCCAATCCTTGTACAATTCTTCGATATATGACGCACTGCTGCCATTGACAAAGCTCTCATTGTGTATCTGTTTTTCTAACACATCATCCTTCCGCTTCGCGGCCGAAACTCGTAAGGTTCTGTGTCTGCATCTTAGCGTAAGTGGACGTATTCTCCTGGCATAACTTAGAACACGTACTGCGTGATTTTGCTGCATAGTAAAATTTGTTTGTGTTTCAAATAGAATTTTATGCAAGGTTGAATTATGCCGAAAATTTTACTATAAATATTTAGCCAAAAATGAGAAAAATAGAATTTGCCTTCTAGGCATAAAAATGAAATGTGTCTGAACTTTTTGATTGACAGACTCTTTCAAATTTGAAATTTGATTTGTAGGAATTTTTAATGGCTACTTTGTGCAATTTAGTTTTTTACTTTTTTGTGATCTGGCCAATTGTATTTTCCAGTAGGAGGTGAACAACATTTTGAACGCAGCATCTAAATGCGCTATTCTTCTGTTATAAAACTTATCAATGCCGATGTCATTTCCACTATTTGTGGTCTGATGCCGCCGTGATACAAAATTGACAGAGTTGCACATGTTTAGAGCACTTTAAATGTGTTTGCGCAAAGTAAGCTTACAATAAATAAACCAAGTGGCAACCTAGCAAATCGGCAAACTATCGATAGCTCTTGCATATCGTTTTATTTTTAGTATATCGATATTTTTACATTCTACTGCTTACATCCCTAAAACCTTAAAATTATTATTAATTTGTTAATAAGAACAGAGAAGGCACAATCGGAGTTGCGCTATGAATCAATTTCACACGCCTTCATTTGGTGACGAAGTATTCGAGCTGAACGATACACCTACGTTGGAACCACAAAATCTACCTGCTGTAAGTGCAAGCAGCTGGACTGCACTGGACGTCAACAAAATTTTGAATATAACAACACTCAAAGCTCGTTAATACGTCGCTCTTAAGGCTAACTGCAATTAGTAATACAATAAGTGAACAACAACATTTTCACACTTCAGTAGATGGTATAATTATGGCATTTAAAATATTTTATAATAGCCGCATCATCATGCGGCACAATGTGTCAAGCATATTTAGCTATTTGTGCCATTAATGTTTGTTGATTTCTACGCATCGGAAACAACAATTGCATCAACTTATTTGTTTAGGTGTAGCTGCAAGACGCAGCGTTGCGCACACACACATTCATGTACATACAATGAACGCACACGTGCAGTGTGTTCCGGTGATTTTATTTGGAAGGCAGCAGCGAAGTGGTTTCTGTCTGCGTATGAGGGTTATCGATACAACGTCGTCATTATAAAAACAATCATAATAAGCAAACGCAATTGCTTATCAGCTAACAGCACGCATACAAGCACACTGTCATCCATCCGTAGTCAGCGCAACGCTGTCGCCGTTAGTGCTGCTGACACTGCCAAATGTTCTGCAGCTCCCAGCCTATACATACATACGTATATGGGCTATACGAGAGATATATGTTCATACTACATACATATGTATTTGAGACACATGTACTAACAGCTAGCTCTGGGATTGCGGCATACCAATTATTCTAGTTTAGTTGCTCACTTTGTGTGATTTTTTATACATAATTTCACTTTTAGTGCGCATCAGATGAAGAAGTTACTTGTGAGCGCTTAGAAAATTTCCTCTCCGAAAAAAAAACTAATAAAGTGTGACTAATGAATCCTCTTGTTTTTTTTAATGTTTTTTGTATCATTGCAGTCACGAAGAATGCTTAGCCTGGATCACAATTCCTCGTTAAATGATGACGATGAGGAAGACGCTATAGATTACGATGCAGCAGCCAAACATTTGGACACGTACGACATGTTGAATCAGCAGCAAATAATGCCGCAAGCAGCAACTCGACTGACACCAACCATATCAACAGCAGGTCAGCAACAGCAGTTGCAGCCTAACGCTGCACCAGCAAAACCGCTGGCGCCCTTTACACTATTCTTCAGGGATACGGTTACAGCCATAAAACAAGAGAATCCCACGTGCAGCTTGGAGGAAATTTCTGCAATTGTAAATACCATGTGGGATGCGTTGGACGAGACGCAAAAAAATGTCTACACCCAGCGGCATGAGCTAAGCAAGCGCGATTACATACGTCAGATGCGTGACTATCGTCAGCAAGCATCTGAAACGGAGCAGTCACTCGCGCCCTCACTGCTGGTTAACAATTGTAAACAGGAAACTCCATGTATTATCAATGAGCAACAGCAGCAGCAAAAGCTCAGTGTAAGCGATGAAGCAACGGCACCGCCACAACAGATACAGCTGCTTACAGAGGCAGCAGCCGTGCAAAAATGCACGCGTGAACAATGTAATAAGCCTGCAATTATCAATCCGGATTGGGAAGATGAGTATTGCAGTAATGAGTGCGTTGTCATTCATTGCCGAAACGTTTTCAATGAATGGGCACGTTCACTGAAAAACTCACCCACGTAGCTCACCCAACGACGCGTGCACATTGTAATTTAGTCGAACTTACTTTTAGGCAATAACATTAAGCAAACATAAAATAAACACCCGCCCAAGTGTCGTCGCCAATCAGCTGTTTAGCGTTAAACGTAGCGTTGCCAACTTATTTTATAATAAAAGCTTTGGCGCTTAACGAACGTTTTGACTATTCGCTTAAATAAGTTGAATTCTTAAAAAAAAAACTACGCTTTCAATTTTTATATATTTTGTATTTAATTATGTAAGAATATAACTTTTAGTAAATACATACATATATTTATCTTGCTCTTCAATATAACTTTATCAATGCTGTAGCTTACAAAATAGTCGGTTTGTAAAATTATAGAAATTTATGTATAAATAAATTGTTCATTAAATAAACTTCAAAATAATTTTGCTACTCTCACAAAGTATAAACAACAGTATAAAAAAACGTGCAGCTTAGTTTTTAAAATAGAGAGCAGGCTATGCTATAACATACATAAATGCACCTTTAATTATAGCAAAGTTTCTTGAAACAGGTTTCTCCGATATATAGAGTGTAGTACTTTGAGAGTGTAGACAATAATTTAAGCCAGCAACAAAATGCCAATTTTGCCATTTTAAACATAAGCGAAAGCGTGCACGCGCACACACAATAAATAATATCACCAAGTTCTATGTCTTCGACATTGCTGACATTGCTCCGCAAGACATACAAACTGCCTAATAATACATACAATTTGCATGCATTTATGTTATATTAATGTTTATCCAATACGCTTTAATAGTATTCTGGGAGTATAAACGACAATAACTCTGTTTAACTACTATAATTTTAGTGGGTAGGTAGTAAATTGGGTTTTCTTCTCTTTTGTTTATTAATATTTCTTTTCTTCGCTTGCAACTACATGCTATTATTGACTAGAGTTGCTGTAATGGGACGTGTATGTGTTGTATCTAAGAAATTCAGCCATACGTTTTTGATTCCATCTGCAAGAAAATGTAAGTGTTGCTTAGCATTTGCGTTCTTTAAGAGCTTGCACTGATATACCTGGTTTAAGTCAATTTAATCTCTGGCTTTTACTCCATAATCTGCAGCTCACAAATGTCCTGATCGGCACTTTCTTTGCAAAATGTACTAGAGCGTTCCAGTTTGGATTCTACGCGCTGCACGGGTTCTATATCCATTGTGGCATCTATAAGCATATCTAACTTCTGTTTGACAGCGTGAGCAGCTTTGTAGACACCATTTACACCATTTGTGGTAGCCACCTTAAGTTGTTGTGGCTTCTGATTTCCCAACCCAGCATTGGTCGTCGTCTTCCTGAGATGCAGCGTGTTGGGTCGCCTTGTGGGTATATTCGATGGCAAGCTGTTGCGCAAGTTATGTTGCTGTAGCATAGTGGTAACCGCAGAATGTGATGCTGAACGCAGTGGTCCGGAGGAGGAGCGCTGATGAGTACTACGCTGCTCATCGCCAGAACTGTTGGCAGCAGCGTTTTGCTGCTGTTGCTGCTGCAATTTGTTTTTTTCTGCACGCTTGGCCAATATCTCACGTGACTTGGCGGACAAAAAGCTGTGTCGTCCTTTAACTGGTGCATTATCGCCCGCTGGTACCGATATGGAGCGCTGCTTAAACAATTCACGTGTAGACAAAGTCGAGCTTACAGAGGACAAACGACTAGTTGCCGATTTGGTGGTATGCACTGAGCTTGGACTGGAACCATTCGAGGCATTATGTTGTTGCTTCAATTGCCTTGTTGACTTGTTGCCCATAGTAGCAACATTGCGCTGAATTGGCTTGCTGCCATTACCATTGACAGTTGCAGTTGCTTCCTTGTTGCGGCTATTGAGCTGCTTAACGCGCGCCAGTTTACTGTTGCCCATAAGAGACTCATGTGAGATAGTTTTGTTGGTTATTACCGAGCTTTTCATGCTCTCTGTAAGCGAATCGACATTGAGGTCCGAAGAATAATGTTCGCTATCGACAGTTTTGCCCGTCTGGCGTGGTGCGCTTTTGGCGCGTCGCCCTGCAGAGGCTAAACTGTCCATAGACATGTTTGTGGATTTGCTGCCAATACGCGCAGCCGCATTACCATTTTGTATACGGCGCGTTGCAGCTGGACTGGAATGTCGAGAACTATCGCTGGATGAAATATGTAGACCCTTGGATTTATTGTGTCCAGCCGGTATGCTGGAACTAGTTGCACTGCGTATAGGACCCGTGCTGCTTCTGTTGTTGACCACAGCAGCCAAGCGCGGTTTGCGTGGTTCCAAGTACCGTGGGCGCACGTTAGCCAGACATGCTGGCGCCTTTGCCGACGTAGCCAGAGGTTTGGTCTCTAAAGTGGTAGCAGCAGCTGACTTTTTCAACGGTGGCGCCTCAGATTGTGTGCGTCTATGCTGGTTATGATGCTGTAAGCTGTTTCGTTCAGATGCGGTCTGCGAGCTGGAACGTTGTGCTTGTGGCACATAGGCACGAGAGTTTGACTTAAGTAATTTGGCTAAAAAATTAACAATTATTAAATTGATTGAGACTTTTTATTAACTCTAATACTTACAGTTGCCTTCCCTTAAGTCATGATTAGCTTGTACACCACGTTCGGCAGTTTGAACATTTGCAGCTTCCTGTGTCTGCGTTGCCTTATAGAGTTGAGTCTCTTGTGCTTGAGCACGCTTCGACTGTGCCTGTATAGCTAACTTAATCTGTACCAGATCTTGACTGCGTGTGCTGCCGCCAAAGGAGAAAGCCTTACCTACTGGCTTGCTGTTACGTTTGAGATCAAGTGGTTCGGTGAGACGCGCCAAGGTCTGGATTTTCTTGCGCAAATCTAAATCCATTCGTTGCCAAGCAGTGACACGCATGGCTCGTGAACATTGTCTTATAAGACACTGCTCAACGGCAGACAGCAAGGCGCTCACCAAACGTATATATTCTGGATCCCAGTCCAAGTCTTCTTCCTGTAAGCCCTGCAGCTCTTTAGCCAACTCGCCCAGATTCACTGGCATATGTATAATTTTCCCCTGAAGGACGGTATTGAGACGTGTGACGCGCTGATAGCTGCGACACGCCTGATCCGACGTTAAAGTGGCGGCGGTGTGAACTAATATGCTCTCCAGGCGTGGTATATGTCGACTGCGATCGTGCCCCAGGGAGAGAAAAGCATCACTGGCAATTAAGCTAGCAAAATGATCTCCAACATAAGCATAGGCTGCGTCTAATATATCACGAATCAACTGTTCGCATACATGACCCCATCGATAGGCTGATAGTTGGGCCAACAAATGATCGCAATCCAATATAGTGTCAAGCACCGTCTCAGATGTCTACATTGCCAAAAATAAACACGGTTTTAATAATGTAATAAAAAAAAAAAAAAGTTAACCCACCATATAGGCCACAATTTGCTGACGACAACGTCCCAAAATATCCGGTGGCAACTGAGCAAATTGACGCGTTGGCCACACCTTTAGATAGTGGCGACAGGTCCAGCGTAGACATTTGCGATAAAGATCGTCCAGCGCATGATTTAATGCTACAGGCAGCACTTGCAGTATGCCATCTATACAGCCGGAGCACGGCTTGTGGAAATTGTGGCAGTAATTGGTCTTCAATGCATGCGAAGTGACCTCTTTGAGACCTTCAAGTCCCAAGAGGTCAGCTAAAGCTGCTAGCTCCATTAAGCTAATGCCATCCGGCGGATGCGATGCGCCCGAATAGATATGACACAAAGCAAAGTGCACCGATGAATATGAATAACCCTGCAAGGAAACCACACTCTGGGCACCATGCCCAGCTAGCATAGCGGCAAAATATTGGCAACGTGAACGCAATATGCATTTGTGGGCACGTATACGCCGCCCATGCACTTCCACAACCATGTCAGTGGCAATTTCTTGCAAAAACATTTTGAGCAAATCCTCGCCAAGTCGTCGAGGCTGTCGGCAAGAAATGGAAGACTCATCCATGGCCGAACGGCTAAAACTAGAGGCAAGACTGGAGTCAGCACTTATGTCGGCTTGTATGTAGTCCAATTGCTGATCAAGCGCCATGTCGTTGGGCAGCGAATTGGAGAACTCTTTGGAAAAATTAGGAAAAAGCCGTGAAAGACTACGCAAATTATCGGCGGAGCTAGTAAAATTTTGAAGCTGATTATTGCCAGTGGAACGTGTCATGGCCCAAGAGTGTGGACGCGCTTTGGAATCAGTTTGATACAGCCGATTCATCTGCGAACTGCGATGATTGCCAACGCTCTTGCTCATGGCATCCGGCGAGTTTAACTCATGCTTGACCGGTTTATCCATATCGGAGAGCTTAACAAAACTGGCGGGCTCAGCGTTTTCGTTGACTGTCTCCAGTAGTTGCTTCTGCTTCTCAATTGTGGCATGCAGCGTTTCCATGGTATGTCCATTATTTAAAGCACTCTTTTTGGGCGACGATGTCTCTTTTGCCTCTATAATAGTCTCCATAATAATTGTAGAGGTGCGATTGGAGCTGCTACTCATCTGCAGAGGCTGAGAGAGCGCCGCTTGTTGCAGGGCTACCTCACGTAAAGCCAGCTCCTCATCTTGCTGGAACGTGAGATCATCTGTGTCAGTAGTTGAAGCGGGTGACATATCCTTTGAAAGTATACCCTCGGTTACAGACGCTATGCTGCTCTTGTCAAACGTTTCATTAATTTGCACATCACGACGGCGTTTTTTAATTCTACCATTTGGCTGAGTGCCTCCATTTTCGGCAGCATCGTCGCCTCCTGACATGGAATTGCGCGTTGACGCATTTGAACTGCTAGGCCCAGACTTAAATCCTCCATAGTCCTCATAAGGCGACAGACTACTATCCACCGATAAAGAAGAGGCCTTTGATATGATGGGTAGCTTGTCAATAATGCTCATTAGACCTGTGCCCGTATCTTTTCCATCACCGTTAGCTGTTAAGCTTATCGAGCGCTTGTAGTCACTCGGCTCAGCACTGCTGTTGCTGTTGGTACCCCAAGAGTGACGCTTGCTAGGATCATTTTGCTGACGTTGTTGATGAGAAATTCGACGTAATGCGGCCACCGTTGGCGGAGTCTCCAGATTGCATTTATAATCAAGGGATTTGCTTTCCGTGGCGGTATCTTCCTCGAGTTGAGCACGTGATGTTACGCTTTTGGCCATTAGTGTTTCTGTGGAACTGGCGCTGGACTTCATGGCTTCATCTGCACGACGTTGTGCTGACGTTAAAGAACTGGACAAACGTTGCGCCAAATTATAGGGTTCCTTGCGCCCGTTAACGCGTTGTTTCTTTTCGCCAAAGTCTATAAACATGCTAAAAACTTTTTTTTTCTCCTCCGACTGCTCTGTATTCAGGGGTTCTTCTGCTTCTTTAGCCTTGTACTCGCTCTGTGAGAGATCCACAAAGAAGCCAGCCGATTTGGGCGCTGTAAATGACTTGCTTAGTGGTTGCGCATGCACCGTCGTCGTTATTGGCTGTTCTTCAGGCTTCTTATCCATGTCATCCAGCGAAACATAGAAACCACAGCCGCTTTTGTGCGAGCTGGTAGAGTCGGAACGCTCACGAAAACGTGAGGCTGTCTCTATACTCGATGTAGAGCTTGTACTCTTTCGCCGCTCTGGACGACAATCACTCATGTCCACCACCCATGAGGCAATGCCTGGCACAGGTTTACGTGCCTTTGACTTGATCCGTAGTTCTACACCTTCCAAGTCAGCATCTTCTGCATCGCCATCATCGTCTTCGTCGTTTATAGGTCGTGTGGGTGCAAAATCCAACGACACAAATCCGCCGGACACTATGGGGCAGGTATCGGTTCTGCGTTTAATGCTGGGACTTTCGCATTGCTTCACTTGAAAATCTTCAATTGAAGCTCCACCCGAGACTATAGGATTAGCCTCATCGAATTTGGAACGTTTTGGTGTACGCGGTAGCGGGACGGGAGAGTCTGTGGCATCACTGCAATAAGCGCCAGAATCACGATGATGAGAAAGAGACGAAGAATACGTGTAGTCACGATGTATTGACGAATTATTGCTAGATACTGGCTCAATATGCACCATGGAATTGTGCGGAGTTTCTGTTGTATGATGTGCAGGAGCATGCTGAGTCTGTTGACGTAGAAGGCCAGCACCACGGGGTTCCTGTTCCGACCAAACTAAACTTGGTGCTGGACTGGAGGAGGAATAGTCTGTGGTGTAGCTGAGATCGCTGTGATGGGTCTGATGAGGCATGGAGTGTAAAGGGCCATGATGTGGCGCAAATTTAGGGCTTGTACCTAGCGGATGGACACTAAAGTTTTGTGCATTGTGTTGGAAGCTGTAGGGCACCGGACGACGTTCCTCGCGCTCACGTCGCATCTTAACACTGAGCGAGGAGTCCGAAGAGTCCGCATCGGCGGCAAGCGATACGGACGCTTCGGTGGCATCCGCATCTTTTGATTCCTTAGCACAACTAGGCAATTGCTGCTCGCGTTTCCACAGCTTTTCCTCATCAGACAAATTATTTGCCGACTCAAGCTGCACTTTTTGTGGTGAGTTCTCGCCTGAATGCGAGCTAGAGCTGGAATTGGTGCGTGCATAGTTTGGGTGAGAAGCGGTTGGAGAGAGCTCCGACTTGCCTATGCTTTTGCACTTGGCAAAGGCCTTGTGAAACTCCTCCAGCTGTTTTGTAGGCGAGCCTGTTGCAGCCACGCGCTGTTCGTGCGATGCTTCACCTTCAATCAGCGGTGCGTTCACCTCGTCCAGCACCTGCCCATCGAGACTGGGAAACGAGAGCACCTCGTCTTCATCGCGCAGCGACGAAGCATCTATGAAACAGGCGCTGGTACCCGATGTGGACAGCGGCTGATCACGTTTTTCAAACTCGCGTAGCAATGAATTTGCGCTAATGCCTTTAAATAGTGAACTAGTATCTGCAGTGACTATGCTGCAAGCGGCTCCAGTGGAATAGGTGCGTTCACGCTCCCGGAGTTCGCCCGCGCACTCCTCCAAAAAATTATCAGCTGGTTTGTCCTTGAGCGGTTCAACCGCATTAAGTCCTCCAGCTGTGGGGTATACAGATTCCCAAGATCCAGTCTCCGTCGATACTGTAGAGGTTTCCATGCATACTATTTCCTCATTTTGACGCTGTTTCTCTTCTTTAGATGGCGCTTTCAGCTTGCTACCCTCGTAGATTTTATTGTCCAGCGATGTAGCACCAATACTCTCTAATGCGGTCGCACCGTTACAATCTGGACTAGAAACAGGCGAGAATGTATCACGCTCCTCATCGCCCACATCCACTTCACATGTCTTTGTGGAACCAGAGCCACAACTATGCTGCCGCGGTGCTGCTGCAGCTGCCGCTGCGCTTCGTCTCATGTCCTCGCTGTACTGTGGCGCCGAGGAGCTCGATGTGCTGGACGCACTAACACTCACACTTGCTGCTGAGGGGCTGCTGGCACTGCTGGTGCTGCTGCTATTCGTGAGATTCGAGTAGTTCGAGTTGTTGGGCGAGGCATCGACCTGTTGGTCCAATGACCTGCCCGTAAATGTGCGCGACGACGACGCTGCCGTCTGTGGTGGGGGTTGCGCATGCGCTGCAGTCGATGTCGTTGCTGACGTCACTGTTATAGGCGACGACGTAACGTCCATTGTTTCCGCTGCAAGGGCTACAGCGTGCCCAACTCAGCCCAAGTCTTTCCGGTCTATCGCTGGTTACGCTTCGCCAGCGTCACGTATCCCAATTTGCCTTGAATATCAAGTGAGTGTGCACCACTCGTCGCTTGCCTGGCTCGCTTCTTAGGTATGCTGGCAGACGACTACTACTACTCTACCGGGCCACATGCTGCACATTTCTGCTCAGCCACTTGACGCGCGGGCGTTGGCAATGCCGCGAGCTTGTCAACGTATCTTACAGATACTCGTTGTTCGTAATTTTTTTTTTTTTTATTTCTTTCCTAAATAAATATAGCCGGCGAAATCGATATCCCACTTGGTGGTGTTGGATGATTGTGTTGGCGCAGCCTTTGCAAATTTAGTTGCCACTCGGCGCTGTTTATCAGACTGACAGCTGCTGGGGCTACATTAACTATGCTAATGATGCACTGTTCTGCTATGTTGCCAACTGACTGACAGACACCACTCCTGCGCTTTTTCGTTTTGTTTGTTTGCAATTCGGTTTCGTTTTCTTTTGCCAAAGTTCACAGAACCTCGCAGCTGCTCCTCTCATTCCCTTCGCTCGCTATCTGCTCTGTATTTTGTGGCTGCTTCAGAGGCTCCTTCGTCTTGAGCTGCTGCTGCGGCTGATGATTTATCGCCAATTGTGCCAATTGTTGTAGTTGTTGTACAATTAAACTGCAAATAAAAAGAGAATACATATTTCAGTCAGAAGATACAGATGCGAAAAATTATTTCCAAGCTGAAATTTAATCTCTTTTGCTGTAAACAATTATAATGGGCGCTTTGTGACTTGGCATAAAGTTGACTCAGCTGTAGGAACAAACTATATTTATATACAATATAATATATAATTATATAGTATAATAACATTGCTAGGCGGCATACGAGTGCTATAAGCTGAATTCAGTGCTTTCAGTGTTTCAGGTAAAGATAATATATATCACGTTTTTTTCTTTATGCCAGCAAAGATAATGATTTATAAAACAAACCTATTTCCTTGTTATTGCTGTCAGTATTTTGGGTGCACCCCTTTTGGTTAAGGGTTATGCAGACTAAATACTTTTATTTCTCTTGTTGCGCATTTTAATCAAAAGGTTTATCTGATAAATGTACATTTTGGTTAGTTATCATATTTATTTTCTATCGTAGCTAAGTGAACATTTTTTTTGATAACGAAATTATGAATTATTTTGTTTTTAAATTATGGTAAACTATTCGCGGTTTGTTGGACAAAGCATAAAGTCTTTCTATGAGTTTCAAGAAAACTAAATACCAACTCACTCAAAATAGTGAGAGACCAATTGTTGACTGCTCAACGATTGATGGCATCGAAAATTCCGCATGTAGAACTCCGCTAAGAGCACAATATCCATCGAAAGCGTCCGTATGACAAATAGGCAGAAAATCACATGGAACGGTCAGATAGAAAACTGTTGTGTTTCGATTATTTTGACTTAGACTTGCAAAGATTTAAAAATTTTAAAATAAAGAAAAATCTGAAATGTCATATTTTCACATGGTTTACAACTTAGTTTACAAAACTTACAAAATTAAAACAAATTAAAGTTCCGAAAATTGTTCAACAGCTTAACAGTTGGACTTTTTGTTGCTTACTCAGTACATTAGTCAGTTGCAACCACATATATATGGATTTCACATTGGCAAGGTGCCCAAACGCCAACCAATCAAGTAGCCACCGCCCAGCCACCCAGGCAAACCAACCCCACCCACCACCACCGCTCATTCAATATAAAACCACAAAAAAAAAAAACAAATATATTAAGTGTTGCAGGTGACCCTCGCAAAATGCTTAGAAACCCATTGAAGTTGCTTCCTTTTACACGTTCTATGCAAAAGATATAATATTTCATGCGGCTGGAGGAGGAAGCTGGAAAAACAAAACCTTTCAGCGCTTCATTTGAAATTTTATACGCAAAGCGTAAAGTCAATTTGTTGCTTGGCTTAAAAGCTTTTCAGGCACCATATTGTTTATACAGTTTCGAGTGCCTTGAAGTTTAAAGAACTTGAGCGTAAATAATAAAATTATTAACAAAAGCACACATGAACACTTCGTTTATACATATTTTTTTTTGGGCAATGTTTACAAAGCTCATGTTAATTTTAATAAGAAATGGTTTTCTCACATTTTGACAAATTCAATATAAACGCCAACATAATGCTAACTATTTATTTATTTTACCTATATGCAATATAAAAATTTACAAACAAAGACGTATCGTATCGTATCGCTTCGTATACAAAAACTTTGACATATGAGAAATGTTTTGCAAAACAACAGCAGATAAAGCAAAGATATATTCTATGTATAAATAAATAGCTATTGTAAGTTCTATAAAAAAATAAAAATATCTAGCTAAACGGTTAATCATGCAAATCGTGTCTTGTCTGGACACAAACGCAACAGCAATAGCAATTACAACAATAGTTGGCCAACAACATCGCAGATAAATCACACGATTAAACGCAGACATAACTTAGGGATGTGTCAATCTCTTGAGATAACCAGATAAATATCTCAAAGTTGTCAGTTTAAAACTTTGCAGGCTATAAATTCGAATTGTTACAAAACTGCCCAAAAAAGAAAAAAAAAATCAATTTCAAGCTTATCTTAATTCAAGCCGAGTTCATTCAACCAAATGGGAAGTTGGTATCAGTTCCATGGCTCTTTTTTTCGTCTTCTACAGTTTTTTTTTTGCACAACCCACAAAAACAGTTGCAACTTGTAGATAAATGCAATTGCAGCGGATTATGTAATTTATGGCTTATTGCATGATATGCATGTAAAGTAAATAAAACAATAACAACGCCGCCAACAACAGCAACAACAACAACAATGTCAGCTATAAGAACAAGCAACCAAGACCATAATCAGCGAAAAGCAACAACAAGTGAATTTGTAATTCGATAATTGCACGTTCAGTGGCAGCTGCAAAAACAACACCAACAACAACAGCAACATTTACAATAACAATTCAAAGCTTTTCAATTCTGACTTATAGATAGATAGACCTGTCCGCACGCTGCATAACCATAAAAAGCGATTGGCAAAATTATGCCATTTACCGCTTAAACAAAACAAAAACTTAACTATAGTAAAATCTAACTAAACTTTTGTGTGCGTGTGTGTCTAACAATTACTATCAAATTTGACGCACATAAATATAGACATATTTATATAAAATTAATTAGCGTAAAATTCTAAACAAAGGTCGTGCCTACCTGGCGTATGAGTAATATATTTTGTTAGTATGTGTAGCATGGGGGGCTACAGCTACAAGTAAAACCAAACAAGATATTTACAGTCAATAAATTTAAATTTTTCTGCCCAAATATGGATGTAACTACTTGGCACGACGTTTGACGATACCACAATAGAACAACAACAACAAATAAAAGCCAATAGTAAGTAAAGTTGTTCTAGCCGACACATGCAGCATGCTAATGTTGAGACAAATAAAAAATATTTACATTCAATTAATTATAAAGGCTACAAAGGATATTTGTTAGTTATTCCCACCTTTTGGTTCATCGGATTGCTTAACCACCAATAAATAATGTTAAGTGCTGTACATTACAGTTGTACATAATTAGGCAAAGATAAACGGAACGAAAGATATTAAATCTCAGCCTTAAATTTGTTTACTAACTGTACTGATTCGAGAAAGAGCAAGCACCATCAAAACGTATAAACAAAATAGTTTCGCCAGTATTTTTAAATATTCTCAGAGTCTACAAGGTTAAACTTTTCGTGAAATAATTTTCATAATATCAAATGGAAGTGTTCTTGGATCGTCATATGCTTAGTTGAAGGAGTGTAAAGTCTACGTGTTAACTTACAATTCAAATTGTGATTTTGTGGAAACTAAGATTTTGCGCATCAAATTTTCCTCAAATATACAGCCCATACATTGCACTCGGACGTTAACAATCGTCATATATCTGCTGTATTCTAAGAATCAAGCTGTCGTTTATATTGCATAATATTACTCACACTATAACTAAAACTAAAAATAACATCGAATTTCTAATTGCAGTCTGCTTTATTTTCTGATCGGCAGTGTCTACCTTAGATAGTTTTTGTAATTATTTCTTTGTGGGAGATTGACAATCAATAGGTTTCGTTTCATCTTTGGCATCAACTTTTGGAACCAATTCAAAACAATATAACTTCCTATTGATTACTCGCTGATATTGTAACTTCAGAGCATTCAAACGTCTGCACATGCACTCATGTTCTTCCCTTATTCATATTTTTTATATATAAATTTTTTTATTTTACAACATATTGAATACTAACGAGAATATTATTCAATAAATAACAAAACCAATGCCAATGTAGGAAGTATGTATAGACTGGCTGCGGTTTCTAAGAGGCCTGACCCTGAGGGCCTCGTGAGTTTTACTATGACTCTTGTTGCGGTCGTTAGCCAAGTGAAGAGAAGAGCCACTCAATTGTAATCGAAAGTTGCGTGAAACAGAACTTGAGTTAATCTAGAACATTTTAAGCCCGAGGCACAAACTCTAAACAATACCAAAAAGCAACTTACTTACCCAGTTCAAAGCCATGAAGTCTAGTTTGAATTGTGCTTTGTCTGCCTATGTATGAACATGCCACATGGTATAGAATCTCAAATATTATGTATACGCGTGCGTTGAATGTCAATGGCTTCAACAATGGCAGAGCAAATTTCAATGGGCTATTGATGGGATTGATGTTAATATTTGGACAGACGTACGCAGCTAGAACCGCGCAATGCCCGGCACTGGATTACGGGGCGAGCAGTGAAATGCCAAACGAAACGATAGGTTTATAAATGCGGCTAGGCTACATTGTTGTCAGCTACTTTTGAATAATTATATACTACGTTTGGACAGATAAACACCCAATAGCAATAATGAAGGCTGCGATAAAAATGACGACCAACTTGTATTTATAGCACAAATTTGTTATTGGCAACAAATAAAAGCCAAGTACTTGCCACTTGATTTGAATGTTTTATAACCTGCAAGCAATCAATTTGTGCACAACCTTGTAACCAAAAAAAAAATCCGACAACACTCAATAAATTCTGCAAGCATTTCGCGTGGAAAATGCGGAAAAATGAGGTAGTAGTATAATTCGTTTTCATGCAAAAGACCCCCACACCAGGCGAGGTGCTACAGCTACTGGCCAATGGCAACTACTACTATAGCTCCAAGCTGTGCGCTGTTGGTCATAAAATGTAGGTCTTCCTTTTGGGCAATACGTTCGTTCTACGACTGCAATAGAAAAAGGAAAAGAAAAAAGAAACTACAACGCGGTTGTGAGGTCAGTTAAAACTCTGTGATTTGTGCCGACTGGAGGTTAAGCGAGTGATTCAATGAGTGTCAGCAGTCAACGGGTGGCTTTTGGACCTTAAGGACCTTGTGCCAACACGCAATAATGATAGAAATCTGACCTAGAATAGTGTATGAGTTCCGACTTGAATAGACAAAATTGGCAAACACACTTTGAGCACGCAAACGCAAGTAAACAAGCTAAATAGTTTCCAGTTGACCCTGATGCGAATGCCTAATCCAAAATGTTAGGTGCTGCCCGCCCTTATCAAGGGTTGTCTTTCATACATTTATGCAAAAGGAGTGGCCTCTAAATAACCTGACGCTTAATCAATCGAAATGGTAATACTAGCTATGTTTCAATTATGTAAGATCTTCCAATTATAATAACGAATAATAAACAACTAAGACAATAAACGTTAGGTTATGTTTCAAGTTGAACTATTTTTGAAGAAAGAAAAATAAAAAAGAGTACTTGGACAGATTGAAAAATTTGAGTGTTGTAATTATTTCTATTACGATAGTCAAAGTCGAATTTTTCATCTTAGTTTTGTTCTTCTCGAGCTTCTTTCAAATACTCTATATAAGCAAGACAATATAAAAGCGACATGAAAATAGGGTATAAAAACTATGGAATAAATAATAGTGTGCATTTAACTGAGCAAACAATCCTATTTATAGAATTGCGAATAAATTGCTGATCGGATAGACAGCAAATACACACTTATTCCAATCTCTTCGAAGACTTCGCAAATTAAACTAACAACAGCGCTGATGATATTTCCAAATTTATACAAACTAAAATTAAACTGATGGAAAATTGTTAATTACTGGCTACCACAACTTGCCACTTGGTTAGCAATTAATGGCGTGGCATTGACTCTTGATTAACCTCTACGTTCGTCTTGTCAAGTATTTACATACAAAATTAACATACAATTGTAAACGAGATTCGACTGCACTTAATTCATAATTTAAGTTTAAAAACAAGACAAGACAAAGCGAAGTGATTTGATTTATGAATTTGCCTTTACATCTGACTGGTCGCAATTGTAACTCAATCAGGCGTCAAAATGTGAGCCCTTGAAATCTGATGAGACGAAACAAAAAAATCGAGACCAAACCATATACAGAATAACGCACAGATTTATAGAGATACACAACTAACCAACAAACCGACCAAACGATCGACCAACTGTAAAAATACTTGGTTTTGGGTATTGATGTGGAAGCCACAATACAGCTGTGTGGATACAGATTGTCTGGTGTTTTTGATGCTCTTATCGGGTGCATATTTACTTTTCCGTATAAGCAAGAAACGAAAAATGGTGCAGGGAATCTCTATGTCAATCAATAATAATTCACAGTCTGTGTTGTTCAAACTGGTATATAACTCTTAACCAAGATAATAATTATTGAAAAGAAAAATTAACTCCTAAACTGATTGAATTTAACTAAAACATGCTTGAATAATTGAAATGAATTTTTAAATAAAAATATATATTGTAATTATATGAATGGTTTGTCTTGCTTCACTGAATCCAAAACACAACTGACCTGTACAGATTATTTGTACACTCATTTGTATTAACAACTTTTATAGAAACACAATAACTTTAACAGCGTCACCCACACACATATATATATATATAGCGTATTCAAACTTCGTTGTAGCTTTAATATTTCACTTTTTTTTTTTTGCTTGTCTATATTGTCGTATTTCAAATATTATTCGTTCACACGTTCGGCATTTGAAATGTGCGGCCCACGCTTTAAAATTACATATTATTCGCTTTTGTTATTACAATACAAAAATTATTAGCATTTTTTTCTACTTTACATTTGCCATAAAAGTTAAACGCGGAAGGGCCTTAAACTATTATTTCCAATTGTATACAAAAAAAATTTTGAATTTCTACAGAAAAATAATAAAGAAATACAGATTAATAGTAAAAATCAAGCACACAGCAAAAAGAATGCCATGTTTCTTTGACACTGGGGTTTGTAGCCGTTCAAAGGCCGCCTCAAGCATTTGATAGCTTCTAATCAATTTTCATATGCTTCCCAACAAAAAAAATTAAAAGTGTTTGTGTTTGTGGCTACTTTGCGCGGCAGCTACAATTTTATTACCAAGTTCAAAAGATGGGCCAACTAAGCGTGGCATAAATCAGCGTGCAGACAATAAGATTAACGTATAAAATTATAATAAAACGTTCTACAGATTTTGTGTTTAATTATGTTAACCTTTTTTTTTGAAAAGATTTTAAGACCATACAAAAAAAAAACAAAAACAAAATAAAATTAACGAAATCGACGCGAAGATCCGTAATGCGCGAACGTTGAAAACTAACTGAGCAAAGCAAAACGAACGCGAGCGTAGCTAAGCGCACTGAGCATCGTGAACAGCTGAGAGCCACAGACGCTCTCAATTACCAAAGAGCGCGAAATGCAAGCGCAAAAGAGAGTGCACAAAACCAATTGCGACAAGTGCAAGTGAATGATGTAAAGCGAAGAAGCGTGTGAAATATTATGCAAATTGTTGTATGTGTGTGCGTGGGTGTGTTTGCATATCTGACGAATTGTCATCAGCAATAAAAACAAATAAACAATAATAACAAAAGCAACTGCGATAACCCCCTTCTAACCTCCTCGTTATAAATGTGCGAACGTGTGTGTGTGTGTGGTGACACTGACAAGAACCTGCCGCAATTTCTTGTTGGGCTTTTTAGGCCTAATGATTTATGCGCATTTGGACGTCGTCGCACAGGGGGGGTGTACTTCATCGCCCAGTTAAAAGTTCAATGCTCGTTGATTATACACACACTCACACATACATGAGCGCGCATACATAGGCAAAGGGCAATAATAACAATTGTTTAAGCATTTTTATGCGTTTTTTATTTTTTTATTGCCACTGTTTTCTTTAAAACCGTTTTACGCCATTCTCAAAAACATAAATCACAATTTTTAATAGCATTTCTTGGCAAATTCGCTTGACTTTGACTTTGGAACGTGCCGTCTTGGCCTAAAAGCAAGCACACGTATATTTAAGTCGATCGCGATTTGGGTAACTTTTTAAGTTTTCATACGCGAGGTACTCTCCGCTATCCCCATAGGTACGTACATATAAATACATATATGACGTATGAACACCTCCATTCTACAGACTATGAGCAATTAAAATTAAAAATGATTCAAGTGGAGATATGTATGTCTTGAGTTTAAGCTGCATTTACAAAATTATGAAAAGCAGACTAGAACTTTTATAACGCAACGTCTCGCAAGCTATATCACACTAACACTTTCTGAGCTTTTTCTCTAGAATCTACAAGCTGTAGAATATTTCATAAGCGGTAAACGAACTCCAATTTTTTGCGCCTAGTTGAAAACATATTTGCTCTATAATTCGATGCTTTTTAATATAAACTAAAGTGTCTGAAAATCTAAACCCTACATAAAAACTGATGTCCCTCTTTTCAGTCGTAACAAAAGCATATAGTTCGGAGAAATAAAAACATTGGTTTCTAGGAGCACTGCGCGATAGTTAACGATTTGCCGCTAAAAAGTGGTGCAATATTATATTGTGTCTCTCACTTAACTAGATTTTATTACTACAACACAGTTCTCAAGCGTAACTCAAAGCTCTGCTTTTGCTTTAATTTCTTTGTTTCCGTCTCTTCAACTGTTATCTTGAAAATGCCACCAGACGAAATGGTTTAACGCTATCTTAGCATTTGCATCTAATATTTGTAACAAAAACATAAACAATGGAAAATTTATAATACTATTTTCAGAGTTAATAGTTGAGGGGAACCAGTAGCCCAATGTGCGGTGCTCTTTTATGCTCTTACAACAACGACAAAAAAAAACGTTAACAAAAATAATAACAATAGCTTGTTCAGCAAGTTGGTTGGATTTAAAACCGAGTAACCTGTCCGTACGTCTGTTTTTTGTCTGTAAAACTGGCATTGCGCTCTAATAATTATTTATAATACATAATTACCAAAGTTTTTTTTATCCGCGTTTTTTAGATATTAACATTGTTTTTCTTTTATTGTTAATATAAAAGTTTTGCATTTTATTGTGATGTCTATAAAATTTGGCAATTTTAAAAATTAACATAAAACATTTAAGTGGACGATTGACTCTCTCTCCCTCTCTCTTTGGCTCACATAATATAACTTATACAAATACATATGTACATATATAAATATAAATATATTTATATATATATATATATATATATATATATATATATATATATATATATATATATATATATATATATATATATATATATATATATATATGTATGTATGTAAGTTTGTATGCGCCTAAGCCGAATATCTCTATTAATTAATCTTATTTTTTCTTTGAGGTTGTTGACAGTCGTTTGCCAAACGTTCTATAACGATTTCTATCGTGCGCTAACCTTGACTGTCAATATTCAGAGGCCCCCCACCAAAAAAATACAGATATACATAAAAACTTTAAAAATACAATACTATTAAGTCATACAAACGATTTAGAGTGCAACAAGAGCTAAGATTGTTATATTTATAAATTACACAAATTGCACGATTGACAATATATCGATCGTTTTATTTCTAACATATTCCATGAATTTGCATAAAGTACAGTTTTTTTTTGCTCGTTACTCGTCACTTTAAAGTTTAAACACATTGTAGAATCTTTATTAATTTCTGAAACATTGCACGCATTTTTATATTGGCCCAAATAATTCTTGGCACGCTCAGCAGCACCATCCATTCCCTGACAGCCATTTAGCATTCCTTCTTCCATCTCTTTATATGCATGCATATACACATATGTGTGTATGTACTTCTTGTAGATATGTCGAACCTGACATACAAAATTTTTTGTCGGCCGACAATGTCAGACAGCCGATGATGGGGCTAGCAAAACTGCATTGCATATAGGCAGATATTTGTATATAAAGCGATTTGTTGTGGTAAAATTTGTGGTTTTTTGTTGCTCTTTAGCCCAAGGCTTCTTCTCTCGCTGTGCACTGTCGCCTCGAAGGCCATAAATATTTCGATTTCGTTTATTTTAAAACAAAAAAATCTTCTTTGGCAAAATATGACAATAAAGAAAGTGACCGAAAGACAAACCGAACCGGATCGGCAAAGTTAGCTAGTCTGAGAAATTTTATTTTTATTATTTCACTGACGCTGAATTTGCATATAAAATGAAAAGTGTTTATTGTTTGGTTTTATAGACACGCGAATTTAAAATAAAACAGACTTTACGTGTTAGTTGCAGTCATTGCAAATATACAACTACAAAAGTATATAATAAGCATGACATCAGCCGGAATTGGCCCAAAATGGCAAACTTAACATAAATTATGCTTATTTTCGGTTTTTACGATTCAATATTGTAAGTTATTGGAGTGGCAATATGAATGAGTAATCGACCACAGACTTCATTTACCAAATTATAATTACTTTCTGTTATTATACTATGAAAAAGTATTTTGTAAATTTTCTTAAACAAATGATCTTTATGGAGAAAATGTATTTATTGAGATATAGGCAAGATATCAGTATGTAGAAACACCCACCAAAACAGCACTTACAGCAAAATGTTATCGATGCATCATAAACTTTTTGAACACAGTTATCGCTCTCTTGGCACACTTAGTTTGTTATCTTCTTGTTTGCATAAAATTCTTAATGATTGCTGCACATTATCAAGGCCATCAAACCAGGAAATATAATTAGTATATATATATTCAGCATTTTGAGCTGAGAAATGGGCGTGTCAAGCATAATTTGCATAAAAATTAAAAAATCTTGTTGCAGCGGCTGTTGTTGATCTTTCGATTTTCTTCATTTTTTTTTCTTTCTGTTTCATGCGCCATCATTATTCAACACTGAATGCGCGGGTACCGTTATGTCTGTGTGTTTACGATAAAATTACATATACATATATAAATAACAGTTAACCAAACTGTTTGCGGTTGTTGTCAATTTGTTGAGCAGAGAGAATGCAAAAAATGTCTATAAATTTTTATTGCGCCACTATATTATAATTATAATAATAATTACAATTACGCAAATGTTACTGTCTGTTAAATGCATGCAAAATATAATTTACATAATTTACGTAAAGTTGAGCATTCATTTGCATGTATAACCGCACACACACCCATACGCCAGCTTTTTTCGATGACTTCTGTTATCGATAGACAATGCCGCGCTGCAATTGGTGCACGCCCAACAGCTGCTTTTGTTTACAAATTAACGTTATAACCCACACACTGCCAACGGATTAACTTTAGAACTTGTTATATAAATTAGACACATAATGAATAATTACTGACAACAATTAAACAAATGCGCAAATTACATTTTATTTTTTAAGGTCATACAAAGCCATAGCGCTGTGGCATACAGACGCCCCCACGCCATAAAAACAGCATCAGCCGCGTTCTAATGTCGAAGCATAACTCGTCATAAGAAGCAAAGCGTAGCTTAAACAATAGGCCACAAAATAGTACACAAAAAAATAAATAGACAAAGAGTCAACGAACTTGCTTGGGTTTTTAAACAACCAACCAATTTTTTTTATTCTATTACTACTACAAAATGTGTGTACACACACACACACACACAAAAACCTAATTTTTTTTCTTTTCAATTTGTTGTAATTTTTGTACATGATTGTTGCCAAGCTTTCAATTTACTACAGCGTTAAACGAAGCGTTGAATTGAAAGCGAGTAGACTTACTACTAAGGCCAACAAAACCACAGCGTATATTTGTAAATATACATTTATGTATACATACATATATAATTTGCTAATCATATTTAGCAAATTATTCACGTGTGTATACTGTAGTATGTTGTAAGCCATATAATTGTACAATAGACAACAGTCAGAGAGCAGCGTGTGGCAACAATAGCAATAAAATCGCCAGCATAAAGCGCCAAATAAAAGTTGACAAATTTCCATGTCCAATTTGCAAAAGCGATTATGATATATGAGCGACAACAAGTGACATCGATCGTACGAACGAACGAATCAAACCTGCATTAGAAAGTCACGATATCACGAATAACAAATCAAACCAAAAAAATTGAGACGTCATTGTGGCCACCAACTGACGGTGGCGGCAACTGTGCTAAATTAAGGAAGAAACGGGTTAAAGTCAATTTAAACATGCAAACAGAAAAATCGCGTGAATCATTTATGCAAAATTGTTGCCACCTCACTCACATCACAAAAACAGCAAGCTACAACAATAACAACAACAACGACAACAGCAATAATAATAATAATAATAACAACAACAACCAGTCCCCAATACTATAATCAATCTTGATTCGCTTTGGATAGCTTTTATGGCAACCGAAAGGTAAATGACCAACGGCATAAGAAGGGGTTTCAAGCAAGATTTTGTCGTCGTCAATGGGTCAATTGAGTGACTTTTATTTACGATGCGCCATTCGTAGGACATTGCCACAAACACCAATACACACACAACACATACTCACACACAATTCCAATAAACCAATTTGCCAATACGATTCGATTTGTGGCTCTTTTTATAAAAGCTTTAATTGCGTTTTCGATTTCGCTTTAAACGGCAGTTTACAATATTACCATAAATTGCATTTGGTTTATGCCACATCATAGTGCAACGAAATGTGGCATAAACTATAATTTGGCATATGCTTTACAATTAAAATTAATTTCTTACAACATTTCGAAGTTAGAGCCTAGAAATCACCCCATGAAATCCGCTGCTGGATATGACTCTGAAAACTTGAATTCATAAATCAATTTGCTATAAATTGAGCTCGAAAGATGATCCAAAGCTTATATACATACATATATCATTTTCTATAAGTTCTGACAGTCATAATACGGAATTTCAATGTTTTCAGCTTATTAGGTTCCTATTAAGTAGAAACGACTTAGATTTTATAAAAAAAAAACTATATAAATTATACACCAGTTATGTAACATTAGCTAATATTGCAATTATTTACAACATTTCTGATAAATTGTGTAATACATTAATGTCTTAATATTAATGTGCTTCTCTAGTTTTAGCTCAACTTTTCTACTCTTAATTTTTTGCTTTGTTTGCTTGACCAATTTGCCAAATTTTTGGCACGCAAAGTCAAAAAACACCTAAATTTGCATGCAAATTGGAAATTGATTTTTAGCGTCTTTTTTTTGTATTGTTGGAAGTGTTGAAGGCTATTATTGTTGCGTGTCGATGCGAATTTGTGTTCCGTCTCTCTCTCTGCCACTCCCTCGTTATCCAAGTCATCAATCATAATCTATGCAGATAACTAAGTTGCATAATATTATATTCTTCTTTCCAAACTTGCAGTTTAAGAGGCAAAGATGAAAAATTTGTATTCATATATTGTGTATTTTTTTTTATTGCCTTAATATTTGATTTGTATGCGGCATTGCTTCATCTTGAAGTTTGATGTTGAACGCTGTGATTTATTTATGCATAAAAACATTCTTGATTGAACTATGCGCGCACATACACATGTATGTATGTATGTATGTATTTGTTATATATGATTTGATTAATTGTCTGCGCAATAAACCTCAATTGACTCTAATTTGAATGGTGTGTGAAGTGGTATGCATCATGGGAACCAAATGCCACTTCAAATTGAGTGTTACAAAAAGATTTACAACTTCCGTGCCATTAAGGGTCAAAAATGGGCAAAAATAATACTCTATGTATTCATATGCCAAATATAAATTCAACACAAGTCATAAAGAACCCCTACGCTGAGCCGGTGACAAAAATGCTACAGCTCCAAAACGTAAACAAAGCGTGCCCAAAAATAGCTCAAGTTTAACGATTAGCAATAGTAGTCATCATTGGTGGCGGTTTTAGTTGTGTACCCCGTCGTTCCGCCGACACTACGTGATGTGCCTTCATTTGGGGGGCTGTGCCCACGTTGCGTGACAGTTTTGTCAAACGCCTCGGGATGCGGCTAATTGTTCACACCCGCATTAGCCACACCCAAGACCGGAGCCATACAGCCGGTGGTGGTGCTATACGTTATAACAATTGCTGCATAGCTGGCTTTGCGCTGAAAACTAATCTGTAAACAATTAAGGCATCCGGCGTTCATTGCCGAGGAAGCAATGCCTATATAATTGACTGCCACAATAGCTTTTGCTCTTTTGCTGGCCAATAATATTTATTAAACTCTCATTGCAAAATGTTGATAAATAATTAAAAAAAAAAAAAACACCATCTTTATAATCAAATTAGTTGCAGCCAAAGCCATGGAAAAATACGCGCAATAAAAACAAAAACAAATTACACAAAACAACAACAAAAAGAGAAAAAAGCAAAACAAAACTAAAACAAAAACAAAAGAAAAATAATAATAATAATAATTTATAAATAAGAGAGCAAAAGCAATCATTTGGCGATAAGACAAAACAACCAACAGACTGCCTGCGACTATGCTCCTCTCTCTTCCAAGCTTATCATACTGTTTGCATCTCACTTTCACACAAACAAACAAACAAACTAATGCGGCCCCAACAACTAGCCAAGCGTTTAGCAAACAAAAACAAACAAAAGCAAATCGAAATTAAACAAACAAAAAAACGAAATGGACACACCAACACCGTTAACGTCGCTAACGTTTCACCCACAATCCAATGAACTGACGGCTTGCATAGGAAGTGCCAGAGCGTTGGGCGTTTGGTTCAAATTTCTCTCATGGCGCACAGGTTGCATACAATATGCACAGAGACGGTAAGCCGGTTGGGGCTGGCGGGGGGTCTGCTAAGTGTTGGCATTAAGTTACAACAACTTGAATCAGCGCGCGTCTATAATGCGAGGGTTGCCAGATAACATCACAGCAGATAAACCAACTATTCCTAAAGCATAAAATCTACCCTCGCCTAAGAGCGTGTTGCTATGTGTTCTATGCCAGCCCAACAGCTGTTTAATTCTCAGGCGCACATTCCATAAATGATTTAACTAATTGACCGTATGTTTTTTTCTTGTAAAACTTTTCTAATTGAAAACTAAATTTATGTACCTATTTTTACATACATACATGCACATGTATATAGTGGAATTGTGGCGCCTCAATTGGGGCTTAAATGCGCGTTTTTGGATAAATATCAGTTATTGGCGCACTTGCACTCACACAGAGGAGACGTGTACATATACAATACACATACACACATGGATATGCTTCCCGCCACTTTAATAGACGCCACAAGCATGGCGTCATGTCTTTGGCATTCTCTCATAATGGCGAACAAGAATTAAATAAATGAATGACTTGAAAATTTGTAATTTCGAAGGCAGGCGGCTGGGAACGTGAATTCTAGGTCAAAATTAAATGTGACTTGATAAAGAAAATCCACTCAGTCAAGTAGGCATCATGTAATTGACGAAAGTTGACTAAAGATTGCTCTTCTAGAGGACTCCGGCACCGGCGTGCTCGATACCAACGACACATTCAGATGCAAATCTTTTGTAGCAACAACTTTAATTTTCATAGTTGAGTATACGTAGAATTGAGGTCAGCTCATTTTTACTATTGTTTTCTTTAATAGTTCCAGTAGCTGTTTCCAGTCTCTCTCTTTAAATTGAATAACTGAAATTTTCGTCAGAACTTATAAATAACAATATAAAGTTTTTATTTTTAGTGATTTTCTACAAAGTCGTAACGAAAGTTGCCCACTGATTATTGAAACAGCTGTTTATTTAAATTGCACTTGCATTTTAATTTTGTTGCAAATGAGGCCAACATTTTCTTTATCAGCTCGCAAAGCATGTGTGTATTGTTATTGCACCCATACACTGCCATATAGCATACGAATTTTAATTAAATTAACCATATTATAAATAATACTGCTACCACTAATGATAAGAATATTGTTTTATGAGCAACATTTTATCGAATGTTCAGCAGACTTGTTTCCATTATCGATTTTCATTATCTTCGTTGGTCAGTGCTGAGTATTTACATTACAAGCTGAAACTTCAGCACCTTTTACTCCGCTTTCTTTTACTTTCTTCAGGCTGTCCCATATAGTGTGCCAGTAACTCGTTCTGCTTTAAACTTAAAAAATATTAAAATTGCTGACATATTAAGTATACCCTTAACCCATGACGCGCAGTGTATAAGAACAGTCGCAAAGACTATACATACAATGTGGGGCGCTGAATGACACTTTAAGCAGCACGCTTTCGATAAGAGGCCGTCTACCGACCGAATAAATAAAAAAAAAAAACCATAATTTATTTATCGCATGCGACAAATGCATTTGGCGGCGGCAGCTCTCTATATCGAGCTTGATTGATGGACAAACTTAAATTCGCTAGAAAAGTAGCTGCAAATATGTATAAAAATAGCACAAATTTTTCACACACAATTTCCCACGAGCAGACATTTGCGCCTGGCTAGTATGCGCGTATCGCTGTGTGTGTGTGTGTATCTGTTGGCAGCGTGAGATTTGTTTATTTTTATTTTTCCAACAGCATAATTGAAGCAATCAAAGATACGTATGATATCATAAACAGTGAAAATCTCTTGCCTTTGCCACTGCTACTACGTTGGGAAAGTGTGCAGTGAAAATCTCTTTAATTGTTCGTTGTATTTTTACAGCAAGTCGTCCTATACGATTACTTGACTGCCGATGACGCATGCAGCACTTGAAATATGTGCGATGTTCCCAAGGGAATGCAAACTCTCACGCAATCTTTGTGTGTGTGTGGGGGGGGGGGGGGGGAGCTACACCGGTGCTGCAGCAATAAAGTAATCAAAAAGTTTGACAAATTTTTAAAATTAAACATTTGGACTCAGACTTACGGAACTTGTAGTCAACAAATTTTATGACTCACAATTTTTGTGTTTTTTTTTTTCGTATATCTTTTGTTTCGCAGAATTGTTTGTCCGCGTGTTCAGTAGATTTGCTCATCTCTGGATCTCTGTGCGAAATCTAATGCCTAAGCAAGTCAAACGTTATAATAAGTACATTCGTTTCGTTTTTTTTTTTTTTTTTAATTTTTTTTCACACTTTATGCTAGAAGATTGGGAGAGAAGCCTTGCGGCATCACAATGGGCCGTGCTCGGCCTAAGTGTGCCAAGGGGATATTCCCTTTGGCAACCGCTCTAACCTAACCTAACCTTATGCTAGAAGAACGGCAACAGGTACTCCTGTTTCAGCATAATTTCTCTAGTTTTGAGCAGGACAAGCAAGTTGCCGACCCAACCTGACCTCTTGGTCTGCAAGCCTTCTTCTATGTTACTTTGCCTTATCTTAGCTACTGGTAGATTAATTTAGAACTTTTATTAATCAATTAATAGCTTTGACATTGCCAAAGCTGCTTAATCTTTGACCAAAAGCAACCCAAGTGTTTGATCTTTGTTCCAAATCAAGCAGCAAGTGAGTCAATGTCTTGAAGGGAAATCTTTGTAGCGAAGAGGTTTGCTAGGTTCATAATAGAAACGTCAATATATGAAACTACATAATTTTAGTCTGTTTTTTTCAAGCCTGGTAGTAACCCTTCAGCCACTAATAACATAATTCAATATTTGATTTGCACTTAAGATGACTTTTGCTTTCAGTGCGTTTAGTTTTTCACAACTGTTTTTTTTTTTTATTGACGTCAGCGTTTTTATTGATTTTTTGTTGTTTGCACGCACACTCTCACACACAACAGTGAAAAGACAATGCAATGTGCAATGTGAAATAAATATGCAAATGAAAGCAAAGAGGAGGATTGCCGCTGCAAATATATGCATAACAACAACAGCAACAAAACAACATTTTTTTTCTTTGAAAAACCAAAGGGCGGCTTATTTGGTTTTAAGCGGCACACGCTACGCGTACGTATGTGTGTGTGTGTGTGACAGAGAGAGTTTGCTACCCCAATTATGCCAGGCTCCAACAACAGCAACAACACAGCCCACGCATATACATATTTACTCACACATACATAGTAACAGCTGCAGCAGAGCGCTGATTTATCGATTTTTCACTTGAAGCTTTTCGACGCCAATTTTGGCAATTACATAAATTGCGCATTTTACATATGTATGGGGGGAAGGGCCCTTAAGCATATAAAATGCAAATCAAAGTTAGTTAAGCAACAAATGCCAAATATTGTAAAAACCAAAGTCGTGGGGCCAATTATTTGTAAGGGGACGTGCTTCAAGAAAATTGAAAACAAAAACAAAACGCAGGCATCATTTCTAGCTGCCCTTGAGTCTTATTTTTATACATTATCTCCTCTTACGTCTCTCTTTTACCTGCCTTTTGCACATACTACGCACACACACACACACACACACACACACACGCATAACAGCCGCCTATTTGGCTGCAAGCTGCTTAGCGACTTTTTTGCTGGACTCCACACGCACACACTCACAGTATTCGTTGTGCTGCATTTCTTTGTATGTATATGTATGTACTTGTACTTGTTTTGTTGTACTTACCTTTATTTTGCAGAAATGAAGCTTAAATTGGCCAGCAAGTAGTTGGTGAAAATATTTTTTACTGCGTTTATTTTCCAATTGTAGCGCAATAAACTTGACTCTAATGCAGTGCCTGGCATTGCTTAATAATTAATGACTCTTTAAGTAAACACTTTACAGCTATCAAACAACACTTTCATTTAACTTTTTTATTTTTTTTTTTTTGCCATAAAGACCGACTTTTTTCTTGTATTTTTTCGCTCAATAAAAAAGAAACACCAAACACTCGTGCCGCCACATACATACATACACATACATGCACATGTATGTATATAACTGGTTTTCCTTTTGAGGCCTTTACTACTTTTGGCTGCGCCCAAAACGGTTTAAAGGCGCTGTGGTAGTTGTTATTTTGTTTAAAATCTGTGTTAAAAACAGCACACAATTTGTTATAATTGCACGTTATGTTAAATTTTCTTTGAAAATTTAAAATAGTTAAATTTTGCTTAAAACAAAAATGCGCCTAATGCGCACTGCCGCTCGTTTCGTTGCGCGTACAAGAAAACTCTGCAGTATGCGAAACTCAAGCGCCGGCTAGTGTGACCAAAACAGCTACAGAAATATGCGGTACAAGTTAAAAATACTAAAAAAACGGTAGAAAATTCAAATATGGCAACGGTTGTGGTTGCACTTTTTATTAAAGTTTCGTTGGCGTCAAAATTGTTGTTAAACTTGTTTGAGCCTTAAATGTGGGCATTTCTAAAGAAATTTGAACTAATGTTAAGAAAATATTCTGTATTTTGCAGAATTTTAAGTTAAAAATAAGTAATAAAATTCACGATAGTCACTTGCTTAGATTTCGTTTCTTACTTTTCGTTTTTAGTTTTATAGTATTATTTTTTTTAAATTAACAAAAAAAATGTAGAAAAATGTCTCCGCTTGATCTTCACTCTTGGCTTAAAACAATTTTTAAAAGTTAACAAGAAGTGTAACAGAAAGCTACATCATTCACATTGCAAATGAATCATTTGCTTTTTAATACTATATTTCTGCAGACAAATACGACTTCGATTTTTATAAAAAACAAAAATAGTAATTGTCATTTTTTCCTGTTTTAAATTTTTAGACAATGACATACAAATAAAATTTACAAATTGATGCAACAAGAGCAAAAAATGTTCAAATATAAAAAACGTTGAAATTTTAGTGGGCTTTCGTGGCGACAAGTTGGCAGCATTGAATAAGCTACTCAGTGCCAGGGCTACTCACACACTTAGTATTTCTTGACACAAAATAATACCACAGCACATTGTCGTCAATTGCTGGTCCCACTAGTACAACTCTACGTGTCATTGGCAGACGCTGTAAATAAGTTTATTTAAATTGTTTTGATAAAATTGTGTTTTTGAATCAGCGCAATAGGCTAGCGGCTCCAACAGTGCTCTAGTTTAACTCATCAACTACTTAAATACAACTTGGAAAATATTGAAACTCGCTCCAGCAGCAAACTGCCAGCGTGCCAACATCAGCTGGTCTCAGTGTTACTGCGCCGTGGCCGAGCGCCGCCGCCGCAACGAGAAAAATATAAGAAAAACTAATAAACGGGCACGGGAAACCAGACGGCGCTGAACAAACAACATTTTGCAATTAAACAATATTGTTAATAGTTATTGACCTCAATGGCGGGTCAAAAGTTTCAATACGATGAAAGCGGCGGAACGTTCTACTACTTTGTGTTATCGTTCTTGGCGCTTATATTAATACCTACAACAATTTACTCTTGGCCACGTAAAAAGAAAGAAGGTAAAGTGTTAAGAATACTGATTATAATCGCGCTGAGAGAGAGAGTTTAAGTGTGGCTATGTGCGCATCCATGCTTGTGTGTGTGTTTTCCCCATTTACATGTGCTATTTTTCACGGTGCCTCCCAAATGGACACGTTCCAATAATTTATTCTAACAACGCGTTGTACAACGTCTTCGTATTGGTGAAAGCCGTGCGAGAGCGCGCGTCGACCATGACTGCCAACAACAACAAGCATTGCAACAAAAACAACAACTGTGACGACAATTCAAGCTGGCTTGGCAATTGGAACACACACATTGCTAGTTACTCATACCGAAACACCTGCACGCACACACACACACACACTTTCTCAGCGCACTTGTTGAGATCTGTTTGACTTACCACATCTCTGCTCTACTTTTTCTCCCCTTAGATCCCGGCAAGTTAAATGATGAATGCCAATGTCGCGATTGTCAGAAGAAAAAGATCATCTTGGCCAATGCAGAACCATATCGCGCGTTTAAATCCTTTGCCATAAAGCTTACCATTATCTTGGGTTGGGCGCTTCTCATTTTCCTCACGTATCGTGTTTCACAGTTTGACTATGAAATGGCTAGTTTTGATCCCTTTGAGATACTTAATGTACCGCCCACATCTTCGCAGGCTGAGATTAAGAAAGCCTACTACAGACTATCGAAAATTCTACATCCTGACAAGGAAACTGGTGACGAAAAGTCCTTTATGATGCTAAGCAAAGCCTATCAGGCTTTAACAGACGACGTTGCCAAGGAGAATTATGAAAAATATGGCAACCCGGATGGACCTGGCGCCATGTCCTTTGGCATTGCATTGCCTTCATGGATTGTGGAAAAAGAGAATTCCGTTTGGGTGCTGGGTCTCTATGGATTGGTATTTATGGTTGCATTACCCTCGGTTGTAGGTGTTTGGTGGTATCGATCCATACGCTTCAGCGGCGACAAAGTGCTGCTGGACACGACACAAATGTATTTCTATTTCATACATAAAACTCCACACATGCTGCTCAAGCGTGCGCTGATGGTATTGGCTGCCAGTTTGGAGTTTGATAAACGTCACAATTCACAGGTTGTAGAGCGGCAGTCGGACAACGATGAGGTGCCAGCGGTAAGTTACATGTGGAACAAGTTCTCGGCAAACAATAATGTTCTACAAAGTCAATTGTGGCTTTCACCAATGCTTAACTAAAAACACTCAATTTTTATTTTAGCTTATTCGTCAGCTGCCCAATTTGAATGAAAAATGCAAGGAGCATCCACTCTGCCGCATGTATTCCATTAAGACGCGTGCCATACTGCACGCACATCTCACACGCATTCCACTTAATCCCGAGACTCTGGAACGTGATCGTCAGTTCGTTGTTAAGAAATGTCCGTATCTGGTGCAGGAAATGGTGTCCTGTGTGCATCAATTAGTTATGATGGCTTATGCGAGACGTGTTCCACGTCTGCCCAGCATTGAAACAATTGAGAATTGCATGAAAATGTCTCCCATGATCATTCAAGCGCTCTGGGAGTTTAAATCACCATTGCTGCAACTTCCACATCTCACAGATGATCATTTGTATTTTATGAACAAAAAGAGGCATGTGAAAAACTTGCAACAATTTGCTCAACTTAAGCCGGAAGAGAGCCGTATGTTACTCAAGAATCTCAGCGACTTTGAGTATGAAAATGTCATGAAAGTGTTGGGCAAAATGCCACTTATCGACTTTTCCATACGCTGTGAAGGTAAGTTAAACCTAATCCAACGGACACTAGCATTTACTAAATGTCGTTTTGCACACAGTTATTGACGATGAAAACACGAATGTGGTCACTGCCGGCGCCATTGTTACAGTGACGGTTACTTTGGAACGCAAGGATATGAAGACACTTTTCGGTGATACTAAAGCGCCAGAAAAGCAGGGCATTAAGGATGATGCCGCCAATGAAGAGGGTGCTGGCGAAGATGATGAAGCTACAGCGGCAACTGCCGTGCCGGTGAAAAAATCCAGCGCCTGGGCTAAACCACGTAAAGGTGGTAAGGGCAAAGGTGGTCGTAAGCCGGCCAACAATCAAAGGAAAAAGCCGCAACAGGCGGCCAAAGCGGCCGCAACGGGAACAGCAGCTGCCAACAGCAACGCAACAAGTACAGCAGAAGAGCAGACAGCCAATTCCGAAGCAGAATCAGATGCGGAGCATAGCGATGTTGATTCGGCTGCTTCAGGCAGTGAAGATGATGACAAGCAGAATAAGAACAACTCATCACTCGACGATGACGATGATGAGGAGTGGGAACGTCTGCAGGCGAAGCTTAACAAGCGTGAACGTCTGGAGGGGAAGTCGCGTGTCTCACACACAGTGCACTGTCCGTTCTTCCCAGAGGAAAAGCAAGAGTACTGGTGGACTTATATATGCGATCGTAAGTCTCGTACCCTGCTTACGGCTCCCTACCATGTTACGAATTTGGTTGAAAAGGAGGAAATCCAACTTAAATTTACGGCGCCGCGTTGGCCAGGTGTTTACACGTTTACGGTGTGCCTGCGATCTGGTAAGTCCCATACAGGATATAATTAAAAGAAACATCAAGCTACATTATACGTATTATTTATAGATTCGTATCTGGGCATGGATCAGCAGCAAGAGCTTAAATTGGATGTGCAAAAGGCACCCGCACCACCGACAGATCATCCGCAATGGGATTTAAGTGAATCGGAGCCCGAGCACAATGATCAGCAGGAGAATTTGAGTGACTATACAACGGACACTTCCGACGAGGAGGATAGTGATTAGACGTGCATAACTTCCAAACAAACAAATAAAATCCAATAGAAGTAGCAGCAGCAGCAATGACAATTGACTTGCGGGCAATGGATGCACATGCCAGTCCATCACTACATCCCCTACTCCTGCCACTCCGCCGGTCAGTAGTGATCTAAAATGTCTGCAAAGAAAATAAGCAAACTGAACTCTCCCCCATCTTTTTTGTTTTCCTTTTAGTAAATGATTTTGCATGGCGAAAATATTCGCACATTTTTACTAGTTTTTTATAATAAAAATGAAAAGAAGCTCTCGAACTAAAGGGGGCCTAATCCTTTAAGTAAACGAATTCTTTTTACTGTGTACTGTACTACAAACAGTTTGTATGCTGTATACATTCATTTTATATATATTTTTTAATTAATTTGGATACAAAATTTTAAATTAAAAGTGTAAAAACGTGTTTATTGACATCTTCGAGTCAATAATTAAAATTCAATAAAAAACGAATAATACAAGATAATTAATCGAGTGTTGCATATCGATACACTTCTGGCATTCATTGCGCTGTCGCATTGCGCTCACTACTCAATAGGCGGGCAGAGTCTGTTAAATCGCTGTTATCGTTAACAGCCGCTCTAGGCCTTGCTGTAGTCATCGATGTCTTGGCTGTAAGTTGCTAGTATAAGAAGGGGGGGAATAGAGTTAGAAAGAAGAAAAGTTAATGGCGACACTCTGCAACAAAAAAATTTCACTCTATGATAGTTTTGTTCTTACAAAAATATATTATAGCATCCACTAGTTGCAATTTTCGTTATTACAGAGTGCTTTTTGTGACAAGTTTCTTTGGTTTTGTTTCTCATTACCCGCAACCAGCTTTATTAGTAGGTTCTTGATATATGTTTTTATTTACAAGTCATGGATTTTCTTTTTTTTTTGTTTATTATTATTTGCTAAATGTGTGCATGTGTGTGCTGTGTGATGTTCTACAGGTGCAAAATGGGACTTTTTGATGGATTTAATTTGGCAGTTTATGGTCACTCTTCCTCCCCATCCTCTTCTTCATCGTCCCCCCCGTCAGAAGAAGTGTCAGCGGATTCCTTTGTTTCGTCGGATTTACTACTTTCTTTCACATCCTTTTTCTCAGCAACTTCATCTTCAGTTTCTTCTGCCTCTTCGGATTTCTTATCAGATGACACCGATTTATTTTCGTCCTCGTCTTCCTTGGCTTCTTCGACCTCAGCTTGTTTCTCTTCACTAGGCGTTTCCTTTTCATCTGCTTCATCCTTAGATTTATTTTCAATTTCCTTTTCGGAGGCTTCGTTATCAGATTCCTCTTCACTTTCAGAAGTTTCATCTACCGCTTTAGATTCTTTCTCCTCAGCTTCTTCTTTTTTGTCATCTTCATTTTTCTTACCATCTGTTTCGTCTTCTTTCTCACCATCTGTTTCTTCTTCAAGCGCTTTTGTTTCCGTTTCATCTTTACCTTCTTCCTTTTTACCATCTTTTTCATCCTTAGCTTTCTCTTCGTCTTGCTTTTCGTCATTTTCGGTACCATCTGTTTCGTCTTCTTTCTCACCATCTGTTTCTTCTTCAAGCGCTTTTGTTTCCGTTTCATCTTTACCTTCTTCCTCTTTACCATCTGTTTCATCCTTAGCTTTCTCTTCGTCTTGCTTTTCGTCATTTTCGGTAGCCTCTTCATCCGTTTTTTTTTCCTCTTCATTTGTTGTATCATTCGTCTCATCTTCCTTTTTGTCGCTATTCTCATCAGTTTTTTCTGTACCAGCATTATTTGAAAATTATAATTAAGGCTGCTGCCAAAACACGCCCTGCCTTTCACATTACCTGCTGTTTCCGTCTTCTCTTCTTTGGACTCATCGTTATCTCCCGTAGCTTCAGTTTCAGTCTAACATGATGATGGTGGACAGGGGTTCAAATATGGGGAAAGTGTGGGAAATTTATGTACAACAATTTTAAAGGAAATATTCTACATAATGCCATCTACAGTGCAGAAACATGCCGAATTAGCGTTTCTAAAGCGCTTTCTTTAGCCTAAGGTTAGCTAGAGTTCATGCAGTCGCTTTGCATCGCCTTTTTACCTTTTCTTCAGTGGCATCATCTTGCTTTTCTTCGGCGGCATTTTCACCTTCACCCTCGGCTTTTTCCTTAGTTTCGCTTGTTTCATCTCCTTCTCCGTCTTTTTTCTTTTGAAGGAAAATTTCATTTTACTTTAGTGGAAGCAACTTTTGTTTTGAATGCTTTGATGTTAAAGTGTGTTAGAAAAACGAGCGTTATTGCTTAGTTATTTGGTTTTTAGTAAATACAAATATATTTCGTTCATTTTTTTTTTAATCATTGCAGCGCATTTTTATGTTTTTGCATTAACATAACAGCCGCATATAGACACATTCGTTCAGCTTTATACACTCTCATTTAAGTTAATGAAAAAAAACTTAAGCTTAAGTGAACTTAAACCAAGTGAATTTGTGTTGGTGTTTGTTGTTGTTCTTGGAATACATAATAATAATAATAAGAATAAGTGTAAGTGTACGTTAATGATAATAAATATAGTAATTGAAATAATTATGTATTTTGATTTAAATTGTCTTTTTTCTGAGTGTTAACACAGTATTTAGCGTATTGGCCAGGCCTTTTATGTAAGGGTATTGCTTTGGGGGCCGCAAATCTGCACTTAAATTAGTATTGATTAGTAATTAGCTTAGCGTAAGAACTGCAGTCGAAAGGTTACTTTATTTTTAAATTAGACACAAAATTAGTAGATTATTTAATGGAAATAATAGAGAGGCAGATAAACGAATGCTTATAGTCAGACCAATCATTAAGAAAAAAACAAAGAGTTGTTAAAATTAAAGTTGCATATTATGTAGTCGAGTTTAACTTTTACTTAACGAGCTGTTATTGTACAGCAAGCATTTGTAACAGCTGCAGAACATTAACAGACTCAGTAATTGGACTGTCCACTAACATTCGTTGCACAGAGTGGTATTAGCCGAAATGCTGTTAGTTTACATAAATTAGTTGCTGCTGTTAACATTAGTGCCGGCCACTGGCTACTTCAGGTCTATGTATGTATGAAGGAGGGGATGTTGTTGTTGTTGTTGTTGTTGTGTGTGTGTGTGTGTAAGGTGTAAGTTGTTGTTGCTCTTCGAGACTGACGAAGAAGAGTTGCAGTTAATATTGTTGTTGTTGCAGTTGCGGTAGCTATCAGTTATCAGAAAAAGTACAGTACAATGCAGCTCAAACCTCTGCCTTTTCCGCCTCGCCAGATTCACCATTGGCCTCGCCCTCCGCTGGTTTAGCAGCGTCTTCACCTTCCTTGGCATCACCATTCTCCTGTTTAAGTTCAATTTGAGCACTGCTCACTGCCGTAGTATCGGCTGGTGCCAACTTTAGGAACACCTCTAGCGAGTCAATCTCATTGGCCATATCGAAGGCATCGTAATCACCACAATATTCCTCTTCGTTGAAGATTTGCGGTGGTAGTGGATGTCTGGGCTCGGGATCGCTGACTGTGCCACCATTGCTGGTCGATTTGTTTTGCATAAGCTCCTTTTCGCTCTCCTTACCAGGTTCTGTAATGTCGACAGTATCGTACTTTATGTTCTTGCTGTCCAAGATCATCAGCACGCGCTGTTGGCGTTTCTTTACCTGTCGATTAAAAAATTGGGCATTAGTTTACTAGGAAAGCTATAAAGACCTTAGAATAGCTTAAAGGCACACAAAATAGATAACACTGACCTGTACCTAATCGGAAAACAGAGAAAAATCATGATAAGAGGGCGACTTATAAACAATGATATGCCTCAGTCTAGTCGCCAAGCCCCTCCCAAGAAAACACACATATACTACAAGTAGATATGATAAAAGTTAATTGAACCGATTTGATTGTTTTGTGGCATTGCATACGTGTAATTATCTTTGTGATAAAGAATTCTTTATTTATTGTCTTTAATGACAGATTCTATTTTGAACGATGACGAACCATAAAAAACAAAGCATTCACACTAAGAGATGTGCCAGAAGAATTTATTGTTATTCCAACATATTCATAAAGACAGATAAGAGTTCGAGCTCGAATTTATTGTAGAACTTTTCTTTTTTTGCAGACATAGAAGTTAACAAGAATGACCAAATTTATGCCAAATCTTAGAAGATTAACTCTACTAATAAATCTATTTACTATAGTTTTGATGAGTGGGTCTCCTGTCTTAAGCTCTGTAAGAGTGACGCATTGGATTCCTATTCGCGTGAAAACGATTTGTGGCTCATCACTCGAAGTCCAGTTCAAAGCGACGCGCTCTCTCTCACTCTGTCCCCGTCTCTTACTGACCATTATGCCTTATTGTTGTGCGCTCTTATTGGGAAATTGCAAATTAACAACGAATGGAGAAGAGCACAAACAAATGAATCATGGCTCCCATACTCATCAGCAACAAAGCAGCTTACATGTGTATGCCCACACATGTGTGACTCTGTGATCAATGAATTCGTTTACGCTTTACAGACTGCGGATAATACACTACTCATACCGTCGATGAGGAATGTTTGTGGTTGTTGAACTGAAGAAACAGCCACAACACAACCACCACAACGACCTACCAACACAAGTGCCACACACACACACACACAAACGCACACACATGTAAATCGCCAATCATAATACCCACTTGCTGGTCTTTTTTGTTCTGTTTTTATTGGGGAGCAGCCAAAGCTAGCCGATGACGTTTTAGACTGTACGCGTACTACATCATCGTTTGGACACCACTCACACATATACATTGACTAAAACATATATGAACAAAAAAAATAAATAAATTGCATTGCCATTGCAACGCTCCCTCCCCCCACAGACACCCACTTGTTTTGAGTATATTAAAAATTTATCTATAGTCCAAACATTCCAATAACATGACATTGCTTGGCACAAGGGGAAAAGAATTTTATGCGCTTTTCAGCTGCCCCGCCCACGCTCTGTCCGAGACTTTACTCACCTCCTTGTTGCCGGACATGCCGCTTACATATACTTTCAATACCATCTTTGCAATTATTATTATGCGCCTGTAGTTAACTCAAAGCTTTATTAGTTGTTTTCGCCAAGTTTAGCGAATAAATATATACTGCAACAACTTTCACGACGTCTAAAAAATATTTTTAGATCTTTCTTTTTTTTTTCGTTGCCTTTGCTCTTGGCCCCTACGCGCTGATACGTAATGTGAATTGTTAATATGCACGCACTGGTTAAGTTGCTTAAATGGCAAAAGGAATCACACTGAAAGCACGTTAATAAAACTCAAGTTGTTTGTATAAAAGTGTAAAACGGTTTGTTTAAATATTAATTGCACAAATTCGGCGAACACTGCTTTTATTTCCTACTTTGTCGTTGTGGTCGTAGTGATGCAAAAAGACGAAAAAACATCGATAAGCGTGAGAAGCAACACTGCTGCGATAAGCTTATCGAAATACAACACTACGCCATATAGCAGCGTAGTGCCATCGCTAGGCTCGTCCATACCATTGGTCGTCCATTTTTCGTAAGAATCTGGCTGAAAACTTTAAATTAAATCAGAAAAAGACAATTGCTTTATAAAATAGCTGTATTTGAAACAAAGCAAACAATTAACCACAGTGCATTTCAGTGGCCTTTGTAATATACGTTATTCAATACTGCTCAAATTTATAAGCAATATATATTTAATTTTACACATATAAATACGCGCAAGGCGACGGAACTGTATAAAACTTCAATAAAACATTATTATTGGTGTTTGTGCAAAAATTAAAGGCAAGTAAGTTAAGTTTTTACAAGCATCTTAACTGATTCAAGTAAGTGTAAGCTAAAAAATGTGTTTTTTGTGAAAATTTTCCCATTGATTCGCTGATAATAATGATATGCGCTTCGACCATTTTTAAAATTTCATAAAATCAAAATTTCAGCTTGCTATTGTAAGTGTGTGTGTGTTTGTGTGTGCATGCATGTGCGTGTGCGTGTTTGCCCAGCTTCAAGCGCATGGGTGCGAGCGAGACAAACATAGTGTTGCAGCGTATAAGCTGCTGTCATTTTGGTTTCTTTAAACACAAACTTCGTAGAAAAAAATTAATAAAAAAAAGAGCATAAAATCTGTTAATTAAAAATGGAAAAATAATTGCAATTTTTAGAGAAGCTATTGAAATTAATGCAACGCAATCTATAACGCAAAGTGAGACTTTTTGTGCCAAGTGTCGTAGTGTGAGTGTGGCCTCCGTTTTGTACCAAAACAGCTGGTATACAGCAGCTTCTTGGGGCGCGTGTTTGTGCGTATGCTTGTGTCCGTGTTGAAGGATATGCAGTAGTGTATGAATTGGCGTATTATTGGTAGTAGTGCGTCGTAGTTCGGTGGTTGCTGCGGCTGCTTTTGTTGGCATTGGGTTACACATCGTTTTCTTGCATAGCTATGCATATGTATGGGTTTGTATGGTATCGTCGTCGTGGTGGTAGTTCTTCAGATTGTCGGCTTCAAGTCAAGCGAGCACTCCCTTTAATTGCGCATCGAAACTTCATTCACAGGGGGTCTAACAATCGCTGCATCATTTTCTTACGACTTGTTGGGCGTGTGTGTGTGTGTGTGTTATGTGCTAGTATGTGTGTGTGTGTGTGTCAAGTGAATCCTGTTTTCCTTGAAACCAGTTTTCTATAGCCTACACTATACACAAGTTACACACGCACATGCACATCCATTATTTAAACCTTACTCCATTTTTGTTTTCCATTTTTCAGGTTACAGTCAAGCACACTCCGTGGCAATAAATATACGCATTCAATTTAAGTAGCTCACACACAAGTAAACATCAAAAAATGGCTTGTGCAACTTTAAAGCGTGCTTTAGACTGGGAGTCACTCAATCAGCGTCCCACTAAACGTCGTCGCTGCACTCCCTTTGGTCAATCGGGCTCTGGTTCGCCCTCTCGTAGTGGCAACAGCGATGGTACCACCGCTGGCATACCACACAGCCCTAGCAATCGCTTTGCCAAAGACAATACTGAGCCTAGCCCCTTCTCGGAGGCTGCCTTGGCCAAGATGTCTTCAGGTAAGTGCTACCAACAAGTTATGCTAAACGCTGGTAAAAACTTAATACCATTTCTCTTTGCAGACAAAATGGCTATAAATTTGTGCAATGAAATCAAGAGACTTCACAAACGTAAACAATTGCCAATCTCTTCGGCTGCACTTGAACGCATGCAAGACTCGGAATCGAGTGGTTCGGAAATGGGACCCGAGAGCCCACATCGTCCGGATAGCCCACCGAATTTGATGCGTCACCCGGAAAAGGCTCTGTTCACTTTCAAACAGGCATGTTTATCAATATATGGCTTAAATTAATATAATTATGCTAATTGATTTTTCGTTTCTTTGCAGGTGCAACTTATATGTGAAGGCATGATTAAGGAGCGTGAGGATGAGTTGCGTGAACGTTATGAATCGGTGCTGACAAACAAATTGGCCGAACAGTACGATGCCTTCGTTAAGTTCACATATGATCAAATACAACGCCGCTACGAGGCTGCGCCTAGCTGTAAGTGCACAAACAACAGAAACACTTATATTTATTTCTTATAACTATTTACATTTTTGCAGATTTGTCGTAAGGCAACCAAGCGCGGCGGGCTGTGCCAGTCCCCTAAACAAATTATGGCACTGCGATCTTATGTGCTGGTAATAGTGCGTTACCGCAACGATAACAACAAACACCCCTCATTTCAACTAAAAACAACTACATTGTTTAAACATACTTTCTAAACAACAAAACAGAGCGTTGCAAAGAGCAGTTATAGTTTACCAACTAGAATTACTTATGTATACATAATATATAAATATATATATATACAAAGGATGTATATTACAGAGAAAACAAAAAGCAACGCAAGCAAAAAAAAAAAACCACAAAAAAAAAAACAAAACAAAAAAAAAATCAACAAAAAACAAAACAAATTGTTAAATTTTCACATAACGAAAATTCTAAATAAAATAAAAATGACAAATATCTGTGTATATACACAAAAACTACACAGAATTCGCTATATACAGGCTGCAAAAGGTGCTGCAGCAGAAAACATATATAAAGAATTCAAAGAAACCTCAGCAGTAGCTTCGTGTATAACTATTACTATGTAAACAAAAAAGATGAATTATTGAAAAAGCAAAATTATACTTGTTAGGGCATAGTGTAAGATGTAGAACGTATCGAAACTACATAAATATTGTTTTTGGAATATATCAATTATGAGCAAACGTATAAGATCTACAAACTTAAACGTCAAACTATTAAATCATAGTTTATTTTTGCACATTGATTTAATAGTAAAAAAAAGAGAAATACTACAACGGTGAGAAAATAGCATAAAAACTCATCTTTTTTTTTAATGTATAGTTTGTTGATTGTTTCTTCCTTTGATGCGAGTTTTGCAAAGTAACGAAAACAAAATAAAAACAATTTGTATGTTTTGCTTTAAAACTAAACAACAAAAAAATGTAAAACAAGAAAAACTATATTTTTAAGTCAACTTGAACGCTTTCATACTGATGATATATACGCTTGGCAGAGAAGACGTTTCATGTTCATTATAAATATTTCCCCAACCCACACAAAAATATATATTTTTCAATTAACGCGATCATACATACTTTACATTAGTAATTTAATGTTAATATTAGTAAAGAAATGCCATTTTTATATTAAAATTAAAGAACAATGAAGTAAAAATGCAATATGTTGTTTATTATTATTTACGCAGGGCTAAGGCGATAGCATATCTAATTCTGAAACGGCTTGGCCATCGATAACTGGCCTATCGAGTTGGCAGCTCCGATAACTTGTCTAAACAGCTGTGAGATTATGGCCATTGGCTTTTGTTGCTCGCTCACCGTCTCAATTGCAACCGAAATATACTGCCAGTCAGTCAACCCATTCGGACTCAGTAGTCTTTTACAAACTGTAACTAAATTTGATGTGCTAAAACAACAACAAAAACGCAATTGCTGAACGCGCAGTAAATGAAACGTGAAATTATGTACCTCTGCTGCGCCTTTGGTGACAGAATGCAACGCATTGCCTGACTGGCAAAAAAAAGTACAAACAAATGTAGTAAAATTCTTTTTGGTTTTTTAATTTATTTTGCTCTCCCGATAAGAGACTAATTTGTACAAACTAACACACACACAAAAAAGAAAGCTTTAAAATGAGCAACGGTGAAAATGATGAGTTTTGTCAATTGTTAAACAAATCCAACTCTCCAGCGTTGCCACCGACGCCAGTTACACCGCCCGATCAGCAGCAGAAGCAGCAGCAACAGCAGCGCCTGGATGAATGTAAAACTTTTAAGATAACACGAAGTGTCAAACCACCAGCTGGTGCCCAGGAGGCGCTTGATGTACAGAAATTACCACAATGGAAAATCGAGGATGTGATTAACTGGGCCAACAACAGGGAACATTTTTCACGTTACCTTATGGAATGCCTGCGCTTGGAGGCCATCGACGGCGAAGTGCTGCTGGCGTTGACTGAAGCTGATGTGCGTGATATGCGTTATAAGCTAGGCTACAAACTTACCTTTGGCGAGATGAAGAAATTCTGGTTGGCCGTGCTTAAATTACAACTGCAAATCAAAGATGCTGACTTTAACTTCTCAAGCCCTGTTATGCTGGGCATTACGGGACCATTTCCGCATGCCGCTACATATGTAACAAACAATGGATTAATACAATTACCGTCGCAGCAAGTATCGCCCGCCACTTGCCCCTGTCCATTGCAGGAGTGTCCCAGTTATGTGAGCGATTGTGATGGCTATAGACGCAAGACCTGCGTAGCACCGGAGTATTTTAAAACATCAATTAGTTTAGGTGAGTCCCACAATTATCCAAGGTCAATTGAGTTGTCTAAACTTGCAGGCGGTATCGGTCAATTTCAAATATACATAAGAGAAACAAAACAATCTAAGTCAGGGCTGCAGTTGTCACAGAACGAATGTCTTCCATTGCCTTAGTCCGTTTTGAACTCCCTGATCGGTTTCTGAATGTACAAACTAATGTTAACATGTCGTAATTGTTGTATATATCTCAGCCATCAAAGTTCATTGTCGACGTCATTCTAATTATTTATTTACTTATTGTTTTATTGCGTCAAACTTGTGGCATACGCTATTTATGTAAATCATTTTTTATTTTTATTTTGGTATTTGAGGGTTACACGCACATATAAAAATACAATTGTAGTGTAGGATCCTATGTGTATGCTTGCAAATGATATTTATATGCGTTTATTTGTTTATATGTAAAGTGTGAGTACATATGTATATATAAATAATATATATGTATATACATTCATGTGCCATGAAATTCAAATACGTTATTTGTGAAACTTTGCGTGCATTTGTTTTAAACATATTTACATTTTGTGCATTGAGAGTTTAATAAGAAATTGATTTGTCTGAACAAGAAAACGAATTTGATACATATAATTCATAGAAATACGTCTACGTTTGGGATTGCTGAGTTCTGAAGAAATTCTAGAGACACCTACGCCAATAAAAATTATTATATTTCTTAAGACAGTTTTATCTAAAGGTGCGAAGTGCAAAACAGCTGCAAAAGTTAATATTGCATATTTATTATATTAATTCTTATATAAACTCATATAATAGGAAAGTAGAAGATTGTGATTTCTGTTCGGACCTATTCATCATAGTTTTCTCTTGCTTGCATAGAAGGTCATGCAGCTATGCCTACACAATGCGTGCAGAAACTATGCAACTGTTCCGATAAGATTACGGTGCAAAGTTTAAGCAAGACATTTTGGCTATTTCCGAATGATGTCAGTTATAGATGTCTTTTGACTCATAATCGCACACATGGGCGAACTTTATTAATAATTTTTATCAGAACAACACAAAGGCCAGGCTTTTTTTTTTGTTCAAGCAATAACAATGCAGAGAACCGTCTAATATAAAGCATTTGTATTTCCCTTTAGGCTACTCATTTCTTGTCACTTGGATAACATCTTTTGTCATGGTGATTGTTCATGAACGTGTGCCCGATATGAAACGTTATCCGCCACTGCCGGATATATTTCTAGATAATGTGCCGCACATACCATGGGCCTTCAATATGTGCGAAATAACCGGCTCGCTGCTGTTTCTCATCTGGATAATAGTGCTTACATTCCACAAGTATCGCATGATTTTGCTGCGACGATTTTTTGCCCTGGCTGGTACCGTGTTTCTGCTACGTTGTGTTACCATGCTGATCACATCTCTAAGTGTGCCCGGCACGCATCTGCAGTGCAGTCAAAAGGACTTTGCGATCGACGACCCCAAGTGAGTTGCAATTAACTCTAAAGTAAAGCTTTGCTGCAAGTTTATATTCTTTTAGTGTGGACATGATTGGCGCTATGTGGATACGCATGACACGCGCCTATAAAATCTGGAGTGGCTTGGGCATGTCTATACAGGGTGTACGCACCTGTGGCGATTATATGTTCAGTGGCCATACGGTCGCCTTGACTTTGCTCAACTTTTTCGTCACAGAGTGTAAGCGAATCTTTGCTATGGCAAACTTTTTCTTTATTGCTAATTCTTTTGTTAATTTTGTTGTATTTTTTCTATAGATACTCCACGTAATTTGTATTTTCTGCATACGCTTACCTGGCTGCTAAACATGTTTGGCATCTTTTTTATCCTAGCTGCCCATGAGCACTACTCCATTGATGTTTTTGTCGCATTTTATATTACGTCCAGATTGTTTTTATACTATCATACATTGGCTAACAATCGCGTGAGTCTATAAAAACTTCAAATATGCATTACCTAAACATGGAAATATGGTAAAACCGTGCCTAATTATACGCTTTTTATTTACACAGGCGCTAATGCAAATCGATTCGAAACGCACGCGTATTTGGTTTCCAATGTTTAGCTACTTTGAGAACTCTGTGGATGGCATTATACCCAATGAGTTCGATACTCCGGGTGCTTTGCTTGATAAGCTGCTGTATCAATTTATATACTTGAAAGATTTGATATGGATGCTTATTACACGCTATTGGCCAAACAATCGTGATAATGATTCCAGCTTAAAGGGCTATGCCTCACAAACGGATTTGCAAATGCGCACCCATGTGGCACCATCGCAATACTTCAGCCCAAGTCATTCGATGATCGGTTTGCAGGCGAACCCGAATCCCAATGCTGCTGCACCGCTGAATTCTCAAAATAAATACACCAACACGCCGCAATCACAGCGCAAGCTGTTCCAAGAAGTCAATGCAAGTGCTGCCAGGGAAAAAAGCAAAAACAATGTTACTCCAACCACTCCTTTGGCAGAGAAAAAGCTGCTTTGATTTAAGCGCAAACGTTGTGCTTCCATTTTCACGGCAACAGAAGATTGTTCAACATCGCCATACTACATGAAATGCTTTTTGGAGAAAAAAACAAATGCACCGACTGATATTTTTTATTTCAAAATTTTAATGTATCCAATTGCAAAGCACTTTATTTGCATAACATGTATAACCAAACTCCAAATAAGCATTTGTAGTGCCTTCCGGGCGAGTACCTATATCTATGATCATAACCATTTCCATAAATGTATTAGTTTATATATATATACAAAAATCAGTTGTTTTTCATATAAATTTGCCTTAACGCTGTTTACATGGTCTTAAGGCAAATGTTGAACGACAACCTTTTGTAATTTTATAATTTTATTTTTTATCAAATGTTCATTTCATATTTAGAAGAGTATTTTTTTACTTTGCTTTGAAAAAACCAAAAAAACCCAAGTTCATGCCAACATTAAGTTTCGAATGTTACAAAAACTTTAGTTAACAATTTTGGCGCCGGCGTTTTAATCTCGTTTGAATCTTTATACTTTTTTGCACTCATCTTAAGCTATACGTATTTATTATAATTGAAGACTTTGCAATATTGTATTTGAAATTATGGCGTTTGCAATATCCATATATGTATTTTTAAGTTATCTAGTTTATAGTTGTAGAAAAAAAGTTTAAAAGTTTTCGTTGAACGCACAAAACTTAATAAATCGAAATTGAATCTATGAGTAAAAAGAATTTTATTTAGTTATAATGGTAATTGAATCTATTGGAGAGAAACTTCTGTCCAGCATTGGCATAGTAATGGTAAGATCGATGGTGGCGAAACGGCCACAGTGCCGTATATATAAGAAACATTCATAAATAAATTTCGAAATATAACTGCAATAAAAAGTGGCGCCAAAAATGATAGTGCTGCAAAATACCCCGTTACTACTATTTTTGCAAACAGCTCGGCAACACTTTGGCAAATTTGGTAATTTGCAACACTGTTTGTTGTATGTGCCGCAGCCAAGTTCAATAGTCATAGCAAGCGTCATTTACGGCGGGTACGTTCTTTTGCTAAATGTGAGCTTTCGTATCTTTTTTGTAATTATTTGACTGCATAAGGAATATGAAAAAGAATAAACCAATACTTTACGATCAGCAGATTACTAAACGCGTGCTGCAGGTAATTTTAGTTGTAATTGGTGCTATGAAACCGGCATGCGCTAGGGCAAACATTGACGTCTGTTGCAAGAAAAAAAATCATGAAAAATCTTAAAGAAAAAAAATAACCAGGTTAGGTTTTGTACTTGAAAAATGATGCGCTTGATTTGTTTGTTCATTTGCTTTGCTAGTATCTTGAAGATCATATTAATGAAAACCACTTGGATGTGAGTGTTATGACCAAAGAGTTGATGCTTAAATATCCCGAGTATTCACGCCGCAAAATACGTCCGTTTAGAGCACTAGTTGGTCAGGGTAAGTGCGCATGAAATTGTGTTTGTTTATGTGAAAAAATATTGAGTTTTACAGCATTTTCAATAATTTCGGAGAGATACGGCCTAACTAAGCCGTCCAGCTCCAGTGAGGAATCAGCAAGTGAAGAGAGCGAAACACCAAGTAACAGCATCATGAATAACATGATGAACAGTTTATACACCCAGAATAGCACCTCGCCGGCCAACAAAAATGCTGCCAGTGAGCCCATTGATATATCAAGTGGCGATGAAAGTGAAGGTGAATCACCTAAGAGCACTTCGAATGGTGCTGTGCCGACAGCCACAGCTACGGCTGGCCCAGCTCCTAAATTCGCAGTTAACTTAGCAATAAAGCGTATTGCTACACCGGTTGTTGGAACTGATGCTGCTGCAGCCAAAAAACGTGAGTACAGTGTATGCTTTGAATTTTACAAAATGTTTCAAACGCAGTGCTATTTAAAGCAGCCAAAATAAATGTTGTACCACAAATGGCTGAGACACGCCAAGAGAGCATATCCAGCAACTCCAATTCTGGCAGTGGCATGACGCATGCGGACAAATGTAAGTGCTGCTGTTCAGCTTATCCGTTTATTTTGGTGCCTAAAAATGTAGCCATTAACTTTGCAGTCATCTCGGCACCAGCCAGCAGCGCCGGCTTGCGCAAAAATTCCAATGAGAATCAACGCAAGGAGCATGCATCAAACATGCATGCTACAATAAATTTACAGAAGTACAAAAAAAAAATTGAAGTACTGCGTGTTTCCGAGAGCTTCCGCGATATTGGTGGCATGGACAGCACACTTAAAGAGCTCTGTGAAATGCTTATACACATTAAGTCGCCAGAGTTCTACTTTCAATTGGGGCTTTTGCCCTCACGTGGCCTACTGCTACACGGACCACCAGGTTGTGGTAAGACCTTTCTGGCACGTGCAGTAGCGGGTGTAAGTATAACTATATAAATGCATTTCAAAAACCATTAAGTATTATCCAATAAGAGACTGTATAGCAATTTATTTTGCATTAGTTTTAAGCAGCATTTATTTTTGTTTTTATAATTTAAGGCGCTGTGTTTGTCACCTGGTAATTGTGTTGCTGCTTATTTTTCTTGCTGTAAGCACGCACAATTCCATAGATAACAAACAGCAGGACAACGGCTATTATTAGGCAACTTACAACAAAGTAGGGATAGAAGCCAGGATAAGGATGCCCATAACTATCCTCTGCTGCTTCATCCTCCCATTCTGTATTGTTCGCATCGTGCTGCTGAATTGCTGCTTTGTCGTAACGATTTCGAAACACTGATGCCTTGGCTAAATTACTTGATTCGGGTGCTTCGAAAACGGGCTCGGTTGTATCAATGCGTACAATATTCAACTGAATTTTGGATATTTCTTGCTTATAGCGCCTTATACCTTTGCCGTAGTACTCATACAGGCTGGCACTAAATTCACGCTGTAGATCCACCCACTGACCGATTACCTGTACTTGCACCTCACTTTTTGCATCCATTGTGCGTCCAAAGAAGGCTTTCTCGTGCACATCCATGCCCCCAACACCATAAGCATCTAACTCCACTATAGAACCACGATGTTCGAATAGCAATGGCAGCTCGGGAAGCTCATTTTGTGCATTAAAAATTGCACTCGTATTGACTTGAATCTTTTCAACAAATGCATAGTTAATGCTGCCATAGATGGGCTTCTTGTCAGAGCTGGGATTTTTCAAAACATTTTTTCCCAGCTGAGTCTTGTAGCTGTTGCTCACATTGCGCCAAGGCTCATAGGTTATATTGCTTATTTGATACATTAAAGGTTTTAGCTCTACCAATACATTGATGTTATCCTCCAAGCCATACTAGAATTAAGTAAATATTATTTGGCAACATACGCTACAAATGGTAGTTGCTTTACACTTACAAAGTTATCCTCAAATATCATGACAATGCAGGTAAACAGATTATCCGTAATGCTGTTGACCATATCCATATGCCTAAAGTGGCAGAGTTCTGTTCTCTCTCGTTCAACATTTGTTGCTTTGGCTATATAGGTAAATCTCTGTGGAAAATAGTTTTTAAAGTGATGTATTTAAATATCGTCTACAGTTTGGCTGGTTGCTTACCTCTTTGGGATTTAGCTCGGCTGCGTAATTTTCTAGCATTTCCTTAAAGGGCAACCAAGCTAGCACAGAGGTGGCATTGTTTTTGCATATGTCGTGATAGGAGCCACGGCCACTTAGATTGCCATTATGTAATTTAAAGTAATGATAGTTGTCCCTAAGCGTTACACCGTGGTCCTTGCACATTGTATCCATAAAACTTTCCTAAAAAAATAATTTTTAGATTGTTAATAGAGTAAAGTGTAACCCTGATGTGTTGAGCTAATGAGATGGTTTTGGCGCTCGTAAGTTAGGTGCGTCAGCTAGCGTACTGTGCGCAGGCGAAGTTCGTATACTCTTTCTATTTGTTCAATGCACATGATTTTATTTCAATAAAATATTGTAAATGGAAAAAAATGTGCTCTATGTCACATAAGTAACTCTTGTTAGTACGAGCTTTTGTTTCTGAAAGTTAAATGCAACATTTAGAACTTTGAAGAAAACATGCTTTCTATAAGAGTATAAAACATTACGCAAATGCCCATTTTAGGATATTGTCATTGAGTTGCATTTAATGAGTAATTGCACTGGTCTTGAACTAGTATAACTGGTTTTTTTTTATACCTTCTCCTTGATGGTTAATGTTGTAGCCGTAACATGACAGTTAGGATCCTTTATTTGTGGCACAATCACATTATGCGCCAGCTCGTCCAAAAGTAGTGGTTCCGTTTCAATACAGAAGTGTGTCTGCTCATCATAGGCCCGCACGTTGATTATGAAAGCCGTCACAATTGCCATATATTTATAAAGATACATGGCTTATCTTTTTAAATAATTCGATCAGTGGAATCTAATTTATTAGCTAGCTGCGTTCGTTTCTAATGTGTTCACATTTGATGGCAAATCCAAACTAAAATTCGCAAATCAGTTTTGCCTATGATTTTGGTCACCGTCGTCGTTCAAACACATTTGACTTGACCCCAAAACACGATAAACGCCGAACTTGCCATATTTATCTAGCTTTGAAGGATTTACTCAACAGATTTAAGCATATATAGACGAAGCATTCATTCACAGCTCGAACGTTTGCTTTGACTAAGTACATAAACAAAATTGATTAACTCGGTATGTATTGCTAAGCGATTGAGTAGTTACTCACCGACTGCAACAATCAGATAAGATAATAACCAAATGTATGACTGTTAGAATAAGTCTTATACATTTGTGGGCATTTTACTAAGCATTTTTTGTGTTGCTTGTAAATGCTTCGAAAGAAGTATCATATTTGATAGTATTGCCGTTGTAACTCTTATACGTTCTTTGCAGCAAAAAGATGTACAAGTTATTTACCTTGAAAAATAGTATTAATATTTTGCTTGAAAAATGCATTTGATAAGATTTTGTTTTGTACATTTTAGCAACTGAAACTGCCATTGCTGGAGGTGCCAGCTACTGAGCTTATAGCGGGCATATCTGGTGAATCTGAAGAACGCATTCGCAACGTTTTTGATCAAGCTATCGATAATTCCCCGTGTGTGCTTTTTATTGATGAAATCGATGCTGTGGGCGGTAACCGACAATTGGCCTCGAAGGATATGGAGCGCCGCATTGTGTCACAGCTAATAAGCAGCCTGGATAATCTGAAAGCCACCGAATTTGGTCAATCGGTGTTGGTTATTGGCGCTACAACACGACCTGACACATTGGATCCGGGCCTGCGTCGCGTGGGACGCTTTGATCATGAGATAGCCATACATATCCCAACTCGCAAAGAACGTAGAGAGATATTGCGCTTGCAATGTGAGGGTTTGTCGATTGATCCAAAATTAAACTTTGACAAGATTGCCGAGCTCACCCCTGGTTATGTGGGCGCAGATATGTTGGCATTGGTCTCCCTTGCGGCTTGTGTAGCAGTTAAGCGTCGTTCCATGAAAAAATTCCGCGAGTTGCATCTTGCCAGCGAAATGAATATGACTACTGTTACCTTGGACGATGATGAGAACGAAAATTCAAGTCTCGAAATTCCAGCTGCGCCAGCCGAATCGGTAGGCAATGAAACAGATAAGGCTGAAATGGCAGTGGAGGACAACTTGGCTGACGTTAGCCCAGAAGCAGAGAAGGCAAATGGTAAACCGAAAGAAGCTGAAAATAACGATAAAGACGATAAGGCTGAGAAGGCAGAGAAGGCTGAGATGGCTGACATACCTGAGATGGTTGAGAAGGCCGATGCTTCAACTGTAGATCCTCTTAACGATGTATCTAACCCTCGCGCCGAATCGAACGCATCTGCTCAAAGCAAAGCCAGTTCAATAGACAATGATTATTATGAGCCGACACTGGGCGAGTTGACCAATTTTTTGGATAATCCACCAGAGGAGTTTGCTGATCCAAACTTTTGTTTGACGCTGGAAGACTTTCTTGAAGCCATTAAAGTTTTACAGCCATCGGCCAAGCGTGAAGGCTTTATTACCATTCCGGACACCACCTGGGCTGATGTTGGTGCATTACAGGACATACGCGAGGAGCTGAAGTTAGCTGTACTGGCTCCAGTTAAATATCCAGAGAAGTTAGAGCGTTTGGGCCTAACGGCACCATCTGGCGTGCTTTTGTGTGGTCCCCCTGGCTGTGGAAAGACATTGCTTGCCAAGGCCATTGCCAATGAGGCGGGCATCAATTTTATATCGGTTAAAGGTCCGGAGTTGATGAATATGGTAGGAGAATATGCCCACAAGTTTTAATTTAATGCGATTTAAACATTTTGTCAACTTTTAGTACGTCGGTGAGAGCGAACGTGCCGTGCGCACCTGCTTTCAACGTGCGCGTAATTCGGCTCCATGTGTCATATTTTTTGACGAATTCGATTCGCTCTGTCCCAAGCGTTCTGATGGCGGTGATAGCAACAGTTCCGGCACACGTATTGTCAATCAGCTACTAACCGAAATGGATGGCGTCGAGGAGCGCAAGGGTGTCTACATACTGGCCGCAACGAATCGTCCTGACATTATTGATCCAGCCATATTACGTCCAGGTCGATTGGATACCATATTATATGTCGGCTTGCCGGAGGAGCAGGAACGTGCTGAGATACTTAAGGCATCGACCAAGGTAAGTTGTAACAGCTTCGGAATTCCCACTTAAACTTAATAAATTTTATTCTTCACAGAATGGCACTCGCCCAGTGCTTGCCGACGATGTGGATCTCTTAAAGGTGGCTGCTCAAACAGAGGGCTACACTGGTGCTGATTTGGCGGGCTTGGTGAAGCAGGCCTCCATGTTTGCCTTGCGTGAATCCATAAAAGATGCTGACTTAAAACTCGAAGAGTTGTGTGTACGTCAGCAGCATTTTAATGATGCACTCAAACAATTGCGTCCCTCGGTTAGCGAGAAGGTAAACTGAATACAATGAGAATCCGTACTTGTAATACATGGAATATGTAAATATATATATTTTTTTTTTGCAGGATCGCAAAGTGTATGAAAAATTGCGCCAAAAGTACGCAGCACCGCGTGTGCCTTCCTTTGAGGCTAGTTAAATCTCTTGTACAATTGAAATGAAATATATATAGTATATAAGCTGTTGAATGATGATAATATTGTAGAGAAGATAAGAAACGAACCATGGAACTAAGCAAACTGCAAGAAATTTAATTACACCATAAAACAACACAAAGTATGTTTGAAATTTTAAAGTTCGAGACTTAGATGAACAAGTTCAATGGTAGATCGCACATCATGGAACGTGGAATATATGGCGTGGTCTTGGGTCTTTCCCACATCGGCGCATAGGCACGAGAGCGGTTTACTACAAGTCTGGCAGTCTTTGGCTTTGCAATTCCCTTTGTAGGGCTGTACGCGGTTATGCGTACAGGACTCGGCAACTCATTAGCGAACTTGGATTGTGCGCCGGCAGTTTTTGGTAGCCTATTGGCGGTACGATTCTGGAGCTCTAATATGGTTGCATGGCTAATAGTTTTGGTGCGCTTCTTGCTTTTCTTGCCCTTTTTGGGTTTGGTATTCTTAGCCGCAGTTTCGTTTGAGTCAATGCCCAAGTTGCCGGTTGTCTTTTTTGGATCTTTGTTCAGCATATCGTTATGCCCAACTTTACTGCCCTGGGGTTGTGCACGTGTTGCTGGTGCTGGCATCTTTGGCTCATTCTTGCGATTGATATGCGCGCCTAGATCAAACGCACGCTTGCACATTTCACGTATGCCGTACCAACTTTCGTGTCCAATTTGGCTTACACACTCTGTGGGCGGTTGGAAGCCCAATTCACGTGAGGGTAGCTCCATCACGAGTGCCAATGGTGTTTTTAGAACACCATAAACATAATCCACGACAGAGCCATGAACTACGTGTTTTTGCAGTACTGAGATGCTCCCAGTGCGATAATCACGACCATTATACGATTTTATAGCTAACCGACCAGTGTTAGCTAGGCTTTGCAGTTCGCTCACATAATGCGTAGGTACTCTGTGTTGGATATTGGGGTTAGTGGGTAAGAATATGTTTTAAAGAAGTATGATATGATTCCGTACTTGCTGTAGCCATAGGGATACATTATGCACTGTCCATAGGAGTGCAGCGATAGAAAGAATAACAGGTTTGGCTCCAAACGATCTAATATATTACGCATGGCACGAGTTTCTGGCTCGGAAAACGGTTTCTCACCCTTATATGTGTTCTTGCCTTCTTTGCGACTGCCATATTCCCAGAATATATCATAGTTACGATTGCAGTCGGTGCCCACAAACTTGCCGCGCTTTTGTGGTCGACGATTTTTGCGCCAATTTCGATTCTGCAGAATATAATAATTATTTTTAGTAGGCCTCATTTTAGCAAAGTGAAGCATAACCCACCTTGGTACGTGAATATTCATAACCATCCGGATTTACAAGTGGCACAATAACAAAACGTAGTCGACGCAGCATCTCGATGTTACGCATATATCGCTCCACCAATTGATAAATGCAATTAAGCGCTGTGGAAACAGTTATCCATTCCCTTGCATGTGCTCCGGCTTCAATAAAAACAATATTTCTTGCATGCTCGCCTTTTAGAATGTCGGGACCCTTATAAGCTGTAGCAACAGGCTCTGGCGTCGGTGGGTTTGCCTGCAGCAGTCTGTCACGTACCTGAGGGGACAGTTCCGTATTCTTTGCGTTCATCCAATTGATCTCAATGGCGCGTACCTCGCGCCTCTCATAGGAACGCCCCAGCGTAAAGACCTTAACAAAGTGACCGTAACGATTTGTTAGGAAATCCAAATATTGGTTGATTTGCATGTAATTCAAATAACCATGGAGTACATCTGGACGTGTAACAACACGTTTGGAAGAGATCGTGGGTCTTTGTTGCTGGCTGTTATGTTTTACATCGCGTTTTGCTGTTTGCATGATTTATTCGGTAATATTAAAACCAGAATTTAAAAAACGTAAAATTTACAGATATTCAAACGATGTGAACGAAGGCTATAATATAATAAAATTCTAAAAATTTGACATTTGGATACATGTACAAATGTATGCTTTGCTTACTCAAAATTGGATTTTCAGCAGTTGATGCTCGTGGGCTAGTCCAAGCTGGAGCCGCACAGTTGTGCACTGCTTGGGCTTGACTTCCATATTGCGAGCAAATGGTATGCGCAACTAAAGTTTTTATGAACAGCCAGCTGCCAGTTAGCAGCCAGCCAAAAGGAAACAATGACAACCGGAACTCAAATTATGAAAAGAGCCAAACGGCGTGCGCCAGGTATAACAACTAGAACAGCATGGCGGGCGCGTGGGCGTGTGTACTTTGAAACTGGGAAAAAGAGTTCTCGCATTCGATAAATGGGACAGCAGAAACGACAACGTTTAATAAGTTGGGACGGGTATAGCATGTATGGCGGAATTGGAATTGGAATTCGGGCGACTGCCACAAAACGCAAATATGCTAAACGTCAGATATATGTTGGAAGTCCCCGCTGTCTGTAGTCTTGGGTAAGGCCAAGGGAGCAACAACAAGGCGCAAGCACGTACGATTCAAAAGGCAAACAAGCAACCGCGGCCAGCCGAGACAAAGTCTCTAGGATTGGCGTGCGAAAGCTGCTCGGCAGTGAAACGATCCTTTAAAACAGTTTATATGCAATTTTTGATGTTTGCCATGCTTCAACGCCCACAGCCACGCCCTACTCGTATATGTCATGTCAACGCAGAAGTCAAAAGTGGGTGACTCTTTGCAACACTCGTACATGCCAGCACACTGAGAGAACTTTGTGCGTCTTACGCAGAAACTTTGCATCTATAATAAGCGTTGCTGGGGATGGAAGGAAATCTGATATGTCCCTGAAGCATCTCAAAGAAAACTGCAGAAATAAAGATATTTAATGGAAAATATAGCTGAAGTGATAGGATATATCTGTATATATTTCGAAGTAAGTAGTCAACGTAAGTCTAACAATTTTTTTTTTTTTTTGTGTTACTCTAAGACACTCCCATGGCAGTAGATGTACTGGCGTATGATGATACACCATAAATATATATCTTAGTTGTAGCCATCAATCGTAGAACAGATGAAAAATTTTTTCCAGTACACCTGCGAACAGTTACATTTGTTCAGACTGGTTTCCAGCAACGCAACCAGTTGATTTATCCTTACTTTGCGGGGGAGTTCATGTTCGTGTTGATTTTCATTTAACGGTCTTTTAGTCAACTTCCTGACACAGTGACTGCCATATATTTTCGTCTGTATACGTATACATAATACATTTACGGGTTTTATTATATTTTTTTACGGTCTCTGTTCGTGTTGCATAGCTTAGGCACGCAAAGTCAGCAGTGCCGAGTCCTGAGTCCCAGTCCTGGGTCCCAGTCCTTTTTGAAGTATGCACATTATGTCATTAGCATGTTGGCAAAAATAATACCGACTAAAGGGCAAGAGCTTTTGCATTGGTTTTGGTAAATTGGAGTTACAAGTTGTCTTTTTAACTTTGTTTTATTTGCGGGTTTTTGGTAGGAACACCAAAAACGAGCAGTAGGAACGCGGTTTTGATGACGAAATAAAACGTAGCATAAAAATGGAATTACAAATTAACCAACATTCCAACAATTATGGCGAAATAAACAAATTAAGGAAATGCATGTGGACCTGCCTCAACAAAGAGCAAAACTTTGAAATAAGGCAAAGTTGTTTCGAGAGAACTCTGATATAGTTTGAGTTTTCGTAGTCATTCGCTTGCTATGTAACCATGGAGTTAAGTTACCAGGAAGTAAAATTGCGTTCAATAATTTTGTTTTTAACAATTATTTGTGCTGCGGTTAATGAAAAGTTGATACAAATTTAATGCTTCCAATTGAAATGTTATAATTAATATAAAAACTGATGCAGCCTGAGAAGTGATTTGCAGAGAATGATCGTTTGTATTAATAACTAGATCTTAGAGATAGTGAGAGCTAGTGCAAGCAAATTTTCACATTGAGATTGTGTGATATTGGCTTTTAAGGTTTAAGCTTACATAACTCGCTTATGGTGAGCATACTTCTGGTAGCATTCCTTCTTTTTCGGCTGCACAAAACGTTGGAAACAAAAGTTGTAACTTCTTACTTGAAGTAGAAGCAGAAGACATGGAATAAAGTTCTACATTTTTCTCTTGTTGGAACCCAAATGAGATATTTCAAAGTATGTTGGTTCTTAGTGATGTACTTCTTTTAGAAGTTTGAGATACTCTAAGCGCATCTGCTACTGTCTCAAATAGTTGAAAATAAATTTAAGGTCACACTTAGCATTAGCATACAGATTTTCTTAAGCTGATTATTAATGATCAGAAAAATAACTTAATGAAGATTAAGTCAGCATCGAATGTCTACACATAATAAAATTACGCTTTGAGCCATAGAACCAAGTAGCTACAAAATGCTTAATTATGTAAGCTAATGTTATTATTGATTTTAAATTTTGTATAATTTTTTTTTGGCTTTTTATAAAATACCGCAGCAACCAAAAGTTGAATGCCCCGTTGGCTAGTTCCGAGACCAGTTTTAGCTCATTAGATTGATTTAGAACTTAATAGAAGTCCAGTGTTTGTAGTATGCCCATTAAAATTTATGCAAATTTATAAATTGTACAAGTATCTTATGCAAATATTGTTCAGAAAAAATAGTCAAAAGATGTTTCGGGCACCGGAAATATAGCCATGGTTTAGGTCACGACGAATGGTTCAACTCAATTTTGTTACTCTAACAATTCGATTGAAGTTGCAAGCTACTGAAAAGTATTTGAGATCTTTTATTAATGTATCTTGATTGCCAGATAAAAATGCCGCCGATCAGCCGGAAGTACGCAGAGCTACTGCGTCGCTCTGTCTGTCGATCTCTCGCATAACAGACACAAAAACAAAGTGTCATAATAACACATGCACACACTATAACAAAATCGACAAAAAAACCTTAAATAACATATCATCAACAAGTGACTCAAGTTTGATAAATGATGATTACAATTTTGAATGGTTTCTGTTACTTGAGCTGAGGAGCTTACACATATCAAATAAAATCAAATCTTTGACCACTAAAAGTTTTAATGAACTCAATGGCTTTAACAGCTCAATGGTATATTGTTTAGCACGTTGAATGGGCCAGGCCGAAATCAAACTTTTCGCCTCTCAATGCGGTACACAATAAGTTGACTCTCATGCTTTAATTTTCAATGTATTCCAAATAGGCTACAAGTGTTGGTAACTGTAATGGACAGATGCCAAGTGCTTTCAAAACTTGAGTGGGTTAAAGCCCAAAATAGTATCTGACTTACTTCCGCCTCGAGCCTCTAGTCACTAGAGTCTAGACGCTGGGCTTAGTGTTGCCTGAAGATGTTGCCAAGGCCTTGAATGCTGACAAAATCGAAAGTTTTCTGCTCGTCTAGAACCACACGCAACTCTTAATAGCCTATTAATTATACACATTCGAATTGATTTCGCAGAACGCAATATTTTGTGCGGCTTTAACCCATTGTATGAGAAAATTTAATTTGACTTGTGGGTTTTTAAAACTGCCATAAAAATTCTGAGTTCAGATAATAATTTATAATATTGATGACCACAATAAGCAATCACAGAATTATTCCTTAATGCAAAAGTGGGAAGCCTTAACCGTTCAGACTGTAGGCAGCTTTTACAGTTCTCTAAAATCCCAAACTTATGAAGACTATTTGAAGTAATTTTATTTATACTCTGCGGTATATCTTCTTTTATACTCTGCTGTATATCCTGACTGTCCCATTTTAAAACGCCCCAGTAATAATAATAAAAATATCAGACTTAAGGTCCTTCCAATATGCATCATTATGAGTGCTAATCAAAAAGAACTCCATTTATTTATTTCTCCGAAACATATCCGAAATAGTAACAAAATTCAAAAACAAAAAATTGTATTAAACTGAAATTATTTTGTTTTAAATTTTATTTGAGCCTTTTTTTTTATAATATTGTAATATTTATATTGATTCAAACGCCAATTCGCTCGTTAAGTTGCTACTGTGCGATAATGCGACCAGTAGCTTGGAATGGGTTAAAAGTCGTTGCTCGCTGGTCGGCAACCAAAAACCAGTGGGTGCGCTCCATAATAGCAGTTAGGAAAGAAACCAAGTTATGTCAAGTTCTTGTTATTCAAACCAGAAAATAACCAATAACGTTTGCTCTCCAGCACACACGGATGCAAACGCACGAAAATTGTTGGATTGTTGGAGGTGGTGGTACGATTCTGTCTCTCCACAATTGAGACAAATGGAATAAATGTATTTAAAGGTAGTGATCGAATAAAAGACAAACTTGTTTTTTAATTTCAAGCCCAAGACATAGCTATAAAATACACTTAAAAAAGCTTATCAAATCATTCATAGTTTTTGCATACTAGTGTTGTCCAGAACCAGAATCACGTGTAGTGAGTGGAACGCCCAGTTCTAACCAATTAATTATTTCAAATTAATAAACCGTACGCATCAAAAACGAAAAAAAAAATAAAATAAAATAATATAATGCTGAGAGGCGATAGACGCGTGCCGCGTTCAGCTTGAGAGGAGGAAAAAAAATATTGATGCGGCTCACTCTTGAAACGCTTTAAGCCAAATCATCATCATCATAGAGAGCCGCGGCCAGCGACCGATCAAGCCGAAACTAGTCGCTTTGGCTTTTGGCTGACCTTGACACTCACTTTTCTAAACAAAAAGCAGTCCGAAACGGTTTTCGGTTTCTTTATTATTATTAAATATATATATGTATCTTTTTTTTGGTAACGTCTTCTTTCTAAGCGTTGTGTTCAGCTGCTCGACAGTCTTTGAACGACGCGAAAGCGTGCAACACGGAGATGTATCTTACGGATACAATTTATTTATTAACTAACTGAACATATTTGTGTGTGTGTGTGTGTTTGTTACTTTGTTGTTGCATAACTGGGCGCAAGTGCAGTGCAGTGTGTGTGTTTGTTTGTGTGCGCAAAGCCCCCTTGCCATAATACCCTTTCCGTTAATACCATAAATATCAGTGAAAAACAATCTGTGCATGCATGTCCATCAGCTGTGCTGCATATTTTAATACATAATTGGCTTAAACAACCATAAGCAAATAATTTGTTAAATATTAGACATTAGACGAAAGTTATAGCCGGAAAATCTTTGTGCCAGATGATGACGATGATGAGCAATCGAATCGTGTGTTGTTTTTTGTTATGCGCCTTAACATGTTTGAGTGCGGCCAACAATCTGGCGGGCTATGAAGGGTAATAAAATTGTGTACATATTAAAATATTTAGAAAAATAAAAATTAATTATTGTAAGCAATTAACTAAATGGCTTAAGCTTGACTTTATAGCGCTGTTAAATCCGCCGTTTAATTCGGAACAAGTTTGGCTTATTTATTGCTAGAAGAAAGACCAAAAGTTGCCGAAATTTCTTGCTGGGCGGACTCACGGTTCGTTGACCGGTTCACTACGCTGGCACAACGAAGCGTGTGAATGCTAAGCAATAGCCAATTTGTAATCTCGATTTTCGCATTTAGTATCGGTAAACGTAGTCTCTCTTTGATCGAAACGTTTGTTAGATGACATTAAGCTCTAAAATGGATTTGCTTGAAACAAAAATTAAACTTGCAGTGGGATAAGTTGAAAAATGAGACATTATTAAAACTCGTTATTTGAAGGAAGACTTCGTCAACTTTAAACATGTTATTCTCGGACCGAAAATTGTGTGTAGTGGGCGCTTAAAAAGGTGCTAAGATCTAATGGATCTGAGCAGGATATGGTATAATTTTACAGGTAAAGTCGTCGGAACACTGTTAGCCGTAGTTTTGCTGTTAATGACAAATGTTAAAGTGTAGCAATGTTAATGTTACATGAGCAAACTAAGCAACAGTTATGTTAAATAACATGAGACTGTTAAAATAAGGCATATTTAGCTTTCCGACGAGTTTATCTGTAAAAATATTCTATAACTCAGGATCGGAATACCCTTAGCATATGCGTTTTAGTTTGAACGTTTACCGATAAAAATACACACATCAAGTTTATTTTAAATATCTAAATCTATCTATCTACTTTAAATAAATTCTTACCAGCAACTTACCAATATTTCTTTAAAAGTCTAACATTGCATTTAACGTCTTTGACGTCGTTGATCTTTTTCAATACAGCTGCAGATGCCAAAAGTTATAGTCAGATACATTAAAATTGTATCAAAAGTGGTAAAATTGCCGCTTCTGGACTTATAGGCTAAATACGGTATAGCCAGCACGGCCAGAATTGACAGGCATTGATACCAATGGTAGCACTGTGCCAAAATGTCAGCTAACTGCGGCATTTTTTAAACAAATTTCTCTACTACGTTTGTGTGTATATTTTAGTCGAAATAATTCAATTTTTTGCAAAATATATAATGAAGTACCAAGCATAGCTTGCTAGTTTATTGTTTGGAAACATTTTCAATGCCAATTATAACATTAACTGCAGCTAATTTAATGACAGGCAAATTTAATTGAACCCAGCTGACAGACAGCCACAAGGCACAAGGTAACTTGGGCGCATGCGGCGTATGAGTGATGAATGATGGCGCTGCAGTCATCAGAGCGGGCTAACCTTAGCAATTAAATAAAGTTTAACATATCTTCGGCTATGCATACTTTGTTATTGTTTTTCAATCAAAGCTAGAACAGACAAAATATAAAATAACACAAACAAACCAAAGGCCGTGCATTTAATTACGGCTTCCTTCCGCCTTATATATAGGTGATCTTATGAGATATCTTTACGATGACAGAAATGTTGAAAGCGATAATCAAATGTGCTGCGATTTTTGAAATAAACTTTTATATAGTATACATTCATACTATGCGACTCAGTTGTATGCATATGTTTGTTCGAGTCTGTCTACAAGGCCGGTGCAAAAGGCAGAGCCAACAATGGAGCATCATTTGGCTTCGAATATATACATCTCAATAAATATATTATATATATATAGACATATATATAAATATTTTTATATTTATAATATGTTTGTCGAAAAAAAAACCCTAATCGTATGTAAACAGTTTGTTTATGTAAAAATGAAAAATGAGCAATATAATGTGCCATCATGATGCATTTTGTTTCATACTCTTTTTATAGGGAATATGTTTATTATGGAGCTTATGTGTGTGACTAGGGCTGCAGGAAACAGCAAGTCTTTCTCTGATTTTGAGTTCATCGGTTGGGTTCACCCAATAATGTCTTTAGAGTTGCAGTAAGGTATTTCATTAGTAGAGCATGAGTTATAAAGAAAATACCTTTCGAATTGTTGATTGTTTTTTATTTTTTCATTTATCAGCTTATAAGTGTGACCTTTTACTACTATAAAGTTATAAAGTTGTGTTTACTTACATTTTTCAATTGCCTTAACAAATTATTTAAATTGTTTTGCCATTTGTAAACGAAAAGCAATTATTCATTTTTGTAGAAGAGCATCTTCAAAAATTTTATATGACTATTACTAAGGATAAGGACAAGTGTCCTACAAAAATCTAGAAACATAAATAGTTTTAAGCAAATTGTATATGACTCATATATATATATGCAGCATTGTAGAAAGAAGAAAAATTGTATATAACGAAAGAGTATTTGGGCTTCATCATGTGGGGTCTTTTTTTTTTTTTTTTTGAGTAACTCTTGTTTTTCGTCTATTACATATTAGTGTAGATGACACGGGGGGCTAATTAAATTATTATTGTCTGTGGCACGTGATTAGTTTTATATCTTTGGATTTCTGTTTTGCTAACAACTTCGTAGACTACGCCTTCAACTGGCCAACGGCGCCAGTGATAAATATGCAAACATCTTCAAATATTTGTTGCCAGACCCGCATGTTGCCTCACTCTAGTTTATTTCTTTTCTTTTTGGTTTGGTTGGATACCTCATCGTGGAATTTTACAAAATGATAAATTGCTCACAAATTCATATGAGGTGGCAGTGCGCCAAGCGTCATGGTTGGTTGAGGAGGCACGTCTTTTGCATATATATATATATATATTTTTTTTTTTTGAAAAATTTCATTTCGGAGTGATATACCAATTTTTCGTGTTGGCGGCAAATTTTTAACATATTAATTTATAACAAACCAATTAGTTAAAGATTTAGTTGTCTAAATGTGTGAAAGTGTGCCCAATGTCACTAGGTGTGATAAAGATAAACGTTTAGGTAAATCCTGCGCTCGATTGATGTACTAGTGAGTTTTACAAAAGGTACAGAGAGTCAGAGTTCTACCGAATTCAACTACTTTTCTAGCGCTGATAAAACTAAAGAGAATAAATCAAAATTTTTGCAAGTTTACTGTTCCTTTGCAAGGATTTTAATAATGTGTAGTGCACTTACATCTTTTAGCTACACCAAATATACTGTGCAACATAATAATGAGGATGCCTTCCGATATATGGTGGATCTACAGACAAAAGATGTGGGTCTGGACTTTTGGCTACTTACGCGCAATGTTTCCGTTCTGACGGTGGGACCAAAAGATCGAAATCAATTTGAGTCTCGCCTAGGAGAGTTGGGCGTAAGCTATGATGTTCAGCCATTGATGGAGCTTATGGCCTCGTTGGATAGTAACAGCACCCTGTACGATGAAGATGAAAAGGTTGAAGAGGAATGTTATAATGATACTTGCGACTATCAGCGTCCACGTCGTCGTGCTAGACGGCAAGCTCGTGGATTCTTTTCACGTTATCCGCGTTATCATGAAATACTCAATTTTATGAGTGGACTTGCGGCACGTTATCCCCATTATTGTCGCTATGAGTCGTTGGGTCGCTCCAACGAGGGTCGCCATATTGCTGCTTTATCCATATCGTTGAATACCCGCATCAGATCACGTCGTGTAGCATATATACAAGCGGCAACGCATGGACGTGAATGGATTACCACTCAGACTGTCTTGTATCTGGCCTATGAGCTCTTGAGCAATTTACGCGCTTTTCAGCGTGTGCTTAGCGATGTGGAGCTGTTCATAGTGCCACTGGTGAATCCTGATGGCTATGAATATACGCATACAACGGTTAGCAGACAGTATATATATGCAGAAAAAATTGTAACTCTGCCTTTTTGATTTGTAGGATCGCTTTTGGCGCAAAAATCGTCATCGTTATGCTGGCCATTCCTGCAGCGGTGTAGACATCAATCGCAACTTTGGCAATCATTGGAATTATCAGGGCGCCAGTCAAAATGTAAGTTGCTATGACCTTCAACTCTGCTCTTCCACCTTGTATATATTTAATGTATTTTTTTTTCTTGTAGCTCTGCTCTGAGGTTTACTCGGGCACCTCACCCAATTCTGAGCCGGAAACATCGGCTGTAGTGCGCTATTTGGAATTCAATCGTCATCGTGTGAAACTCAGCCTGGATGTGCACTCATTCGGCAAATTCATTTTTTATCCCTACGGCTATGCGAAGTATGTATAAATGTAGCTGTGTATATAGTAGCTTGCAGCTAGTCAGCCAGCTCATCGGCTCATCGGGTCATCCATTGGTTCGTCAGCTGGCGTTGACTGGCGTAAAGAAATTCAATTTACTTTTCAATTATTTGCTAAAAGCAATTAAAACCGAATATTTTTGTATCCGTTTAAATTCCAATTCCCATTCCAATTTTCCAGAAATACCGTGCCCCCCACCGTCAACACGTTGCGCGCCGTGGCATCTCGTGCCGCAAACCAAATAGCCAAATATCGTGGCACTCGCTATACAATTGGTACCTCAGCCTCCATTCTGTACGAGGCTTCTGGCAGTTTGGATGACTTTGCTTACGGAAACCTTGGCATTCCCTTGTCCTACACGCTTGAGTTGCCCGGTGATGAGTTCCATGTGCCCTCCTACGACATCATACACGTCTGCAAGGAGACATTTGCCGGCTTTATCGAGTTCATCCGGCACGTTAGTCTATATTAGTTAGTCCTGCTGATGTCTTTTGTGTGTCAGCTTAAAGTACAACAATTGAATTTATTTTGTTAATTAAAATAATTAATGTCGTCGTTGTTAAGCATTAAAAATTGAAAAACAGAAAATGAACTCTTCGCTGGTTCACCCTAATATGAGAGCAGTTTTATGGTGCACAGCTTTTGTGGTAGCTAGCTTATGGCTACCATATCGAGCGGCAATTGCTCCAATTAAATGATAAACGATATTGATGGAATTGTTATGTATGTTCAATGCTGAACTATTTGTTTTCAGTAGTATGAAACATTTGATACCAAAATGAAGTGTTTTTCGTTGATCCTAACATTACTCTTGATACGAGAGCTTGAAGGCAGTCTTGCACGCAGAGAATATAAGGAGTAAGAGTGTCTAATATTGGTTTCCGCGATAAATCATATCATCCTACTACGCTTGACATCAACAGTTATAAGCTGTATGAGCTTCAACCCAGCAATGATGCACATCAGCACATACTGCTACAGTTGTCCCAGCAAAGCAACAACGATTTTATAACACTTACTCATCGCTCCAATGAAAGCATGCGGGTTATAGTCTCTCCGAGATATGTAGACAAATTGACAGCTCAGCTGGAGCAGCATAAAATACGATACCAGCTATTAATCGATGACCTTTGGCCTCTGGTCAGGGCACAAGCTGTGGAAAATCAGCGCAGCAAGTTAAAAAATAAACACAAATTGCCATATATAAATGCTGTAGAAGCTTTCTATACGCACGACGAGATCAATGCTTATCTGGACAGTCTGCCACAGAGTTATTCCCAACGTGCCTTTGTCAAGAACTTTGGACGCAGCTTTGAAAAACGCACATTAAAGCTGCTTACCATCACCAATGGCGATGGACAAACCAATAAGCCGGTGATTTTCATCGATGCCGCCATACATGCTCGCGAATGGATTGGACCTTCCATGGCGTTGTACATAATACAGCAACTACTAGACAATAGTACGGCTAATGAGGAGCTACTACGTACCCACGACTGGGTCATAATGCCTGTGGTAAATGCCGATGGCTATGAATACACTCACACAGTGGACCGTTATTGGCGCAAAACACGACGGCCATTGGCGCATGACTGTGTGGGCATCGATTTGAATCGCAACTTTGGGCACGAGTGGGGACATGATACAGGCTCATCGCCGGATGCATGTGATGAGACTTATCGTGGAGAGCGCGCATTTTCGGAACCAGAGTCGCAGGTGGTACGGGATATCCTATTGCATTATGCTGGACGCTTGAAATGGTATCTGTCCCTGCACTCTTATGGCAACTACATACTTTTGCCCTGGGGTTACTCGAGGTAGGTAAATAGCTTGGCATTGATGTAAAGAATATAGTTACCTCTTTGAAACGTCTTCATTGCTACGAAGTGAGGTGCCTATGAACTTCGATCATATGATGCAGATTGCTGAAGTGGGCGCCATGGCTATTGTGCAGGCCACCAATAGCATATATAGTTATGGTAGCACGCATCATGTTCTTTATGAGACTTCGGGTGATTCGGTAGATTACGCTGTGGGTCTAGTCAACGCTACTGTGGCAATGACTTGGGAATTACCTGCTGGTGGTTTTACCGGCTTCGATCCCTGGGTAACACATATCGAAGGGCTTGTGACGGAGACCTGGATAGGCGTGCGCGCAATGGCCTTGGAGATAATAACACGTTCCTAATCATATTTATAGGTGACATTAAGCACTAATAAATTAATTGTCATACGCTTGCAACAAAGTGGGAGTGGAATGCCTACAATATCTATAGATCTAGCGGTCAGTTTCGATTAGATACTTTTATAGAATCTTATCATCTGGCTATAAAAGCAGTTGCGTCATGTATTACGTCTGTTTAGTATGTGGGAAGATGTCGCAAGTGTCTGTAATTTTACTCTTTACGTTGCTGGTCAGCTGGTCATGCGTGGTGCTGGCCAATGATGGCTATAAGGGGTAAGTAACAGTAATAGTAGGCAATTCTCGTAGAGATCATGGCTAAATGTTCTCCATTGAAGCTACCAAATCTACGAAGTCGTGCCTTCTAACGCTACACAAGCGCAACTACTACAACAGTTAAGTAGGCAGGGTTATGATTTCTTAAGTCTAAGTAAATTGGCGGAAAAACCCACACGTGTATTGGTTAGTCCCCAACAGTTGGATTACTTTAGAGAACTGATTAAAGCGCATGGAATAGGTAGCCGCCTTTTAAATGCCAATGTTGGTAAAAGCATTGCTGAGGAGTTTGCACTTCGTCAGTTACAGAGACGCCTTTCGCCTATTGATGGAAAAGGTCGCCTGAATACAGAACGTTACTATACACACGAGGAAATCATTAACTACATAGATGATCTGGCTATGCGCTACCCAACACGTGTGTTTGTAAAAACTGTGGGCTGGTCATATGAAAGGCGTGTGCTAAAAACCATAACGATAACCAATGGAGATCATCGAGCTAATAAAAAAGTGATCTTTGTTGATGGAGGCATGCATGCTCGCGAATGGATTTCACCAGCTGCAGTGCTATATATGATACATCAGTTAGTTGAGGAGTACGAGTCCAATGCTGATCTTTTGCTAGATTACGATTGGGTCATATTGCCTCTGATAAATGCCGATGGCTATGAACACTCACAGACGGGCACAGTGGCGCGTATGTGGCGCAAGACGCGTCAGCCATATAAGTATCTAGGACGCACCTGTAATGGCGCTGATCCCAATCGTAATTTTGATTTTCATTGGAATGAGGAGGGAGCCTCTTCAACGCCTTGCAGTGATACCTATGCTGGACCTACGGCATTCTCTGAGCCAGAGACAAGAGTGGTAAGAGATATAATGCATACGCTTACCGGTCGTGGTATAATGTACCTGACCATACACTCCTATGGCAATTACCTTTTGTATCCGTGGGGTTGGACAAGGTGAGTATTCTATAGTATTGTGTTTCAATTAGTCACTCATATTTATTTGGTTTAAGTGAGCTGCCTGAGACCTGGCAAGATTTGCATGAAGTGGTACAGGCTGGTGCAGAGGCAATTGAGGCCAGCACTGGAACTATATATACTTATGGTTCATCCACAAATGTGCTCTATATAGCAGCTGGTGCTAGTGATGACTATGGCTTCTATGCTGGTTTTCCCATATCAATAACAATGGAGTTAAGTGGAGCTGGGCTCACAGGCTTTGATCCGCCAGCCAGCAAAATTGATGAGTTCGTGAAAGAAACCTGGGTAGGCGTACGTGCCATGGCAGAAAAGGTGCTCGAGAAATATTAGATTAGACCAAAAAAATATTCACAGTCTATTGCAAATGGGCTTTAACTATGTTTCGATAAAACGCGAGCGATACGAAAATATACAGCATGTCGATTTTAATGGGTTTACAACCCATTTATTGCTTGTAATCAAGTACTTTGAAATCGAAACTTTTTCCCATTTTTTTTGATAACGATTGAAATAATTTGTTAAGTGCATTGACTAGAAGTTGCGGAGTTTAGTTTTAATTCAAGTGTCTTGCTGAAATGAGGTTAACGCTTGTTCTTTTGGTATGCGCATGGATTGCCTTGGCCAAGGGCGGCACATATGACGGGTTAGTTTCGAGTAGTTGGGACTGTTGAACTGCATTTAACCAAAATTTTTTTCTAAGTTACAAGATCTTTGAGTTGCGTACGCAAGCTCGTTCGGTTGCTGCCAGTTTGTTTATTGATGAGTTGGCCAAAAATGAGTCATATTACGAGGTCTACGATAGAAGTCCCACATCTACGCGTCTAATGGTGCATCCTGCGGCTCAGGATAAATTACTCCAGGGCTTAAAAAGCCATGGACTCTTCTATGCAGTGATTGATCAGAATGTGGGCGCCAGTTTGCGTCGTGATTTTATTACAAATATGGAGTTACGCAAGAGGCTGCCATATAGTGGACGGCTCAGCAATGAGCGCTACTACTCTCACGACGAGATTAACCAGTATATTGAGCAGCTTGCAGTGGATTACCCAAGCAGAGTTTTTATCAAGAGGGTGGGCAAGAGTTACGAGGGTCGTTGGCTAAAAACTATAACTATTACCAACGGTGATGCACGCAAGAACAAGAATGTGATATTTGTAGACGGTGGTTTTCATGCACGCGAATGGATTTCTCCCGCTGCGGTGGTCTATGCAATTGATCAGTTGGTGGAGAACTTTGAAGCACATGCGCACTTACTACAGGATTACGATTGGGTTATTCTGCCAGTGGTAAATGCCGATGGCTATGAGTACACGCAGCAATCGTCGGAAAATCGTCTTTGGCGTAAAACACGTCAACCCAGCAGTGACGACTGCATTGGTACGGATCCTAATCGCAATTTCGATTTTCATTGGAATGAAGAAGGTGCTTCACCAAATCCTTGCTCAGAAACCTATGCTGGCCCCAAAGCGTTCTCTGAACCAGAAGCTGTGGTGATACGCGATTTATTGCATAGTTATGCAACACGTGGCAAAATGTACCTTACCATACACTCATATGGCAATTATATACTCTATCCATGGGGTTGGACGTCGTAAGTGTGGCTGCATCGAATCCCAACTTTTATGCTCAACATTTTTTTTTAAGCGATTTGCCGGACACTGTGGATGATCTGCATGAAGTAGCAGAGGCGGGATATGATGCTATACTAGCGGCAACGGGTACCGTCTACACCATTGGTTCTTCCACAAATGTGCTTTACGTGGCGGCAGGAGCCAGTGATGACTATGCTTTTCATACGGGTTTTCCCATATCATTCACCATGGAATTACCTCGAGGTGGCAATGATGGTTTTGATCCACCTGCATCGGATATAGATAGGCTAGTTAAGGAAACTTGGGTTGGCATTGTGGCCATGGCCCAGAAAGTAGTAGAAAAGTATCCGCTTAAGTGAGACTTCAATAAATGGCTTGTCACTTAACAATGTTTTCCGTTTGCTGCCTCTACGTTTCGAGTGGGTACTAGTCTATTTCACAGCGGTAGCTCGACCACATTTCAAGTGCCAGCGATACAAGTTCCCGCTGCGATACCTAATTAGAGCTCTTTGATAAACTCAAGAGCCAGCACTTGAGCAATTTTTGAATCACTTGGATAAGGCTATCGCATGCGCCCTGTAAATGGATTGTATACTTCTGGGAACTAGATCAGGGCTAATCTATAACAATTCGTGCGGCTTTGGAATAAAAAAGAAAACAAATTGCTATTCTGCAAAAATATATATTAAGCGTTGAGAGTGCATTTAGTACTTCTCCATGACCTTCTGTGCCATGGCCTTGATGCCAATCCATGTTTCTTCGACGAAGGGCAAAATTTGTGCAGTGCTGGGATTGAAGCCAGTACCGCCTGCAGGCAACTCCATAGTTATGGAAATGGGGAACTTGGCAACACCAAAGGCATAGTCATCGCTGCCCCCAGCGGCGGCATAAAGCACGTTTGTTGAGCTGCCCACACTGTATTTGGTGCCAGTAGCGCTATTAATGGCTGTTGCACCCGCTTGAGCGACTTCATCAATGTCCCGCCAGCTGCTGGGCAGATCACTGTAACATGGCATATTCGTTAAAACAACAAAACTAATTGTAGCCTTAAGCAACTTACGAGGTCCAGCCCCAAGGATAGAGCAAGTAGTTGCCATAGGAGTGCAGCGTTAGATAGAACTTGCCGCGTCCGCTAAGACCCAGCAGCAAATCGCGCACCAGTTGCGTCTCCGGCTCGGAGAAGGCCGTCTGTCCCATAAATGTATCAGCGCAAGAGAAACTGGAGGCGCCCACCTCACCCCAGTGGAAATCAAAGTTGCGATTACCGTCGGTGCCCGAGCAGGTGCTAGTTACGGGTTTACGCGTTTTTCGCCACATCCGCGTATTTGTGTGTGTATATTCATAGCCATCGGGATTGACCACTGGCAGCACAACCCAATCGTAGTCTTTGAGTAACGCAGAGTTGGCGGCAAATTTCTCGACAAGCTGATAGATGACATAAAGTGCACCGGCCGGCGCAATCCATTCGCGTGCATGTATGCCGGCATCCAGGAATATGACTTTCTTATTTGGCTTACCATCACCATTGGTGATGGTAATAGTTTTCAAATCACGTTTCTCGTACGATTGACCTGCAGTCTGTACCTTGACACGGCTGGGGTAGATTCTGGCCAGCTCATCCAGATAGGCATTGATTTCGTCAAAGCGATGGAAGGCCGTAAAACTAATACTACGCTGTGCAGCACGTTGAGCTAACAGACGTTCCTGCTGATTCTCCAGCTGCTCGCGTTGCAAGCTTTCACCTAGATTCTCATCGATAATGAGAAACTGCATGCTATATTTCTGCAGTAGCTGCTCGAAATGAGCCTGATCTGCTGGTGGCACCAAAACGCGTGTAGGCTCATTTAAGGCGCGTGGCATGGCAAAGAAGTCCAGTTCATCATTGTTGGCAAGGCGCAGCAACAGCTGTTGCTCAAAGTAATTGCGGGCATGTATATCATAGATTTTGTAGCTGGAAAATTTGGATAATGCACATTGGCTTACACGACTCTTCCACAGACTTACCCATCATAGCTCTGGGCGGCTAGCACGGAGGAACTGCAAAGCAGTAAAAGCGCGAATACTTTTAACAACATGTTGCTTCCACTATTCTAAACCATTTATTAAGTCGTAATACCTAAGCCAGCCACTTTTATAGTCAAGCGTACCACACGACGTATGCGCAATAGGCCACCTTGTTTTGCAATGACTGCGCGTATCTGTTAAGTTCTTTAATCGAATCTTATCAATTGGTCTAGGCTGCACTGGACACTTGCTAAGTGTTGTCTGTCAATTATTTGAGCTATTTAATTGCAAATCTTTCTATATTTATGAATGACAGTAAATCAATAGCAATAAGTTGTGTTGCTTTTTCAAAAGTTCACTCGTCACAGTTAGTGCATAGAGCTGAGGACTACGAATTTTGGAGATCGTAAATTCTATACATTTCGGTCATAAGTATTTGATTTACGAGTACTTTGACTTTAGTCAATTTCATTTTCAGTTTCACTCTCGAATCGTCTGCCAAATGGCGCGTTTTATCAAGTTTTCAATTTTGTTTCTGTTTGTTTCGTGGTCAAAACAATGGAGCCTGCCTATCCTATATGTGTATGATGGCTAGCGCCAAAAAATATATATATTCGTAAATTTATTGCATTTCATGCGTTTTTCACATATTTGTCTGCATTTGTAGGCAAAACTTTTGGCCAGTTGAACCTAAAAAATACAACAACAAACATTCCACAATAGAACTACAACAAGGACAACAACGACAACAACTATACAACCGGAAGTTGCTTACTTAAAAACTGACAATGAGCGCATGGAAATGACAAAAAACACTGCGGAAACTGTTTGCTCGTAACCCACACAGTAGGAAAAACTTTTTTATGAATGGTTTTTCTCTGCACGTGACTGCAAACAAACGCGTGAGAGTGTGTGTATGAAATGCTTTCTATACCCTTTTATTATGATGATAGAAGGTTTTATCTGGTTCGTTCAAAGTCTTTGTGTACTTTCTATATTTGGGGCTTTGCCGAGCATAGAAGCGACTTTTAGGACTTTGCTGACGAGAGGTAGCTTATTCTTAATTATTGTATGTGTTTAAAAAGTACTATAGTTGTGTGTCGATCACAACTGTTCTTATTAAACATCCGAATTCTGAGAATTTCCCCGGATTAGGATACTCTATCACAATTTCTGCCGCAGCTGAGGTAACGAGGCGGAAAACTAAAGTATCCTGAAACTGTTGTGAGACTTCCCTGGCCTCTTCTTTAGACTGAAGCTTTACCTCTTCTTTCTTAGCCCACTCTTCTCTCATATTTTAAACAAAAAGGCAATAGATATGAATAATATATTGAGCAGTCAAGCAACCTAAGTTGAGTTCCTTGCCAAGCGTATATAGGGATTTTCTTCTTTTTAATTACGCACGCATTGAGCTTAGAGTTAGAAAAAATCTAACGAAAGCTAAATACTCTGAAATATTTAATTTTCAAAGGGCATTACTAAGTCGTTTAACTGCCATTTAACGTATTACTTTTTTTGTACGATTTTTCATAGAATCTTCTTTTTGTCGTTGAGCGTCAGGAAAAACTTTGACAAAAGTTTGTCCGGCCCGGTTTATTTGCATTGTCAAAGGACAAAATGGCTGCCAGCGCCATTGTTTTGCCGCTTTATAATACAAATTATGCTAAAATATCTAGTAAATATTTTAAAGCTAAAATTGCGGCATTGTAATGAAATGTAATTGAAATTGATAGCAGCTCAGCAAATAAGTTTGGAAATTCATTAAGCTGCCATTTTCATTAATATTCGTGGAAATTCTCAAAAGTTTTGTGGTGCTCTTTAATTTTCATTTTGCATAAATTAGGAAAACTCCAAGAGTGTGGCACAACGAGTTACGGGTAGGCGGAGCATTATCTTCACCCCCTCTTCGCTTGCTGGCTGCCATAAACTTGCAGCTTTTATTGCTCTATTAAACACCCTTTATTTGCGGGTATGGGCGGCTGGCTGCCGTAAGTCGGTCCACCAACACTGCGCGTGGACCCCAAAACTGTTGAGTGAGTGTCAAAAACTTGCCAAAAACATGCCAACAATAGCATGTTGAGCGGAGCAGGAGGTTGCTACCGCTAGCCAACCTTGTTCTTGCAAGGCGTAAAGATTTTAATTAAAATTCATCTTCACATTTAATCAAATCATGGCCTTCTGACGTCGACATCGAGCTGCAAGGGGGGCACTCACTTCTAATTAAGTGCGAAAAATCGTTAAATGTGAAATCAAATCGTGCAAAAAGTGTAATCAGAAAGGGGTGAAAATTGTGTGTGTAGCTACTTGAACTTGACGACTTATCGGTGAAAGTTGTAAATTGGAGTGGTGTGGAGTGAAGTAAAGTGAAGTGCTGTGGATTGGAGTGTGCATTGAATTAACACCGCCAATAAGATCCACGGCATCTGGAACACAGTGCGCACAGTGTTGACTAACAACTGCTTTGATTGAGGTTAAGTGTAAAGCCGCAGCCAACTTGGCGCCAGTTATTTACAATCTATTAGATAAGTTAAACGTTTATTTGGTTGTTTTTGTTGTTAATGTATTTGGCGTGGTGGTTGATATTAAGGCCAACAATTGGCTAATTAAAACAAACAATTGAATAACCCAAGCTATTTGGCGGCAATTAAGAAAATTGGCCAAACGTCCGCGAAAATACTTGGAGCACACTCATTCGTAATGGCATCACTGCAAAATTGGCTGATTCAACAGGCGTTGTCCGACTGGATTATCTTCAATGCTTACCTTATATAATATGTATGAATATATGGGAATATGATGTGCAAGATTTGCATATGCATGAAGTCTTAAATTTAGATGCAGTCTGATGCAATACACCCAGTGATGCAATACACGCAGACTGGAGCGGTTTTAACGAAGTTTCTTCAAATGGACAGTTTTTAAATATCGACATTTTGTGGTAAATAGTGATTGTAGTTAAAATTATTTTATTTTGTTTCGATGTATAGGAAAATAAGTATGTAGATTAACTATTTTTAAGCAGTTTCTTGCTGTAGAGATTTGAAAATATTCATATGTTTTCTGTTCTATTTATCTGTCTATCTAATTTGACGATCAGTAAAGTTTCAGAAGAATCTTAAAAATCTCACAATCTCTTGATGCAGTTTCCCTACTAAAAGTGAGTTATTCCTGGACTCCTCGTGAGGTGTATGGATATGATCTCAGCGTTCTTCAGCAGATATTTTAATCCTAGATCATGCCATCGCAGACCAATTTGAAGAAGCTGAGGTATTTGCGCTTCCGTGGGCATTTACAATATTTTAATCCGTAGTTTGCATAAACTATGGGGTTCAGACCCTTTAATGAATCAAATATGCCTTCTGAACTGAATTTTGTTCGTATTTTAATTGTAGAAAGCAAAGAACCTAGAAATGTGAGAGCAAAAGTATACAGTAACTTTATTTACCGATCTAGAAATTGATTCGAGTTGTGTCAATTCCTTGACAGTACTACTTAACTACAACAACATTTCGTTTTATTCCAAATGACGTCAATGTGCTTAATAATTATTTCCGGGTTTTACAAAGATATTAACGATAAAGGGAATAACCAAATAATGTTAGGGCTTGAGTAATAAACTTCTCCGAAATACTTCAAATATGGTAATTTCTATTAGTTGAGGTTCGATGACGTGCAGTGCAGCAGTAAATACAATTGATCAAAAACACAAAAAAAATTTAAATAGTAAACAAAGCAGTTTTTGATGAGAAGAATTAATTTATATAAAGCTCTGCTGCTCCACTCACATGCGAATATTAAATTAAGTACTAATAATCGGTGCCATTTTAGAAGCAAAATCCGCGATGAAAGTGATCTTCGTATCTATAAGCTTGATTGTGAAGTTTCTATCTAATAGCACTCGATAAAATTGAGCAAAAATAAAAATACATATATATATATAGACATATAATCAGTGCCTTTCAGCTTACGAAAAGTTCTTGAAGTACATTAAAAATTTCCACTGCATCATAATAATACTTACTTTTTATGATAAAATAAAATATGTCTTTTTTCTTGCTGCGTTCAATTGTCATTTTACATTTTTAAAATCAACTTTTGACACATACAATTAATTGCTTTTAAACGAGCGTTAAGATATTCGTGAAAGAACATCTCCAAGCTGCAATCCCTCAAAAAAGGGCTGCATTCGCTTACAACGCAAATTGTCTTTGTTTAGTTGTGTGTTTTTGTTTTGTATTCATGTATATTATATACGCGCAGAAGATTTTGGGGAAAACTGGAAATGTTTACAGTCGACACACGAGCAATATAAAAACACGCGAACCCGGTTTCTTGGCAGTTATTTGATTTCCAAGTTCTCAATACAAAGTTGTGATGTACAAATTACTGCGGTTTCTGGCTGTTTTGTTGCTGTTGTTTGCAGTGACGATTAATGCATTTTACTTCGAGACAAATGAGCATCAGCCGGAACAGCCGCCAGCTGTCGTGCCCAGTGTTGGCGGCTATGATAATGGAGCAGCTTTGCAACAGTCCCCCGCACAGCCGGCTAGAGAAATGCGACAAAATATGGAGAGTTTTCGTGGACTTGGCTAAAACATCGAGAATGCTGTAATAATGTTCCTAAATTAAATAAAGATCTTAACTAAGCCTTAAAAAAAATTATGAGAAATTTTTAATTCTTCTTACTGTCAATTGACACATAATTCGAACACGCCTCCACACACACACGCACACGTAGGAACGCATAAATCTGCATATATGCAGTGCGCTCCCCCCCCAACGCGCTTTGCCTAAGCGCAGAGCATATAAAAAATGCATCGATAAAAAAATAATCGATGCGTCGACGACACTTAGGCGCCAAACACAACCGGAAATTGGCACTAAAGTTAACGACTTGACGAAGCGGCATAAATCAGTCAGCTGTTTTATTAAACGGTGCATTGACAGTCGTTAAGCAACTGTAAAATTATTCGTTCACTTCGTCACACTGTTGTTGTTGTTGTTGTGTTTATTGCCAGTGACGTAGGCAAAGACAATTGTGAAGGGGATTCAAGCTTTTAAGGGCAGTTATTGGTTTTTTTTGTGATAACAATAAGTTAAATTGGAACTTTATGATACTATAGAAGGTACAGTGGATTTTCGATTCCGAAAGGTCTTAAAAAGAGCGGAAAAATGTATAGTACGCAAAATAAGCAAAATCGTAAATTTTGACATTTGCTGGATTCCCTTAGTTTAATCATTTCGCAATTACTATATTTTCTTAAGGATTACCCATTTCCCAAGTTCCCCTCTGTCAAATCCACTGCATGTTTTAATATGTTTTATTGCATTTGTCATCAAGCCGGTTTATTAAGTCAATTTAAGTTTATTGATCAGTTAAGCAAATGAAAGTCACACTTTTAGCACGGACCCAAACCTTAAAAATCACGACTTTAGCTTCGCAGACTTCACTTCAAACTCAATTAGCTTGTTTAAGCTCATTTTCATTAGCAAATTGTTTATGTGCTTTTGTGTATGTGAAAGTACATATCTGTGTGTGTGCGTGTGTGTGTGGTATATTTTTGAAATTAAGCTTTAATTAAGCCCAAGCACAGGTAGAAGCAACAAAAGCTGCCAGTTGCTGCAGTAATAACATTAAAAAAAGAACAACAAATAAAAAACAAACAAACGAACAGCGAAACAAGCAAACAAACAAACAACACACGGCGTTTAACGTCGTCACACAGATACGCACACACACAGAGACACACATTCGCGCACACAGATACAAACACGTGCGCAGAACAAAGCCAAGTAAGTCGTATTAAATTTAATTGGATTTGAGTGTTTACCAGCGGCACAAGCCGGCAGCAGCCTCAACCTCAACCACAGCGCCGCAGCCACAGCCGTAGTTATAGCCATATCCGTAGCCACAGTCGGAGTTCACATGCGTGCACCAACTTGCAACCGAGCGACCCACTTTTTTTTTTAAATACCCTACACTCTAGGAATATAACGTGAATCATGTGTTTTAAGCAGATCCTGACTGTTTGGATGCTTGTGATTAAGATACAAGTTTTTCAGCTCTTTGATAAAATAAAATCAGAATGGACACAGTGAAGTTAGGCCACATCGAACTGAAAAATTGTGACAAATATCTCAACTTAATTGTTTATGTCCACAGTCGAAGTATAAACGCCTTCACTCGCTTACTATCATAGAGTATTCAGGATTTGTTGTGTACTAAATTTACTTACTCTAATGCCACTTGCTCCTATTGCTCGTTCCAGGTCTAGTATTTGTGTTGAGTGCTAGGAAAAAAGAAAAAAAAAATTCATACATATCGCAGGAAGAAAGGAGCTTAAGCCGGATTTAATAGACAAAGAGGTGAGAGTGAATAGCAAATAGTTAAACTCGCAATGTTGCACGTATAGTCAGAAAGAGATAGAGCAAGATTATTGCGTATACGTCAAGGTAGCCGCAGTATATGGCTTACTGGTGGACTGACCGTTGTCAACGCGACTTGTTAGACGTACCAATTAACAACTGTGCAAAAAATGAACGCATATATATGCCACATATTGCAATCTGCAATAGTTGTATTTGTTGTGGTGGCAAAATTTCAAGTGCACGTGGCAGCAATATTTCATATGCAAATATGATAAATCACCATCATTATTGGGACATCAATCAAAATTATCTGTGGGTTTGTGTGTATCTATGGGATTTGCTAACTGGCTGGGTGGGTGTGTCAAGTGTCTAATTGAATAACGAAGCGCACAAATTGAGCGTTACTCTGTCTGGCTGTCAATGTATCTGCTGCTCGCCTGTGTCTCGCCTCATCTTGCATCTGGCTAGTAAAAAAAAAACTTGCAGTGTTGCTTCCGGCAGCTGAGATGCCGAACACATATAGCAACTGATTTATAGGGCGACACGTTCAGTGTCTGCCATGTGCCCAAGGGCGACAATAGACAGAGTGCAAGTAACTTGGTTTTAAATTCCCTTAAATTCCTTATAGACCACACACATTAGCATAGTTTTAGCAACGGATTTGCCTGGCACGGATACACAACATGCCTGATTATATGCAAATGCCAGGAGTCTTGTTGCCATTTGTATTTCGATTTTTTATTCTTTTGCGGGTACCACAGACTGAAAAACCACAGAGCCACACAGGCAACGCTGCCGTAGTTGTAGTTGTAAAGTATCTTGCAGTTGGGAGCTACAACACGTTGGTTTTTAATCCTTTAGAGCATTTGATTTTCTGCAGCTGTACGTTAAGTATATATGCAAAATACAAATACAAAAAAAAGGAAGTAATTTAGTACGGTGTTGCTGTAGTGTGTATCTGTATCTTTGTTTAATTTGCAGCATGTCAAAAAAGCAAGCCAAGTGTGTGTGCGTGTGTGTTTTTGAGTCTCTGTATGTGCTGCGTTGTGTGCATATAATTATTGCATTTCTCGCTTGTTTTGCACGGACTCTCCAGCTCTTCGGTTCGCTGGTTTTTCATTTTCAGTTCATTTTCAGCAAATGGCACATTTCCCTGGCTTTCATTATATTTCTTTGTTGTTCTTGTTGTTGCTGCTGTTGTGTGTTGTAAGTATTTTTTAATGATACATAAACTAAAAGATACACACGAACTATGTGCAGCAAGAACGCGCGCGCGTGTGTGAGTGTTTTTGTAAGGGAGCTGCCAACTCGTCTAAATTATTTACACATCCGTTTTGTATTCACACCAAGTCTATGATTGTATGCGTGAGTGTCTGTCTATGTGGCCTGCACTTCAAGCATTTCCATTTTTTGTTTGTTATTCTGGTTAGAGTTGTTGCAGTTGTTGTGGCTCTCACATTGTTCCCTCATTTGCAGCTCAACACTTTCTGTGTCACTGCGGTGGCGTCTGCGCCTCCGGCTTTACCCTCATTTTCCGTTGCTTTCATAATGAATGCAATTTTTGAGTTCCTTTCCTTTAGTTACTGCCACTTCTTTTAAGGACTACGAAGGAAATATATGTACGCCGTTGCAATCAAAAATGTGCTACAATATTTATAGCGCAATTACGTTGTTGCAGTTTGCAATTAACACGCATTTTCAAAACTGTGTCAGTTTTTGTTGGTCTGCATCTTGGTACCGAAAAATTGGATGCATCTTTACAGCCCTTCGGTTCTTGCCCCAGTTTTATGAATATCAAAGCTTTATTTTTATTAATGAAAGTATAGAATTTTGGGCAAAATTATTGTGATTGCAATAAAATGGCATATGTCCTAACTATTCTTGTCTGTCAAACGCGTCTCACTTACATGAATACACTGCTACATCTGCAAGATTTAATAACTATGAATTCTGCTGAAGTAGACTAGATAAACGCGGCGATTGATATTGCCAGCTGCTTGATTAATTGATAACTTTAAATGTTGCACAGAAATTGTAGCATACTTTTGGGCCAACAAATTATTTTAGCTGCAACTGTCATTGTTGTTGCTGTTGCTTTGTGTTGCAATCGTTGTTATTGTTGTTCTTTGTTGTTATTGCGGTCTGTTGCAGATAAAAATGTGCCAACAACAATTGTTAAGTTAGGCGCTCAAACTAACACCAACAGCAATAACAATAACAATGGCGGGCGGAGAACGAGAGAGAGTGCGAGTGCAACATTTCAGACAATGGCTTTAATTTAACTGTCGGAAGTAAAACACAATGCAAAATACGAGTTGAACTTACAAGCAATTTGCTTTATGCATTACAGCCTGGCCCACTGTAACGCCCATTTCTCACTTAGATGCCAGGGGGTGAAGTGGCAGTAGTAAAAGCAGTAAAACTAGCTGCTGCTTTAGCTCCAGTTCCAGCTCTAGTCGCAGCTCTGGCATATAAATCTACGCCGACAAAAACGTTGGCAGAGTTCTGCACTGAATCGCAGCAAGTTGCAGCACGCACAGAATGCCAAAAGATATATGGGGTGGAGAAGCTTTGCCGTACCGAAATTGACTTACTCTTTAAATTTTCATGGATTTTTTTTTGTATTCGCCGAAAAAGTCAGTGAAAAAAACAATGAATGTGGTGATAACTCCCATTTCAGTGCTTTCAGCACACAATTATAAAGTTAAAATATAAGATCTATATAATAAGATTTATATAATAATTTATATTTGTATAGTCTGTTCCAATGCGTGCATGGGCTGATGCTGATCAGAATTAGCTTTATTTGCAGAACGAACTATGAGACCTCGCCGTTGGCCTTTGCCTCTGGAAGCTTTTCACTTAATAGTTTCCTAAACAGGTTTTTATCAAAGCGTTTCTTTCGATGGTCCTTCTCGCCCGCTTGTCGTCATCGTTTTCTTTTTACTTCCTGTCATTATCTTTCCCATTGTATAGCCAATCAAGTAAAACTCAAAACTCATTTAGCAAAAGCTTTTTCGCTTTTTTCCAAAAAGGTATAAATCCTTATAATTTTTTGATACAACACCAAATGGCTTGTCAAATGTAAAAGCGTCTTGAAAAGAGTATGAAAAGGAAAGACTTAGGGCGCAAAAATGGCTTTGACTACTGCTGCCTGACTGCTACTATTGCGTTGAGTTGGCTCATAGTTGTTGGCTTATAGTTCTTCTAGTTGCTGTTGTTGTTGTTGTTTTTTCGCCGACTTTTGCTTTGGTATGTTCATTATTTTTATCTTTCGCAATGAATGCAAACTACGAAACGTAACGAAACAAAAACCAAAACAGCAACTGCACACAGATACACATACACATATATACACACACACAAACGCGCGCGCTTACAAATACTAACACTAATACACACAAATATGCAAAGCAGTTAAAGGATTCATGGCGTTCAAATCTAGGCGTAAAGTGTGAATAACGCGTAGCTATGTGAATGAGCTGACTTCGCTTTGAGCCACTACGGGCTTTGTATCTATGTGTTTGTGCAAGTATCTGTGTGCTGTCCGGGAATGCAATCAGCGGAATTGTAATTTAGCGTAAAAGGAAGTTGCGGCAGCGCAAATTGAGGTTTTAGAATAACACAAGCAAAAAGCGTATCACACAAAACAGCCAAAAACGTGAAAAAAAAATCAAATACATACCTAGAATGCAGAAGGACTATGGACCCCGCATAAAATCCTGCAAGTAAACAACTTCCGCTAGATAATAGCAAAATGCTTCGTGTTAAATGCGCTGCAAAATTGCATTAAATACGCACGCTTGTCACTTTTGATAAGAGTATTAAATTTTGCGGTTTAGCGCTGTCGCCGGCATACTAAGCCCCTGGAAGCTGCCACATCTCGTACCCAGTAGCTTCTTGCAGCTGCAAGCATGCTATTTATGGCTTGTGGCATTACGCTGTCAACGCTGTAAAGCAGACATCGTCGCTTATTGAATTTGTTGCAACCAAAAACAAAGAGCGCAAAAAAATGAAACGAATACAAAATGTAAACATGGCATGGCTGCATTTAAAGTAGCCTCAAACTTCAAGATGGCTACACTCTTGCATTTGCATTTCCGTTTCCGTGTCCGTTTAACTCTCCATTTACATACTGACATATGTAAATGTGCAATTGCGCAAAGTCGGCAGGGCATAATTACCGCAAAGCTGACGCTATAAACAAAACGGCCCACGGCGGCCTAGGCTAAGTGCCCTATAAACCAAAAAACCAACTTTTTACACATGCCCTTACCCGCCCCTCTCTCTCTTTCTCTGTGGATGTCTCTACACACCGGCACACACACAAGTTGTAGCCAAGAAAATTAATGTTCACATGGCACGCACAAATGTCGAGCTTGAGAGACAACAGAACAGCTGGATTATTTTTTTTTTTAATTTAAAGGCTATATACGAAAATTTACGTACCCAAGGTAAAGACTGAATACTCTTGCGAAAAATTAAAGGCTGTTCCAGAACTAGGACTCTTCCTTATAAAGGATTTACTTTACAATTGAGGCAACTATAGAGATTAAGGTTTTTTTTTATTGTGGCAATATATTCAAATGGAACTGTGCCAGAATTTTAGCATAAATATAGTAACTATACAAAATTAAGACCTAATTAGGCATAAAAACATCAGATAATCTTTTAACTCTAATTTTGATACATTTTGTACTCGAGATATTGCTAAAATTATAAGCAATCTATTTCTGAGAAATATTATTTTCATTTTTAAAACTTTCTCTTAAAAATCATCAAATAATCGTTTATCTCTCATTTCGATACAAACTTTTGTTCTCAAGGTATAGCTAAAATTATAAGCAATCTATACTTATAACCTTTTTTTTTACAAAGTTTTTCTTGATTATCCTACATTTTGAATAAAAACTTGTTTTAGTTCTGAGAAATTTTATTTTCATTCTTAATATTTTCGATAGCTTATTCCTTACGGGATTCAGACACCAAGGTAATTTCTTATTTTCCGATACAATATCTTTTACTTACTTTGATATTACTACCCTAAGCAGAGTATAACCAAAACACAATCACTTTGCTTAAAAGGGCGTTGCTGCACTGCGTCAAAGTTTAATGGAATAAGAAACACATAGTTGGTGTACGAATCATGGTAGGGATTCAATTGATTAATTGCCATTGCTTATAACTCATTAATTATGCTATATTATTAGTTTAGGGGTTTTATGCCTAGCCGCAGTTGTCAACCAAACATTAACCTATCCCGAAAAGCAAATCTCTTATTGCCATAGCCACAACCGCAAGACAGTGGTACAAAATTCAAACAGACGGCAACAACGACAACACAGATGATGATGATGTTGACGCGTAGTTGGGGAGAAGTGAAGGAAGAAGGAACGGCGTTGGGAACTCGTAGTTCCACCATAAGGCGGAAGGAAGCATTGCTTGACAAATGGCATTTTGTGCGCGCCTTCGTGCCACTGAGGTTTGGCTAAATATTTTCGTAATTACATTTCCACGTAGAGTAATTAATTTTCTCTCGCTTTTCTTTTCCTGTTACTTGTTGTTGTTGTTGTCGTTTCTCGCTCTTTTGCTGCTGTTGACATTTGCCATTATTAAACGGATTGCGTACTCTCTCTCTTTCTCTCTCTCTCTCTGCCGTTTTGTACTTCTTTTAATGTCACAAAACGTTTTTGGATACTCTTAAACGGATTGATTATAATTTGCTAAGATATTGTTGGTCAGAAACATACTACGAGGTACACGTTGTAACGTAACGCCAAACTAAAAGGAACATTTTTCGTTTCGAATTGTATCTTGTAAGATCAAAAAAAGAAAAATAACAAAATATATTTTAGAAACTTTTGCTATTTATATTTTTTAGTTAGTATTTATTGAATGTGTCCGGTAATAAGCGTTAATTGCTTATATACATTATGAAACTTTCAAACTTTGCCAAATTGCGTATATTAGTGTATCTCAACTTCAACAGCCTGCCATAACAGTGGCTACGTTTTTTTAGTAGTAGCGACTTTCGGATTAGCCGTCCATTATTGTTATAATGATGATTATTATTTTATGAGCCTTTTAACAGAAACATAGAAATGTCGGCGGCGCTTCTTGGGACACACTTTTCATGTAATTTTCTTGGGTTAAATCTGTTTTATTGCATTCATGTGTGGGCTAGGGTCGCTGATGGCTTCCCCTTGGGGAATTGCTCGTAGCTTTTGGAGTATAAAAAACTTTTATATGGCATGTGTGGAGCACTACTTAAGCAGGTAACAAGAGTGAAGATTGGTTGTGAGCCAAGCTTAATGAAATTGGCCAGAATGTGGCATAAATTATGAGTTCCGCGACCATAAAACTAACTCTGACCGCCGTAAGAGCTATCGCATGTCATCCTGGTGGTTACCTGTTGTTTAATGAGTAGCTGACATTTTGCAGCAATCCTTTGAAGCTGTGTCACATAAATACAAAATTATTTTAAAAAATTTACAATATAAATTAAAAAGCAGTAAAGTCAGGGGCAATAGAGTAGTTTTTGTTGCTTAAAGTAACGCAAATCGTAAACCTTAAAAGGTTTATTTGTTATAATTTAACTGAAATTTAATTTACTTTAATACAAAATAACCTAGAATGTATCGCTGCTCCATATATATCTATATATGCCTACATACAGATGTGCCAGTTACCATGATCGTATGCGTATCCTTTTATAAACTTGTGACAAACATAATTTGCTGTTAATATACACTTTGGCATGTAGGCAGCACGGCAGGAGTTGGGAGCAGACCCAGACTGACACGAATGGTGCGACATTTTTAAAGTCCAGGCGTCACATAATTAACCCAATTAGAATGTCTGTGTGCATGTGTGTCATTCCTAAGCTAAATTTATATGAATTTTTAATTATGCTCCAGTAACAAGGAGCAACGTGTGCCAAACCACAACACAGCACAACATGCTACACGTACTACAAACAGCAGTTGCAGCCGAAGTGGATGTTGTCGGTTGGACGGCAGCAGTAGCAACAGCATCAGTGACGGCCACAACAGCAGCAACAACAATAGGAGGAGTAGCAACAAGAAGAACCCTTGGCTAACTGGAAAAGGTAGTAAACTGTGCGCAAAACACCTGAGGATTCACCATGACAACCAACCCAAAACAACTAACCGACCGAACAACCGACAATGAGTGGCCAAGTACCGTCTGCTGCTGCTTTGGTCGCAGCTCCTGCTACCGACTCTGCTGCTATGTCGTTTGGCATTTGCCATTTGCCGCTTTACGTTTGCCATTTACCATTTGTTGTTGCAGTCAAGCAGTTCCCAGATGTTAAAATACCAGCGGCATGGAGTACATTGATTTCGTTTGGCTGTCAGAGACGCAAAGAATATAAGTGTTGGACTACAATATAAAGAGAATAGTTAGCAGTAATGACCTGAAGATTACTTCTTACCATATGAAACAGAACGTTACCTAATTTGAACATTAAGACGTTTGTAAGTTTTAAAGCTCTGCAAATTAATATTTTTCATTTTATTTGCATTAGGGCGTTTTCAGAAATTTGTTCAAAATCACATTGCCACAGTGAGCTGACTCTGAATTGCATCTTTACCATAGAATTCTATAGCGATCTTAGATTGAGAATAAAATACAACGTAGACTACAGAGAATATTTTTTAGAAGATATTCAGTATAATACTTTTGAACGTATTGTCACAATTGTTAATTACAGTGTATCTATATATCGGTTAATTTGGTTAAGAAAGCTATTATTTGTTTTTTTTGTTGTTGTTGTGGCTGCGTTTGCGGCAACTTCCGGCTATGCCTTTTGTTTGCCCGCTTAGCTTCGTTGGCTACTGTTGGTTTTAACTGCATTGTGCCTGGTGACTTTTTGTATTGTTGTTGCTGCTGCAACGTACTGAAAACCGCAAATAGAAAGCAGAGCCGGGCATAATCCTGGCGACCAAGTTGCGGCAATTCAGGTAACTTGGTTGCTCCACTGGCTGCGTGCCACCAGGTAAAAGTTTTAAGCAAATGTTGCCAAGTGTTTAACATTTTGTACGGTGTCAGTAACTTCCGCAGTAGTGTGTGTGTGGGTGGGTGCACCTAGGGGATTCACACGCACAAGGATACTATATGCAAAAGGTAAGCGTTGGCATAAATGTAAATTAAACTATGTTTAAGGCCAAAAACTGTGCTGTTGTGTGGCACGTTTTAACTGGCGTTGATTTTTGACACTCCCTCAGATGGCTTTAATAATTTATGCCAACTATGGGTCAATCCTGCTTTGTCCTGTTGATAAATGTGAACATATTTTGTGTGGCAATTGTGTGCTGTTGATTTTGATTGCCAGTCGGAATGAAGTTTGTGTACATATTTATGGAATTTCATTAAAAACTAACATAGTTAACTGCCTGGGGAGCAGCAGCCGCATCCTTGAAGCATGCAATGTGGCAACAAGGCAACACTTTAAGGTCTCGCATGTGTAAGCCGTATTAAGCAGCTGCAAAATGTTGCAAATGCAGACAATGATATAAAATTTTATGACGCAAATTTTACTTGTGCTAGAGATGGGGCCAGTGGGGCCCAGGCAGCACCAAAGCCGGGGGCATTAATTTCTATAAAAGGAGCTACTAGTAAAAGTCAAAAGGTTGAGTGTAGCTGTGTGTGTGTGTGTGCAGTATCTGTGTGTGTGTGTTTTGAAAGCCAAAAGATACACACGCCAACGAGGCAGGGCAAACATCAGACAAGAACATGAAACACAGGGCACGCTTTTTTGTGCTCTCATTGTTGTTGCTGTATTTCCTTTTCCTTTCTTTTTCGGTTTTTTTTTTTTGTTTGGTTCAAGGATAATCATCAACATCGCGTGCTGTTGAAATTTAAGGAGTGTATGTGATTTTTATCATGCAAACTGGGCGCCCATTTCGCCCTGACCAGAATGACCAGTGCCCAGTACCAAAAGCGTCCGCCGTAAACCACATGGTACCATCCGAAAATGAGTTGAGTGTAGGAAAACGAAACAAAAAAAAAAAGTGCTAAATGAGTAAGGTAAATGAAATTACGAGTGAACACACCTCAGTTGGACACCGTCACACACAGATGCAGTTACACAGATAATGTGTGGGAGTGTGTGGGAGTGTGTGATGTGCGTGTGTAAAGTTTTATTTAAGAGCGGAAATTACAAATTTGTCGGCGTTAATGGATTTTCATTTGAGTTTTTCGTTTTTTTATTTTTGGTTACGTTTTTTTCCCAGCCCCTTCATTAAAGTGCAAAAATTTAAATTACTGTTTTTCAGTATTTTTCGCCATTTGTGATTAGCTGCAAAATTTATGCACCTAAAAAAAATTGTTTGTGTGAAAATTAAATTTCTGTTGTCATTGCCATCCTCCATGAAAGAGTCATCGTTGTCATAGTCGTTTTTGCTGCTGTTTTTGTTGTTGGCATCCTTGTTGCCGCCAACGGCGTCGCCACAAAACGCTAACGACTACAAAATTGCAAGAAAATTACCCGTTAATGTCCAACATTTATGTCTGCTGTGGCCTAAGAGTAAGACGTTCCCGACAGTGGCGTGCAACAAGGGCGATATGGACTGCGGAGTAATGGGAAAGTAGTACTTGTTTAAAATTAAAGTTACCGAATTTTTTTCATATAATCTTGGAAAATATTACTCTTAAAGTGTGTCGTCAATTAAATACAGGAATCTTCAGGCAGTACAACCCGATGTATGAATGTCAGCAGCTAGCTCCAATGGTTGTTAAAATTGTAAGCTCAAGTATAATTATTATTTTCTGACATAGTTAGCTGGTAAAGCTATAATGCGACATTAGAGATTCATTGCAATAATTTGCATCTTCAAACTAACCCAGAACTGAATACAATGGTGAATCAGCGGAGTGTTGGGAGCGAGGCTCTTTTCAAAAGTACAAAACGGTTTGCAGTGAAAGCAGAACAAGTTAAAAATAATGTAGAATCGGAATTCAAAAGCGATTTTGCATTCAGTAATGGTATTCTCTTTGGTTTGCTGTAATGTCTGGCTTAAGTTACAATTTCGAAATGAAGAGCTATGCTGCCGTAAGACAAAGTCACGCCGATTTTCTCAAAATTTAAGATTAACTTAACTGCTTGTTCTTTTTTCGAATTTTTAAAGACTTTTGCAAGACTGTTGGGGCATCAATCTACTTCAGGAGAGTACCAGTTTTTTTGAATATCAAATAATTTGTATTCATTTTTTACTAGTTCCTTTTTTCGAAGCCTCTGTCAAGAACTATCAAACTAGCACGCCGAGTTGGCATTCTCGCCAAGCAGCCAACGAGCAGACTTTTAGTCAAGCAGCCTGCCAGGCAAAGAGTCCAAGTAATCGTAGTTACATTTTGGCCAAAATACTTACAAAAATAAAAAAAAAAAATAAAAGAAATAACTGGCAAAACTATTATAGCCCTTGTGCTTATTACTTGCTGACATGCAAACACTTTCGAGTTTCGTCCTGGTCTTCTTCTCACTTTCCTCAAAAGTATCTTGTCTGCTCGTGTGGTTGGTTCGTGTGGCATTTGGGTGCGCCAAGGACAAGGACAATACCATCCATATACATAATATATATAGGCAGCTGCAATTGTGTATTTTTGGGGGCAAGCCACGTTAGCCAACTTTAAGTTGGCCTAACTAGAGCTGGCCAGGACATTAAATATTTAATATATTTTGGCATTTAATTTGCAGCGCACAATAAATAATAACATGACACTGTAACAATTTATAAGCGAATATATATGGAGGATATTGAGAAAAGTAAATAAAATTGCTTTTCAGCAAAAAAACTTCTTGAAGCTGACACACATGTCGAAAAGTCATTAATAATGGAGGGAGATTCCACAGAGAGCGAGGCAGCGCTTGGCTGAGGCAGTCAACCAAACTCTAGTGAAATAATAGTTGTAGAGTTTCGTTGGGTGGGGTTGCCGGTGTGCTTTGAAATTAAACGAAACCCTAGAAGGACATACAAATACATTTCGACAATCGTCCAACAAACATTGACAGTCAATTTCTATCCCCAACCCCTCACTCTCGCACGCTCTCTCTCTCTCTCTCTCTCTCTCTTTCGCTGTAGCATGTCAAACATGCCGCTTGCCACTGTCAAAGTAAATTTATGCACCCATGCTGGAAGTCACAGCACGTGGAATGTGCCACAACTATTCCTAAAAGTATTATCCCACTCACTACCCCTTGGAAACAGCATGAAATTTGTGGCTTGGCTTTTACGGTGTCTGCAACTAATTTCAATATCATCAAAAATTAATTTCATTAATTCGATTAAGGCATAGGCTTTCCTTAAAGTTCTTATACAGGATTTCTAAGCAGCATGCAACCAAGTATGCACTGAGAAAAATACTTCTTTAGCATTATTTATATAAATAAAGCTTAGAATTCATTACTGCTTTAAACTCCCATTAATTTTTTGCTTTAAATGTTTTCAAAATAACTATGCAGCTTTCATTTCAAACTAAATATTGGAGAAATGCATTCTAAATTAAAATATTACCATTTGGATGTTAATTCGCTTGATAATTTCATCGTTCGAGGCAACTATTTGGTGAATTATTCGTAAATTCAGAAACAGTATGTAATCGCTACCAAAAGAATAGGCAACTTCAATCCCAACAATGCTGCACTGGCATCTAACTAATGTGTAGACGACGCTAATACAAGATTTTTACATTTATTTAATTTAGGATTTGTTTGTTTGCGTTTAACTTGAGTCAATTTTTAAGGAACGTCGCCAGTTGAATCCGTTTCTAGTGTGTGGCAAGTGTGTTCTTTTACGGTAATATTACTGACAATCTAGACATCAACAAAAAGTTGGACAAACTTAAAAAAATAAATGTTATAAATTGAATTTTTAACTTAAAGAAATAATTGTGATAAATTGAATTTTTAATAGTCTTAAATTTGGAAAGGTTATATGAATTCTCGCTTTACAATTTTCACATAGATAATGTTCTTAAGAGGCAAAACACTAAATATTTTTACTTTTAATAAAAGTGCTCCTTATCTACTGATATAGCTCTATAAGAGATATGTTAATAACGTGTATGTTAATATGTGTATCTTCTAACGTAAATTTGTGCTACATTTAATATATACTTTTTCTAAAGAAACCTAAAACTTACGATTTATTTTGAACTCTTATTTCAAAGCTCTCTTCCAGTTTGTGCACAAAGCTACAAAAGATTGCCGAATCTCTAATAATGTTCTGGCGCTATGTTTTTTCAAGTTTGTATTTTTTTTTTAATAAAGCTTCAATCTTTCAGCACACTTTTTTCTCCCTGTGTATTATTTCTTAAATTCATTAATTTGGGCTAGCACAAAAGTTACTTTAGCTATTCTTCTACAATGTGGTAATGACTTTTGTGGATATCCATCCTCTGCCGTCTTCCTGAAGATTTCCTTACACAAAATATTTAATTGAATCTTACAACAGCAACTCTATAATACAATGCAAATTACCTGTAACATTTCGTTTTTATTATTTCACTTTTAAGTATGCTCAAGAAAATTAAATTTCAAGTCAAATCGCAATGCCGCAAAACAGTGCAACACAACGAAAAAGAATGCTTCCTTGTTCTTTTTTTTTTCATTCTGTGCTATCGTTACTTATTTTATTTAATTTCTTTTTATTGCCGCACCTTATTTTATTTTGTACAAACAAAACGCGTTGCGCCTTCGCTTAAATAATAAAGTAAAAAATGAAGAAGAGGAAAATCATGTGTGAAAAGGTATTTTCCAGGGGGATTAAGGTGTATGGGGAGGGGCCATAATATTAAAGGTAGAGACAGGTAAGGCAGCGGTGGGTATGCATATCCTTGAAAAACACCAAAAGTCACGGAACAGCTAAAGCAATATGTGCGCTTACCAACACTAATTGTCTTTGTTGCGTGTGTCTGCGTGTTTGTGCAAGTTCGTGCGTGCATATATTTAACGGTTGTTTAGCTTCACGGCAACTCCCCCCTTTATGGGAACGTGTGGCGGCGGTGAGGCTAAGTAAAAGGCAGCATCAGAACATTTCCATCTTGTAAGCCGCAAATTCACTTCAAATGGAAAATTAAATGTAAATTTTCTTTCATTTTTTTTTTATCCGTTGCGTTTTTCCCAAGCGACCAATGTATTTTCACGTGGTTTTGTGAGGGTTGTTGTTTTTGTGTTGTGTGTTTTTTTGGGGGGGAAAAAAAACTGATGGGTTGATGCCAAAAAATCAAATCGAGCTGCTGCCAGTTCCTTGTCATGATGTGGCCAATTATCATGCCAACAGCAACTATCTAACAACAATTTATTGTATATAAACATTGCATATTATTTACAGTCTATTTGGGTAGCACTATAATTGCTACAGAGTGTTCAAAAATAAATATTAATGAATGCAAAAATACCCAAAGTATATATGTATGTATGTATCCAACTATGCATATGATCCGTTTGACAACTAAACAAGAATTTCATTCACATCCGTTTGGCCATTTATGTTGACTCAATCAAATGTTTGCTTACACAATTACAAAACAAACAAATCCCCCCATCATCGAGTGCCAAGTTAAACAGTGTATATTGCATGGAATAGCACTTGGAGAATCGAGAAGAAAGTTGCTTAGATGAGCGATGGTAAAATGCATCGATTTTAATAATATGTGGGAAGAAAAGATTAAGGCTACACATATTAAGTACAAAACTTTGATTTAAATTATTATACTTGGAATATCTTTGTTACAATGATAAATGGTAAATTCCGTAACGTCAATTCTCTACATATTATGAAGAATTTTAAGTATTCATTGAAATACAAAATACATTGCTTTTGTTTTTTTGTTTTTTATTCTACTTCAAAAGTATCTGTAGAACCACCTTGGTTTCTCTTAAAGAGAATTAAATTATAAATTAGTCAGAATTTCATTCTCTTTGCAGCTAGTCTCTTCTCTTTAAAAAAAACCTTGAGTCCTATAAAAAGTGAAAAAAATGTGGAACTTCCATATACTTCTGTTAGTTGTTCTGTTGTTAGAAAACTGATTCATCTGTACCCAGTTAGGTCAGAACTACAACATACTCCCAATTAACTTTCAGAAGACACCGAAATAAAATACGATTTACGTTCAAAAAATGATGCTATAAACAATTATATCTATATAATTTCAAGAAGTTCAAAAGGCATTTAAAATTCTGTCCAAATTGACAGACGTATCTATATCTGGATAGCTTGGGGTTATTTTCGTTTATTAGTCTTGGAGCGTTTTCATTTAATGATATCCACTGTGTTGTAGTGAATAAAAACATTCTTGGAAACACCCACACACTCCTAATACCGAAGACCTCTGTTTGCACTTACCGCATGTCAATCAAAAATATCCAACTGTGGCATGCACCACAGGCAACGGGATATGACTTGTCGTTTTGTACACAAGTATACAGGGGGGTGGGGAATCTAGGGGGAATCCGTGTACTATATAAGAACTAAGGAGTGTTTGTTTGCAATTCTTACTTTTGTCGGGCGTTTAACTCCCAATGTCAATTAAATGTTTGCTTCATGCCAAGCGCAAGTCTCTTCCATATGACAATGCCAAATGGTAATGAGCGACCACGACTACGTCCATAGACACCCCCTGACAGCGAATCATTCAATTCAGCTAGAGTGGTGGCCAGAGGGTGAGTCTTAAAGAGTCAGCATGGGTTCGCATGTCTTGCCGAAGTAAATTAATTGCAGACCTTTGGCAGCAACCTGCTACTGCTTCAGCTCTGGCTTTTGCTACTGTTCCTGCTCCTGCTCCTGCAGCGTATGTGCAAATTAACATTACCATCAACAACAACAACAATAACAATAACTAGGGCAACAACCACACGAAGAAAGTCAGCAACAAAAGTCAGCCAACAACTAAACTTGGATAGATTAATCGGGCTGATTAACCACACGCAGCTCCATGTCCAGGCAGCCGCAGCAGATCGACCGGCATGCCTATTCATTATGCAATTATTTTGAATGACTCTTGTAAGTGATATTTCCGAAGGCGCTACTAAGTAATGCAACAACATGTTATACTTATGTGAGGGCTATTGGAGTGCCAAGGTGCGTGTATCTGTTTGGGTTTCCCATAACTCGTACTACGATATCCATTACAGTCCAAAGAAAATGTTTAGCATTTGTCGAAATGAGAAAGCATATGTCAAATTGGGTTAATCGCCAGGAAGTCGTCTCATTTGGAAAACCCTGAGTTTATTGTAAGCCGAGTTGATTTGTTGGATTAACCATATGGATTTTGTTGTTTTTTTTTTCAAGTTTTTTAAAAATTACACAACATCTGTACGTTGTAGTAAGTTATTTTAAAATAATTAGTTTATGTTTGTAAAATATTGGTTGTAGTGTCCTTGCAAAGTTTTTTAGGCTTGAGCTAGTTCAATTTAAAGTTATGGTAAGAAGAAAGTCTTCAAGATAAGCCACATTTTCGGGGCATTAATATTCCTGGATACGACATTTTATGAATACAACTGAAATTTCAATGGATTTTGTATAAACTAAATATTTTACAACTGAGGTGACTTTAAGGTTTGTCAACTCTTTAGAGTCATTAAATGTTAGCCGTCCATAGCATAACTATTTCAACTATTCTATGATAAGCGCAATGTTGAGGAGCGGAAGGCTAGAAATTTCTCGAGAGTGGGCGAAATTGAAAGCTAACTAAGCTGAATTATTTACGAATGCCTTCGCCTTTACTTCTTTCTCAAGACACAAAATTAGCTCAACACATTCCTAAAATTCCTAAACTCTCTAATAACTGGTTATTATCGTCTCATAAGTTTCTGTCATCTGTCAGCAAGCTTCGTGAAAGGGTAAAAAAGGAAGGCTTGCTTTATATCCGAAAAAAAATATTTTACCATCTCGACAATTTGCCTAAAAAACGACATTACATCCATTTTTCAGAACTATGATATCTCATTCGTGGATTATTTTGGTACATATTGTACATAAATATTAGTAAGCTGCCTGCAGAAATCTATCGGAGATAAGCGATTTTGTATAACAGTTAGTTCTTAACGCTTTCTCTACTGTATTATCTTGGAAAATACTTTCTTAAAGGCTTTCAAATTTTCAGATTCTACTATATTTCATTGAAATCCCTTTGAATTGAATTAAAAAATTTTAACTAAAAATGAACGTCAACACCATTTATTTATAATTGCATTAATTAAGTCCTGAGAATGTCTGGCACAGTATGCGATGACATGTAATATATTTAAGTAAATTGCTGGGCCTTTGAACGCTCCAAAGCGCTAGTAGAACTGGCAAGTAGAAAAAAAGCACAACTAAAAAAAATAAAAACCACTTGGGAAAATAAAGGAGAAATTACAGTCAAGTCTCGTAAAGAGATGCCAATGTATTAATTGTTGAACGTAAAAGACAGATTTATTTTATACACTACATACACATATGCACACAGCTACATATGCAACACACAGATACTCACACACACACACTCACACACACATAGAGGAATATCTAATGTTCTATAGGCATGCCATTGTTGAGTGTTTGTTTGTTGCCCTATAGCCTGGACTTTAGCCGGCCAGGTGTGTCTCCTGGGACAGAGTGCCATGAACTGGTCTAGATAGACCCCACCAAAAATTTATACACTCCGCATGGTGTAATTAATGGGAAGTGACCAACAACAAATATAGCAACAACAACAAATGGGAAGAATATTTCATGGTAAGAAATTATTTGCTCACATGCATGAACGCAGCCCAATGAAGACTTAGTTTTTCCAATTTGTTTCTGGTACATGCTATATATATATTTGTGATTTTCCAAGTATATATACGTTTTTTTCCTAATGTTGTTTTTGTTTTGTATAATTGTCTTGCGCCAGACAATTTGGCAATGGATCAAGAAATGAGCTAGGCAGCATCAGCAGAGGTAAAAATACTAACCAAAAAAAAAAAAAAAAATCTAATTTGTACAGGTGCGAAAACGCTGTGATCAGAATTCATCCAAAACTAATACCAAAGTAGATGATTCTCACGGTGTACACTTCGAAATAGACTCATATGGTCGAATTTTCTGACAACGTTCCAATTTTGTTGCCCTTTCTGTGGCGCTAAGTTATTTCATTTGTATGGAAAGTATTTTTAGACTTTTGTTTTTACCTTGCAAGTTTTTTTTTTCAAATTTCATATTATACACTTACTAAGAGTATATTGTAACAGTGTTATTTAAGAGGGGGAAAAAATTGTAACTCATTAGCATCGCAAAAAAAAAACTCTGACTTTACTCTAAGCTAACTAGAAAATTAAAATCAATAAAGATTGTTTTGTTTTTGCCGAAAAATCGATCTGACATATGCAAGCTTTGAAGAATTCAGATCGAAATCATAACACAAAACCCATTTCTTACGCAGCATCAGTTTCAGATAAAGTGTATCTCAACTTTGGTTATAAACAATTTGCAGCTCTTCCGTTTTAAATATATATATATTCCCGTTGCTTTGCTTCATTTGGCTTTTTATTTAGTTTTTTATTATTGTAGTTTTTTGCTAAACGTCGTCCGGTTTGTTTATTTATCAAGCGTCTTTTGATTTTTGTATTTTTAGTGGCATTTTCGAGTACCAAATGTGTGTTAAATACTTTTTTTTTTCATTTTTAGTTTGTTGATCATTTTGAAAATGAAAAGAAAACTAAAAAATCCCGTCATTTTGGAAAATGGCTAGTAGACGTTAGCCTGTCTCATTAGACGCTTCATTAAATTTATTGCTTTCCATCGAAATCGAATTAATTTCAAATTTTTCAATTGTAAGCTTGTTGGCGAGGGTTAACATTTATGTTTGTGGGGATGGGTACTGTATGATGTCAGATCAAATTGGATATTTGATAAAGATGGAACTAAACACGACCAGCAAATAGTAAATAAATGTTAATTTGTTAGTTTTTATAGCAATATGAAGAAATCAATTGAGTGGGTCACTGGGGCTTGTTGGGTCGGATAAGAAAATACATACCGAAATAATAATGCGTTGGCAGAGTGTTTCGAAAAAACATTGGGATACACAGATATTTTTAAAGAGTACTTAGACCACTCTTATAGATATTTCATTTATTTCCCTGTTGATTTAATTCTGAAGCAACTCTCGCATGAGACAAGTTAATATTTTTAAGAAATCGCTTGGTTTAATTTGAAAATCAGAAAGAGTCAATGGGAATGCTGCACGCACCTTTGGCCACGCCCACATTGTGTCAAACACGCTAATTTACTGTTACATTATTTACACACACACACACACACACACACATATATATATATACACGAAGAGATACATTTATAAGTATGTGTGTGTGGTGTATGTGTATGCAGAAAGTACGATAAAACTGAAAGGTTGTCACTTGGGTAAAGTTAAGGCGTGAGATGCACACATACACATACATACTTACTCACAAATACAATCTCATACACACACACACACACACACGTGAATTCAAATACAATCGCAGTCCTACGCACATAAGAAAAACGACAAAGACTTTGGCGTTCAACAGGGCGCATGAGCAATCTGTGCTTAGCAACATTTTGACTTTAGCAACATGTTGCCACACTGTACCATTGAAGTACTTTATATTCCATTTAATATATGTGACAATTTGCTGAGATTTTAAGCAGATTGCAAAACACAATTTATTTTAAAAAACATTTTTGTTTTTCTTTAAACGGAAATCTTGAAATATGTTATTTTTAAAAACGAAATTAAACTATTTACTCCTATCAAAATGTTTAATTTTAATATTAATTACTATTTTTAAAGATTATGTTAATTTCGCTAACAATATATAATATACAATATTTTGACATCTTATTATTGATGTGTAAAGTGAAATATATAAATATAAAAAGTTGTGTATTTTAGTTCTTTACATTTTTTGCATTTTTTCCTTTAAATTAATTTTCAATTCAATAAATTATATTAATTTTAGTCTCGATTTTGATGATTTTCTACTATTTCTTTGTAAAGTATATTCTTTGGTAAAATTTCAGGAAATAAAAAAAATGAATTAATAAGGTTTATCGGATATAGCGCTAAAAATGTCTAATTTGACAAACCGAATTTTAGTGTTACTTCCTGCTAAAATTAAACGATTATTTAACGAATTGAAATTAACTCAACACAAGTCAAAATCGAAACACTCAAGATTTGCAAAGTTTTTATTGAAAGTTGCCATCATTATAAAATGTTGCCAAAATTTATAGCTTAAAGCCGAATAGAATCCACAAAGTTTCCCGCCAATTGCAGGCCGAATCCGAAGTGTATACAAACATACCGCCATACACACACACATACACAAAGTTACTCCCACACACACACACACACACACACACACTGATGCGCTCTAACAACCCCAAAAAGCCACAAAGCAAACAAGGCAACTGCGGCTGGGCTAAAGAGAACATGCAGAGTGCAGGCGGTTAAAGAGCCAGCTAACGGTCGTTCTGTCGCTCACTTGTTTCGTATCGTACGGTAAAAGCGGAAAATCTGTAAAGCCGGCTAACGGTCGCTCTCTCTCTGTGCCTCCCCGTGCTACACGGCCCTTCTGCTCGCTCTCATCTGTTATTTACATTTTGTTTTGCCGGCTTTTCATCTTCGAATGCTGCCGCCTGCTTGTCGTCTTCGTCGTTGTCGTTCCTGTTATTCGTTTTACACGAACGCCGAGCCGAACACGCTTCGTGCGTGCATTACTTGCTGGCCTGGCATTTGCTAATGGACGAGTTCAGGCATTTTAGTTGGCAACGGCCTACACACTGATACGGACGTGTATTTCGCTCGGCGCTAGTAAACTTTTTAGAAAACAATTTTTTGTATTGCAACGTGTTTATTTTGAGTTATCGCGATTTTGAACAAGTGCGGTTCGGTTCTGTGTAGTGCAAATTTTGTGCAATGAATTGAAAGAATATTGTGCTACATAGTAGTTTTATTAAATAGCAACAGAATTTATATATATACACCAAAAAGAGTGTTGGAACCTGTGTGTGTGTGAGTGTGAGTGAATTTTGAAAAAATTGCCAAAGGAAGTGACCAAAGGTAAAGTTCTAGATTTTAAATTAGTTTTAGAGTTCACAAAGCATATTACATGCTTTGGCAATCACATTTCTGTTCATTTGTCAACATACTTTGCGTATTTTAATTAGTCCCAAAAAAAAGAACCCCATTGTCTCAATCATCCATCATTCAAAATTTTGTCGAAGTACTTCATAATAATTTTGCTGAATGACATGGAAAAGTTTTCTCCTATAGTCTATACAACTTTTATTTTTGTTAGCTTGCTGCAACTCAAAACAAATGTGCATAAATATAAAAATATTTTTTTGTTTAGGAAAAGAGAACGTGATTGTTTGTATCATTAACCAACTGAATGAACAGATGTTTTTTTATCCAAAGTTATTATCGTTCTAAAAAATTAAAGTTAAAGTCTGTTTTAAGTATTTGTGTGGCTGCATTCTCCAGTTTCTTACGCTTAAGTAATTACAAAAATATATATTGGCAAATATGAATGATTAAAGGTTTAGTGACGCTCACAATTGCATATATGTGATTATTTGATGAAACAGAACCACGCCCATTCAATTAGGGCTTGAATAAAAACTTGGTCTTCACTACAGTTCCAAGGAACTTCCTTTGCCTAGGCCAACATTTGTCTATCCCATTAGGAGGCTTCATTGTTTTGATGTTATCAGCTGTTATTCGACTTGTTTTTGTTTTTGCTATTGAAGTTGTTTATTTATTGTTGTTGTTGTTGTTGCAGGGCAATAATGTGCAGCATTAAGTAGTCGTCGTGGCATGCCTGCTAACAAAATAATTGACAAAACAAATCATTTATGTGGCAAAAGTTTTACGAAGCTTTTTTCCATCTGTTGAAAATGCACACGATGACAGAACACGCAACAGTGACAGGGACAGGGACAGGGACTGGGGACAGAGACAGTGGCTAAAAAGTCCAACCAAATATAAATAACAGCATAATAATGAGACCCAAGACTATGTGACGAAGACAATGCACTGAGCGAGCTATGCACCATAAATCTCCTACAATTAAATTATTATGAAAAGAAAAATTCTGAAAAAATTTACTGGGAGATTGGTGCGGTAATTGGTAAGGACGGATTTTGCAGTGAAAATCTGGCACTTACATTATTTTTTTAGTTGTTACAAATTTATTTTTACAAAAAAATTTAAATTCTAAAACATTTTTAAAATGTTTTGATAATTCTTCGCTAAGATATATAGAAAGTACATATTGGCAAAGTGCGCATTTCGTGGCAAACTGTAAGTTCGTGAGATGTCTCTATAGACAGGAGTTATGAATTTTGGTAACTCTTAGTATTATTCTTAAGCACTTATAAGAAGTATTTGTTTAACAAAATTTTAGTTGACATGTGTACTTTTTAAATAAGAAGTAAATTTGATGACTTTTTTCAAGTTTATGACAGAGATATGTTGGCAAGATACTGTTTTGAAGAAAAACACATTGAGACCTTTAAGCTTGGATGGTACCCAATAGGAGGAACATTGCAAAATTGCTATATTGATTTAGAATTCCAGAATTAAAAAAGAATCGATTTTTGTCGTATCCTAGTCGACAATTTATACGATTTGAAATGAAACAAATTATTCGCTATCTATAACTGAAATTCTTTTTTGTGTTAAGAATAATTTCAAGAAAGTATTGAAAGTAATTTTATTAAATAATTTATTTTTCTTTTGAATTGAATTCATTGCTAAAAATAAAAATGTTTCAGATGTGTGACTCTGAAGAAAATTGTGCTTATATTTATAAGAAAAAAATGTAATAACATAATTGCATAGAAATATCTTGCAGTTTAATGCGTATCAATTTTTGAATTTATTTATGTCTTTAAGTACAACAATTTTGACATTGAATAAATATTAGCAAGTACTTTGGGCTAAATATATAATTAATTTTTTAAGGCGATACAGCCTTGTTAAATTTTAATTATTTTGAATGAAGTCTAGCTTCTTTGATTTTTGTATTTATTTTTGAAAAATATCATAAATTAAGATAAGCAATGACAATAAAGATAATAACTACTGAGCTGGGGAATTTAAATACAAAAATCAAAGATTTTTAATGTGTGAAAAGTTAGTAAAGTGTAAAAAGTAAATATATTCGAAAATTGGTAAAGAATGATCCGAACTTTGCGAAAACTGTCACATGACATTCGATACGTTTACTTTTACAAACAAAATTCCCATTTTGACCATTAATGGTATTTGACATTAACAGAACATAAAATCAGATGAGAATCCAAAATGAAATATAATAAAACGGCAATTGACCAGAGTTGAAACAAATCATATTATAGGCTTAACCGCAAATGTGAGCTCTGCTAGTTGCAAACAGCCGTATACAAAATACGGTTGATTGCAACAATCAACATGTTAACAAGTTGTTAAACACACAAATACACTAGTGTGTGTGTGTGCGTGTGTGTTGGTGTTGCCACATGCCACTAGTTAGGGGAATACAATTTTTACGAGCTCTTAACTAAAAATCCTAACATTTATGGCTATTAGTTTTTGCCACATTTTAGTGCCAATGAATGTCGCGTTTACAAGTCACGAATGTTATTGTTGTTGTTGTTGCTATCCTTATGCACACACGTAATACCTATGAGTAGGTGTATGAGTGTGTGTGTGTGTGTCAGGCGTTTGTGTTTGTGTGTTTAAGAATTTAGTTGATGATTTGTTTATTAAAAGCAAATTTATAGTTATTGCTTTCACGCAAGCTTACTGCGCGCCTTGTGGTATGCAGCAATTGTCGTGTCACGCTTGTTAACGATAACAATGATATCGATAACGATAATTGCAATAATAAACATTGAACATTTGTGAGAGGCACAGCAACAACAATTCTTCCAAGTTGAACTTAAAGCATCCAAAAAAGAAAATATGACAAACATTCGCGGATCTCAACTTAAATTGGCATTATCTCATGAAAACTATCTATCGCAGGAAGTTAGTTTGTTGTTTTTTAAAAGTAGTTGGCCCAATTTTAGACAAATAAATATGTTACTTGTATATATTGTTTATTGCGTTTTAATTGCTCAGCAGTGGCATTACTCAATATCATCAACCAGTTGACTCATATGTAGCTGGACTACAGCAGCGTCCAGCCCGTTTAATTTGGACGCAAGTTTTGAGCAACTCTGAGCATCTGGATTGTTTATTTACGTGCGTTTAATTTATACTTTACTTCAGTTCGAGTGCGATAGAGAAAGAGTCTAACGCTTCACGGCTAGTAAACAAAATTTAATTGCGTAGTTGTCATCATGCAAGAAGAACGGCAGCAGCAAGAAGCAGATTTAACGCGTTCGGAACGGCTGTAAATTAAAGTGTAATGAAATTCCACAATTTTTCGCACAATTGAAAATGAAGACTCTTGGGCCGTTTTGTAATATGGCATAAATACAATATACAATGAGCCGAGAGGAATAAACACCTGACCCCACACAAGCAAATGTATTAATTGTGTGCACAAAGGCTATTTCGAAAATACCAGATGCACTGGCAAACTATTAAAATTGTTTTGAAAAATGAAATAGAAAAAAGAATGCGTAGCACATCACGAAAAATCAAATGGGGCACATTGCTTGCAATTGTGGCACGTAATTTTATTGAGTAAAATTCAAATGCAAGCTAATTTATGAGCTGTTTCTTTAATAGTTCTAGTGCAGTTTGAATTAAACAGGATGGCGTTTTTCATCAAATACAAAGAGCAGGAACAGAATATTAAACAAGTATACGAGCGTATGTGTAAGAGCTGGTAATATTCACGCTCCAATTCACTGGGAATTGCAAAAGATATAAGGAAATGAACCATGTGGCAAACGTTTAAACAAAGGCTTTGGTGTAATAAAACAATTCTCAAATCGATTGCATGTCGATTTAGTTGAGCTGTCATTAGAAACATTTGTCAGGCTTGTCGATTCGTCTTTCTCTTTTTGTGCCAGTTTTGTTCGATTTTAATGCCAGTTTCATTTCACTTTTATTTAACATCTGGTTACATTATATAAGTGTAGTTTTAAATGAATTAAAGTTCTTAATACTTGCAGGAAATTCTCTGAGAGATCTGAGCGAATCTTCACCGTATATAAATTGTGTTGAAACTAATTTATAATTGCATTTTTATTGCTCTTAAGAACGTTTCTTTAAATGATGAAATGATTTTAGAGCGTTATATACAATGTTCTTTAAAATAAAGTAGAATGCAAACAATCACACACTGAGATACTTCTTGTATCTCGCATAATTTTTGTATTAAGTCTGCTATAACAGTGCTAAAAACTCTTTCTTATCTTTCATCACTGAGTTCTTCATTTTAGTCACACTTAAAAATCAAGCATACGTCACAGAATGCCACTTTAATATTACGCATACGCCGCGTAATTCGCTTACAGACAGAAATAGATAAATGAAATGTATCTATTGATGAATGACGTTTGAAGATTTACTACATTAACTTTGTTTTTTTTTTTTTCATTGAGTAATCACTCAGACTGGCACTGCCTTGTTTCAGTTTTATGGGCCAAGTATGGAGCCAAAGTTTCACGGCCTGAAATTATAATTAGCAAGTTTATGTTGTGGATGGGGCATATAATAAATTCCTTGCTGACATACCATGTCAAGGCTCTTGCTGTAGTCGTGACTAAAATCGATGTACGAATTAATCAAAATTAGGCCTTGGAAAGTGCATTATAAATATTTATGTACTTGGCATGTCAAAGTATTTTTCAATTTCAGCTGCAATTTAAACGTCCATCAATAATGAGAAGTCCGGGGTATTACCTATGGACTCAATGCAACAAATCGCCTACAAATCGTTAAAGCACAGATTAAATTGTATTCATTGTTGTTGTTGGTTTTATTGCTTTGGGCCATATTTCATGCTTCAGTGTGGCAGAAATGGAGTACATAAAGCTCAGACACGGCAACAACAGCGGCAGCGGCAGCGGCAGTGGCAACGAAAAACGAAGCCACTTAAGTCAACTCAAGAGAGTGTGGGTGGCGTGGGTGAGTGTGAGTGTGAGTGTGACAGTGTTGGAGAGTGACAAATGAAGACTGACATTTACAAAACAGTTGAAAAACAAAACGAAATTATACAACTTGCCGCGACTGTCTCCAGTTTACGGTCTACGCTGCTACGTTCTACAGTCTGTAGTCTCCAGTTCTTGGTACTGAGGCGACAGGCGACAAAGGACATGCGACAGCCGAGTTGAGTTTTTAAAAGCAACTTGTTGTTATAAAGCCTCGCTCTTTTGATACCCTGCACCCACTTGGTTTAAGGGTATGCCAGACTTGTGCTGAAAACAGTCTCGAACGTGAACTGCATTTCGCTGCTTCGTATAAACAAAAGTTGAAAAAATATTATATGACGTAGTCACTTACCACGAAAAACACTAGACAGAGTATGCTTACGTCGAGTGCAGTCAGAGTACTGTCACACATTTTTTTGTTTGCTTCACTTTTCATATCTCCCCGTCCAGCCCATGTTCTGCCTTTATCCGCTCTATCACATATTCCACTCAGAGTTGGTTTTTGTGTTGTGGGGCTTTGGGGAACGTGAAAGATTTAAAATAAACCCACTTAGCGGCAGTCAAGCACTCATATTTTTGACAATTGTTTAAGCTATGCGACATCTCCTTGAAGTGATGCAAATCCTTATGTCAAAGACATCGCTGATTTTGGCCAAAATGGCTGATGAATGAATTCGAATCTAATGAATGCATCATAATGCTACTTATTTAAGCATTCATTTAAACAATTAATGTCAATCTACGCGTCAGTCAAATAATTCTCGGCCAAGATATTTATGCAAAGACAGCGTACAGACAATTTAATACAATTTAAAATTGAGGATTTTTCCACCTCTTTATTTCGACATTCATTAAATTCTTAATGCAAACAATGTATACAAATGTATGTGCGGATAGCTTATACAAAGTCTATATCTGAACAACACTAGAACACTTGTGTTTTAAACATAACCAATTGCTACAACAAACACAGGAAAATCGAAATAATTTCTTTCTAAGAACACAGTGCATGCTCCATATTATGCACTAATTGAGTTCAAGGGTGTGCATAGTAGCTGAAAATTTTTATAAGGCAATCTTATGTTTGAACATTTACTTAATGGTTTCGCACAACAGGATATCACTATTTATTTAAAAAAGTAAAAAAAACACAAATTGTTTTTTAATGATGAGAACAAGCAGTTGAGCAAATTGTATCTCCTTGACCAATTCATAAAATTTCAGCTATAACTAAAGTCAACAACTTTGTGGTAATTCGATTTAGTTTGGTTTATTTTGGACTCGAGCGTGTGCCAGACTGCTTTCTATGGCATTTATCAGGTTTAATATAATTTTGAAAGGCGTTGCTTGGACATTGATTTATGGTAGCGGAATTTTTGAAAAGATTTTGTAAAGATTTCAGAAACGCTTGCCTTAAACTAGCCTTGTTGTCAGATGAACTATTTTCAAAATAAAATGAGGAAAACATTTTATATAAAACTAAAACGGCCAGAGACTTCAAAAAGTTCGAAAAAAAGATGCCCTTTTACCAAGTGAAAGATCCATAAAACATAATTGGCTAAGAAGGCTCCATATAAAAAGTTAAGATAATAAATAAAGGAAACGATGGTTCAAATGGACCGTTCGAAAGTGAGTTGTTATAGTACTCAAAATATTACTATGTATGGTATAAGGAGACAAAATTTGTTAAAATTTTTGCTTGTAGATGGGATTTGATAAAAAATAAGTCAACTGTGCGTTTTTTAATAAATCCTTGTAGATTTAACATAGTTTTCCAGAAGATGCTTCTCTTTTTCTGACTCATAAACAGCCGATACTCATATTACTACTGACTAAATGTTTGAAGATTAAGCATCGAGGGATGTCTCTAGTTTAGAGCTAAGTCCGAATAGCTGTATCTTTAATAGAGTTTCAATAGAGATTTTTTCTTGTTCTATGCATTTATACAGCTTATCTTTTTCAAATTTAAATATTTCGTATATTAATATTAACTTTAATATTATAATTATTTCTTTCAAAAAAGATAAAAAAAATATTTGAAAAAATATCAGAATATTTTTGTTAAACCGAGTGTCTACCCCAGCAGACATGCGGTTGCATCGAAGAAATTTCCTGAGCACCTAGTTTTCCGAACAACACATCTCAACATTATTATCGCAATCAACGCCAAGGCATCATCTTTGACAAGAGCGGAGGCTGTCCGTTTCAATAGAAATTGTTGTTATTTTTAGCGTAATTTTCATTATTGACTGAAGAGCTGACAGTTGCACATGCAAAAATCACTTTAATTGAAAAGGAAAAGTCGCACACACATATCCACACACACCATTCCAATACACACACACAAACACATGGACTCAACTGCAAAAAACTTGCAACAAATACAATATTATGCCATATCATAGCAATCAACCTGAAGAGTCTGGGCTGGGCTGAATGACGGAATTTCAGGAAATTTCAACACGCTTGAAGTTGTCAGCGCAACAAGTTGCCTTAAACAAAATGGCGGAAACGTGACGCTGGCATCCTGTGTGCTGCAACCGTATGCTGGGTAGGGGCAAATGCAAATGCAACAGTCTGTTAGACGTTACCCAATACCAACTAAATTTATGAAATGAATTTTTAAACGTTATGCAAGTTGTCGACTATCTGGCAAAACTTTAAACTTTTTTATTGCTTTGAGAGTTGAAACAGGCTGCTGCAGCATCAGGCGCTTGGCACCAGGCTTCATGGGGCAGGCCAACAGTGGCCTCCTAATTGTGGCAAACTTTTGCAGCATGCAACATTGAGCAGTCGCTGCAGCTATAAAAGTCTGTAGTCTGTTGGTGTGTGTGTGTGTCTCGGAGTCTCATATCCTGAAAGCCAGCAGCCGTACAGTCGTCGGCCGTACAGCCATGTGTGTCTGGCCGATTGCATTGTCGCGTCCCTGTTCATTGACTTTGGCAGCGACAGCAACTTCTACTTACTGGCGTTTATACACACACGCACACACTAACGCATACACATGTCTTTTTTAATACACTTTCTCGCCAACTGCACATCGATCGCTCGACTACACGTACGCACATTCCCGGACTAGTCCTTGGACCGAGGACGCTGCCGTCGGCATGCTGCCTAGGTTCATTAAACCAATGCGTCCTGTTGCTGGACACAGACTTTTCATGCTCATATTTTGCCGTATCTGCTGCAACACCATGGTCAAGCAAAATGGCCAAATGAGACGGGCTTTGAGGTGATGAACTGAAAATACCCTTGGAGTTCTGAATTTGTGGTGCTAATAGTTCTTATTAGTGCAGTATACGGATTTGTTGTGGTTTCTTTGAATGCTTTTCAGTAAGTCTACTTTTAAATATAAGTAAGAATACATTATGCGTAGGTTTGGAAGTGATTCGAATCCGTAGCTCCTTGTTCTCTTTGATCAGCTATGAATAGGGAATTAGCCCATTTTCAGTGTTAATTTATATATATAAACTGACACAGACTTTTTCTTCCTTTAAGTCCCTCCACAGTTAAGATGCTGTTTTGAAAGAGTATTGAAAAGATATGCAGGTTGTCGTCTGATGTTTTGGTGCGGCTTGCCCTAAGCTTTGCTTGTTCAAGTCCATTGCGTTGATGCAAGTCCTGACAACGATTATCAATAACAAGCTGCGGCAACAACATCGACAACAACGACCATATGGTAGAGCTTTTGCTCCTTTAGCGGATATTGGCTGGCTTTAGTGACGTTTATTGTTCGGCAGGGAGTGTTAGTGGATGCGTCAGAACTTGTTGCACGATGTTTGACTGGCTTAACTAGACGGCCCTAATCAAGCAGCCATTTCCATTTAGCACTCATACAATATCTTCTTTCTTTCTTCCCACAGCCCACACTGATGTCCATTGAAATATTTTGTTTATGTTTTAAATGCCATGATAAACATTTCTATGGCATCTTCGTTTCATCGATTTAACGCTAAATTGTTATTACCATAGTTTGGGTCGATTGTTTTTGTTTGAGGCTTGTAGAGGGTGGACGGACGGGTTAAGAGCTAAGACCCAAAGATAGGCGGCAACCCTTTAGTTAAATGGCAATGCTAGAGGAAGTGGGGCAGCAAGTACTACAAGCAAGCTGTATTATGTTGGTCTGTTGAGGGTCCTCGACCAACGCACATATGCGGCACCGTAATAATTTGCAACGAACTCTGACAGGAAGTTTTTGTTGAAAATATGTTTGTAGTAGCCAGCCAGCCAGACAGACAGCCAAAGGCACGGGCGAACGCACAGACCTGTAGAAAGATGGCTAGAGAAAGGAAAAGAGAGAGAGAGGGGGAAAGAGAGTGAGAACCATGCCAAAGGCAACCTTGTCATATCCTGTTGACGTCGCTGACAGAAGACGCCGCGCCACGTTCAGGTGCTTGGTGTTATTTCACTTTGTGTATAAATATATTTTTTCGGGGGGCGGAAGTGTGAAATGTTTTTAGCGCACTTTTACTTGACGTCCCTTAGCGTCTCGTTGCTTTACTCCGCTCACCGACACTTCTGCCATATCTCCGGTCCAATGTACGCCATTGGAATTTTTTCGCTAGAGCATATTTTATTGGCATTTTGTAGAAAATTTGTGGCTGGCTATGAAAATACCACGAATTTTGCCAGCTAGCTCGACTACCTTAGGCAAAGCTGCACATCTCTCTGCAGATATTTCGTATTAAATTGTTTGGCTCACAAAGTATTCACTGGAAATCTCAATTAAGCAGAAAAGTGTTCTTCTTTTTATTTATCGGCAGTGTGTGGCTTGTGGCAACACTGTGCGTACGTATACTTAATTGATTTAAGCAAATTGTTCAACTAAAATGAAAGACCGTAAATTAATGCACAATTTGTAACAGCTGCAGCAGCTACGTATTAGATGCTCTACGAGAGGGAAGTTGAGGACACAATTACCATGGCACAGTTATTGCCCATAATTATATAATGTTTGTCAAAAGCAATTTTGCATTGACAGATCGCAAAAATTAGCGAAAATTTTCACTGGAGTGACATATACATAAACGAGCTTGGCCGGCCAATAATATATTTTGCATCAAAGCGGAAATTCCTCGGCTGTCAGTGCCTGCTCATTTAACGCCAACATAATTAGAGAAATTATTTTATCAAAAACATATTCTGTTGACTAGACTCTAACACGTAGCTGTAACAATTTCAATTTGGCTAATTAAATCAAGTAAGAAAGTGCATGTACGTATGCATATATGCGGGCACCCCCACTGGTCGCACAGCCTCAATGCGCCCCAAGTTGGGCGCCGCCCTGCATCATGCCACACGACGAGCAGACGACAGACAACATGTAACGGCATGTAGCTGTTGACGCTTTGAAATTTGGGTCAACTATGCGATTTGCCGCGTCATATGCCTCATACCGATCTCACCCCATCCGTTGAGGGGTGCACAACACATATCCATCAGTCTTTGGCATTGAATTGTACGGGATTGAAGCTGCTGCACCTGCATTAGGGTACTTGGTGGGCAGATTCACAGACATTCGGACCGAATGAGATACACAGCAGGTTGCCTTGCGTAATTATTTGTCAAATTCACACAGGCCATCATTAAAGAGCAACAGGCGTTGTTGGCTTTATTGGGGGCCATGCAGTGTTCCTGCTGTTGTGGCTGGCATTTTTCGGGGGAGATGGCATCCAACGAGCTAACCTCTCGCTCGTAGGCAATCAATCAACAGCTGCGTTGGCTCATTATGACAACTCACGCAGCACGAGTTCGGCTCATATCAATATAGTACATGTTGTATTATTATACAGTGCACAGTGTGTCATAAAAGTATGCAGATATGTGTGTATATGGATAAGAATTAAAAGTTGCAGACAGGTGCTAGCTGCTAAATTGTATACAATCTATTGAGCAAATATGTAACTAGACTATTTAGGGGATCAATAAACTGTAGAGACTATAATTAACTAAAACATATCTATTCTCTTTGCCATGAGGCACTACTTTTGTAACGCACTGTATATGATTTTGATTAGTGTTTTGCAAATTGCTTAGTCAACGACAAAGTATAACTTCCGTTGTGTCGTATATATATGTGAATTTGATTGACGATGAGCCATGGAACGACTCACAATTTGTTGCGGAAGTAATTAGTATAAATATAAATTTGTGACAATTACCATTTGGTAATGATCGATAGTCGAGCGGTCAAAGTCGTAGGACGTGATAAGATAAGAAGTTGGAAGTCGAATTCTATGTCAGCCTAAAAGTATGCAACATATTTTTAAATAAAGAAAATAAAATACAAAATTTTCCAACAATTGTTGAGAAATTAAGCAATTCTTTTGTATCTTTTTGGTTTACAATTTTTTTTTTTGATTTATTATTAAATTTTTACAGTAAATTATGTTAATATAAATACAACTCTTTGTTTTATATTTTTTTTTGTATAAAAAAATGTACGTTAAGTGGTAAGCACATTAAATTATACAAAGCACATTTGGCAAAAAAATTTTTAATTATTAAATTATTACAATTACAATACGATTACAATAATAATTAAATTAACATTGTTATAAGTTGTATATGCTATTACTTTTGTTTTTATTTATTATTGCATTAATATTATTTAGTACACGTTGCTTTGCACACAAAAATCTCTATATAAATAGTATGTATGTTAAATAATAAATAATAATAATAAATGAAACATTGAAACAGCAAATGCATTACATTTATAATAGAGTCATAATAACATAAACATCAATTTTGTTTGTTTTTGCTTGCACTTTGCACAATTCTGGGAAGACTTTTAAATCATATTAATCAAAAATTGCAGTAGTTGAGCATAAAAAATAATAAAATTAAATAAACTTAATTATTTTAACAATCTCCATTGTGCCCAAAAATAAGTTAACTTTTAGCTACTATGATGTCAGGCAAACGTTTTTTTTTTTTGCGCACACATTCAAGTGCATAGATATAGTTACTTTTTCTTTATAATATATATAAATTGTTATAGATATTTTTTTTCGCCGATAAGCAGCACTACAGCTTGCGCGTAACTATAAAGTTATATCTGTGCCTCATGTTTCATTATGATTAAATAATTTCAGCTTTATATACAATTAATTATAGTTTATTATTTCCATGAAACATACCCGTAGCATAAATCATGAGCGCGCTTATATTGGCTGTCATTAAACTTATGCTAAAAATTCTGACGACAATGAGACTGCTGCATAGATTATAAGCAAATATTGTATCTATATTTGTATGTACATTCAAGTATATGTATGTTTATATATATATGTAACTATATAAATGTTATGCCCCCCACATATTCGGCACGCTGTGCAGCAGCCCCCCGCATAACTAACAGCCCCAATGACATGAACAATAAAAACAGAAAAAAAAACAAAAATACTACTTTGCCTGCTGTGCGTCGCCCAATGCTCACACAGATACATACACTTACAGCTAATAAACACATGCAGATACGCAGATACTGTGTGCAGCGGCAGTGTTGCATACTTTGGAAGCTTCACTGTGCCGTGGCTCTCTCGCCTCTTTGTTGTCTTCACCATTGTCATTGTCGCCTTCGTCATCACCGTCAACATCATCTTCCCGATTTAAAGCAGTACGCACTTGCGTGACCTTTTGGTGCGCATTACGGGACACAGCACGGAACGTATGGCCTCATCGAAGACCGTTTTCAGACCCTTTTGCGTTAGCGCTGAGCATTCCAAATACTTGACGGCATGTATTTCTTTGGCCATGGCCAGACCTTGTGGATATGTGATGGGTGTCAATTTACGATCCTTTAGTTTCTCAATAGTTTGTTTATCATCGCGCAAGTCGAGTTTGGTGCCCACCAATATTATGGGCACATTTGGACAATGATGACGCACCTCGGGAAACCATTTGGCTCGCACATTCTCAAATGAGGCTGGATTGACCAGCGAAAAGCAGATGAGAAAGACATCTGTTTGTGGATAACTAAGCGGGCGCAAACGATCGTAATCCTCTTGGCCAGCCGTATCCCAGAGACCCAGATTTATGGGCTTGGCATCGACCATTACATTGGCGGAGTAATTGTCAAAGACTGTGGGTATATACTCGCCAGGAAAGGCATTGGTTGTATAGCTGATCAGCAGGCAGGTCTTACCCACGGCGCCATCGCCAACAACGACACATTTGATTGCTTGCATGACGTAGTCGTAGTCACAGTTGTGTATCTTTTGGATTCTGCTTTGGTAGCTAATAAATTTATGTGTCGGCGGCACTCACACACACGCGGGCACGGTTACACACAGTTGTGCGAGTTTTGCTTATGCTGCGCGTCAATTTTTGCGTTCAACAAGTTCTCAATTCAGCTGGCGTTGGCGTTGTTGGCGATTATACAACAATTTGCTCAAATATTATATAGATATATATATATATGTATGTATATATACAAAACGGATAGATAGACACGCACGCAAAACCGTGTTGTGTTTACGATTAGGCGAAAGTTACTTTTTATCAATCAATAATGATGCACTGCAGCATGCATACGACGCGTTGCTACACGTACAAAAATGCGTTTAAATGTTTCACACTTGATTAGCTCTCTGCAAGTGTTTCGTTTGATTTAATTGAGTTGTAAGTTCGTTTGCACGCTGAACACCGTAAACACACCCAAACGCTTGGAAATCGACGCCGTCACTGAGCAGCAGCAGCAGCAGCAAATTGTATCTATCGGATACGTTCACATATGTTGTGCGCTCCACTGTTGTTGTTGCTGTTGCTCAAACGATCGCAGTGTAGTTGTCTTTGTCGCACACATGCAGATGCTTACTAAAGAGAATCAATTCGAAGTATATTGCGCACTCTCACACACATTTACAGTGTGGTACGGTATATTGTGCCTGCTACCAGCGTGTGAGTCATCTGTTTTGATGACGTTGTGTGGAGAGAGGGTGCTCGCCTCACAGCTGAGCGTAATAATGCTCTCACTCTTGCGTGTGCTCGCGCTCTCACGCTCTTTGGACAGTTGACCTTGCTTTGGTCTTTTTTAGAAGAGTTTTTTTTTTCTAAAATTGAAAGCATTTTCCACGAATTTTCATTTTAGCGCGCGGCATGTTGTAGTTGTTGCCAATCGCGTTCATTTCCACAAAATTAGTTACATACAATAAACCAAATGTGTTTGTCTGCCCTCAACGTCATCATTATCATCAGCATCGTCATCATCGTCGTCAATTAATATCATTATGATGTTGCTGCTGCGGCTGCTGCTGACTGTTTTAATGGACCGCAAAAATGCCTGCGTTTGCAAAACATAGCGAGTGCGACAACAACAACAACGGCTCTCAACGTTGGCTTATTTGCCGCCAAACCAAAACGCAAACCAGACCAAAACCGTATCCGCAAAGCAGCCAAGCGATACGCATAACCGCGAACCAAAAACCAAAGCCAACCCCAGACAGGTCACCGGTGTTTGCTGTTGTTGCTGCTTCCGATAACCGGGTTTTAGAGGCAAAGTGCAACCATTTACCTTTAACGCCCAAAAACGTTTTACAGAATTTCTGCATATTTGCAACATTTTTAAAGGGTTTTCAGGCACATTTGGTTTTAATTTTTGATTTTTATTTTTTTTTGAAATTACGCAATACTCATAAAAACCACGCATTGTTGTTGTTATAATTGGATAATTAAATAGGCGCTACAAATTACTGTTCATAAATAAAAATATGCATTCCAATTTGCATTTTATTTAAAAATTTGTGAAATATTTTTATTTTTTTTTCCAGCAAAATGAGCTCTTGAGTTTTGTCGGATTGTTGAGCAAAGTTAGCAAAATGTATCTGCACAGCTTTAAAAGCTTTACTTTAAGTAATTTTAAAATATAAATTGTTTTTATTTACTATAAAAAAAATAAATGAATTCCTTTTGACCATGGTCATCACTGCAAAGGCGGGGGATTAATATCATTATGAGATCATAATAGCTGTTCGAAGGGAACAGGGAACTACAGTTTACCGAATCAGCACAGCGGTGTCTTTATTTAAGAGAGTTTTTACCAGGTAAATACCCGACCTCCATTATAGTGTGATTCCCCTACGCTACCGACCCCCATAATATGATTTACTGTATTGTCAAAATTCTTGTATTTTCAAATTGGATTTCAACTTTAGTCAAGGTCTTTAATTAAACAAAGATTTTTGTGGGTTAAAAAAATAGTTATAAAAAAAATTTGAGACAAAGCTCGATATTTTATATTATAATATTATTTGTTCTTTAGATTCCATAAATCTTTATAGCGATAGTAAAAACGAATAGCGATATAGGACTGTTGTTGATTTTTGTTGTTATAATTATTACACTTTATTGGGAAATATTTAAAGTAACAGCATCCTTGTTGAAAACTTTCGGCCGTACATTCACAATAACTTAATACCAACTAACAAGAAATCGCCACCATCAACAGCGGAAACAATTATTTTATTACCAAGCAAGGCGAACTTAAATTTCCACGATTCCAACGTCCTTCATAATTGTTGTTGCAGTGAAATATAAGTGCCACCACCCGCATCGATGCAGCAGATACATTTTGTGCATATATGTGGCACAATGGTGGCCATTATGTGCAAAGTCAGAGAAAGAGAGTTATTCATAATTGTTGTTACAACAAAAGTGGCAGAAATATATACATAACAAACAGAAGCTGTAAATATGCATGCCATTTCTGTTGCAACACCACAGGATCTTGAAATACAGACAGCGCAGATATTATGCAGACACTTTTAAAATAATTTTACTTATTTATGAACAGGTTTTAGTTGACTGAAAATGGGGGTAAAATTTAAAAAAGGTTAGAAAAGATGAAATTTTAATGAAATCTTAAGCAACTTTACGAGCGTATCAATTTTAAGAAAGTTAGAAATGCTATATTTGCAGAGAAATCTTAAATGAGAAAAAATAGGAATAATAAGTTTCTTTTGTTTTATAAATTTTTTACTTTAAAAGCACTTTGTTGGGAATGATTTTGGCATCTGATTTGCACTATTTAGGAGGTTTTTTTCAAGATCTATATCATTCAGCAATTTTGTAGCTTTTTAAATATAATAAACCATACAAGTGTCCATATAACTTTTGCATTGACTGTAGCAATGGATAGCTCCAAAAACAAATACATTTTAAATAGAGCTGCATACAACAACACCAACAAAAAGTACAACAAGACGCACAGTCGTCCAGCCAACCAGCCAGCTCTGACCTGGCCGAAAGCAATAAATTTAACACTTTAACAGTTATGTAAACACCATGGATCCCGAAACTTTTTATGTCGAACACCCCCGCGGGAGTTAAGTAGCGTAAAAAGCAGACAGACACAGAGACTGAGGCCGTGTGAGAGAGAGAGAGAGAGAGAGACAGTGGAAGTGGGGGATGGACGTGCGTAATGCACGGCAATTACAACGCTTTAAAGTTGCCAGTTGCAGTTGCACTGTTGCAGCTTGTCAACTTGTCGGTTCGGCAATCTGTCAGGATCTCTCCGCAAGTTTGCCGCCTGCTGTTTATTTTAAATACTTTTATTCATTTCCATTCGTTACAAATTTAATTTATTTAATGAGCAACGCAATAACGCGCATTTATTGTCAAGTGATAAAATGCCATTTCACTTTTGCCCGGTTACTGGGCTGGCTGGCAACTGTTTTACCAGTTTGCAATTTTTCCACTTTTCCGCTTTTCCATTTCCATCACCAATACAGCAGGATGCATGTTTTCCAATTACAGTCAAAACCCATAAAGCAGTGATATAGTAGTTGCTGCATCTAGTTATACATGCTTAATTGCAGGAATTATGTTCTTTTTTGTTTTTTTTTTGGCGGAGTAGCAACGATATGTGAAAAGTCAAAACTACAAAATGGTTTTTATTCGAGCTGCGCAGAAACTTTGAAATAAGTGGAAAATATGGCAAATACGTTCGGCATGTTAGGCAAGCAAAGTATTATTATTTAGACATTTTGTCTAGATCGCGTTTGCAAATTGTTGTATATTCGTGAACTGTGAATAGAAAGAAATGGGAAGAAGACAATTATAAAATAGCACGCATTTTTCAAAGTTCTAAAGCTTTTGCAAAAATCGCTACATGAGTGCGTCTACTATACTGCACGTCAAAGTGCAACAATATTCACCATTTTGGTGCCAACTCTGGCTTTTGGCTGTGGTATTGGCCGTGTCACAGCAGGGCCTGTTGACATGGAGCAATTATTAACTTTTGTGCAGCAGTTGCTCCATATATATGACACCGCGTGTTTGTTATTAATTTCTTGTGTTATTTATGCAAATAATTCGCACTTAATATGCTGCCGTTTTTTTTTTACATTTCCCTCTGTTTTGTGTAAAAATTTTGCATTGCAGTAAATTAAGAGTGAGAGAAGCAGAGGAATGGCATGTCATCTATGGATTGAACCAATATCATGATGCCAAATGGGAAACCCATTCAATGCTTATCGCAGTCACAGTGTGTACATGTTGACACACACAGGAATGTATGAAAGGAAAGTCTTTAGTGCTTGAAGAGATAGAGGGGAGGCGAGCGCTTATTTCAGAATCATATAAACAGAGCTGAGTTATCGCATTTAGACGTGAAGTCATCTAGTAGGGTCTGATGTTGTTATTTCTGATGTTGTTGTTTTTGTTTTGGAATTGGGATGGGTCACGTCAGTGTCAGTGTGAATGCTTATGAATAAAGTTGCTGTTGCTTGTCAATACATATAAAAAATGTATGTGCCATACACACATGGCCCCCCTCATTGCTGGCTAGCTCATTCAATTGGGGTTATTTGTCGCTCTATCTAACACAATGTGCCTGCCCTCTGCTTCACTCACTGGCATGGTAGTACGCTGCTAGCCAACCCTTGCAATTTGTGCGCTTTGTTGACTTTTTGGCTTTCAATGGGCCACGACGTCGCCTTCAACGTAGTCATCCATTCATTTTTTTGTGCTCTGCTATTAGAACGAACTCTATAGACCGCATTGACAACACTGCGCTTCCCCCCAAGCCATTCGAAATGAAAAGTTGTCTGAAAAGTAAGCAAAAGAGTCTTGGCAAAAAAATAAAACCGTATACGGAAAAAAATGGATATGCCCATATTTGTAGCAGCCACAGACCGAAAGACAGAGTGACGAAATGTGTCCTTTGACATTTGATCGCATGCCTACGATAATAATAATAATAAGGATAATAATCGTAAGCTTGACTGTACTCAAGTTAGACTTAATGGCCTGCTGCATTATTTAGCACGTGTCTGTGGTGCATAAAAACTGCCAAGTTATTTTTAAAGTCGCCTTTAAGCCAGGCACACTCTGCCATTGCTGTCATTGGGCAGACAATGCCGCATTAAGCATGCTCTGGATATCCGGCGCGCACACTCATTTTCAACACTCAATTACAAAGTTCAGCACTGGCACATATGTACAGTTGGTGCCTATATGGTGGAGTAGTATGATGTAGTGGGGCCACGACGCCAACTTTTCAAGTTTGTTTGCGACTTTTACTTACTAAGCGTCTTAATTTACTTTTGCGGAGCAACGAGCCGGAAAAAGTGCCAGTACACAGAGAGAAAAACAATGCAGGGAAAACAAAAATAAAAAAAACGCAAAAATTGCTAATATTTTAATAATAATATTTCAGCTTGATTTCTGTTAGCCGAAAGATACAAAATACAAAGTATAGAGATATTCGATTTTAATGTAAATTGAAGATTAGGGAAGAAATTAAGTTAGAAAAAACTTTACTCTTAGCTTCCAAAGAATTCAGTACTTTTTTCTTCGAGTGTTGTTGCAGCTAGCCAAAAAGAACCACCGCCAACAACAACGGGCACAAGAAGAACAACAAAGTCGACGAAGAGGACAACAATGTGAATGAGAAAAAAAACGCCGCCGCAATTTCCTGAACAATTTCTTGGTTGCAAGAAAAGGCGCTAAGGCAACGAAAAGTCGAGCAAATTGCAGCTGAACTTGTAGGCAGCCATACAATACACATGTTAACGCTTTTACACACAGATACTCATACTCACAGATACTCACACATACACACACAGAGCTGCTTGAGCTACTCACACAGATACACATGAGACTCTAAATGCGGTAGTTCAGAAAAGTGCAGTTAATTATAATTAAGCCAAGTTAAATAACCACTTCAGCTAACTGCAGCCACCTGCTGCCAACTTTCTGTATGTGTTGAGTATATGTGTTAGTGTGTTTGTATCTGTGTGATTTTGCTGCAGCTTAAATTTGTCAATGCTTGTCAGGATGTTGTTGTTGTTGTTGTTGTTGTTGCTGGGGGTGGTGGTGGTAGTTGGTTTGTACTGTCATTGCTGTTTCAATTAAAGCAACGTTCATTAAAACGCCGACAGCCCAAAAGTAGGCCACAAAAAGTGTTGCATATTCAAACAGCCGCAACTCGAATGCGTTCAACGCGATTCAACACGCTTATTCAATACAGTTTTGCAGCATTGTCTTTACTTGTTTTGTACAACAACGTGGCAGAGACATAGGCGTAGATACACACACAGACACACACACACACACTCATGTACATGCACAGAATGACTCAAAAGTAAGCTGACGTAAAGGAAACAGGCTAGCAGGATACAAAGCCATCAAGCGCCGGCGGCAACATTCGTTCGTTCATTTGCAAGGACAATGCAACATCACTGTCAGTCCGTGAATGAGATGCTCTGCCAATGCTTGGGCTATATGCAATGAATACAACGCTGCAGAATGGATAAATGAACGGACGGGCGGACGGACTAACGCACGGATTGACTGACTGACTGACTGACTGAATGAACGTCGACAAACTGACTAAACGGGATGGGTAGAATGAATGAATGCATAAAAGGCGGCAACTAAAGGAATGCCATTATAATAAATAAAGCGCCTTTCACTCATAACTCGTTCACAATGCAATACTGCTGCATATGCATGTACACTGTGAGAAAAAGTTCTTTATGAATTGAGAGCATAAAAAATGAATAAACGGTTTTATTTTTACAAAGTAATTGGTACGGAAGTGAATTAGCTGTAGCTGCACAAGCCAGTTTTTATTGAGTTAAATGATAATTAAGCTTAGTGCTTATTTAGCAGGACTAACTAAGGATATTTCTTTAATGCTTTTGTGTTAGATTCATGAGTTGCTGGGTGTTTGGTGGATAATCGTATAGCCTAAAAACAAAGATAGTTTTTGCATGCTTGCAAGATGAACTTATTCTTCTATTATAGATTTCCAACCGCTTTTGTTAATTCGTATTAAAACTCTTTTCACATAATCGTCTGAAAGTTGCTTTATAAGTGTCTTAGTCCCTCTATTCGGTATGCAGATAAATCCATAAGAACTTTAGGCCAATGGTGTAGCTTTTTTTTAGTGTAGCATTGCGTATCCGAGTGCTTAACGATGTGGTCGGTTGTTTGATTTATGCAGAACAATGCAAGGAAAATTTTAATAAAACTGATGGCGTTACCAATCGCTGCTCCCATAAAATAGAGCTCCGTAATAAGAGTAAATATGCCAAAGCGCATGCACAGGGTTGGACTTCAAACTTGAGGGAGCTTAACGAATAGTAGAGACTTAATGTTTTGCTCCGATTTAAAAAGAGTATAAAGCACATCAAAAATGAAATAGCATTATTTGCAACATCTTCAAAATATAAATCATACATCTTATTGTTTTTAAAATAAGAGATATTGACAAATATTACTGCTTTTTATATTCTGCGGTTTCTAACAATTGTCAGATTTCAATAGAATTAACGTGCTGATTTCGTGATTTCGTTATGCCCAACGGCCCATGATATACTCCGGTCCTGTGCCACTGACTAATGTGTGAATATATGCAACTTGGTATGTGAAAGTAGATTAGCTGTAAGTGATAAGATCGAGAAAGCCTTAAGGCTCTATCGCTTAGTTTCTACAGTTAACAAGTAAATGCAATTAACACAAACTGTTTCCTGGGACACACACACATCAATGCATATGTTGTTGCTTTTATTTAGGTGTCGACGCCCATAAATATGCAATAAATTGCGTTTACCAACACTTGGCAGCTGTGCACAAATTGCATAAAAATCACATTAACAATTTGCTACTACAAGTATTTTATTTTTATTGCTGCATGTTTTATATTTATTTTATGCGCGTCTTTGTACATTTTAATGCCTCTTGTTGGGACTCTGCCTTTTAGCCGTGTCTCCCTTACAGACGGCTATGCAAAGCAACCTCAGACAGCGACACACGAACACCCACCCACACACACACACACACACACACACACACACGCTCAGATACAAGGATACACTACACACATGTACACAGTTACACTCGAACACATTGAATGCACATGTTGCCAAGAGGCAGGCGGCAACGACTGCATGTTGATATCGAAATCGCAATAAAAACGCTTAATTTTTCACTTTTAGCCAGATAAAAAAAAAACAAGTGAGAATTATGCCGAAGCTGAATATGACTGTGGAATACGCTTTATTGCTGACAACGAGATGTAGGAAGCACTTTGCGAAACGACTGTACTCCGCATAATATAGCTATTTCAATGGGTTGGCAATTCTAGTTTTTTTGCTTTTTGAAGGGCAAAGTAGAGAAGAATTCAATGAAATGTATGAGTTTTTTTTAATGGTTTTAAACAACTTTGAAAAGTTTCCGTCTCTTTTAGCTTAACTCCAATTGTTGCATATAACTCGACTAAGTCGAATTGTTGTAAAATTGCCAAGAAATTCAGTCAGGTCCACACAACTAAGTTATATCATTGTTATATTGCCTTTAAAAATCTTAAGTCCCCTTAAATCCATTATTATAGAGTATACATAAAAAATAAAAAAGTAACATAGAGGCGTTCTTGTAAGTGCTGTTGGTAAATGTGTGAACGGTATGCGCATATTTGGCTCGGTATGTGAAAGTGTATGTAAGCAGCCATTTAAAAAGTTATTTAATTTAATAATGAACACACTCTCCTATACACTTACCCACACACTCACACATGTCGCCAAACTATGCTTCACGACATGCAGATACTGTATCTATTGAATTCGCTTAGGCAGAAAGTGAAAGTGTATGTAAGCAGCTATTTAAAAAGTTGTTTAATTCAATAATAAACACACTCTCCTACACACTTACCCACACACTCACCTACACACTCACACATGTCGCCAAACTATGCTTCACAACATGCTTATACTGTCTCTATTGAATTCTCTTAGGCAGAGTTCAGCTTACAACGTAAATTCTTTCACGTACAACTACTCGTATACGTAATATTGTTACACATTACACAACAACAACAAAACTTAAACCAAGTGCAATTAAAAATAAAAAAATATATATTTTTACATTTTAATTGGCTGGCGATAAGATTAAACCAGAATGCAAATAAACAAAACCCAAACAAAGGCACAAATATGGATTGATATTTAAGCTGCAAAATAAACAGCAAAAACCGACTCATATTTTTTTTGTTTTCATCCTTTTGCAGCTTAAAAAAAATTGCATTGCGGCGCTTGGAAAACTCGTTAACAACCGCAACACAAAAAACAGCAACAAGGAAGTCGAATTTTTGGCTGAAAAAAAGTGTTGCCTAAGTTACGGCGCAGCATCAGCATTGCTTTCTTGTACTTTGGACACACGTGTGCAGCGGCTGCAGCGCCACTGCCCGTGGCAGCAACAACAACTGCAGCAGCAGCAGCAGCAGCAACCGCCTCAGTTGCAGCCACAATGAAGCTGTCAAAACTGTCCAACCAGACGAACTCTCAAGATCCGCAGGCAGTTAACTCGCGCATCTTTGTGGGCAATCTGAATACATTTCAATGCTCCAAAACGGACGTGGAGCGTATGTTTCAGATCTACGGTCGCCTAGCTGGTAAGTCTTTCAGGCCTTGTCTTATGCTATTTGTTTCTTCTCGTCTTCCATTTTATTAACATTTCCCCCACCCACTCTTTGCCCAGGTATATCCATGCACAAGGGCTATGCCTTTGTACAGTTCACCAACCCATTCGATGCGCGTAATGCCTGCCATGGTGAGGATGGCAAGACGGTGCTCAGCCAGACACTAGGTGAGTTGAGTAGTGCAGAATTTCTGGCATGTTGACTTGCTTTTTGCATAACTTGCGGTACAGCCAGCCAGACCTTAACCCTCAGCTAGTTCTTGCCGCATGCCAGTCATACACTCAGCGAAATTTCATGTAGGGGCAAGTAAAATGTACTGACTGTAACTTTAAGTTATTAAAGTGGATCAAACACACAAGATGGGCAGTTTGAAAAAAACTATCGTTTTAGATCGAGCCCAACAAAAAGGCTATCGTCGATCTAAGCCATTTCGGTTTTAGTTGTCAACTCACTTCCTTGACAATTTTTTGTCTGTGTCGCGTTTATTTCTTGCAGTGTTGGGTTAATGGCCTTGGGCCGGAAACGCTGCACTAAAATCGAACAATCGCGAAAAAAGCAACGCTTTGGACGTCCCTATATAGTATATGGCATGTGTAGTGGCCATATCTTGTATAACTTTGCTGACTTGGCTGTCTTTTTAGTCTGTCTAGCCGGAAGTTGTTGCTCGTGCCAGCCAGTGTTGTTAAAGTTAAAGTGCGGCAAAGGCCGCAGCATAAATCTTACTGTTCGTCGCTTTTTTAATGAAATTTCAATGTTGTGCAATGCTTGTTGCGCGTGTGTGTGCGTGACTGCCATGGCGACTGTTTGTCGATTTCATTTAAACATTTAATGAAATTTCACGCCACCCCGCGACTCCCGTGCGTCACTTGCAGCTGCAGCAGCTGATAGACAACACTCATTCACACTTTTCACCCACACATTGCAATATTTTTCTTGCAATTTTCCGCAAACGCTGCCATACATACCATCATCATCTTCTCATTCGCTCCAAACACATAAAGTGTGTAAGAGAGCTCATGTGAAAAACAACTTAATGCACTTAGCGCACTATGTTGGAATAGTTATAGTACGTACTGTAGTCCTGGCGCCTGCTGGCAGGCAATGAAAAATTTACAACACTCATAAGACTCGTTTTCCTTTTTGTTTCTCTTCATTTCTTTCGCATTTGTTTGCATTACTTTTACATCTACAGCTTATGGAAATGTTAAAATGCTGATTAGAAAAAAACAAAGACTTTGTAAGGAGAAGTAGAAAAAAGAAAGCGAAAGGCACAGAAAGTAGCCAGTCAAAAGGAGCCCAAAGCAACTCAAGTTGAAGTGGCTTGGGTAATATTTCATTGGTACGCGCCATTGACTTTTAAGCGCGGAGAAATGTAGCCGCATTTAAACCGATTCTTGCTGCCTTAAAACTTGCGGAAATCCTTCTTACGCTTTTATCCTTAATCTTAATTATAGCCTGCCCGCTTGGCAGCTCGGCATCCAGACAGACCAAATAAAATGGCTGCATAAAAGGCAAGCAAGTCGAAAAGTAAAATAAAAATGGGGAGGAAAGAAAAATAGATGCGAAGTGGCAGAGGAAAGCCCAAGTCGAGCCTGTCCAGCAATTTGTAGTTATAGTAACCAACCAAGAGCCACCCAGTAGTGGTCGTTGCGGTTTGTCTTTGGTGTCGCGAAAGAATACAGTAAAGATAGCATCGATTGAACAGTAAAAAATATAAGATTCATGTGTATTAATATTAATTTAAATAAAAAAATAATAATAAATAAAAAATTCTCTAAAAATTTGGAAAAAAATTTGCAAAATCTTTAAGTGAATTATTTTCACCCAGCAAAGTATCAGGTGAACAGAAATGCCAAGAAAGTAACTTAAAATTAGCAACTAACAATAGGCTGTATATTTTTTCGGGTTGAATTGAAATTCATGCCAAAAAGTATGCTATGCTTTTTGGCAACTAAATTATTCTGAAACCATAAACTGTAGCCTGCTTTTAATTGCTCATTTTAAGCTGCTTTCTGATTTTCGGGCATTTCGCCTGGTACTTTGCCAGGTGGAATCAATTTTTTATTTGAAAACAAAATATAAATTTTTTATCTAAATGAATCTTTTTGTATTATCAATTACACTTCATTACCAGGTGAAAATCTCAGTACTACTCATAAAAAGAAAAAACATCTCATACCGTGGAATTAGGAATTTTTTTGATCCCTTTCTGCACGCAGGTTCGATATTCGCAGAACTTCGAAGTTTACTTAGGATAAGTTTTTTATGCTAAAAACCAAATTTTACAGCAATACATACTAATAAATGCCACTACTTTTCTTGATGATGAATATCTTTAATGCTTAATTTTTAGCAATCTTTTCTAATAGTTGTTTTTTTTTTTTTGATTGATCTCTCTATATTCGACTTTCTAATTAGTAGTCAAGTAATAAGCTTCCAAACTTTAAGAATTAGTTGATGTACTGGCTGGACCGCACTCGAACATTGCTACGGAACAAAAGAAAGACTCGCTGTTCAATTTGTTAAGGTTTCACTGTTCATGCTCTTACGTATGTATATGTGTATGTGCGTAGCTGCGCGCGTGTGTGTGTGTATCTGTGAGTGCGTTGCTTTTAGCAAACCCTGCGGCAGCCGTCGCACTTCAAACTTTGTCATGAATTATGATGAACGAGCGCGGGTGCCGCACGCTGTTGCATGCAGCACTCTAGTCCTCGACACCAACTCCTGCTGCTTGCTCCATTGTGTGGCACCGGAAAAACGGCCTGTTGTCGCACCCTTTTCATTGAAAAATGAACAAACAAAAAAAAAAAATCTGAAAGATATAAACCGCTTGCTTGGGCAGTGCTTTAGTTTGCTTTCGATATGCAAAAACTGACATCGTTTTTAATGCCAGTTTCTGTTGTTGTTGTTGTTGTTTTTTTTACCAACTCCTGATTTTCGTTTTTGTGTTTGGTTCTCACTGCAGTTTTATTAAGATTAATGATGCCTGAATGCGAATGCGAATGGCGCCTGCTGCTAGATTAAATTACAGATGCAGCAAGACAAGTACATGGAAATATTTTTAATCACTTAGTGCCAGGCTTTCATTTGCATAATGCATGGGTATCAACGAAAAATAATCAAACGTAATACTGACTTTGGACTATGGCACTACAATAGCTTTCAAATGGCATTGTCTAGTTGAGCCTTTGTCTTGTTTAAGTCAACAAAAAAAAGGAAAAAAAAAAACAAACAAGAAGCATAATATTTCGACAGAATTCTTCAAAGCACAATGTGTTTTGTTTTATTTTATTCTTAGGACATAAAGCAGATTGTCGTTTATATCACAAATTATTATCTTTATTCTTAGCAGCCAAATTAAAATAAGCTTCGTTCCATTTTCCTCTTTTTATCTATCCCTTACAGATGTTAATATGGTGGCAGAACCAAAGGCACATCAAATCGGACGAAAGCGACAGAATGTGAGCAAAACTGGCAATGATTGGTAAGTACAGGAAACCCAGATAAGAGTTCGTCGAACTGTTTTAGTTCTCTGGCATAACTCATAACACAGACTACTCTCGTATTTGTAACTCAAATCGATAGGAATCATTCGTATATACACATAAAAACAACTCATGATTGATTTTGCTGCAGTTACACTTTCAAAGTATTGAAATCTGTTTTTCGACAAACATTTTAATTAAAATGAATCCGAATGGAATGGACGTACCAAAACTTTTAATTTAGACAATTTAACACTGCCATGTGGCATCCATTTGACTTTATTTACATATCATTTAACAGTTTTTGGTATCCCAAAAAAACTTTTTACTTAATTTTTTCAAGCGTAGCCTGAGGTTTTTCTCACACACACACACACACACGCACATATATACAAATAAATAAATAAAGAACAATTCATCAACGTAGCGAGTGGAAGGGATGGTGTACCATGTCCTTTGTTTCACGCTGGCTTCCATAAAATATTTGGCTGTCAACTATGCCAGTTCGGGTTCCATTTTTGGTTGAGCCAACGCCAGACTTGGCTTGAGTTCCGGTCTGGGTCAGTTGTACGAGTGTGCGAATGTATTCGAGTGTTGCGTCAACACACTCAGTGTCGGTGGACAAAAAAGCGTACATGTCTGCTGGTGTTGGTGTGTCGGTGTCCTGTGAATGACAGTTGCAATGTATCCTATAATGTACGACGACTGTGCAGTCGGCGTCGCAGTCGATGTCCTGCTGCCGTTGACATGTGCAACTTGTTTACCGTGCAAGACTCATAATGATGACTGAGCGCCACATACAGCCGACGAAGTGTGGCACATTCACAATTTATTTGGGTTTCAACTCAAGCCAAGACAAGGCAGCACAGGCAGCGCCGCTACTTCGTGTGGAAATATTTAATTTAAGCTTAATGATGCCGAAAGTAAACCAAACAAGATGCTTCAGCCGGGGTAACTTAACTATGGCACACACTATACACTTTTTATGCAAAAAAAAAAATGGCACTACAGGATTGGGAAAGAAACACTTTAAGAACGAGAAGTTCTTAGCTACCAAATTTCAAAATCTTTATGTCTCATAATCTCTCCGATGTTTTCTACTTAGTACGCTGTACATCTTCTCTCGTTGATTATTGCACAAAACTTAATACACTTTCAGCTCAAAGGATTCGCATTACGAAATTATGAGAAATTTTTGTTTTGCTTTTAAAGGGCACTCGCCGACATCATTGGCATCAGTCTGATTGTAATTAAAACGCAAACATGTCGCTGGTTGCCATGTCTACCTGAGTGACTCGTGTATGTCATTAAACGACCCGGCCATATCAGTCCATTGACCGCACACAAACTGACCATAAAAGCCACAATTGTTGCTCCAAACTCACACTACGTGTGCAACCCGAAACGTTCTCAATATTTGACCACAAATAGGCAATGGCAGCAGGCATTTGTATCAATCACTGACAATGAAAATGCAGCAGGGAGTCGCAACGGGTTGCCGGGTTTACGGATGTGGGCTGACGGGGAGGGCGTTACATAATTGCCAAATGACAATTCCAACAGCAGTGAGGGTTGAGTACCTGGTTGACTGGGTTTTGTGGTCGGCCTTAACCTAAACAAATATTGACAGCCGGAATAACGGCAACAGTTGGCTTGGCATTTTTTTTCATGGTGAGGGGATTTTTGGGGGGGGGTTCCTTTCTAAGTTTGGAGACCAAATGAGCCGTCAATTTGCGGCGTAGCAATGAGCAATTTGTTTGCTTTTTCCTTACTCTTTCGGCGTGTACATAGCCTCCCCTAAAGTATTTGGTAATTGCAATTACAGGTAGAAGCGAGGGTTACGAATTAAATTGGAAGATCTCGGAGAAATTAGGTAATATGTTAGTTAGAGGGCTCGAAAGTACCATTTTGTACAAAGATACTAATGCGCATATGTTTAAGGGCTGTTTGGTCCAGTATTCTAAAAAGTTCCTACACCTCTTCCATCTAAAAACTGAATTTCCATTTCAATCTACTCATTACCTCCAGGGACTACTTCTATGACAGTTACTGCTCTTCTACGCTGCTGCGTGGCAACAATGGTGTGCGTCCCAAGAAGCGCAAGCGCTTAATGACCAGCAATGGCAACCTGGCATCGGCTCCGGGTCAGCATCATCTGGCTGCCGCTGCAGCTGTAGCTGCTCATCATCAACAACAGCAACAGGCGGCGCAGGCGCAACAACAACAGCAGCAACAACATCATCAGCAGCAAGTTGCTGCTGTTGCAATGGCGGCCATGGCTAATTTGTTGCCACAACAGCAGTTGTTGCTGCATCAGCAGAATCTCTTATCGAATGCGACGGCCGCGGCAGTGGCAACCTCGGCGGCAGCTGCAACAACTACGGCCAACGGCAACACACATCCTGCGCTGCATTGGCAGCAATACAAACAGGAGCATCAACAGCAGCAACAGCAACAACAACAGCAACAGTTTGTGGCAGCTGCCACGGGCTATCAGTTGAAGGGTGCTGGACAGTCAACGACAACGTCGCCGCCAAATGCAAAGTCAGCAATATTGGCTAATCAAACAGGGCTCAGCAATGGCGTTGGTTTGGCCGTGGAGCAGTATGCCTTTGGCCAGCAGACACATCTCCAACAGCAACAGCAACAACAACAAACATTGGGCTGTTTGTTGCAACCATTGACTCTGGCATTGTCACCACAACAAGTGCACAGCCAGCAGCAGCAGCAGCCGCCGCCGCCGCAGCCACATCAAGCGGCGAACTCTCTTCAACTCCATAGCCAATTGTTGCCACAAACCCATCAGCAGCCACACCAGCAACATCCCCAACAACATCCCTATAACCAACAACAGCATCAACAGCGGCAACAACAATACGTGGGACAACATGGACAACAAGCAGAGCAATTAAGTTCGAATCAGCAATGGGGACCATTCAAAGTCTATAGTGAGTATTCCGTTTTCGAATTTGTTTATTTAAGTAGGAACATGTTACATTTGTGAAATCTGTCAAAGATGTATATACAAAAAGTAATGCTTCCCTGGGTATGCGCCTTTCTGGTGCTTGTGGCACCGTGTTTGGCCCCGGATCCTCGTAAATCGATTTACAACAAATCATTAGCGCCAGCCTATGTCAATGGCGTGTTAAGTCTTAAGAGCAGATTGCTGGCCCTTACCAATCCAGCTGCCTTGCCTGGTGCGCCACAAGAGACCGTACAGCGACACTACCCCACCAACTACATGTCGCAACTGGATGCTATGTACATGGCGGAACCCTCTAAAGTAGATCACAATAGTATGTATGAACAGCAAGGATCTGCTGCTGCTAAGGAGGCGCTGCAACAACCGTTTTATGCACTACAGTCCAGCATTTACAATGGGCAAGTGCAGGAAAAGGTGGTACGACAACAACCGTTGGCGAAAGCACTAGCGCAACAGCTCGCATTACCGATACCCCAAATACCAGCAGATCGTGCGCTGCAGCAAATTAAGGGTTCTTCGGAGCAAGATTTACCACAACGTTTTCAACCTGAGCTTGCTCTTCTCATGCAGACGTCTCCGGCGCCAAAACCATTTATACCATCCCCTGAACAGCTGCAGTTGCTGCAACAGCTGGAGAATTTCTTTTTACAGCCGCAAGCATCACCAATATCATCTCAGGGCTGGGCGCTACCGGAACACGTTTCATACGCACCGCCACTGGAACAGCCATCAAAGAGCATAGCACAGCTGACGCCAACAGAATATCCTGATGATCTTAGTGAAAAGATGGACTGTCTAGATGATGATGATGATGATGATGAGAACGAGCTGACCACGGTTAAGCCCACTACGCGTAAATCCACCAAAAGTCCGAAAGCAAAATTAAAAACTACAACAGAATCAAGCAATGAAAACGTAAAAGCTGTTTCAGTAAATGTTGAAAACGACCAGAAAAAGACGACAACTAAGTCCAAGTTGACAACGAAAAAGTTACCATGTTGCACCAAACAGCCAAAGAAAGCAAGCTCCGGGGAAATGATGGCAGTACGCACTAGACTTCATGCTAATGCATTTCGAGCATTGTTGCGTTACCGCCAAGAGTTGACCAGAAGACGACGCAATAGGGTAAACACTGAGTTGAAACCGAACTCCATGATGTGGCCCATCAGACATTAAGATTAAATGCAAATATTTTATTTTTATAATTCTGGCATCTTTGAAATATATTTTTTATCCCAAAGTCCATCTCTAGGTGAACTTATTTCATTTTAAAACTCTATATTCTCGCTTTTTTCGTATTACTTGCAGGCAATCCGGACACATTAATTTGCGGCAATTGTCGAGAATGTTTCAACGAGCTGTCTGAGTTATTAGACCACAAGAAAAGTTATTGCAAGCTGAGGTTTACATGCAAGTGCCAGGATGCGGCCTTTGCAGCAAGTAAGTTGTGCCTCCCCAAGACTGGTTTACATGCGCTACGCTAGAGCATAGGAAATAGGGATGCGGATAGACTAGCAGCATGGGTGTGGTTACATTGTCTGCTGGCAATTAATTTATGATTGTTAAACACTTTTTGCAAATGCTTCGCATGGCTGTTTGTCTATCCGTCGTTCGTCGTCTGTCCGTCTGTCCGTCTGTCGGTCCATCTCTACGAGTGTCGTGTCTATATGTCTTCTTTAGTATCTGGGAGTGTGTTTATTTAGAGCTCAGGCAAGTCAGCAACATCTGTTGTTGCATGAAGCTAATGCATGACCGCCTGCGGTGCATGTACGGACGGACTCCTTTTGCCGGCCACCACGCAGTTGGAAATGCATTTAAAATTGAGTTATTTATGCGCCCCACATTTGAGTAACCGTCCCACATTTGCAAATTCCAACTTAAATAACTAATTAATTCTCATAGAAACGCCACCAAGCAGCGCCAAATTGCTTTGTGCCGTTTGCAAGGATGCCTTTGCCAATCCCTGGGACTTGATGGTGCACGCACAGGCTGCACATATGGTTAACATTTACGAGCTGGGCGTTGAGCCTGTCGCTAACGGCAGCATCAGCGCCAACAGCAACAACAACAATGACAACAATGCGGCCAATTGTGTGACCATTGCTGCTGCTGCTGATGAGGCGACAACCCTGGCCACAACAAAGCACATGCAAGCGTCAGCAACACTTAACAAGGAACAGAATAACAATAACAAAATTAGCAACAACAACAACAATAACAATGATATCAATGGACACATTTCACCCGCAAATATTGCCGGAAAGAGCGAAACAAACGGAGATTTTCATGTCAGCGATACGGAGACCAATTGCATCGATATCAAATTTGGCATTTGTGCCAGTCCCAGAGAGGTAAGTCAGAGTTGGTGGTATGGGAGTTGTTGGTATAGCAAAATGTCTTGAATGCAATATTTTGATCATTGCTCAAATTTTTGGCAGGATCAGCAACGTGATGACATTTCTTTAGATGGCAGGCTCTCCACTTCTTCGCAGACACATCATTCGGAGGATATGAAGTTGCTGAATGGTGCTGGTTCGGTATCCTCACGCGGCAGTTCGCCCTGTCTGGACACCGATGAGCCGCAGTCTACACGCGCGTGCATTGTGCGTACGCTGAGCATTGTAAGTAATGCGCTGACAAGATGACTCTTCAAGAGATTTTAATATTATTGTGGCTTTCACTCTCTGCTGTTTTGCTTGCAGGAGGCATCTGGTGCTAGTGTATCAACCACTAGCAATGCCTTAAGCTTGATGTCAAACGGTTTGGGACTGTCGCTGACGAATGGCGCTGTTCAAGTCACAGCACCACAATAAATTGCTAAGCAATCGAGAGATTCGAATTCTACACTTTGAAGAATCCTTTAAAATATATCTAACTTTATAAATACAAAGTGGTAAAGTGGTGGCAGCAGTATTTGGCTATTAAATAATCGTAAACGGAAGTTAAAGCAGCTAAAAGCTTGAGAGATAGTTAGGTATCTGAAAGAGAGAGAGGGAGGGAGTTACGTACAGCAGAATACAAGTGCAATTCATTCAGTATTTTTGTACTAGACTAATCAACGCATTGGTAGCGATAAATTGTTGAAAACAAAAAGAATTGAAACTAAATTACAGCAAACATATCATTTTAAAATAGTACTAACTTTAGATATTACTACTCCTAGAAGAAAACAAAAAAAACAAAGAATTAGGCCTAGCAACTGCAAATATTTGTATATGTATGGAAGACGTTTTTCAATTTAATTATTTGTGTTTTAAATTTTTTTGTGAAAAAAAAAAGGAAATAAATTTTGGTTTCAAACTGCATAAGTGAACGTATAGGTAAAAGAAATGAAGTTAAAGGCTTAAATTGTCAAAATGTATCGAAAGTTTAGGCCCATTTAATGGTCTGCACTTTACATGGCAAACGAGCTTTGTAAATAGTTTAAATAAACTTAAACAAATATTAATTACTTTAAATAATGCAAATACTTATGAATCAATTTATAATCAGTCGTTCATTTAACTGGCAAAGAAATAATCGATTTGTAGTAAATGTCACCCAAGGCAAATTCGATTAATCGATTTAAAATCGGTTTTGTTTTTGGGTGACATTTACTGAACAGATTTCGCATTGTTAATTAAACTTATAACTATTAAAAATTAAAAAAAAAAAAACCAGCCAGTGTAGCTAGCAAACGCATTCAGATTACTTAAAATATAAAAATTAAATACTTAAAAGAATTAAAATCTATCAAATATTAGCATAGTAACAAGTGTTTCAAAAACATTACAGAGTGTACTAGTTGGATGTATCATATGTTTGTAGGTGGATGTGCATGTGTACGTGGCAGACGCTTTAATCAAATATGAAATATACAATTAATATTCAAATTAAATTATTTATAAAGTAACTGCTATGTATATAGGAATATATATAATGAAAAAAAAACATTTATATACGTATAAAAAAAAATTGTAAACAACTTACATGTGTAACCAACCAAATTCAATTCAGTGTCCTCCATATAAAATGAGAAAAATGTATTAAAGAAGAACAAAAAAAAAGTAATAAATAAAGAGAAAAAAAATAAATAAACCGAAAATAAACAAAAAATGGGTTTCATTGAAAACGAAAGCGTACGAAAATTTCTAGAGCATTAGAAATTCTATTTCCAAAGCTCATTAAAATAAATGATGATCAACTGTTTGGTAAGTTGAAAAAAACCGACGCAGTGTAAACAGCAACAAGGGCGAAAACTACAAGGAGCGCAGCATAATAATAACAAGGACCAACAGCAGAGTAGCTAAGTGGTTTGGTCACACTGGCAAAAATTTTGCACACTGTAGGGAATAAAACGATTACGTTGAATTCTTCTTGTTGAAGCAAGCCAAACAATATGATATCGACATTCAGAGGTAACGTAATGCTCGAAGCTCCTGCTTCCTATCCGTCACGTTGTAGTTTGCAATTATTTAATTTTAACTATGTTGGATTTCCTACTTGGACTTTGGCGTTAGAAATGAACAATGAGAGTCAGAGTGAGTTAGTCAGTCTTCAGCAAAGCTTTCCCTTCAAGCAGATGCTTAACAGAGCGTCAGCGGCTTAACAGAAACGCTCAATTTGTTTTATGTTATTAACATTTCAAGCATTTGTCATTTTATTTAACATTGCTTAAATGATATAATATTAACAGGTAACGCTGCCAAAAACCCATACATATTTATATAAACCATAATTGGAAAGATTTGATTATATAAACGAAAGATTCTGACAAAGGCAATATTTTGGCAAAAAGTTTAATTTTTTAAATAGCAAAAATAATAAAATAAAAATTAAAAACCCCTACCAGTTTCGATTTATGCGCAATTTGTAGATCGCTTTTTCTGTGAGTGTACGAAAATTCGTGGCTGTTTTTGTTCAGGTGCAGAAGTTGTTGCCATTGCCAAAAAATTTAGTCACAATGCCAAAATGCAGTTAACTTTATTAAAATGCGCAACAAAAATGGCCGCCCGGAGATGTTGACTTTGTTTCCGTGTATCGTATGTACATGTAAGTGTATGTGTGTGTGTGTTTGTGTCCTTGCCGTTGGCTTTTGCGGCTGCAACCACAAAAATTGTATGAGTGTATATGTGGCATGAGTGTGTGTGTGTGTGTATGCATGGTCGGCCATTGTCATTTCGGTTTCGAGGTCGAGTTAAGCGCTTGGCGTTGATTTAAAATGCATGCAACAGCAGCGGCTACGAGTAGAGCTCCAAAAACAACTGCAACATGAACCGACGAGGGCTACATAATGCGCATAGAGTTGAGCTGCTTTTCAATTTGGTTAGACTTAATTTCCGCCAGGGCTTGTCAATTCACTTTAAGGTAACGCGACTAATTAAACTGGCTCACCCAATGAGCATGGTCGCAAAGGTAACATTTAACAGGTGACAATTAGTGTCCCTGGAGATGTTTGACCAGACTGACTGTGGTAGCAACTAAACGCATTCTCACCAATTACACTAATATATTAAATTAAATAACACTAGCCAACAAAATTAAACTATATGCACTGGCAAGGGTTACCAGTTTGTTTGTTATCGCAATTGCCACAAGCCAACCTAAAAATGCAATGAGAAGTTAAGCGATTAGCGGTGAAACCCCCAGTTCATATTTATTATTGACAACTGCTACTTTTTTAATATATTTTGTTCAGCTTTTTAGCTTCGTTTAATTTTAGCCAAAATTTGCTGTTTAGTTTAGTTGAAGACAAGGTGTTTGCGGTAATTAGAATGTTGTGCGATTCAACGAAAAACTGGAAATAGCCAATTCTTGCGCGGCGTATGCATGATGTACACGTCACGCACTTAAGTGTTGCATACGAAACGAACCCTTTGGGGTTGGTTCCCCAATGGTGTAATAGGACACACGCTTTTGCCGTATGTAACCACACCTGAAGCTCAAGACGGAGCTATAAAAGGCATTGCTTCCACTGGCACACTTCTGACTAAGTCGCAATACGTCGAGCAGTAAGCCACGAGCGCCGGGCTTTAATACGGCAGCACGTTCGCGATCCGAGCAAGCAGTAGAGATGTCGACGAATACAACACCGCCTACCATTAGCTATGAGCCGGAGGATAAGCCCAAAGCTAATCCGCTTAGTGCTTCGCATCAATGGAAGCGTGCTGCACTTATGGCCAAGACCATATCGGCCTTTAAAGAGACCATAAGCGAGGATAGTGATGACGAAGTGGATACCAAGCAGCAGATCAAGTATGGCAGTGCATTGCAAGCGGCTCAGGCTATTATACATGAGTACTGCGACTATAGTACCATACACGGCATACGCTATCTGGGTGAAAAAAAGCGTCCATGGCTGGAGCGGTAGGTATACGTGGAGCACAAGTGAAACAGCAACGTGGGCTAAACGCTCTCCATATTGCAGGCTTTTTTGGATAAGCGTTTTTTTACTTTCAATTTTCACCTGTGCCAAACTAACCATGAATATTTGGGATAAATGGAATAACAATCCGGTTATTGTAAGTTTTGCCGAAAAATCCACGCCCGTTTGGCAGATACCATTTCCGGCTGTCACTGTGTGTTCGGAAACCAAGACCAGTCAGACTGTTTTTAATTTTACGGAAATGTACTGGAAAGTGCGTGACTTTCGTAGTAATCTGACAACCACGGATCTTACCGAAGATGAGTAAGTTTGGTTTAGGCTGATGCAACAGTATTAAAGTTCGCCTTAATTTGCAGAGCCATGAAGTATGAATCGGTTTCACAAATCTGCGAACAACATCTCAATGATATTGCCTTTGGACCAAAAATCAAAAAAGGTATTGAAATTATTGATGCTTTGGGTGAGCTTGAACCACGTTTTCGCGATACCTATTTGGACTGCAAATGGCGTAACACGCCCGTAAAATGTACGGATATTTTTCATAAATTTGTCACCGAGGAAGGTATCTGCTATAGTTTCAATTCGCTAAGTCCAGCCGAGATCTTTCGTACAGAGGGGTAAGTAAGTTGTCAGTAATATATACGGTGGAGCTAAAATATTCGCTTTCGTTTAGCATTATACCGGATTTCATTTTTCGCGAAGAGAATCGTGTGGCCACTGACTGGAACGCTGAGGATGGTTATAGCATTAGCGCTGATACAGAAACCTATCCACATCGTGTTCTAGGTTCTGGTGCTAAGGCAGGATTATACTTATTTATGGGCGGTATAGAGTTGGACTTTGACTACTTGTGCCGTGGGCCCGTACAAGGTTTCAAGGTATGATGGTGTTACCAACTTAATCGAGCAATTATATGATGTTAGTCTCCTGTACTCAGGTTCTTTTGCACACACCTGGCGAGGTGGCACAAGTTTCAAAGCAATTTTTTCGCGTACCCTTTGATCAGGAGGTTATTATTTCTATCAGACCAAAAATCATAACCACATCCGACGGTTTAAAGCATTATGAGCCACATCGTCGTCAGTGCTACTTCCAAAGAGAACGCTATCTGCGCTACTTTAACATCTACTCCCAAAGCAACTGCGAACTCGAGTGTTTGGCCAACTTTACCCTGACCAAGTGTGGCTGTGTGCGATTCTCTATGCCGCGTAAGTCTTTTGGGCTTTTGAATTTTGAAAAATCTCCACATTGTTACCATGTTAGGCAATGTCAACATGCCTGTTTGCGGTGCGGCCAACATGGAGTGCTTTAACGATGCTGAGGACGAGCTGTTGTTGCGTGAGTTCCAGCAGGGCTTGGCGTCAGCCGGTGGGGATAATCAACGGGGATTCACTGATTGCAATTGCCTGCCCTCTTGCACATCTATTGCGTATGAGGCGGAGATATCACAGGCAGACTTTGATTACAAAACGGTGGTCAGTGACAAGAGATATGAAAAGTCTGGCGACGATGAAGCACACCGTGACCATGAGGGGTAGGCGTAGTCTAAACTCCACATTTAACGAGTTAATATATTAATGCGAGTCTTTATTTTTAGCATGAAATTGTCGCGCGTTTCAATCTTCTTTAAGGAGGCGCAGTTCTTAACCTCACGTCGTTCGGAGCTTTATGGTACTACCGACTTTTTGGCCAATTGCGGTGGTCTACTTGGTCTCTTCATGGGCGTGTCCACGCTTAGCATTGTCGAGCTGGTTTATTTCTGCACCGTGCGCCTCATCTCAAATTTGAGAATGCGAAGCAAGACGCGCCGGGAGATCTCACACTCAGCACACGCCACCAAGGAGGCTTAGTCTCCCACAAATTTGAATTCGATCTCTTGCATTATTTATCGACGCAATCGAGGCAGAGTTTCTTCGAGTGTATGCATGCTTGTGGCTATGGGTGCGGTGGTTAAGGTGCGTTGAGCGTGAGGGTGTGGTGTGTATGGTCTTTGTTTTTGGTTGTGTGTTCATAGCGTTAAATGTTAAATCTGCAAACAATGAAAACTATCGAAACTAAGTGAAAATAAAGTTAAACTCAGCACAGACAAGGCGAAGAAAATCATTCGGGCGAAGTAGGCATACTCTTTGCGGCGTTCATATTGTGTGGCAAAAAGGCTAAGTATGTTGAGAAAAATGTTTAGGAGGTAGACAGCTTGTAATCAATTTTCTTATGGAAAAGTTAACTTAGCTTTTCAACTAAGTTGGCTCAATGGGCTGTAATCAGTAAAATACAAAAGTTAGATAGAGTATACTTGGAATACCTAACTAACCCTGCTCCCCAATCCATACAGCCCGCATTACACACCAAAATGTGCGTGTGTGCATGTGTGTGTGGGTATGTGCATTCGAAATGAAATCAATTATTTTATTGTGTGACTTGCTGCATTCAATTCGATTTGGAAAAGTCAACAGATCCGGCAAGTGCTCATCATTGACTTCGTCTGCGACTTTGACTTGGCTTTGAACACAACTCATATGTAATGCAGGAGGCAGGCCTTTGCAATTGACGTTGCCATCTTAACAGACCTACCACACTGTGGCAATGAGTGCAGAGATAAGGATACCTTTAGCTGTGCAAATAAGCTTCTAGTATGCAAGTCTCTATCAATGCGATGGAGTACTGGCCTGGACGTCTGTGTGTAATGTCTAATGGAAATCCAATTGAATTAAGTTAATTATGTTGGCAAATATTTAAACAATGATTGCAATTTACATATACAGTCGGTATGAAAAGCTGCAGAATTGTCCACATTGATACAATCTCATTTAGTTGAATACTATTTGCATGCTCATCGCGGCATAAGCACAGAATTTGCAATATGCAACAGTTTGCTGTCACTATGTGAATGTTGCATGCCACACTAATGCCTAGCACTGCAAGAAATACTTGCAATATATGATAAACTATTTTTTTTTTTTTTGTAATACACAATCGTGTTTTGTTGCACAAGCCCATATCCGTCACAAACATATATGCCTCATAGCTGAAGAAATCTCAAGGAACGCTATAAATATATTTTGTTCCATAATATTTAGAAATGCTGCATTTTTTTTCCCCCAGTGCATTTGCGTGTGTATAAGCCAACTTTTGTCTCCATTATGGCCGCAACAAGTGTCGAAATGTGTTGAAATATTGCAAATAAAGTTGACACATTTGCATACCTAATAAAATTTTCAGACACATGTGCGAAAAGCTCGCGATTGTTGTATGTTCATATGCAAGTGGAGTCTATATATATATAAAAGAACATATGTATTGTGGTGTATGCTATAGTTATGGTGGCCCGTGTCCTGACAGCCACAACGTGTGTGTGTCAGGATGTGCGAGTGTGCGTGTATGCACTTTGGCACTTTACACTTCTGTCTGCTGCATTCGTGTATGCCAATTTCATTCGTATTTGGTATACAAGTAAAATATGTACTATATTTATGTATAAATTTATGACAGTTTTATATATTGATGACATGATGGCGGCCAAGTGTCGGAAGCTATCTCTAGACTATCGTCTGAATTTTATTGATTTCGAATAGCACCGCCGGTTTGACTTTATATTTATATGCTGAAAATAAACATAAAAGTTTCAGTGAGTAGCGGACGTGTGTGCATGCGAAAATTACAAGAGCAACAGAGGGTTTATATCAAAATGATGCTCACTACCAGAATTTCCATACCTGATGACCCAGCAACTTGTCAAGGCTACTTATTCATTTGTCTACATTTAACCTCTGTGCCGTGCACCAAATCCCAAGCAGAGTCATGGCCAACAACGACAACTACATGACTTTTTGACTTTTGACATTGACAGCAGCCGGTGAATAACGATAGTTCATATATTTGCTACCAAATAAAGTCAACAAAGCTTCAACAGTTTATATTTTATATTATGACAGCAAAAAGAAAATTGCAAGAAATTGATTGTAATTAAACTTTTGTGCGCTGTCCGCAGCAAAACTTGCAACTTTTGTATAGCAACAACAAACAACAAATTGTTGCAGCCGATAACCAAAGTAACATGACGTCCGCGGCTATGGCGACTTGCTGCATTTGTTTGGCATAGCTTTAAATTTCCGGTTTCCGGTTTTAAGTGCTCGACACGCCGCCATCATCGCATGCAACTCGTCGCCATTGACGGCCGCCATGTTTGTTTGTATTTAAGTCGGTTTTTTGAGCAACATTTTGCGGCATTCGAACGCGCAGCGACAACAGCACGAAGCTGTCATATCAAGCGACTATGGGGCATGGAATGGGATGTACCTTAGCTGACTAGTTGAATGGCTGACTGAATAGCTGACTGGCTGGTTGACTGCTTAAACGGAAATGACTTGAATGTTTCTCCGCTGCTATCGTAGTCGTCGTCGGCACATACACGGCGTATGTGAAATTTCTCACTCGATTGCCTGACATGTAGCTAAGCTAGTCAGCCAGTTGGCCAGGTTAGATGCAGGCTTATGCAGTGAAGAAGTATGGTTTGTGCCTATATGGCTGCCAAGTTGCTTTGAGCCAAAGTTTTGTGTAACGCGATTAGCGGTTTGCGATTTGTTTGCTGTTGTGTCTGACTTCAAGTCGTTTGCATGTCCTTCTCCGTCGCGCTCACGTTTTGCGAATGTTACAGTGAAGCTAAGCACTAAGAAACATTATCGAAATAAAGATTAGATTTATAAATTAATACTATAAAACGAAAATAATTCTAAATACAATCTTAGTAAATAAAACAAGTAACACTCAAGGCAATACTTGATGAAACTTTTTTCACTGTTGCTTCAACTGAGGTATTACTGTACTGTGCATTTAATGCACCTGAGCTGTGTGTGTCAGTTGTAGTAATTGCAGCTTGGTTAACTTAGCTTTGCTGCGTTGCATACTTTGAAAAGTCATTAAAAAGTTTTAAAGAACTTTTGAATTAGAATTAGAATTTTTGATTAAATTGTTTGGCATGGATTTCCGTTTTGAGATTTCGCTGCAACGAGACAATTAATATATACAGACATACTCATATTTATAAGGATTTAAAATGTGCATGCGAGAAATGTCAAATCAATGTATATCGTGACATCAATAGCGAATTAACAGCCTCACGCACACACGCATGCACACACTCTCGCACTTATGAAGTCACACACAGATACGCCCACAAACCCATAATCCTTATCAAGAGAAGTTTCTGCGGTGAGCAACATTTGTATGCAAACCGCGCACTAAATTAGATTCTTTTTTACTGCAAAAACGACGACAACATCGAGGATAATGTTGGTGATGGATACTGTGGGTTGGCAACCCTGGCCAATAAAATGCGTCTAGTTGATGCGGCTCGTTAAAATTGCAAGCGGCACACTCTCTATAATAATGGCAGCAACCATATTGATTTGACTTTTGATGTCGAACATTGTGTAATGCATAAGAAATTGGTGAAAATGTGAACATAAAGTGTTGATAGTTAATGCACTGAGAGAAATAATAAAGAAAAAGCAGTGAAGCAAGGCCTTATATAGAGCCAAAGCCTTAGTCACCTTCACATTATGCATATTTTCCCAAATCTTCAGAAATGTATTCTATTGTGGCGACTTCTCTGTAGAAACGTCATAATATGTGCATTCAGAGCACACAGTCGATTCGAAAGTGCAGAACTATCAGTTCAATTCATTTAAGATAGATAGATAACTATATACGGAATAACAACTAACAATGAAGTCTAAAACTAAACTCAACTTTAATCATCTGAGTTTCTTTTTTCAAGTGTACTCGAGTCATGTTGCAGTATGCTCGTGAGGATTTTATAGGCCAACATTTATAGCCAACTGGTTGAACACTTAATTGTCTATATATGAGCCAAAAGCAACTTCACAGGACATAAAGTGAAATTCACACAGAGACAGATATACATACACACCCACACCGATGGCGAGAAATATTATTATGCATTACCTAATGAAAACTTGGCTCGAGTTGCTCGACGCGCCGCTTAAGCAAATAATAATAAATAAATAAATAAATAAACAAAAAGCGCAAATAACATTTGAGCGCCAGATTTAATTTCTAACGTTGAGTGCGCATATTAAAACAGCCAGAACGAAGGATAGCCTGCGGGTTAGGGGCAACCAAAATCCCGGGCAGACAAAAGGCAAAGGCAATCTTGCTGGAAGCAACAAACAAAGATGAGGCGTCGGCACTGCGGATATCATTGCGGCAGTGTAGTCAATGTTGCCCGACGGTATGGTAGTGGTGGCTGCTACAGAGGAAGTGCAACGGAAATAGGGGATTCCGTTGGCATGGGTTGGAAAATAAACAATCAAAGTGAGCTGGATACTGAGGAGGTAGCTGCGAATGTAGAAAATTAAACACGCCAAGGCATGAGATGCGGGTAGACCGGGCGGTATTCCGGCCAGGAAAGCGTAATAGAAGTTAACGCGAGTAAACAATGAATTACGGAATCATGAAAGCAAATTGACTTTAATGCAAAAATCAAATATTTACACAGCATAAAAAGTGAGCGTAGAACTCAAGAGCACAGAGAGCATTGTGTGTTTGGTACTAGTTGAGTTTCAGGAAAAACTGAGCCAAGGAAATGCAATTGCAATCAGACAAATACCAACACCAACACTAACACCAGAAGCTGGCTAAAAGTACAAACAAACAAACACTCATACAAATTGAGGTTATACCAGACATTGGCTTAAAAACTCGTTTCGGCACTTAAATGCCAACGCACACTCATGTACACACACTGGCTCCGTTCATGGGTAGCTCTGATATGATGCAGCCAAGGCATATGGATGCATGCTAAATATGAGCGGAGGCCGGAGTACCCTGTGAACCCAAGCAGCAGCGGTCTGTGGCACATCCGGTTTTTGAGAGCGTGTACGTTATTAGCTCTGCTGCGGCTGCGGCAGAGTCTGGTCTGCATGTCCAAATTTTACGATTTCATTCATTTTTGTGGCTACCATTTGACGCCACAAAATATGCAACAAAATTTTATTTCAGCCAAACACCAGCCACTAGATACAGCTAAGAGAATCTCTGTGGGTATATAAAAACTATTATCTAATGTTTTGGAAATAAAAGCGTAAATATTTCCCAAGCATTTTAAAGCACTCGACGACCCCAGTTGCAGTAACATTTTATTGAAATTGAAATTTCAATTTGGTCAAGAATTTCTCAATTATGAATGCACATATGAAATTTGTGTCAATTTTACAATAACGAAATACTAGCAATAAATTTTGGCACGTTATAGAACGCAGAGGGGGAACTCCCCCCTTACACAAAGAATAAATGCGGACAAAAAACAGTAAAGGTGGAGTGGGTTTGAGGTTAAAGTAGTTAGTGAAAAGCGAGACTTAAATACTCTATAAATTAGGTAGACAATTTCATCCACGAACAAACGAATGCAAACAAAAAAAATATATAAATTAAAGAAGATTTTGGGTTATCTTGAATCTTAGTTGGAGCAACTTAAATTCTTATTGAACAGAGTTCCAAGATCATCATTTAGTTTTGCTGTTAATATTCTATTCAAGAGGTGGTTGTAGCCAATATAAGCTAGTTGTAGCAGTTATCGAGTAATCGATTTTCGCTGATTTTTTACAAACTATTGTAATGCGGTTTTACATCAGGAACTCTTTATAACCGCAAACTACCATACATTACTCTCGTTACCTTTATTTAAAAAGGTAGCCCCTTTAGTCAGTTCTTGTTCAAAAAAAGAGAGAGAAAAAAAATGCCATTGGAAAGGGAAAACCTAAAAGCGAACATCACACAAATCTGAAAACCATAAAAGTGTCGCTTTCAATTGTTTCAACTGGCGACAATCCACAAACAACAATCCAGCAACAAACAATCGAAAAGAGAACTCGAAAAAGTGAAATTGAAATATCGAGCAAGGCAATTGATGATGAAGTGAGTGAATGTTGGGAAATTTTTTTTCCATGCTTTTTTTTTTTTGCACTTCTACCAGAATACTTGGTTATTACACAATCTACGATGATTGACGCCTGGCAATAAATTTTTAATTTTCAATGCGTTGGCTTCATCGTGATATCTTTCATGGTATCCAGCGACGGACTGACTCACTTGACTGTTGACTGCTTCAGCTTGTTAAATTCAAATTAGAAGTGATACGAAACTTGCTTTTTCATAGACTTGGCGCTGACAGCCAAGATAAATGACAGTCTCTTGGCTGCGCTGCGATCGCTACAAATTAACCTTGTTAGAGGCGAAACACAGCTGAAGCATGCAGCCACCGGCGGAATATAGTGGGTTACATTGGGATGCGCCACGGATACAGCCGGAATAGCATCAACAGTAACAAGTGTATGTAATTTTTTATCGTCTCGAATACAGACACAGTCAACCAAGCAACCAAAGGACTACTCTGACTGACTTATGAATGGGGGTTTGCCATCACATGTTGGCTGGGGGGTTGGTTGCGAGCTTGTTGTTGTTATTGCTGCTGTTCCACTGCTTGTTGTAGGTTTTAGGTTAGCTTGTGACTCGATAAATCAGTTTGTGTATCAAATTGAATTCTTGCCTGCGCCAAGACACACAGCCAACGAGCATGCACTTGACACACGCACGCACACACACACACATTAATACTAACACCAAAATACTTTTATGCATTTTCGAACTAAATACACATTTTGGCAAAATCTTTAACGCTTTTTGTGTTCGTTAATTCGACAAAAAAAGCCGCAAAATTTTAATTTCAACTAAAAGCTGCTAAAACATCAACGCGCCTTCTTTAAATAATTCATTACAAGAGTTTATCCCTCGCGTTCTCTCTCTTTCTCTGATTAAAAAATCTGACTTAGTGATGGGTATAGATGGTATTTTAGAATCACGTGCGTGATGCGTGAGACGCGTGACTGATACGTGAGTATGTAAGTCTACATAAAATAAGCCGCACTTTTGTTTAGAACGTTATGGCATTGTAAAAATACAATTCTATCTTTTTCCTCAAAAGGTAAGAGCATGTAAGCACAATAATTTGAAAAATACAAAGATTTAAATATTCAGCGTTTGAAATTATAGAACTTTGCACCAAATTGATTATTTTTTACGTGAAAAATGCTATGCAATGCTTTTGTCTATTTAAAACATATTTGTCTTTAGGAATAAAAATATTGTCATCCAACAGGTTATATCTTGTTGGACCCTAGTCCGTCACTATCTACTAGTGCGATGCTCCCAGCCTTCTAGCAGCTACCAATGGCGGCTACTTCCTCTACTGCTTTCTCAGCGTGCTGCTCGTTTGCACCTTATTTGATTTTTAGTTGTGTTGAATGCCTCGTCGACTGGTTGGCTGCCTCTAGCCAGGGCTGCGGTTGCCACTGCTTACCTACCCGCCTGCCTGCCTTGCGACGCACACCAACACATGTGCATAGGTTGGTCCTATATCTTGGCGCTTCTTTTCATTCGTTCATTCATTTATTCATTCATTCGTTTTACTCGTTTCGCTGCTGTCGAAAAAATGTCTGTTATGTGGCTTCAGAATTTTTGCAGTAATTAATGGCAACTGTTTGATTAAAAAATTCCATAGCATAGTTTGCGGGGTAGCCGCAGGAGCTGTAGGAGTTCTCTAATCTTAAACTCAGACAAATCTTTTTATATGCAAATTTTTAGCATTAACTTTAAATTGTTTGCTGTCAAATTGAAAATGATTAGCATGGATTACGACGAGCACACACAATTTGTTTGCCACTTGCAAACGGAAATTTATGCAAATCTCGTAAATTTGGCGGAAAATTAAGCAGAAAAAAAACTATAGCAGCTTTAAGTTAAATATTAAATTCACTTTGACATTTCAGCATTTTGTTTGAAGATATTTTGTTTTTTTCTATGAACATAAAAAATTGAAATAATATTAGAATTAGAACTATTTGTCCGATGCACATTGACTGATATCATAAAAATTTTGAGCAAAAATTTACTTTTATGCCAAGCTCCATATAAAATTGTTAAAAGAACATAACAAGCTTGCTGGCATTGCTTTTTATCTCCTGCTGGATATTTGAGACGGATTTCAGTTGTTTTCCATGTTGTGCTGCCAACTGCTTATTGAATTTGTATGCAAGACAAATTGGATGGCATGCTTTAGATTCTACATTGGCATTTCCGCTTCCGTTGCCTTAGTCATTTTTTTTTATTATCCCTTTTCGATTTGCATGCCATCTCATATTTCACAGCTGCAATCAATAACGATAAACACTCGAGTGTCCATTGCGGCTTTGGCATGCATATGCATGAGCCAATAAAGAAATCAACAAAGCATGCCAAACTGATGCAATCAGAAGAGATGCCCAAGCATTTGGTTCGCAAAAAGTTTTGGCAAGTGTAAGCCATTCCTGCTGCATGAATCCCATCATGGACAATGCAACTGAGCGCAAATATTCAAGGACATGCCAGAACAGAACAGAACAGAACAGTGTCCAGAGATGTTGCTATTGCTTTATTGTGCTTTTTTTATGACTACCCACGATAAATTTTATTGTTGTCAACATTAAATTTTCGGGCAAAAAACAATTTGCTTGAACAATTTTTGGAACGGTTTCGAATGCATAAAATATGCATACAAAATGCTCTGCTACCAAAGACCAACTTTATGGCTAAATAGTTTGCTCTGGCCGCCAAATCCCCTCCAAGCGCTAATGCTTTTTTATGTCTATGTGTGTGCGTTACAGCCCAAACGATTTGGAAAAGTTTTGACCCCAGCGCCCATAACAATAACTACAATAACTACAACAATGCCAACACTTTGGTCAAGCAAAGTTTATAGCGAGCAAAAGGCAAAAGGGTTCGCTCATGTGCCTCATTAAACTTCATGCAACAATTTTTTTTTGTTTTCTCTTCTGCTCTCAACTGCCACTGCCACACAGTCCCAAAGACAAACACAAAGTTTCGTACTAAATATTTCAGTTATTACACAAAAAAAAAGGGACTTAGGACTATGGAATACTCTTAACTGAACTGATTGGCCAAATCAGCTTTAGCATCCGCATTTTAAATTATCAACCATAGTTTCTAATCATTATTTAATAAACTTTTCATGTTGCCTTTGAAAGTTGCAATTCTGTGAAGTTGCTACCATTTTGGCTTAACTCATCTAGTGCAAAAACTTTTTATTTCTCTTGTCAGTGTATAATATCCGCAAGTCTTGACGGTGAGCGGAGTTTGCCTTATCTCCACATAAAATTATGTTACACATACGCCCCATTAAACGTCAGACAAATGTGAGACACAACGCATTGTTCCACTTGGGGCCACGACTCCCAACTTTTTGCTTTAATTTACGGAATGGTTACACTGCCAACTTACCTTTTGGCTAACATACTCCCCACCCTCCTCCCACTTTCGCACACTCTGCGTCAACCAACGCGCCGGCACACATAATTTACAATGTTGCTGTGTTGCGCATACGTCACGTTGACCACGTTGGGTCGCACATTTTCATTAGCGTGACATCTGCTGATTCTAATGTTGACCACTTGAACTCCAAAACGTAATTAGTTAAAAGCGAGCACATGTTCGGATGCTACAATGACTTTGCTTTCTTTATTCATACTAAAAATCAACAAGAACAGTGGGAATTCTGGAGAATGCTACTAGTAGCCCCAGTGAGAACCGAATCCATCAAAGCTTACGTGAGCAACTGTGGCAGCTGGTGAGAACTTAACGTAGGCAGCTGGTGCAGCGTATGTCTTGGCAATGACTGGAGCTGGAGCAGCATAGGTGACAGCTGGAGCAGCATAGGTCTTGGCAATAATTGGTGCCGGTGCAGCATAGGTGACAGCTGGAGCTGCATAGGTTTTTGTAATGACTGGCGCTGGAGCAGCATAAGTCTTGGCATATGCAATTGGCGCTGGTGCAGCCGCAGCATAGATGGATTTGGTCACAATGGGTGCGCTATAAACAGCCTTGGCCACAGCTGGTGTATACACATTGTTAGTGATGCGGGAATCAACTTTGCTGACGCTCGAATAGGGTGTAACCACATTCTTGGAGTATGTGGAGACAGTGCCACCAAAAGAACGTACTACATTCTGCTGTGTGGTGCCCACAGCATCGTAATGAGGCTGAGCGATTTTATGCACAACTGGAGTAGCAGCGTAGGTCACGGGAGTAAACAAATTGCCAGCACTAGCAGCTCCAAGCACGGCGCAGAAGGATAACAAAACGTATTGGAAGGCCATGGTTAACTTTGGTTGTATAGTTAAAGACTGATACTGATACCGTTTGACGGAATGGCAGCAGCTTATATAGTCAAATGATTTGGCCAAAATTTCACGGTCAGCACAAGTTTGGCCAACGAGCGTGTGAAATCAAAAAAAAAAAAATCGCATTTGCCTCATGTGTGTGACAGATCGACTTAGGCCTGAAAACTGGTTCACTAGGTCGTTCGAGCACGACACTTGAATCTATATTTTTTTCTCGTTTTTTTTTGGAGGGCGGCTAAGTGCACCCAGGCAAATTGTCATGTAGCACTGGCATAAATCAAATGCAAAAACTTTTTGCTACTGAATTATTTTGAATACTATCAGCAGCTCATAAATTTTCCACAAAAAAGAAACGGCAATGCTGGAAAACTGAAACTTTTATTTGGCTTGCGTATTTTTCCATTAAATTGAGTTCAAGTCAAGCAGCAAATATGCCCACGCCCTTGCAAACGCCCTGATACACGCCTACTGGCGTCCCGTGTGGGGCGCGCGACACTTTTGTATTAGGTGGGTGTAGATGGGCCGGGCAGAGTGTGGGAGTTCAGAGTTCTGCTTGTTTATGATTTTTGTTTTTCTATATATTGTGAGTGGCGCTCTTTATTCGCAACTTTTCAAAACATTTTCTTTTCTTGCGCTCGCTGCTGGTGCGGGATGGCGTTTGATGAATATTTATGGAAATTACCAAAGTTCTTATAGCCACCAAGAGCGCTGCTGGCAGTGGCCAAATTGAATTATGTTGCCAACTTGGGATGCTTACATTTAATCTGCAATGTCTCAACGAATGAAAAAAAGCCCTACTTGGCAAATTGTTATTAATTTTACACGTGGGTTATTTACTCTATTTGTGTTCACAAAACTAATTACACCCTATAATTCATTCATTTCACACAAATTGGCTTTTTAAATACAAACAAATACACACACACACACACGCACACACACACGGCCATCCACACACAGATTGTGGGCAGTTCAATTACCAGAAATCTCGCACGCGTCAATTGCGTATAAAAACCGCAACATTTTGGCCAAAACAGCAACATTCACATTCGAACCAACGAGTCGTCAACTCGCTTCCATTCGTCTCGCTCTCAATTAGTCAGTCCGTCAATTTGTCATTCCGTCAATCATGGCATTCCGCTACGTAATCTCGTTGTGCGCTGTTTTGGCCTACACTCAGGCCGGTTACATAGGCAGCCATGTCGCTATTGCCAACCCCGCCGTGGATGCGGTAGCCTCAACTCAGCACAATGTGGTGCGTTCCTTTGATGGCACCGTCTCGCAGTATTCCAAGGCTGTGGATACACCATACTCCAGCGTACGCAAGACAGACACACGTATCCACAACAATGTCTATACGCCAGCTATTGCCAAGAGCATTGGTTACGCAGCTGCTCCACTGTACACACAAGCAACACCTGTGGTGCATAAGTCCGTCGTGGCCGCTCCTGTGCTGGAGAAATCTGTTGAAATTACACCTGCCATCACCAAGACGGTGTACTCAGCTCCAACTGTTACGAAGACTTATGCTGCACCTGCTCCAACTATCACATATGCTGCACATGCTCCAGTGGTTACCAAAACTGTTTATTCTGCTCCAGCTCCAGCTGTCACCTACGCTGCTCCAGTACATACGAAAACAGTCTACGCTGCGCCAGCACCAGCTGTTACCTATGCTGCACATGCTCCCGTCGTGGCCAAGACAGTCTACTCTGCACCCGCTCCAGTTGTGGCCAAGACTGTATACGCTGCACCCGCTCCAGCTGTTACCTATGCCGCCGCTGCACCCGTTTTGGCCCACACCAATATTAACCATGGTCCCGCTGCCACCACCTACAGCCACAATGCTCCCGGCTACTCCAGCTACGGTAGCGCTCAAACTGTGCACTACTCCCCCGCTGAGGCTGTTTCCCACATGAGCTTCGATGGCTTTGGCACACACTGGGGCTTCTAATTGCATACCGATTATTTGTTATTCATTATTGTTATTAGTTGTTGTCGATCCTAACATCAGTACATAATAAAAGATCAATTTGTTGCAAATCAATTGTATTGGAACTGCTCTCTATGCTGCTAGTAGCTTAGTCATCTAACTGGCTGAGCCAGAACCAATCCATATCTAATGAGCTTTAAATGAGCAGTTGTTCGGTAAGAAAAATAAATCAAATCAAATCAAACTTGAATGGTTTGGGATCTCGTTTTTGCATTATCATCGTCGTCGACGTGACCTTCGTGTGTTGCGGGTGTAATTCCAACAATAATTCGATTTTTATTCGTTGGGCGAGGGCGTTTTGGATGGGAGCGTGGCTGTGGTCGCGTTCAGTGCATGATTACGCGTTATGAGCACATTATGTGCCTTTAATTGGATTTCGGACCAAAGCCTGAGGTCATTTCGTTTGAATTCAATGGTAAAGGGAATTGACAACGTTTTCATTTTGAATTTCGCATTTGAGATTTTTTTTTGTTTTTATTTTTTACGTAAACCTTTGTCAATGTCATTCGATACGGTCAGTGTCGAATTATTTCTGTGTTTTGCACTTGTTACAATTATTTGGAGTCAATTAACGATTATTTGTGAAACCACAATGTACCGCAATATGTCTTGAACGTGGCCAAAACAGCTGATTAATTAAGTGTGCCGGTGTACAAGTGCACTGCTGCCAGATCTAAGCTGAAATTGGCTTACTGTTCGTCTGTGTAGCTAACAAATTGTAATAATATAATAGGTTTGGCTTATTAACAGTTCATCTGTTCACTGTTTACAACGTATGAAGGCGTTAAAGCAGAATTAAAAGTATTATTCTTAGAGTCTTATAGACGGCTACTGTCCAAATTTCAGCCGAATCAGACCCCTAGACGTCTTTTGAGCATTTCTAAGGGACTAGAAGCACTTTTGGTAAACCTTTTCGCCATATCGTTTTAATGTTGAAGACTTTAAAAACAATGCTATAGTCGATTAAAAATGACAGGAAGTATTTCACGCCTAGACATTGCAAATTGTATATACAACTATTTATCTAATAGGTTTATTATAAGCTGTTAATTTTGCATGATTTTCAAAAAATTGACGCAAATATGGTGAACAAGGTTATCGATTATTAATAAGCTCAGCTAAAAAAAGATCAATCAATATAGAGCCATTGACAGACCATTTTAACACAATTTATTTGCTTATTTGTTACTATGTGGTCCATATTTATTCTCACAGCATAATGACCTATAAAGTAATTTTTGGTAACCTTCAAACGATTTAATAGAATGAGGTTACTTAGATTTTTGCGATAAACAAGGTGAGCACAGAAATACACACTACAGATAAATTATTAATAAGTTATGGTGTGCGTTCGGCTGTAACCCAATATACGCGCAATGGCGTTTAACTAAAATAGTTTATTATAGACATTCTGAAGAATTTTTAAAAAATATTCGCCTTGTCTATTGTGTCTTTGCTTCAAAGGCAGAGCATAGGCTGATTTTTCTAAGTAAATAGCGTCTATTTGCTAACCATACCACTGCTAGGCAAAAATGCACCCGTGCTGCTGGGTGGAATCAAACCACTGACCTTCCAATGTAAGGGCTAGTACGCTACCACTCACGCCACCGAGGTCCACCTCTAAACTATGTAAGATATCATAAAATAAACAATTTTTTGGTATTTGGATTATGGTTCTGCTTAAAAAGCCCTATAGTCCCAGTGTTGATTGACGCAACTGTTGCCAATTTTGCAGCAGTTTTATTATATTTTATTATGATTGCTACAATTGAACAGATTTTGATTGTTTGCACACACACAATGAACTTAAGAGTGTCAGCTATAATGAACAGTCTAAAAGCAAAAAAGAAAACAAAAAAATAAAACAGCTCAATGAGATTGTACAAATCATACAAAGCCATTTTTAATTTCAATTTTAAATAATCGTTAGCTGTGTGTTTCGGCCTTCTATGGCACTAATATGACATGCGATAGATTTTATCATTTCCCTAGATAAACGCAATGGGAACAACAAATTGACATGGAATAAATAAATACAATCAAATTAAATGAAAACGTGAACAAAAAGTAACTCAAACTTATTTCTTAAACAAATTAGCCACATTTGTTGTTGTTTGGCATTGTGGCATTACGTATACGACCCCCGCTTGTGTTTGTCTCCCACTCAAAGCTGTCTGCAAATTTGCTATGACAATTACTCAATAATTTATTTCAATTTCATTTGGCATGCTCTCACACACACACCCACACACCCACACACTTACACCCCCGCACGCGCACATTCATACATTCGTTACAGTTACAAGCCTAACTGCAGTTTAATTGCATTTGCTTTGACTCTCAAAATCCTTTTACTCAGAGATAAAAAGAGAGAGAGAGAGAGAGAAAGAGCAAAGCACACAAGCTGCTTACGTATGCAACTGAGTGCAAACAATTGTTCCAATGCAATTTTCGTAAGCGAGTTTTCATGATATAAATAACAACATTACTGCTCATTGTGTTTATGTATTTTTCCAGCTCTTCACAAACACATGCACATATTATACACTGACGATTAAAAGTTTATGAACACGCTGGAGTTTCGAATTACCAAAATTCTGTAATCATTCTATTATAGACAGATACTTTTTCTTTAGAATTTTCTTTTTGGCCTGCTTCTCTTTTCCACTAACAAACTTACAATTGCTACAAATGCTAGCTAGAGTATGCGAAAACTTCTCTGCACCACTGTGCATATACCAGCATCCACATGCTCATAGACTAACAGACATATAGCTGACGTTGGCCAAGTCAAAAAACTGCAGACTGCATTTGGTTTGTTGAATGTGTTCAGTATAATTAAATTATGAAAGGACATAAGACGCATAATAAGTCATAAATCAAATTTACCTACCCTTTGGGTCAACACACACACACACACCCACACACACACACATACAGTCGGCCAGACAAGCAAATATATATGAAGAGACTAAGGACTGGTCCAGACATACACGCTTATGACTTGCTCGACTTTTGGCTTCTGCTGCATTCAATTTGATGGACATTATGACGACTGTCTCGACAAACAATTAGACAATTGATGCATCTCTCCGGCTGCATGCAGCTCTCTGGCTATTTGTATTGGACTTTGACGTTTTTATGTTGACCAAAACCATAACAAAACCCAGTCCCCAGCCAGTGTCGGCCCAGCACAGAAAACACCAATTTCACGCCCAGTTGAAAACGAGAAATGGGCTGTACCGTATCCACTGCATGGCACTGCATTTAATGTTGCTCATGTCATGCCCAGCATTCGCAATTTCACGAGTGCAATTGAAAAATTTTGTAAATACCAAATTTGAATTTTCCCTTATCTGGTTTTCATGTTTTTTTTTTGATTAAACATAAACAAAGATTGTACTTACTTTTGGATACCCAAATGTGTTACGGAATATAGAAACATGTTTTTTGTCAAATTTCCAAATAATTCTGCATAGCCAAATATATACCGAGATTAAATTATTAAACAACTCTAAGTAAAGCATCTTCTGAGGTCTTCATAAATTTTGTGTCCGTAAAGTAGGCAACAACAGTAATCTGACGCTGTATTTTCATATTTGTAGTCGTCACTCTTCAAAAAGCAAACCCAAGCAACGCACAAATGGCACTATGTGAACTGCAAAAAAAGATGCAGATCCATACCATACGATATGTGCCTGAAGGTACTCTGCAGCTGTCGGGCAACTTGTCCTAGCAACAGACGTTCACAGATGATACGCATCGGCATTCTTTGTTTAGACACAGCGAGGACGAAAGGTTGCTTCTGTTTTTGTGTGTTTGAAGATTAAAATTTAATTTTTAATTTAAAGACTGTTTGTATTCTATTTGCGCCTTGTTACGAAATGCGATAAATAAATGAATAAACGACTGCGAAACGCTGCCAGAGATTGTCTGGGCAGACTGCCGTGCGTAACTTGGCAGTCTGAAGGTCGCGTCCTCAGCTAGATTGCACCTTTTTGGTGGTAGTAGTGGCACTTTTGCTATACGCTGTTGATTTATCATTACCTAATGCAAATTACAGATAGCTCTGTGTAATGCCAGCTACACACTATCCTTAAAACTTTAGTCCTTTTAGTCAGCACCTTTGGGCGAACGCCCATGCCAAGGCACGTGCAATGTCAATGCCAAGCGATTAACATTCAATTAGCTTTTGGCTTCATCAATGATTTTATCGCAGCCATTAGATGAGGGCAACCGCAGCAACAGAAGTGGAAGTGGGAATGGGAGTGGGTACTATCCGAGTATAAATTGTGGCAAATTATCATTAGCTTGTTGTTGTTTGCGGGAGACGTTGGGTGCTTGTGTGTGTGTGTATGTGTGTGTGTCTTTAGGAGTAGCACGGACATCTAGACATCTTCAAAAGGTTTTTATGACGTCAACAGCTGTTGTTGACAGATTATTGTGGCGATTATTTTAGCAGTGAGCGTCAACAAGCAGACAATATAAGCAGCCCACTTCGGGCAGTTGGGGTAGCTGGCAACCCTAACAGGCCCTGAGCAAGCCGAGAGACATCATGTCGAATCGTATGCGGGATGGGTAGGACATCTTTCTGCTTTGTGCGTTCAACTGGAAATTGTCAACAATGTTGTCATTGCTGGTCTTTGTTGTGGCTTCTGATGTTGTTTTTGTTGTTGGCATTGTGGAGCGCTGAGCACATATGTCCCCGGCTACTTACATGTTGTAAACGCCTCGAGACTGCTGCAACAGCCGCCCACAGCATTTTGTGACTTTGGCAAGTACTTTGCAGTGACTTACCTACTGTGGCCTCCCTTCTATCTATCTTGCAGATGTCACTATAAACCGGAACTTGTAAATAACAATGCGGTAACAACTTGAGGCCTGAGTAAATATCTTCGAGTTGCCTAGTTAAGTCTTAGATTTACATTCAAATAGCATTATTGTGAAGCTCCTTACAATCTTGTTTAATAGAAATAAGCAGTTTCCAATTTCCAAAACAAACTTTTGCTGAATATGCTTGTACAATATATTGTCTATGTACTACATTTTTTATAAGTTCGATCTGACATGACAGAATTGTCTAAATAACCAAGTAGGCATTTTTTCCACTGTCAGAATCTAAAAGTATTACCTTTGTGTTATAGTATTTACCAGTTTCACTAAAATATATCCACATGTGTATTTGTCCTACTATTATACTTAAGATCAATGCCATCCTTCTACTTTGCGGCTTTGCGGTTTGCTTTTAATACAAAACTTTCGATTTTTTAATTAAAATGGAATTTATTCAACTGTTAGGTCTTAAACATAGTGGAACTTATACTTCATGCTTATCATGTGGGAGATTGTCATTCGGTTTGCAATTTCCTAATCATTACCTGCCTTATTCTGTGTTGCCTAATGATCTGCATCACAATTGTTAGCATCTATGGAGCGATTAAGCAACACATCACAGTTCTTCAATTGGTAAGTGTTGATTGTCGAAACGTATATATTTTAATTCTAAAAGTATTTTTTTCCTATGTAGGCATTTTTTGCACTAACTCTCTATTTATTTGTGAAATTAATTTTTTGGTGCATTGCGAATAGCGGCAAGGACGGTCATCTTGAAATACTGATAAATTTATGGTTCAAACTTTCGTTATTATGTGGGGTAAGTAGTAAGTGATGCTCAATAAGATGATATGATAATAACATATCTGGTACTTCTGAATTCAGAGTATTCCACGCTAAAAATATTTTTTATCGATAATTAAAAATTGTAGAATTGTTATTTTGTGCATATTTATATTTACAGTTTGCTTGCATAATTTTTACGTCACTTTTCTGCCTAAGATTGGAAGATGAACGGGATTTTATTACATAGACGCAGATCAGATTCTGTTTATAAGGATTGGAAAAATTTCACCACACACAAGGCACAATGAAAACTACACTCGCAATAAATAATCGAATCAATTGTACGATTCTCTAAGATGAAATAAATTTTTGTATTGAAGTTTTTATGTATAACCTGCATATGGTCGTTGGCCATAAATTGCCAGCAATTGGATGGTAACGATAAGCGCGCCTGCATTGATAGCCCAGTTTTGGGCTGAGTCTCTGTAACTGTGCTGATGACGTTGTTGATATCATGCCAAAGATAGCGAAATGAGCATACAATGTGCGTCTGTCTGTGTGAGTATAATCAAATTACATACAGAATTATGGACATTGACACCCGCAGGACATGCGAAGCAGCAGCAGCAGCAGCAGTAGCACCAGTAGCAGTGGCCAATAAAGATGGAATGATAAGAGTGTAAGAGTGTGAATGTGGGCAGAGAATTCAACGTCAGAGTTATCGCAGTGGTTCGCTTCGTTGTTGTGGTTTTGGTCTGCTTTAAATGAAATTTAACGATGCACACACAAATAATGACACTTCGCATTTTAAAACACTTTGCACGATGACGACAAGGACGCGCGACATTGACATTCGATTGGACGACATTTGTCGACCCGAGCTCATTATACGCTTTTCATTTGACACTTTTATTGGCGCATCTGTACTTGTCCCATTGACCAGACCCCACTGATATTTCACACTTTAATGGAGACAGGGTGGTTTTGCGCGGTGGCGGCAGGGGTGAACAGCAAATTAAATGTGTAATGCTCTGTGGCATCCATTTATGCGGGTCATTTTATGTTATGGACCGATAAGAGCATTAAATTTCTGCACCACTTTTGCCATCCATAAAGTTACAGGCATTACTCAGCACTCAGCCAATTACACAGAATAAAAATGAAAAATATAAAATATACAAAAATAATATCTACATTATGCTGTGTTCCAAATAGAAACGTGTCAAAGTGCTGGAAAATGCAGCAAACTTGAAGTGCGCCCGCCCAAAGTGGCTCATTAGGTGTTGCTCTTGCGTTGTCCGCCCCAAGGTGTTTGAGTAAATTGTGTGGAAAATTCAAACTCATATGAGAGTTACACAGTGGGAAAAGAGGAGGAATCAAAATGTTTTTTTTTTTTTTTTAAATTAATGAATTTCATGGTGCAACATAAGAATTTAAAGAACGAAGCCTGAAGAATCTTCAATGCTAGCTTCTATTTAGGTTTTTTCTGGGAAATTACAAAAGTTCTCTGACCTGGAGCTATCTATAAACGTTTACAAAAATGAAACTGCTCAACAAAAATCTTATTCAATATTGATGCAGTGTCTCGGATTGGGAACCGCTTGGTAATGAAAATAAAGGTCTTCAGAGTAGTGAATTGTTTCAAAGTATCGAAATGAGTACTGATTGGTAGTGGAAAAATGGTCTTCAGAATTATACCCCAATTTTAATATTGCAGAAAGTCCTTTATAAAGCAGAAATGAATCGCAAATACTTTATAAACTCGTGGCCAGAAAGTAAATTGAAACAGTAAATCCAACATACCCAATGCGTTCTTTCAGTGTAACCACCCTCACTTAAAGTCACCGCTAATGACGAAGGGAAAAAAATGCGGCAAAAAATGCCTAAATACTAGATATAAGTGCGCTCATAATTAAAGCTGCCTTCTAGTTTGGCCAAAGGCAACTTTCAACATGGTTGCCACCAAGCAGCCAGGACATATTTACTGGACCAGCTGGTGTGGGATGCCAAACAGCATGACGTCCTCGCCAACATTTCCATCCCACTCGTTCTCGTTGTAGCATATCCTGCGGCTGATTAAAATCTATTAGAGTCAAAGAGATATAAGACGACACAATGCAGCCGCTCCTTCTCGGTCTGCCTACCCAGGGGGGCAGAGGCAGCAAGGAGTCTTTGGTTTGACAATGAATTGCCATGTAAATTGTCGACGCAATTGAAATGCATGCAATGCTCACACTCCAGCTTCAAGTCCAACTTGTTGTTTTGATGCCGCTTGGGCAAAAGTCGCTCCTCACATTGTCGAAATACACAAAAAGTTTTGTTCCGAAAACTTTCTTACGGAAATTGTGCAGCTGTTTTCTGTGTGTATTTCGTCTCGAGAATATGAAGATCTGCAAGGATGTAGTAGTGGGAGTGCGGCATGTAAATGTAGGCACAGTTACAAATTTTCTTAAATTTTTAATTTAATGGCAATTCATGGAAAATATTCAATGTAGTACGTGTAAGTGCCTGGACTGTCAACACGCCAACAGCGACCTTCTTATGATTTTTCATGATTAAGGCTTTGCGTGACTATGGGTCTGTATTTCGTTTTTATCACCATATAAGATATTGATGCATCGCCGGCAAGGTTCAATGAAAATATTTTCTTATAAATTATCGCTGGCAACAAATGTGTTCACAAGTCTATGCGCTGCGTTTTCTGCTACTTCAACCTGATTGTCCTTATTGTATACTCTTTGCTGATGATTCGGAAAAGTTAAGTTAAAAATGCAGAAAGTAAAGAACTAGAGATATACACAAATTTATGATTGTTATTTGAAGATTTTCGGGGGAATCAATAACAAGAAGATTCTTCTTTATATTAGCGCCATCTACTTGCAGATGAAGAGAAGGCGCTGATGGCCTAGAAAGATCGTTCTTAGCTCTAAGCTCATTCTCTTCTTTCTATATTGGTCTTAAGTTTCTTCGTAGCATTTCTTTTCAAAAATATCCAACAGAGTAAATAACTTTTTTATCCAAAGTAATAATTCCAATTAGTTTCAAAGAGTGTATCTTTCAGTCAGCATTTTTCCGAATTTACTTTCGTAGTAATTTTTTCTGGTTATAGTATATGGCACGCATGCATAATAAAGTGATTTTAAAGGGCACTTTTCTTGGGCGCTGCGTAAAATTTCCATTTGTGCGCGTAGCACTCAACTTTATTGGAATTGAAGTGTGATGCCTTCGCCATGGTCTTGCTCTGTGAGGGGAGTTGGGGTAGTGTATTGGGATGTTCTTGTGTGCTCCATTGGGGTTCGGGTATGGTAGTCTCGCCACTGTCTGAGCCATATTACAAGCTGATAATGTTTTTCGATATTTTGAACTTTCAGCACATGTGCGCACATGATAATGGGACTGCGGAAATAAGCTACGTGAGGGCAGGGGCAATGCCACAAAGATGTCGTCAAATTTATGTGGCACTGCTAATGTGAAACAAATTCATTAAAATTTTATGAAAATGTTGCATGCTTTATATAATACATGTCGCAGATTCTCGCACACTTTCTTCTTTCTTATTGTTGCTAAACTGTTGCTTATAAATGCGCAACTGTCAAGTTGCAACAGACAGCAGAAAATAATAATAATAATAAAAATAATAATGTTAGTAAGGATATTTTGTTGCAAGTCATAAGCTGCTCATCCGTCTTGGCCATGCCAACTAACTGACTAGCCCCCTTTCGAGGCGCCCTTCCCTTTGGTGCTGTAATTATGCGCTCCGCTCCGTAAAAGTTCACTATCACAACTCATTGTCTCGACGCGTCGCTCAGGAAGTGCAAAGCGCTGGCGGCAAAACATGCCATGGTTGCCTGCTCGGAAGAGAGCTTCATACAAGGCGGCCGTGGCTGGTGCTGGGTCTGGGGGGCAGCCTGTCTACGGCCCCCTGTCGTATGCCCTTTTGACGCTGATAATGCAATTTCCGCCATCATAGCCTTGGCCGCCACTGGCGCTGCTGTAATTTACTGTTGTGCAATGTTTCATTTTTAAAGGTCCTGCGAGGGTATGAGTTTAACTAACTTTATTTTTCTCGCACTTTGTGCTATTTATCTACATAAAGTTAATTGAAAACATTCAAATGGCATTGTGCCACAGCCATGACAATCAACGTCATCGTCTGCGTGATGTGTCCACAACATCTTTCGCCACATAATCCTTGGTCATACAATACTCGATTGCTCCAAACTCTATAGTTTATATCTCCTAGCCGTTGGCCACTTTTTTCGTTGTGCTTTGCTTTAGTCTTTATTACAAATTGGTTTTCTGTAGCGAAGGTTCGCATGTTTCGTTCACAAATTGCGACACGTGAAAAACTCGCAGCAACCGAAATGAATATGAAGCGTAGTTCATCGAGAAGAAAAAAAAACAAAAAAAAAATGAAAAAGTAAGGGAGTGCTAGAGAGCAGAGCAAAAAGGCTTTTCCGGTTTTCGATTGCCAACACGAACTCTTATCTCGAAATTTCCGTTTACGATTTTGATTGATTCAAAAATCGCAATCCAACACAAATAATCTACTTGTACAGGAAGAACAAAAAGTGGCGTGCTCCCTTTTGCTTTTCTACTCGGCAGAATTGAAAAGTTTTGAAATATTGTGAAAGACTAGGTGTCTGTATGAATCGCCAAGTTCTGAGTATTCGTTTTCCCATATTTTCCCGACTAGTTTCAGCAAAAGCGCTACCTTTCTTTCCTTTTATACAAAAAATATCATCTCGACGGCCTTAGAAACTATAAACACAATTAAACATACTATGTTTGTCATAGATATAACTGCTTGAGTTTTTCGTTTATTTTAATTTCGCTTGTTTTCGAAATTGTAAAAATAAAAAAAATGCGGTTCTGGGAACAGACATATTTGTCACTTGGAAAGGTGCAAAAAATAAATTGCAGCAGAACAATCTCACAAAAAGACTGCCAGACAGACGAATAGAATCAAACCAGCAAACTGTCGGAAAACGTGTTCAACTCACACGTTAACGAAGTGAAATCGAAAGTTTTGCGCTGCGGTCGGTCGGTCGCATTGACAATGTCTCGCTGAATGTCGCGCCTCCTCATAGTACCAGCCACTGGTATCCAGCCCCTGCACCGTGCAGTATGTCTGTCTTTTGCTGTCAGATTGAATGGTTTATGTGTGTGAACCCGCACAGATACGGTCACACCTTTGACTTGACCAACGCAGGTGCAAGTGAAATAAATTAAACCTGCTCTCTGACATGCCACAGAGTCATCTGTTGGCTTGCCAAATGGCTATAGCTTTAAGCTTTGCCTCAAAAATCATGCAACTTGCTGCACGACGTTTATTTACCCAAGCACACAAGTCACGTGGCATGCATAATTCTTAAAATGCCGCACCGAAAATGCCATTGAAATTATGTAGCAATGTTAAGTGTATACACTGAGAAAAATATGTAAATAAATATAACAAATTTGACTAAATTTTATATCGTAAAATAACTTTAGAAACTTTGTATTAAGTTTGTGCTGTTTTTTTGCCACTTTAAAAAATTCTTGATCGCCATAGAAGCTGAAACATTTTTCTTTTTTTTCAGTGTGCCCAAGTCAATGGAGTCACTGTCCTGCCAACCAAATCCGTGCAAATAGCGACAGCTTGCCCGTTGGTACGTGATTCGCATTTGTCGCCCTTTAAATTAGGCTATACTTTTTTTTCATAACACTTCTCGAACAATGGGAATTGATTTTGGCTAAGTGCTTATGATTATGGAATTAAAACATATTTTTGTGCTTAAGAACTTAAAACTTTAAGTGGCAAAAGTTCCAATGTGAGCCAAGTTACTACGTGACATTTTGTGGCTGCCACAGTTTATCACACACACACGCACAATGTGTTTCATTTTTATTGTGAGGAGAAAAAAATAGTGAATGTGTGAAAGAAATAAATAAGGTAAAGCTGAACTACAAAGCGCTTGATGACGGCACAAAAGCACACTATGAAAGTGAACTTGGGTTACAAAGGCAGGCAAACACGCACACACATGTTCGCAAAAACACACACACACACCCACACACGCACACTGAGATAAATAATACTCTGTAAGAGAGAAAGGACAAAAAAAAATAAAAGAAAATAAACAATACGCCTTTTGAAATGCTAAACGTGCTTACAGAGAGACCGATGCGACTCACATTCAGTCCCTCTCTCTCTCTGTCTCTCCCTATCTCTGGCTCTCTGTCTTACATGCAAACTCCGCTTACCCCCACACAGCCAGCGGGAATTCCCACACAGTTTTCTTGTCCATGAAACTGTATGTTTCTCTGTCTCTCATTTTTTTTTAATCTTGTTATTTGGCACGCGCTCTCAATGCCAAAAACATTTATCTTGTCGTATTTATTTTGTAGCCGCATTAATTTTCTTTTAAACAAAGAAGACGAGAGAATGAGAAGATGAAAGCACAACAGATGATAAATAAATAAAAAAGCAACAAAAAATATTAACTTATTTGCATATTGTTTAATTTGTACGAGAATCTACTTATAAGCAATACGTTGTTTATTTCTTTTGGTAGGCAACATTTTTTCCCTTTTTTTGGGGGGCTACAGGTGCTGCAACTGTCAAATTTGTGATTGATGGAAAAACAAAGCAAATTATAAGATTTTTATAAATCTTACAAGCAGAAAAGAGATGATTGATTTAAGCAAAAGATTTAAAGGCTACGAATGAACTCTAATAAAAACTGTATGAAAACAAATAAAAAATATGCGTTTTGTAGCAAATTTTTTGGATGCATGTTCATGTTTTAAGATGAAATTTTGACTAAAAGTTTAAGCTCAAATAGTACGCAATCACAACTATATGCTAATTTTCAATGAAACCAATCAATCGTCGTCAATCTCATATTTGCAGCCTACAGTTTGTGGCTGTGAAACCTTTTTTCCATGTTTCTTAGAGATGAGAAAGACACCGCTGAAGTTGTCATCTTTGATAATTGATATAGATGCATGGAATTGATCATACCAAGGGTGTGTTTCCAATCGCAATGGTCATAGATGGAGCTATATATTTGACCGCAGTCTATTGTTTAGTAAAAAAAATGAATAATCAGCCAAGAATATTGAGCAGCAACTTAAGATGGTTCACTCGGCATATAAAAAAAAAGTAAATTTTCTATTGCATAAGTGCACCAGCAGTATGTGCTAACTATATGACGTTTGAGGTAAGTTAGCAAATTTAAAGAATGCATAAAATTAAACATTTTCGCGGACTACCCTGTCTCGTCTCTGAGATACAATTTAGTGAAAAACTACTAAAGCCGGAAGACTGAATTACTGTATAGTGCTTATTTTTGTACCAACCAACGCAGTCATTCCTCTCTTGTTTAGAAACACAGAACTGTCTAAGCTTTTTCAATTACCTTTTGCCAGATGAAAATCTAAATTAATGGCATTGCATTTAATTTAACTTAAATACAATAGTCCAGCTCAAATGCCAAATGAAGTTATATTGGCAGCACATCATCATCCAGCAACAGACAAATGCATTTTTCATAAGCCAGAGACAGCAGACAAACCTCTATGCATGCGCGCGTGTGTATGTGTGTGGCGTTTATGTGTTAGCCAACAAGTTACCTGTAGACCGTAGATACTATATATACACAATTGGCAGCACAGTGCTTAAAACAACAACAACACGCAGCAAAATGCAACAACAATGGCCAACGGCGCACAATGTCAACTGAAATTGCGATTGCGTTAAAACTCTATAAATACCAAAGTAACACAAAACAGCAAAAACAAAAACGGCAACAACAGCAACAACAGCAAGGAGCCGGTCCTGATGTTGCCAACCAAAATGACAACAACAACTGCAACAATCTAATCCAGTTTATAGCATTTTAAATGCACTACAAGCATACAATTTGTTAGCCATGGCCAACAACAACAACAACAACAACAACACCAACTACTGAACAAGTTAACAAAATGGCGAATTGCGCCTATTGGTATGCAATGATTTAATGCCATTTGTATGCACATAATTTGTTTAACAAGAATGTTTTACCAACAACAATATAGTAAATTAATTAACTGAGTTATGCAAATACACTGTCAGCAAAAAGTGTGCAGATTTGAGACAATTTCTTCAAGGATTAGTTCCTAACCTATGCAGCTGCTTCTGCCAAAAAATTGCCAAATTTATATTCTGCGACATAACAGACCAAACAAGTACAACTATTTGGCATTTTGTTTAAATTTTATGGAGACAACTAATAAATTCTTAGCTCTAAACTGCTTTGTTTTGCTTTATTAATCCCCTTGGGAACTAAGGGCCTCTACAAGGATTTTCAACGGACACTGTTTTGTATTGTCTGCTTAGCGGTGAGCTGATCTGTGCTAGTTCTTGCAAAACGGTTAGTCTTCAAGTTACTTTTGGTCCTCCTGTTCATCTGCTTCCTTGAGGCTTTTAGTCTAGTGCCGTTCGGACAATGCTTTTTGGGTGCTTTCTGAAAGCATGTCCCATCCAAGTCCCTGCATTTGATATTCTGTTTGGCCAGAATATTCCGCATATAAGTCTCAGGCATTTGTTGCTAAAATGGATTTAACAAACGCATTGAAGATACGGAGTTTCGTCTCCATATGCGGTGCAATCTCCCGAATGCTAGACGAGCTTTCGCAGCCGACTCGGGACAACATCATTGTTGGAGATAACGGTAAGGAAAGTTGCTTGCAAATTCGACTTCGTTCCCATTTATGGTGATGTTTCCTTGGCTGGAGTGACAGAAGCGCTTAGCTTTTGCTTTGGCTGCATTTATCTCAAAAACAACTCTGGTAGCTATTCTGACGCAATCATCAGTTTTAAAAACAAATTATCATTTAACAACAAGTTCCATGTTAAGGAGACGAAATTTGCTTCAAATCGATCAATTTACAGCTGCTTAATTAACTTTAAAATAGGAAATCATTCAATCGGAATAGGTTTTCTTTCTTGTTGATTAAGAACAATCCATTTTGATGAAACAACAACTAATACCCAATCTGCTATAAAGCAATTCTCAATTCTACACAAACTTTTTAACAAACTAAAATCCCTATTTTAATAGTTGCTTGTATATCATTATTTTAGCTTTTACTCTAAGTTTTCAAATATAATTACAAAGCATGCATTAACTTATTGGCGGCAGTGTAAATATTATAAAAATGAGCTTTTAATAACTCACAATTGTTGAAGTTTCAACTCGTATATATGAAAATACTACCAATTCTCATGGCTTTACAATTTTCAATGCTAATGCGCTTATCTGCAAGTCAACAAACGCCAACATATTCCTCCTGGCCTAAAGTACGTCTGCAGGTGGAGGCTCCAACCAGCCAACACTTTTCAAAATTTAATGTAATTTTACACCATATTAAACAGCAGGAGTCTGCGGTATTCCTGCCACACTCACAGGACACCAGCTCAAGTACTGCGTGTGTGTGCATGTGTGTGCTTGTCTGGGTGTTTATGCAGCTTGTGGCAGCTTGCCAACTCATGTGGCGTGCAGCGTACATCATGTAGTGAAGCAAATCGCAGATTCGCACTCTCTTCATGGCAAACAAATTTTATGGTCGCCAACTTACGAGATGAAGATATCAAACGTGGCCTACAACAAAAAAAAAGATGAAAATTTTTAGAAGGGATGAGCATTTCAAATATATAACTTACGAACTGCTATTTAACTGCAAAATTATTAAGCTTAATTCAGATATTTTCCATTGAATTCAGAAATCGTCGTCAGTAACAAGAATCAGTAATCGTTTTTATATATATATATATATATATATATATATATATATATATATATATATATATATAAATGAATTTTCTTCGTTTGGTTCTACGTTGACGATTCATTTAGAACATGTCAAGTTTAATCCTGTTGGGAATTACAAGCAATTATGTGAAAAAGGCGATTTGGTCGTATAGTAATGTTTGGAAAGATATAGTACATTTTGACGAAAGTCGGTTTAATCACGACGAAATAATCGTCGTAAAAGTATACAAAAGGATTATCAATCAATCGTCTGTTTTGGTTCTTACCCAACTGCAAGAATATCAAACGTATGACTTACTTTACTTTAGTTGACTATTTCAACCCGATATCGGGTTACAGCCACCTTTACCGCTTGCCCCTTCCAGGGACTTCCCTTCAAAGGAAGGTAGGTTCTCCTCTACTTGCTCTTTCCATCTGAATCTAAGTAGTCAGCTTCGAACACCTTCTTTGCTGCTGTTTCTTCGTCCTTATGCATGACATAGCCGAGCAAACGCAGACTTTGTGCCCATATGATAGTAATACCTATATCGTTGTAGAGCTCATGCAAATCGAGCCTTTTTCACATATTCTCAAAACTTTTCCCCTCAAATCGCAAATATTGTAAAAAATAACCGCTTTTTATACTTTGTATTAACTTTAAGTTGCACAAGACATGTCAACGGTCCGGCAACCACCACTCATTGTCATACCCTTAGCTCACCAATTCAACGATTCCAACGTTCAAGCACACTTATTGTCAAAATCGCAGACGCTGCGCTTAAGGAATTCGCTACGTCACTAAGCCATAAGTCCAACAAGAAAAATCACTTTTCGACATTTTCCGGCGGCAGTTGGCAGACAGTCAATCGAAGATAAAAAGCGGAAGTTAGAGATTTCCTTTCGATTTGTGTTGTTTAATATGCCAAACACAATTTTACTTTTATTCAATATGCAAAATACACTTTTAATACGTCAATTTGTTATTTCAACTTTTTAATCTCGGTAAATCTCATCTCTTCCGACCAAAAGTAACTTAAAGTCTAAGACTCTGCGGCTTAAAGTTTCATCTCATTGTTGCAAGTTTCATTGACTTTTCTTTTTGTCTGAGTAAATAACATTAACATTATTATGCTTGTTGTTGTTATGTGATATCTATGGACTACTTGTGGCGAGTAGTTGTAGTTACTGCACAACATAATAGATGTTGTGGCTGGATTTATGTTGGCACTTTTACAGTTATTTTAAGCACTAACCAAAGACAAACACACACGCACACGCACACGCACACCTCGGCTCATAGTTAGCCCAGAAAAGTATCTACAAGTAGCAGCTAGAGATACTTAAGCTAACGCCGACTTGGATGCAACACAAACTTTTGCAACTATTAAAGTCTTAAGTAAAACTTGAGCAGGGGCAAGTGTAAGGAGCTGCAACAAGAATTCTAGTGGTTGTGGAAACAGATTGTGCTGCGACCGAAATCTTTTTTAGTGCAAGTCTTAACCCAGTTAGTTTTTTGCATGGAAAATAAGTCAATACGAGCCTCAGTAACGTTGTAATAGCGCATACTCCTAGAGCGATGGTAATAGTTGAGGGAAATAAATTTTTATTAAAATATATCGGTAGTAATTTTCATAGTATATCGTTAATATATTCTGAGTAACACGTTGTAGAAAAGCTATTATTATTCCTATTGAAATCATACTTAAGAAATATGTTCCGAAACAAATCCACTATTGTGAGCTACAAGCTAAAAATTTATTTTGTTGATTCTACAAAAATTACTAAGTACTTACTTTCCTTTGGACTTTTCCAGCCTCTTCGGAACTCTGGCACACTCCATAGGGGAAATAAATACACTTTAACAACAACAATAAAATGGCGTTGCAATGGAAACTTTGTCTGTCGCTGGCTGGACGCACGCCTTTGTGAGCTACTCAACACTGGTTGTCCTGCTGCAGAAGAGAACTATTGCAGTTTAAGTGCATAATAAGCGGCCTGTTTATGCGCCTTTATGTAGGAGAGTGTCTAGTGTTGACTAACACATCTTTATAGCAACGAGGGAAAGGTAAATGGCTTTATTTTCCCTTTTTTTTTTTTGTTTGTTGCCTTTCTGATATATGCTCCTGACTCATCTTTAAATCAATGTTGACAAAACTTTTATTGGATAAGTTTGTTTAAGGACAAGCAACAACAAGAACACAAAGCAAAATCCGAATCAGCATCCAAAGCAAAAAATCCAAAGCTAAAGCAGCAGGTAAAAAGTTGAAAGTTTTTGTTAAAAATCAAATTGAGCAAAACTTTATCTTACAAATATTGGCGCATGGAGTAGCGTAGGAAAAAAAAGGACAAAGTTGGGTGAAAATCAGGAAAAGTAACAGCGTAGGTAAGCAGTTTTATTCTTTTATTTTTCCAAACGAGTCCGTACAGTTTGTAATTTGATTTGTGTTAAAAGTGCGCGCAATTGATTAGCCATTCTGTAAGTTTGTGAATACTTCATAGACAAGTTCAAGTACTTATGAAAGGGATGTGTCAGTGTTGAATTAAAGTTTGCAAACAAAGCATATTAAAAAAACTTTTATTTTTTTTCTCATACTTTCTATAAGCAAATTTTATATAAACAATAAGATTTAAAGCGGTATTCTAGTAACTAAAACTAATAAGATTTTCTAATCGAAATTGTCTTCAAGTTCAAGCACATAGAGAAAGATAAGTGATAGCAAGCAATCCTTTTTTATATTCCAAGTTTGCACTTGCTTGCTTATTATACTGTACTATTTACCTATTTTTAGAGATTGGATAAATATGAGTCAACTTTTAAATGAAAAAGTGTTAAACTGTGGATGAACACAAAAGACCAAATATCGAAAAGCTAATAGATTTATTTTGTCATATATGAAATGTCCGGTTTTTTTTCGAAACCACTTGATCTTGTTAACAAACATGCATTTAGCCATAACAAAAATTTGGTGCACATGCTCCAGGCGCACTTAATTTTTGCAAATAACTATTTTCTGTCTGTTTTTCTTTGGGTATTTAATATTGTTGATATATAATTTTAGTCGGAAATGTGAGGGTATAAATTGTATACAAATATTGCATTTAAAATTATTGCGCTGTAATTTAAGCTTAAATGTGTATGCCCTGTCTCTGATGCAAACAGGGCCGGAATAATGTGAAGGTCCTCTCCCGATGACAGATAGATTATATTTGTACAACATAACACAGCAGCGATATGACTAGCGTTGTAGGTCATATGGGGCCTGAGACTTGCATGCTATTAGGCTTTCTTTTGTAAATTTTTCAAATTTTTCTACTTTACAAAAAAAATTTGATTTTTTTTAAATGTTAAAGTTTTTGTGCCTTACGCATGTTTAATTTTATTTTTGTAAACCTTACAAACAACCAACTTTGGTAAAGTGCTACACATTCGAGTTCCATAGAAATTATGCGAAATTTCAATTTCAATGTTTTGTTTTATTGCAAAATCTTTCTTCCAATATGTAGTGGAAACTAAATTAAATTTAAAACAGGAATTATCTTTGAAAACTAAAAATTCTAATGAAAATAATATTATTTGTAATTTATTTGTGCTGTTGATTTGGGCTTCCAAACTAAATGCAGCCCTGGTTGTAAGTGTTCGTAAACCGCAATATTTTGTCAAATGCCAAAAGAACACGAGCTCGTTTCAACTTCAACTTTATATATGCGCGTTTTAACGTTATATTGTACATAACATAACTATAAATTAAATTAATTCCTGACAGATGCAAAATAAAAAAAAAAACAATATATATATGAAACATTAACAAGTGCCCAACACTAATGAGCACGAAAGCAATGAAAATTGATAGGACGTGTTTCTTTTTTTTTGTATCCCTTTAGAGGGTCGAGAGGCAATTCGGTTGACAGTTGGCAATCGGCTGGCTTAAGGGATTAGCATCATTATGCAGTTTATTTGCTCATGGACACACACGCACACCCCACACACATACACGCGCGCGCGAATATGCAGGCAGCCATTTTGTGGCATAAAATGTAATTTCATTTAATTGTTTTCAATTTCCACCTATTTATAATTTAAAACAGTGTCAACTGTTTAGCGGCGCCTCATGCTCCAACATAATTCCACGCGGTTTCATTTACTTTTTTTTCGTTCATTTTTTGGCACATAAATTAAAGAAGCCTGTAGGGTATTCCTGGACGAGTGTTGAGTCCCTCGCACTACATCAAAGCGCGAATATTCGCGCTCTGAAGAGAGCAGAAGTGCTAATGGGGCATCGCGTTGGCGTGTTGTAATTATGCAAATTTTTAATGAGTGTGAAAATTGTTTTATGTTCTGGCAGCAACAGCGGCATAAACTCTAGTCTATCTGGTCGTTTTTATTTAGAAGCTATCATGTGGGAACTCGGAACAGTCTAACACGAACTAAAACCATAGACTGTAGTCGGAAGGCAGCAAGCTAATTCCATTCAATTTTCAACCAGTCGCAATGCATCCATTTGCGTCAGTTGACTATGTGCACTGAAAGAAATCAGTACGCTTTGAGTAACTTAGAATTTCTTTATGCAATTTTTGTGTATTAAATTGTTGACAATATGTTATGTTTTTTTGAATGCTTCAATTTAATTTTTAAATTTAAACGATAATGATTTGACTTCAAAGATAAACTGTTTAAAATAATATCATACTATAGCGCTGCTGAGTTCAGAAAAATGAATTAAAAATACAAAAAATAAAAATTTCCGAAATTCCACATGATTTTTTTTTCAAGTGCACAACCTGCTACTAAGCCTGTAAGTGAGCCAATACGAGAATTTTCTCTTGCTTTGCTCTTTAGATTTTTACGGATTTTGTCAAACAAAACATGAATTGGCACTTTTATGCGATTTCATCAAAGCCGATTTCATAAAAGCCCCCCAGACTCCAGCACAGCTCAGCGTGCTAACCTTCTGTAGGCTAAGCTGCTTTACCAAAACGTAGCCCAAAAATTTTATATAGAATTAAATTCAATACATAGTTCCTACTGCAAATACTTTAGATTGCGTATACGTCACGTTGTAATTTGCATATGAAATTTTTAGCTTGTCAATTTGCATGAAAGCCAATAATATATTTGTTTGACTAACAAAGTTAAAAATTAAATAAAAATATACAAATTGTAACGACGAAAAATATATTTCAACTGTCTTTTTCAATTAAAGATACGCACATACAGACACTCTATATACATAGATACATTGTGCATATGCAGGAATCGGGAGTTTGTGGCAAAGCGGCGTTAAATGCAAATACAGATTTTAAGCCTTGTGGCAGCTTTTGCAAACAGATTGTAAACAAATAAATGCCGTCAGCAGCTCCATTCACACACACACACACACACACTGTTGCCATCGAGTGGTCAACTAGTGCTGCGAATGGCTGACAATTTATGCGCTGACTTCTGGCCAGGTCCAGGTCCAGCACGGGTCTGGGATACACTGCAGCCCCTTTTCCAGTGGCCATAAACCGCAGTTCAGTTTGCATTGCATCATGTGGCGTATTTCCGTATTTCCCCTACTTCCCCCATGTTTGCTCACTGGCAACAAATGTATATATATATATATATACGTTAACACACATTCGCACACTCGCACACACACTCCGGCACAACACTTGTGTGGTATTATTTCATATTTTACTTATAGTAGTATTTACTTGGTTCTGGCAACATTTTTCGCACTTAAGTGGTTAAATTGGCTGTGATAAATTGTCACACAGTTAATGTAGCGCTTCGGGGCACCTTAAGGCACAACGACCCACACAAATAAAGCAAAGCATACATGCACTGCGAGAAATAAACAAAAGATACAGCGATTGAAGATAAATGTAAAAAATAAAAGCGAAATAAGTGAATTGGAGAGCTAGGCCAACCGTCTTTCCTATATAAAACTACCTTCAGGCAGGAAAATATTATATCATAATAATGGTGACAAATGCATAAAAACACTAATCCCACCAATTGCATTAAACGATTAATGAACTCTCGGGACTTTTTCTCTCAGTGCAAGTTGCTTAAGTATATTATATACATAAGTATGTGTATATTCAGCTTTATGCTTATTCATAAAGTCGCGCTGCCTGTGAGTGACAGTAATCATAACACTGACTCACACTTACTTTCACACACATCCTGCCACACACCCACACACCGCCCATACACACACAAAGCTATTCACATTTACGCGCATTATTACAGACGCCTGACATATGACAACTGGGAATTAATACGTGTCCTTGTGATGTAATAAGTAAGCAATGAGTACAGCGCAAAGAAGCAGCAACCAAAAGTCAATGTCATAATGTGCCTTAAGTGCGCGATACCAAAGGATCGAAGGGACTCCCAGCATCTGTCTGTGAGTGATGGCAGCCTTTTAACTGCACTACGCCAACTTGCTAAATTAAATGTCTAGCCAAATGTAGTTAAGCTCTTCATCTTGATTAGCTGACAGTTACTTTACCCTAACTTAAAGCTGCATCAATTAGTCTGTGTTGCAACATGCAACACTGCCACAACGCCACTGTGCAACACTCTGCACAGTTTACAGTTGAAAAGAGAAAAATTGCCAAATAGGCAAATTTGTGTGCTTATCGCGTCATTCCTATCAGACAGTGTTGATGTGCATATCATTTTTATGGCCATTTCATGCAAAACGCTTCCTCTTGCCAATAACAACGACCACTACGACACCAACAACAACTACGGTTGCAACAATACGGCGTAAAACTCACTGCGGCTTTGAAAGGATACAGCAAGATTGTACACTACACAATACTTACAGCAGCATAGACAACTCTTTAGCTTTGGGAAGGGTAACATAAAATGTTTATATAGACGAATTTGTTGAGTACAAATTTTCTGAAAAATATTTGATAGTCGCCTCTTAACTGGAAGGTCGCTGGTTCGATGCCACCCTGCAGAACTGTTGCATTTGCCTAGCACTGGCTTAGCTAGCAAATACATGCTGTTTGCCTAAGTAAATCTCTGTTAATTAAAGACAAACTTTTTACGGATTCGGTTATAAATATAAGTTCCGGTTCTCTTCAATCAGCTACAGCTATTAACGGAGATATCTCCATGCTCCGCCTTTGGAGTGATGACATAGTCAAGCCAAATAAATTCATTTATTTACTTATAGTAGAGATGGGCAGACTCTCACTGACTGCACTGCGTTCTCATACAGAAAAGTGTTTGACTGCAAAAACTAAAACAACAAAGAACTAAGAACCATTTATTGAATACTTAAAAGAAATTAGTAATCAATCGTAACCGACTTCTCTGCCTGAAAAATGTATATTTTCTATAAATTAGCTTCATTTACATGCTTAAGTAATTGTTTTTTGGGTTATTTTAAATAACAATAACTTTTCACTAAAGGTTTAATTATCAATTGTGTAATACAAGTTATGCGGGTTTTCGTATACATAAAGTAGGCAACACCTTGGACATCGTGTACTTCTTACTTGGCATGTAGCTGAGTGTATCTCATGTTATCTTATTTACATTTCAAATATTGAGAAGACCAGTTCCGTATGAATTTTTACTCTTTCAGAGCAATACTCTTGGAGAATCACCTTTCTATATTCGTGTATAGTTCATTTATATGTTCGTTGTGGCCGTCTTTACTTTAAAGTTTTATTTTTTTTTTTTGTTTTTACATGACTCTGGAACTGTCTAAGTTGCGAACTGACCAACTGCATTTGAAATTTATAAGCGTATCTATGTATCTGCTGGGTTTTTTGCACTTGTAGCTACAAATGTTTTTTTGTTTCGTTACTTTTTTTTGTTATTTTCCAACACTGTTCACTGCTGCTGCTGACACAACAACGTCAGAACGTTAGAAAAACGAACACAATGGAAATGTAAAATGTTTTTTATGTCTTTGTTTTAATTTTTTGCCAGAGTGTGAGTGTGTTGCAGTATCTATGTGAGTGAGTGTGTTTGAATGTGTTTGTTTGTGGTATGAATGTATCTGAGTGTGATTCACAAACAAATGCATATTCGGCAGGCCTGCAATAGGATTTTTGCGGTGTTGGGATGACTTTATTGTTTTTTTTTGCGTAACAACAATAACAACAACAACAACAGCAACCATGTTGAACTATCCTTCCTATCCTTGCTTTTGGCTTTGTTGTACGCTAAGTTTTCATTGTCGTCGTCATTGTCACATTTTTTGTTCATTTGCATACCAAACGTGTGCGCGTGTGTGCTGCAAATGTTTTGGCCATGTCGTATGTTAGTTAGTTACTACAAGCCAGTGTTGGCCAACGTGGCCAATGCACCCGCCAACTTGTTCATGACATTGACAGTTGCACTTATGCGTGTGTGTGTTTCTTTTAGTTTGCATTACCTGAACAGTTCAACGACCCGAACAAAACAATCTAACAATAAAAGCTTAATTAGTCACCAGCATTCGTAATGGTAAGCTTTCGTAGGGAAAAGAAATCACAGCACAAACGAGTGGCCGAGTTTAACCTATCTGTTTCTCAAGAAGATTAAAACGATGATAATGGAATACCCTACAGAACTTTTTATTTCTATAATGTGTTAATGACGTATCTCAACCCGAATTGTAATCTGATTGTTATACATTTAGTTGAAGTTTTTTCAACTTACAATATGGATCGAATATCTATCTATACGGACAGAGTAAGGACACCGCACTTGTCTATCTGGGCGCATGATTTCTAAGGTAGTAAAAAGACACCGAATTTCAGCTGTAACTAAGCGTTGCGAATTTACCCATTTCCCAGCGACGCATCACAAGTTAGATATTGTAATTCATACGCAATGTATAAAAATATTATTTTTTTAATTTTTTCGATATGTAGTTCTAGAATGGGCTTCGGTAGTGCAGTGGTAGCGCTCGCTTCTAAATAGTACTAACGGTGCCTAGCACTGGCTTAGCTAGCAAATAGACTCCCTGTTTTCTTTCAATAACTATTAATAGTCACCACCTTTGGAGCAATAGTCAAGGGGAATTAATTTATTTACTTTTTGGTTCTAGTACGTATAGCAACATTTTGTTTGATTGTGTTTCTTCTTTTCTTAAACGTACATATAGTTGTATACATTCGCATACATGTATTGAATGTACTCACTGCCAGTAAGGATATAAAAATGTTACAAAATTTTGTTGCTTTTATTGCTTAGACAAAACAATACTAATGTGCGTGTGTGTGTGCGTGTGTGTGTGTGTGTGTGTGTGTGTGTGTGTGTGTGTGTGTCATTAAAGTTTCATCAACGCCACAAAATGAAAATAACAACAAGAACAACAACAGCTACAAAACAATCCCAAGTAACCACCAACCCCATGCCAACTCTAAGTGCTTCAGAGTTGACAAATCCCGAAAAAGCCCTTGGGGCAATGTAAGGGCAAAGTATGCTGGACATGCTGCTGATATTGTCATTACATGCTTCAAGGATACTTCTGTGGCGTAACCAAGGCAAATGTACTTTTGACAGTTGAAACCAAAGACACAACAGGCCAAAACTCGGTTAAAGGGTTGACCATGTCGCATTGAAATGGAAAACTTTTGCCAACGCAAAAGATTTGTTTCGTACGAATAGCAACAGCTGCTTTTATGCATGATAATGCCGCGGGACAAGTGGGACCAGCAGACATCATCCTCAACCAACGGACGGACCTATCTCCATCCAGACAAATTGGTTTGTTTAATAGTTTTGAAATGATTTTGCTCTGAGCTAAGCAGCTACAAAATTGACAGCTTTAAATATTTATGATATAAAAGGTTTGGCCCGGTAGGGGAGCCGCGTTTATGCGTCGCTTATCATGAATATATTGCTATCATACTATAATAACTTAATAGAAGTTCTAAAGTCTTAATTGGCAATTAATTTGCTAAAAAACAAAGCCGCTAATTAATCTTTGTTTCGCAATGCAAAGTAAAAAGCCAAACACAGAAGCCTTGCTATAAACATAGCACTTGTATATAACGCTTTTGTATAAAAACAATGAGATACTTCGGGCAGATGTAGTTTGTGGATACACAAATACTATAGCATCAATGTGTATTGGCAATTTTGGCCTTGGCCAATCAAGTGCCTGCTAAGCGCATGACTATAAGAGGGGTTTAGAATAAAAACTATTAACAGCTAAATAAAATACGTTTTCTATCGCAGAAAATACTAAAAAAAATTATAAATAAATCTTGATGCTTAAACTAGCAGTTGTAAAAAAATGCAGTTTATTATTCTATCTATTTTGTTAAAAATCAACTTGCGTCTTAAGTAAACGCCTTAGCAACATGTTGCAGCAACATTGTGGAACTCAAGTGCATTTGTTCGGGCAACATGCGGCTGGCAACATGCTGATTCACAGCTGTTTTCAAGAGCATTATGGCAGCGTTATAAGAACAAAATAAAAATAAACAAAAAATTATAAAATATTTAAGATTATGTATTTATTATGCATATCGCTTTTGATACATTACTTGAAGCAAATCATTTGGGAGTTGACTTTCAGTACATAAACCAACGTCAAGCATTCCAAAGCTGTGCAAAAATGTTCCTAATCAGCGTGTTTTTGTTATTTTGCATTGCCTCCGCAATAAACTATGCGAAAACTCGCAAGCAACGCAAAATGGTTGCAAATCTTAACGGACCCTTCAGTTGGCCCCTAATTGGTGCACTGCATCAACTAGTGCTGCTCTCACCGAGAAGTACATACATACACATAATATTATCAGCAAGGACTGCTGGCGTATTAACTACGTTTTAGATTTCTTTAAGCGCAGCGCCGTCTATCTATGCAAATTTGGTGCGTTTACACGATGTTGGATATTCCATAGACTACTCATACCCGTGGCCGACTTTGAACTGGCCCAACAGTTACTCAATAGTGAAAAGCATCTGCAGACAGGTTATGAGCTATTGAAAAGCTGGTTGGATGATGGTGTGCTGATGTGTGACGCAGAGCAGTGGTCACAACGTCATCAGTTATTGGTATCTTTTTTTGAGCCTAAAAACATGCTGCAGCTGGAGGAATTGTGCAGACAGCACGCGGATCACTTACTGTACACGTTAAGCAAGTACAGCGTGACCAGGGAAGTGTTCAATGTCAGACAACAAGTAGCCTCTGCTGTGTTGAACCTGATGCTAGCCATAACTTGCGGCTTGCAAACTTTGGAAAAGTGCGATATAAGTGAGGATTATGCTGCAGCAGTAGCTGAGTAAGTTTTGAAATACCATAGTACTGCCTACTAAATTAGCGTGGAAACTACTGGCACCGATATTGTAAAATAAGGGCCTACTCATTTCCGAAGAGCCAGTAGATCCATTGGCTACACCAAACACATTTATTTACGCGCATTATTTAAATGAGATTCGACTTACATTCAGTCCGGCGCATTTTTCATACTCTGATTTCTTTTTTACTTTACCAGACTTACGGAGCTCTATCGTTCACGTTTTCTGAGCTTGAGCTCTGCGAATCGTCTTACATACGCGCTCAACTCACCATTTAAACGATTACGTCAGAGGCGTCTTATCAGGCGAATTAACGATCGTAACCAACAGCTGATCGCACAACTAAAACTTACCCATGACAATCGCGAGTTGGTAAAGAATGAGATCTATTTGGTGAATCGTTTTGCTAATCGTAAACTGCATACTTCGCTGTTGGACAATTTATGTAGTCAAACCAATCTCAGCGAGAAATCAATCTGTGCTGAGCTAAATACCTTTAATTATTTGGGTTATTTGTTAAGCAGTACGGCTCTGTGCTTTACTCTAGTTATGATAGCGCGTCATCCCAGTGTGCAAGAGAATTGCTATAAGGAGCTACAGGCTGCACGAAAATATACTGGCTGGAACTTGCAGCGCTTGCCGTATCTGGATGCTGTGCTGCAAGAGACGTTGCGTTTGTATCCACCACAAGTGATACTGGGCCGACAGCTTACTTCCCCGTTTGAGTATAGTAAGTGTACCACTTGAATTATGATAGATCTTCAACAATGTCTGCATTGGCTTGTAGTTCACAGCACAATCGGAAGGGGCAGCTTACCTCAAGGTGCTGAAGTCTATGTTAATCTGTATGAACTCCAACGCTGTGAGTCGCTTTTTGAGGCAGCGAATCAATTCCAGCCGGAACGCTATTTAAAAAATTCAAAGGAACTACTGCTATCCTATAGCATAGGCCCACGAAGCTGTCCCGCGCAGGAATTCAGTTTTATGCTCTTAAAGTCGCTGTTAGCGCCTTTGCTCAACGAATTTGAGCTGCTGCCGTACGGAGATGCACTATGCTTGGATTTGCAATTGTCAATGGGTTCCCGCAATGGCTTTCAGTTGGCACTTAAACCAAGACAAACTCAAGTTTAACTCTAAAAATAATTAAATACTTTTATTAACTGTGATTTTGACTTGACTGGGCTTATTGATCACGTTTGCGCAAGCCCAATTGGTAACCATTGTCTGATCGCAATACAATGTTAACCACCGGCTTGACTGGTTCTCCCAATGGCAGCAATTCAAAGTCCCGCACAATTTTGGCCAGCATGACTTTCATCTCGAGCTGGGCAAATTTCTGTCCAATACAATTACGAGGTCCAGCACTAAAGGGTATAAAGGCGAAGGGTCCCGCCTGTTCGCCGCGCTCATGACGTTCGGGTATGAAGGACAAAGCGTCTTTGAAAAGGCTCTCATTACGCATAGTGCCCAGAATGCCTATCAAGACCTCTGTGCCAGCCGGTAATATGCCATCTCCAAATTTGGAATGTTCTTCAAAGCAAAAATAAAGTTAGCTATGTTATAATTCACCAAACGATTTCCACCTACTATACTTGAAATCCGTTTGTAGTTTGCGTCCAATCAGAGGTACCGATGGATACAAGCGCAATGACTCCTTAATAACGCACTCCGTGTACTTGAGTTCACTCAAATCTCGCAGTGTAATAGGTCGCTTGCGATCAGCGCCAAAAACACTCAGAACTTCCGAACGTAGCTTCTCCTGTACCTCCGGATACCGAGAAAGTAGTGCAAGTGTAAATGATATTCCCGATGTAGTGGTATCGTGACCCTCAAACATGAATGTATCCACTTCTTCTCGAATCTCTTCGTTGGTTAAAGGCCTGCCATCCACTGTGGCCTGCAATAATACGTCTAATAGTGCCATGCGTCGTTTGCTGCCCACGGCACACTCATCTGCATCCTGTTCGTCCTGTTGGTTAAGTTGTTTTGCCTCCAAAAGCCGCCTGCGTTGTTCTATTACATTTATGGTAAAATCGTGCATGGTGCGTATTAGCTGCATCTGACGCCATTTAAGATGTGGATGTGTTAGCATGAAGTAAAGCTCGTTTTTCAAAAAGATCGACATAAATCGCCAGGAAAACAATGTAGTCGCTCTACACAGAAGTCATCAGAAAGTTAGCTAAGCAAGTAAACACATAGTGGATACACTTACTCGTTAACCGCATTGGCATAAGGTGAAGCTGAGGATGTTTGGGCATTAACTTTGGTACCCATCGCGGTCTCTGCTATAATATCCAAAGCAGCCAGACAAACAAAGGGGCCTATGTCGAACACGCTTCTTCCATCGGCCTTCTTTGCTAAGCGTTCCACACATATGCTCGACTGCTGATCAAAGACCTCGACAAACTGTTCAAGTATCTTGAAATGAAAGGTGGGCGTTATAATCTTGCGACGCTGGTGCCAAGTTTTGCCATCACTTAGCAGCAATCCATTGCCAAGCCATTGTCCCAGTATTTTATACACTGTGTGTTTCACCAAATGTTCTTGGCTGGAAAGCAACTGCTCATTGATTTCCACATCACCACTTATCACGACTAGGCGATTAAAGGCCCAGACTTTTTGCAGATTGCCAAATTTTGCCACTTGCTCACGAGTCACTTTGACGAAATCTTAGACGGTTTTCACACGGTTAGAAAATTATAAGCTTCGTAACATTCTGTGATTTACTTACTCTTAGGATCTAGCTTATTAAACATATGCACAGCACCTAGACATGGAAAATTAAAAGGCCCAGGTAAATTTGCCACTGCTCTGCGTCGGGGCTCTTGGGCCCTGTAATGCAGCCAGGCGGCCGTCAACAGCAGCAAAAAAATTACCAAAAAAAACATTCAGACTCTTTAAGAAGCTCAATGTGCAATGGTCAAGAAGCAGCCGTAAACTGTTAATCTGGGTATACATTTTGGAAACCTTTTGGTGATAAGCTGAACCTTATCAGCAAGCGATTATTCTCGTCCAAAATGTACTTTCTAATCGCTTTCAAAACAAAACAAATAGTTCAGCGGGGGTTAGGTTCATTGATAACTCGGCAATGCATTCTATATCAAATATATGTGCAAATCTGCCGTCGAGCTACACCGAAAAAAAAATTGCACAAACATTTACTTTTATTATCTTGGCATGGCTTAATCTAGACGTTTTCGCAAACCCATTTGAAATCCATTATCAGAACGCAAAACAAAATTCATTACCGGCACAACAAGTTCACCCAGGGGCAGCAGTTCGTATTCCCTAACAATTTTTGCCAACATCACTTTCATCTCGAGAAGTGCAAACTTCTGACCAATACAGTTGCGTGGCCCAGCACTAAATGGTACATAGGCGTAGGGACCTATTTGGTCCGATTGCTCATGTCGTTCGGGTATAAAAGACAAAGGATCTTTAAATAGATTTTCATTACAATGGACTCCATAAATGCCTATCAACAGCTCTGTGCCAGCTGGTATGGTACCATCTCCATATTTAGAATGCTCTGCAATATTAAATTTAATGGAATTTATCCACCATTTAAAGTTACTTCTCTAACTTACTGTACTTAAACTCTGTTTGCAGAGTACGGGCAACTAATGGTACTGGTGGATACAATCGTAAGGACTCTTTAATCACACTATCCATGTACTTGAGCTCACCCAAATCTCGCAGTGTTATACGTTGGCCGCGATCTGCGCCGAGCACGCTTATTATCTCATTGTGTAAATTCTTCTGTATTTCAGGATGACGCGATAGAAGACTTAGTGCAAAGCATATGCCAGATGTGGTGGTGTCATGACCCTCAAACATGAATGTGTCCACCTCTTCTCGAATCTCCTCATTGGTAAGCGGCTTGCCGTTCACTGTAGCCTGCAGCAAAACATCCAATAACGCCATACGTCGTTTTGTTCCAACATTGGTTTCATCCAACTCCTGAATATCCTGTTCCATTTGCTGTTTCGTTTTCAAAGCAAGCCTACGTTGCTCTATTACATTTATTGTAAAATTGTGCATGATTCGTATAAGTTTCATCTGACGCCATTTAAGATGAGGAAACATAAGGCTAAACACCATCTCATTGCTTGCTATCGGCGACATAAAGCGCCAGGAAAACAACGCAACGGCTCTGTAAGGAACTTCTCAATAAGAAAGAATCAGTACAAATTTAAAGTTGATATGCTTACTCCTCGACAGCATTGGCGTAAGGCGAACAGGAAGATGTCTGTGCATACACCTTGGTACCCATGGCTGTCTCTGCAATAATATCCAGCGCCGCTAGGCAAATAAAGGGATTAATGTCGAACGTTCCACACATACATTAGATTGCTGATCGAAGACCTCGACAAACCGCTCAAGTATCTTGAAGTGGAAAGTTGGCGTTATGATCTTACGACGCTGATGCCACGTCTTGCCATGACTTAGTAGCAATCCATTGCCCAGCCACTGTGCCAGAGCATTATAAACTGGAGTGCTTGACCAAATGCTCCTGACTGGATAGTAGTTGTTCATTAAACTCAACATCGCTACTTACCACTAGCAGGCGATTAAATGCCCACGCCTTCTGCAGATAACCAAACTTTTGAACGCTTTTCGTGGCCACATTAAGAATGGCTAAATATCATTGTAAAAATAGTTAAAGAAGAGTTTAGTGGCAACCTGTTTCTACTCACTTTTTGGAGTTATCTGGAAAAACAAATAAGCTGCGCCCACAAAAGGAAAATTGAAAGGTCCTGGTAAATTTGCTACGGCTCTGCGTCGGGGCTCTTGGGCCCTATGATGCATCCAGACAGCCGTTAGCACCAGCAAAAAAATAACGAAAAAAAACATTTAGATTCTTTAGGAGGCTCAATGTGCAATGGTCAAGAATCTTCCGTAATTTGCAAATTTGCAATCAATTCAAGTTATTGATGATAAGGTGTACCTTATCATTTTGCGATTATGGTTAGTGAAAGTTTACTTTCCAATCACTTGTGATAACACAATTAGTTCGAAGGGGGTTTCATTGATAACTAACCAGTGTAAGAATACATAATATACAAAGTGTAGATGCACAACTATAGTTGTGATAGTACCACTACATTAGCCTATTTTAGGCTACACTATAAAAAATTACTCTAGTTTAAGTTATGGTCATGAAATACTACGATAGATAGATAGATACTTAGATTATCTCATAATCGACAGTGGAATACTTTTATTTCTTGGCTTGACTTAATCCTTTAGTTTACGCAAACCCAATTGGAAACCATTATCCGAACGCAATACAATATTAATTAGCGGCTTAACTGGTTCACCCAATGGCAGCAGTTCGTATTCCCGCACAATTTTTGCCAGCATTACTTTCATTTCCAGTTGAGCAAACTTCTGGCCGATGCAATTTCGAGGTCCAGCACTAAAGGGTACAAAAGCATAGGGTCCTGCTTGGTCCCCTTGCTCATGTCGTTCGGGTATAAAGCACAAGGGATCTTTAAATATTTTTCCATCGCGATGAATTCCCACTATGCCTATTAAAATCTCTGTGCCGACTGGTAATGTGCCATTACCAAATTTGGAATGTTCTACAACATCGAAAGCAATTAATTTTAGCATTTTATAATTGCTTTTGCTACCTACTGTACTTAAACTCCGTTGTCAACTTGCGGCCAACCAACGGCACCGGTGGATACATGCGTAACGACTCTTTAATAACACTCTCCATGTACTTGAGCTCACCCAAGTCCCTCAATGTGATAGGTCGCTGACGATCTTTGCCGAGCACGCTGACTACCTCCGATCGTAGTTTTTCCTGCACCTCCGGATGTCGAGAAAGAAGTGCAAGAGTAAAGGATATTCCCGATGTAGTAGTATCGTGACCCTCAAACATAAACGTATCCACTTCTTCTCGAATCTCTTCGTTAGTTAGAGGCCTGCCGTCCACTGTGGACTGTAGCAATACATCCAATAGAGCCATGCGTCGTTTACTGCCCACATCCGCTTCATCTGTATGCTGATTATATTGCTCCTTCTGCTGATTCGCCTCCAACGTTTGCCTGCGCTGCTCAATTACCTTAATGGTAAACTCTTGCATGCTATGTATTAGCTGTGTCTGGCGCCATTTAAGATCGGGACGTATGAGCGTAAAGATAAACTCATTGTTTAGAAATGGATTCATAAAGCGCCAGGAAAGCAATGAGGTGGTTCTGCAAAGAAGTCACCATATTACTACATTAAGTAGGCACTAGCGACCGATAGACTTACTCATTTACAGCATTGACATAAGATGAAGCGGATGATGTCTGGGCATGCACCTTGGTACCCATGGCGGTCTCTGCAATAATATCCAAAGCAGCGAGACAAATATACGGGTTTATGTCAAAAACGGTCTTCCCATCGGCTTTCTTCTCTAGGCGTTCCAGGCATACACTGGTTTGCTGATCAAACACGTCTACAAACTGCTCAAGTATTTTAAAATGAAACGTGGGCGTAATAATCTTGCGACGCTGATGCCATGTCTTTCCATCACTTAAAAGTAAGCCATTTCCCAGCCACTGTCCTAAAATCTTATACACTGAATGCTTGACCAAATGCTCCTGACTGGCCAGTATTTGCTCATTGAACTCCATATCGCTGCTTGTCACGATTAAGCGATTGAATATCCAGGTTTTTTGTAGATGACCAAATTTTTCAGTTTTTTCAGAGCTCACTTTGATGTAAGCTATAGATAATTATATTGATAAAATTGTTATTTCCATATAACTTTAATTTACTCACTTTTTGGAGTTACCTTATAAAACATATGCACTGCACCCAGGCAGGGAAAATTAAAAGGTCCTGGCAGATTTGCCACCGCCCTACGTCGGGGCTCCTGTGCCCTATAGTGTAGCCATGCTGCCGTGAGCAGCAGCAAAAATATTACGAGAATAAACATTCCGTTCCAGTGTGGAGCTCAATGTGCAATGATCAACAAAAGCGAGTGCAGTACCAGTTCAGTGAATAAATTTAAAAAGCTTTAAATGATTAGGGTTATCTAATCACTTGAGCGAATATTCTAGCTGAATATTTACATAGTTATCACTTGGTAGAACACAGCTGGTTCAGTGTGGGTTAGATCTGTTGTTGATGCCTCGCCCGTGCAAACTCTACATTATAAACTGGTGGAATTTAGCCAACTACAATGTTTTTATAGAATGTTTTGAATTCCCAAAATAAAATGGGCAGCACTTTATTCAGCTGCTGAACAAAATTTGTAGACTTCTGAAATAATTTTATCTACAATACAACCGAATTTATTTTATTTTCTAATATTAAAGCATATTAAGGTTATTCACTGCGTTTACGTAAACCCATTTGAAAACCATTGTTAGAACGCAATACAATAGTAATGACAGGTTTGACTAGCTCCCCCAGTGGCAGCAGCTCGAAGTCCCTCACAATTTTTGCCAGCATCATCTTCATTTCGAGAAGTGCAAACTTCTGACCAATACAGTTGCGTGGCCCTGCACTAAATGGTACATAGGCATAGGGACCTATTTGGTCCGATTGCTCATGTCGTTCGGGTATAAAACTCATGTGATCCTTAAAAATTTTTGGATCATGCATGGCGCCAATTATGCCGATTATAAACTCTGTGCCTGCAGGAATCGTGCCCTCTCCAAACTTGGAATGTTCTGTAAAAAACATAATATGCTTCATATATTGTACACTATCTTGAGGTTTTTGTGACTTACTGTAGTTAAAATCGCTTTGCAATATGCGGCCAATAAGTGGTACCGGAGGACTCATGCGTAGCGACTCCTTTATGACGCATTCCATATACTTCAGTTCACTCAAATCTCGCAAGGCTATAGGTCGCTTGCGATCTGTGCCGAGCACGCTTACTATCTCCGCTAGCAGCTTTTTCTGCACCTGCGGATGCAGCGAGAGAAGTGTTAAGGCGAAGCATAAGCCAGATGTGGTGGTGTCATGACCCTCAAACATAAATGTATCCACCTCCTCTCTAATCTCCTCATTGGTAAGCGGTTTTCCGTCCACTGTAGACTGCAGTAATACATCCAGTAGCGCCATGCGCTGTTTACTGCCCACATCAATCTCATCGCTCAAGGGCAGCTTAAGCTGGTCTTCCAGTAGCTTTTTCTCCAAAACTTGCCTGCGCTGCTCTATGACCTTAATGGTGAAATCGTGCATGGTGCGTATGAGCTGCGTCTGACGCCACTTAAGATAAGGATGCAAAAGTGTAAAAATAATATCGTTGTTCAGAATCGGATTCATGATACGTTTCGAAAACAAAGCGGTGGCTCTGTAATGGGATTGTCAAATCTCTTATATGTATTAAAGGCAGAAAGTTGATCAACTTACTCATTTACTGCATTGGCATACAGCGAAGCAGATGATGTCTGTGCATACACCTTGGTACCCATGGCAGTCTCTGCAATAATATCCAGCGCCGCTAGGCAAATAAAGGGATTAATGTTGAACGCTGTTTTGCCATCAGCTTTTTGAACCAGACGTTCCACACATATATTAGATTGCTGATCGAAGACCTCGACGAACTGCTCAAGTATCTTGAAGTGGAAAGTTGGCGTTATGATCTTACGACGCTGATGCCATTTCTTGCCATCACTTAGAAGCAAGCCATCGCCCAGCCAACTTCCCAAAACCTTATAAAGTGGATGCTTCACTAGGTGCTCCTGACTGCTAAGCAGCTTCTCGTTAAGCTCCATATCGCCGCTTAAAACCAGTAGGCGATTAAATACCCAGACTTTCTGCACATTTCCGTGCTCTTCCACCAGTTTGGATACAACAGTTAGGAAACCTTATTTGTATTTGTTTAACGAAATAAATATAAATATTTATACGAAACTATTATATGGTTTGTACTCACTATTGGGACTTAGTGAGCGTAATAGATGAATTGCACCCAATAAGGGAATATTGTAAGGTCCTGGCAGATTTGCAACAGCTTTGCGTTTAGGCTCTTGCGACCTATACTGCAGCCAGGCAGCCGTTAAGACCAGCAAAAAAACGATAAGAATTAACATTCCGATTCTGAAAAGGCTCGACGTGCACTACCGAATTATCACCAGTGCACTAACCATCCCAGACTATTATAATGGAACTTATACAAAGCAAGGTTAATCTTATCATCTAGACGATTAGTATTTCTAAGCAATTGGTAATTATATTTCTTTTTCGAGCAAAAAAAAAAATAATAATAAACAAAAAAACAACAAAAACATAACGTAAATTATCGGTGCAAAAAAATATTTTGTGTAAGTTGGGATAGTGATCGATAGTAGGACACCCTAAACAGCCGTAGAAAGCGGCATATTCTGGTAAAAAACAAAATTATATCAATTGAAGAGAGTAAAAGGTTTTCCCTATTAATCATCTGACCATGTGACACCGTAATCCAAAGTTTCCTATACCTTTTGAAAATATAGATGTAGGAGTGAACTTAAATGTATTTGAAGATATAAATATAATTAACAAAAATGTTTTTTTTTGTTACAAACTTCTTTCCCTTTTCTTAATAATTTCTGCTGTTTTGTGTTTAAATATTTGTCCAGCAATGTGTTAATTATTTTAAACACTGTGAAAAAAGATACACTGCGATTTGAAGTAACTTTTTTTCAAGTAATTTCCGTCAGAGACATTCGTGCGGAAATTAAAATATTTGCCTTTACTTTGCTAGTGCAGCGGGAGGGTCAGCTGGCAACTGCTCGGGATATGGATGCCTGCCAATGTTCCCTTCAAAAAAACTAATTAACATCTGCTTCCTGTGCCGGTCAGTTGCCACTTTGACTTTGTAATACCATTTTATCATATTATTTTTAATAGTAGAGCTCGCACACAAGAATCCCACTGGTGCGTTGGGGAAACGGAGACACCCACCCGTGTCCACACTTACTTACTCACTCATTCATTCGTTTACTCATTCATTCGTTCACTCACTCCGATAAAAAGTGATTTTAATTGTAGAAGCAATGTGAATTTTCAATTTTCACAATGAATGTTATAAATAAAGCGTCGGGAACTACGAATATACGCGTATACAAATATATATGCTCTTATATATCTGTATCTATGGCAAATATATTTAAAAAAATACAGTAAATACTAGTCGGCAGCGATCTTTGCAGTTGCTTTAATTTATGCTTATCTGCGTTTGGCAAAGAATATAACTCTTTCCCACCTTCATGTTTGATCAAACATAGCACGTAGTAGTATAATCGTAATACTCATAGATAGTTCTTATCATAATGCAAAAAACTGTTTGAACTGTGAACAGTGATTCTTATCGCTTAGTAATTATTGTTAAACAAAAGTTAGAAATAAAATTCTAATCAAAAACAGCTGTTTAAAGATTATAAACAAAAATACCAAAATATTTTCATAGAATATGTAGAAGCATTGTAAAGGCGTGGTAACTGCGTATAAAATAGTAGAAGAAGTTAAACTATATTTATGAAGCTATAAATTCTTCAAGTAGAAATAGCAAAAGCAGAGCTGCTCAGTGCGTCAGTTTGCGTAGAACGCGGCACACGTACAGTGCAAATTATACTCTCATACACACATCTGTTTGATTGTCGCTCTCGCGCTCACTTGTGCTATTACTGACTGCACTACTTGCTGTACTGACGTGCGCACTTGGCGTGTACTCACTGTAGCGAAATTCAGCAACACCAGCCAAAAAGATTTTCCACATTAATTTTGCATATTAAAAATGCAATTTGTAGCGTTAATTGCAGCATGCGAAATGTATCAGACAATGCAACTGATAGCCTCAGCCAGACAAGCTCTCATCCAGCAAAGACCCATACGGTGAGGCCACATCCAAGTCACGTTGATACCCGAAATGCAAAAAAGGCGTCGTCGGCCTGTAAATATATAAAAGCTCAAAGTGTGCGGCGTATGAGTTATTTTTTATGTGCAGCCACGTGAGCGACCAACTGTTGTTGGTCTGTGTGGGATTGGATTTAAAAATATTGATTTAAAGAGCGTTACGTATATTATTTTTGAAATAAAAGCATAACTTGCCCAGGCACTATTTACTGTTGGCTTTAAAGATACGCAAAACTGACTCAAAGCAAATTGTACTTAAAAATATTTGGAAAACTACAAGACGTAAAAAAGTACCCTACTCAAAAACATTATTTTAACGATAGTAACTTGCTCACCACAAAATATGACTTTATTTTGTAGCCTTACTTTAGTTTTACTTCTCACTTTGTGGTCTACATTTATCTCATTTTGCGGCTTTGCCATTTTGCGGTTTAAAAAGCCATTACAAAATGTAATTATGTTGATAAATACGTCTTAGCCGCCATTTTGCATTTTTATTTTGCTAACTTCCTCTTGACGCTAACTTTGCCACTCAACTTGGGTTGGCAACAACTAGCAACAACTGCAACAACAACAACAACAACAATCATAGCCGTATCAGACCCGTCTTGACCAGGCTTGAAAAACATTTTCCCAACGCGCCTTTTTTTTGCTTGCTGCATTCAAGTGGTCGGCATGAAAAGCCCCCCCGAACCACTTGGCCAGGCCGCGACCATGTTCAGGGCTTCAAAGTTACTGCCTTTAAGCGCTATTTATGGCTGCATAAAGTTAAGCAAATTGTTGCCTTTATTTTTTAAACTATTTTTCATGCAGTTTTTCTATTTTTTTTTTGGTTTTTCAATTTACTTGCCGCACTTTGATATTAAGAGGCAAAAATATTGTGCTGACAGCTAGTTAATTATATCGCTTTTCTTGTGACGTCACAGTCAAAAAGTCCTGCGGCCGGCAGCTGCAAGTAGCATAGTTTTTACAAAAAAATTCGATATCTTAAATTTTTCTTATGGAATTTATTGTCACTATGTTGAGCGCTTCCTGAGCGCTATAATCATTTTATTGCATAGAGCAACATGAAGTACTACTGAATATACCTACAGAATGAGCTCCAAGTAACTCCAGATGATCTCCAGATCAAGAAACAATGTCTCACAGTTAGCTCAACTTGGGCTGCTTGGTGGAATTGCCGTTTGCATCAAGTTACTTAAATTCAAAGTACGACCATAATTGAAATTCTATTTAACCCTGCTGCCCAAGTCATTGACATCACTCCAAATACCTAGCGCCATCGATATCATTTTCATCTATCATTTTATCAAGTAATTTCTTCCTTGATTGATTTTACTTTCTGACTCCACTCTTTACTCAATTATTAAAATGCCTTCATCTATTTATTTTCTGCACTTATTCAAATTGTAATGCACTCTTGATTTTGCGCATTCAATTTGGCATTTTAAATGTCCTTTATTTGTTTTTTTTTACCTTACTAACTCTATATTCCGGCTTAATGATGCTGCAAAAATGTGATTTCAATTTATTGATTATGATGTTCATTGAATGCACGAATAAATGAGTATGCCATTCGTACTTGCATATTTATCAATATGAATCATTTATAAGGCTTCCTCCAATCTTATTAGCTCTACAGCGCTATGCCACTTTGTGTCCACTCCAGTGCAGAGATGTTCACTCCTGCCACTGCTGACATTGTCGTCGTTTTTGGGTTTGCCATGCCGGTCACGTAGCTCTGATGTCCAATTTTTAAGTTTGCACTGCACAAATCACGTATCCCACCAGTTGTACCCGCCGAGATTTCAACCCAAAATCTACGTCTTGCTCGAAATGGCAATCCCATTGCTTGAGTACTTACTCATTCTTATGATTATTTGTACTGCACTTTGTGTGGATTTTTTACGATTTGTTTACGCAACAAGAGCCGTGAGACGTGAGTAAGACCAAAACATGTTGGCCATAAAGAGTGCAAAATGGCGAAAGTTAGTAAAATTATGCAGTATAAATCATTTATGAAATACTTTAACTAAGCATTTGTTTATGCGATATTAAGCAACAAATGGAAACTAAAAGCATTATGCACTTGTTATCTTCTGCCAGTAATTATCAGAGGGGTTGATGTTAATGGTATATGCTTCAAAATATGTTTCATTATATCCATCGACTTTAAGAAAATCCATTGATCCATGAAGAAGTATTTGTTTCTCTTTGATTCTTCTCCGGTCTTTGAAACATTCAAAATTTTGCATGGTACATTCTACCAAAACTTTTGCAGGTAACTACTATCTTCAAAATTTTTAGTCTAATAATCAATTTATTGTCGCATCTGGCCAATCACCAGTTCGATCGAAAAACTCAACAGATTACAGAAACCAACATAAGAGAATTAAACATAAACGGCTCCCCAAATTCGATGACGTCCATAAGCATTTCAAAAACGGACACGAATAGGACAATGGAACGTTAAAACCCTTAAGGAACCATCAAGATTAGCACAGTTCGAGGAAGAAATGGAGAAACTGCAGATAGCGATAGCTGGCATCCATACACAAGGCAGTAGACGGATCGGCAGACCCAAGGCGACCTGGAGAAGATCCATCCTCCAAAAACTGACCCAGGCGAAACACAACATGGGACAGAGCTAAACAGACGGCGCAAAATAGGGCTCGATGGAAGGCTCTTGTAGAGGCCCTAAGTTACCAAGTGGAATAATAAGGAAAAAAAATCAATTTTCTGAGACGTCTAGAATGTATCATAACAATTAAGATGTTATTTTTGATATAGTCGAAACTTTGGTCATAGATTGACTTGCATAAGTTCCTCGTTCTTAACTGCTGAAATTTTGTTAACATTCACAGGTTCCAAACGCCCCATTCCAAATCGGCGAGCGCAATAGACAACCCTTCACGATTCCAAGTAATTTTTCTCAAAGATATATAGAATAATAATTTTTATTGAATACTGATAGTAAGAAATAATGCAACCATGTTATAATAAAGCTAGGCCAAAGCTTAGTAGCCCCAATGGGTACCAAAACCGTCGAAACTCATGTGGGATACAGATTCAGCGGGCGAATAATGCACGGTATGGGCTAGTGCAGGCGCTGGTTGAGCATAATGAGCCACAACCGGCTGTAGCTGAGGCTGTTGGCTGTAGCTATGGACCACAGCTGGCTGATGATGCTGGTACACCGGCGCCGCTTGATGTTGGTAAACGGTCTGCGGCCGATGTTGAGTATAGTAAACGGGGCTGGCAGTTGGAGCCACATGTGGCGTATAAGCTGTGGGCGCCATGTGACTCGATTCGTAGGCTACACTCTTAAGCGGCTGATAGACATTGTTACTGATGCGTGTATCCTGTTTGTGCACGCTGGAGTATGGCGTGGCCACGGTCTTGGCGTAATGCGAGATGGTGCCATCGTAGTTGCGTAGCACATTCTGTTGAGTATGAGCCACGGCATGCTCATCGCTCAGATAACGTATACTCGAGTCGGTAATAAGACCGGCTTGGGTGAGGCTTAACAAACAGGCCAAAATCAAAGACGTTGCAGAGTTCAACATTTCGCTGGAGTACGTATCACTGTTGTGTGTTGAATGTGGCAACAACATGGGCATATATAGGCACTTTGGATGTGGTCACGGTAATTGATTTGATTGGCACTCTGGCTAAAACGAGTTTCGCAGTGTCTTTGCGTGACTTTCCGAAATCCATTTCTAATTTGTTTCCCCTCTCTGAGCTGTATCTGTATTTGGCACACACATTTCAAATCAAGTGCTTGTACATGACTTACTTTTGTTTCACGGCCCAATTTAGATGTGACAGCAAGTGGCTGACAATTGAGGGCGTGTCAGGCTTATTGCATAACATTGCAGCATACGGACATAATCGCGAACTTACCCTTTTTTAAGGTCAACTTACTATTGAAGTACTCACTTTAAAACGGAAGGCTTCATACGTTTGCTCCAGATACGACGCTAAAGTGCCATCAAGCGAGAATGTTTGCGAACCGAAAGCAAACAATTACAGGCGATTGCAGATGGCACATGAAGACTCTGAAATACCCTCAGCTTATGCGAAAATTTTTAGAATCGTTGAGATTTATGAATGAAATTAAGTGGTAGGCAAAGTGCTTCAAAGGGAAAGATAGTCGTAAAACAATATCAAACATAAGATCTTCCATCTTAAAAATCAATGGCAAGAAGCAATTAATTTGAAAGTAGAGTACAATTGCTAGACTTAAACACACTTATTTGGTAGTATTCCTTAAGAACATTGTTAAATCCACCTATTTCTCGCTCTGCTCGTTTAGCTTGTGAAATCTGACATAAACCCTTCGGAACTTAATATAACCTCAAAAATAAATTATCGCAGAGTATGTAAAGCCGTAACAGAGTAATACAAGTTACGTTATACGTAACAATTTATAGCTCATTGGAGATGCATTAAAGACGACTCTTTCGAGCATATAATATGGAAAATTGTTAATGTGTTTTCGCCTTTAAACGAATTGAGAGCCAACTTGATATACTCGATTGTGCTATATCAAAATGGCGCCGACATTGACAACAATGAAACGTAACAATCGCTGTATCCCTGCGCGGTTGTTGTGTGTTGCGTGTGTGTGTTTGTGCGCATCTATAGTCCTTACCTTATGCCGTGTCCTGTTTCCTTGGTACGCCAACACTTGAACCATACACTAGTTACATTCGTTTGGCTATAAAAATCGCTCAGCTACAATTGAGTTATAATGCAATTCACAAACGTAAAGCAAATGTTGTTAACTTTCTCATCGTCCTCAACATCATCATCATCGACTTTGTCATTGTTGTTATTATTACACTTCTCAGAGAGTATACAGCATTGGTGCCTGAATATGTCGTTAGTTGGGTATCAAAATGGGAAAAAGGCGTTTTTGAAATTTTTAAAAAATTTTTATAGTTTACAGAAAATATGAGAAGAATTGACAACAGTTAAGATTAAACCAAGACTTCCAGCATAGTGTACATTTGAAGATTTGCTTTTTCTCAAGTTTCAAACTGCATTTATGATTAATTACATAAAATCTATTTATAGAGTCCCACAAATTTTACAGTTTTCACCTCAAATATTTCTCCAATAGCAAAATTCTATAAACTTACTTAGTTTTTTTGTTGTTTTTAAATTTCAATTTAATCCTCTTTACATTTATAGGGTATGCATTCGTAGGCATAATTTGTATTTTCTCTTTGATATTTGTTATTATTATTGCAGTGCTCGACCATTGGCCATGTGAGTCATATGAAACAGACGACAGACATTGTTGCTGTTGCAAAGTACAGGGATCTTGGAAAGATGAAGCTGCTGCTGCTGCCGTCGTTTTGTATGGCAAAAGTTTTGCTCAATGAGAGGAATGACATATAAATAGCATCAATGTGATTACGTCGTTGTCCAAGTCACCTTTGTTGTTTTGTTTGTGGACGAAGTTCCTTGATTTGTTCATTGCAAATGGGTGAGTGTGTGCATGTGTGTGAGTTTTGTCCTTTATAGTTTTTATGAAATTTGGCACATAAATTGTATTATTGCATTTATGCTTGATTTTATTTCCGTTTGCCATCAACCATTGAAGCATATACAATTGCTCTGCATGTGTATGTTTCTCTCGGTGTATGCGTGTGGGTCCTGTGTGTGCGTGCGTGTGTGTGTTAGCTGACAGTTAAATTGGCTTTCTGTGCTTTTACGTTTCGGTTAAGTGAATTTACCGTCTAGGGCTTTTAAATCGTCTTTTGTTTTTCGTATTGCATTTTATATGCTTTTATTTGGCAACACTTTAACGTTTATTGAACTGGCCAGACTAATACGTTCGACAACACACACACACACACACACTCAAACAATCGTTCAATCATACACTGAGAAAAAAATATGTATACCAAAATTGAATTGATGTTTTGTCAAAGAAACACTAAATATTGTAAAAATTTACAACAATAACTTCTTATCAATACAAATAAGAATATCTATTCAAGAATAATATTTATAATGTAATAGAAATTCTAGGGCTTTTTTAAATTTATTTATATATTCATTTTTTTTAATATATACAATTTGGGTATTGTCTTTGGAGTACAAAAAAAAATTATAGGCATTAGCTCTTTTGCAGCTGAACAACAAATATATAAAAATTATGCAGTGTATTTGTGGGTATAAAGTTAACCGAAAACCAAAAATAACTAACTAATTTAAACTAAGTATATGGTTTATGTTTAGTAATAATTTTTGCACTAATCATGCAAAGAGCTGCCATTTCGTAGAGAGGAATGTTTGAAAAATGAAAGGTTAGATTGAAAATAATTTTTAATATTTTGCTCTGCGCTCTTTGTAACTTGTTGTTCAGACCCATATATGAATTTGTTTTCAATCGAAAAATGAGACCTACGATTGATAAAACGTCATCATAAAATATTTACCTTTTTTTAGGTTTATACTGAGTATCTTATGCCAGTTCAAAATTTGCCATATCTTTCTTTTATTATAATATCATTTGTTTTAGCTCAAAACTATTTCTCTCAGTGTTTTACACATGTGCATTGGTCTGCTGCTAAGTGAGGCTACATTTGAACGGTTTCCTTTTCGCTAAGATGCTTAAACCTAACACCCGCCATTTGAACTTCAATTAGCTGCTTTCGAGTTCTTTGCCAAACTCATAAACGGCCTGCGACTTGGACTTGACCAACAGCAATACCACCGCGCGCTCGCTCCGCCGCTGTATCCAATTACAAAAGTCAATTACATTTTGCAGCTAGACGCTGGCATAAAAGTGCAGCGGATACTAATTGGAATTGAAACATAAATTAAAAGTCGCACGTAGCTCTAATACTCAATTTATACTGCCAAATGCACAACAACGTTTTTGCCTGCCTGCCTGCCAGGACTAAATTGGTAACAGAAACAGTTGCAATCCATGCAAGAAAATGTCAGCGGTGTTTGAGTTATGCAGCGTTTGCACTGCGCCTAATGCAGCTGCCGCAACGAAGGCCAAAATGAGCAAACATTAACATTTTACAATAATTACTTAAAACCAAAAATTTGTTTAATCAAAAAAAGTTGAAAGAAAGTTAATGTACTAGTAGCTCTTTGTAGCTTAAACAAATTTCGTATGTCATTCGATTGAAAATTGTTTAAATTGAATTTATTTTAAATTTTTATACAAAACGATTTTTAAAATTTTAATTTCCGTGCAAATTGCAGTTCTTTCAATGTAAACGTTATATTCGGCAGTGTAAACACTCTATGCAGCAAGAAGACGCTTACGTGACGCTACATTTACGTAACGTAATGTACAATAATTACTTGTGCAAGAATATTGTTGTTGCTGCTTGCGTTGTTAGCAACTCTGCGGCGGCATCTCTACGACAGCTCAAATTAAGTGTTGACTATAAATTTCTTATTTAGTTTTATTTCAAATACTTCCAAGGCGCGCTGTGAAATATATTTTTATACGAAAACTGCAATGGCAATTGGCATGTGGAAATTACTTACGTGCAATTACAAATGGCCTAGAATAATATCGTGCCACTTCTCTCTTGCTGAGCGTAGCTTCAGGATATTCCATAACACACACACACACACACACAGACCCACACACACATGTCTTTGGAGTGTTAGATTGCCAATCATTTGCCCTTATGGCCATGGTCTTATGTACTCGCTACGTTTTCTTTATGGCACAAAAGGGAGTTGGCTTCAATTTTCTTTATATTACAACTTGATTTAATTTGACATGAGACTTGGTCAGTAAAATAAGCAGCAAAAAGCAGCACACAACAATTGCTACATCTTGTTTGTTAGACTTGTAGTTAAATTATATAAAGTTGTGGCCATTGTGCAGGAAATTTGAGAGTTCAAATAGGTTTAAGAAAAACTAAACTACAAATCAGAGCTACAAGTTTGCGTAAGCAACCTATTATTAAATTTCAACAAAGTCTTTGATTTTTACTCACTGATTATTGGCATTTGCATGCAGCGCCAACTAACGTTACGTAAACGTAAGAAAACGTAGTTAAATTTTAAGACGTTTTTCTGCGTTATCTTTGTTTTATTCACTAACAAATTGTTGTTTTTATTAAAAATACTACTTCTTATACTTTATAAAGCGTATTATGCTTTTCTGCCAAAACCGCTCACGCACCAGCATTGTGTCCAAACTCTGCTTAAATTTGTTTTCCCATTTCTGAGCATTTCTGCTTCACTGTGCACAGCAATAAGAAATGAAATCAAATATTTTTTTGTAGTTAATGAAAATATTAACATTCAAAAGTAAAAGTCATTTGCCAGCTGCCAGGCGCATTTCTAATACAACAACAAACAAGCAACAAAAATAATAATAAAAATACAACAAATATAGCGCAGTTTCCCAGGGTGGCTGTAACCTTTCCTATTGATATAATTTCATTAGAAGTTACCACCAACCGAAGCGAGAAAAAACCATCCACTACCCTAGCCCTCCGCAATTATAATCGCTGCTTTGCTGTGGCACTCTGTTTTTTCTTAAATGTTTTTTTTTTTTGCATTCCATTCGCGCACTCAATGAATGTTGAACGCGTCACGCCCCAAAAACTCTGGGCCACTTGTGACATTGTCCAGGATAAAGTTTGTGGCTGGTAAACAAGAAATTACGTAAAATAATAACAAATAGCAAAGCGAGAAAAATGATAATGAAAATGAAAATGAAAATACATAAAGGAGTCGTCGCTGGTAGCAGGCAGTTTAGTATACGCGGAAAACAGAGTTTGGGGGGTGCGTGGAAAACTCATTAAAACTTTTTTACAGCCCATTTGAAAGCAATTTGTAAATTGTGAAACTTGCACTTGGCACAGCAGTGTAGGTCCAAGCTCAAAACGAAATAATTATAATATTTATTACTGCGCTGCAACCGGAAGTTGGCCCTAACCTATATTTACCAAAAAAAAAAACATTCAAAACGATTTAGCATAGATTAAGTCAGTTGCAGCCTCTTTCTATTTGGCAAATAATTTCCCTTTTTTTTTTGTTTTGTTTGCAACGTAACTCACACAATCGCAAACATTAAATCAAATTTCCGCACATTTCTTGGCGCTTCTTGCAGCATTGCCTCAGCTTGTTGGAAGGGTGCAAGAAAAATTGTGTTAGCTGCGGTTTCATGCTCTGCCACTGGCACTGCCACATGCCACTTAAATATTCAAAGCGAAAAGTTTTTCTGCACCTTTGCGTCTTTCTTGGTCCTTCACATAGCCTGCGTCTCGTTTCGTCTTTTGCTCTTATTATTCATACACTGCTTTTCGTGTGCACCACGAAATTCCCACAGGATGCAAGTCAAAGCCGTTTCAGGGTTAGGGTTAGGATTTTGGAGTCGAATAAAAACACATACGATGGGTGGGTCATACAGGCAGCGCTCAGGTGCTGTGTGCGAATTTATGCATTGTAGTGTTTCAAGTGATTTTATAGACTTGTGCTGGCGTCAGACATAAGAAGCGTTTTTTTATTTGTACCAGACTGTGAGCCCGTGCAAGCTCCAGGGATATGCATGTACTTAATAATATTAGGCCAGCGTCGTTTAATAAAGGCAATCGTTGTAAGGAAGCTTTATAGTCACAGATAAAGGCAGCGACTTTAATTCTTTTGCTTGTATTTTTAATATGGCTTAGTTTGGCGCCCACTGAAACTCACCACGATACTTACACTGCCATACAGTTGTTTTATAATATATGGCAACCTTGTTGTTGGTATTTAAATACTTTTTGCGAAAAATCGATTACAAGCTACTCCGTAGTCGCTTCTGTAAGATTTTAGTATTTTTAAATTAAAATATTTTATTTAAGAGCTTATGTTAGAGTTGTTAATATAAATAAAATATAGAAATACTCACTCTCATGAAGCAGAAATTTGCTACATAAAATCATATTTTTACAAAAACAAATTAAGTACTGAAGACACTTAAAATTTAATGTAACCAAAACAATTATGAATTGTAATATTAAAACATTTTTTGGGCAAATAATTAAGTTAAATTCAGTTATATCGTTGAGTGATTTGGTTGCTGCATTTACGAGAATACTCATTAAATACACATTACTCAAATAACATACAACAAATGTGCCTTGAAAACATTAATAATTACTTTATTTAATTTTAGCCAAACGAAAAGCCTAACAATTTCAAAAAGAAATTATCACCAAAAAAAAAAGGAAAACCGTCTTGCAGCTTTAGTATTTTACGATTTTTGCATTCGTGCTTATCGATAAGAGTGTTTTCGTTTTGTTGAGAGACGGTCATACTGGCCGGCGCGTGGCGTAAAACAAATTGATATTAATTGCAATATTAAATGTGCAACCTTTAGAAAAAAAATACAATTTCAACCGACTGGAGTGCACAAATAATTGCGCTACAAAAAAGAATTCAATAAATACAAGTTTGCAATCAATAAATACAACATTATCTGTGTGCAATCAAAATAAGCTAAGCAGTGTCCAATTTGCGTCACTCTCGCATATTGCTTAAATTTTTTTATGTAGAAATTCCAGTGAGATTTCTCTGAATCAGCGCATAAGTTAAAAGTTCGGAAAACAAATATTAATAGTGCAGCTACATTTTGATAACTACTTTTTAACAAATAATGCATGCAAATATTGCAATAAAAGCTTAAATTATTAAAGATTTTGGAGTTGTGACAACGTTGAAAAAGCTACAAAAAAACTGCTTGTGTGTGTGTGTATGTGTGCAACCGCAACATTTGCCCCCGCAAATATATATATACATACATCAGTACGTCAGTGCATACATATATATAAATACTGTCTGCGTAGTTTTTTAGCTGACAAAATTGTTATTTTACGCATCCCCGTAAGAGTTATACAGACGCCGCCAAAATGTTAATAAACCTTAAAGTAAAGACTTTGGATGCACGCACACATGACTTCAGCATAGACAATGAGGTAAGTAATATTCGAAAATGGTCGCCATTTATAAATTTGCCAATGCATTTCGGCAAGCCAAACGTTTTATACATGCTTCTTTTTTTTTTTTTTTTTTTTTGTTTGATAGATAACAATACGTCAGTTTAAGGATCAGATTGCAGAGAAGACGAACATCTCGGCTGAAAATCAGCGCATTATCTACCTGGGTCGAGTGCTGGCCGATGAGAAACAAGTTAAAGAATATGGTGAGTCAGGTAGACTGGCTTAAATTCAAGCTTATGTAAACATTATTGGGTTTCAGACGTTGCTGGTAAAGTTTTGCATGTCGCCGAACGTCCGCCATTCTCGCAGCGTGGCGCCAATGCGCGCAATAATGATGAGCCACGTCCCATGCGCAATATGACACGTCCGCCGACAGCAGCCAATATGCGAAATTCGCCATTTTTCCGAGCGATTGATGGTATGCTCGTAGGCACTATGGCAATACCAGTAAACAATGGAACTATGCCTGCCGTAAGCATGGTTTTGTATTTCATAGAATGTGAAAAACTATAACTGACTTTTACAGCCACCGCATAACCGTTTGCCTAATTCGTCGTCCTTCTGCATTAATCGCATAACCGTGGCACTTCATATGATTGAATGCGCCAATAACATAGCTGCCTATTTGGAGAATCCCGAAATTGGCCTAAATAATCAATCGCTTGATATTTTGCAACGCGGTCGTTGGACCATGGAATCTACTGTAGTCGAGGTGGGTGTTTCGGCGTCGGATATGCGTAATAACGAAATTGTCGACATGGTTCATGATGCAGTGACTGCAGCTCTATCTCGCAATACGGCTGGCCGCAACTACTCTGTTGTGCAGCTTCCTCCTGTGTATACCAGTGATCAAGACGAGACTCGACGCGCAGCTGGCAATCAGGGCCGCAATGATGGCGCTACTGCTGCTGCAGCTGTTGGTGCTGGTAGCAGTGGAGGTAATAGTGACAGCAGCGAGGAGACTACAGCTGCTGCCGTCATTATTGAGGACGTAATTGAAACCGATGATGAGGCTGGTGATGCAGATGCCAACTCTGAGCGCTCAACATCTCCGCTTTTGCCTACCGCTGCACAGGAAACGGCTGCAGCTGGCGGTGCAACTGCAACAGGCTCCAGCGCAACCGGCAGCAGTAATACCACAGATGGTGAAGCCGCTGCTGACAATGCGTCTAATGTGGCAGTTACCGGCATTGGACCACGTCGCCGTACGCGTCCACAGGTATTAGCGAATGTTATTGAAAACTTTCGCAATGTACACACTCGACTGGCGCCATTTATTGAAAACTATTACCAGATTTTGCGCGATGATCCAGTCTTTGAAGAGAATGTAAGTAGAGCACATCTCCAAAAAAGTTGCACCTTTGTTTCTAATCGGTTTGTTTCCTCCCATAGAATACTGAAGGCCGTGAAAATGCACAGCGCATCTTTGATCGTGTTTCAGAGGCTTTTCATTATTTATCCCATGCCCAGCATGCTATTTCGGACTTAATGCTAGATCTTTCGCAGCAAGGTCCTCGCTTTTTAACCTGCCGTCCCATTTTGGTTGAACAAAGTGGCTACATACGCTCCAACAACATTTTCTCACCAGGCATTGTAGCAGCCTCGCCATCAGCGGAGCTGGTTACACCTCACCAACAGCCGCAGTCAACTTGGACGCTAAGGCCAGCAACTACAAGTCAAACAGCAGTCGCACAGCGCACTTCTACAGAACATGTAGGCGCCAGCGACCTCGTCGACAGTGTCAATGATCTTATTCAAGTACTTCCGGCAGCTCAAGGTGCCGCTACATCTGCAACTACTGCTGCAACTCCTCAAGCCGACGATAGAGTAGAGGATCCAGTAGATGAACCCATGGTACCACCAAATCCCATTGGCACGCCAAGCAATGCGTCTGCACGTGCACAAGCGCCACAGCGTCCTGAAGTGGGTGAGTGTTTGGCCATATTGTATTTTATTAAGTCCAAAACGTGTTTATGCGCAAGTGACGAGACTTAAAATCAAAGTCAATTTCTTTCGCATAAACATTTTCGATGTTTTCTTAAGGAAATCAACTTAAGCATATTTTGTTTCTGAAAATCTATTTTTTATGTTTCAAATTGATCTTCTAGATGACCAAGAGCATCGTGATGATGCAGCGCCCAGGCTGCGTCTATATATGCCTATACCCTTGCCACCACCTAGTAGGTTTCTTTTGTTCGCGCAGGTTTACATTGTTTTCGTGCCTAACTGCCCAACGAATTGCATATAAAAGCCATTTAATATAGACAGGGAATCAAACTGCAGCATTTGCAGACGACGTCAATAGTAACAGACAGATTTGCTTTTCTTGTGTCTTTTATTTGTAAAATGAAGGCTCTATGAGAGTTTTACAAGTAAAAAAGGGTATCCAGTTTGATTCTCTGGCGGCTTAACGCATTTGATCGTCATTATACCTTCTGCATAGTTGCTCTTTGTTTTTGCTTGTGTTGAAATAACCGCATTTGAAGAATCTTACATTGTGCTTTCCAACGCTTGGCTTACTAATGCTTATCTCTTTGATTCACAGATCCACGCGCCCAAATGGCTCGCCTACTACAGGCAGTAGTCAATAGCGCGACCACCGATACCGATGTGCATGTTGAATTCAATGCACCGAACATAATGTCCATTAATTTGCCAGTGCATGTTATGACTGCTGCTGTGCATCCTTCACAACGTGCTCCAGCCGCAACTGGAGCTGCAACCTCAACACCAGCTACCACTTCTTCAGCTGCGACAAGCAATGGCACAACTGACACTGGCAATGCCAGCGAAACTAATGCAAACACGGCTGCCTCAACCAGCAGCGGTGCACGCAGCGGCGATCAACGTGCCAATACCTTACCGACTACAGCAACGCAGACGCGTTCAACTGCACGTCCTCAAATCCAAATGGGCGGCAACAACAATTGGACTGGTCGCATTGCACCAACGCATGCCGCTTTCGATCGTTTCCTGCCCTGCAATAGTCATCATATACGTGAACCCGAAACTGCGACCATACCACTTAACAATAACAACAACAATAATCGTAACACCAGCAGCATGCCCAATGGAGATGCGACTGCAGGAACTTCAGCAGCTGCTGGTGCAGCAACGAATGCCTTTGGTAAGTTCACAAATTATTTCACTAGCATAGTTTACTTTCATAGAACCCTACAACCAACCACATGACCCAAACCCTGCCCAACTGTTGGCCATTGATGGCGAGCCCGCACGCTTCCATCGTCCTATCACATTTAACATGCATTCTATCCGTTGTCATCATAGTCATAAATGATCGCTTTCTACGCGGCCGTGGCGGCACGCGCGTCTTTTGGCCCTCGCGTCGACGTCCGCAGACTTCACGGGCAGGTTCCAACCGTGACTCAAGTTTGGCAGCCCAGGCGGCGCGCATTGCCTTTGTTGGTGGTGGCAGCAGCACCAACCCTGGCTTTTCACGTGTACGTCGCCAAAGCGCACCGAACCTCCAAGAGAGCACGGCCCTGAACAGTCTAATACCCACTATGATAAATTCTATTAGAGATTTGAGAAGTAATGCGCTAATAGCTTCGGCAGGCCGCACCACAGGTGGAACCCCAGAAGCACCAGCAGCCACGCCAAACAGCTCTGGCTTAGCATCCTCAGCGGCCACAGCAACAGCTACGCCAAACAGCACTCCAGTGCTGCAGTCACCAGTGAGCGATGCCAACCTGCGTGCGCAATTGCGGTCTTTTCTGCATCAGAACATATTCGAGGGTGCACCAGTCAACGATGACACCATACCACCTGCCATTGGCCGCGCATTGGCCTGGTTTAGTGACAGCTTGCTCTACTTGCCGCAATATGAGTTACCGGAATATAATTCTCGTGACTCCGTCTTCAACATATTGCGCCTTACCTTACGTCTCATAATAGAGCTGTGTCATGCACCTGGCTTGGAGAGTGGCCCGCAGTTTGAGCAACGTCTGAAGCAAATCTGTGAGCAGTTTCGTACACGTCTATATAGCGTTCTCTGTGTCTGCGTAGGACGACCTAACGCGGAGCTCTTTTGGCGTCAATTGATGCGTCTATTATGTGGACCGCTACGCTCCAGTAAGTACTCAGTCAGACTATGTATATATGCATCTATTTCATTAATTACGATACTTGCAGATTTTCGCAATGAGGCACTGCAGTTCCTATGCATCTTCATTGATCCAAAAATTCCAACTAATGCGGATACAGCAGATGCACAACAGTTCCTGGTACTGCGCAGCGGTGACGCAGGCTCAGCTGCCACAGCTGCCAATGCAGCAGATGTAAGTAAAAATATTCTGTATAATCTCGAAACTTACATACACCATAACAGCCACCGTTTATTTCACCACCTCCGTTTGCCTTCAACCTGCAGCAGCAGCAGCAGCCGCAGCCATTACAAGCAACTCCGACATTGGACAATGACATAGAAATGGTTGATGCAGCCAGCAGCTCTGAGCCAAGCAGCACTACAAACAGCTCGGATATGGACCTTAATGCGGGTGTTGCAGTTGGCAGTGTAGGTACAACTGCAGATCAGCCAGCGTTGCCGCAGGTTACTGTTGGCTCTGAGCCCTGGCATATAAGCTTTCCCAACGATTGGCTTCCTGTGATAACACGAGACTTGCAGACCCAGACTGAGGTATACGGTTTCCATATTATTTTCATGTTAATATTGTTTGACCAGCTTAACTTGAATTTAATGTTTTGCGTTACAGACCCGTGAACAGCCACCCTACTCCGACGCCTACATATCCGGCATGTCCGCCAAGCGCCGCAAGATTATACAGACCGAAAAGCCCACACCTAGCGTGGAGTGTCTTATTGCGGGTAGCGTGCAGCGTGCCATAAATAACACAGAGGTTGCTGCACCAAGTGGTAACAGTTCTGCGCCTACTATCGATTCTGTGATTGGCGCCATTGCGCACGATGCTACAGTGCAGAGCTCCTTTGCCGAAGCAGTGCGCAACAATGTACGTGAACGTCTCAAAAAAGATGCCGACTACAAAGCCAATAAATATCCGCAGATAACAAAGTTTGCCGAACAAAAGTAGGCCAATTGAATTGAATTAATGGTTAAGTTTAACATCGACGAGCAGTAAGTTTTGATGCAGTGACTAAGCTACGACGTCATCATCATCATCATCATGATCAACAAAAATAATTGCTGCTCAAGAATTAAGCCATTAAGTCCATGTTGTAAATTTTATGTTCGAAAACGAAAGCAAATATATATATATACTATTGTATTTAGTTTAAAATAAGAATTGGATTTCCCGGCTGTAATGGGACAACTGTAACAACAAAAGCACCAACAGGAATACATAAAATATACAACACTTGAAAAAGAAATTAAGAGAATTGTCTGTCAATAAGAAAAAGAAATTGATAAAATCAAAGAATAACGAAGGAATTTAAAAGATTGTAAAGCGAATAAACTAAGTAGTATAGGAATCAATCCTTGATTGAATGTTTGCTCTCACAGGCACACACACATACACACACACATATGAGATATGTCTAAATATCGATGAATATCTCAAGTTAACACATTTAAAAATTATAAAATTATTACAAATAAATTATGCATAATCACACACGACTTAATGCATATGAATATTATGTATACCTTACGTGCTATGAGTAAAAAGCTGTATGATTTTTTTTTTTTTGTTTATCCTCTTAAAGGGTTTTTCCATAATTGTTGGTCTTTTTTTTAGTTTTTTACAATAAATACATACTTCTATGTTTTATTATAAATAATCCAAAATTGACTAACTTTTGTTTTGTATTTCGATTGGCAGTAGCCCTTGAGCAATGATGCTCATGAGGATCATGATGATCAATTAAGTTTCAATAACAAAAATCTGTAAACGAGCCAGAAGCATATTTGTGGTCACCGAAGAAGAAAGAACAAAAGAAAGAGCACTACATTAAGAAATGTACTACTTTCGATGGGCGCCACCCACAATGTGGTATGTGGCGTCCCCAGGTCGGATGACGCAGTTGCAGTGACGATAGCAAATTCCAACCAAATATTTGTCCATAATTGATCATTGACGTGTGAGCAATCAGTCTTTGGAATTTGGAGCTGTTCGAGAGTCTTGGCAATCCACAATCTGATTGATGTATTCAATATACTCGCCTATTTATTGCGTATGCCGGCCGACCGGCACCAAAAGCCCATCACTTCAAAAAAAAAAAAAAAGAATTTTGAAATTTTGATAACTAGTTGTTATTGCAGAACGAATATGAATATCCATTCATTCACATGACAAGAAATGCGTCAAGAAACGTCAACAAGAAATTTCATTGGACAGATCTCATTTAATGGGCGAATACCAATGGCAAATGGCCAGCGTGAAACGCGTTTGCAAAATGATTAAGGAGTTCATATGTTGTTTTTGTTGTTCTTCTGCAATCAAATCCGAAAATATGTCACATAAAAATGTTGTTGAAAATATTAATGTGCAAAAAATAGCAAGAAAATCATACATACATACAAAGCACGTATTAATAAATTATTATGTATTATTATTAATATATTTTCTTGCTGCGCCGTGTTTATAGGCGACCGACCCACCGACCGAGAGTGTTAATATAATTCGGATGATTGGACTTTATAAATAGGTTGCTACGCAATCGTTGTATATTTTTATAACTCAACTTAAAAATCGATTAAAACTAGATAGTGTGGTGCCAACAAGTAAATAGATTAAATGGCATTGTGGGGGAATTGGCCAAAAATAGACACGCATCAACAACAGCAGGAGACTACACTGTACAAAATGATCTAGCATCTATGTAAACGTAATATCCACAGATACTCATAGAGTATTGGTTTGGCAGGCAAATTTGCCGTATAAACCAGTATTTCGTTCAGTGTAGGCTCGTCTAATTTTGGTGCATGATATTGGCGCCAATGTGTACACGTAGATGGCGCTGATGCTTTCAATGTGGGCGTATGTCATCATCAAACCGGGCCACAAACTGCTCTGCTGATTATAAGAAAATTGCCACTTGCCAGGCCATGATTAATTGCAAGGCAGCAGCAGTCAACCCAAGACTTGCCACAAGCTGTTGCAGCCACTCAGCAGTCAGTCAACATCAGCCGCAACGACAACACCAACAACGTCAGCATTGCTGCCTTTTTACTGCACCATGCCGCTACGCCCTAGACACCAACAGCTCTTTACATCATTGGCACGCGCATTGCCTTAATACATGGTACTGATGGGAATGCTTGGAATTCGCTCCTCGCGTCCAAGCGGACGCATTTTAAGGGGCTTTTGTTAATTATGTGCAGCCAGAACTTTTAAATAAATTAAAAATGCGGAATTTGTTTCATTTTGCTGTATGCCAAGTTCGCCTGGCGCCTACGAAGGAGTTTGTCTCCCTAAATTGTTGCTGTACGCATTATTTATTTTGGCTTTTTTTCGAAAAATCACATATGTACATATATAAAAGTAGTAGTAGTAATTTTAGGTACGTAATAAGCAAGGACATGCGTTGAGTTTCAGTCGCGTTAATTATAAATTAGTTTGTATCAGGCAGTCGGTCATGATCGTTGAAATTATTTAATATCAAAAGCATTTCAAAAACAATTGTAACATATCAGTGCGTCAAATCCGGCTGTAAGATGCACTGTTAAAAACTTAATTTATTGCACTTGATGCGCAGCATGGGGACATCTCTATTAATTGCTTTTCTAAGAGATTTTCATTGGCTGCGTACGGCCAAGTTTCGACTTTTATGCTGGCGCCACCTATAGTCCATCTAGCAAACATTTTCCCAAACGGCCACACAAAAACATTGTCTTAAATCTCTACTGGATCTGCCAATGTATTAAATGTATTAAAACTCAATATTACACAACTCATGTTGTAGTCAATGTACTCATCTTTTGGCATCATACGTTGTCTATAGAGTATAACAAAAACAAGCAGTTATCATAACAAGCTGCCTCATTCAATTTATGCCACCAAGCATTTCGAGATCATTTTGTCAGTGGAACGTCATAATTAAAAACAAAAAAAAACAAAAAATTATACTTATATAGACAGATATGTATGGGTAAAGGATAATTTATCATGTGTATCTACGCACACATGATGATCATGATGCGAGTTGTTGGCGATGATGAGGCCCCATACATAGATAAAGCAATGAGACATGAAACCAATGCATTGGCAGATGCACAAACTTATAGATAAACGGACGGACAGTCAGTCGGTCTATGTCTCTCTCTCTCTCTCTAGGTTCCTAAGAAATCGCGTTGCATGCACCATGTGTTGCAGCCATTACTACTGATGTGATTGTAGTTTTCGTTATTGTGTTGCTATAAGTCTCGCATAGCTCAAAGGGGGCAACTAAGGCACACATAGAATTGTAGCTTGTATACACAGCAAAAAAAAAGCGGCAACTGGTTGGTTTCAAAGAGAATTTTTCAAAAAGAGGAAACGTGAAATGTCACAGCCTGTAGAGCTGCTCACAATTTAAGCAATCAAATTTATTGATTTGAAATCCTCTGCTTATTTGGAAGCAGTCAACCGATTTAGCCTACATAGCACCAATAGTGAGGAAGTTTTACGCTTTATAAAGACAAGAAAGTTTGCCCTTGGTAGTCTCTTATAGTTTCCAGATACTATACGAATATGGCCAGCCGGCCAAAAAGATTTTTAAACAAATAAAAATTGAATGTTATTTACAGTTCAATAAATAAGTTCAGTAGGAATAGTACGCTGCAAAACTTGAGCATTCCTTAGTTATCATTGTATGATCCGTGATGGTTATTTGCATTATAATTTCAAATAATATATATGAAACATTTTTCCCCACTTTTTACTTGACTTCCTTTGAATTCTAAGTTTTTTTTTCAGTGTGGTTTAGCTTCTATTGACTCGGTTTTAATGTTGAATGCAGCTGCAGCCAATTGACGCCTGGCGCCGCCGCTTTCAACTGCCAGCCACAGCTTCCAAGTTTAGCCCGCAATGGCGTATGTGTGCGTGTGTGCGCGCCTGTGAGTGTGTGTGTGTGTGTGTTCTGGAGCAATTATTGGGCAGGAGAGTTGGTCTGGCAGCATTGGTAACTGAAAAACCGGGCAACTTACCGGGTGCAAGCCTCTTAAGCTTCCAGCTTGTGGGTAACCAAAAATCGTGCATAAAACGCGCTCAAAAGTTAAAATCGCGCCAAGCCGCTGCTGCGACAGTGACAGAGCAGCCTTATGACGAAGACAGCGCAAAAGCAGCGACGTCAGCTTCATGCTGTAGCAGAGTACCCAACAGTAGCAGCAGCAGCAGCAGCAGAAATAGCAGATGGCGCCGTCGCTGCGCAGCATACGGATCCGATCCTCAGACAACGCGCAACGTTTTCGTTTTTCCCAGTCGCAAACGGACCGTGTTGGAATAAAGACGTGAATAACGGCTAGAAGAAATATACCCCAAGTGCAGTAGTTGAAAGCTACTTACCGTATAGAAGATAACAATCTTAACGCGCCTTATTTCGAAAAATATAATATTAAAAGTAAAACCGATTTAAAAAAATATACACACCATCTATATAGAATTAATACAAAAAAAAAAACAATAATATTATAAAATATAATTTAAATAAAACGAATTATTTATTTATTTTTTTTTTAAGAATTTCTAATAGATTAATACAAGTGATATATGCGCGTGTCAAAGGTTAACTGGCGTGAGTGAGTGTGAGTGAGCGGGCGACGAGTGCAATACGTGATATACATAAATATATATACATATATATATTTATATGTACATATTCATGTACCGATATAGTATATAATAATACAAACAAACACACGGGGGATACTCAGCCCCAGAGCAATCTCAAGTAATGCGTGCGTGTTTATTGACGAGTTTTTGAGTTCAAAAAATTTCGAATATAAAAAACCGATTGAAATTTGAGCGCGCTCTTGACGCTCACGAGCCGAGAAACAAAAGAAAAACAACAAAAACAGTTTAAGCAGAGTGAGAAAAGAAAAAGGTCAACTTAGGAAAAACTAAGCAGGCATGTTAAGGATTCGGGAAACTCCTACACATATGTTCGCATAACCAGATTTACATTAAAATCTAAAGTGTTTTCCCAAAAATCAAAAGAAAAGTACTAAAAACCTTTGTCAGCACTGCCGCCTGTCGTTGCTTGTTAGATTTGCAACAAATTTTAAAACTACTTGAAAAGTGTGTGTTTGGTTGGTACGCAGCAATCCTTGCGGCTAGTGAGTGCGGTCCAAGATGACTTCACTTATGTACGCCGTATTCAGCATTGCCTCGGTGCAATGCTCGGTACGCCCTGAAATATCACCGTGTACTTGCGAACCGGTTAAGCCGGCGCACTATGTGGAACTCTCCTGTGAGAAACTGGAGTCCTTTCACACCATCGTCAACAAGCTGAGCAATAAATTCGACAACTATAACATTGATTTGAAAATAACGCATTCGCAATTGGAGGACCTGGAAATGAGATCGTTTACGGATATGAATTTGACTTTGGTAAAGCTACGCATGCAATGGAATGGACTAAGGTAGGTGAGGGGGTTATATGACATATTTCCGCTGATAGGCGTACATCAATTTAGGTTCCTTAAACTCAATCTTCTTCAAATTGAAAAACAAACAAATGCGCGTATATTATAAAATATATTTATGTAAATGTCATGAAATGTGCAACGTGTTTACAAGATAGAGATGCCAAGTACAAGATACTAAAACAATGAGTTCAACCGTTTTTTGTTGTCTCTATGTCAAAGCACCGCCCCCCGGGACACACACACACACACACATGTCACTGAATGCATCCATGCAACCAGCCATCCATCCATCCAGCAGCAGCTCATTATCTTTGGCAGCCAAATCAATTGAGCAAATTTACAGCCACTTTCAGCCTTTGGGTTAGGAGCAGCAAAGGCATGCCGAAGCGGGAGACCACTCCGACCCAAGTCAAAGCCAAGCCGGCAACAATTTACACAAATGTAAATGATTTAATTATTTAATTAGTAAAACTGGACAGATACATAAAGCTGCTTAGATACTTAGATACAAATGCAGCTCAGCTACAGCATGTTGGACACAACTATCTGTCAAATGACTGTCAAAATGCATTCAATTTTTAAATTCATTTTTCAATTGAAACAAATTACTTAAGGTTGCACAAATAAGTGGGAAAAACATGCTTCTGGTGGAAAAATAGGCGGAAAAACTTTTTTTTTATGTTTTGTCTGGGATTATTTTGCTGGTTGTTTTAGGAGAACAAGTTGTATTCACATTCTGTATTCAAGAGTACTGATCTGGTGCTCAGTTGTAACTTTTAAATAATTAATAATAAAATTGGACTCTTTGAGAACCCCTTACGGGATCCACAAGCTAAAACTATGTTTCAAGAGTGTTAGGAGGGACTTTTGTTGTTTTGAGGGCAGACATAATTTTCTTTTATCATTTTAAGAGCAAGTACTTGATTACTCTTCTAAAATTGTTCTTTAATGGGACCTACATCGACAGAAATTTTTTTTAAACCAGTAAGCTAGGATAGGAGCGTTAGGTTTGCATATGCCCACTTGAAGTTAAAGAAGGTAGATATGGCAGAGATACCGCAATATTGGGTGCATATGCCAAGCATGAATTAATCTTTTGGAGAAGCATCTAGTTGCATAACTGAGTGATAAAAAAGAATTCGCAAACATTGTGAAAGAGTTAATTTATTATATCTGTAAGATATAAGTTTTTAGATACTCTGATTTTTCGTCGTATCTTCATAGTTACAATAGTGCTACTTACTCACTCCTTTGCACTCGGTTATCGCTTTTATTTCAAACAAAAATTCTTCGATCAGTGTCCACATTCAGCTGTTCTTTCAGACCAATTGTTTACCAGTTCCTAATGCAGCATTTTTCCACATACGACCAAAGCGGCAATTTTACTTCTATGTCTGTTATCCCAGCAGAGATTGAAATCGAGAAAAATCTGTGCTGCAACACTTAAGAAGTTCGAAGTTAACAATAACTTTTGATGAATACTATCTGCCGACACATTTGAAAGAAACAAGAAATGACCCAATCGAAATACTTTCGCTTAGCATGATAAAAATTGATAAAAATTTATGCGTAATGTCAACCTAAATAATTAATTTTCGCAAATTTGCAATCTCTACTTGAAAAAAACAAACCACAAAGCTTTATTAGGGGGGAATTTAATTTGATTTTTTTAACCATGATAAGTCAAATACAGGATGTATAGAATTATTGCCTACAAGAATTTTGCGCATAAACCAAACAAGCTAAAAGATCTATCATCTCTCTAAGCTCAGCTATGGGTTAGGTGTTCCTATTCGGCATATAAATAGAACAAAGTACTCTATATATAATCGTAGGGGTAGACTTTCTATGAATGCGGGGAATTTTAAAAAGCCGGGTTTTTTCTGGGGTAGAGGGGAATTTAATACAAATAAATGGATTAATCAAGCAAATCGTTTTTTTTTTTGGACTCTGAAACTCAAAGCTCTATGCTGCTTTACAATAATAAAAACTTGTTTTTTTTTAATTTTTGTTTCATATTTCTTTCAATGGATCGATCCTCAGAGCTGTTTTGTTTATAGCTGCACTTGCACACACACTCACACGTAGACCCGAACACGCTTCTATAGAGATACACAATGGTTTTCCAAGATTAGCTCCCCATCTATAATAATACCAACTAAACTTTGGCTATCGCCACGACTTCGGTTCGGTTCGTTGTCAGTGACTTTTTTTTTGGTCGATTTTTTTCGATTTTTGTTTTGTATTGATAATTAAATATGCTTCTTATCAATTTCTATGAAATATATAAATATGTACAAGAACTCTCTATATAAACGCACACACACACACACACATAGTATTAAGTTAGCGCTTCAAGTCGACTCAAGTTGACGAAGACGACAACGTATACTTAATAAAATAAAATAAATAAATAAAATTGATAATTGCAAGCTATTGGATTTTGTTTGAGTCGCACGTTTTATATTTTCTATCTTTACTCTGAATGAATTTCCATTTATTATAAAATTTTATTGTATTGCTGTTGTTGTTGTTGTTGCTGTTGATATTATGTGTGCGTATGACTTTTTATTTATTATTTTATAAATAAAAATACTGTCGTGGCCCATGAAAGCTGCATTCAGGCCTATTTCATAAGCGGCTGTCAACTGTTTGTATATTTTTTTTTTTGTAAAATTATTTCACATATCTCATGTTGTACAATTTATTTTTGTAAGTGAGTTCTATTCTCGAAAGAATTAGGAGCCATCAGGCAGGTGAGATTAATTATTGGCTCATATACTCTTGTTGACCTCTTTTCGGATTAGTTTATGCTTCTGCGAAGGCATTCTTATCCAGAATCGTGACATCGTTAAGACCCATTTACAAAATGTTAGGGGTTTGGCGCTAGTGCATCAATATGTTTGTTTTGAATTTTTCATCTAAACCAACGTGTCTCCAGATCCAGTTATGATGATCAAGTTGACTGCATTCAACTAGTTTTCTCTCAGGGAACAGACAGAGATTACCGTGATGCTACATTTATTGCTAGATATCATACGGGTATTCTTAACTAAAGTTCTAACTTATTTTTTGAACATTTTTTACAATAGCCATTTCAAGTATGCAGATCCACAGCAAATAGAACTTACAAGGGAATTGGAATTACATCAAGAGATCAAGGCATTGGTTGCTTTTAAGCTAAACTGTTGTCGACAGTCACTAGGATATCACTATATCTTTGCGCTTAATTTGTTATGTTGATCCTGCCTATACTTTGATAGTTATATTTTTTAAATAACCTTTTTTTTTTTTTTTCCTTATTATTCCGCTTGGGAACTTAGGGCCTCTACAAGAGCCATCCATCGAACCCTAATTTGTGCCGTCTGTTTAGCTCTGTCCCATGTTGTGTTCGGCCTGGGTCAGTTCTTGGAGGATGGATCTTCTCCAGGTCGCCTTGGGTCTGCCGATCCGTCTACTGCCTTGTGGATGGATGCCAGCTATCGCTATCTGCAGTTTCTCCATTTCTTCCTCGAACTGTGCTAATGTTGATGGTTCCTTTTAGGGTTCTAACGGTCCATTATCCCATTCGTGTCCGTTTTTTTTTTTTTTTTTTGAAAATGCCTTTGGACGTCATCGAATTTGGGGAGCCGTTTATGTTTAATTCTCTTGTGTTGGTTTCTGGAATCTGAGTTTTTCGATCGAACTGGTGATTGGCCAGATGCGACTTATCCCAGTGGTAGGGCTGCCACCTGACGCCTTCTGGGAGTGGCGTCTGCGCTTGGCTGCGCGGAAAGGCTGGGCGATACAGTCTTTTAATTGTTGGCATCATTCTAGCTGGTGTTGTTGCTGTACGCCGAAAAGCTATGAATGGCGCTTGAAAAAGGCATTTTTGAAAGGCATTGTGCAAATGGAGAAAAGCTTTCTATTAAGTAGAGAAGCAATTTTTAAGAGGGACGTTGGAGTGGTCATGCCTCTTGCCATGAGTGGGATTCGAACCCACAACCCCGCGTTTAGAAGGCAAGTGTATTACCCGCTAAGCTACGAGGCCCCCCAAATAACTAACCACAATAAATTGATAGTGTAGACAATTACGGCTCCCTTTTCTTAGTAACTCAGGTAAACTTTAACTATTTCATCTCTCATCGTTCTATCAATTCCAATAATAATGAGAAAATTCCTGTGAGACATTTATATTTGCTTTAAATAATCTTAAGTTTTTGGGAGGATCTTAGTCACTAATATAAAATATAAAGAACCTCAGTCGAATCACCGAGTTCTGAATAGGAATATTTCTGATGTTAGAATGTTGTGAAATTAACTTGAGAATAGTCATACATCGAGACGCTTTGACTTTTGCTACTTGAGTGGATAAGACGGATATTATATTTTTAAATCAATCGCTTGGAAACTAATTAATACAGATTTATCAGATAATGTCAATAAGTGTGTGAACCTTATAAAAAGACCCAATGAAATGCACAAGAATGCAAAACAATAACTAAACTTCTCATGATATAGAGAGAGCTATACTGACGTGCACCCGACGCACGCAACTTTGGCAATAAGCTTAAGGCACGCACCTTCCCCTATATAAGCTATTTAACAATCTTCTGACGAATTCAAAATACGATTTATTTATATCGGGTCATTCGAACAAATCCCCCCTAAAACATCTGCTGTCATATGTAGTAGACGGCCGTCAGTTATAATTAATTTTGCAATATTATGATTTAATTATTACTAGATTTAATCAAATCATGAGGTTAGAGCACGATCCATTCAACGAGTGAATCGTATATTGTTTTTGTATTTGGTAGCCAGTGCTCACTGAACATTTTCTTACATTGATGTCAATTTATAATAATTGACCTATTGCCTTAATATCGCGCACTGATCATCAAATCATATCAGAGAGTCAGGAAAAATACTTTTACGGTCAGTCGATGGATGCATGAACATGTGAGTTGAGACAGCGCGACTTCTGCGATCATAACAGTTAAAAGCAACAGAACGCAAGGAAAAAGTTGTTTTTAAATGCCATAAAACAAAAAAAAAAAAAAGATTTCATTTTCACTACTCATACGACTAGTGGACGTACTGATGATGTACATATAGCATGTACATACATACATATTTGTAGTTTAATAGATTGAGAAAGAGCTTCGATCGCATATTGCCTGAGGATGTAGTATGCGATAGGTCTGATAAGAGCAGGTCCAAGTTTTACGATTCCCGCTCTTTGTCGTTTTTATGACTGGCGCCAAAGTTATAATGTGAATTTTATGAACATTTTTACGATCATTTAATAGTCTGACTTTTGTCTTTTGTTTTTATGAAACGAAATCTAAATTTATTATTTATTTAGTGGGGGAAATTTTTGTATTCAAAAGACTGATTTTTCGAACGCCATTGCGTGAGCTGTTTTAATGAACTCTTTATGGCAGGACATTGAAATCGATTGGCATATCGAAATTGTAAATCTTTGCGGTTGCTTGAGAGTGTCTTGACATCGGTTCAGGGGCTGTGTCACAAATGAGTTACGATGAGTTACTTTTGTTTTTTCTCAGGCTGATAAGCTCAGCAGAGCCACCGACCAGCCAGCCAGCCTGACTACTCTGTGCTTGGGCTGGTCAATCATACAGCGACCCCATGTATTGGGCAGTACTTATGTGTTCAATCACATCTAGATCTGTTTGTTGCATTATCAAAGCCCTGAAAAAGCATGGCCTGTAGAGTTAAAAAAAAAAAAAACAAGAAATGCGAGCATTCTTGACAATTAATTATGATAGCTACTCGAGCATAATTTATTGATGATTAATATGCTATGGAATATTACCATGGCATGCAGTCTCTGTATAGAATGCTTGATAAAGCTGATCTTCAGTCTCAAACAAAGTAAACAGTAAACAAACAAAATAAAAAAGTGTTGCCATACAGTAGACCATCGAATTTGCTTACTTTTCAAATAAAAAACAATAAAAATTGTGGAAATTCTTAAATTTTTCTGTTTCGGTCTGTCTAAGATGGTCTTACGATTTTCGACCAAGCTAATACTCTATCTAAGCTTCTTGTTAAGGGTTCAGTTAAGAACTTAATTGAATTCAAGGCTGCCGCGTTTGAGATTTCAATTTCTATTGACCTAGCGCCAACATATTTATTCTAACTTAAGCTGGGCTTACATAAAGCAGGCGAAGAGAGCGAAAAGCTCACTTCCAATAACCGCTTACACTAATTAACATAATTTCTTTACAATAATTCTCTTGCATTAATTAATTAATAAGTGCTATATGTATTTATTCTCCTCGAACAGTTCTCTTAAAAAATAAACACTCTTGATTTGGACGCATAAAGCTTAATTCGCGAAGTTCTACGCAAACATCATTGGTAACACAGACTTCTTTTATTATCAACTTAATAAGAAGAACTAATATTAGTGAAATTCTCATATATACTTAAATAATTTCAAATCATTAAAAAGCAATGCGCCGTCCGTCCTATGTACAACGAGTTCTATTTTATTAACTTGAAAAATCAAATTCCAGAAATATAATTCGCAGTTAAATTTAAGCATAAGTTTGAAAGCATATGAATATTAGGATAAAAGTTCTGGCGTGAAAAGTTTAAAGTTTATTCTAAACACACAAAAACAACCAAATTTCAATTATCGAGCATTCACTGTAGTTTGTTTTTTGGTCAAGTCAAGACGTAGGCCAGCCAACAACTAATGATTACTTTCAAATGGAATGTTCCGCACTTGCGTATTTCGAGTAATATTGTGAGTAAGAGCGAATGAGCGAGCATTATAGAGAGACATAGTTAGAGTAAAAGAGAGCGACAGAGTAAGAGAGAGATAGAGAGATAGCCAGAGAGGGAGGGAGAAGGAGTAAGTACATGTTGCTCAATTGAATTTTATTATTACGTTCAATCAATGATCAAGAGGCCAGTTTAGGTCGTGTGACAATTATAAGCTTGACGTTGAAGAAAACTCATCACACACACACACACACAGAGGCACACACACACACACTCACACACACAGATGCACACACACACACTGATATACTTCTCCATAAAGAGAGTTCAGCTCAAGTTCAAACCGCGTACGCTCATTATAGATACAAAATAGCCAACTAGCTAGTAGATGATTGATATTATCATCATCATCATCAGCATCATAGTCATCGATGGCAGCATCCTTGGTCAGTCCAGGCTGCCACATTTTTTTTCATTACATAATCAACGCTAGTTGACAGTCAATCAATCCATGCATCAATCAATCAATCAAATGCAATGTCTGCAATGTAGCTAAAAATAACCCGCCAGCTGAACAAGTGTTCACAACGCATCTATAACGGCGCCAAGGATGTTGGCCAGCCCAGTTCCCAGCACACGCTGGACGCCAATGCCCAAGGCATTCGTTTCGGGCGCCACATCAACGATTTGGCTGGCGACAACAACTTAATAAGGCAGTTGCAGCGATCAGGTTTAGCTTGAGTTACAACCACAGAGATGCGCTACGTCATCCATGCAACAAGCATACAGTGGGCGTGGCAGGTTGTTTACCGATTAAACTGACTAATCGCTGGCGGGGTAGTCAAAAAAAAAAAAAAATCAAATGCATATATATTGTATTTAGTATATAACTTAGTATATGTTTACCAAGAGTTTGAACGTTTTGTTATGAGTTTGTTATGTTCTAATTATAGATCGCTGCCTGAACTACCATTTCGTGGGTTATCGAAGGTCATGTACCTAAGTATTGGCGACAACGAACTTGAAGAGATTCCGAAGCATGCCTTGAGCCATATGCCGGCCTTGCAGACGGTGGACATAGGTCGATGTCGCATTAAGGCGGTACAGCAGGACGATCTAAAGGGCGTACAGAAGGTAACCAATCTGATACTGCCCAGTAATGAAATAACACGTCTGGATCGGAATGCTTTTCCCCGAAGTTTGACGACATTGCATTTGGGTCGCAATCAGATTGAGAGTCTTAATGGTTCACTGCATGAGCTGGATAAGCTAGAGTCGCTGTTCATCAATGCGAACAGCATCAAAAATCTGGATGGCGAGCTGTCCAACTCGTTGAAGATAAAGCTTTTAATGGCGCACAACAATCAATTGGAGAAGCTACCGGACGAAATGCATAAGATGCCCAAGCTGGAGATCATGCATGTGCATTTCAATAAGCTCAAGTCTCTGGATGGCATTGTTAAGCGTGCGGAGTATTTGAACGAGCTGTTTGCTTTTAATAATGAAATCGAGTATCTGGCGCAGGATGAGTTTCAGTACTGTAGACGTCTGGATACACTGCAAATAGCCGTCAATCATATACGCTCTTTGAACTCCTCCTTGCTGCCCATAGTCAAGCTGGTTAAGGCAAATTTCTCGTACAACCATATTGAAGAATTCTCCTTGGATGAAATTTATGGACTGCGTAATTTAAAGCATCTTGACTTGTCTTTTAATCGCATAAGCGTGCTGCGTCCAAGTCTAAAGGATGTGCATCAAATACCGCTTGTAGAATTGCTACTAGACAATAATCAGATTGTCACCATGGACGCAGCCTTGGGAGGATTGAACTATTTGCGCATACTCAGCTTGTCCTACAATCGTCTTGAGTATATATTGCCAGGGGACTTCGATGGTATGGAACGTCTGGAGATGTTGGATATGACTGGCAATCAGTTAATGGAGCTCAAGCAGCTTGAAACGGTAAGATTTTCTATGCATTCCAATATATACAAGGTATTGACTTTGTTTTGTGATTTACCATAGACAATTCTACCGAGTCTGATGATATTGAAAGTGGCCTATAATAATATTACCAAACTGGAAAGGGATTTCTTTGGTCTACCTGTGCTCTGTCAAGCCAATCTGACCAATAATCAGATTGGCTCCATTTCAAGCGAGCTCGTCTCACGCACACGCTGCACAACCCACACCGTGGCGGGCAAACTGGAGATACAGCTTGATGGTATGTCAAAAATGGAACTATCTTATTTGATAAGTTTTCGCAAAGTTAGTTTTTAACGGAAATCTAGCTAGTCCTTCTGCTAGATCGAATTTTGTAATTCATAAACTCCTTTTGCCATATTCTAAGTCTCACGCTTTTTTCATCCTCTCACAGATAATCCTATCATGTGCGATGTGCGTCTTAACGAGCTCTGCCGCTTGATGACGGCACAGGATGCACGTATACGTGGACGATCTCAATGCTTTGAGAACGATCAGGAAGTGTGCACAGTGCTGCCTATGCTTTACAAGATCGATTTGCCGATAACCATTTTCGCCAAGCTTAAGGGTGGTGAAACAGAGAATGTCAAGCCAATCATTGATATGTTTGTGCCAACACCGATTTTGATGAATAAAAAAAAAGATGAACTGTTGCCGCCAATTATAGCGACTTTAGGACAACCGGTGATTAATCAGGTAATAAGAGCTTCCCCGGTGGTAACTGCAACGTCTGCAATTTCGCCGGAGAGTCCTTCTTTGGAGCTGCCAATAGCAGTACCGGAAAACAACTCGACAACAACAACAAGCACTACGACAACAACAACAACCACCACTCCAATCTCCACAACTATGGCAGCTTTGGAGACCACAACAGTGCAACAGCTATCCACTGAAATGATAACAACTATAGCACCTACCACAACCACTACGGCTGTAGTAGAGATAAGCTCGACAACGTCAACAACCACGACCACGCCAAAACCCAATGAAACCTTGCCTGTTGTGCTGGACATCGATGAGGAGCCCAGCGTGTTGGCTAACGCAGAGGACTTCTTAATTGTGCCCAATGTCACATTCAGTAATAGCAATACACCAGTTGAAACGCCACCTAATGTGGAGGAGCACGTGCCTCCCATGGTGGCAGCTACTGAGGAACGCGAGCATGTCGCAGATACGGTGGCCAAGACGGAATATGAGACCGTCGAGTACATACCAAATCTTGTACAGCCGCCAGTCGCGGCCCCTACAGCGCCGAGCAAAACAAATCTGCTGGAAGAGGACTCGCAGTCCAATTCCGTTCACGAGGAGTACCCCTCGGTCTTGCTTAGCGATCTGGAAGAGCAAGAGCATGCAGCACAGAGTCTGCAAATACCCGAAGAACCACCCGAGCAGTGAACAACTTGGGGCGCTCGTTTTATGAACCTTTATTTAAAGAGAGAGCAAGCGGAATGAGTAGCAGCAGTGGGGACAGTGGCGTGGGTGTGGGAACGGGGGCAGCAGCATGCAACGAAAAACCCAAAACGAAATTTTATTGTATGCTTTAAGTTAATTATTTTAGTTTTTATTTAAGCGCTTTATGGTTTTTTTTTTCAAACTACACGTATCTCGGATAGATTGGAAATATTTCGTATGCGCGCAATTGACCAAGGACCGAAGCACGGACATAACAATGACCCAAATGGACTTAAGTTCTATATAAGTTAAATGCTGGGGGCTCAAGCGAAATGGAAAACGAAAGGCGAGTTAAAGAACAATATATAATAATATAATATATATATATGTATAACTATATATATTGTATGTTGAGAAAAAAAGTAAAAGTAGGTACTTAGCATTAAAGAAACAAATCGCATCGAGTAAAAATATAACGAGTAAAACCAACACACACACATACACATACACAAGAAGGCACACAAAACAAAAAGAAAGCAAGAATTAAAAAAAAAACAACGCACATTAACAGAATATAATATTGTTATCAAATAAAAACAAATGAAATTAGTTTATAGCGCGTAATTATATTAAAATGAAAATGGTATTCTAAATAAAGTCGTAAATAAAACAATAAAATGAAGTTTGCTATAAAATAGTTGCTGATGTGTACATGAAACGTGAAAAATCAGTGAGTGGAATAATATTTTCTGCGTTTGATTCAAATGTCGTCCGCCATCTTTAGCGTATTTTGAAAGTAAGCCTGTTAAGAGCTCAAAGCTATACACAATTGTGCATTTTGTAGCCGTCAGCTTCAAAGTGTTTACGAAATTTTGTATTTAATTCTTAAAGCACTGAGCTTTCTGTTGTGTTTGAGTTTTATAATTATTTTTCTGATTCTATGCAATTTTTAAAAGACATTAAAATATAATAATGATTTGTTTCATTTTATTGGCCGACTGTATTATTTTCCAAACGTTTTCTTTTACCCCGTATATTTCTAAGCGAATTTTTACTATGCTTAGATTTGTTATACTTTTTAATTTCCCTTAATAACATAACTATATTTATAATATAAAAAGCTATACCATAAATCAGAAGGTTCTACAAATACGAAAAATATTAAAACGAAATATTTCGAAAACCATCTCAAAAGCATATATAGTTGCAAACAAAATATGTAAAATTTTAAAACCAATGCCGCAGACTGACATTTGTCAAGTACTTTATTTTACTTAGCGAATCAGACCAGCCAGAGTGGTTTTCTTTCCAGATCAAAATTAAGAGCAATGCCAACAGTAACCGTTTTTTCAAATTTATACCAAACTAAAGCTGTCAGCTATTACCTTGTATTATGTAACTATCAGCTTTTGCACAGTTGCTGCAGCGATAGACGCTTGCACAACTCGATTAACGATTGCATACTATCACACAGCCAATTGTGTGCGCCGCGTTGGCAGCACCATTAACATTGCTCGAGAAAAAAATAAAACACCTTTGTCATCAGCGCTTGCATTAGTCAAAAAGCGACGGCAAAAATACAGCGGAGAAAAACCAAAAAAGCTGTTGAAATTTTTAACACCAAATAAAGCATTGTGTTAAGTGCAAAATAATTGTTAAACCAACAACTTAGGGCGCGTTAAATCGTTAAAAACTGTTTCGCATTGACCTCGCCCCCTTACGCCGTCTGTTTGTCGTGCGCGTAAGTTTGTTGACGTCGTCGTCGCAGTCGCAGTAGTCGCCGCCGCCGCCGTAGTCGTCATCAACGTTGTTGTAGTCGCAGTCGTATTGTCTTGTGACTATCTATCTCAGCTACGCATTCAGAAAAGAAAGTCTTTCTTTACAATAAATAAGCGAAAAAGTTACTTAAAAACTAACTGGGTGGAGTTGTTGTTGGCGCTCTACACACAAACAACAACAAAACGCACACATACACACACACAAACAAACTCCACACACACACACACACACATACACGCATACAGTGCAACAGCGCAACGTAGCATAAAAAAGAGGAGAATCCTAAAGAAATACAGTTAGACAGTGTGTGTGGCGGAGAGCGAAACAACAGCAGCAGCAGCAGACACACACACACACACACTTACATACACAGAGCCAAACACACATTGCAGCAGCGCAGCAGGTAAGAGCAGCGCTGCAAATATATTCAAAAGGCAGCGCCAACATTTGCCGTTATAGTATAGATTTACTTGTTTGTGTTGTTGTTGTTATTATTATTGTTCTTGTTGTTGTTTTCTTTGCTATTAATTTAAATAGTTTAAGTTTGTTGCTGTCGTTGTTCTCGTTGTTACTGCTGTTGCTGCTGCTGCAGCGTCACGCCCCTATTGTGAATCTGGGGGGCGGCCTATGCTTATTATTACCATAAAAGCGCAAAATTTGTTTTTCCTCTTTATATTGTTTAAACATTGATCTCTACACACTAAGCAGCTTGTGGCTTTTTTTGGCTCTTAGCCTTTTAATTGTTGATAAAAGTGTTTGTTGTAGTTGTGACGTTAACGTCGCTGCCAGCGGCTACCGGTCGCAGCGCTTAGTCATAGACACCTTTGGAGTAGAGGGAACTGGTTTATGTCGTTTATGCCCGCTGAGTAATGCATAAAATATACAAAGTTTTCGCATATTTCTCTATTGTGTGTAGTTTTATTTTTCTTTCAATTATTTTGTGGCACAATGAAATCTAATCGCAGTTTTGACTCGTTATCAAGCACGCACACATAGCTACAAACGCACACACACGTACACCATTCACACTCACACACACACACACATGCTAGCTAGCTTACAGATACGCACGCACACCAATACACGCCTTAATGCGCCCGCATGAATATGCAATGCAGTGGCAGCACACTGCCCCCCCCGCCATCAACGATCGTTGCTCTCCCACTGTTCACACTCAACGACGAATGCACAGTGGGCCGCAGTGCATTTGTTTTCAGTTGTTGGTCGCCACTTTGGTTAGACTTTGTTGACCTTCACGCATTATCGATTAGATTCGCAGCTAGACGCTAAATGGCAACATTAATGTGATACCGCAACTCCTGCTTCTCCATAAGTCTATTCGCTGTGGCGGGAGGGGGAGTAAAAAATTCCACATACTTTAGCAAGCAGATATTTGCACAAGTACACTGAGAAAAATTCGCGTCGACCGGGAACTTGTATTTTTGATAGCAAATTTGTGTTTTAAGTTTATTTTTAATACCTACGGTGCTGTACGGTGTTTTATTGACATATTCACAACATATATTATTATTAAATTTTTGTTTATTAAATAACGAGATAATTGGTTTTGACAAATTCCAAGCCAAAAAAAAGGAATTTATAAAATCTTGTTGACATCAAGTCGGTGTACCCGATCATGTTTTTTTTTGTTCAGTGCATTTACTTTCCGTTTCGTATTCACATTCGAATCAAATTGAATTCTACACGCATTTTGTGTCAGTTTCATTAATGAACTCGTCTGTGTCTGTCCTCCCATCAGTTGGCTTCCGTTGCTCAAATTACTCTTTTGCCACGTTTCGTTCATTCGTTCATTGGTTCATTGAACCACTACCTACCGAGCATTACAGTCGTACTCGGACCAATAAATACAAAACAAATATCTAAAATTTTCGTTCGCAGCAATCTCAAGGCTCAGTAAAACAAAGTAACAATAATAATAATAACAATAATACCATCGTACAGTTTGTTTTCGTTTATAAATTTTTGGCAATAAAAACGTTGCGTTTCCCTCGTCGTCGCGTCATCGCCGTCGTTGTCTTCATCCTCGTTGCTGTCGTTGTTGTCTGGCAAAGTCAAGTGCACCAAGACAAAGAAAGTAAAGTCAACTGACGTCGGCGCTGGCATTTAATTTGCTCAAGTTCAGCACCAGCACCAGCCACAGACCCCAACCCCTTCACACGTTCACACTTTACTCTAGCTGCTTACGCGTATGTACATTTGTACTATATATGTAGATATTGGGTCCATGTACAGTGGGCAACATCTTGAAGAAGCTACAGATGTAGCAATTCCTCTGCCATTATTTGATTGAAACTCGAATGACCTTCTGACGAGAAGCTTCCAACGTTTTTTTTTATTTTTGATTACTCCAATTAGATGATCAGCGCTTTAGCAGCAAAGCACTCTCGTACAAGTCCGAAGCCCTTCAAATGTGTCTCTAAAGTTATAAAGTTCAGTTTCTAATCGGTTAATGAACTATTTTAAAATGTGGCTATTTGTCGACCAGCATCGTATAAGTTTTTGTCTAATCATTTATTTTTTTTTTTGGAATAGATTAACGCCAACATCAAATGCTTGACAAAAATGAATTGGTTTTGTTCTTCATACTTTTGTATTAAATTTCCAACGCGCTTGTAAAAAAAACACCCTTTATAAAATTCTTACTGCCTTTAAATTTGCAAAACTGCCTTTAAATTTCTTCAAAGGAAGCATTTTTAGTGCATTTTTTAACTTTTATAAATGCCTATATTTCAAAATCTTAATTCACAAAATTGCGGCAGTCGTAGTAAATAAATTTAAAAAAAAAATAATATGCGGGCGTATTGCTTGGGTTAAATTTCCTGAATTGTTTATATTTTGTTCGCAGAATGAAATAGTATTTATTGATGTTGATTTTATTCATTGATTGTTTATTCCGAAATTAATTAAATAAGTTTGTTGTTGTTGTAGTTTTTGATTTCTTCACCTCATAGACGACAATGAAACCAACGAGCAATTATGTTCATTCAAAAGCCGGTAAAACTATACGGCACGTCGATCTTTGAAATCTACTCTCGAGAGCGAAATTCCAACGAATGCCACTGTTTATTAGTAGTAGTGGCCTGGCGTCGTCTCTTGCGCTTGATCGGTCAATGAATCCAAGAAATGTGGTTCGACTAGTTCTAGTACAGCTTGTCGTAAACTTGAATAAGCAAGCTCGAGCTGAGCTTAATATGTGTCAAGTGCCAAGTGCCTTTAGAGTGTGTGTACCTACGATAAGAAGTACGTTATGGCATGTGCCGCGTACTATATACATAAAGAACTGTCTAGCTATAAACGGATCTCGTGTTGAAATTCTTGGCAGTATGATTTTGTTTTTTTGTTTGTTATTTTTGTTGATATCTTATCAGTGGAAATTAGTGTACGTTAAGTTTGTGTTTTTGTTTTCGGTTAAGCTTTTGTAGAGCTAATCAAACAGTGAGCTGTTTTATGATTGGAAGTTGCTAGAGTCTAGGGGAGCACGAGAAAAACTGTTGTTGTAGTCTGTGCATTTTTCTGCAAATGTAATTACTTTATAAGCATTTGCATTTAAAAAGAGACAGAGTGAATGAAGCAAAACCAAAACAAAAAAATCGATGCATTTTCTATAAAAAATAATGTCGAGGCAATGTCAGTGACATTGTTGTTGCCACGTGTTGTGGCTGCATAATGCGGCTAATATACATATGAACAATACGTATGCAAAGCTAAAGGCAGGGGCGTTTTTAAGAAGGCCCTAGAATGGTATTGTTTGCCAAAACATCTTGGAAATTATTTATAAATAAAAGTTATAAATCGAATTTTGTCGGATGTATACTACTATAGTAATTCCCCTTGGATTATAGTGTGTTCACGCTAGATCTATATCTAACTTTATATTGGATTCTTGGCGCACGCCTTCTCCAGTTGGTCACACCAAATGAAGATAGGTCCTCCTCCACTTGGTCTTTCCATCTTCCGTGGCGTAATACGCTGGATGACGTCTATGTCGTTGTAGAGCTCATACAACTCATGGTCGTTACTAGGGTATATATATTTTTTTTCCTTATTATTCCGCTTGGGAACTTAGGGCCTCTACAAGAGCCATCCATCGAACCCTAATTTGCGCCGTCTGTTTAGCTCTGTCCCATATTGTGTTCGCCTGGGTCAGTTCTTGGAGGATGGATCTTCTCCAGGTCGCCTTGGGTCTGCCGATCCGTCTACTGCCTTGTGGATGGATGCCAGCTATCGCTATCTGCAGTTTCTCCATTTCTTCCTCGAACTGTGCTAATCTTGATGGTTCCTTTAGGGTTCTAACGTTCCATTGTCCTATTCGTGTCCGTTTTTTGAAAATGCCTTTGGACGTCATCGAATTTGGGGAGCCGTTTATGTTTAATTCTCTTGTGTTGGTTTCTGTAATCTGTTGAGTTTTTCGATCGAACTGGTGATTGGCCAGATGCGAAATATATATAATTCTAACAAACTTTCGTAGAACTTAAGCTTTACAACTATGTTGAATATTCAAAAACTGCTCGTGACCTAAAACAAAATGGCACTGTCTGGTCTGCTGAATGATGAGCGCTCAAATTTAAGAAGAACATTATCTAAAGCAAATCCAGTGACAGCGCAAAGTACTTGCAATATGCACATATTTTCACGAAGTCACCTTTTGCCAATTTGGGAAAACGTATAGTCGCTTATCTTATACTGACGTTAAGTATTTCCTAGAAAGAAACTTGACTCACTCGTCAGCTATAAAATCAGTGTTGGAAAGTATTAAAAATATTTGCCAAACCAATGACGTAGTATTGCAAATGGGCTTTTTATGTAAAATGTATTCGAGAACTTAATGATATTCGCACACTTGGCCTTTGGATGGGCCTCCAAGTAGCACCCACCATGTCCAGCTGGCAGAAAATTATATGAGCCGTATTGGTTGGCTTTCTTGCTTGTCTAGTGTGTCTAGACCTGGCCCCTTGGCCGCCATTGCATTGCTTTGGCTTCTTCTACATTGTTTTCTTTTTTTTTCTACTTTATAGTCAAGCTTTCTTATGCATTGCAAATTAAATTATTGGCATTTTTCATGCAGGGCATCGAGCTAGTCGAAGCAGCAGTCTTAGTGCTGCCGTGAACTTGGCCGCGTTTTAATTTCAAATATTCAAATTATTATTTTTTTAAGTATTTTTAATTTAAAGCATTTAATTTCTGTACATTTGTATACTAATCAAAAGAGAAAAAAAAAACGGCAAAAGCAAATATATATATATAAAATATGAAATTAAAAGTCACTACTAACCATATAAAAACCATTTAATTATACTGTATATGTACTTTTATACTATGTATTTTGATTGTATGTATTTATCTTGTATCTCATACTCTTAGCTTGCTTTGGAGCACTTAAACAGCAAAAACCGCAATTATACAAAACGAAAAACAGTAAAAGCTTAAAGAAAATCCTTGAAACTAAGCAAAAAAAAAAAAAGAAACAAAAGACAAATCCCAATAAACTGTCTCTGTAGTAGAACAGAACAACTCCAACTACTACTACTACTACTACCACTACTATCTACTACTATAAGAGCAAAGTCAAACGCAAAAACAAACCAAAAGTAAGTCTTGATGTTTTCGTCACTAAATTTAAAAAATAAAAAATAAAAATATCTAAATAATATAATATTACGAAAATTCAACACAAAATCGTCTACAAAATTTATACGAAAAACGCAAAAATCTTAACTCAAGTGTAATGTGATTTGTATAATAAGTTTAATTAATTAAATAATTTTTGTATAGTTGCAAATAATTTTGAGTTTGCACCTACATACACACACACACACACTGGCACACACACAAACACACAAGATCCACACCAATTCACTTGCGCATTCCACGCCCACATCACAGGCAACACAATCGTAACCCATATTTCAGGATCTGGACTTATTTTATGTTTTCGTGTTTGTTTTTGTTTTGATTTTGTAGACAAAAAGTTGACACAGTTTTCTTAACATTTCCTGAAATTGTTATAGAAAAAAAATTGTTGATACTGAAATAAAACTCAAAAAATTATTTTGTTCCGAAACAAATATAGACAATTTTGTTTACTTCAATAACATCCGTCACACTCGCAATAGTCATGTTAAAACCTTTTCCCAATATTCTCTTCACACAGTGAGAAAGCAAAAGGACGATATGCAGGTCAATGTGGCCGGTCTACGTAGAAATATCAAAAACCTTGCGCATAACTACTCAGATGCACAGGTAAGTGTAACCGTACCACCCACCCTCCATACAAACATAATATACTATATAAGTAATACCAACTCCTATTTGTAGGTAAAGGTACGTGAGGCTACCTCGAACGATCCATGGGGTCCCTCGGCTACTATAATGGCTGAAATAGCCGATTTAACGCATAATGTTGTTGCCTTCTCGGAGATTATGCAAATGATATGGAAGCGGTTAAATGATCATGGCAAAAACTGGCGTCACGTTTACAAGGCACTCATTTTACTCGAGTACTTGATCAAGACTGGCTCGGATAAGGTCGCACAGCAATGCAAAGAGAATATCTTTGCCATACAAACCCTGCGAGATTTTACCTACTATGAGGAGGGCAAGGATCAGGGCACGCATGTGCGCGAGAAAGCCAAACAACTGGTCAATTTGCTCAAGGACGATGAGCGCCTAAAGAACGAACGCGTCAAGGCTTTGAAGGCCAAAGAGCGTTTTGCACAACACCCCAGTGGCTTTGGTAGCGATGGCTATATAGATGGGCCCTCGCAACGTGATATGCCGCCGGGTTGGCAAGAAGAGCCACCCAAATCTGTTTCAGAGTTGGAAATGGTCAGGCCACAGACTGCAGGCGAGGAAGAGCTGCAGCTACAACTGGCCATGGCAATGTCGCGTGAGGAAGCCGAGCAGGAGGAGGCGAAACGGCGTAGCGATGATGTGCGTCTACAGCTGGCACTCAGTCAAAGCGAACAAGATTTCAAGTAAGTGTGGTATGAGTTGTAATTAACTGCTTTTTTTTTACATCGAACTCTACTTTTACAGAGATCCAAATGCACGCTCACAGCCAGCACCCAAAAAGGAGGAACCGCAGCAAAGTCATTTATTAGACTTGCTCGATATTTCGTTAGGAGCCACTAGCATTTCCAGTCCGCCATTGGGCGCTGCAGGCGGCGCAGGCGTTGTTGATCCATGGGCTGGTACTGCTGGTCGCGCACCCAGCCAACTATCGGATCCCTGGTCAGGCACTTCATCACCACAAATAGATCCGTGGCATCCATCAGCAGCACCACGCACTATAATGAGCTCCGGCGTGCCTCTAGGCGCTGGCGCCATGGGCACCAACGGCTCCAATGATGCTTGGGGCCTGCGCACACAGTCACCTTCCGTGGCATCAGGTTCCTCGACTGAAGGCTGGCTTCAAACTAATGGCAATGCTGGCAATCAAAACGGAGCTGCCGTCAGAGCTGCAGCGCCGGTGGATGCTTGGCTAACGAAGTCAACAGCAGGCGGAGCATTGGCAACGGCGCCACCTACTGCTAGCAATGGCAGTGCGGCGGATCCTTGGCTAGCTGAGTCACATGCCGCAAGCGCAGCTCCAGCTGCTTCAAGCGCAGATCCCTGGGCGGCTACAGCACAATCATCAGTTGCCGCAGGTGCATTAGACGATCCCTGGAAAACATTAAGCACTGGCGCCGTTAAGGTAAGTTTGTTAGCAAGCAACACAATAAGCCAAGCTCCGCCTCTCTAGCGCTTTTATAACTTGCAGAAAGAATCGCCTGACTTTGATGACTTTGATTTGATAACCAATCGCAATCGAAGCGCTGATCTTAATAACTCCAATGCCTCCAACAACAACAATGGTAAGTTGAGATTAATTTCTTGGGAAATTAACAGTAACAAGAAAGTTTAAATAACTACAGCTTCACTGCTTGATGAAATGGATCCGCTATCAACGAACTATGGCAATTCAATGAACACTGTACATCCATCAACCGGCGCTATGACAAAGAAACCGCTCAAGACCCCACAAGCTTTTCTGGGTGAGAACTCGGCCTTGGTTAATCTGGACAATCTTATCAAGCCTATAGCTCCACAAACACAGTCAGGCAGCATTGCTCCCGCATACAATCCATTTAGCGATAGCGTAATGCCACCAAAAACGAATCTATTCCAGCAACAGCAACCAGCAGTATGTAAACCCAAGCAGGTTTTTCCAAAATAAGCAGACTTATGTTTCATTCTTTATGTTAACAGGTGCCGTCCATAAATCAGTTGAAACAACAGCCGCCTTTTGCAGTCAATATGAATCAGGACCCTTGGGCGCCTGTAACTGGCGGCAATGTTCAGTCACAGGTGAGTTAACCACTGATACTGGCAATGCTATGCCAGCAAGTTTGACGTACTTTTTAGGTGTCTGTGAGCGAGTGACAAGTTTAAGCTAAGTCAGTTTTGGAAATTGTGATTCTACTACTCTAATAATTTGGTATATCTTATTTTCTTTCTTAACTGCCAACACTTTTGTATCATTTTCCTTACTGATTATTTGTTGCCACTGTTGCTTGCTACCTTCATACTGCTTCTATTTTGCCAAATTTTATTGCATGCAACCCCAATTGCCTTTAAAAGCAGGCGAATCAGCTGCTTATGCAACCTTTAAAGGCACAGCAGCCGCACAGAGTTAGCTCTGTGGCAGCGCCAGTGCGTCCAACTAGTTTAAATTTGGCTCAAGTGCCAGTTGCTACGCCAACTGATGATTTCCAATTGTTGAACCTATTCAATAATCCACAACCAAAACAATATCACCATAACATGCAGGCTTATCCTTCGAATATCATGAGCAATAGCTATGAAGCCAGAAATGAAGTTTATGGCTTTACGAATCCTAATGCAAGCATCGATAGCATACGCAACATGGACATAATGGGCGAGACAACGCAACGTGCATATTTCAATAGTCCAATGATGGCATCTACTACTACCCTGACGAATGGCAACAATAACAATCACCAACTGAACTATGACGCCACGCCTGTCTATTCAAGCTTTACTCACAACTACAGCTATGCTTTGTCCGAATCCTTGGCCACAACGCCGGGCGTAACCATAGCACCGTTGTCATATGATTATTCAGTAGATGTGGCAGCTCCTAACTATGGCTATGGCTTTAGTAATGCGCTGCTGGAGGGCGCAACAAGTGCCAATCATTGCCAACTGGAAGTGAGTAGTAGACAAGTTGTTCGTTGTTGTTGTTGAGTGTCCCAAGAGTGCCGCTTGCCAAAAGTTGTTGCTGCTTTTTTTTTATTATTAATTTATCTTAATTGTTTGATTCAATTTATAACACTTTTTGATTCTATTTTTTTGTTATATTTTGATTTTGAGTTCCAACACGACATTTCTAGTATTATAACTGGGTCAGCTGCCAAAACTGCCTATAGATAGACAGCTCAAATATACCTACATATATACTTGGCTAGACATTTTGGAGTGCTGCAAGAGTCATGTGCGAAATTTTATTCTTACTAGAGAGTATTTCTTTCGATCAAGCTATGGATTAGAGAACTCTTTGCAGATCTCCAAAATGTGTATATACAGTCGTAAACGAAATGCGGCTACAAAGCAGTTGATGATAATGATTTTTGTATCTTGTAGCCAACAATGGAGGCTTGGACGCTTAAATAAAAAATATGCAAATGGGTAAAATAATTTTTCGAATGTGCATGTCTTGCTATCCCAACTAACATGAAACCAAACTAACTAGTAGTAGCATGTAAAAGTAGCATGTAAAAAAAAACATTATTATATATATATAACTCTATTGTACTTTAACTAAATGCATGAACCCTGCCTCTTTGCTGCTAAGTAAGCTTCAAGTGAAATGCTGGTGAGATGATGAATTTACTAATGCAATTGCTTGCTCATTACAGCAGAACAACAATATGCCTTGGGTGAAACCGGAAGCAGCCGCAACAAATCCATTTTTATCGTAGGCCCATCCAATAGCAACAAGAACCAATAGTTACAACGCAATTTACACAAATGTGTCGCTAAGCTGGATTAGGAAAAGGTTTTGCAATCAACTTTAAAATCCAAAACAACAACAGCAATCACAACAACTAATTAAACACATAAATTATTTGTAAGAAAGTATTATTAAAATGTAAAATTATAAATTTTGTGATGTATTGTACAACACTGAATGTAAATGAACGATGATGATGGTGATGGTGATCGAGATGATAATGCTGATGCTAAGAGCATCGAGTAGCTTCAAAATTCAGCCAAGTACACAACAATCGAAACCACAACACACAGCAACTGAGCCATAAAACGTTTTTAACCACATCTGACCACAACTTAATGCAATAGCTTAATGTACAACAACTGCAACTACTATATATATATATATATATATATATATATATATATATATATATATATATACACATAAACAAATAGAGCACTTAATGCTAAGGTTGATAATGTTTTGTTTTGTTTCCCGGACTGTTAATTGAATTGTTTGTTGTGTAATGAAAGATGTTGAAAATTATTAACCAAATAAGCAAATTGGCAACGAAAACGGCGCGCATTAAATAATTTAATTTTTTCAAAAATGAGATACAAAAACATGAATTGTTATAGCTTTAAAATTGTACATACAACACACACCACACACACACATACACACATTAGATTTATTGTTGTCGAAAATTTCGTGAAAAACTATTAAGAGAATGTTTTTGCAAGTCTGTGTTTGTGCTTGTTGTATATTCTGTCACGTTATTTGTAACACTTTTTGTATGAGTTTCGAAGCAGATCAAGCAAATCAAAGCCTAGGCACACAATTTTTTAATATTATAATATACATTTTTACATTTGCATATTTTTTTAAAAGAAATTTTTGTGCGATTTTTGGGCCACTTTCAATACATGCAAAACAATATATACATATAAATAAAAAAAAATTTATAATTTTCTGTTGAATTTTTTAATGCAACTAGTTTAAAATTTACAAAAATTATAAATCATATACAAAAATAAAAGAAAACAAAATATATATATATTTAAAAGTGAAACATGGTATAATTATAGGTTAGAATACGTCAAATTGTATAAGATTTAACTTAATGATAAAAATATACACAAAAAAAATGCTTTAAATGATTGTTTAACTAATTAAGATTGTTTAAAAAAGCCTTAGAGCTACGACAATTTCAAGCGATTGGGAATGAAATAACGACGCTATCGATGTAGCTTCAAAGGCAGGTCCTTCTCATTTCATTTGATCTTAACTTCACTTGTAAACACAAACGAACAAATTTCTTAAGTTGCATTGAGCCATGTTTGATATTTGTTAAAAATGGATTACACAATAAGCCAAAGTGCTAAGCGACGACGACAAGAGACCAGGTCGATGTCTACATATGTATGCCAACGGCATCTGCAACGGCGCTGGCTAAAACTTAGACGTGCACTGAGAGGAGCATTGGTGGACCCCACTTGACAGGCAGCACCAGCGTTCAACACTTTGTTGGGGCGCAAAATGCGGCAGCACGATTATGTTAATTTTGGGGGGCAAAGGAAATAGCTTTGGGTATAGATATGTATGAGCTGAGAGAGTGTTGGGGCAACATTAACAGAGCACGCCCACCGTATAAGGCATCACTTAATGCTTTTTTTTTTGTTGCAGCTTGGCATCCAGCATCTCAGCTCAATGATATTTGGCAAGGTAGAGGATATGCCAGTGATTGCGCAAGCCAGTCACTCGCGTTTTGATATTTGACATGCGCTGGGGGCCATCAGGAAACTTCGTTTAAATGAAATCAAAATGCGCAAATACATAATTTACACAAATTTGTTATCGCTTTTGTGGCTCTGATGCTGGCCATGCAACATAAGCGCGAAATAATGTTTTTTTTTTTTTTTTGACATAACGACGACGACGCCGACATCACTGAGCCGGTCAAAAGCCATTGACTCTATGCAAGTGGAATGTTGTAGTTTTATTCTGAGCAGGGACACTTTTTGTATTTGTAGAAAGTTATGCATGCCAACAAAGCCGCACCAGTTGAAAGCATCCTAATCAAGAAAATTCTTCAATGATGTACTCATTTTCAACCGGTTATGTTGAAAAATTACAATTACTATTTGGTTTGGTAGCTTTTTGGTGATGCGCTTTTCATTTAGAAATTTGCAATATTTTGTTGCCGCTTCTACGAGTGCGATGTTGGTGAGCTGCATTAATCCTTTCCAACATTTCTTTGGTGCTCAGCATGACACAATAAACAATAAAACACACTCAAAATTGTCTAGTTTCTTGTAGCGGTCTTTGTAAAGCCCATACAAGCTTTATACTTGATGGGCTCAGTATGTGTTGGCTAGGTTTACATAAATTTCTCTATAATTTATCTAAAATGCCTGTCGTTCTGCTCAGGTTTTTAGCTAAAAGCAGATATCGGCATCCATTAAATAAATCTTTCCTGTGTCTCTACTAAATTTAAAAGCCACAGTCGGCGACTGCAAGTTTTTTGCTGACTGGCCTTTTTTGGTAGGGCGCTGGCTCCTCCATGCACGTTGTTGGTGGCGCTTCCGCATGGCGCAGACAAAACAATAAAACTATTAATTTAATGTAAATTTTGCGCAATTTAATTATGTGCGAAATCACAGTGGACAATGCAACACACTTACTCCTCAGGCACCTCCCTCCCTCAATAGATAAATTGGCGGCAGGAATAATTAGGCAACAAGCTTGTATATTTGTGTAAAAGTGAAAGGGGTGATGGCGCCCGGTAGCGATATGTTTGGACGAGGCCAATAATGATGATGATGATGGCGATTATGTAACGCAGGCAAATTGCAGGCTCCCATCACTTCATTAAGAGCCGTCCACATATGTGCTACGTACTTTACCAAAGTGTCGTCGTTAAAATTATGATTAATCATAAATTTTACATGCTATATATTTTTGCCGGCAAATATTATTGCACGATAACGATAACAACGTATGGCTCTTTGAGTGACGAATTTATGTATTACAGAAAGAGAAAAATTAAGACAGCTACGGTCGCTGTGCTTTCCGAATAGTTTCGAATAAAATGTGTCCTTTGAAAATCGCGTGTCTTCCCTATCGATACTCAACTTTAGTAATATCGATATGCAACATAACAGGTGACGTAAAGTTGTATGTTTATAATTGTGTAGAATAATTTATAAAAGCTGAAGATATTTTGCAAGTGTACATACAAATTACATATATTATTTCTGTTGGAATATATTCCTGTAGCACCCCAGCTAATTTCTAATAAAACCGCATGACATGCTTATCGATAGCAAAAACAGTGATATCGATTAAGAACGCAGCAGGTGTCCGTGCGTGCGTCGGGCTTCTGTTTATTTTTTTATACAAGCTCCGAGCAATAAAATATCTAAAAAGTGCGCTTAAAGTTTTTAAAAAGTCAACAAGTGAATTTTTTGCAAAAAATTTAATGCAAAGTATGGTGAAGTTTAGTTTTTTTTGTTGTGCAAATCTATTTGTGTCCCTAAAAGTCTCAACTTTTTGCTCTTACGCCATCTTGAAAATTGTCCTATTGGAATTTCCTACCTCCATTTTTTTGTAAGCTAATTAAATTTTTAGGGGCCATTTTGATTAAAAGGAATAAAAAAATAAATGAATAAATGAAAAGCTTATTTCAGCTGCTCGGTTTTAGTTTTTTATTTTTGTTTAAGGATGTTCAAGTTACTGTATATGATTCTATTCTAATTGGTAAGTACTCTACAATTTATGATCTTCATAAGTAATTAATTAATTTTTTTATTTATAGTTTATCAATTGCGCTGCGTGTGTGATCGGTGAGTACTTTTGATTTCAACAATGGTAATATATAGGTATATTTTACGAATTAAAATCGAAAGCAGACATGAGTTCCATAGCTTTGTTTTTTAATACCTCATATAATTTTATTCTAAAACAACTTTTGGTAAAATGAACCAAGTAACTATCACCTACAAATATGAATACCAACCTAATTAAAAGGCACACAAGACACAGACATGTCGCAAATTGTAATCTAAACGTTATGAAATAGGTGCCATTTTGAAGTCTTTTGAACGACAATAGCTCACAAAGCAGCTTTGGTTGTTCCTAGCACGATCGAACGTTGGTTGGTCTCGTACATTGTGACGTAGTTTGTGTAGCCTCTTATTGGAGCTGAAACCATGAAAAATTTCAATTTGTATGGTTTAATTAAAAAATCTGTCAAATGCCAGTTTGTGCGCTCATTAATGAGTCGTCTATATGGCAGTTAGGCGCTCAGCCTTAAATAACAATACAACAAAATCATGCTTGACATAGCGTGAACTCCACAAACATACAATCTATATGTGTATGACTGGATACGTAGAGCTATGTATGAGATATAGTGCTTGATATGTTTAGCTCACGTTGATGTTGATGTCTGCAGGCAGGCAGATGCGGTGGAATTGTTGCCTGGCAGATTTTGGCTCTAAGTTTTATGCGCCAGCCTTTATAGCTTACCCTGTTCCTTTGGCAAACAAAAGACTCGAGCAACGAACTTTATTTCGGTTATGAAACATTGTCGCACAAAAGTATTTGTCAGCTTGATAATTAATATTTTTTTTTACTAAGTAAAGCTATTATTAACGTGCAAATTGGAACGTTAGAACTTTAACCTTCAAAATAGTATACAAAGATGCCACCTTTTGTTCCAAAAATGAGTATACAATTAGTTTTTTTTTTAAATAAAAATAATATGTACATGCGTTAGTTCTTGGTGAGGTTCTTTAAACAATTTCCTATTTCTTTCAATTTCTGTTGATTAATTGAGCATTTCAGATGCGACTTCCCAAGTGTTGGCATACTATTTGCATATGGTGTCAACACTCGCTCTTTTTGTGTTTGTTTTTCTTTTTTGCGCTAAACTATTCACTTGCATAATATACACAATTTTTGGTATCTTCTGACATGAGACTTCTAAGAGCCAAATTGATTTTTAATTATGGGTTGTCAAAAACGAAACAACATGATGAACGATTTGGCTGTTCTGGGAACGTAATATATGCTGTCGCCAGGGCATATACACGTACTGTATATATTTGTGGGAATTTGTTATCCTGCAGCAATTATATAGAGCACGTTTTATGTGATATGTCCAGGTACATTTGTGACAGACCCAATCAAGACATTTAATTGAAATATCTCAACTTTCATTTTCAACAAGCTTAACCGCTGTTAAAGCCGCTCTGCCGTTAGCATAATTGAAACATAATTTTCGAAGCGTAAAATCACGTCAACCAACACTCGGACACGACACCTATTTTGATCCAAGTGCCAACTGGCCATAAGAAATTTCACCCATTTTGCACGTTCCGACCATCAATGGAGAAGCCTGCTGTTCGTTTTTGCCGCCCGTCGAACGTTAGTTAATCATTTCATTGCATATCGTATTTTTGTCAAGTCAGCACAAGCCAGTAAGCCAACTAGCCGACGCTCACTAAAGCCAGCGACGTCGCCACCAAGATCGACCGATCACCATGGTACACTACTACGTCACAGCAACGCACCACACCTCACCACATCATGATAGCAGTTAAGGCATATCAATAATTATCAGCAGAGCCATCAAGCGGCAAGCGATAGCAACAGCGCATACCTTGCCACTTGCAACCAGCGGCTGCTGTGTCTCCCCGATCTCCCACATGTGGTGGGGGGGGGCAAAAAAAACTGTGACATTTAGACATAACAAATCATAGCAAAGCGTAAAGAGATAGGCTTAAAGGCTGGCCGACAGACAGACATCTAGGCAGTGACTCGTTGGGGCAGATTGTGTCTGCTGCAGTGCGCGGCATCATTAGGCGTCTGTCATGCGGGTCGTTGTTGCAGCGGCAAATCTTGTCCAGCCTTGGCTGCATTTTCGTTTTTGGGGCTGTGGCTGCAACGTTTTGTGTGTCAATGGGTGTATAGAAATTGAAAGTTTCACACTTGTCAATTAAGTGTACTATTTTGATGTAGCTGCATACGTTATACCCTAACTGAGGATGCATCGAATTGTATGGATGAAATTGTAACAGATGGTATAGAAATGTTGTATGTACGCCAAAAGTTTAAAAGCTCTTATACGACTTGGCATTGAGGTTCGTCAAAGTGTGCTACGAAATCTTACATGTGTTTGCTTAATAACGCCGATTCGTATCTTAATGGGCATTAGTTGGAAATTTTAAACCTACAAATTAGGTTTTTTTTTGATTTGCCTATTTCGTGTGGAAATCATAATAAAATATTCAGGCATATATTTCTTCCATATATTTCTATGTAGAATGAAAATATTTATTAAGAATTCGATTTGGAACAAGTTTTAAAAATTGCATCGCTTTTTGCTTAATCTTCAGTACGTCATCGGTGTATATGGATTGATTGAATAATTCCACAAAGTAAAAATTGTTCAAATTTTTGACACCACTTTTTAAAAAATTTGTAAGTCAATTGTTACTATTTATGAACAAAATCGATCAGTTCACGATAGCAGATACAAATACTTTTCAAACTTGTTCAAATACTCTGCATGCATCATATAATCAAATCAAGAGTATTCTTATTAATATAATCATAGTGTATGCGATCTTTCATTACCCTTCATTAGATTATTTTTAATGTCTGCATTTATTTTCATAGTTGTTTTCGAACACTTCATCATCTCATGGCTGGCAGTCAAAGAGTTGTTTAGGCTTTGCGTTGCGCCCAAATCTGCAGTTGAAAAGCGGCTGTCAATGAAAATGCATTTTTATTGAGATTTTTTTTTTCAATTTCGAAATTAATTAGAAAAGTGTATATCTCTCTGCGTAGTCGAGTGTAAGTGTTTTGGTAGCTTAATTGCTTTGACGTGTGCGTCTTGGTGTGCGTCGCATGTGTAGTTATATAAGTCGTAAAATGTATGTTAAAGCCATAATAATCAGAAATGTGGAAAACTACTATCACTTTTACCATCACTTGGCCTAGGCCAATTTCCCTGCTTAATAAAATACGCCCCCGGCATCAAGAAAGACCAATACATTGCCAGCTCTTCTAAGATTCTACTGGATTGCTGGTTGCGGAGAAAGTGCCACGATTGGGCGAGTGAATGACTTGACAATGTCACAATAATGTTGTAGTCCATGGTGCGCGCGCACTTATGTAATCAGTCAATGACAGACAGGCTTGGTGAAGGTGACAGTCAACTTCTGGCCGACGGGATCTCATTAAACGCATATAATTGTTATATTACTTACATTTTCACATGACAACAACCAACGACCGGTTACATTTCAATAACCAAACTTGGTTAAATAATGCGCGCCCACTTTTACCTGAGAGTCGTCCACAAACGCCGAAATGAAAGCGAAAGTTCTTTTGTCTTGCGCCTCCTCGTAGAGGTGAACTCCTCTCTATGGATATTTTTGTTGGTTGGTTTTTTGGCCAGGCCAAGGCGATTCTTATCAGCCAAAAAGGCAGGCGGCGGCAGGCAGATTTATGCACTTTTCGTTTTACTTAAAAGCAACATAAAACAGTCAAAAACGGTTCGGGCCAACAAAGAGCTTCAAAAGCGTTGCAAGTGCCGCATGCAACTTTCTTCCCAAAAGCGCAAGCAAATTATGCGCATAAAACACTAAATCGAAAATGTATGGGGGCGCCCCCATGCACTGCTGCATGGTCGATTCTTTAAATTGCCACTTGGACCACTTGACCGACGACAAAATAAGAGCGTTACACTGAAAGATTGCTTCAATAAAGATTGTGAATTGCGTGGTAGTTACGCGACAGGTATGGGAAATTCTGTTTAATGAGTGGGATGAAAAAAATAGATATTATGCACAAACTTTGGAAAACTTGGGGAAAATTTGTTGGCAGTATATATATATTAATATAATGTGATATATATAATATTTATGAATATAATTAATTAAGATTCCACATATAACTATTGGAGACCTAGAGACATATATATTAAAAAAAAAGTAATTTTTTGGTGTGTCGCTTTCAGTAATTGGGCTCTACTTCTTTGATAAAGATGTCACTCTAACCGTTACAGAAATTGACCTCTCAAGAATCGAGTCCAACAAGAACAAAAATTTCCTTTCAACTCGTCCGTTGTCGTTGTATCTAACTAAGGTCACCGTGAGCACAACATATTGGTGATTTTCGCTGCCAATTTTTTACAGTGCAGGCCAACTGAGTTGTACCGCCCCAGGGCAATTTGGCCAAAACAGCCGGCTTGGCAACAAGTGCAACCAACGACAGCGATGACGACCTAGCGACCAATCGACCGAATTTGGTTAGGCACCACTGGAGGCGGCTGGAGTGACCACCCATAATGTTGGAGTGACCAGAGTCCAATTAAATGTGCAGCATTTTAATCGAATGGCATTTTCTACGCACATTGACCAAAGAGCCAGCTGTTTTGGCCAACGCTGCTGCTCCCGAACTCTGGCGCGGACTGGAGCTGAGTTAATTTGTGAAAGTTTTGTGTAAACAATTGGTTTTTCTTTTTTGGGCAGTCAGTGGACGTTGGTTGCTGTTGATATAAATGTAATCAAGCGTGGCCAATGCCAAGAGGTGCAGTAGTTGAAGTGCTGCAGCCCAAATGCAAGCCCTTGGCGCCGTTGTCAATATATTGAGCCATATATTTTGTAGACGCCAATCGGACAGGCCTTAAGCTATAGGCCCTACTCATCGTCGGTTGTCGTCTGTCGTCAGAGTTGACATAGCCATAAAATATTTGGAGTTAAACTGATTGAATTTTTTTTCGGATATTTTCAGATTGTGCATGCAAGTCAGTTGTTGTGGGATTGCATATTGCATAATGTCGTGCCGCAATGTCAAAAGCATTAATGTTCTGCAGATAAGCTGCGCCCAAAGTGCCTACAAGTTGTTGGTACTTGGCACTAATTTGGCATAATTGGACAATGTGGCCACAACTTGGTGTTGGCAATTGGCACGCAGTTAAATGCGTCCAACTGGCCACAAAAAAAAAAAAAGAAAAAAAACCCCCAACACAATGCATTCAACACACTGGATCTCTCAACACATTCATACAGTTTTAAGTGGGTTAGTGGCGCCTGTTTCGGGATGCCAGAGCAGAGACCATGCCATACCAGACCAGACCAGGCCAGGCCGTACCAGACAGTTAACCAGTTCGTGTCATGTGATTTTTATCGTTAATAGGAAACAACTGCAACAACAACAACAACGACAACAACGGCAACGACAACAACGACAAGTACAAAGACAAAGCGCCGCCAATGGCAGTTACCAATATTGTTAAGATGTGTTTGTTTTTTGCTGTATCTGTGTGTCTTTGGTGTGATCTCTGGGTGTGTGTATGTGTGTGTGTGTGTGGCAGGCTAGTAAACAAATGTTGCTGCAACATGAAAAGGGTTTTTATTCAATTGCAGGCAACATGCAAGTTGCAAACATCAAAATGCACTGAGCGAAGAAGCTATTTAAATGTGATTGAGTGTGGCCAAGAAAGGATACTGGAAGTATAAAGAATTGAAATGTCACACTAGTTAAATTAGAAGTAGGATCTTCAACGGGTAGATACTTTCGCCAAATCGCCGAAATCACTCAATTCTGGGATTTAAGAATTTGTTTACTAAAAAGATTCAACTATTAAATCGCCAGTGATAAATATTTTTATTAATAAATTTTGTGTTATTCCTAGGAATAACGAAAAATAATTGCAAATAACTCAGTAACACCTTTTACCACTTAAATCGTTTAAATGTTTTTGTCCAATTCTTGTGTTCTAAATTGAACTGAAGAATATAAATATTTCCACATCGAACTTATATTTTAAATATATAAAAATATAAAATATAAAAATTGCAAATAGTTAGGTTTTCATGTTCAACCCTTTTTCTCAGTGTATGACGACTTCGATTATTTTATGTGACTCAGAGACAGAGGAGATCCAGAAGACATAGCCCAAACATAGACAAGCATTTTATTTACAGTTGTTTTCTTTTTTCATGTTGTTGTTATTATTATTGTTTTTGTAATGGTTGTTGTTGTTTTTTTTATCTCTTAACTTTCATAATAAAATCAACAAGGCAATAAAATGAAATAGTAAGTTAGTTGCACATTTAAAAAAGACTTACTAAGTGAGATGATAAATCAAAAACAAATTATGCAAAGTAAAATGTTTTCGCATGAATATCTCATATCTCCTTTTATGGCCAGCCGCCTCTCACATTCACCGGCAAGGTCTCTGTCTCTGTCACAGTCTCAGTCTTGGTCTTGGTCTCAGACTCAAGTCTTGGCTTTCCCATTGAAATTGAAAGTTCTGCAGTCGTTCATCTGCAGCGTGCGAAAATGTCAAGTAGCAAGTTGTGGTTCAGTCAAGTTGGGCGCAAGGAGTAGGTGGAGCGGCACATGCAGTTGTAGTTGGGTTACCTTAGTTGGCGCAATTATTTGGTCGGTCGGTCATTGGCCGCACTCTTGGCTGACACACTTGTTAACAAAACAAAAAACAAAAAAAAAAAAAAGTCGCGTACGTTTGACAGTCAGCTCAGACCGACAGTCAATCAGTCCATCAGACAGTCATTCATTTCAATCATATACGAACGTTTTACAAATCTTCACTTGAAAGTGCAATTCACTTTCGTTTTGTTGCAAGCTGTTCCGCCAATTGCTGCAAGTTCTCCCAGGTGAGAGCAGTCACTAAGTATGAGGATCCATGAAAATTAATTATATTCGTGGCATAGTAAATATGCAAAAAGAAAACTAGTTGCCAATCAGGCAAATCAATCAATAAAGCAAAAACACATACCATGAACGAATTGATTTTACGATAAATTTTAGTTGCTTTTTCATCTACAGCATCATTCATATTGACCAAGTCAATAGAGCTAACAATTTTAGTGCCAAATTGCCAAAGTCAAAAACTTTGCATTGATAAGAGAAATTCAATTTCGCTTTCAACACTATTTCTGCTCTCTCTCTCGCTCACTCTGAGATCTTCATAATTGTGGCCACTGCAGGCGATCCGTGGCCAGGGGGATGCCTGGACTTGGACTTGGCCTTGGCGTCACTTGGTCAGTCAGTCGGTAGACAAACAATATTAACTACTTTGTAGTGCGTTAAGCAATGTAAAATCTCAGTTTATAGCTCAAGGCAAGAGTGCATAAAATATCAACAGCGACATCAACGGCAAACGACAACTTAAACGACGAATAAAGTTGTAGTTGTAAAAGTGAAAAAGTAAAACAAATACGAAACCAAAAACTTGTAAAAATGCGGAGTGTGGAATTTGGGATACACTTAGGGGAAATCGTTAACTGATATGTTAGATGGTGTGCTGTTAGATTGCTGCCAAGACTCCTAAAATATCTGTTGACTCTGTGGAGTGTTCTAAAGGAAGCTCATTAACTTGGCAATGCAAAGCATTCATAACATGAATACTCTATGCTGTAATGGTTTAGACGAGATAAGTATCGTCATGGGGCTCAAACAGTTCACGACTCATCCAAAAGTCGTCTCAATCCGAATGAGGCCGAAAATTTATTTCGTGTTTCGCTCCGCGACACAACCCATGCGCGCTTGATCCTTTTAGATCTGCTAGATTTTGACAGAACTGATGGGCCTAATTCTGCTGAGTTAAACTAATTTTAGAGGAATATCGCACTCGGACATGAAGGCTATCGTATGCTGCTTTGTAATGATGTGATGCGTTTTAGACCATATCAATATGTAATCACTTAATACAAACCGCTTCAAATGTTTAATATACTCTTTCGCAGCGACCTAAGTATATAAAATAACATTTTATATGAACATTCATAAACATTATTATCGTAACTACGAAGCGCAGCTGAGCATCGGACATCCAACACCTTACACAGCTCAAGGTGAAGTGTCGTCGTCGTCGCCGTTGTTGTTGTGGTTGTCTTTGTTGTTTTAGTTGTTATTATTATTGTTGTTACCAGCATCATCGTCGTTGTTGTTGTTGGCGCTGGTACTGTGTTTGTTGTTTTAACTGCAATCATTGCAATTGCCTCTTGCTACCTTGTCCCTGCCACAAGTGCTGGTGGCTGGTGTCATTTAATGCGTGTAACACTCTGGTCGCTGCAGTTTTTATAGCCATTCCTAATAGAGTAGCAGGTCATATTAGGTTCTTCGAAATCTTTGTAACATCTTTAAGGAAGCATGTGTCGTCTCATACTTTGTGAATGTAAAGAATTCTAAACGTGAAGCCTGTTTTTGTTTTTTAATGGTAATGCTGCACTTAAGTCAGCAGGAGCCAAAGGAGCTGAAATGAATAAAATGTTTAACTGGCTTCGATGTGCTATTTTTGTTCAGTTACGATTTTAGTTCCTAATTTTCTTAGTTAAGACGCATTAGTACATCTTAAAATAGTCAAACATCTGCAGATTCCAATTCGCCGCTCATCTGAGAAAAGTTAGAAAATAAGGTAATTTGAAACTCATTAACAGTATTTCATAGTCGGTTAAGCTCAACTTATAAGTAAGCCGTTTTTTTCTTGCTTATTAATAAAATTTTTAATAGTTGCTTCCTTTCAAAGTGGCCAAAGGTTGAGCTGCATGTATTCATCCGTGTGTGCGTGTGTGTGTGTGTGTGCTACAGTGGCAATTAAAATTTTGTGGCTGGTTCAGTACGCTCGTGTGTGAATGTTGTTGCAACATCTTTTGAGATGTTTGCCGTTGCGTATGCGAAATGCAACGAGCAAAGTTTGTTGCCTAAGTCTTTCGTTTTTTTCCTCGACCCTTTTTTGTTTTTTTTGCTTTAATATTTTTCAAGTACTTAATTCAAGTTAAGTGCGTACACCAAGATGATCGCAGCTCACATTGCAGAGAGACAGCGCCCAATGTATAATCTCAATCCCCACATCGCATAAAAATCTTCCGCATGTCAAGGTCAATTAGCATTTTGTTGATTGGCGCTTAAAGCGTGATAAAAATGTCAAAAGGTTTCGATTGGATTGGATTGGATTTCATATTGCTGTGTGCGTGCGTCTGTGTGTGTGTGTGTGTGTTTTTAATGGTTTTAATGTTATTACTTTTAATTGCGTTCATTTATGGCTTAAAGTAGTATTTGGCAAGAGTGTTGGCTTATTGCATTATGATAAGCGTTGGCGTAAGCCCAATTCACACACAAACACACACACCTTGAAATCTGTTAAGCTTTGTGTCATTGAACTGTGTATGTGTGTGTGTGTGTGCCTGCTGCGTTTCTTGGCAGTTGAGAAAGTTGCGCGATCCTGTGATCTATCTTTGTGGCCAAAAAATCGAGAGAGAAAAAAAATACAAACCAACAAACGCTGCGCTTAACAAAGTTTTCACTCCTTTCGCTTTCATTTCAATTACCAAATACGATTCTTATTTTCAATTTCAATATGATGACAACAAGCACGACGGCGACAACCAGCAGCAGCAGCAGCAACAAACAACAACCAACACTACAACAACAATAAAATGCACCCGCGACAACGCAGTTTCGCACCAAATTTGGATCGAACTCAAGGAGTCACAGTAGGAGCATGTATTTACATTGGCTACCAAAAGTTTGCCTACATTTGGTTATTCAGTCAAGTGTAGAAACTATTAGTTACCTTAGATTTGGTCGTTTCCAGCTTACTTTATAAACCTGGGCGAGAGGTGTTCTTCGCCCGATCTTGACTAATGCAACACAAGGTCTGTCATCTTTTTCATATATTATTGATTTAAAATAAACTGTCAATATGGGCGCTATAGTAGTGGATGTTCCAGTAAGCCCAATCTTGGATGTCTTTCAGTAGGCATTTCGATACAGTATCTTGAGCCAATTGCAATACTTTTAACGGCCGTGGATCGGGTAACTAATCGCATACACTGATATATGAAAGATCTTTAAAAGGATTAGTGCTCTTTTAGGAACATCTAATTGGTAGTAACTTGAAAAAGTTTCAGATATATAATTCTGACACAATGAACCAATCCGAAAAGGTTTTTAAGAGATAGTGTTTGAAACCTTTTGCCCCTCAGTGTGTTCTGGCACGAGTATGTGTGTGTGTGTGTATGTTTGTGTGTGTGGCAGGCAGCACCACAGCCTGCACAATAACAATAACGTTGTGACCACGGTAGCTAGCATTTAATGTGGTTGTTACTGTGGAGAGGCCTATTACCATTTGGCTTAGTCAAATCGTTTGTTATGTTTTTATCTTGATGTCCAGTCACCTTGATTTGTTGTAGAAAATGCAATTTTTGGCATGTTTTTTTCGCTGTTGCAACTGTTGTTGGTGGTGGTGGTGGTGCTGGTAGTGGTGGCATGTGGTATGTTCGGCTACCGGCGCGTAGGGTGCATCGCTTTCTCAAAAACTCAACGGCCTCGGCGTATCAACAATTGACAATCGTCGTCAAGTCGTCGGCAACGTCATCAAGTTGAAGACGTGGGTGACTGACTGACTGTCCATATGACGTTAGCTTCCAACTCTCTACACTAGACTCTGCGCTCTCTCTCACTCCCTGTCTCTGCGCTCTCTCTCTCTCTTTTTTTTTCTGTGTCTCTGTCCACAATCGGCCCGCCAATGAAAGTGAAATTAGAATTGAGTATCTTGCAGTTTGTTTTTTTTGTTTTGTTGTAGCAAAAGTTATCGCTAACTGCGGCAGTTACTTAAACTGCGCACTGTAGATACAATAAATCAGCGTCCATTGTTAACGAAATCAATCAATTTATGGGCTTGGTTGTTGTTGCTTTTGTTTCTAATTTTGAAGTTCAACGTACTGACGCTTTGCCATTTGATTAAGTGCGTTCATATTTCAAGGTAGTTTTGCTCAGTGTAGTGCGAGCAGTTGGCGCAGTCAGAGGTAACAAACTAGCCGCAGGGGTCAAAGTTTAGCGCATGTTGTGCCTTTGTAGTATTTGTTTTTTTCTCGTGTTTTTTTTTTTTTGCTTTTTGTGGGGAAGCCACAAAACGAGCGACATACTTTGCAAATCTAGAAATGCCAGTCAAACAACAATAACAACGACAACGACAACGGCAACATAAACAATGGGAGGACGACGTTGTCGTTGTCGACGTTGGGCTTGTTTTTTTCCAATGTTGCTGTTTTTGTTGTTGTTAAAAACTCTACTAACTTTAAAGTAACGTAACAACAACTAAACAACAAATACCAAACTGGCGCAGCAGCCACTAACTCCAACAACAAAAACTCAATGCAAATTCAGAGCCTCCAACTTCATTTGTTATTGCCTTTTTTGTCTCCTCGTTGGGTTGTCATTATTTATTTATTCCTAAAACGTTTCGTTTTCATTTGTTTATAAGGGAGTAGTTGTTGTCCCTGTCGACGTCGAAACTGAAACCGAAACCGAAATCGAAAACTTAAAAACTGGGTTACTGGCGCCTGTTTGGGGCTACAAGATCGTGTCATGAGATTTCTATCTTTGTGTGACTCTGAAAGCGACAAATGCTGTCAAACGAAGAAGAAAAACTTCAGAAACAACAAAGTACAAAAAAAAAATATAAAAAACAGTGAAATAAAATCACAAAATGACAAAAAACAAATACGCTGCTGTAATTCTTTCAAGGAGTTGTACTCATTTTTTGGACAACTTTGCAACGCATGGCATACAATTCTAAAAAGAAGTTATGAATAATTTATATATTGGAGTTTGTGAAGAGTTTTTTAAAATTAGGTTTTTTTTTTTCAAAACTGAGCTCAATAAGTAATTTGATAAGACTAAGATGTGCAGTGATACTAGAGAACTCAGTTTAAATTGTTATTGCTGCTGTGAAGAAATTTTCCTGATGTTATAAAGATTGCTCACATTAAGATCATTCATTTCCAAGGCAGATCATTCTACTAAAGTACCGTTCAAAGTGCCATCGAAGTTCTATATAATTCGGTGTGATGAAAAAGTATAAATATCAAAAAGGACTCAATGATGACGTGATCCAGATCCGCAAAGAAGAGAGCTGCCCTCTCGTAACATTTGATTTTCGTAAGATTCTTAGCATTACTTTGCTCCAATTCTTTAAAATAATTATTATTATTATCCCCAATTCTTCGAGGGTATCATAACTTCGTTATGTCGAAATCTGTCCATTCTTAACTTGTTTATTTTGTTTTAAATTTATTTTGCCAAAACGAAAAACAAACTACAAAAAAAGTAAAGTGCCTGTGGCGTGGGTTGTTGTATCTCGGTTGGTTCTCCTCACATTCGCATATGTATCTATGTGAGTCTGTGTGTGTGTGTGTGTGTGTGTGGGCATAATGTCTGTGCTATATAGAAAAACGATCTGGCATGCTGCACACACACATGACTCACAGCGTCTGTCAGAGTTGGGTTGGAGTTAGTTTTAGCCACAGCCAAACTCTGGTCTGTCAGACCATCCAACTCCTTCAATTTATACTTTATGTTTTTCTATAGGAATGTTTATATAGTGTTTTTTTGTTGTTGTATTTGTTGACTTGTTGTTTACAATAAAGCACACAACAATATGCAATGTAGCGCTTGTTTTTGTTGTTGTTTAGGGTTTCCAAAACAGTCACGAATTAGCTCAGTTCACTTTGGCTTCCATATATGTCTGGGATCTAGTACTTGTGGCGCATAAAAGGCGGCTTAGAATACTAGCCACATTGAGCGCTACTACAGCTGTTGATTTTTAACATAAATTGGCTCAAACATGTGCCCTGTGGTGTGAGAGTGTGTGTGTGTGTTTCGCAAAAAACCGAAACGCATTTTATTGCAACAGAGTTGTGGCAAGTTTGTTGCCTAAGTCTTTTGTTTGCACTGCAGCTGACGCATGGCTCTTGGAGTGAATGCACCACCAAAGAATGAATAATTGAATTGAGTGAATGAATGAATGGGTGACCGAATGACTGAGTGACTGACTAAATGAGCAAATGTCTAACTGAATGTCGCACTGATTTATACGCTTGACCGTACAAGCCACCTACGCATTGTTTTCTATGAATATTTTTTCAGCAGTGGCGTAGATTATTTTATGATTGGGGGTTTGGATGACCCATGATGATGTCTTATAGGGAATATGAGAATAAAAGAAACAATCGGATAGTAAAGAATCAAGTGCAGCGTTAGTTTAATACGTAGCCAGACAACCGGAATTATCTTTTGCTAGAAGAAAACAAACTTTATAAACTACAGAAAAATTAAGATTAATGAAAATGAATTACAAAAACCAAAACCCACTTAAGGAATTACCTAAGAATCCCTATTATGTAAAACTCACTGTAGTTGCACAATATTTCGAAGTAATGATGGGTCAAGTTAACTAGGCGATTTATTTTCATGTATTTCCAAGCCAACAGCCATCCTTAGTTCCCTCACAGCTAAGCCACTGTGTGCGATATTACTATGGTTGTTTTTGTCGCTGTTTTTGATATGGATTTTCATTTTCATTTTTAGTTATCAACTGATAAGTAGCTTATGTAATGGCCAAGTTTGGGGAGAAAAAAAAATGGGTTAAAAGTCGGACTGACAGTTTAATTTGACATTTTTTACGCCGCGCGCTTTCGACTTGATTTTCAAGTGTCCATCGCGCCGTCTCAAACTATAATTTGGAACTGGAAGCTTGATGCTTAATGCTTGGAGCAGGGGCTACATGACAAAGTGCTTTTTGTTTATAAACTTTTGGGCATTTTCTTTCATATTTGGTTAACAAGATTTGTATATTGAATTGTCATTTCTCTTGACAATTTAATTTGGATTATGCGCAACGGGCAGCAACTACCCAAATAAACAAAAAAATGCACAACTCAAACTCGAGCTTGACCGAATTCGATATACCCATTAAAGGAGATGCTTTGGGAAATTGTTAAAACTCTTATTATTGATGAAAGATCTTTAGAAGATGAATTGTTCGATTGTATGCGACGCCATAGTGACAAAGATTTAACTAAGAAACTGACCTAAAAATGACGTAAATGCATTATTATGTCACTTGCATATCGAATTATAAAAAATTTCGAATAACTAAGTAATTTTACGTGAATTATTTTTTGAAAACATTATAGAAACTACATAATTCGACAGAACACGCTTACAGTACTGAATCTGAATATACTTTGTAAATACACCATTTAAAGGGTATTAAAAGGGCTACCGCAACAAGCCAAATTTTAGCATTTTTTTTAACTTAATTTCATGTACAGACAATGGCTGCTGAGTAAATAAATAAGCCAGGAAGATAAAATGTCAACTGGCTCATTATGACTACTGACACCGTCTTGGCCTGGGCACGTTTTGGCCCAACTGGACAACTGGCCGAATGGGCAACTGGTAAAAACAAAAGAGCCGCAGTTATATACGGGTTCGAGTACGCGAGTACGCATTGATGAGGATCACAAGAAGCAGCTGGCATAGCTGATGCGCTGAAAAAATTATTTATTAATGGTTGAGACCCATCTTGTATTTCCGTCTTGACCCAAACCAAAAGGAGTTATGCAAAATGTTAACAAAGGCCAAACGAAAGCACAGACGTAGAAATGTTTGCACAAAACAAATGTTTTTCATTTACTTACTCAGTTACTTGGTTACTTACTTATTTACTTACCCATTTACTTAGATACTCATTTACCTGCTTTACTGCATTATTCATGTCGCATCCGAGGAGCAGCAAATGCGTTTCATTCATATTAATTGAATATTCGCATGTGCATCTATTAAATCCTCAAAGCGAAATCGTTTTGGTTCCTTTAGCAAAGTGAATTTCATATATATGAACGCCTTTTGCATTTCAAATATGTTTCCTTTCCGAGGGCATTTTTTAGGATGGTCCTATGCATCGGAAATTTTTTTGTTAGGACCGGAAAGTCACAATTGCTATAAGTTTAATTTAGATATTGTTATGTGGTTTCCTTGCTCAGTCATTCTTTTGCTATCTATTTGATTCTTAGCCCAAATGCGGCAATTTTATTACAACAGTACTGATCGTCGTAGCGTCGCTATAATATCACCCTTTATGTTAGTTATAACTTTATTCAAAAAAGAAATAGGATTTCAATAATTGTGAGATATCTGAGGCAATATTATTCTTTGGTTTGACTGAGTTTAACTGACCAAATAGGAATCTCGATTATCAAGGTTCCAAGGTTCCTGCTTTTCGACTATCTAAATCTCGTTGCATTTTGAGTGTATGTTTAAAGTTTACTTATAACTGACTTAGATTTCTGCGAGATTACGGTTTTTTATTTTAACTTTTTTACAAATACAAAAAGTTGCATTAAACCCACTTAATTGGTTTGCGTTGCGTATGTAACAGTTTTACGAACAAATCGATATCAACTGCAACTAATGAGGAGAAACTTAGTTCAGTTGATTAAATAATAATCGGCTTAATTTATATTTACTCAAAAAAGTATATAAAATAAGAAACAAATAATTGTCAATAAAAACTCTCTAACAAAATAATCAAAGTTGAATTTGTTTTAACATATTTCGGCCAATTGCTTAACATTTTTGTTTACAAACTGCTTGCTGTTAATTTTGGTCGAAAACTGTTAAGAGACGCCTCTGTTAGCTTGTTAACAGTAGAGGCCAAAAACGCTTACAAATTGTCGGAAGCTGACTCTTATTCTCTCGAAATTGCCCACTCTCTCTCTTTCTCACATAGATACTGAGAAGTTGGTTGAGTTTGTTTGTATGTGTGTGTGCGCGCATTACTTTATCGCCCAGATACAGATACATATCTACAATCAGTGCAGGTTACATAAACAATTTGATTTGTTGTTGTTGCTGCTGCTGCTGCTGCATATATAAACAAATCAGCTGGTGTTTGTCCGGTTCGATATAACAATAATTGCATAAATCAATTTTACAATTTTACACCAAATTTTGTTGTTTGCAGTTTTTGAGACAAGCGTATCTGTGTGGCTGCTACGGTCTGGTTTGGCTTATAGTTGCAGTTGCAATTGATGTTGTTGCTTTTGCTGTTGGCGCTGCAGTTTTGATTGGTGCGTAAAGGCAAACATTATAGTCACATGTAAATTTGATTAAAAGCACGTTTTTATGCGGCAGGCAGCAACAATCACGGCAACAAGTGTAACCAACAACTGCAACCACAACAAATGATGTGCTAAGATACAAATGGTCAAGTAGCCAACATGTGGCATGAGTTTTGCTAATTCCAAATGGCTCGCTCGATTTGGCCCCGTTGGTGGTCAACATAAATGACGCCTCCATTTATGATAAATGAAAGTAAAAGTACACAAAAAAAATACAAATAAAAACAAGAGATAAATACAATCGTATCGTATCTTATACATCATAGATCATTAGCTGTAGTATGCGTTTTGCAGGCGCTCTTCCGTTCAATGCCCCAATGGACGATGTACCGACCCATACCTCTATGCACACAAAAGTCATTAAGGATTGCAATACACTGTACAAAAAATAGTGTTGCAGATGTGTGGAAGTTATAGTGAAATTGCCGAAACCGAACCAAGCTTTTTTGAAAGTGGATCTTTTGAGTTCTTCAGAACAATAATAATGTCAAGAAGATAGATTATAGAATCAAAACTTGGATGAGTCAAACAAGTTGTAAGAATTCTCGTAAAAACTCGTAAAAAATAGCGATCGAAAGGAATAGCTTCTGCTCATATGGCAATAAAGTTTTTCTCTCAAACACTTGTTTGCCCATTTTGGTATTCGCTTATGCTCCTCCTGAAGTGAGGTCATGCGAACTTAACATTCTAGAGTTAGTGTTAGAGTTAGTTTACATGTGAATATCAGTTCACATCTATTCACCGCATCCGCAGTTTTGTCTCTACAAATTTCAACCGTTTTTGTTTCCTTAAAGCATTTTGAAACCACTTATTTCGGAGAAAAAATTTCATCTTGTTTCATATTGCATCATTCTGCAAGTATCCAAAGAAATTAACTTTTTCTTTTTATTCAACTATCGGCTCGAGAAAGCTCTCAGTTTTTTTTCATCTTCCCAGCATAGAATTCTGCTCCTTTGGAAAATGCCTTCTCTGTTGTCAAGTATTTATTATAAAAATAATTATGCGATTAAATTCTTAAAATTCTCATATATGAATAAATATATATATATATATAAATTCTATTTGGGCCTTATTATCCTCTGCTTCCCCTTTGTTTTCTCTCAGTGTGTAAATGGTCAAAGCCAAACAACAAAGAGACATAAAAAAAATAAACAAAGAGAAAAATTCAAAACAAAGTAAAGAGTTTTAGCTGCCATCAAACTTGTTCTTTCACTTTCAATGTCATGCCACATAAAAACCAAAGACCTTCAACTTCAAACTCAAGCGGCTAAGTGGATCTGTGAGTGTGTATATGTATGTGTGTGCATCTATGTATGTGCATCTATGTGTGTGTGTGTGTGTGTGGGGAGTGTGGGACGATGGGGGGCTTCTTCCGCATGCAAAATTAATTGCGGCATAAAGCAAACATTTTGCCAGTCGATGCGATGTACGTAATTTGAAAATCGTGCCAAAATAGTTGCAAAGTCAATTGAGTGTGAGGTTCCACCGATTGCTCAGGTGCTCCTCACGGATTGTAGATAACACCCCCGCACGCTGCATGTGTGTGTGTGTGTGTTCATCTGTATTGGTGTATCTGTTGGCGGTCTGGGTTTTGGCCTCTGTTGCTTTTGGTTAAAATCATTTGTCTGCTTGTCTCTTTGTTGAATTGTCTATTTGTTTGCCAAAAAGTGCCATGAAGACAAGTTGTTTTTGTTTTTTTTTTTCAGTTGGCGCTGGATTTGTTGGCTATAAGCAATTTCATTTGTTACCGACTTTGTTGCTGTTGTTGCAACAACAAATTACTATCATTGCTGTTAATAGTTCATTAAGTCACGGACGTACTATAAACGTGAAACTCAAACGTATTTTCAAGTGGCAGAATAATTGAGTGAACGGCAAGATAAACAATTCAATTTGTTATTAAGTCATCAATTAGACGAGCCAATAATTTCTCCTTAAAAAACTAACAAAAATGTTGTTATTATTATGATATAATATGGCCAACAGCCGCACTGAGGTCTGAATTGTTCCATAAGCGAAAATTGAGCTAAATTTGGCGACAATTTGGAAAACATGAAATCACATATTTTCTTTGAAAATGCAATTTTTTTTAAAAAAGTTAGCGAATTATTTGGCAAAAAATTTACGATAATATCGGTCGAGCTAAAATAATCTTTTTTTATGTTCTATAATCGAATTCCGCGTTATTTGGTTACTAAAATTATGGTAAAGATCTTAAGTTCGAATCTTTCGCTAAGGAGGAGTTTGCTTTTAACTTCAGATCAATACCTTTCCATCTTATTTTCTCATGACGATAATAATTGCTGTTTTTAAGATTTTAAAATACAAGCTAAAAACCTGTTCAAAAACATGTTCTTCGAAAATATTTCAAAAAACGGTTGTAAAAGAAAATGCTTACCATTTTCACTGTTGCCAAACTCTTTTTCTTAAGTTTCATTTTCGTTCATATCTTAACAGTCGACGTTCCTGGTTTTCTGTAGGATCTGATTTACGTGCACTAAAGATACTGTATTTCACCAAAGCAGTGTATTTCAGTCGTCAAAAAATCACCAAATAAATGAATAAATGAAATTTCTTTATTTTATTTTATTTCGGTTGATGATTTCGAGAATATTTCCTCATATTTATTTCGATTAAAGTATATTTTGAAGCTCCTTTGGCTTCATCCAGGTTGGATTTGAGCGTGTGAGTCTCTTCAACTTTGTTTGCATTTGTCTGACACATATCGAGATTCTGCCAGTTTGACGCCTACCTTCTGATTTCTAAGATTGTGCTGAAATGATCTCAGTTTCCTGTCTAGTTTTGTTCTTTTTTCTGGTCTCCTAAATGGACGAAAATTGATTTTTGATTTATAAATGTTTGTTTTTGCTGTTGTTGTTAACTGGCTGAATATTTTGACGTGATTTATGTCAGTCAGAGTCAGTGACAGCGCTTTTCTTGAGCAAATAAAGTTGTCCATGTTGCTTTGTCATATTCATATATCACTGGGACACTGACTTATGTCATATGAGTTTATATAAAACTGTATGTGTGTGTGCGTGAGAGCTAGTGCTGAATGGGGTTTGAAGTGTATCTGTGTATCTATAAGTACGCGCATTTGTTGTCCATCGAAACAGTTGACGTTGACGTTGCTGTGGCTTAGAGTTTCATGAAATTGGGATCTACTACAATTGGCAACAGCGTTGACAAAAAAAAAACACACACACACATCAACAAAATTTGGTTAACAAAAAATGCGCAGCTGCGTTGGGATCATTAGACTTTTGGACTCAAAGTTTGACGCACATTTGACTTGACGTTAATTACATAAGCTAAACAGCGCTTAATTATGGCATTAGCTTTTTTCTTTTTTAAGACTGGCTGGATCTATTGCTATAGGCCATGTGCATGCTTCGGGGTCCATATGATGTAAGAAACTCCGACAATGTTGTGCGAAAGTTTCAATAAGAATGGCAAAAAGTAATTGCTATTTACAGGGATGGATTTTGTGTATATGGAGGCTGTGGCGCCCTAACATAATGGTATTGAGATAATAACTTGTGAGAGTTTTATATGATAATGCAGCGTGCATATAACTAATGTTCGAATACTTATTTGTACGACGCCCTACCTAGCAGTCCATTTTGATGTCTGTTCGAGGAATACATAAAAAGCAAGCATAGATGCAGAGGAAAGTTTTCAAAGTTGTGGGGGGCCAAATCCTGTATGGGTGGGTCAGGCTGCTCAGATCTTTAAAAATTGGTGCATTTCCTAGGAAGTTCAGAGCAATCACATAACAGTTGTACTACCCATCCCCGCAGCTGCAGCAAAAGTTGTTGGTGCAGTGCCACTTTACAACCTCTATCACCATTCTTGTGTTGGTTTTTCTGGCACCGAAGAAGTTCGGAAGTGCGCTTTGACAATTACGATTATCTGAAAAATAAGTAATTCTGCAATTTTTGCCTACTAAGAGTCCTCTAAAGAGTCTACCACCTTGTACTCACTTTCTCTTCTGCTACTTGTTGACCATGGCCCCTTGGCGACGCGTCGGCCCAAGCATACATCCGTCACTGGTTGCATAACTTGAGGGAATATTGTAAGAAAAAGTAGTAAGACAGCTACCCTAACAATTTGTATAAAGAGTGAGAATAATGGGCTTTATCTACGGTGACAGCTTCCTCAAATAGCAAAAACTGCAACATGGACACATGTGTGTGTGTGTGTGTGTGTGTGTGTGTGTGTGTATCTATGTGTGGGCTGTGAACTTGGCTATTGCACAACAACAGCGTTAACATAAATTATAATTATGCCTGGCATTGCGGCAACAATAAATCTCAAAGTATTTTTAAAACATGACAGAAGTGGGTCGGCCCCCTCTCTCGAAACAGCGTTTAGCAGGTTTACATTTCGAAGCATACCTTTTTTTTTTTTGTAAATTTTTAACTTTATTTTGCATAAAACAACAACAAAATGAACAAAAACATAAGCAACTTTAACAACAATTTAAATGCAGTTATGACTAAATACAAAAGTTATTTTTTTTATGTTGGAGCTCCAGCTGTCGCTCGAGATACCGCGCGTAGTTTCATTTTAACATGAAAATTTACTTAGAGAGGCTTACGATTTGGACTTAATGGGTAAGTTAGTTAGATCGCGGCGGGTCTAAATTTGTTTGTTGTTTTTGGGTCTGGTCTGCCTCTAATTAAAAGCGACAGGTTTTTGCGAGTCCAAGTAAGTCATTGATGCAGTTATTGTAATTGCATATACCATAAAATACACTGAAAACAATTGTGGGGTACAAATGCAGAGAGTTCTAGAGTTAGGTGGGTTCCGCATGAAGTTCTTTCGTTGATGAAATGATTTTGGAGCATTGTTTCGTAAATTGTTGCTTTGAAGTAGGCGACTATGTCGTGTCACTCCAACACCAATAGAATAAGAAGAAACCTGAGCCAGAATCTATACAAAGTTTAAGTGTCTTGAAGTTACATGGCATATATAGTGTCAAAGGACATTCAGTTTTTGATGTGTGTAACAAGCAAGAATCATATCATCAAGATTTGGATTTGAAGACGGTTACTCGGACTGCTAACAGTTCTCTCCCAAACTACATGGAAAGGGGGTTCTGGACTCGAAGACGCTGCGTGCATTTGCCTGTGCCAAAGGGAAGGCTTAACTTACAGAAACGCTGAAACCTAGTAAAACACTAAAAGTTTTGTCACAGTGCAGCTGCACCGCAACAAAATGCGGCGCGCCCAAGTCAGGCGACACACTTTTGGCCACTTTTGAAGATGCAAATGCTGCAGTGTTAGTTACCGTTGACCAACTTTGTGCGAAATTTATGTAATCAAAGACTTTAGACACGGCTAAAATTGGCGACTTGGCTTTGATTGGAGCCTGCCAAGCGCCAAACGCGGCGGAGATGATGTCAGCTGTTGGACGGAAACCTAACCAAAGGTTATCAAGATCGAAATATGGCGCCGTTTATACGCTGTATGCACATGGTGAAAAGGCAATTTCACTTGCAGTCCCACAGACATACGCCCAGGTAATGGAATCGCACGCAATGTCGTTTAATTTTCACCAAGTCATGGCAGGGTACGGCAAGGTAAAGTAGGTACGGCCAGGCAATATAAATCAAGCTGTAATACAATATCAGACCAATGGGAATCACTAACAGCTAACAAGATCTAGATGTGCTTATTACAAGGCACTCACTATATGTCGGATTCATTTGGCAAAAAAAAAGGGAAAGCTTTGGTCTAGCCATTGGCAGCATTTCGTTGGAAACCCTGTCATTGTCCAGTTGGGGCCAAGACGCGCTATAATTAGACTGAGCACCCTGTGTGCCATAAATCAAACATAGTTCGACAGCAGCCCATAAGCCTCCTCGTGCTAGCAAGATGAGTGCTCTCAAGAGCCGGGGGTTTTCGAACAAATCACACACTTCACTTAATTAAAAACGGTGAAAATTTTTGTGAAACCACAAACAAAAAAAAAAAAAGAAACGACAACAATCATAAATCAATGGAGCAAAGTAATAAAATTCAATTTGTAATCAGAACCCTCGGTAACACCCTTGAAATATGAATTCCTCAATAGAGAAAGAGATAGGCCACATGTTACTCCAGCATTAGCAGAAACAGAGCTAAGCTACAATTTCCCCCAGAGCTGCCGAAATAGCGCATTTGTTAGAACGGGTCGTTCCGTCCGCCCCAAACCAATAACTGGCGACGCCTGCCACAGCTTCTTCTAAGAATGCAGCTGTGGCAAAAGGCCTCATAAAAATGAATATGCCAGCCGGCTGTCAGAAGCTACATGTGACGGACCGTTGGACGTACGGATGGACGTTTAAAAACTTATATATTTTGTATAGCATGCGGTTCGGTTCGGTTCTGGATTGTTGATGTTTTTGTATCTGTTTGATGCTTCACCAAGCTGGCTACTCAAAAAGGCGAATAACTTTAAGTGTTGGTCAAAGTGAAGCCTCTCTTTTGGAGTGACGTTTTGGGTTTGGTATAAAGAACAAAGTCAGTGCCGCTGCTGCTGCCACAGATTGCCATTGGCATCCGTTGCATGACGAAGCGGTTCGAGCTGGACGTACGGAGCAGGGAGAAGAAGTCTAGCTGCGAACGGTGTAGCCATTTCATTTGCTGTTTGTTTGGTCACAACATGTTAACCTTGGGGGCATAACGCTGCTGCAGTGCAGTATAAAAAGTTCGCGAAACATTAATTAGAATACGCTGGAATTTGGATACTCTTTTTTGTGGTCAAAAAAAGCTTGGGTTGATCGAACGGGTTAAGGAAAAAGACATAAGTTAGTAATGCATTTAATAAGGAAGAAGTTCCTTGTAGTAAAATGAATGCCCTTACTGCTTCATCCAATAACTTCGATTCAAAAGTTGATATAGACCATTTCATAGAGAAAGAGTATTTAACGTCAGGCAAAGACATTTCTGACATCAATACCAAACAACATGAACTTGGTCTGTGTCTGGGTCTAAGCCTACGGGTGACTTTAAGTCTGGCCACGTTGAGCCAGCCCGAATGCTTGTAAACAAAGTGTTGTGTTGATTGACATCAAGTTGTTTTTGCATCATGATCATGTCCAGCAGCGTCAAAAGTATTTTCAATTTTCAATTTGCGTTTCCCAAGACACTCACCAAACTAACAAAGTGTTCTTTGCTTTGACCTTTGCATGCAACATTTGTAGGTCAGGGTCACAGCTGCATTTGGAAATGGATTTGGAATTGCATTGGGCAAATGTCAAGACATCGTTCACATTTGATACACACAAGCAGACACACACGCACGCAACTTTATCTCATTATTGCATGCAATCCATTCGGATTGGAATACCCAAAAAAAAAAAAAAAACACCAAAAAAAAGAAGCTGTATGGCAAGCTCTTTACAATGTCTCAGTAATTGCTCACGCACGCGACGAAGTAGCTACAATCCATACGGTGGCTGCATTGAATTCGTATGTACAGTATATGTCCGCATCCACTTTCTATGGAATTTATGCGCGTCTCTCGAGAGCTTATCGCTTTTGGCATATCTGCGGTTGGGCACATGGCAATCAACAGCGGTGACACTGCCGGGTACACCCACCTAGCTGAACAAGTAGTCGACTAGAATATACACTTGCAAGAATTTGGATGTTTATTTGTTTCTCTAAATAAGCTGACGAAGATAAACAAAAGAGCTAGCTGGCAGAATTTAAAGTTGAATTGTCTACAAGCAGTTTCATGAACGTGTCCACCAATTTTTTCTTCTTCCCTTGTGAGGTGGGCACACTCTTAATTTCCATCTTGAAATAAAAGGATAAATATCTAAGGCACAGTCATCTCTGCTTCAAATAAAACACATACATATGATCTTCTGTCTTTTGCAACATCATCTTAACTTGCCGTATGAATAAGCAACTACAAATTGATTTTATTGTTCCACAAACATTCATGTGATATGACAGACAATAGTAACAAAAGTTAAACCTTTATGTCTGATCCTTGTAAATCTGCAAGTGCCCATACAATATTGCTGATTGACAGTACAAAATCTAGCCGTTTCTAGACGTGAATCTTAGAGCCATCCGCTGCTCTGCATCGCACCATGAGAACAGACATGTCTAGTGTGGCTAAATCATATGCTTCCCATCCGTTGAGTAAAGGGTATTCCGCACGAGATTCATACAGAAAGCAATTACAATAAATATACAAAGCCGTTGCATGATTTATGGCGCGTAATATGCGTGCGCATGCGCAAATTGCAGGCACTGTAGCTGAGTTGCGTTGACAAATGAGCTGGGTTATGAGCAAAGTTATCAGACCAGGTCGACGAAGGAAATAAAAGTGTGTCATTTGCATTCTTTGGGTTTTAAATTACACGAAAAAGTCTTATCGCTGATATGCAATATGCCCTGGAGCCTGGGATGGGTCTTAACTGTGTGACAGTGGCTGTGATTGCGGAGCTGGAGTCAAAAGCTGAAACTGTGGCTTTTGTCTGATTTATAATTTCATTGAACTATTACATTTTGAATGCATTGCGACAGGCTGAGGCTGCAAATTGATTAACAATCAAAATAAATCAATACAGTGCCTCAAAGCTGAAAATGTCAAAAATTGCAACAAGCAAATTGCAATTGCAACACTTTCGCTGCAGTGCGGCAGTATTTTGTGTTTTCACACTTGATTTACATTTTAAATTGAAAAGGCAGCCCAAAACGAGAAAGAAAATGAACGAAGCGTATAAAAAAAGCATTGGATAGACAGTCGGACACACAGATTTCCAGCCAGCGGGCATAAAAGCAACCAAAAACCCAACAAAACACCAAGACGAATTGGGCGACATTGTCTGTGTGAATTTGGATTTGGGGCATGTGGCACACACACACACATAACCTCGCACACAAGTAACAGCAGGTAATGTCTAGTCGTCAGTCAAAAAGCTTCCATGATAAAGAGATCAATGGCAAGTCAGCCCCGGCTTGTACACAGCTCGACAAAAACTCGTCATCTCTTCATCATTTCAAGCTCCAACGCTTGATGTCAGGTGAAATGTCAAATTTTCGTGCATTTACACTTGCCAACATGTAATTTAAGTCTTAATCGTCCACGCCATAACGTTGTTAAGCGTCTAATTGGAGTTTCACTTTTGTTTTTCCATTGCGACTATCCGAGCCGACGGCCTACACTGGCCTACCTGCCCCTAAAGCTGGCTTGGCCCGGCCCGGCTCGGCTTGACTCGGCCCCGACTTAGCTGACCTCTGGCCGGCACGCAAACTTGCAGATACATTAATTATCTGTAATGAACGTTTACACTTATTTATTGGCATTAAATCATCGTTTAACGCGCTTTAAGCACGCTTTGCTCCGCTCGTCCATTGGCCTTCAATGTTGCGATGCGATGCGATGCAATGGGATGGCATGGGATGGGATGAGATGAGATGCGTTGCAGCCAGCCTCCACCAAGTATTGCGAGCCGGCATTTACATTGCAACATTTTGAATTGAGCCAACCTGAACTGAGCCAAAGTGAACATTTTAACTGATATGCATGTCAAGCGGCTGCAAATTATAGGCTGCCATGCCGCACTTGATACCCAATGGTCGTCGGGGGTATCTGGTAAATGCTTCCGTTTTCTTTGCTGCTATCTTTTGTCTTTGGCTTTGTTTTTCCTTATTTTTTTTTCTTTTTCTAATAAAGCCCAAAAAAACACAAAAACCAAAAACGTTACCGCCAGTTTTGTTCGAGTTCATTGGCATTTTGTGCCACATAACAAATGCCTCGCACTTAATAATGACTTATGAGCGTGGCATGCCAAGCCAGTCCCCCATCTCCATCTCCATCTTCAACTACAACTTCAATACAACGCCAGCAGCTAGCAGTTAGTGATTAAAAGTTATCTGTTTGTAAATCGCAAAAATGCACAGTGGTCCATTTGAGGGTTCTAGGAAGAGTTTATAATCGAATTTAGAAGGTGAATCAAGTGAATCTATTGCTGTGAGGACTGGAGCGTCGTGCCAAATTTCCTATGGCAGATTTTACAATTCCCTGTGAAAGGAGTTATCCAAAAGCGTGCTATCCTTTTATAAAGACCAGAAGAAAATTCTCATGTATCGTAGACTAAACATCGAAAAATAAAATAGTTTTAATTGAAATCTTTATTCATCGTAAAGATAACGAGTTATGTGCTGCTTCACATAACCGGAACCGGCTAAAGAAAAGTTACCGCCCATTGAGTAACTTTAACCACTGTGCAAGGTTTTACATTGATTTCGCCTTTCCAGAGTCAATTGCTTGCTTTATCATCAACATCAGCTGCGTCTTTAACTGCATCATCGTCATCGTCATCATCATTTCGATCATTTTCGTCGGAATCATCTCGAAGATAATGCATTATGCATTCGCAATGTGCTAATCGCATATTTAATAGTCAATTAATTAACTTAATCGACAAGTTTCATTAAGTTAATGTGACATACTTAGTGCTTGAAAACATGCTTAATTTTATGATCGGGCGTAAATTGAGATTTTTGTAGGCGTATACCCCAAATTGACACATCAAAAATCAAGCTAATGATGATTTTTTTGTTTTGGTCAACTTAATTTTCACACTAAATTGTGCATTGCATTTTTCATTGTACGTTTTGTTTTTTGCTTTGTCTTTGTGCTTTTGGCTAATTGCAGCCACTTGTTGACCGTAAACATTTTTACTGTCAAATGCATAAAAATGCTCAACAGCCAAACAAGTGAGTCGCTGACTCCTTCCCTGTACAGCGACCATGGTATACTCTTTACAAGAACCTATGACGATGGTTTAATTGTGGAGTACAAGTGAAGGACTGTCTGCATATTAAATACTCTGGAGCCCAAAACAATATAGAAGTTTACATTATAAATTTGTAATTATTTGTGAAAACGATTTAAAGGTTAAACGATTGCTAAATCTGAGCTGCTTGAACGCAATGAAAACAATTTATCCAAATATATTATTATTGTTTATTTATTGTTTTTCACAATTTTAGATATTTGTCTTTGTCTTGATAGGAATTTGCATTGTCAGGATTTGATAATTGTTTCGAGAATGTGCAGTATCGATAAACATAGTATAGATAAATTACTGATACTGATTTCGAGAATGTGCAGTATCGATAAACACAGTATAGATAAATTACTGATAACCAGATGATGAAATCTATCGAGATTCTAAGTCAACACATCTTTTAAATGGAATAAAAAATTGAATTGTGAATGTCGAATGTTTATTGCATTCTTACTCAGTTCATCCTCTTACATTTTGAGCTGCATTTTTCTCACAGTGTACCCTTTGCCGTTGAGTTCTTCGTTGTTCGAAATGCACAACATTCTTTAACACCCAATACACTTACTCCTTACAATTTGGAAATTCAGGGTATGAAAATTGCAATAAACAAAGACTTATAAAAAATGGTGACTGCAATAGAAGAAACGAAGGGGTGTAAGAGTCAAATGCTGCATGTTGAACACCCACAAAGCATAAATAACAACAAATACAACATCAACAAGCATACAAGCATGAACACAAACCCGAGCTTAGCCCGAAACGCAGTAGACTGAATGAAGCTGCTACATCTGTCCCCAACTCTTGCAACTTGTGGCACTCGTGGCGAAGGTGAAAGTGTTTTTTTTATAGCCCAAACATTGCAATTATATTGTAAATGATTTTATTACATATATTAATTTGTTGAATTAATTTCAGTTTCGTTGAAATTATACATTTCTCATGCCACCTGCAGCCTCCAACTTTTAACAGCAAAGCAGCTTTGATGCAACATAAGTTATAAATATTTATATTGCAATTAATTATTAAACAAAAAAACCAACAAGGAAACTGCATAAAATCAATACAAGCGCATCTTAATTAATTAATTTTTATAAGCAATTCCGTAGACAGATTTATGGCTAATTAGTGAAATTTATCTGCTGCTAAAAAATAGTAACAAATTTAAGTTTTTCTTGAATAACATTTGTAATTTTTTTCTTTCTTTTGAAATATTTGTAATTTAAGAATTTTCTATTTCAATTTTTCTCTTTGGATTCGTCCTGAAAATCTAACTTGATCCAAGTGACACCGGAAATCTCATAAGTGCGAATGTTTATCCTGTTTAAAGCAATTTTTTTTGAAGGAATTCCATAGTTAAGATAATCTATTACTTTAAATTGGTAGTTCCGACCTGGTTATCATGCACATCTTCACTGTCTAAATCTAAAGGCTCCTTCTACTGTTGCTAGGCACGTCAGCAATTTTAACACGAAATATCACAAATAAAAAGCTTTAGGAACTTGCAGAAATAATAATCGTGTAGTTTTACTATGGTGAATCCCAGACAGTTGTGACCTTCATTTGGGCAGTGGCTTGTCACAATGCTGCAACCAAAACATAATTTATTCCGTACCTTGTCAATTTGGACACCAGGCCAGCATGTTGCCATGTTGCATCCGCCACAATTTGCAACAATTTTTGGTGTGCCAACTGGTTTCCTTGCATTTAAGTTCGGACTGAACTGGTCAAAGAAGTCAAGAGTTTTGCGTTTTCATTATCATAATAGTTGTTTTTGTTTTTGGTAAAGTTTGTCTTTACATTTTGGTTTTCGGACACAAACGAAAGTGAACTTTTTAGTGTGGAGGCTACGTTTTTATGATTTTTTTTTTTTTGTTTTTATCTTTGATGAGGTTGAGTCCGAAACTTGTTCCATGTTACTTTTGTCGGCTGGCGCTTGGCTGCCGTTGTTTATCGTCGAAATTTTTATGTTTTATATATAAAAGATATACACAGTATATACAACATCTATATGATTTAACACAGATACACGCACACGCACACGCACGGGCTTATTATTAATTTCATTAATAATAAGTAATTTCACTTTTCATTTCACTCAAACGAGCAAAGAATGCGCCAACTTTCGTTGCGGGTGAAGCTGCTGCAGTGGCAACAACGACGACGACGGCGACGTCATTGGCAACTCTTTTCCCCTTCTTTCCCAGCAATCCCAAAACAGCTGCCACATTTCGTGTAGACATTGCATCAAAGTGTCAGAAAGGCCAATCAACGGCAACCAAGCCAGCAAATCGCCTTAAAGTGCCGCCATCGCACAGTGGGCCATTTACGACTCTAGTGAAAAAAAAAATTTGCGACTATTAGAGGTTTTGTTTACAATTTTTAGATTTAGAAATAACTCAAATGGGCGTAAAAATTAGGTAATTCCGCATGCAAGTAGCCAACGTCGGGTCTGAAGTACTCGCCGTATTTCGATAAGCAATTCAAATACTCGATTTTTATTCAAATTCACTCATTTTCCTTCTTAGATATGTATGCGATCTTCATTAGGCAAGTAAGCAATTTTGTTATAGAATTTTGTGTGCCTATGGCAGAGAACCTGACAAGAGATTAAATGGTGTCTGCGAACAACTCTAAAGTCTCATACTCACGCCTCAAGAGGTTGAAGTAAAACGCAGTATTATATTTTTTTTATATTTTCATAATAATGGTGGTAATCCTAATGATTATAAGAAATAAAAAGTTTTCAGCAAGAGACCAAGTTTTAATATTAAATTATAAGAAAATGTTAAATACCTAAAGCAGCCTTCCATGTCACACTTTCTTAACAATACAATATTCCAAAAATTAGATTCATGCAGATTACGTACACGCATTGTCAATACGAAGGAAAAAAATCACTTTAAACAAATTTAAGTTTTCACCTTCTGGGAAATAATAATGATAATCGCTTTTTAATGAACTTAATAGACCATAATCATTTAATCTAAATAGATATTGTTTATTTGTTTTTAAATCGTTACTCTGGAATTTGGTTTATAATATGGGAACCTGGCCCTTAGGCGAAAGCCATCAATATATATCATATATACATAGCTATTTAAGGAAAATTATTTATTAATTTGATGCTATAATTTTAGCTAAAGTTTAAAATGAAGTAAATGGGAAAGAAGGTGAAAGCGCTATAATCAATCGGGTTCGGGTGCTGTAGTCTAGTAGGTAGGTAGGTAGGCCAACTGGTAGGTCGAATGGATGGATGGCTGGAAGCTTAACTTTAATAAGGTTTTGTAAATTAAGCCAAGAATAAGTAAAGATCTATGATAACGTATTGCATACGCATTTGGTACTCAACTTTCCAAATTTGTTAATTTTCCAGGTTTTTTGACTTTTGAGCCCACGGTGCGTAACAGCATTATTTACGCGTTGTCCAGTTAGACATGGCACATTTGGTAGATACTTGGCCGGTTGCATATTTCATTGGCCAAAATCGATGGCTAAATTAATTTCTGTGGCGGCTCTTTTGACTGAGCCGCCAAACCGAAATAAAATCTTGTATAATTTCTTTATTTTATTATTAGCTGTTAATTTTATGCAATTTTTTATATTTTACATTCATTTCGTAGGCGCTACTACACCCAGTCATGGGAGAAACAAATAATTACGTCAAAAGAAACCGCCGCCAATCATTGCTATGTTATTTGGCTTAAATGTCAATTTACCGCCAACATGTGTCTTATCGACCATCGGGCAATAGTTGCAGCCGCACCATGTTAATTGCTCCAGAAAATTAAGTTATTTTGATTGCTGGCCCGCTGACCTCGCCAACACACCCACGAAAATGTCAATAGATGCAGTTCAATGATCTTTGCAATCATACACAATCCAGCAGCACGTTGCTCTTGCTCTTTGTCACCCAATTTGAAGCCTGGCCAAGAGCAATTCTAGGGCGCCACCGTATTCGCTGGCTGTCAAGTCGTGCTCCACGATGTTTATCGCCAAATAAAAATTTCATATAAAATGAAATAACAATTTTAGATTTATTTCGATTTTAAAATTAGCCCCCCCACCAAAAAAAAAGACAATCGAAAGAATAGACCAAAGTCTTAAGAGGAGTCGTGAGGTAGAGACTATAAAATACTCTGCACTCAATATGCGCATGATTGTCATCGTTGAAAAATTCGTGACCAACTAAAGTAATTTTGAAAACTTTTGCATAGAGCAGCAATTGATTTTGAAGGTACTTTGTGCCTTTGACAAGATTTTACTGATTCAAGTTTATGGATTATAAACGCAAAATTCCTTGTGGAAAATTGAAAAGAGTTCACGTTAGACTCGGACTAAGTTGTGTCTATAGAAATGGTATTCTTGGAACAAAGTTTTATGCATTTATAAAAATGGAAAAGAGGTTGCAAGATTTCATAGTGCAATTGTTTAACAATTTGTTCTGTGTGCTGTCCGGCAAAAGAAGCTTGCAGCACGCTTATCTCTCTGCCTAGCGTAAGAGCATTCATACTATGAACTTTGTAGGTAGTTCGTATATAAGGTCGAAATTTAAAGTGAAATTAAATTGTAAAAAAAGTATTACATTTTACTCTACAAAGAATAGCTTTTGCACTACACAGCCCATTAATTTTTTGCAAAGATTATGCCTTTGGATCGTAAATTTAAGTGTAAATTGGCGCCCTATTCGCAGGCCTTTTATTTCAGTTGGTTTCTATCATTGTCCATAGTTTGTTTAATGCCTGAAAAAATTAATTATTATGGTTGGGTTGTGGAAAACCGTCGCCTTATGTCCGTGTAATATCTTAAGCGTATTGTGCATGTAAAAGATCTACGGAGATGCGCTTTAATGTTGCAAGATTAATGTGGTACTATTAGCTACCAGAAAAAATAAATTATGAATGAATGAAAGCACCTGCAAAACCTCAAAGTTCAAAATGCAATGGAAATATAATTACGCTCGCCACATTTTGTGATCACGCCGACGCCCTGACACTGTCCCAAGTTCGACGTGGTCCATTAGCAACGCCCAGACAGCCAAATGTCGATGATGGCGTCAATGGCGTCAGTGGCTATGCCGTTGTTGTCGGTGTCAGTCAGTGGCTTCTGCCAAGGCCTAGGCTGGGCAACCACCAGCAACACCATTCGACCTGACTGATTGATTGCACATTTACCAGCGCAGACTGGCGTAGGTTGGCGTTAATGTTGCCAACTTGTAATGGGCCACGCTGAAGAGAGTATACCAAACAGACACTCAGATAAACGGACACTTGGACAGATATGCAGACAGACAGACAGACAGACAGATAAACATGGCCAACATGGCAGCCAGTCGCAGTTGCTTGGATCATTCATAATGAGCTGCCATTGCAATGGCGATTACCTCAGACGAGCGTCGAAAAAATTTCGCTTTCTACCAAAAGTTTTCAACTAAAGTTTGACAGCGTGCGGCTGAAATGTTGCACGTTTGACCAAATTTGGCTGGGTGACTCTCTGTGCTCTATGTCACAATGGCACAAAGACCTCCTGTGTAGGCCCACTATTAGATGGCCAAATGTTGGCTGCTGTTGCCCCTGCTGTTGGCGTTGGCGCACGCTTCGATGCACTGAGAGAATGTGATGCAAAAATGGTAGAAAATGAAAGATTAATGTACAAATTATGAAAATCCATTATGGTCAACATTTATTGTATTACTAGTGGTGGGATCGACATCACAGTCCTAGCTCTTTTGTATCCTGGTCCACTTAAACAATTCATCTTTAATTTAGTAGTCTTCTTCTGCTTCTCGTCATAGTTGCTGCTTTTTGGTTCAGTGTAGCTTCTTGCCGCTGCTGCGCTAAATCGCCGTATGTTATGCTACTTATCTTGATGCCGTTGACGCTGCTACTGCTGCAACTAACACAGCAACTGCCACTGGAAGCGCTTGTGCCACAACTGCCTGCCTCCAGTGCCTGCCGCAAGAGTCATGCGCGCCTGATTTCGCCTGTTTAACATAGTTAGGCTTAGGGATTTTCACCAAGTTGGCAGCCAGCGGCGGCGTGTAACTACAGTAGCCAGTTCGTAGGTTGAGGTCAGTGCACCCAGTGTGATTAAAAAAGTAAAATCGACGACATTCATAAATATAAAATGCGCCATAATTTAGGGTCTCCGGAGCATACCATGGTACTACTACCCATGGCGCCATTTTCACTTTTAGTTTCAAGTATGAAAAAACAAAAAAAAAACCAAAAAATGAAAAACAAAATCAACTTTGAGTTACACCTGGCAGAGCTGGAGCTGTGTTTACGGAGCGTATGAGTCACATTTGCCTTAAAGTGGGGCAGCGGCAATGTTGCAAAAGTGCATCATAAATTATGTTGGGTTGGCGTTTTACTCAAAGCTTTTTATTTTTTTTTTCTTATTTTTCGATTATTTTTGGTTTTATTTTCTGTTTTTCTAATGCTTCTATGCGCAAGACTAAAGTAGTCACACGGTCAAATGCCCGGGACCACTGGACGGTTAAAGAGCCCAAAGCTAAGCCCCACATTTGTCGCTGGAAATCGAAACTGAAATCCCGCTGTAACCGAAAAACTTGCACTTGGGCATTGGTCACGAATGTCGGTCAAACGTGTTTTTACAATTTTAAATATGCCAACATTGGGTCGGTCTGAGGCGCATTTAATTTGTGCGCATATATTTCTAGGGATAATCTGTACACCATGTTGTGGGTAGTAAAGACTCGTTTCACCTTCGACTTTGACATACGTGCAAATTCTAATTTGCAGTTTTTTCTTATTCCCAAGCTGCGGCAACATCTTAAAGGGTTAGTGTTGTTATGGTTTCAAAATATCGAATCTTGAATGCGCTTGCAAGATCACATAATCTGGAAGGCCTTTTATTCTCTTCCGATGCAGAACGCATTTTCGATGAGAAGAGAATTTTTTGTTTAAAAGCTCTATATGCATCTGAATATATCAAGTAGTCATTGCCTATTGTTGCGCATACGCCATGTTGCCGCGGGGTAAATTAACTATCAAAGTATTTAGCCCATAGACAAATTTCTCACATAATTCACAAAACGTCGTAATACGGAAGCCTTTAACCATTTCTATTGCAAATTTCTCTGATAAGTTAAGTAAATTTTACAACACTCAAATTTGAATTTCATGTCCCTTTTATCGTGTGCGACTATCTATGGGTCTGTGGGTCGGTCTCCGTTCCAAGCTCCGTCTGCTGCTGTTGCTGGCTGCGGCCTAGAAGTAAGACCCTGCTGCGATTGTTTTCTATTTTTTTCAAACTCTTTTTTATTTTTTTGTATTTCTGGCAAATTTGGCTGCCCCATTATAACGGTTTCATGGTTTACCTTTTTTGGGATTCGTTGGGAAAAACAATCTTTTTGTTGCTGCAGAGGATGAAGTGTTGGGCAGGGGGTCGACAAGTAAATGTTTTAAAATATAGAAAATTATGCGCTTGGGCTACCGTTGGCGGCGGTTGTCATTAAAAGCGCCACAAAATGTTGCAAAGTTGCAGTAATTGTTGCTGTCGTTGTTGCCATTGCTGTTGTTTCGACTGTGCGGCACTTAACACCTTTTTGACACACGTTGACGTCGACATCGAAGCTGAAGTTGAAGCTAAAGTTGCAGTTGCAAGTCAGACGGCGCTGCAGTCAAATGCAAATGAAGATAAATCGCTGGCTGTGATCTTTTTAGCACCTTTTTGCATACATTGCAACGGGGGCAGGCGTTGCTGCTGACAGCCACCACAAACATGCAACATTTTGTCCCCAGCACTAAAGCCTGCAACTAGTATGACAGTCTGACCAGGTATAGCCTGGCGTTGCCACTGATTATGATTGTGTGGCAGCAGCAGCAAGCGTCGCGTGCATGATCATTGTGCGCATTGCTCTGCCTGGATATACGTAAGTGTGCGTACAGTGAGAACTAAATGTATTTTGACCGAATTAAGATGGCATTGGTACTTCAAAAACCTCCACCTGATACCTTATCAAAAGCAATTACTTACAAAATCGTAAGTTTTTGGCCTGACTGCGCTTAAAATTGTTTAGCATCTAGCATACCTTCTACGTTTAACGCCAAAAAGTGTATAAATAATTTTTACACGTACTGTAGGTATGTATTACGTGTGTACGTACATGTGTATGTATGGATGGACGTGCATGTGCAGCACAGTCAATAAGGTTGAATGTCAAGTCTGTCCGAGTGGAAGACCATTGTATGCGACTCACTTTGCATATGAGTTTCCAGCTTACAATCAAAATTATCAGTCGATGTCGTCGTCATTGTTGTTGTTGCTGCTGTTGTTGGTATTGTTATGCTCCATGTTGGCCGAAACAGGGGCCTGCTCTGGCGGATGAGGAAGTTGTTTATGCTCGAAGCTATGAAATGCATTTTTTCCTTTTTATACTCTTTAACCTATGCTAGAGAGGCATATTGCATTTTGTAAGATACGAAAAATATTCAAATCTTAGACTTTTTATTATTAAGAAGAGAATGCATTATTGATGCAGAAGAAGTTCTAATAGATAATAATTTTTTCCTAAATCATTTGTACCAATATTAGCGAATTAGCTTGCCATTGAACGCGTCCTAATAATTGGTATAACGAAATGAAATAAATATAAATATAAATGGTTTTAAACTGATTTCATGTACAGTGAGAAATTAAAAGAATTCTTAAGTCGTAAAATATCTCATGACTGTTCTCTTTCATTGCCAATAAATTGTATCAAAAGAAATTTGGAACCATTGGAAATCGCCGGTTATTGATAGAGGCATAGCTTAGGTTTCCTCATACATAGAACTTTTAGGCGCCTTATTAGTTTTCCCAATCATGTGTAGTGTATCGTTAAGTCGTGGTGCCCGAATTATTTACATATTGCTTTTGGTGCTGTTATTGTTGTTGCTGTTTGCTGTGGCAGCCAACAAACTATCGGCAGCTTGTCGCGTTTTTTATTTAAATTACGAAATGTTTTGTCAACAATTTGTCCAGTGATTTATTTTTTGTGCACATATTTGCATATTGGTCAAAGACAAGCGACAAACGACAAACGATAATCATATAGGCAATAGGCCTGGCGAATTGCAAACATTGTCTTTGGCGTCTTTGTTTTTATGTCGAACTTGGATCTGGGACTGCGGTATGTCAGTCAGATAATATGCTGGACAGGTGCATAAATTGAAAGTTGCGCCCAACCGCCCAGAATCAAAGAAATAAAGAAAGTGCACTACTTGAGCAGAAGGCGTTCCAATGATGGACCAGACATGAGACAGAGAAGAGACGACCGCAACGAGGCCGCCGCCGATGACCATGACGGTGATCATGACGACCACGACGCCAACGACGACGTCAACAAGGTGATGTTTAGAGCGTGCATTGAACCCGCCGTAACGCTGCATGTGAGCTGTCCATCACAGAACTTTCGATTTCGATTAGTAGTAGGCACTTTCCTTTGGCGTTTGTTGAACTGCAACTGCAACTTGAGGTGATACCTTAACGAACATTAAACAAACGCAACGGCTACTCCAGCTGCCACAGATCATGTCGTGGTCTTGCAGCGGCCAACTGTACAAGAAACACACATTTTGAAGCCTCTGTGACTGACACACAATTGCGTTTTTTGCGCACAGTTCCGTATTTGGTCAAAGATAATGATGTGAAATGCAACAACAGCTACAACAAAAAAAAAGACTATGTACCACTCTGCCAAACCCAGTCCACAGTGTCCACACCACAACGCAGTTTGTGGCACGAACAATTTTGCAATCACCCACTCAGAAATGTAATGCAATTGCGGCGATGGATATCCGACCAAGGAACACACTGTCTACCAGCTTACTTAAGGACAAACAGAAAGGCAACAAACTGTGTAGTGAATTATTGCAATTTAAATATATTTCTGATGTATGCATTTTGGATTTTCTCGCCTCTTTTTCTGTCTGCATCATAATGCATCGAAATCCAGCCTACCTCCATACGCCCAACTGACGCAGAGTATAAAATGTTGTCATTTTGGTTTCTTTTTTTTTGTTGTTGTGGCATAAACTGACAACGAACTAAAATTGCCAAGTTGCAACGAAATGTATGTAAATGAGTGAAAATGTTTCAACTTAATTTTATTTATGTGCGTTCGTATTGAGAATTGCAATTTTCCAAACTAAAGCAAGCAGCTTGAGTTGCCATAGAGAGCACAGGGAACTCCTGCGCATGCGTCAAAAAAGAAAAAACAAAACAAAACAGAAAATAAAAACAAAGTAATCGAAAAATAGTTAAGGTTGATTATAAACTTAGAACCTGAAATTGTTTATTTGGCTGCTTAAATCAAAAATTGAAATGGAGCGCGCTAGCGTCGGAAGTGACCCGGGGACTACAGGAATTGATGGTGAACCACAGATTAGCGGTGAATGGGATAGTTTTAAATTGACGAAACGCAATAAACCCTATTTCAAAAAGTTTATTCCACCTGACTCGGATGAAGAGTTTGGTGGCGACCTGCAGAATTTGTACAATGTTAGCGAGTCCTGGCGCACACTGCTGGCCATGCCCACCTGTCAGAAGGTGATGATCACGTAAGTGTTTGCTTTTAAGATGGAAACTGCATTTGAGTGTTAATCTTCGTTCGCAGTCAAAAAGTGCAAATAGCCATGAATCTACAAGTTGGTGTCAATGTAACGCAGGAGTTTCCCTGGAAACAGATAAAGTACAAAGATCTGCGCGATAATCTTTTTGATGAAGTGGAAAATGCCGCAGAGTTAGTCAAATTGTTTACCGGTTTCGATCCAGAGCATTATATACTAATAGGCTATTGTCCGGCACTCACCGAACAGGATGATGATCCGCCAGAAGGTGATCCCTTTATATTTTTCATTGGCAGCAGAGAAGCTAAGATGGCTATGGGCATTATCGAGAATATGGAAGCCTTTGAGCGTTGGCGCATGCGTCGTCGTTTGTATAAGAAACCACGTCGTTGGGTTAGCCTGGGCACCGAGCAGGAAATGAGCATAATTCTGGAAACCTTCAAGGACGAGCCTGTCGACGTGGAAATACAAAGCGTTTATCCATTACAAAAACCCCCACGCCGTCATTTTAGTTTTCGCAAAGCGCTGGATGCGCGCGATGGAGCACTAGAATTGGTGCCCAGCGAAAGTGCCAAGTTCGAGAATGTAACAAGACGTCGCATAACAGTTGGCACACAGTCAGCACCAGAGCTTGTAGATCGTGAGCAGCAGACTAATCCCACTTTTCCAGCAAACGCTTGGACGCAGTATTTCTACGAAATTAAAGATACGGGTATGTTGCTCACAGAAATAAACAAACAGCTGCAATACTTTAAATAATCACTTGGTAATATAGATATAGAAATGAAAGTCGCGGATGGGGAGAGAGATGAACACAAAAACAAAAAGGATGAAGATGACAAAGCTCCAGCAGCAACTGATGGGCAAAAGGAAGTAATAAAGGAAGAGGTGCCACAAATTAAACTGTCAAATCAGATAAATCTATTGCTTAAAACACTAGAATTTAATCAAATTGATGACTATCGGTGAGTGAATTGCAATGTCTTCACATTTTCTTTACTTAATTCTAAACCTTATTGCCGTACGCAGCAATGACTATCAGTTGATATCGAAAAGTGCCGTTGCACGCCATACAAACAATTACTTGGAGGAATTCATTTGCTTTGCCAATATATCGAAGAGCAGCAAGCGGTACGTATCTTCCATCAGCTGGTATCCAAATCTTTCCGGCTTGTTGGCTGCATCTTATGCATTTAGCACGCCAAGCACTACATGCGACAACTCTGAAGTTATTGACTATGTACAACGTGCTGTACTAGAACCGAATCCTGTACTGCTTTGGAGCTTTGCAGACAATCTCAATTTTAAGCTTGAGTTCGAGGCACATTTCGAGGTAACTGCGCTCTCGTTTTGTCCATCGCAGGGTGATTATTTGTTGGGTGGCTGTGCGAATGGTGTAATCATTGTCTGGGATATGCTAGGACGCGTGAATCATATAGGTGAGGAGGAGTTCCTGACAGCTGAGCAGACTAAAAACAGGGATTTATTGGAGTCGTTTATTGATTGGACACTACCGCTGCGAGAAGATATAGTAGAGCCTGCTACAATGACACCCCTTGATACCTCGCCAAAGGGCGCCATCACTGGCATTTATTGGCTCAGCTCTCACTCCTATATCAATCAATACGGCAAGGTCTATAATAATAGACTATCAAAGAAGTCGTTTAAATACTTTATGACCTGCGCCTTTGATGGAACTATTAGCTTCTGGAACTTGGATGGTGGTACTAAAAAGAGCCAAGAAAGATCACGCTCTCGCAACTTGCCCAAGGAACTTACACAGAACGAATCGGTTCTGAAGGACAAATTACTGAATCCTGTCTATAATTTAAGCTTCAACGAACCCATAACCGCGATAATTGCCAATTATGCAATGCATGGAATTCATACACCAAACCTTAAAACCGTTAATTCTGATCCAGCTAACTATCCCTTAAGTGTAGCTGAAAGAGATTCGCCTGATTTGACTACCACAATGATTGTGTCCACCTTTTTTGGACGCATACATCGTATCGAGTGGCTTGGTATTTACAACGATGCTGATCCTACGGAGAAGGTTAACAGCAGCGGCGAGTTTCCTCGTGTACACGATGGACCAATTGTAGCCATGAGAAAGAATCCATTTTACACAGATCTCTTTGCCAGCATTGGTCGTACCATATTGGCCGTTTGGAGGCAAGACTACAGCCACTCTGCCGTATTTTGGCGCAAAAGACCTTTCGATTTGACCGCTATTGCTTGGAGTGAAACACGTCCGGCAGTTTTGTATGTCACACGCAAGGATGGTACAATGGAAATTTGGGATATATTATCGCGCGACGATGAGCCAGTCTTGACCGAAATAGTCGGTGGTGGCATTGTTACTGCTGTAACCGAACATATGCCTTCGCTACCCTATAAAATACTGGGCATAGGTGATTATAATAGCAGTATACGCATGGTGAAGCTCCCGTCTAATTTTGACACACCCATAGACAATGAGTATGAAGTAAGTATATTAGGTTTTTGCGGAAAGATTTTAAACAGCAACTTGACAAATTTGACTTTTACAGAAACTAGTTGAATACGTTACCAAACAAATAAACCGTAAAAAGGACTTACAGGCCTGGGAGCGTAATTACTATGAAAAAAATAAGGACATCATCGAAGCGAAGCGCCAAGCCGCTGAGGAAGCGCGAAAAGAAGTGGAACGCATAGAAAAGGAGAATCTTTTCAATGAGCGGAAGCGCCAAGCCGAAGAGGTTGCTGAACAACAAAGGCAAGTACTGAGCATATTTTATGTAATAGCTAATAGGTACTAATTGTCTGCAACAGATTAAAACCAAATCAAGGCAATATTCCATACAACGAAAGAATGGCGGAACAATGGGATAAGCTGAATCTTAACCGCATGGTAACTATACTTATGTCCCGCAAGCAAATGGACCCAGAGAAGCTGGCACGCGAAACCGCTTTGGAAAAAGATCGATTGGCCTATGAACAGGCCAAAAAAGAGTCGCACGCACAGGTGTTACTCAATGTAGATAGTGAATTGAATGCCATACGTTCTCGTATACTACCAGCCGAGGTGCCCGATATGCAGCGCGAAGAAATGATAAAAGAGCGTGTCGACAATGAGTTGCTTTTGGCGCCTACTTATGATGAAGTTTGCGCAAAATGCTGGAAAGCTCTTGACGAGTTTCCCGAGTTCAAAGAAATCGATTATGTAGAGTTTTTGGAACGTGGACGTCAAAGACGTCAGCTGCTGGATCAATCATTGGGTGGCAATACAGAGCGCATAGCGCTGTACCAAGAGAAATTAAAGGACGGAACAATTTACGGTTGCGATTTTGGCTATGATTTTCTCTTCTCAAAAACTGAACCGAAACCGAAAATTGATGACGAAAGTAAATCAGATATGTCATATGGTGAAATGCCAGCATCTGAAATTACTTTAAGTTATCTAGAGGAGCCGGAGAATTAATAGTAATAAATACAAGTTGAATTTATTTTTCTATAGCTTGTAAGCTCTTGTAACGTTTAACAATACTAGACGAAATCTACGGATTGATTTGCTAGCGGACGGTTAATCATTGTATCATAACTTGCTTTAATAAACCAAGCTACATAAAGTGAATATCTTTGCGATGTCATTAATAAATAAGCTATATATCATAACGTTACCCTGAAATTATCTGCCTAATTTGCGTGATCACGCCTAAAGCGCGTATCCGTAAAATCCTATTACCGACGATTGAAAGTTCAAGTTTATGTTAAGTACTTCCATATGTGCGCCGCAAATGAAGTCATATAACGAATTTAGTTCGCTTTCCCACATGGGGCCGACTATTCATTTCGCGGTGTTTAATACACATATCCAGTAATGGTATGGGGCGAATACAATTGTATTCCACAATGAGCTCACTCCATCATTTTCGCAAGCTTATAATGATATATATTTCGGAAGCATTGTAACTGAACTTTACCATTATTACTGATCAGCTTGTGGCTAAGCTAAGCTATATTTAAGCGAGTTCCCAGCCCCTGGCCAGATACTTTATTACATCATCGGTGTAGACTGACCGACCACCTGACCGACTGCCTAGCAGCACCTGTTGTAGTCCTTAAAGCGCAGCGAACTGATAAGTGATTTCTGGTCGGCTGCTGCCCAACGCTTGCATTTTGATCCATTAAATTTCGTGCAATTTTTTTTATTAATAAATTTCGAGGTTTTTTTTTCTCATTTTCTGCTTGGTGCTCTCGCCTCCATTGCGTGCCGCAGTTGTTGCAAGTGGATACATATTTATTTTAAGCTCAGATTGTATTTACATAACAATTGGCCTTTGAATTCAAATTGGCAGCAATCGCAGCAGCTGCTTGAGTTTGGATTAACCCAAGAGTGCATTAAAATCAATTTTACCGCCTTTTAAAATTATTTACGAGCTTATGCAAATAAACTCTGTCACAGTTGGCCGAATAATCGAGATAACGAAATAACGAATTCTCTAAAAAGTTTGTAATAAACTTGTAGAAGGATTTTTAGTTCGACAAAATAAATTATAATAAAGCAAGAAAAGCCAACACCTCAAAATTGGGTAAAAGTAAAAGCGTTCAAAAAACTGCAATTTTATTAAATTCTTCCAAATCGATTTTTGTCCCACTGTGAAGCACAGAGTCGCGTAACTTTAAGAAATGTGGCCATGGGCTTGCATAGGCGCTGAAATAAAATATGTTAAACACATAACGATTATGCATAGCTATCGTGAGAGCTTTATAATAAGACAAGCGTAACCAAGTTAACTATTAGCGTATGTTTAAAATTTTATATTTCTCCATTAAGCAGTACCTTTAAATTTGGAACTACGCCTCATGAAAGATGAATAAAAATTTTAAAACAATTAACAAGCCTAAGATTATGTAATAATTCTAATGTCCCGAGTTTGGGATTAAATCTGCGTTTACACTTTCCAAGCGCTTCAACAACTGTTTATAAAAGTTGTCTTTGCCAACTTGCACTAGTCCACGGAGTAGTTCCAGAATGCTTAGCAATAGGCTATTAAATTCCTCCTCGTATTCAGCAACCCCTATTTCGAATTCCGTGTGATCACCAGCTGCGGCTAAAGATTCCGCATACCCACTGTAGTTGAGACAAACGTGACCAAGCGTGCAGACAGCGCTAAGATAGGTGCTAGAATCGCACAGCAGAGCTTTATTGAAGGTTGTCTCCAAAAAGCTCTGAAACTTGTCTTGGAAAACATCAATATTCTCCGTACTATCAAGTTTTGAAAGTATGGCTTGCCATTGGGGTTCGACAACGTCATTGATAATATATTTCTCCATGTTGAGCATGGTTGCAAGCATGCGTTGATAAAGTTTCTTAGAGCGTGTGGTCTTGGGCTGATCCTCAGACGGAGTGGTCAACTTATGCTGTACATAGCTCAAGAAGAAGAGCACACGCTGTATGAGTTGTAGCTTCTCCATAGCCTTAGAATGTAGCAACAATGTAACTGGCCACTGAACATCATAGGACAGGGCTATAGATTCATAACCATAGTAAATGTATGCCTCTGTTTCATCATCATCGTCCGCTGGCTTGCTGTGGGCATTGGGTTCACGCTTTTCACGCTTAAGATAATTGACTAGCTGACCGGGTACATCACAGTTCATAAGCTGGAAATGTAATAGATTCTTAAAGGGCTCCGTGCAGTTTTTGAGAGCTTGTTTTAACAGTTCATTCAGAATTTGGGAATCAATACGATCCACGGTTAGTTCTAAATATATCTGCGATATTGCGATGAGGTTTTTAGTAGTTTCTGCCGTCGGCATCAAGAAAAATTTGAATACACTGTACAAATGCTGATCTAAATGGTGTTCCTTACGCAGAAAACCTAACATTGTTGCCGTCGATAACTCATAGCTACGTCGTAGTACCGCTTCAAAGGATTTATCATCGGGACAGAACTCAAGCGGCTCACGCATTACCGTCAATTTTACCTGACACTGCTGCAGCACATTAAGATATTTTCCCGAGTTTAGTATCCATTGATCATAGGGCTCCAAAAATCTGGGTAGTCGCTCATAGTGCTTGCGATAGCGTTGCTCCCAGTACTCATAGCAGCAATGCTGTGGCTGCAACAGCGCATTGCTAGAGAGCTTGGGGTTTTCTGTATCTTCTATATACATATCAGACTGTGGATCGTAGACAACACCGCTTTGTGTCCAGAGCTGTAGCAGCTTCATGTAGCATTTGGAAACTTGCACTATTAGATTTCGCAGCTCTTTGTTCAGATTGGGTACGGTTTTGTGCTCCTTGTAAAGCTCGTCAAGCAACGATATGAGCTGTGCGCTGTTTAGCTGCTTCTGGCGCACGGAAGAGGCCAGTTTAGCAAAGGCTTCCATTACAATTAATGTAGGACGTAGGCTTATTATTAATTTCTTCAAAGTCAATTTACCGGCACGTAGATGCGTCTCCATAGCTGCCTGATGCTCATGGTATCTTTCCGTGTATTCCAGAAAAGTCTTCACTAAAGCTTGACGTGCACGTCCACCACGTGGTGACATATTGGACTCCTCGATAAAGCTTTGCACACTGATATAATAACTTATCAAAGGCATAACCTCCTGAGCTGCAGCACGAATAGAGCTGCTAAATTTATTGTTAATGTGAAAGCGCACATTGTCAATATCCTTGTGATTTAAGCCGGCGATTTCATCGACAGTCAATTCCGGCTTAATGTATGCGCTGGGCACGCCCGAGAGAGCAAAGATTAGATCGCGTGTCAGCAAGAGTTCCTGCTGATCATTGGGTATATCCTCGAGGGTCTCTAAGGGTATAAAAAATCCGCCAACATTTTTAAGAGTCCACGAATCCGTAGAAAGTTCCACATTTTGTTGAATTGGTTTTTTAGCAGCTTCCTTTTGGGATTGGTCTTTTGCATCAGCAGACTCCTTGATTTTCAACTCGCTTAGACTGTGTATCGCACGCATTTGTAGCTGGCATTCCTCTTTGCTAAAATGTGCAACAATTTTCTCCTCCATATTTTTGATATACAATTTTTTTTTAAATTTATTGTTAGAAAAAATATACTTAAAACTTGACCAGTTATGCTTGGTTGAACAAAATATGGTCTGAGTGTTTTTCCAAAGCCTACTTTATTCGAGTGCATATGGGATTTCCAGACTAAACTGGCACTACTTGGTGAGTTATTTGAAGCCGTGCCAGTCCAAGCCTTTACTAAAGAAAATCCCTAGACATTGAATGAGTGTCAAAATTCATTCAATAAAACAGCTGTACATTCCCTTTCCAGGGAGACAGCGTACCTAGCGGCGACATCTGCAGTTCTTTGCCAACAGGTAAACACCTGTTTACAGTAGCTAACCCACAAAAGAAACGTTCAGATATTTACAGCAATAATTTCCATTTTATTAGATAATTTATGTGCAATCTGTGGCATGAATCAGTCACTTACCTACCCGCCCTATGAGCCAGCCATCTATCTAGCAAAAAAAAAAAAAACGTGTCATGCATTTTCAATGAGCTTGAGAAAGCCTCGTATGCATGCTATCATAGTATATCGAACACTTTCTATGTTATACCAGAGTTACAAGATACTAACTATGAGAGCATATTTATATAGTGCCTTTGTCGCGTGAGTGCCACTTGTCGTCGACTCTTGGTATTGTAACTTAAAGTATACCCTGCATCCAAGGGAAACTAGGGTTACGTTATTCCCATAAAAAAACGTTTAAGAAGCAAGAAGAAGTTCCTGCAGCAACTCATACCGCTTTTAATTCCAGAATAATATAGTTATATTGAAAACTTTCATCATTTAAATCTCGAGTATATTTTTGGAAAAAAAAACTTTATTCACTGCTTTTATAGTTGAAGTTAAGTGTATCTTCTAGTTGACATGTTTCGGCTTATATCGGCGCACTCGTTATTGTTGTTGGCGCGGCGTTCTCATTCTAAACAATGCATTGTCAGCTGTGGAAGGCAACGTCAGCGTCTGCCTCTGCGTTGCAGCAACAACATTAGCATAAATATTGTAGTTAACTGTAGTGGCAACAACAAAAACAACATTAAAAAAAAGAGACTGACTTTGGTGGCATTGAGAGTAAATAATGAACATAAAACAACAAATATACAAATTGAGTAGCTTTTGGTTTAGCTACTGCTTCTTCTTCTTCTCAGAACCCGATGCATTTTTTACGCTCTAAGTCGCGTGCTTTTACTCAGACACACATTTTACATAGTCTACTAACACTCCTCACTACCTCTCTCTCTCACTCTCTGTCTCTCTTGGAACGCACACAAGCACATGTGTGGTGTTTACCGCCCACCCGTGGGCAGCGCACAGTGGTTCAAATTTTTTAAGCCTGTTGATGTAGGCAGTAATCATTGTCTTTCTTATAAGTGAAAAATTTTTGCTAAAATTCGCTGGGGTATCTAATAAACTAAGTAGATTAAGCGAGAAATTTGCATTAAAATATTTAACTGAAATACAACCCACTAGCCGCTTTGAACCGAGGCGACTACGAACCTAAGTTTCTCAAATAGATTATGTACTATATACACCTGAATTATGAAAACTTTTGTTCAGTTTTAACGTAGAAGTAGTTATTGCGTGAATAGCTTAAATGAAATTAATTAAACAATTTAAAGATGCTAATCTGTGCATATATATATATATATTTTTTTATCCTTATTATTCCGCTTGGGAACTTAGGGCCTCAACAAGAGCCTTCCATCGAACCCTATTTTGCGCCGTCTGTTTAGCTCTGTCCCATGTTGTTTTCGCCTGGGTCAGTTCTTGGAGGATGGATCTTCTCCAGGTCGTCTTGGGTCTGCCGATCCGTCTACTGCCTTGTGAATTCCAGTCCAGTGCCATCCTGACAATACTGCTTGGGTACCTTCTGAAAGCATGCCATATCCACGGATTTGGAGGTGTTTGGGCGGCTCGCCTGTGACACGGGACAGCTCTGCATTGGATATTCTGTTTGGCCAGAATATCCCGCATATAATCCTCAAGCATTTGTTACTGAAGACTTGCAGTTTTTGTGTCATCTTCTTCGTTGTGAGCCATGTCTCACTACCATATAACAGTATGGACTTTACACACGCATTGTATAGTCGGAGCTCTGTTCGGATACGGTAGAGTCTCCCAAATGCTAATCGGGCTTTAGCAAGTCGGTTTGTGACGTCATCATCCACGCCCCCATTGTTAGAGATAATGGTGCCAAGGTATGGGAAGCTAGTGATGAACTCAATTGTGTCCCCATTGATTGTGATGTTCCTTTGGCTGGAGTGGTTGAAGCGCATTGCTTTGGTCTTGCAATGTGCATATATATTACACCCATAAGAACCCATGCTATAAAACAGCACTGCCATAAATGTCTTGTCAGAGTCACATAATCAATGTTGCGACAACCATTACAAAATTTTCTTAACCCGCAAATAAATGATAACTTTGAATGAATAGCAAAAAAAGGGAATGTAAATAGAGGAGAAAAGGAAAATTTTTCCAAGACTTATGTGGTATATTTATCACAATGGGCCGTGCTCGGTCTAAGTGTGCCAAGGGGATACTCCCTTTGGCAACCGCTCTAACCTAACCTATGTGGTATATGGATAGATCTGCGACTAAATATGGGTCTATGCTATCAATCGCGGCATCAAAAATATGTCTCTAAGAAGCTCTCTACCAGCATATTGTATAGTAGTTGTGCGTACCACTGGTACAAGTTGAAAAGTAAAAGTGTCAAAAACGTAGCATCTGTTGGTTGAAGGTCTATATCTGAATTGGCCCAAAAAATAAAAATATAAGGTTTCATTGAAAAGTTCAGATAAATAAACCTTTAAAACATAAAAAGCAACAATTTTGTAAAACTAGTACATTCTTACTAACAATAGAGAAAATACACCTTATTTTCATTTAAATTAGCTTACTTTACTTTGCGATAACTTACACGTTTGCATTTGTCTAAAAGCAAATGCGATTTTTACCACTGTGCCGTGGTAATTACTGTTGCAATAAAACACCTTTAACGCCTCAACGTGCGTCCCACCGACGACAGAGGCGTCGCTTTGTGGACAGTAGCAGCGGCAGAGAGACAGCAGCAGCGACAACGGCTTGGCGATGGCTGCAATCAAATTGAGTGCAAAGCTTAGTTTTAATTTCGGCTGCGATGGTGGACGTCGCAGCCCACAGTTGACGCCGACTGCGACGCAGACTTTGATGTGTGATGTGCTTTGACTGCAAAAAAGTGCCGTTTTAGGTATCTATTTGTTTGTTTTTTGTATTGTGAAAAGCATGTATTACTACTTATTGCATTATTTATATAGTTTCTTGATGCGTCTGTCTCTATGTACAACAATATGTAAAACATAAAACAGAAAAAAAAATATCTACAACAAACGCCTAGTAAACAATAGAAGCCGCGGCAGCAACAGCAAGAACAACAACAACTGGGCTTGACGACGCTTTGGGTGACAAATGCGATTGTTGTCGTCGCCGGTACTGCTCTCAGTCTCAGTTAGAGTCAGTTTCGGTTTCTCAGCCGCGTTCCGCTGCCTTATTCTCAGTCAAACAACAAACGTAACTGAAGTAACAAGCTCGTGTCCGTCCGCGCTAACAACGACAACAACAATAATCTACACACCCCACAAATACAAATTAAGTTGTTTTCGAAGAAGGAAGAAACAAAAAAAAGTGAAGTGAAATTTTTTCAACTTAAAATATTGCAAATTTTGTTTAAATATCATATACATATGTATAGTGTATAGAGTGTGCGGCGGTTTTCCCTGAAGCCAGACTTGGGTTCGCATTTTACATACGAACGAAGTTCGCGCGTTATGAAATTACAGTTAGAAAAGCTGTGTCTCTTAGCTGGTAGTGTTGTGCAACGTCTATTTGTGACCTTATGTGGCGATTTCCCACGCGCGAGGATTGTGTAGTTTGGCTACACCGCATCCTTTTGCTGATCCTACAACTGTGGCAAATGCGCAGCAACATGTCGCTTAGACGCAGCAAGACATTTAAGTGGATACGAAAAAGGTTTTCGCGTCATAGACAGACGGTAAGTGCGGTGCTGTCCTGTGCCTGCAAAATTTGCATGTCAGTCATAGTAAAACTTATTGACCCGCCTTGACTGGAGGAAACTGGGTCACACTTGCAGCCCCTAATTAAGTGCTGCCGTGCATAGCGCACTGCAGCACTTGGCGTGTATTTAAGTTGGACTATCTGTTGGCGAATCTAACTGGAATTCTAATAAAAAATTCATTTGTGCAGTTAATAGATAATGGGGTAGTTAGGCACTATGTGGGTTACAGGAACAAAGCAGTCTATGCTGCACATGAATTTAAGGGAGCTTTGGTTTTACATGCTCATAAAGTAAAAGTAAAAGCTACCGAATGTCCCAAATAATAATATAATAATTGTAGTTTCAGACAATTTTTTTTCAAAGGTCTTTCAAATGCAGCCGGATTCCGCTAGTAATCTTCTACTTTGAAAAATATACCCGCATTCTACTCGCCAAAAGTGTAAAACGAATTCGGCTTTAATGCATTGACGTCCTTTACTATCACGCTCATAAGTTCTAACACAGAACTTGCTTTATTGACTTTTTCGTGGAATACGCTTATGTTCTTGACGCAATTATTTACTGGGATGACTTGGATTCAATTAATGCGAATTGCTTGGCGAAATTTGTAGTTAATTTTATATTTCCGCTGAATTCAGGACGCTTCAGGACGTATCAAAAAAAAATAAAGGGTTAAAACTCTTGCTTTGGCGTGACTTAGTTCAATTTCTCTCGGGGGCCAGACGTCAAAAGTTGTTTAAAGCGCAGTGGTTCACCTATGCAACACCGCGACCCTGCGACCCCACGTGCTGCCGAGTTATACGTCGCCCCAATGCATTGGCGTTGCTAACCATGACGTGGTCTGGTTGTACGCTAACTGTCTGCCGCTTTGTTCCGTTTCCGTTTTACTAAATATAACGCAACTACTAGATAGGAAGGTGTGCCATCCCATAACCTCGCTATGTTCTTGTGTGGGTGTGTATCCTGAGGGCTTTATGCCGCATTGAGCGTTTAGGGCTGTCTGTAGTTTCGCAAAGGCCTGTCTTATCAATTTCAACGAATGTCAAAATGTGAAACTAATGCCACAAAGTATGGTATTGTTTAACGACCAGTTCGAAATTCGTATTTTCGCTAATTTTTCAACTTTGTTTACAGCAAATTTTGGCAATTTCGGAGTTACACTCCCTGCATATTAAAAGCGTTGTTTAGTGCTGTGTCTAATGGGCACTATGGCTGGATAACACAACGGCTTGAGGCATTTCCGACTAAACGATTGCCATTTCGACACATTCCAGTGATTGTTTATTCAAGGCGCCAATGTTTATATCTTCATCACATGAGGAGCACTTTCCATGGTATTCGCCTGAAATCGTAACGAATAGTAAACACAAATCGCATGATTCGATAAAGAAACGCATAAAATACCATTGAACTAAATGGTACGTACCAGCTCCAAAGAGTCGACTGTCCATGGGACAGTTGCCAGTTGCTTGTTAGTTATGTCAAAAGTCGGGAGATATAAATCGATCTATATAAAGCTGCCAAGTTCAAGGCAGCTTGGACTCTATCTGACTTCTATGTGGCATGCCCATGTGCTTCTTCACACTGTGTTTACGGATGGCAAACAATATGCTTACTATGCTTGAAGGTCTAGTTGGGCAGCTATTGTCTTTGATGTGGGGGGGGACAATTTCCCCCAAAAAACAATGTGTACGTTAACAGGCACGCGAGGCGACTGTCCGTCGGATTGTCAAAGCAACTCTGAATGTGGGTGTGTTTTGGCGTGGGCTTTGTTTTGTTTTTTTTTTTTTTTGCGAGTTTACGAGTATCCATTAGTTAGTTGTTGTGCATACACTTGAAGAAGAGTTGGAGTAAGAGAGCAGACTGTTTGAAGGAAACACAATTTTCTCAATAAGTTCATGAGTAGAGTGACGTGAATTCGCAGAACCAATTTGCTAAATCCTTGTTTTGCTTCTGAGCATTTCCCATAGTCCATAAGCTTCAGAGAAATATCTTTTCCTAGACAGAAATTGTGTCCTTAGCCAAACAGTTATTGGTTTATTAACTCTAACTAAGATTTAAATGGAGAATATTGAACAGAGTTCGGCGGATCTTCATCTAGAATTAGTTTTAGAACAAGCACAACACAGAGCAGAACCCTCACCGCATTAGCTGCGTGCCGGCACGCCTATTGTCCTCCAAAATAACCTTTCAAAATAGTTCGGTGCCATGTTTTTCCGGGTTTTTCAAGAAGCTTACGATTTTTTTTTGACTATAACAAATTGTTGTGTATCGCACTCCCGCCAAGTTTGAAAGACTGTTTATTTTTTTAAGTGTATCTGTTGCCGCATTCAATCAAGCGTTTTAGGCTTTTGCATATAAGTCAGTTAGTCAGTCAGGCGTTGGCCATTTTATAGATTCATTTGTTGCAAACGATTCACTCATTCCATTCATACAGTTTGCACGCATGAAAAATCATTCAAGCTTGCTATCGCTTATGCCTGCATTAGTGTGTGTGAGTATCTATGTGAGTATCTGCGTGAGTATCTGCGTGTATGCCTTGATGTGTATATGTGTGGTTCCACCCTCGACTGGGTTTTCATGTGACGCTCAACTCATTTCAATTTAGTTTGAGTAAAGCGCGCGCCGCAAACGCTTTGAACTTGTTTTCGGGCCAGCAGTCTGGCTAGGATTTCGACGTCTGTCGTTATAGACATCATCGTCAGCGTCGTTGTTGTTGTCGTCGTCTGGCCATGCGTCCGACTGTCGCATTTTTCCATTTTCCTATTGATCTCGGTACGCCCCATTGAAGGAAAAAAAAATAAACATTTTTGTGCGCGTTTTGCGTTTTTGGCGCGTTTTTCATTTGTTTTGGCCTCGCACATTGGACCGGACCTGGGACCTTTGCACGCTCCTTTTAGCCAAGGCACTTACCTTAGGCTATGGAGTCGCTACAATAACCAAACACCAACAACTAACCACAAAAACGAGATTTGAAAATACAAATAAAAATTCAACTATGTATTGATAAATTGCCAGCCGACGATTTCCGTCGTGACCCGCGCGTTATGCAAAATGCTCAACTCAAATGTAAATAAATATTAAAATAATACAAAAATCACTAAACAACAACAATAAAAGTGGCTCAATAGCAGACGCCAGCAACAAAAAGAGAGAAATAAATAAAGAGATCTAGAAACCAAATGAAGGAAAACAAATTGTTTATGCTCTTGCGGTCAAATGTGATTGAAAGAACTCGAAATCGATACAATTTCAGTGTAAAATGTTGTGACAAACTATTTTTCGTATCGAAATCGTCAACTGCTTAATATTAATCGATTAAATTACAATCCTTCAGACGAGTTATCATAACCCAAACCTAATACTTACTTAAATACTAAACTCAAAGTTTTGATATTCAAGAACAACAATAGAAAAGATGAACAATCTAAACTTTAAATATAATACATTTTGGATTTTTCAGCAATGAAATATATATGCATTCATTTTTATTGTTCAGTAGATATTTCACGACTATTTTCGCTATTTTTGTTAAATTTTTTTTCTTTCTGATTCACAATTTAGAACTAGTTCTAAAGTTTCTTAAGTGAGCAATAGGCTTATTTTGGATTACGACTTAATACCTTTTAAAATCGCTAAAAAAAACAAAATATACGGAAATTCTTAGAAACTTAATAACTAAAATATTAAAACCAAGTCGAAATAAGAGTGCGCATCGAAAGAGTATTCAAGAAGGCTTTGCCACACTGCCTTGCTTTTCATTTTCTCGTGGTTGCCTTGGCTATGTCCGACATCGGTCTGGAGGGTCCGTCGTTCATTTTTTTTTTTCCTTTTTCGGACACTTTTTTGTGTTTCTGTGCTTTATTTCGCTTTGTTGATGAAAAATGAAGTGAATCCCGTCTGTTTTGTAAAGTGAATCGCCATAATAATGAAAAATAATAATAATAATGTAAACCAACAAATTTTTGGAGTGCTGGAGTGCCCGAATGAATCGCGTTTCGGCTGGTCGTAGTACAAATAAATTTCCTTTATTTATGAAAACAATAAACGCAACACAAACTACGCATTAACCCAGCTAAAGCCTGAGAGCGAACTCGGCCCCTAACTCTGGATTGGATCGGTTTCCTGGCCTGCTCTGGCCCGGTCTTAGCAGCCGCAGCAGCAGCAACACGCATATAATTTGCATGTGGATATCTACCTGGGCCCGCATCGATCTTTATGAGTTTTTGGCTGAATTGTAGTTGAATTTTGAGTTAAGCTAAACGCGATACGACGCCGTACATAATACATATCGTGTATGTATATATATATATCTGTATATAGTATATTGTATGTACGTGATGGCTTATGTAATCTGGAAAATATTCATGAAGCAATATGCGAGACTGCGCTACGATACGCAGTCAAAAAGCAGCCCAGCGCCGACATTGATCTGGCATTCGTATGCCGCCATTGAAACTACGGTAGGTTGGGTTGGGCGCAATTTCAGGCCTTTAAATTGGGCTGATTTATCTGTTCCACTAACCAGGGCTTAACGCATTGTTATTGACTTAAATTGAGTCATTTAATGACAATGCTTTAAACCTTTAAATGATTGTGGACCTTAAAATGTGCCATGATATGAGAGGTAGCAGGATGATTCCTTTACGCCAAATTAACTTTCCACTGACAATCTTTGGAGTTTGACAGCACATTTTCCGCACTTACGATAAGCAGCTAAATGTTTGCAAAAAAAAAAACCGGCGCAGGAAATTACCAAGAGATTTGGTGAAAAACGAAAGCGAAATTACACAAATTAAAAACTTGCAAAACTTGGATATTTCCTCTGGTGTGTGGGAGGGCATATTAACTTTCGAGTCAGGATATGGTTATTCCACGGCTTCGTCTCCTTGTCTGTAGTTATTAAAATATTTTATTGTTATATTGGGTGGGTACTTTTTTTGAAGTCAGGAGTCTGCAGAGTAGTGCACTAACTAATATATTATATATAAACTTTCTACTGTAAACGGTATTTTCAAAGATGTGTAGGAATAATTTGAATGTAACAGTAGAACATGAATGAAACCCATGGAGAACGAAAAGCGATCAGAGGAGGGGTAGTTGTCAGTTTTAACTATACGTAGTCTATAGAAGTTTACCTATAAAAAAATAAGAGCTTAATCTTCATCTAATCCTTATACTAATCCTAAAATTTGTTGTGACTTTTAATTGATGGATTTTTTTTTAAAAGAATTTATTGTGAACACTTAAGGAGTTACAACGAATGTCAGTTTCTTCTTATTACCAGCTTTTTGGTGGCAATATCATCATTATATAAACTTGGTTCAAATGTATTTTATCGATTCAAATTTTGTTTGATAATACAAAATAAATACCAAACCATTAAGCGTCCATTCAGTACTAACCTAATAGTCGGTCTCTGATCTCTCGGAACCGGAACATAAAGAGTATCCATATAGTCGGAAATTTTCCAACTACATGCGCCGATAGTTTTTCTAGCTTATTTTTTTTGTGGCTTTTTACGCTTGTGATATGATTTGCACGACCAACCAGGTTGAATTTGCAACCAAGTGAACATGCTGCCGTCGGACCACCTACCAACTAGACGATAGCGAGCAACATTTGGCCGCCAAATTGCTTGATCGGAGCTTGTTGGACTTGGCCACGGCTAAACGGTGTCCCGGCTGCTGCCCCATTGATAATAACAATCAGAAAAAGTAAGAGATGCAATAATTCAATGTAAAGTGTTAAAATGTCGATATTAATTGCAGACTGGCAGTAGCCTGCCACTTCTGCCACTTGGAGCAACTGCATCTCTCGCTCGCCTCCCTCTTGCACACACACATTGGCCGTATCTGGCCGTAGATAGATCGTTAGAGACGCTCGCATTTAAATAAATTGCGATTATGGCACAAATGTGGCAAGCAGCGGCTGCTGGTGGTGGTGGTGGTGGTGCTGGTGGGGGCAGGGTTGTTTGGGTTGCATGGTCTTTCTGGTGGTTTTATGGTGCTTTGTGGGCAACAGGTCGTCCAGCCACTGAACTGTGGCAAGTAAGTTGCCGCCATGGTAAGCTAATAATATTTATCAGCTACTCATTTGTTGCACGCTGCAGCTTCCAACGTGTGGCCGGCCATTTGTACAAAAGACAACAACAACAAAATCCAAAATAAAAATGGTTATTTGCTGCAACTAATTGCAGTGGTTAGCCAGTTAGTTTGTTGGTTAGTTAAGTTGCTTAGTTGGTCGCTTAGTTTGGCTGGTTGGTTAGTTAGTCAGAGTTGGGCAGGATGAGTCGTCTGGGTGTACACGCCAATATACACTCCATACTCGTCAGTTTTGTCCAATAATTGTTGTACATAATCGAGTTGGGCGCGTGACAGATATGTATATCGTTTTTTCAAGCAAATTTCGTTGAAATATTTTACGTTTGCGCAGTTACATACTATATATAAGATGCCTATTTTATGAGTTTTCCGCAGAGTCAGAAAAAAATAAATATAAATTCAATTTTTATGAATTTTTTAAAAGGCATTAAATGTTTACAATTGCTGTAAATTAGTAAATTTGTAAGTGTAAAAGCTGTTTCTGCAACAGCTACGAAAATAAAATGATTTCAGTTACGACAACAACTGGGCAACAGAGTTGAAGAAATTTTTTTATTTTATCTGCAAAGAAATTAGGTAGCTGATCGAAAGGCACTTGATTATATCACGGAAATATCCATCAAATTGGTTATAAAAAATATTTTAGAAATTAAATTAAAAGCTGGAATGAGAATCATCAATCGTGTAAGTGTTTCGAGACATGCGCAGAATTTGATGCCCTTACCATGAGTGCCTTATAGATTTAGAGTCTGTCTGTCTTAGTGTGCATTAAAGGAAGTGATGATTCGACGCAGTTTGAACGAATCGGACCCAAAGACACAACACGTTTATTAATGCCATAGAAGACGTTTTCACACATTATCTACATAAAGTTTAGTTTTTCAACTGCCAAATCCACACCTATGCTCGTGCGATTTTGGCGTTTTCCGAAAGGCACAATACCCATCGGCGGTTAAGACTTCTTCAACTGCCCGATTCAACATGCAAACAAACTGACTCGGATTTACTCTTTTTCTTCGTCATAACGGCCGTCATCTTAGAACATATATTATTATTTTTTAAGTTATAGACTTTCCCCCAACTTCCGTACGCCATTGGAATGTCGAATCAGAATAGCCTTGCACTGTTGGTTGAAGAGTTCATGTCTTGCAACGACCCGGGCACGCACTGTTGCTTCCGGTTCCATCGCCTGTCACGACACACGACTCACGACAACCAACTCTCGTACTCAATGTAGTCGCTCAGCTATTCATTCATTTATTCACTCGCTCAATCACTTTAGACCGACCAGAAATGCCTATGCATATTTATTTTGTTAACAATTTTTGCATTTCAGTCAGAAATCATGCAAAAAATCTCCAGACATGCAAGACGTATACGTGATGCCTTTTAAAAGATGTCGGGGGAAAGAGGATGGGCTTTCAAATTCAAATTGTTTGTAAATGCATTTGAGAGTAGAGTTTTATTTTTTTTTTTCGTAAACTATACAATATACAGTATTTTTTTACTTGTTTTTTATTTTTTTATGCAGTCAATATGGCTGCCAACAGCAATAGACATGAAAATCTGTTTAATATTTTCCCGCGCTCACGCACGACGTGGGAATTTTATAAGACGCATTCAAACGAAAAATTTTCCTGTTGCACTTTTTTTCGTGCATTTTTTTATTTGTATTTTTTTTTATTTATTTTTGCGGCCGCCTATAACATATTTCTTATATGCTAATAATATCTTTGGTCGTTTTTCAATGGTCGGAGGTTAGACAAACCCATTAACGACACGCATTCACAATCATTTTCAATTTCGTAGCACCGTCACTTAATTTGGGAGCAGCGGGTGTAACTGCGACTGTGACTCTGACTGTGACTTCGACTTCCACTTCCACTTGCAGCGCCCACCCACCTACACATGAATGTCCGAGTCCAACTACGGATCGACGAGGGCACAATTGCAATTTGCAACACCCACGCCAAGTGTGGCGCTTGGAAAGAAAGAAAAAGAGCTCAGCTCCACTACTGGCCATAAGAAATTAGTTACTGACGCAATATCTTGTCCACTTCACTATCAAAATCACACGCAATAAATTGAATTTTTCTGCGTTGTAGCAGCCGACTGAGGCACAGGTGTCTTTTTATTTTTCGGGATCCAAATTTTTTATTCGGAATCTGTGAACCTGTTGCTAGAGACCCGAGCGCTGCTGCCGGCTGCTGTGTTTGTGCAATTAATAAAAAGAAAACGCAGTCATAATGTTTTGATTAACACAAATGTGACAAGAGATGCATAAAAATTAATTTCCAAGCTTGTTTTTCACCTCACTCATCGGCGCATTTATCGAATGCATAAATCAAATGAATGTATCTGTGCTTTGATTTGGGTCAAAGCAGCGTTAGGTGAAACCAAAGATGCGTGAGAGCCACAATATGCCATGTCTATCTACTGATGACTACTGATTGCTCCTCCTTTGGCATCAGCAGCAGCAGCAACAGCAGTGCACATCATTGCCCCTGATCTTTTGGGAACAAGGTTGGTCGGACAAGCGCAGCGAAGCGACCTTCCTACTACAACCTACAACGGGCAAGGCCCCACAAACTAGTGCAACATTTTTGATTCGATTTATACGATTTCCATTTCGATTTCCTTTTAATGCGTGGCCATAATTTGAACAGCAGGCAGGCCATCGCCTGTACATAAAACTCCAACGAAATGAACATGTTACGGATCTGAACGGGTCTTGCACAGTGCAGACGAATCGTAGAATACCCTTAAAGAACGAGCTTGTGGTGTGAGCATATGCGTAGATGCAGCGATTATTGGGGTTATTATTTATTTACATTTTTAGCAATGAACAGAAACATTTAAAGATCTCGCTGGCACGTTAAGTGTCATTATAATATAATACATTGGTTTTGTAGAACGATTTGTGATAAGAAAAGTTTTTAGCTTTATAGTTTGTATAGAAATTGAGTTAAAAATCTGATTTATGTAAAATAAAGAGAGGTAGTTTTCCAATAAACGACAGAACATAAAATTAAATTTTAAACTTTATTGTTTTCAAGAGTTTAAACTGAAATGTAGTTTTTCCAAAAACTTTCGATACGATAAGCTAATATTATTGCACTTTTTTTTTGACAATTTGAATAATATGTAAAGTGTTGAGTTGGGGGGACTTTGTAGAAGTTATGCCATTGCTGGTTGGAAAAGAAGCACCAACTTAGAAACTTTTACAAACCCAGAAAGAATATATTCTCTCTTAAAGTGAATAGCTACAAGAATCGTTGGTCTAAGACTATTGAATCCTCTCAATGCATGACTACATTTAAACGCGTTGTATAGTTCCGTCCTCTTCTAAGCATTGGAACTTTTCACAACATAATCAAAATTTGACAAAAATTTCAAATATAAACGCGGACAGACTTATTATGAAAGACTTTTATCGAACAATTGAAATTTCAATTTCCAAGAAAAGTTTCATCTAGTCGCTACGACTATCCCAGCAAACCAAATATACTCGGGATCTTAATATTTAAAACTACAGCTTGAGCAGTTCTCAGCATGGACATCGTCTCACTGGGAGCAACGCATGCCGAACCCTCGGGCAGTGTGACCAGCCAATTAATTGATGAGCAGCGTCCGGCACTTGGTCAAAAGTTGTCTTGGCCTGCCAGCCAATTACATTTATGTACTACTACCCGAGGATGACTCTCTGTGCGTGTGTTTTATGCGATGAATGCGTTTGTTCGTCCATCCCACAGTGTGTGTCTGCGTCTTGATGTTAGTCCATGAGTTGGTTTGTTGCAATGGCCAATGGGCAAGAAATCGGCAGCACTTTATGTTCGACTTCATGGGACAGCAGGCGGTGCAACACTGTTGTCCCAGACTTGTAATGTGGCACAACGAAATCGTTGCAAACGTACGAAAAAAAAAACCAAATCAAAACCTATAAATGGTGCAGAGCATATTGATGATATATTTATTGGCACATGGCGGTTAAAAGCCGGTGCACTTCAAAGCTGCTAAACGAAATCAAAAACAAAGTGAGAAATATTGCCAGCCATGTTACGACTGAGGTATACTCTGCAGATATAGAGTATATGGAGAATATTTTATGCTAATGTTAGAATCTCTTTTGCAATTTGTACGCAACATTGCGCACATCTGATCAAGTTAAGCATACACTCCAATAAGGGTATGCAGAAATATGAAATCCTTGCGAGAAGCTACTGCGGCTGCGCTGTCACAGCTGCGCCATCTGGCGGCGTTAAAATGCATTACTAGCGCTAGCTGTAGTAGTCCTGCCACTTGCTAGTCGCACCAGGTAGTAGCAAACGAAAACCCCCAGTGAAGTGAGCTCATCCAACACCCATTCGCGGTTTTTATTTTCTCATTAGTTTTCCTTTGTCACGCTGTGTTAAAATGGCTTTAAAGAAAGACGCCGCAAGACTGCATTTAACCGAAAATGCCAAGATGTCAAATTGTCACCTGGCCGAAAGAGACTGCTATAGTCTCGGCTAAAATATTTCCAATAGGCTAACATTTACATGCCAGGCATTGTTATGTGTTATGGTCACAATTTTTGGTGGCTGGCTACTGCCAGGTTTTCTTTATTTTTTTTTGGTGGTTAAAAAGGCGGTGGCGTTTTTGTTGGCTTTTTGTTTTTTGTGGACTTGAGCCGTTTTGGTCTATACACTTTCACTACAATTTTGCTACGTTATGTGTGTGTGTGAGTGTGTGTGTGAGAAAGTGAATTCTACTGTGCTACACTTGACCTATGACAATTCCGGCAACAACAACAACAATTGGCAGTATTTGACGTTTTGCGCTTTGTAAGCGCTTTGATTGTCATGCCATGCAAAGGCTTATATACACTGTACAAAAAATCTGGTAACCATAATTATATTCTATAAAAATCCATCAATCGCGATGTAGTTTTCCAAACAGATGACATTTGCTTCGAAATATCTTAAGAATTAGACTGTGTCCAGCTCAGATGTCATATTTTTCAGAAATAAGCAAGCAGTCTTTATTCCTGAAGGTACATAATCCACCAAGATATACTTCGTATATTTCTGCTAAGAACGAAGCGAGCAATGATATAGTAACTTTATTTGAAGCTTCCTTTGTTTTGTAACAAAATTAGATAACAATAAATGGTAAAAATTTTTCTTCGAGTGTGTCATTCTGCACACCCTGCTCACCATACGGGGCATTGTATATGGTATGTTGCTATTGTTGTCATCTGTTTGACTTGGAATCGGATCAATGCTGTCCTCAATTGATTTTTGTTATTTTGTGGCACGTTAACTTGGCATGCAAGCAGACAACAAACTAAGCCAGCCAACCAACCAACCAACCAAGTAAGCAATGGAGCAAACGGCTGTCTGGGTCTGTCCCAGTCTTTGGGACTACAGCGGCCCATTACGCCCACGGGCCCCGGGCTTGGGTTGCTCTGGGTAACCAATGCCGTTTATGAATTGTATTTAATGCAAAGGCCCAAGAAAAATATATATGTGTATATAAAGCATTGCATGCGCATTGTTTGCCATAGAACTTTGGCCCCTTTTGGAAATCTGAGCAAGTGTGTGTATCGGTTCGTAGCGAAACACCCAACGCCCCAAACGTTTTAAAACTGCAACATATTTTGAACTTCACACACGTGTCTTGAGTATTTATTTATTCATTTTTTATTTTTTGCTCCCTGCTTGCATTTACAGCCTGACACGAACGCGAACACGGACACGGAACGTGGTGCTGGTTGTGCGCCTCCATTGGGAGCAGTCACTGAAAACGCCGAATTAGCAGCGGATGGCCATTTACGCGAGGTATTGGTGCTGAATGACACGCAAATTGTTGGTATAGCAGCATCGTCGTCGTCGTCGGTGCCGCCGCCGCCGCCGCCGGGAATACTGAGCAACGACATGGAGTGCAATGAGGCCAAAACGGTGGGGCGTTGCGATGACTGTGGCCGCACAGCGCCGATAGCGCGCGATGAAGATGTGGAAGAGTTGGAGCTGGCAGAGGAGCTAGAACAGTCACATTCACAGTCGTTGGAACTGGAAACTATCCCGAATGCTAATTATGTGTGCTGTCAATACAATGTTGCCATAAAAACCCCAACAACAGCAACGAGCTTGACCAGTGCCACTGCCAGCAATCCTGCCTCGGCGCTGCTGCGCAACAAGTCGCGTGTACGCACATACTTTAAACGTTGCAAGCAGCGTTTAACGGGTCAACAGCAGCAGCTGGTCAAGACTCCAATAGCCATAGCCACAACAACAACGACAACCACAACTACGACCATAACAATGAGCAAAAATGAGGCAGTAGTTGCACCTACGCCTAGCCAAGTTCATGATCAAGTAATGACCAAGCTGACGGAAATTGACTCAGAGGAGAGCGATACGCCCAGCTGCTATATTGAGGCGTTGCCCCTTGATTTGAGCCTAAATGCAACACAGCCAGCATTGTCTTTGGCAACATTCTCTGCCTCCTCCTCCGCTTCGTCCTACAATTCACAGGCAATTGACGCACAGCAGGCTAGCGTACAACAGGCGCCCATGTACCCACCACAACCACAGGAGACAGTTGCCAGTAACACTTGCGACCTGGTAAGTACAAGATACAGCTGGTCCATGTTTTTCTTTTCGTTATCTATGTGGTTTTACGATACACTGCAACCTTGACTTGTTGTGAATCTTCATGGACACAGTGGGATCCTCTCCAACTGCAGAAATTCAAGGTTTCTTACATTAGACTGAACGTTACAACGAGTTTGGCAATCCACTTGTGAAGAGATATTATCTGATATTAATTTGAAAATTATTTTAAAATTTATGATATGAGTTAAATTTGATCATGAACTCATCATGTCGATGTTGGATGTGCGATTTTCGAATAAAATTCGACCTGAAAAATGACAAAAATTGCATTAAACCCAAGAAAAGGAATAAAGCATCTATGCTACATTCATGATATAATTTCTATTATAATACGGAATGTTTAGTTAGATTTGGGATTTGCTGTAGAACACAGGCAGTTAGTTCTTCCTGACTTTTTAGTCATTAATAGCTCACGCTGCTAAGCTCAACAGAAAGTTGGGATCAAAATACTTTGACTTACTTGCATATCCCAAACACTGGGCATACCCTTTGGCTATATCTTTTGTAGAGTATCGTAGACCATAAAATTGTTATCTAACAACACACTAACTTGGCCCTTTTTAATGCGCCCTCAAAACAGACAACAACAGCGACGGAAACAACTCTAGCGCTGGACAGAACAAATCGCGATGGAGAAACAACTGATGCTGCGCCTGTTGATGATGGCGATTCCCCGCTAGCAGCACTGATTGACAGGCATCTCTCGCACATTTATCCCGTCTACTGGAGACGCACGCGTGCAATACTAATACGTCAGGCACGTGACGTACTCGTGTGCGCGTTCCACGGATGCCTGGAGGCATTCGAGCAGCGATTTCTATGCAAATTTGCTGAAATTGCCGCCATTCTGCGCGCCACTCATCAAATTGGCGAGGTAAGTAAGCAATTCTCTCGAAGCTGTATGTGTACCCTTTGAGAACTGGCCAGCGGCTTAGTAAGGGATTTTAGGGTATTAATTTTCAGCGTCTACTTCGGCTACTTCAGCCATTTATAGCCTAGTACGAGTAATAAACTTGAGCGTATTTATGATCAGGGTTTCAAAAGGAGCCTGCTGAGCTTGATCATAAAATGGTTACTCGTTGGGTCAACCAATTAAGAAAGCTGACACAGTTTTAAAAAGACAATGCAAAATAATCAAGAATTTGTAAATTATGACATCTTCCTTGGGATACAAAAGCAAATATAATGTATGAAACCACAAAAGAGTATTCACAATAGATATGAATACTAAATGTGTAGAAAACAAAGAGCGCCAAGATACGTGAAGGAGCTCAGCGACGGACTGCAACTGCCTAAAACAAGGAACCAAAGATGTTTGGATGGTTTGGCTTTAGGCTTGCTAGAAGCAGTGAGTTTAAGCCTTAGTACTCTTCTATAATATTCATTATTCAGCACAATCTGATCTAAGATTCGCTATCTTTGTTTCCTTAGATTATGAGTAATGTTAATTCACAAAAACGCAACAAATATTGCATTCATGTCGCGGCGAAACCCAGCTACTCCAGCACCCCTTTGACAACTAAGCCTCTGCCAATTGGTTTATACTGGATAATTCTGAATAAGTTCGCCTAGCCCCCAAAAATTCTTCATTCCGTATAACAAATAATTAGGCAGTGAATGAAGAAAGCTCAACGCGTGCAACACATGCCAAATGCAAATGCAACAATTTAAATTGCTGCAGCCCTAGCAGCTGTAAATTGGTCGAAATTAACAGCAAACAACTGTGGAGCAACAAACAGCCGCTTAACAGAGCTGAGAGTGTTAACAGTAAACAAGCGTTAACAGCGAGAGTCATTATTAAGCTATTGGAGTTGTTGTTATTTGTACGCACGAGTGCAAGCAGTGCAGCATGAGTGCACTGTTAACAGTTAACAGCTGTTAGCACTTGCATTAACATAACTGACTGCGGCTGTGCTGTTAAGCGCTTATTCAACATTTTTCAATTTATTTCATTCACAATTTGATTTTGAATTCGCGGCGCGCAGTCTTGTCAGCGGCAAAAAGAAAACCAACGATAACTCGTAACGTACGGCTGAACGTGCAACAGCGACGAGTGCGAACGTGCAGCAACATCAATTTGCCAAGTGTTTCGAATGATTTTTTGGTGGCAAGTTGAAGTATTATAGTTATTTGATTCAAGTGCCTCACAAATGTGCCTCAAATAAGTTAAACAAAAAATATTTAAGTGTATCAATCAAATCAAAGTGCTTAACGAAATTTAATTGGTTACATATTGAATTCTTTGCGCCAAGTGCCAAAACAAACATTTAAAAGTTATACAAATCGTCTCTATATAGACATATAGAGTGCAGTTTAGCTTGAAATCAAACATTTCATTTCAATTAATTGCGGTTTTCTGCAAGGTAATTTCCAGTTTTCATTGCTAATACTCCATCATTATCAACAACAAAAAAAAAAAATAATAAAAATAAAACGAATTTGCTCGGTACATAGTGTATTACTTAAATAGTAGCATATGGTCGAAGATCAATTTTCAAATTGCAGGCTATTTGAATCAGAGTTCATTAACGGCGAGCGGCTATTATTAAAGCTTGATTTGAGTTTGAGTTTGTTGCTTTTCTTGCCTCTTGTTGTTTTTGTTGTTGTTGTTGTGGCAAGTTGTTTTTCTAGCTGTCTGTTTCCATAACTGTTTGCAATTTGTTTAACACTTGAATGCTGTCCCTGACCTTACCCCAATGCCTCAACTCAGCTAACCGCAATGCACAAGCCATATAACAATTATAATAATAAACATAAAAACCGTTAAAAAATCTTCAAAAAGTTTTCATTGAAAAAGCATTTGAAAAAGGCAAAGCAAAAAAAGGAAATATTTTTTTTTTTTGCAAAAGCATTTGCTTAAGACAAAGACTTGTGTCAATATTTGCTTACAAATTACTAAGCAAATAGTAGTAGTGTATCTATGTGTTGAGATGTAAGGTGTGTGTGTGTGTGCGTGCGTTAATGAGAGTATCTGAGACAGTGGTGTAGCGGGCGGATGTGTTGCAAACGGGTGGGGGGAAGGCTTTCTTATTTTCTTATTTGAAATGATTTCAATGCACTTACACGTTGAGAAGATTCCAATATGAAATCTTACAAAGTGCAATAGAAAAATTCAGAATGGCAGTTATATTAATCTATTATTTTTTCCAAAGAAAATGTTTGTTCTAATTTAAAGAATGCGCGCGCTCTCTCTCTCTCTCTCTCTCTCTCTCTCTCGTTGCTAAAAGTTTCGATTTAAATATATTGCCTTATTGTTACGTTATTTCTTTTAAAACTTTAATTGTTCTACTTTTAAAACCTTGACTTCTTGCTCATACTCCTGAGGTGTGCATCTTAAATTGTTTTTTTAAATGCTTCATTCCTGATACCTATGCCTTAATACCCGATATTGATACAGTTTCATCCTGATCTTTATCAACGTTTTTCTTTCCGACTACAACTATGCAGACTTGTTTTTAAAATCTTAATGCTTGCGTTAGAAAGTCGAAATTGCGATATGTTTGTAAGATTCAAAATTTTCTAATATTTTTATAGATAATTGCGGTAGTAGATGAATTATAAAAATTATTTAAACAATAATTGAACAGAAAATTTAACAGCAATTTTTTTGGCTTTGGAGCGATGACCATGGTCAAGGGGTATAATAATAATTTCTTTCAACTAGCTTTATTTAGAATTTAATTTTTTCATTATCATTTATAACATTATAAATGCGAACTAAAAATTTCCAAATAGCTAAGAGATCGATAAAAAGCATTCACAAAAACATTGCAAAGATTGTTAAACAATTAATTTTTATTTAATTTTAGTAATACGATATATTTTATTCTCTAAGGCGTATTGAGCTTTGTTATACACTTAAAAAAAGTTACTAAAAATATTACTCGTTTCAGTGACTTTTTGAGCTTATTGTAGTTCTTCCTAGTTGTTAAGCCTTTAAGACTTTTCGATTCTAAACTTGTGCTCGTCGAGACTCTTCACTTGTCAGGATTTAGTACCATATATGTTTTAAGTTTTAAAGTTTTTCAGTCTTGACTGTTGCTCAGTTTTGGAAAACAATTCTTGTAACTGAAATCTGTGCGACTTTATTTATTTTTTTTGCTTATGTGATTGCAAATAATTTCCAATTTCCAAATTTTCAGTCAGGAATAAAAAATTTTTTCCATATTTCAACTTACCTAAATATTTGCCTGAAGCTATAAACCATAAAATATTTTAATGTAAGCACTTTTACTTAAAATTTCCATTCTCTTTAAAAATTTCTTTTCACAATTTTGATTTTATTTCGAATTTGCAGATACAAAAGTCTTTCTTTAAAAATTGATAAGTAAATATTATAAATCGAAAAAATTTGGCTTATTTGCAACACTTCAATGATTCCTTATAATTATTTTGGGCAAGAATTACGGTTTTTATTAACTTTAAATTAGCCTGCAGGGATTCTCGGAACTTTATACAGTAAAATTTGAAAAGACATTTTATATTATTTATTTCCTTAAGAAATTTTTTGGTTAAAAGGTAGAAGATGTGCAGGTTTTTATGTTTGTTTTATATATATTTTTTGAAAGTAACAAAATATTATAGCGAAAATAAAAGTTTTATTTAAAAGTAACGATTAATTAAAGATCTAGCCAATTTTTTTTTGATAATTTTGAACCATAAATAATAATTCTGGCAATTTAAAACTTTTTAATTTACTTAAATTTAAACTATATTTTTATTTATTAATCATTTATGTTATATTACTTCTCGAAAAATGCCCCTTTGGCACGCCACTGTTGCGCCAACAACGGAAACTATTTGTGGTCAATGCAATACTTGGCTGTCCTTCGTTAGACCCACGCGGTCTTTAAGAATTTACACCTCAAGACATACGTACATACAAGTACATTTATGCATATTATTAGTATCTAGTACTTTGTATGGTTTTTAAGTCACGGACAAGTGTGGGCTAAAGATACGGCTTTCAAAACCAAAAAAAAAAAGATGGAAAAAAAGCAATTTCAATTGGTTTTTGTACTTTACACAGAATGCTTAACGATATTGTTAAATGCGCTTATCAGCTACACATAGACTATTATTATAGACACACTACTAGAACGTAGAGCAGATGACCATGTCGAATAAGTAATTTATAATAATTTTGTAACGCATACGCAGTGTGTAACACATGTGGCGCACATTTGGCTTTTGGCTTCTGACTGTGGGAGGCTGTCGGTCGACGCGACAACCACAACCACAACTTGTATATAGAGAATGGGAGATACTGCACAGAGACCCAGAGTATTACATAGAAGCAGCAGCAAATGGATTGTAAAGTGTTGACCTACATTTCGTATAGACATCAAGTCAGCTCCAACTACAGCTCGGGCAATGTGTAAATGTGCATAAAAACTCTTATTTGAATCAATCAGCAAAATTACCAACGCCATTAGCAGTCAGTTTTCGGACTTGTGTCTAGTTATGGAACTGATTTGATTTTATTGGATTTGAACGTAATGTTCAATTAGTTTTGCAATCGTCATAAAACCGAGAGAGACTGTACTTAATATTCTGGAGCATTTAATATGCATAATGTAGAAAGCATTACTACTTATGCGAGGGGTGTTTTTAGGTAAGATCGTTTCAAAAGAACGCTGGCTGACAGAATAATCAAGAACTTTAGAATGCGTACAAGAGGCACTGTACTGGAAGTAATAGAAATATCTTACGACATAAAAAGTCGTACTTTGAGGCAATATATGTATTATTTTATTCTTACTTAAGAAGATAAACAGCAGCAATACTCAGATGTGAGTGAATTAAAAAGATCTAAACTTTATGTTTGTAAAAATCAAGTTGATATATCAAGCCAAAACATATTGCTACGTTACTGTTAATTGCTTTTAAAGCAGCAAATTTTTGATATTTTTAAACAAGAACATAAAAACCAAAACTTCATCGACTTACAGAGCTTATTTTGCAAGTTAAATTTATAAAAAAAAAAAGATTTTTAAATTCACAGAAATTGCTAAAAACTGCTTTCTGTATTATGAATAGCTTTTTTTTAAAATCGTCTACTATGCACTCTCAAAACTGGATAAAATCTACGGTAAGAGTGATCTTCCAAACAAGTTTTATAATTTCATTGAGTGCGTTTATTAGAAAACGAGAAGCCAAGAGTACATATGGCTTAGCTTTAAGGCTTTCCCTCAGAGAATCAGTTTTAGGCAGCCATTGTGTTTCCGAAAATCGCTGTGACATTAGTTCGTATCTTTCATAAGTAGTGTTCACATAATCTGGGCACAATCTTTTTGAAACAGTGAACACAATATTCCATGACGACCGAAGCCATGCCTTACGCCCGAAATTTTAAAGACAAACCTCGTCTAGATCATTTAAGTGCACATTGTCAGAATTAAGTTCGTGGCAGTTGAAAGCATGCAGCTGCATGTTAATTACCTTTTAATTTCACAACCACTCTTTATTTTTTCTCTTATTTCTTTCACTCTTTTTTTTCAAAAGCTCCGCACTCTCTGGCCGGTTTTTCAATTTCAAACTCAATGCAGATTCATTCTTTTATTCATGTATTTGAGGGCAGCACGTTCTGTAATTTAATTCGTAGCCCTTTTGTGTGCGCAGGCGCAACAGTACTTAGTACTGGGGGGGGGGGGGGGGTCAGGCACTACAGAGCTCTCTCTCTCTCTATAGTTAGGGTCGATCGTTTGTTTGTTTGTTTGTTGGTGTTGCCTGTTGTTGAGTGCCTTAAATTGTAAGCGGAAATTGTGTATTAAATGTCGGGAGTTGTGGCATGGGGGGAGAAAAGGAGGGATTTAACAAAAACAACTACGCAACAGTGTACAAAACTTATTAGGCCGACGAGTTAAAAAGCAATTGCCTCGAACAGAACTCACAATAGTCGGAATAATCGTTGCTGGAATTGTTGCAAGTTGCAACTTCAATGCAACATGGCATATCACTTAGCTGAACAGCAATTATTTCCTGGGTAGATACGATAGCAGCAGCAACAGCTTCCGAGTTCTCCCAGCAGTCCTCAGCTGTTGGTGCTGCTGTTGCGCAGACCCATTTGCCAATTGATAAATTTACAATCATGGATAACTTTTGCACACAAATCCGCTCCCAGCTCTCCCGCTATCTGGCTTTCTTTCTAAACTGGCTGCGCTTTGAGTGTTGTATTAATTTGCAGAAAAGTGCCTTGAACCGTGTTGGAAAACACAAGGCGACATGATCGGCATTTGTTAGCGATAATGAATTGAACATTTCTGAAAACATGTTTTCACATTGCCACAAACATAATTTGTATGCAGACTCTATGCTATGTTTAGTTATGTTTCTTTCGTCTGCTTGGATCTATCTGGCTGTATACGCTCTAAGCCAACTTCGTATGGATGTCTATGGTTATGGCTCAAGAGATGCGTCGGGATACAAAAAAAAGTTATGCGGGTTTTCTGATGAAGTTGGTCGTTAAGCAAACACTTGTTTTGAATGAGTTTGATTAAAGGCGAGTACGAAAATGATGGGGTGATGCTGAATTTAAATAAAATAAAATAGTATTAAATTAAAGGCGTACCAATATGTTAGATCAAAGTGTCTAGAGAAAACAACTAAATTGCTGACTTGTTTTAAAATTATTTATTTATAATTTTTTTTAAATCAGTTTCATTTCGTTATGCATTATTTTGCAAACATTGTTTTATAAGCACATATGGAGTTTACTTTGAACAGAATTATTTTCATTATTATTATTAGAATTCAAATAAATTTGAAAGCTTTGTTCTTCAGCAGTGCCAAAGAAGAATGAATTCTTAGAATTCTTGAAAATATGAAACACACTGACGAAAATATGAATTGCAAGTTTTTATTAATAATTATTGCTTTCAAAAAAATCTACATTAAAGAAAATATTTTGATAAATGTAAAATAAAGCGGATTTGGCAAACAAATTTTTAAAGTTATTATGAAATTTCTTGAAAAATAAAGTGGATTGTAAATAAATGTAAGACTTAGGGGATTTATGTAAAAAGTAAAGTTGGCTACATTCAATACACAAGTTGACAGTCCGCGTGCAGCAGTGACAAGCAGAATCGTTTTAAATATGAGTTAATAATATCAGCCTATAAACGATATCGTCTTGAGCGCAAAAATTTAAATAAAACTTAATTACATTATGCTGACACTGCTCACAGTGTCCATAAATATACTGCTAGCTCGTCCATTAGAAACAAGCGTTGAAATTTCTTAAAAAAATCACGTTCTCAGAGTGCTGTGCTCAAAGATATCTCCAAATTACAGCTTCTTACGAAGAATGTACACCTCTTGCTGATATTTGATATAATAAATTTATGTAAAACATAAACAAAATTTTTATTTGCTGACTTATGGAAACACGAGACGATCCAACCGTGATCATCTATTTGTTATACTAAACAAAGGGCAAAGAATTTGAAGGGAACATCAACATTTTTTTAAAAAGATTAAAACGGAAGTTTGAAAAAAAAAACTGAAAACAAAAAAAAGCTCAAATACTTAGTTAATTTAAATAATGGAAGAAGACACAATAGCGAATATAATAAGTTCCTTAGCTACACAAAAAATTGCATTTGGCATTGTAAAATTTGCAATAAAAAGGTTACCACACAGCTTACGCCTAATACACGGTATTTCTTCAACGATATGATAAAGTTTCATAAGATAGCAAGAAATCTATCAACAAATTGTAAATTCAGTTTCGATTACATTTGAGCAATATTTAAGCATCGAATTAACAAGTTCATTTTAAATTTGTCTCATCAATATAGACAAATTGAAGATTGTCAATTGTCATGGCCAGAGTATATAAACTTTGGCACACCCAAAGTAAGCGTTTCTTTCTTACGTTTGTTTGTCTATGAATCTCTGACGTGACGGTACCAAGTGTTGGAAGGTGTAAAGTGCATATTTATGGTTTGCACAAAAGCGGCTTGTAAAATGCACTCACAAATGCGTATGAGTGCGACTACTATGAATACATATGAATGCGAGTACGAGTATTCATTCCTTATTCAACCAAATGCACGCACGTGTTGTACGTGGTCTCTGTATCTCCGTGAAGGTGAAGAGTAATGGCAATTACAAGACGTATTTATTTGGGAGAAAATATTAATTAGGAATGTTGCAAATTGAAACTTGAATCACACTTGGTACTGGTCGTTTGTATGGGTTTATTTTTGGAAGTAAAACTATTTTTTGACATGAATTGGAATTTCTGTCAGTGCAGAGATATATACGGCTGAACTGTGATGTATGGCTAAAACGCAAGTGGAATAAGATGTAGGAAATAAATTGGAACTCAAACGCTGTGAAAGAATGTCCTAAGCAATGTTTTACAAAATAAGCCTTCCAGTTTGAAATCTCAAGAAGCATCAGATATCCAACTTAATTTAGATGCCAACCCCTAGAACCACTTAATAGAGCGCTGTTTCCGCAAACAACCAGAATTGATCGGCAAGACTACCAAAATCATTTCCCAAATGCATTGAAATGCTCGATTTTTTCCAACTCAAGACCAGTTGTGCCCAAGCATATGCACACCTGTTGCTCTTCATTTGATTATACTCGAATTTGTGTCTTAATGTACTGGCAACATTGGCGCTTGTTTTCCCGACGACCGGTAAACTTTATAGATACATATTTTCCACTTCATTATAAATACTTAGTTCTGCTGGCTCAACATGGTAGTAGATGGCAATCAAGCTGCCTCCCAGATAATCACATACAGCAGATTAAGTTACCCGCCGAACCAGCATGTGCATTATGCGTTAGTCATTTAAAAGATACACAGATACACAAACACACACACACACACACACATGTATCTGTGTGTGCCGCCGCGCAATAGATACGCAGTTTGACTGTGGTGGCCAGAGTGCATCCAGAAGTAGCCTTGAATAATTCAAACGCGTGTGACTCGCTTAGTAATTACCCAAGCAAAAAGCCAACAACTTTAGCTACACTGAGAGAATAAATTAAGCAATTAGTGATTAAAGAAACTTCAATGTGCAGAATGCGAAACAAGAGTGACGAGAAAATATCTCTGGAACTTTTATAAAAGTACTTTAATTGTGAAGAATTTCGGATGATATACTCCTTTAGAAGAACTCTATAGATAAACTGTTGTAAGCACCAGAGTTTCGAAGTGGTTCCGCTTAGTAAAGTTCTAATTCGTAAATTGGAACCAAAGCAGAATCCACTTGCAGTGGCATCCGGTTGTAACAGCTGCTTGCTTGATTAGATGGCCATGTGTTGTTGGCACAGTGTAGGGATAGTCTCTGGACTTGGTTGGCTGATGAGTCGCCGTTTGAGGCGTCCACCAAATGCGCCCCACGTCAAGTGGTGGCAGCAGACAAAGCGACGGACAAAATGCACACACACAAAGATACATACTTATATGGATTGTAGTCGTTCGCGTCGTCTTCTGCCATAGTTATAGCGTTGTCTTTTTTGTTTGACTGACTGGCTGACTGAATGTTTTGTTTGTTTTGTTTTGTTTTTATGTCATCATCATCATCGTCGTCGTCGTCGTCGTCGTCGTAGTAGTCGTCTTTGTCTGTGTCTTTTTTTTCTGTTTTCTTTGTTAGTTGCCTGTGGCATGGGCCTGGAGAAGGTGAACGCTTCCTGCAATGCCAACAGGTAGAATAGATACACCACAACATACATATGTAAACGCTGTAGATAGACAGACAGCTGCCACAAGCTTTTTTGGGGCGCACTGTGGGAACCCAACGAAAATATTGTAAACCACGAGATGAAACCAAACAAATAGTTATAGATACAGATACAGCCATCAAACTGACAAGCCCTGTGCGACAATTGTCGTTCATGTGGACTTTGGCACGAAAATGGTTCGATAATAAATTACAGCTGTGCAGGATTGGCTTCGTTTTTTTTTTTTTTTTATTTTCTTGTGTCGTTTTGAAGCGCGGGCAAAGAGTCACGTTATTTGTGCATTTGTCAAGTTCAAGCGTAACTTTTTGGCTTAAAGATCTACGTTGCGACGTCGCTGTTTGCCACCTTGCCTGCAGCCAAATGTTGTTGCAACTTACTGCAATGAATGCGGACGCTAGACGATAGAGCTAGTCTTACCGCCACCTTCGTGATTTGTGTCTTAAGGGCACATGTGTATGAGGAGCAGCTCATTTTAGTGCCTCTGGTGGTGGTCTTTATGGTACTGGAACTGTGACTGTGACGACGGCGACGCCGACGCCGACTCTGACTCCTTGTATCCGTTTGGGGGTCTGTGGTTGGTCGCTCTCTGGCCGGCGGATTAGCATTGAAATTGACTTCGTGCTGTGCTCATTAAAATTTTACGTGCATAAAGTTGATTTCGATTTGCGTTTGGATTTCGTCTCCTGCAACAACAACAACTACGTTAGTTGTACCTTGTAGAGTTTCTTGTCGTGTTTCCAAATACTACATAAAACATAAGCCAAAACAATTACATTTCGTGGGTTTGTTGTCGTTTTTTGTTTTATTTTTCAGAATCCGCTTACGCTTAGAATTTTCCAAGAATTTTCGAATACACTGCACTTCCTTATTGACGACAGCGCATGTACGAATCCCAATCCGAAGCCCAGTTTCAGTACCTTCAATGTTTCTAATGTTACATCGTTTGCTTTCATTGCGAACGCAGTTATTGGCGTTTTAATGTGTTTTTGGCCAACTCAACTGGGTTGTAGTACATTAACAAGTTTACGATCGTTTTGGTATTTATGTGGCTAACAACTTTTTCAATTACCCCCAGAAGAGCATAGTTATGATGATGATGATGATGTTGATAATGATCATCATCATGACGCCGTTGCTTGAACGTTGTGTTCCCGTAAAACGCAGCTATGCCCAGACTTTTGACTGTTGCTTCCTTTGGCACTTCTTAACCGTTGTTATGTTTTGTACATAATACATATTATGCCATGGCTATAAAAACTCGTTTTCAACTGTGTTTTCAGCCGAAGTTCATGATCAGCTGTGAACTGAAAGTGGTTGATTGAAGCCTCCACTGCTTCGCGCCAGAACCCCAGCTCTAGACCGGTTTTTGCTGTTAGCTTTTGTGCCCGCCAATTGCTTGTAATTGAACTGCATCTTCGGCCTGATGCTGGTGCCGGTGCTGGTGCTGTTACACAGAATCTGACTCTATAAGCAACACACATTCAAGCAGCAGTCAACCGCGCTACCCGCACTTTTTTTTTTCTTAAAAGACGTTGCATTATGTGAGCACAAGGGGAACGCTGATGTAATATGCAGCTTCAATTTTCAGACAGAATGACAATAAATGCTTTGCGATTATGTTTGTGGTCGGTCGAGCGGTCGAGTGGTCGAGCGGTCGCTCGGTTGCCAGTTTGCACTTCTTATGAGATCCACTAAAGTCTGAAATCGAAACGTTGTGAAGTTTGTTATCTTAAGACCATTTCAAATCCGATCGAAGTGACAGTGACGAGGCCTCACAGTGCTTTGTAGTTGCAGATACAGCTACAGATACTAACCACTCTCAGATACTTAATATTTGCCCTATAATATTTCAACACTCAGTCTGCAACACTTGGCGGCAACTTCCTGCTTACACAAATGAAATCATTTTGCATTCGTTGCTTGTTGCATTGCTTTGAAGCAGTTTGCTTGCAAAATCTAAAAAAAATAAAAATCAAATAACAAATGCAACAAAAGCAACAGTATTTGGCGTCATCTGCAACAAAAGTTGGAGGCTTCCAAGAACGCCAGCCGCTGCATTCCGGCAGTGCAGCTAGGCATGACAGCCTAGACCTGATCTATTTTGGTCCCGCAGCGAAAGATACAGCAACAGCACAGAGAACGTCAGCTACTTAAGCTATAGACAGATTATACACTTGGCGAAAATTTCGTTAATTTGTGAGAGTTATTCAAGCCAAAAAAAATTAGGCATTAAGCACTAATGTCGAGTTGAAATCGTTTGGATTATGGCGTCTAGAGAGAAGCGAGAATCAGCGAGGTACAAGCTACTTGCTTTGTTGGCCTTAAAAGATAAGAAACAAAATAAAACAATTGAAGTATTTGGTTGTCATATGACATATGACTATTTGTATTATATCGGAGTACAAACATTGATATGGAGTTTATTGACATATAGAATATTATACGTATTATTACACTCTAGCCGTGTTATATGATTATATTTTTACATACGATATGTCACTTATTATGACAACGTCTAGAGGTAATGCATTGTATCACCTTTTGTTTTTCTTTTACTGGCATGTCCTCAAATCTTTTAAACTTGAACACTGAAATATGGCAATAATAGCACTGAAAGCTGTCTCATGTGGAATTTAATTAATGACATAATATTGTTGCAAAATAGTCAAGAAATTCAATTCTAAGTTTTTTTTTCTCAGTGTATTTACACACACACACACACATACACTTACACTCGACTGCACACACGTGTTGCCCTCTGCAAAATTAAACAAACAATTTGTAGGTGTGGCCGTTGATGTTGGTGCTGGTGGCGATGGTGGCCTGCCCCAATGTGACTTGGCCTGCCCTCCTGGCCCGAACTCGGGCTGGGGTTGTTGTTGTTGTTGCTGTTGTTGCTGCTAGCTGGCGGTCGTTCTGGTAGATGAAGCGGAAATGTGACGTTGACTGCATTAAATTCCATTGGCTTTGTTTGGTGTAAAAGTTCAAAGATTTCTCACAAGAGGTGCCAACTTATCTAACAGATAATCAAATCGTCAAATTTGTTTTTTTTTTTTAAATAATAATAACAATAACATAAATAATAATTATAATAAAAACAGCTATTTTAAAGCATTCATAAACGCATTTGTTTGCCATTTCCATTGAGCGTTGGCATGAGTTAAGTTTGCCGGCTTACGCGGCGTATAATTAATATTTCTGCTGGCGGCACTTTGATCAGGTGTGGCAGCAGCCTGACTCATTCTCATTCATTGGTCGCGAACAATTAATTACTATAGAAATGAAAAATTTTCAAATCTAACAAAAAAAAAGACGAATTCCAACAACAACAAAATTTAACTGGGCGTTAACCCAGCTTTGTTTCAAACAGTACAATTTCAATCAATTATGGGCACAACAATTGGCCATATTCATGTGAACTGTGGTGTATGCAGACATGAGTGCATTGCATGCGTAATTTTGTTGCGTTGTCGGTGGTCCCAGTGGCCAACGGTTATGGCTGTTTTTGTCTGGCCAGGCTCATGCCCAATGCCTTGTTTTTGGCCAGCACCCGCGTTGAATAATTGGCATAGGATTGGCCATGTCAGGCGCCACTCTTACAGTCATACACACACACACACACACACACACACACACACACACACACACACACACACACACACACACACACACACAGTCGCATGGGGGAACACCTAAGTGGACTATATGAGCAATATAGACATATGCATATATGCTAATGCTACAGCTTGTTGACTTGATTACTCACAGAGCCTAACGCCGCCGGTATTTCGCAAAAATATACATATCGATACTCTTACAGGGAGTGAGTGCATTCGCTTTTAGGCTGCTGGCAAACCAATATTCAAGGGTCTCATGTGGTATCCCACAACTCTATAACTTGTTCAGTACAACCCTTATATCTTTGCTTTATCTTTGAAACTTTAGTCTTATCCCAAAAAATACTATCTGTTGCCTCAATTGTTTGTTTCTCTAAATTTTTGTTATTCCCGAAAGGTTATGCAATTATCGACTGTCGCTCAGTTATCTTCACAACTGAAGTTCTGTTGTTTGAATTTTTTAGTATTTCTTGTTTTGTCTTTGGCTTAGCTTATTTTTTGGCTGTAATTTAGTTTTTAACATCAAAGGCGTGAGAATGCCACAGAATCGCAAAAAATAAAGAAAGAAAAATGGCTAAGTGATATATGTGCGTACCATAGGCAGGATATAACCCCATTTAGAGATATACACGAATCCTTAGTCTCCAGATATGCGCTAAGGCCTGCAAGATTTATGAGCTACACAAAAGGTAGCATGTGGCATACCAATGAGGCAACAAAAGCCAAAAACCGCATATTTGTTTCTACATATTCTTTTTGTATATATTTTTTTGGTTCTTCATTGGAACGGAAATTTGTCGCCAGTACAAATTGAATACAAAAAAGCAACATTTAAAAAAAATGATCTAACTTGACTTTGAACGCCAAAATGAAAAATCGTTACAAAAAAAAATGAAACAAAGACAGATACGGATACGTAACATGTTTGATTCAAACAGTGCCGGATTTAAGGCTAAGGAACGAGCCAGGGGCTCCAAACTATTGAGCAAGATTGTAAAATTTTTGTGATTTCATCGTTGAGAGAGGGGTGGATACCAGCACTATTTCGTCAGCTGTCAGATGTCTTGCAATAATATTGTTAGAAGATTGATATTTTCCACTTAATTTTAGCACTCATAAAACTTTCATTCGGCTTTTCTGATTGTGAGTAAAACGCAGCATTTGGTAATCGATAAATCCTCTCCTGCGTTGAAAATATGCGACATGGGGTCTTGGGGCGCGTTGGCGTTGTTGGCGGAGACGACGCCAATGACGAGGCGACCAACGACCAAACATTTGGGTCAATGACGAGCAATGAAACTGAAGCGTCGCTTTTGGATGCCTGTAGAACACCGGCTTTTTGAGTAAAGCACGCAATCAAGCAGAAAATTCATCCAACGATTTGCTATATATATACGGACAGATGCAGATACATATGTATCTGTATTTCGTTATATAGAATTCTATATGAGCGATCCAAAAAAAAATACAATCATTTTTAGCATGTGGCGACAGTAAGTTGTATCTGGCAATGATATACCTCGACAGACGAATGGACAGACATACTGAAAGGAAGTTGTTGGTGTATCTCAGCCGGGCGATGATGACAATGACGACGATCCGATGATCATTTTGTTCAATCGATTGTAAACGATGCGTTTCGAACGCTGCGGCTTTGATCAAATGACAAAATTGATCATTTTCTGTTTCAATGAATTTTCGATCGTGCCCCAAACTCGCACACACACACACACACACATACAGCTGGCTCCCCTGCCCTGTCCCGCCAAGCCTTGGCCATACCAAGCTGTTGACAACAATTGATTTATGTTGGTACCGGCGCTTTTTGCACAATATAAAACTACAATGTGCTGTGTGGGGTCCGTCAAACAAAGTTTTCGGACCAAAGAGTCCAGCGGCATGTGCATTTTTCCTATGGGTCGGGCTTGCGGCATCGATCGACAACAACTACAACAACAAAAGCAATAACAAAGAGTGATCAAGCGCTATGTTACCAATAAAATATCAGTATTTATTTAAGTCAAAAGGCGCTATAAATCAAGCCAGTGCGCACCTTTATTTATGATACTCTATATAAAAGTGTTATGGGTTTGTAATGAAATTTGCCTTTTTCCTTTATAGAATAGATTAGGACTCTTCAATGAAGTTATTTTCATTCTTCTTGGATTAATTATTGGTTTAGAGATTTGCTGGTTACTTCTGAGTTGTGAATGGGTGGGTATTTTTCTGCCTGTCCTCCAAACAGCTGCACGCTGGGCGTTCTCTAGCGCTTAAATATGGCAATACTTTGAATGAATGTGTATTGCCTCGCCACTTGCAGTTAACTCCCGTACAATTTGTAAACCGTCAAGTCGTGATAATTTCTTTATAGAAATTCTGGTATAACCTTTTTCATTTCACTGGCTTCTCAGATTATCTCTAAAAGAGTAGAAACGGCTCGACTATGGAAAACGTTATCCCATTTATATAGTTATTTGGTAGGCTAGACTCTTGTGCCAAAAACAATAAGAGGAAATGCACAAAACTAAAAGCTCTAACCTCCAAAACCAATTGATCAAAAATTAGCAACAATACGAAAAACATTTTCACGTCATAACAATTAATAGCAGCTTCAAAGGCAATAGCCCCACATAAAGTGATCAAGTACCAAGTAAAGCCCATAAGCATCGACTTCGAAACAACGAAAGAAAAAAAAAGGAAAAAATTAGGAAAAAGATATTTAAATGGGCAGGCGAAGAGGCTGACCGTTGGATAGTAGTTTCCATTTTGCGTCCTCTACTTACTTGTAAATTCGATTTCACATTCCCGTAGGGGTGAAATCTTAACGTTGGGTTTTACGTCGCCGCCGACTTTGAGTTTTTTTTTTTTGGGGATTTTTTTTTTCGCAACGCTTGCTTCAGTTGTAGTTGTTGTTTTTTGGTAATAACTAAAAATTAGCAAAAATTGCTAAAAGTTTGACTTGCATGATTTATCTATAATTTTGAATCGCCAGGCGGCCGTCTTAAGTTGAAGTTGCAGTTGCGCCGAGCCACAACTGCCACACTCGCCATCTGATATGCCACAGACAAACACATAGATACACACTCACACACACACACACACAGAGAGAGAGTGTGTGCGCGCGCCCATGAGTCTGGGCATGAGTCTGGGCTATTTTTAATGCGATTTTTAACCTAAACTAAACGTTTTGCATGCGCACCTAGTCCATGAATGCCCCGACTCTGGCATTTGGTTACTTGGTCTACCAAGTTTGGGATTTTTTTTTTTTGATTTCCTTTTGCCAGCTTAACACTTGCGGGTGTTGTTGTCTACATAATTTGACCATAGACTCGTAACATGTAATCTTGCTCAAACTCCTCTTAGCCCACAAAAGTCCCCGCCAAGCACAAATAGTATAGCAATATTATAATAAAAACTTGCAAATTATTTTGTTACTCAATCTGCACGTTGCACTGAGGGAAATAATAGATAGCTGCTGAACCAGAATTTTCGAAAAGTTTTCGTAGAACATTCCAAAGTTTTTATAGCAGTTTTGAGTAAACAATAACAAAGCAAATTGCATGGAACTTGGACACATTTACAGACCATCAATGGGCCGAAATTCCTTGAAAAGTTATTGTCGAAATCACAAATAAAATCAAATTTGCATACATATGTGCAAAATTTAGAACTTTATTCTGACACACCCCCACAACTTGTGTCGACCTTGGCATGACACATCCATTCAATATTTTAGAATCGTAATAATTTGAAAAGTACCAATATTGCTGAGATATATCATTTTTCTCACAGTGTAGTCTAGCACTTTTTGCAACTTGTATCTGCTTCAACTAACTGAACGCATTTGTGCATCCCTTCCCTTCTTTCTTACAGTCCTGGCTATGGCACGCAGGTTGGCCACTGGCAACACACAATGGAGCACTGGTGCTGCACCTGAGCGCCGTTGAGTCTGCGCACGCATTACGCTCCGCCGAATTGTATCTGTGCGTTAAATTAGGTAAGTGGATCTAGTCGCCAAGCACTGTTGAGCATGTTGCATTCAGCTAACAATGAGATAATTATTGTAGCAGATAAAACTGAAGCAGCCAACAAGGAGGAGCCGCAAGAGCCAGAGCTTTATGCCGTTTGGCAGCGCAACGCAGTAGTACAAAGTTTTTGCATAGATTACAACGATCCAAAGACATTGCCACTGAGTGTGCTGCAGCTGGAGAAGATGTTGGGTTTTGGTGGAGATGGAGGCGAGTTGCCGCAATTGTTGCAGAATCTGTTGGTCAGTGTGGAGCGTAGCATAGAGCGTGTTTCGCTGAATGAGCTGCAGATGCCGCTGGTCAACGCACAGCAGCAACAGTGTGAAGAGCTCGATGAATCCAACAACAACAACAGCAACAACAACAACATCAATATTGGTTCGCCAAAGTGCGCCTTAAGACGCAGCGATTTAATTACCAAAAATAAATTGTTCAACAATCGATACATGCTGCGGCGTCTAACAAATCGCCAAGATAGCATGAACTCCACCTCGTCGGGCAACAGTTGTAATAGCAACGCCAGCAGCGTTAGTAATCGCAGCAGCCTTGGCGAGGAGTTGCTTGCTCATGTCCACAGTGGCAGCAGCTACAACAATAACAACGACAACCAAAACCACAACAACAATAATAATGATTTGTCCATAAACAACACTCAGAAATCCACTTCACCCGCTTTGCCACTCTTCTGTTTGGGCAACTCATTTCCGCACATTGACAGTGATGAGGAGGCGGCCGATATTGGCGAAAAATGCCATCAAATGGGTAAGCATCATACCAAGTTACGTAGTTGTAATGTAAGTCCTCGTACCAGCTGATGCTGATGATAATCCTAAAATGCGCGAAATGGTTGATTTTCCATTTTGAAATCCTAAAAATCCAAAATCATAGAAATCTGCAAGTTGTCTGGTTTCTTATGAACGCCTTTTTTAACGTGTATTACAAAATTGGATGGCATTTAATTCATCTCTGAATAGATAGATACGTGCACCTAGCCATTATTGGTTTTGTAAGAATCGTTTGTTCGCCCAGCGGTAATCACTGCAGCAACGGAATAGAACAAGTTCTCTGTAAAGAATAAATGAAACGCTGACTGATGTGGGATACTTCGTATCGAAAATCATTAATGTTTTCAATTTCAAAGTTTCGTGGCATACCCGAACCTTAAGCGAATCCAAAGAGCGATAAATAAGTATTTGGGAGATGAAACATAATTTATGTAAAACCAAAAATTAGAAAACAGTACAAAGTCAAGAAATAGTTTATATATAGGTCGAAAACGATATGTCACATATTTCAAATAATAGGTCCTTTGTTTTTAAGGTTTTAAATTTCGCATTGTAGCACTGATACTCTATTAACTTAAGAGACCGCCGTTTGCATTCGACTAAGTTCGACAAGGTAGTATCCTGTTTCCTTCAAATAGTTTTTAATTAAGGTTTCCATTATTAAAATGAAATAAATAAGCTAGTTACACTTAACCATATGAATTTGAAGTTGAGAATTTAATGGAACAAAATCGAAATGTAGGAAAAATCCACCAATTGCGCATCTCTTTGTGTATCGCCTTGGGCTTTATCCGCAGTGGCCATTTCTATGGCGCACACGCCTGTACCTGTTCGTTCACGGCGAATGGCCACTGTAGCTTAAGCGGCTGCTGCTGTTGCATAAAATCAAAATATTTAACAGTCAATAAATTTTCCAGCATTCGCCAGGTTTGTCTGTTTAGTTTGTCGCTATGAAAAATGAATGTAAAAGCAAAAATTACTTAAGTAAATGGGAGTGCGGTTTCTTTTGGAGCTTTGCTGTGTGTTGTATGCCACCTTGCTTCAGCCACAGCACTGCACTCTATGTTGATGGTGGTGGTGGTGGTGGTGGTGTTGGTGGTTGGTTTTAGCTTCGTGCCAGCCTTATCGCAATTTCTGGGCGTTTGCCTTATTTGTTTTGGTGGACCCAAACCGCTTTGACCATTACCCATTAAGCATTAGCCGAGCGTATGCAAATCTCTGGGCAGCCACAAGAAAAATATTCAATTAAACGCCCCGGGGCCAAACTGCAACTCTTTCTGTGTAGTCCATTGGCTAATAATACGATTTGATAGTGAACAAATTTAGCGCTAATTTGATATATTTCTGTGCATAAATTAGCCGACATTTGATTCAATTAATGGACTATGAGCAGCAATTTGGCAGCGCCATGTAGCATGACTTTGTGATAGATGATGACGTGCCGCTTAATTCTTTGAAATAATTCGCCTGGGAATGGAATTTCCTGGAACGCAAACAAGCAAACAAAGCAAACGACTTAAGCCGTCTGCGGTATGCACCAAAAGTTTTTCCTTAAAATTTTCAAAGCTTCAGTTATGAATTTTACTTCAAATATAATTTTCTTATACAAGATGTGTTTGTGGAAATGTTGCACTAGAAATCACTGTACGTCCAGCGAATTGACTTTTGCTTGCGTTTTGGCTAATGTCGTGACCATGGTAGGTTTCCAGTACAATGACGTCAGACAGCAGCTTAAGTCCCAGCGTATTATAAGCAAAATATGCGACAGTTTGCTTAAAGGAAAATAAAAAAAAGCAGGAGTTACCTTAATCTCGGTTTGCATTAATCGATATTGCGCACAGAACAAAGAGTTGTGTGCAACGAAAGAGGAACACTTTCATTATTTGAGTGAAATTATAATAGTGTTGGGATTACGGCAGGTCCACACATGTGTCAATTGTGTCAGCTCTCACACATTTGTGGTCTTAATGACCTACTACTTCTTATATATAGTTTGGTCCATCTTATACTGAAAAGATGTAGTGTGCTAGAGAAGTTAGTATGGGAAGCACTTTGTTTTTATACAACGCTAGCATTCTAATTTTTTTTACTCGAAATAAATCATGATATTTTCGATTAGAGTCTTTTCTTCTCTTTTAGTACTTTTGTTTGGACGATGCATTAAAATATATCTACATAAAATACCAACTGGGCAGTCATTACAAGTGGTCCGATACATTTCTTTGTATCATATGCATCACGCTAACCAGTGCGCTTCTACTCGTATTGAGCATTTATTTCATTATTAAAAGAAAAACTTTAATATTATTATCGGTAAGTTAAAGATAATACGGAACTTACATAGTTCCTTAGAGCTTTAACACTCAAGAAATTCTTTACAGTTGACATTCGCAATGTTTATACTTGCTTTATGCCAGCTGTTCTTGGGCGAAATATTTATTATAACTAATCCGTTTGTGATAGACGTAATCCTAGCATTTGACAGCCCTGAAATGCGACTAATTGAGCAGAGTCTTAATTGCTGTGGCAAATTCGGCGTTCAGGATTATGCGAAACTAAATCGAACCATACCCTCAACTTGCTATAGCAGTTACAATACGAGCAAAGAGCTCTATACGCGCGGCTGTATGGAAATCAAAATGGATGTAATACCAAGTATTTTTCACAATTTTATGCATATTCGCACTTTTTTATTGCAATTAATTGTTTTGGAATTGCATAAGAAGCTATATACCAGTCTTAAGCTGGAGCAACAAGCGTTGCCTTACAACGAGCCTGAGATCTTGAGAATGTGAACCGTACGCCCACAAGCAGCCGCACAACAAGCTGCCAGAGACCAAAAATTTGGCTATAAAACAAAATAGTTTAGAGACCCGGCCCACTGCATCCGTCTTGAAGCTGTTAACCAACCGTTTGTTAAAGTTAACCGCAAAATATCGCTTGCCGCTTGCAACAATCGTAAATGCCTTTTAATTTGTCAAAGACTTGAAATATGAAAATTAAACGAGACCAAGCCAATATATATGTATATAGGTATGGGTATTATGGTACAGTACGGTTCGGTATGGCGACCCCAAACCGCATTAAGTGTGGGTGCAATTTGCATTTGGCCATAAATCAGCTGACAAATGCAAATGCGGGGGCAATTGGAGTGCTCTCCAACTAACCGCATATCGAATTACTTACAACAGGCGACACGAAGCAGGTGTGCAAAAACAATAATAATAATATGTGGATAAGAAAAATTCTCTATGTTACGGGTTGCAACAAATAGTGAAGTGGCACAGATATACCCTGCTGTAGATATGAAGCTGGAATCTACGAGGTTGAGTTGGTGTGATAAAAATCTACGAAATAGGGAACAAAACGAACTTGGCAGTTAGTGAAATATTTTGATCTCAAAATACTCACAGTCTTCGAAGTACTTAGTAGCTCTTGTAAAACCCTTAACTCTTTATTTAACTGAAAGATGCTATGTTTTTATGCCTACGTTTAGGAATTAGTCTTCAATACAACATACATAGTTCGCAACAAGTTTTCTTTTGTTGCCTGCATATTACGAGCACAATTTTTCCCTTATATCTCTACCTGTTTATACTAATTCCAAGATCTTCGATCAAGAACTCGGTTCTAGTCTTAAAACAAAAAGTAGTTATATTTTCTTTACAGACATCATTCTAAACCATTTTAAGAACTTCACGAACACTGCATTAAGTTTGTTGCCACCAATTGACTTACATTTATTTGCATGCCACAAGTAGAGGCAGGGTATCCCACTGCGGATTCACATTATTTGTACTACAACGACATGGAGTTGTACAGCAGCTACAGCAGACGCTACAATGTGTCACATTTATCACAGAAATTGTCGCAAGGCCTTTCCTAACGCGAAAGTGCAGCCAATGCTTACCACAAAGCGCACAATTTATGTTGAACAGGTTTTTGGGGCAGTGCCCCAAACTCTTCAACTCTGTGTTTGAGATTGCTGCTGCTGCTGCTGCAGCTCCTACCATGTGTGTGGGCACTGATTTCTGCCAAAGCTGTCGCCAAATTAATCAAATGTCATTATTATGCAAACGGTGCAACGTTGTAGACTCCGGCTAAATCCTTTTGGCCAACTTGTTTTCAAGGTTCCGCGTGGGGGCAAACGACTTGCTGACGTTTAAAATGCAATTAACCCATATTTGATGGTTACTGGTGTTTTTACCTCGTCCTCATCTGCTTCTACTTTTTACAGATGCTGCCTCGTCCGCCTGCGAAATAGAGCTGCTGCCACCCAGCTCCATCAGTGAGCTGCCAGAGAAGCTACTGACCAGTGGCGTCTATCTGCCAGGTGAGTAATCTAGTAGTGCTTGTCGTTGTAACTCCAGGTGACAAATGGCTTATAGAAACTTTCCATTTTGCAGTAAATAATTACAAAAAACCAAATCAAATCTGCATAATTCTAGACTTTCACTGGCGTCGCCAAATTTGCTTATAAATTGCGTTTCTTGCCTGGTTAGAAATTGATTTGAATAGTGTCAATTTCCTGGTGAAATCCTTACCAAGGCGTTTTTCAATTAAATTCGGCAGTAAAAGCAACGTGTGTGTTGGACTACCGATGCTCGCATACTCTGCTGCTATAGTTGAGTTCCTACCAAGAGGATTACTTGCTTTAGCTTTAAATACTCAGATAATCGGAATTATATAAATGATTTTAATAGGGGTACAGATGACTTTGCTATAAGTTTCAGATACAGAATATAATAATATAATATCTCTTATGGCGATTAAAATTACTTTTGGCACCTCAGCCAACTATTGTTTTGTTTTGGAAAGCCCAAAGCGTTATGCCAAGTGGTGTTCCCTTTCGCTTCACCTAAAGTTTACTCTGACATACACTTTATGTGCGTCAACAATTTTCGCACATTTTCACACGTTATCGGGCCAATTGATAAACGGCGACCACACAGTGATGTGTGTGGAATCTTTGTCAGATTGGAAAAATGTAAGAGTGCTAACCAAATTCAATTTCCATTACAGGCACACGCACCCTCAAAGGCGACCCACTTGTCAGTGTGGATGCTGGCTGCGTTTTAGCCGCGGGCCTTAACTGCTACGAGCTGGCCACATTGTTGCTCTACTATAGCACCATACCGGAACGCAGGTGAGTACATGTACTCCATATGTTGGAGCTAAGCAGATGGGGGTATTACCTCAATCAGCAGTTTAGTGTCAATGTGAGAACGCATGGGAATGGGCGCAAATGGCAAGCAATGGCAATCAATTGTGGGCCAAGACGAACAGCAAAGGCATTTCAATTTGTCGTTAGTTGTGAAGACAAGGACAGGGACAGGGATTGGGTAAAAGACAGAGTCTGAAGTCTGCCAAAAGCCATCCATATTTAGATATGCAAATGTGCAGTCAAGACGCTGGACGATGGGAACGCGGCGGCGTTGGCGTTTGCCAACTTCAATAGTTGATACCGGGGGCCATGGGGCTGGTTTTAGTACTGGTACTGAAAATGGGGACGGGAACACGGGCACACACACAGCACTTAAGCCTTTAAGACTTTATGGGTTCTTTTTGCATACTTTGTCTTCGTTTGTATGCTGTGCTTGTGTGTGTGTGTGTGTGTGTGTTTGTTGCATCTATGTCTTGAAGTTGCACAGAATGCATGTCAGTCAATTTGCCACTTTGGCTAAAAGGAAGCATGCAACAAATGCAAGCACAACAACAGCTACAAGAACTAGAAGCCAACTCAGAACTTTAGAAAAGACTCAGCCAGAGAAAACACTGAAAATAAAGGTGACGACCTAAGGTCGAGGAATGTCTTCCCTTAAATATTTATACGATATTAGAATTGAAAGTAAGGCAACCTGTAGTAACCTTTCTAGGGTCGCATGGAATTGAAAAAGAGTATGAAACAGTTTTTTTCAGGTTATGACATTACGTTTTTCAATTCAATTAGGTTTGTTTTGTGAATTCATATACTTGGAAAAATGTGAGGCAGGTGCCTCAAGTTCAATATTAAAGGGTTCTAAGAAATTGGGGTACTATGAAACATATGAAGAACATATAACACATTTAGCGTTCTTCCGAAGTTAACTAAGAAGACTCAAGTGACAGTTCAGTCTACAGATTTTCCTTAAGCTAGGAATTGATTTCTTAGCTTTTACGAAGCTTCTCAATTATACGTTTTATAAAGAATCAGATACAAAACAAGTTAGAATTATTTTTTCTTTAAAAAGTAGCCCCTTCGATTTTGCCAGTGTAGCTGGAAAATAGAACAAATGCCGCTACTAAAAGTCGATAATTTCAAATTCTAGGCAGGCAACGGTTGCTGTTCTTTCTTTCTATTATTTTTTTTTTTTGCATGGTAAACATGTTGAAGTGCGGGGGGGGGGGGGGGGTCTTCTAAGCACGACAGCGGCTTCCCTTTGTACTCTCTACACTTCAAGTTTTTTTTTGTGTGTGTGTGAATGTGAGTGTTATTTTCGACAAAAGCATGAAACCGCGCTAGAGGCACATGAATGATTTTTCAGACAGATTCGTGACACTTGAAATTTATGATGTGAACTTTTTTGAGGGTCCGGGTTGATTCCTGGAAATCTTGTGAAATCTAAATCGCCATATGTTCAGTGGACAGACATCATCAGCAGTCACAACAGCAACATGGTGATGACAATTCCCCAGTGCGGCGGCATAAGCCCTATATGTCGTTCCAAACTGTTCCGTCTCTGTTGTCCCGTTGCATGTTAATTGCTGCTTCAATGGCAATTGCTAAAACGCGGCCAAATCGTGTAGAGCTTAAACTTTTGGACAAACAAATATTTGCCGATGCAGATTTATCTGCATCTCTGAAGATTTTCCAAGCTCATCACATAAGCTATAACAGCACAAACAATTTGAAGTTGCGTTAAAAAGTAGCACATCATCACATCTCTTACAAGCTATCAGCTATCTAAGTTGGACATGCACAGCTCGAACGGGAGCCACTCACCACTACGATGACTACAAGTAGTCAGTCAGTCAGTCAGAGTGTTAGGCAGTAAGCCAGCTTTGTCCATTGACATTATTTGAGTCAAGTGTTTTGTTTGCCGACATCTGTAAGGTATTCATTAGCCAAATGACAGTTGCCATCGCACGCAAATATTTAATATTTGAGTTTGGTAGAGTTTCTCCAAGTCAACAAAATGTTTGTAGTAGAGGAGATGCAATCGTTGTCGCCGCAGCCCAGTATGTCAACAAGTGCTCGGGACAACGCGCTTATCCAAAACTTACATCACATTAAGGCATCTATGGCTGCTGACCTAAGCTCAACTTGCGACAGCTTGCAATTAAATTTGGTTTTATGGCCAGTGCAATTCTTGGAATCTTGTAATGCCGTCAGGTATATGTAAGCATGCCTTTGCATAACCCAAGAGGGAATCATAAAAACTGTATATGTCTAGATGGGGAAAATCTCGGCTTACGTACTCAAATGCACACATATTAAGAGACTGCTTTAAAATTTAAATGTCCCACATAGCTGATTACTGCAAGTTTCAGCTGTGGTGGCGGTGGCATCATTAGACACTGCCACTTTTCAGTTGCCACTTGCCACTTGCCACAATGCCACATTGCAGAACTTGGTCATGCACATCGCGTGCAATTTGCCATGCACTTGAGAGCATACGTAAAGTGTGTAATATCTTAAGGTATTGGGGGTGACCTGGCAACTGGCAATAACTCTCAAGAATGTGAAAATTTTATAGTTAACAGTTAACTGACTTATGTCTGAAGAAAGCCAAAGGTAATAACGTGGGATAGGGAGTCCGGAATATGTGTATTGATTTGGGTTAATTAGAGTGGGTGAGCGAACCACGAAATGAGCTCCAAATGAGCTGGAACGTATGCAATTGGAGTAGTGGATAATTAAGCAGTAAAAGGGAGTTCTTCTAGTTGATCGGCGGGAAATGGTGGTAGTCTAGGAGTTGTTTTTTGTTTCCAGAGTAAAGAGAGCGTGGCGTAGTAGTAACGGTATATTTTAGCACGATGTATTCTCTAGATGAAAACGAAATGGAAAGCATCTTACTACAACTAGGTAACTGGATGGAAAGCGTAAAGGCTATCAAAGATTCTTAGCTTTCATGACAAAACTATGCGTCCTAAGGGCTCTACTTGATCTCATTACAATAGCTGATCTCTGTTTCGAAAAGTGAGGGATGCCAATGGCAGGATTCATAGTTTGCATAGCCAAAATGTTGCCTTGTAAGCCTCTGCAGCATGGTGCTATTATATAAAAAAGAAGAACTTCCTCTCCGCAAGCAACGCTTTCGTCATCTTTTGGTAAAAATTTCCTATTTTTGTAGATCCTACACTAACTTGTTGATGTTAAGAGACGAACTAGTAGTTTTTCATTAGTTATCTTTTTTTGTAATTTTTTGTTTTGAATATATTTTAAAGCTTAGGGTAGTAATACGATGTATAGAACCTACACCCTTCTGCTCCTTTGTTGCCTACATAGATCTATATATGTATATAGAGATAGATGCAGATATATATATATAGGAAAAGCGGCATCTTTGCTTCAAACCAACTGGCAGCTGCTCTGTTGTCAACAGTTTGATTTAGCCAAGTTAGTTAGCTTTAGCTCTAGCCATAGACCCGTCACCCGCACACCCACGATTCTTGCTCTGGTTGTTGGTTAAAGTTAATGTTTTGGCTTGGTTACTTTGTTACCAAACTGGTGGCAGCTGACCAAGTGCATAGGCCGCTTATTGCCAATTAAGTTGAACTTGTTTTGGGCGTTGCCCAAGTGCAGCATGCCGACTGCTGCCAAGTGCCACTTGCCCAACTGTCGACCGCCAAATGAGTTCTTGACTAGAAAACAGCAGCAGACCTGTGTGGTACATGTGGTGCTACCAAATGCAGCGTGCTACATTTTACACCGTAGAGGGAGGGGCAGACATACGTACAAACCACGACGGTTTTTGGATCTGGCCTGTAAATTCCATTTGTTGACGTTATTTATATAGCCGCTTGACCGTGCAGCGCCTCTGCCGTTTGTACATTCGAGGCAAGCGGCGACTATAGCATACACTATAGACCTCTCTTGTATACTTTGAGAGTAAAAAAACGAGTGCTTCTGTGTCTAGTCATACTTCTACTAAAGGGTATATGGATTCAAACAGAACACTAAAGCTCCAAAACATTTATATTGCAGCTACCCAGCAGTAGCCACAGCAGCAGCAGCAGCAGATCAACTTGGAACAACTGGCCATAAATGCAACGAGGAACAACCCGCCCAACAAACATTTACCATTTTAATTGCTATCGAGAAATCGCAACATTTATGCGTAATCGACTTAATTTGCCAAAGTCTCAAATTGTTAAGCAAGCAAATTGGTTATTGTGAAATTTTGGCCGTTTGTCTCGAGCGGAATTTGTTGCAATTGTGCAATGAGCCACAGCCACAGCCACAGCCGCAAACACAACAACAGAGACAGTCCAAAACCAAGAACAGCAACGATCACAATGGCAACCATAACAACAACAACCAGCACTTGGTAAGTTCAAAGTTTGACCTTTTTTTGTGATTGCACAAAATGAAACCATTTGAGCGGTGGGGGCGTAGCGGCTCGTTGGTTAACGCCCCTAACCGCCAAAAATCCAAAACACAGCACCCAATTAACCCGATTTACATGGCCAAAAAGCCCCAAGAACTTGCACACTAATGACCGCCGCACTATGTCTCTGTTTTATTTTTGCCAACAGGAGCAGGCATCCAATGTAGCGTCTCTAGCCGCAGCTGCGGCAGCTCCTACTCCACCTCCATCGCATTTAGTTAAATTCATTAGCGTCGATGAAGTCACGACAAGTGTTGCGCCATCACAGCTACCGTGCCACATTATTGCGGGTGGCAGCAACGGAGCAAGCAGCGGCGGCTCGCAACTGCGCGGCCAGCATTATCACGATGCGCGGAAGTGGCGCGAGTTCTTCACACAACTTGAGGTCTTCCAGCGTCAATGTGCCGCTGCGGGACAGCGTCTGGTGAGCGCACTTAGTGACATACGTTCCGCTGATCTGCAGGGTCTGCCAACGCGTCGCCAACTATATGGGCAGCATCGTGCCCTAAGCCGTGCCCTCATGGATTCTGAATTGCATAATCTGCGCAAGCGTGGCGCAGCCACATTGACACGTCTACAGGAAATGGCCACGGCCATCAATGTCAGCGCCAATGTGGCATGTGGTGTGGGAGCAGCACCACCAGCCGCAGCAGCACCCAACAGCATAGGTAATTACAGCTCGGTTGGGTCAACAACAGCAACAACTACAGCCACGTCGGGTAATATGGATGCCAACTGGGGTCTGCGCAAAGTGACGCTACTGTTCAATGAGGTCGATCGAGCCGCTCAACGTTTGGAGCAATTGACCGAACAGCGACGTGAACGTCTGCGCGAACTCACTAGACAGCGTGCTCTGGAGGATGAAATAAACGAGGTGAGTGAGTCGTCTTTGGCTTATTACAGTTAACAAATTTCTTTCTTAAATCGAACCAGTTATGAAAATTGGTTTTTAAGTGATTATCGACGAAGACGACGATGACGGCAACGGCGACATGGCGCGCACATTCAAGGCAACACTTTCGCAGGAAATGGTAGCTGCCAAATGTAAAAATGTATCTCACCGATACGCAAGTTACATTAAATGCCGTTTATGCCGTGTGCCATGCGTCGTATCGTAAAATGAAACATTTTCGAGTTCTTTGACAATGATAGAGACACTTTTTAATTTAGTTTCGAGTTTTTGCCCTCATTCAAAGAATTGTCCATGAAATATAAAAAAGAGGATTTTAAAAAAAAAAAAACTTCTTTACCTTTTAAAAAAAAAAACTTCGTAAACCTTTGAAATATGGACTTTTTTTGAACGTTTTTGTGGACGTCTGCGTTGCGCAGTTGAAATGTAATTGCTGTTTTCAAATAAATGAAACTTTTACTAGTAATAAAATTTGAAAATCACGAATTTGAAATGATTGCAATTAGTGTGCGTATAAACTCCAAACAAGCACTTCGGTTTGTCGAGCTGACATTGTTAATTGAATATGCATTGCACTTAATGTTGGCTTTATTAATTTATTACGCGCATCCGCTTAATGTACCCAACAAGTTCTGCTACTTTTCGAATTGGCCAAAAGCATAAGGCCAACTTACATCCAGCTCCCCCCTGGCAAAAGTATTAGAGTCACGCCACATTACCGCAGACGAATTGAGTGCCACTGATTTGCTGGCAGCTCAATTTGATATGGATGCACCATGCTGCATCATGGCCAAGTTAATAAGTTGTACTGTAGGCAGTGGTGCCAGTAGTGTTAGTACTCAAGCTCTTTGCATAGAGGATTGCGCATTGTCAACGTTAGATAAGTTTTGATAACTCTTAAGCCGCAATGCTTGCGCATGGACATCAGTGCAGTGTGTACAACAGTTACAAATCGTTGCCATTTCCTGGAGCATTCAATTGCAAACGCAACTTGGATTGCCATTACCATTACGCTCCAAGAGCATATTAATTGACTTGTTAATGGGCCTCCAAAAGCCCTGCGCCACAACAGTGTCCTCCTGTGGCAGAGCACTCCTGGAGCAGATAAATGCCTTTTCATTATCGCGGGTAATTTATTTTGTATATTATACAGCAATCGGACTTTCCGAGTACACTGGTCGCGGAAGCAAGCGATTGTTTAAAATGCGGTTATTTTGGAATCGGGAATACATTGCACGTTTGCTTGCGCGTCTCCCAATACTTTTTGAAGTACAAGCGAACTAATTTGCTAGCCTCACTTTCTTGAATAGATGGGCGGATTCGAAAAGCAGCCATCAAAATATTTAACATTTTTGGTGTTCTCATTTTTTGTATAAAAATTATGCATTTCCGACCACTGTGCGCTTGTTGCATGTATGCATAATTGGGCACGCATGCAGCAAAAGAGAGTTGTAGAAGAAGCAGCAGCACCCACAAGCTGCCACCATGCAGGTAACTTCTTCAAGCAGCTTTCCATTGTTTAGCCGTATCTCTGTAGCTGGGAGAGCGTTGAGTTAGTGCCTTAAGGCTTAAATACAGGGCCGGATCAAAGCAGCAGAAAGCCCAATACTTTTCATTATCCATAATGGTAGTTTTATCATTGCTGGCCGTTTATGCATTTTTTTCGTGAATTTTAAACAGGACTAAAGTAGAAAGTAATAGGATCGCATTTAAATTGTTTCGACTGGATTCGTAAATAATATTCAGTAATAATAATGTTCAAAATATGTTGGGCCCCTAGGCTGTGGCGCCTGTGCTGGCCCATGCCTAAAGCCGGCCCTGCTTATCTTGCCACGGTTAATCGCATTCGCTTGAGCTTAATCAGCGCCAACTTGCAACTTGCTGCAACTGTGACAGTTGCGCTACGCCCATGGAGCAGCATATGCTGGCCAGGCCAAAACGCTAATGCAATTTCGCTGATTAATCACAATAATTTGTTGTGGGCTTAGCTTTTGCAGCTTCCCCAGTTACGACGAGGGTCTTCCACGCGGGGGCTAGTGTGGAGGCTCTGCGTCAATTGCGTTTACATATTCGTCATACTTTCGCGCTACTATTAAATTTTACCATTATTATTATTATTTCTATTAATATGTTAGTTGTTGGTGGTGGTTGGTAGTGCTTGTTGTTGCTGTTGCAGGCCAACCACGAGAGACAGAGAAATAAAAGTATGTCAAATTGCAGAGACACGACCGACGACACGCAACTAACATGGCTTGAACGCACACGCACACAATAGGATACAAATATGTGTAATTCAGAGATAAAGTAGATGGCTCTTCAATTTCATGTAATAATTTGCGGAAATTGGCATTTAAAAATTTGCGCCAGCTTGTTAACATTGCTTTTGGCTTTTTTCGCACGCTATAATAACTGCAGCAGCAGCAGCAGCAAAAACAAATAAAGATACTCACCTTGTTTGGGCCACTGAGAAATTGTTGCCATTTTTCTTCAGTCGCTCTTTTTTTTATCAAGTTGTTTTTGTTTTAACAAAATTGAATTTTAATTGCCGACGAAAAGTTAATGAGAAAAGTGAAAGCAAAAGTTTTCAAAAGATAATAAAATAAAGTTAAAAAAAACACACACATCTATACAATATTCAATCAATCTGAAAGACTGCGCTTCAATTTGAATTTGAGATTTGTGTGTGTGTGTTTGTTGTGTGTGTGTAATGGCAATCATTAATGCCCATTGATGCCCACACTCAGTCACACTCCCATGCTATAAACTCATTCAATAGTTTAAGCCGATAAGCAATTTGTCCGTTCGTCTGGCTCTCATATCGCTGTCCAAAAACACACATGAAAACAAATAAAACTAAACTAAAGTAGAAATCTGATGGCCAAGCTAACGAATTTGCAATACACTTGTCAAAATCGCCTTAGGTAGTCAGTAGATTCATAGTGCCAAACACTAAGAACCAAAGCGCTTAAGAGAGAAGAAATTAAACCGAACAACATATTAAAAACAAAGGTCACACCCATTTCAATATTAACACACAGATATTTTGAATAATTGACTGGAACTTTTTGGACTTTCAAATAAGTGCCACGATTTTGTATCGATCCGGATGCATATGAGACAACACTGCGTATACGTATTATTCCCAATAGTCGTTGTTAATAAGGCAAATACCAATTATATAAACAGTCAGATCTAATCGATTCAATATTTTAGTTATAATTTGGTTAACGATTTACCCATAAAGCACTTCTTAATAACATTTTAAAGACAGAATTAAATAACGAATTTAAGCAGCAATTCGAATACGAATTTAAAAACAAATTTCCACCTTCTAGTACAAAAACTTGCCGCAATAGCTGCCAGATAGATCCAACTGCTGCAGGGTTTATGCAAAAAATCAAAAAAAAAATAAATAAGTTTGAAGATGTCAAGAATTAAACTAAAAAAATAGCACACATTTTTTGCAAATAATGTTCATAATATTTTATTAACAAACCACTGGCTGTATCAAACGAATAGACTCAATCAAATAGTGTATGCGAAAAATAACTCCAAAATGGCACAAAAAATAAAAAATAAAAAATAAATTGTGTATACGACTGACTATTTAACACTAACATGCTTTCAATTAAAAGTGTTGACAGCTACCAATTTTGCGCCGAGTTTTTGATTTTGTTTTTAATTAAATAAACACATATACGCATACATATATGTATATAGTGCACATAGCTGTCTATATACATGAGCATCTACATATACAAACATATAAGGAGGCATAGCAATAGTTAAGTGAGCCGAACTAATGTCGTCCATTAGGAGTCTTAGGAGTGCGCGTTCAAACAAGGTGCGAAAAAAGAGATGCCGCCAACAAAGTCGCCATTTTTGATGACCATACACTGCGCTGCTGGCGTCGACAGTGACGTTTGGCTGCATGCGTTTTCAGCATTATGATGCGACGATATGCGATATTTATACGATATAAGATATAAGATATTGTATCTAAATTGTTGATCGCTTGCATTGCTTTTAATGCAGCGGGCATAGTGTGTGCGCGGCTGCGCCCAAAAGCCAAACAGAGTTAAACATTTCCACAAATACGGTAACAACAACAAAAACAACAAAAGTGAGTTGGGGGAAGGAGCAGGGTTGGTATCTGAGACAACTATGATGCGATGTTAGCCTTGGGTGAAAGACTTGACGCGCTTATGCCAGATATTGTACAAAATACGATATATGTGTAAGATATATAGTTGTTGGTGAAATTGGATTTGTATTTGGAGGAGCGCTTTCTTTAAATGTCGCCACTATCATTTGTTTTTGTATTTGTTGTATATTTTTCGCGCTCTCTTGTTTATGAGTCTTTGATATATACCCTAAAGGTGGGTGGGTATGCCACTTTGTGCCTGCCACTGGTAATATTTCTGTTTCTTTTAAAGAAAACTACTCGCTGAACTTGGAACTCGTATTGTAAGAAATATTTAACAAAAAATACATTTTTTGTAACTCTGATCATGTATTTTTTAGCTTAATTTTTCCGTTGGCAAAAGAAAATGAAATATGTAATATAGGTTTTTATTCGTCATGAAGAACGATTCTTTATACTTACTCTCTTGTGTGCCAGAAAACGCTTCTCTTGCCTAAAAACCTTCATCACATTTTATTTGCTTTTGTAATGTCTCTCTAAAATTACAAAATTACTAATAAATTTTGGCAAGAGAACCAGTGGGTGAATTTCTGACTTTTATTTAAGAGCAAGACTTCTTAATCAATTTTGCCTTCAACACTGACCAGAAATACCGTGTCCATGTTGAAAAAAATTTGAGAGCTTTCATTTTTTGGAATTCGAACAGCAGTTTCGAAAGTTGCCTTCTTCAAATAGTAAAGTAGTTAAATTTAGCTTACTCATAAAAAAACACACAGCTTTCATTTGCCTTCTAATTTTTCGAGCCAAAATGCAGATAACTGTGAAAAATTCGAAAAAGTAAACAAACCCTTGGTAACGATCTAGCAATTATTTCTGAGTCCATATTACAAGGATATGTTGACGATTAGTAAACATAAGCCTTAGAACTTCCCAACAATTCACTTTAAAAAAAGGTATTCTTCGTTCGTTGTCATACGTTTTATCTAATACAAGTAATTTTTTTTTTATAATTAATTTGCGCACTGTCGGCTTTTTGGCTTTGTGCAATGAAAACTATGTTTAATTGTTTCGCGCCTTGAATTGCAATTGCCACAAATGCAATTGGAGCGACAAGTTTGCTTGGCTAGGAAGCTTTAACAGCTACTGCCGGAGCAGTAGTCGGCGCAGCCCGAAGTCGGGCTGACATGGTTGACATGGCTTAAAGATGTTGCCCCTGTTGCAGCCGCCGGTGCTGCCTGTTTTCTGTTAAACTGTTTGTCAGCCAGTCGGTGCTTGTCGTTGGCGGCTTATTTATGGCCTCTGACATTTGAACCCATGTCTGTGGCAAGAATGCGGTGGCAACCAGCCACATAACTAACTGGTCAGCTTTAGCCCACAGTGGCCCACAGTGGCCCACAGCTGTGTGGCAGGAACAAGTTGCATAGAATTCGGTCAGCAACTTGGCTATGAAATATTAAGGCTTATTTACTGTCGACACAGACACTGGCTGCCGGCCAGACACAGTGGCAGTGTTCAGCACCAAGTCTGAGGATGCGTCTCCAGCAGTCACCAAGAGATGCCTGCTGCAGCTGGCAGCTCATCGGCGCATTAATATTAACTACAAGTATTAACCCTCTGAGCCATAATCAGTTTTTTCTCTGCTTTGTGCATAAAGCATAAGCAATGGCCTACAGTGCCGCCAACCGGTTTATGCAACATGTTGCATAGATTGTGGTCCTATATACTTAAAAGCGAAGACTGCATGCTGTATATCATGCAAATTCTGCAAACAAACAATATCACTTGGCTCTGGCTATGTCATCAAAACGGACGTTAATCATATGGCTGTGGCATGGCACACAATCAGGTCCGGATTAAGACGGCAACTAACGGGGCGGCAAGAATATTTGTTGGAATTTTATGAATGTTGAGTGTTGGGATAATGCATAGACATTCATTCGATTTCGATTTCAACGCGTGCTGCGCTCCTTTGGCGCTACCACACGCTCAAGTCCGTTCCTGACCTGGCAGCTGCTAGAATGCAGATGTACTGCTCGTAAACTGCGCATATTTATTTAATTAAAATATTTTATAGTAGCAAATAATGGCTCACAGCAGGAGCTAGATGTCAGTTAACAAAACGTAATTGTTGTCACCAAGGCCATCATTGTAATCGTTACCAACTACACGTCTTCGTGTCTGGTACAAGATCCTTGTGTTGTGGCTGCCAGTTGCACTTGGTCGGCATGTCAGAAATGTAACTGTCAGTTTGAGTTTAACATGTTTTTTAACACGCATTTTACACGCATCTTTAAAGATCGTCAAAAGCATTAAGAGCTGTCATCATTTTCGAATGTTTATGCTGCTCTTTACGTAACACTCTCCCGAGCATAGTTTTTCTTTTCGCGGCAATATCTGTGATACACTAAGCTGGCAGAGATGGTCGCGTGAGTGCGTGCTTATCAAAGATTTCTTTGAGGATAACAAAAATGTATCCAAAAGCTACAGATATCTATTCCGTAGCAAAATGCATCAAAAAGCTCTTTGAAACATATTTTGCGCCAAATTGCATCCAATTTGCTTTTTCCTTGTCAAGCTGTTTGGATTTCGTTCAAAATATATGTACAGCGACGACATCTTAATTTTATGCCTTTAAAACTCATTTAATCACACTACCCTAAGGTAGCTTTACTAACTTTTCTGTCCATTTCTAAAGCATAAATATTTATTTTCAATTATAGTACGACACCAAATGACGTCAAGTGCGCCGGTATATTTATGGAGCAGCAATTCAGTTCCGTAGTTGGCTTTTTTTATGTGGAAGCGAGTTGTACAGTAGTAAGGCCCAGCTCTGGTTATCGCATTTCATTAAGTTTTCACAATTTTCACGAGACCCGCCTTAGCTTAACTAAAAATATTATTATTGTCACCGCTTGTGGCCAATGATGCACTGCAGCAGTTGTAAAGCAGCTTTTTTATACGTTAAACCAAGTTGCGTGCCATATTGTCACCACATTAGCGTCTTGGTCTTTTGTGGACATAATTTATGACTCGCCTCTATGTAGCGTGTATGTTGCTTTGGAAAGTGAAAAAATAAGTAAAATTTTAATCGCCTTTCGGCTTCGAAATACTTTTAAAAAGTGTATTTAATTTGATGAAATAGCTTTATTTACTGCACGACATATTTAGTGACCAGTTAAGTGATTTGAACTATCCGCAGCATGCGGCCTTTTTTTTTTTTTTTTATTTTGTTAGTGGGCCTAACCAAGTATCCAATTCCACAATTTAACAACTCATTTAATGTCTCACTTGATCCAGTTATCGCTGCCATAATTTCCAAACTGGCTGCCATAAATTCAGGCGCAAATTACAGAGATAGAGTCGGCTTTGAAGACAGAGACTAAGAATACCGCAGAGATTAAGAGGCGGCGATAGAAAAGAACGTAAGAGCAAATTATGTTTAAAAAAATGCACAAAAAAAAGAGAAATGAGACAAGTAATGGAAAATGCATATCATTTAAAATGTACTATACATAAATTTTCCAACACGTTTTAGTCCAGACAAACTGCTGGGGTGTGCACGCCTGTTGAGAGAGGGGAGGCAGGGACTCTAGCGTCTCCCAGAACCCATATTGTAGTTGTGCCGACATATCCAAAATCTCAAATAAACGAACGGCTGCTATGTATGCTCTATGCTGATAGCAACAGCAACAACTTTGTTAAGTGTCAAAATAAATTCGATATTGTGGCTTAAAAAATGTTTATGGCCAGAAGATAAATTCGCGACATTTGCGTAAATTACATGACAGCGGTTGTTGCCGCCGCCGTCCACCGTCCACCGTCCACATGGTCGTCACCATGGTCAACAAACATATAACACAACTAGCAGCAGCAGTAGTAGTCTCTAGCCGCACTCCCATAGAGCACTCCAAGATCTACGCATGCGCGACAGATGCTCATTGGTGTTGCTGTTGTTGTTTGTTGCTGATGATGGGGTGATTTCGAAGGTGTTGGCATTATTTGCATGTTTCGGTTTTTTATGCAACATGCGATCAACTTGTAAAACTGTCACGTTAAATTTGCGTTTTATGTGGCAGAATATCGCAGAGATCACAGCACTTGGCATTCTTGCCGCACAGACAACCTATGCAAGTTGTGCTACAAAGTGCAATCAACTCTGTTGCCGGCAATGCCGTCCATCGTCACATAATCAGCAGTGCTGCGTCGGCGCTTATCAGCCAAAAACAAAAGACGACATCCGCAGTGGCAGGCAAATAAGAGAACTACTTCTATGTGGTGGTGGTGGTGGTGGTGGTGGTGATCTAGGCGTTGAATCCATTGTAGCTGGCTTATCTTTGCTTTGTAGCTACAACTCAACATTACAGCGAATGCGGCGGCTACTCTATAGATCAGACAAATAAATACACACAAAGTACTCCTACTACACATAACGTTGTTGATGATGCAGTTCATGTTGAGCTAATGGTTCGTCTATTTGTCTAGCTAAGCAAAATCAAATAAAAGTTCTGTAGGAAAAGACAGCTTGGGGTTTTTGAAAGTTTGTGCTATAAAGTGTATATACTTACATGAAAGAACAAAGACAGAGTTGAATTGGTATAAGTCTACTATTGGTGGCAAACCATTGTCTGAATGATCAAATTTGTACACTTCTTTGTGTATTATTGCGGCTAAAATAGCATTTTTAGATATGTGCAATGTATCTTAATGTCGGAATACTAAAAATAGACAATTTTGCTTAAAGTTAAATGTTTCAATGAGTGTTTTTACATTTGTTTGCGTCGACAGTTTGGAATTTTGGCAAAAGATACAAATCTACCCTTTTCTTACTATGGTCGTATGGGGCACATGCTTTCGGCCAATTGGAATTTGCTATATGTATCTCTACTTGGAATTTTTTATAATATTCTACGCAGCTGCCTTCTGTGCTTTTCAGGCAAGGGATGCGCAGAAATACGTTCAGATAGCAGGAAATTGCATTTTTCTTAAATTATGGCACATTGCAATCAGCTGTTGTTCGAATTTAACGCAAATTGCACAAAACAACATGAGATCATCAGAAAAATGTTTCCTTTAAAAAAATACGCACTACCGGGCAGCACTCAATTCCTTATTAATTTTAAGAAAGATGTGCTGTAGATAACACTATATGAATATACACGACTTTATACACTCTCAAATACTTCTACACGGGGAGAAGCCCATTACCACTGCACCTCTTCACCTTGCAACAAGGCAAAACTATTGCTTCTTTCGCCTTCTTAGTCTCAGTAGTGCTATAAGCATTTTTCATTAATCCCTTGATATAGGTTTCTTAAAGTACAATTCATATAATACAAGCTATATAGTTAGGATTCCATTACTATAGAATTTGCAACAACTAACGCCATCTAGCGACAAAACGTCGGCACAGCGGCAAAAATAAGGTCTTTGCCGAGCACATGTAATAGTTGCAAATGGGAGATGACAAAAGAAAAAGAATGTTCCATCATAACATAGGCACAGTATTTAGACAAGTAGTCAGTGAATGTGCATTTTAATTAAATCTATCTAGTACAGCTGCTAGTTAGTCAGTCACTTTAAATAATTGTGTAGAAACAGATGTCCATGATAAGATTTTATAGATATACCATATGCTTTTCCCTTCTATAGCATACCAATAATTTGTCTCGTCTAGCAATTACACATTTTTGCAAGTGTATGAATGCATATTGTGCCAGCTTGTGTTTTCAAGATTAGAACTACGGATCTAATAACTTTTTAGCTTTAAATTGTATCAGCCAACCAAGTTCGGACAGTCCGTTCCATTGCCTATTGTTTACATTAAAATTAATTGTTTTGATTTTTATTCAATTTCATTTTCATTGAGCCAACACCAGCTACAAATAGCACGGGAAATGGCAAATGACAGAAACACTCTCACACACACACACAGATTATGATGGATGAATTGGATGGTTGATTGTACTAAGTAGATGGAAGCGAGCAATCACTTTTGATTGATCGATCAGTTGTGAGTCTGAGCTGCGTCGGTTAGCATGTTGTGGCGCTACTGAGTTGAGCATTTTGCTGCATAAGAATAACCAATTACTGGAAGACAATGTCAATTGATGCAGTTAATAGCGATGCGGCATGCCGAAATTTGGCCACGGAAATTGCTAATTATGTAATTAAAATCTATACAAAAGCTGGGTAGAAGATGTGCGTGTATACGTGTGTGTGTGTGTGTGTATTGTCATTGTTGTTGTGGACACTCCCAGTCTTGTTTAAGAAGTAGCAGCAAAGGGTTTTGTAGCAGCGACTAAATGAAATATCATGAAATGTATGTGCTAGCTACGCTTGTCAAGGCCCAACCCACACACTGTAGAGCTTCAGCGGCTTATCGCCAACGCGCAGGGCCAGTGTCATACTTAAAATTTTCATTGAACTAAAGTTTTTTACTAAATCAATTAATTTATTGTGATGTGATGATGTGCCTGCCGTGTATACAATATATATTATACTACAGTGGCAATCACTAAGTAAATATCACTCTGACAGCGAAACTAAAAAGGCCATTTACAGACTCCAAGCCCAAGCCGGCTGACGCGCTATGCGCTTCTCTTTCTGCCTCTGCCTCTCCATGTGTGTGTGTGTGTGTGCCATATCTGATAAGTACAAAATGTCTTGAAGCTGCTTGAAACTGGAGCGGCTTTGGACACATTATTTTCATTCATTGGGGAGGCCCGCAAGCACAACCAAAGAGCCCCCACACCAAAGTAGGTGCAACCGTTTGGCATTATCTCGAAACCAAAGATCGTCGACAGCAACAAAGACAAACCCAACCAAAAACGGAAAGTGAATGCGCCGGCGCACGCGTGGCTAACCCAAACATGTACTGGGTAGACACAACAGTGGTGCACACCAGCCAGCGCCAGAGCCACAGCCTGAACCAGACCCAGACTGGGTGGTAGTAGTCATAGATACTACTACTGCACAGAGCAAGCCTCGTCAGCAGCTGTTTCACCGGCTCTCTGGGGCTCTCCGATGCGTTGTATCGTCGATTGTATCAATTCAATTGGACGCAGCAGGTGATTAAAAATTGGTTAGAGCTACAAAATTATCAATGTAAGATTGTTGATTGGTGCTCTTGTCGTTGTTGTCTTGGTTGTCTTGGTTGTTGTTCGATACCTTTGGGAGCTTGAAATTCTTCAATCATTTGATTTGATTTGTGTCCGATTGGATTTTAATTTGTAAAGTGGGGGCTAATTAGAGCGTCGTAGAGCTGCGCGTGCATAAAATCATTTTAATTTTATGAGTTTCACTTTTTTATTCGCCAACTAATTTATGATGTGAAAATGGTCAAAGGTTTTAAGCTCTAGACAGCTCAGTCAATGATGCTGATGATGCTGTGATGATGATGATGGTGCAGAGTACGTGAAACCTTGATCAGAGACATTGTAAACATGGGCGTGGGCGTAAGCTCTTTACATTCATGTGAAGGTCGTTTACATAGACATATGCTAATTCATGATGTATTTGCAATTGTTTTTTTTTAGGTCACCTCTTGGCTGACCAGAGACGGTGCCGAAACCTTGCAAAAATTTTCGCAACTACATTGGGACAATGAGACGCGATTTAAGGCGCAAGAGCAGGAGTTTGAAAACTACTATTTCATCTCAATGGTAAGTAGGACACATTAACTATTTTTATAGGGGTCAAAGTCAAACTATAAAAGCAATACGATTAGTGAGAAATAATTGGCGGGTAAGCACTACAACATACGAAATTAATAGATAGAGCTTGAAGCAAAAAGTCCAAACGAATATATGCAATCTTACAAAGATTCATCTCATCTACTGATGTACCCCCCTTTCTTTCACAGAAACATCTTGCCAAAGGCCGGGACTTGCATGCCGCTGCCAACAACATGTCGGTACTGAGTGAGAGCGCCAACAATCTTAAGATAGCATTGGACAACTTTGCGGAGCGATTGGAAAAAACACATGAGCGTATGGAGAATACTGCACGCCTGCTACATTTGCTCACACAGCATTCTCGTGAGGATGCTATACATGAGGATATTCAACGCCTGGCGGAACATTTGGGAGCCACATCACTACTCGAAAGGTATCGTATTGAGAAGCCACCGGTTAAGAAAAGTGCCAGCCTACCCACAGCCAGCAGCACACCAGTGGCAAGCGTAAAGCCAGCGCAGCGCAGCAGCTATAGATCCAGCTCTGGCAATGGTTCGTTCGAGGGTGTGCAGTCCTGCAATTGCTGGCGTGAGAGTCGCAATCTGGATGATATGGATGAGCTACTGGCAGCTACCGCAGTGGCAGAAGAAGACGGTGAAGAGGAGCAATCAAAAATTGCCGATTCCGGCGTGGGCGTATGCGAACGCTGCGAGGGAAATCCAAAGCTAGCGCGCATCTGCAGCTGTCAAAGCCTTAACGAAGCCAATAATGTCTACGACAAGAGGTGAGTGGTAGTAACATTTAGAGCCTAAATTTAGACGTTGACGGTGTTTCTCATTGAAGTCACAACTGCGATGAGCTCGATGATGAATGTTTCGAGCGTCCAACTAAACGCTACATGGATATGCATTCGCCAATGGAGGCAAATGCGCATCTACAATGCCATGCATCCAGCTTGGAGCTGCCAAAATTGGAAGAACTTAGCTGTTTGGAACCAAAAATTCAAAAGTACGTAAGCCCACTTAGTGTTTGTAGTTCAGCAAACTAATAGCAAGTGTTTCATTGTTCCAGAACGCTTCTATTAATCATGCGCGAAATGATTGGTACTGAACGCGACTACGTACGCTCCCTATATTATGTCATAGAAAACTATATAGACGAACTGCTACGAGATGATATACCGCAGCCGCTGCGCGGGCAACGGAATGTGATCTTTGGCAATATCGAAAAGATTTTTGAATTTCATAATTCGCATTTTCTCAGTGAGCTGGAACGATATGAACGCAATCCCCTTAAAGTGGGTGCTGCATTTCTGGAAATGGAGTCCAAGTTTTATTTGTATGCATTGTACAACAAAAACAAACCCAAGAGCGACACACTACTCAGCGAATACGGCAGTTCCTTTTTTAAGGTAAGCACTACTAGCTAAGTGTTCAATTTAGGATGATTCAATTTGTTGAATTTGTAGGCCAAGCAGCTCGAGCTGCAGGATAAAATGGATCTTGCCTCTTATTTGTTAAAACCCGTGCAGCGCATGGGTAAGTATGCCTTATTGCTGCAACAATTGGTCAAAGCTTGCAACAGCGTGGAGGGTACTGCGCAACAAGAGATCGCAGCCGATGTAGAAGAGTTGCATCGTGCTGAGGAAATGGTCAAATTTCAACTACGTCATGGTAACGATCTGCTGGCCATGGACTCATTACGTGATTGCGATGTGAATGTCAAAGAGCAGGGTCGCCTATTGCGCCAAAATGAATTTCTGGTGTGGCAGGGACGTGGCGGTAAGAAGACATTGCGACAAGTATTTCTATTCGAGGAGCTGGTGCTGTTCAGCAAAGCACGTCGCTTTCCTGATCATAAGGTACGTGCGCTTGGGATGCACTACAGAGAATATTATCAAACAATCTTCTTGATCTCCACAGAATCTCGATATATATATCTATAAGAATAGCATAAAGACCTCGGATATTGGCTTAACGGCGCATACGGGAGATTCGCCTACAAAGTTTGAGATTTGGTTTAGGAAACGTAAACCGGACGATACTTGGATGCTGCAGTGTATGTCTGAGGATATAAAGAACGCCTGGACCGAAGAGATTTCAAAATTGCTTTGGAAGCAGGCGAAGCGAAATCGAGGTGATATACAAAAACTTTACTCTAGAACAAGACTATTTAACAATTCTCTCTCACTTTCTTTCCGTAAACAGAAATTCGCCTAGCTGAAATGTCTTCGATGGGTATAGGCAGCAAGCCCTGTCTGGATATACGTCCCAGTAACAATCAAATCAACGATCGCTCCATTCCGCTGACTCAGTTGAACAAAAGTAGGTTTAGCAGTGCAATTTGTGAGCAATTTAATGTAAATATCTACCTTGATAGCGCCTAAACTGCGTCATGCTGAGCCTGGCAAAGGCAGCATGCGACGACCCAATTCTTTGATTTCGGAAAGCTCTCTATCCAGCGGCACCAGCAGTTCATCCATTAGCACCTCATCGGGTGGCGGTGGACACGAGGGTACTGGACGACACAGTTTACACAGTTTTGGCAAGCTGCACAGCAGTCTAAGCAGCAGCAGTAATAGCAACAGCAACAATAACACTGCCACCCTGGAGCTTATCAACGAGACGCAGGCTTTGAAGCTTAAAAGTGTGCAGTCTGTAGAATCAGCAGAATCGTCGTCATCCAGCCAAATTAACAATAACAAGAACAACAGCAACCGCCAAAGTGGCAGGAGTGCTCACGCGCGTCATCACAAACGCTCCACGACAATTGTCAGCCAGCTATCAATGGGTATAGAGCTTGAATTGTGCTACTTCTTCTAATTGCACCCCGTTGCTTTAGCTCTGTTGTTGTTGTAGTCATAATATAACCAATCTCCCAAGAAACACACAAAATCCGCTCACTCCTCCTGTACATATACACTCCCTCAGTATTATTGGACACAAATTGTATATATATATATATATATATATATATATATATATATATATATATATATATATATATATATATATATATATATATATATGCATATATACATATAGCTATGTGTTTTGTACCTAAAAGTATTTTGTATTTATGTAAATTTCTTGTAACTCTTGTGCTGCATGTGCCTTATATGTGTGTGTGTGTATTTTGCCAGCTTGAATGATTACTCCTACATGTTTTCTCACTTTTATAACTCTAGAGAGCGGTATTGTCTCAGACATATGCGTCACACCGGAACAGGAGAATGCGAACGAGCATATGATGAGCAGCAAGGCAAGCGCCACCAGCTGGTCTGCATCCACAACGTCCACGACTAGTGCCTCTACGGTTATACTTAGACGCTACAAGTCCTATGCGCATGCAGCAGAGTCGGCAGCACCGGATTTATACGGCAAATAAACAAGTTTTTTTTTTGGTTTTTAATTTAATTAAGTGCGCAAGAAATTGATAGCTTTAGTTAACGTTTTCAACAATTTTTGATTATCCAATCCATTATTACATACTATACGATACGAACAGTTTGTTATTTATTATTTATTAAAATTTTTTAGTTGTGTTAATTTGTCATAAATATTCATATACATATATATTATTTACGGTATCCACAGCACCTTTTATATATCATATATATTTAAATTTGAAAATTTTCAATTTATTGAATTCAATGTGTCAATGTCGAAATAAATGCAAATATATTTCATATAGTTCTTAAAACAATGCACCTTACACAAAAAAAAACAAAATCACAAATTATCAAAGTTCATAACGTAAACTTAAAATATAAACATGTGAATTAAGTGCCTAAACATAAATTCTCGTACATAATATATACAATATAATTATATATTTTTAAAATACGATTAATGCATATATGCAAAAAAAAAGTAAATAAATTTATCAATAAATGTTGCTTCTTAAAAGTAAATTGTGTAGCATTGTGTTCAATTTAAATGCGCGCATGAAGTCGATAAAGCAGTGCAGTCAAGCAGTGCTAATGTTCCGCTGCGCTTGGCTTATAATTCACATATGCTTTTTTTAGCAGTGTTTGGTACAAATAGCAAGACAATCGCTGTGCAGAAATATTGACATGAAGATATCTTTACTACCCGAACCATCGTGTGGGCCTTTGCCAAATTTGGTAAAGGGACGTAATTCTGATATTGCGATTTTTTTTCATATTTTTTATTTTTAAATACAAAAACTTGCTTAACATAAATTAAAATTTATTGCTGTTAGCCTCCGTGCAGCGTGGATATAAATAGTACATTGTCGTTTGGCTGTAACTCGTATTCCAATTCACCCTGAAATTATTGTTTGTAAATGAAATTAAAGCGCGTGTGTGCTGCTTCAGAGACTTACTAAAAGCTCCCAGTCTGTATCGTTTATTAAAACCAATATGCCGGGCCGTCTGCAAATTTTAAGATTAAGACATGCTAAAGATTAAGACATTTATTGTTTAAATGCTATAGGCATACAACTTACACTGTCTCGCCTTGCATAAATAGCTCCGGCCGTTCTGTTAATATGTTGGCATGCATCCACTTAAGCAACTTGGCTATAGTCCCTGGAATAAGTTAGTAATTAAATAATGATTGTCTGTTGCTATATCAACTTGTGCTCACATTTTTGCGCACCATCCAAAGCCAACTGACGCTTTTTTATGTTGCCAAATAGTAGTTCTGCGCCCGCGCTATAAAATTGTCAATGTAAGAATCGTATAAAAATTTATCAAATGTCAATACCTGAACTCCAGTATTATTTTTAAATCCGGCATGCTTGTAGACATTGCAATTGTTTTGCTTAGCTTCTTCTTGTAAATTGCCAATCACAACGACAGCAAACATTCTCAACAAGTGGCAGCCATATACAAATTTTTGTGTGTTGCCCAACTTGCAAATAATCATACACTAATCAGCTGTTTTTCAAAACAGACGCGCAATTTGTATGCTCCGCACGCAAGCAAAGAACGCGATGTACACATAAAAAGACTATTAAACACGTCTAGTACTGCATAATAAACTTAATTTTTCATATACAGTAGCTGCATTTGCAATAAAATTATAAATAACACGACCGAAGTTTGACTTTTAAGCGCAGCGTACCCTGCAAGGAGTTACTGCTGCTCTTTCGTTTTATTTCCCGTATCTGAACTTAAATCAAGTTTAAAATCAATTGGCTTATCATAACCCATAAGGCGCACATAATGCTCGGGATCGTCGAACAGTGCTGGATCGACAAACAGCGGGCGTTTGTTGACCAGAAAGGAAGTAAACATGCCGGGCACTTCGGGCACCACAACATCACTTGTACGAAACTTGGTCTGCAAAGTTAGTAATTAAGCAATATGCACAATTTGATATGACTATAACTTACTTTAATTTTCATGAGCAGCAAGGAGATCGTTGTGGCAGTATACTCATCGGTTTTTGGATTATAGTGCAGCTCGCATACGTATTTCTTGGTTATAAAATGCAGCAGTAGCGGTGTGACAAAGGTAAAAAAACCAGCAATTGTGCACAGGAAAACAGCCATGCTGGTACCACCTATTTTCATGCCCTGCTCCAAGAGTACCGGCTGCGCAGCAATACCAGCCAAACTGGTGGTCAGTGAGAAGAGTTTGACTATTTTCATGCGTGCGGCCAATGTGCCATAGTATATGCGTTTTTCTTCAGCAGCGTCTGCAGCAGGTTGTGCAGCATACCATCTGTGTGGGATTGCTGCTAAGATTGCCGGCTTTGTATATTCATGGGCAACGAGCAGGCGACTTGGTTGCAGTACATTGCTGTGCTTAACAATTGCTGGACGCGCTATGCACGTCAGCACTGTGGAAAATTGTCTGCGACAGGGCAGTACAGCCCGTATGGATAACATTTTCTAAAAAGCAGGTAACTTTATTTGTATATTTCTTTTTAATTGTTTAATATTGCACCAAAGTACCAAATATTATTGAATAACACGAGCGCAATGGCAAAGCCGAACAGCTGTTATGGTTAATGTAAAATGGTCACACTAGCATGTTACAGGGTGTTTCATGTGAATTTGCTGCCCAAACTTGGCGCAATTCTTAAATTGTGCTTAAACTGAGCGTCAGGCTTACCAATTTAGGGCATTACCAGAAAAAGCTATCCAATTTGCACTGATGATTTGCGTTTGTGCAACGTTTGCGTTGCAAATGCTAACAATGCAGCGGCTGCTGCAGGAAATGCAAATGTAATTTGACCCATTTCGTACAGACAATGCCACCAACATAATTAATGCCAAAAACGTGAACTAGCAACTGTTATGCAACAAAGCGCAAGCCTTCGCTCTCAACGCAGCGAGCATTATCTAAACGGATGTGGGCATTGCATGGCCAATAATCTGCTTAAATCGAGTGCGAAAATTTGTATCCACACAGTTGTTGCTATTGTTGGTACTTGATTAACGATAATTTGGGGCGTTGTTGGTT